>OW028652.1:10007500-12407500 GCA_932294365.1 Diachrysia chrysitis | reverse complement strand
TGCCGTGGCCTAAGGCTTTCGTGAAGTGCGTAATTGAAGCGGCTTGCGCATGCGCCGACGTACGTGTGAATTTTGTAATAATGATCTAACAAATGCCGTAATATTCAAAAAAGTATTTTTTAGTTAAGTTATATTAGTTCGTTAGCCTGGTCTTATTATTATTGATATACTTACTTTTGACTTCACAAAAAAGCCGAATAGTTAATGTTACCACGCCAATTAACTTTGAGCGCGACGTGCTGCGGGTTCGATACCCGCATGAGACAAGCATTTGTGTGATCCACAAATGTTTGTTCCAAGTCTGAAAGTTCTTTGTGCATGTGATTTGAATGTTTGTTAAACCCCCGCGAAATAAGGCTAAATCCTTAAAGAGACAGTAGCTAAAGAAAAAGACTTACATGGTAATGGATCATTGGATGAAGCTGAGAAAAAATTTAATGAAAGCTCTTTAATTCAACTAGAGAGTTGAATTAAACAGCTTTCATTATATATAGCTATTACGGTTCATGCAATACATCCCGTTGACAAACAGACGGACGGACAGACGGACGGATGGCCGGACAGCGGAGGGTTAGTAATAGGTTCCTGTTGGCACCCATAAGCTACGTAACCCTAAAAATTACGAAAACCACCGATAGTAAGTTAAACAGGAATATGTTTAAATAATTACCGCTTTACGAATTAGTATAACCGAATCGTGTTGGTCGTCATCTGGGTGATTTTCAACACCTTTCCGAAATTGTTTGAGACGAGAACTGAACCCGGTACCGTATATTTATTGGAAGCACGCGACTTCCGCGCTGGTAAACAATTATTGACATTACGATTCTGTTATTATATTTGGCGCGTGAAAATATTACTTTTTGTCCATCTTGTTGATGTTTCGTTGGTCATACAGGTTGTTTCGAAAAAACAGTTGTACTTTACCGATCAGCTTACACACCGGTTCAAAATGTACTACAGTGGCCATTAAATACTATACAACTGATTTATGCTGTTAGCAGTCTACTGGTGAAAAGATAAATGGTTCGACTTAAGCTAATTGTTACAAAATAGAAGCACTGGCCAGAACAAATTTTTTTGGAAGCTGCTTCACCGACTAGAGCTCTAAGGGGTAATTTTTCCAACTCCATACAATTTTGTTCGTGGAATATAATTAACAAAAACCGTCAAAGATTTAAAATTATTTTTCAGATAAAATTATCTGGCATTGGAAAAATCAGCCCAAAAAGAGAAATTTTAATTTCTGTTTCTTGAATTTTACTATATATATTTTATATTTTTTTAAAGTTAAATTTTATTCATTCAAATTTGTTTAAATGCTCTAAAACTTCCTCGTCCAAAAAGCCACACACCCTGTTCTGGCTACCTCCTCTCGTTAGCGTGTTGATTTAATGTCGAGATGCGTTATTATTGTATAATATGCCGGCGGGCTAAAATTACAACGGTCTGCTCAGGACTCACACCTACCGAGTACAGAAAAACTTGTTTAAATCCATTTAAATAGTAGTAATTGAAACCTGGACGCGTGAAATAATTATAAAGGATTTTGGCAGAATTTTGGGTGAGTGGTGAAGATTATTTTGTAGTTATTATGTTCAGGTTTACTTGGTTGTGGATTATTTAGGTAGAGAGCTTCTTCGAACGACTTGTTCATCACAGGACGAGACAATCCGATCTAGATTAATCGTATAATTATCTCGAACCAGTATGAGCCTTATTATAAGTTCGTTGAAACACGAAATATAAAAACAATAAGTGTCCTTTTCCATAAGCAGATCATGCGACATCGCGGTACAAAACCAAATATTGAATTTTTATAAGATATGTGCCGCAACGTACGTTGCTTAGCTGACCTATTAATGAAGTACCAACATCGCTTGGAACTCATCCAACAGCAAACGGAAAAACCGATGGAAACAAATGAAAAATAAAAAAGGGGTATTTTTTTGAGCCTACCGCACAGTTGTCAAAACGAGAGTCCGTTTGTCCAATAGGAGAGCACAATGGCTGTTGATATAACTGATGACGTCACGTTGGTCCACAATGGCGCCTGATACGGACCCTGTTTGCTTAACCGCTTTGTTGGTTAAGGAGAAGACTGATGTTTTAGGATATAAATATTTTGGAAGCTTAAAAAGAGTAAAACTTTTTGAGAAGTTACAATAGGGATGTTTCCTGGGTATGAAAAGTTAATATCTATTTAGTCCGTCAGTTAGATAATAAAAAAATATTAGACAATTTTTTTTCTTTTTTCAGAACAATAAAAAAATACAAAGATACACCGCTTTAAAGTTTCGGAGTGGGGGCTTATGACGCCACGCCTCGCTACAATTCGTAGCGAGGAGTGACGTCACGCGTAACTTCCGTTCTCTGTATTTTGATAATTTTTTGTTTGCAGGAAAAAAGAAAAAATACGTGTCCAATAAAATTCATTAATCAACAAGACGGACATTAAAAAAAAAATAGGAAACATGCCTATTTTCCTTCCGTTTTCCCACACTAGCTTTACCTCTATTGCTTATATGCTTTCATCAAATCCGCGTTTCGAAAGTTAAATACGTGTGATAAAAAGTAAGTAGTAATAAACTAGTGGTTAATATATTAAATTAATAGGAAAATAAATAAATTTGCATATCGCAGGATAGTTTTCATGTATGTTAAACCTTTTTTTGTTTTGTTTATGGGGTGAATGTAAAACTTCCACCCACGCCAAGGGCACTTGGGGACTTGCACAGACTAAAAACACATCGCGCGATCCCGTCATTGACTGAGCCGGATTTGCAGGATCGCTTGCGCATGCTCTGCTCGACTCGGGTAGGACGACTTAGTAACATCATTAACAACAAAACAAGTTTTATGAGATTATTTTGACACCACTGAATACTTGCAAAATAATGCCAAGAAGCTTCGTTGAAATAAAAGCTAGAGGCTTTACCTTAACTCATCTGTTTATATTTTCAGCGCGGATGGCGGACACTGTTTGACGAGACCTGTTTATCGCGACCCGCGCTCTGGTGGGGCACTCAACATTTTGGTGCTTGCTAAGTACAAAATACTTTTGATTTTAGGAATTATTGCTATGTACCTAAAAGGAACAGCCTGTACCTAAATTTAAATACTATACTATAATTTGATAAGATTTTAATCAGATTTTTTGTTTCCAATCTCCTTTACATTTGTTTATCATAATGAATTGCTTACCTAATTACAAATTTTACTTACATTGGAATGGTATTTATATAAGTACGAATAAATATCAAAAAATCTTTGAAATATCTGCCCAAAATGTTGAGAACCTCTGTTCAACCACGTTATTTGCAATGTTATTGTGCAGCTAATTGGTAGGCCTCCGAAACATTGTTGTCACAACAGATTCATTTTGTTTGTTGTTTATTTTTGCGCGGAACAATTGATTCATTCGCGAACAAAAAGCTCTTTAAAATGTATGATATTACACACGGTGCTGCTCGCCAGTTCTGTTACTTGAACTTGGCTTGACACGCTACCGCATGTCTAGATCAAGTAACTTTCCTGGTGCAAGATAGAGTTCTAAACTTTAAAGATGATTGAACACTCAGACATCAATCAATAATAAGTCGCCGTTAAGTCCCCAGCTGTCTCTGTCCCTTTAAGGTATAAAGTAGCGACAGATAGATATTTAAGTACGTCTTAAAGTTAAGTTGCGCTTTAGTATTCGGGGGTAAGTCTCGTTATCGCTTAATCGTTATTAACCATTGCGTTTTTTTTTTTGTAATTTTGGGCTTGTTGCATGTTTGGAAAGCAAAACATCCTTTTCCATATGCATGAGGACTATTATAAGCGGCAGCCATTTTTAACTCTTCTTGATAATTTACTATTGTGTGTTTATGACGATACATCGAATTTATCCAGGTTAAAGTCGCCTATAATTTTAAAACGTATTTTCAAATAGAAAATTCAAATACTCAGGTATTTAAATTTCCTGTTGTTTTTACTCTTTTTCCACAGCGAGATATGGAACTTTTGAACCCTACCTACTTGCATATAATAAAAATTACATCTCATTTAAACAAGCCTCCCCTAGCTAATCAGCATCAATATTGACAACAGTATAATGACGGTATCATCCCATCATTCATTCTGGCTCATGATGTCGCGTGACCATCGCTCCACACGTGGGCAATCTGATTATGTTGGGGTTACTTGATTATTGTTCATATGGTTAATGAAATATAGTTATGTGATGTCGAAAATTGTCGATATTACCATGGTAGAATGTTAAAACACTCCAGAATCATGATTCTGATGATTCCGTAGATTCAAAGATAGTCACAATTGAAGGAAAATTGAATTATGTTATGCCTTTGCGAAAAATCGGAATGAATAATTTTGGGAATCCATTCATTTCTGCAGGCAGTCGTAAAGAGTAACCCAAGGTTAAGAATTTTAGTGATACTCAAACTAATAATGCAATGGAATTTAAATTGGTCGACATGACAATAAACAACGATTCTATAGTACTTATCCGGTATTCCTCGAATTTGACGATTGATCGATATAACTATCAAACTGTGAGCGAATAAGGAGAGACGGACTGACTTTTTTGCGTAATTTTGAAGAGGGGGTTTGTCTTTTGCTAGGATCTTTACACGGAGACAAATAGATTTACGACTAAACTGCGAACCACTGGAACCGAAGTCGACCCATGAGAATGGAAAAATTTCTTACTCTACTCGATTTTTTGGCCTAAACCCTAGACGTTAATAATGGAGGGGCATTCATTAGCACTACCTCTTTATACAAACTTGGTCCCAACAACAATACGTACATAAATTCCAATATTTCAGCACGTCACCGTTATTAGCTAGCTAAGGGTGTGTCCACATTATTTCCGGCTCATTGGTCACGTGTTGAGGGTGCCATCCCCTTTCAATTGCCTATAAATTATCCTCTCGTGTACTGCGCATCAGTCGATGATGTATTTGGAATTATTTTTTAGGTTGGGCAGTGTTGTTAGTTTAGTGGTTACCTTGGAATTACTACTAGATTAAGTGAAATATCAAATCATAAGTACCTACCCTCCTCTGTACTTAGACCTAAGTGAATGGTAGAGTATACCAGATTCTCTGATAGTATTGTTTGTCATCAACAAAAAACATGGCTAGGATTCTTCTCTACAAGCGATAGTTATCGTTATCAAAATATAAACACCATAATTAATTACACATATGTAAAAAGAGACCGAATTCAATGTAATTTATAGGTACTGTAGGACCTCTGAGGTAATATAAATTTTTTATTTTTTATCTTTTAACAATTGCCAGAGATATCACGTTACAAACATGCAAAAAAAAACCGCCGAATTAAGAATTTTTCTTTTTTAAATTCTGTAAAATTAGAACTAAGGTTCTTGATTTAATTATGCATTTGAATAGCATTTTTTTTTGTTTAAATCATATGATAGCATCTAGATTTGCAATCACAGCTTTAATGTGCTTAATTTGCGAAAAAGAAACGGCAAAGTTACAATCAAATCTGTCCAGCATTTAAGTCTTTAGAGTTACCGAGTTAAATGGTACAATAGGTTCAGTACCTACCTTAAAAATCTTATAGCCAAGAAAAAAAGGTGTCAAAAGCTTCCTCTCGATAATTTATTTAAATGATCTAATTTCAATTTCAGGAACAACGGCATTCCACGGCTGATGCCATGAATTAGTTCTAAATAATTAACTTCTTATCGGCGCGTGCGCCTCACCCCTCTAAAAAAAACCCTTCGTATTCAAATTAACAAAACATTACTGTGTATTCCTGCTACAATTATTTTATTCGCGTTTGGTAAAAAAATACACCCTACTTTCTTATTTACAAGCTAAAACAAACCATAACTCTATTCATATAAAATTTAATTTCCTCTAGCAACAATTCGCTCATAACCTCCAAAGTGAAATATTCTTTAGTTTTATTTGCATAAGGTTGGAATTTCATTGAGTTTTTTTAAATAAAGTCGGTTGTAAAGTGATGCACGTCAATATGAAGCAAAAAGGTGGCACGCGCCCTGCGTACGCGCAAGTACGGGGTATCTTCCCTAACCATCGGAGGGTGGGGTAGTGATGTGACTCTGACTGTCGCATGTCGTATCGATGTGTTATTTTAGTGTTATTGTGTTATGTTCACATTTCTTGAATGATTTAGTGTTAAATAATATTTTTGTTAATGATTATTTGTCAGGAGAGATTTATTAAGTTCGATATTAAGATTCTATACGTAACCTTTTTTAATTCTGATATAGGGTCTTTGCTAAGCTATTATGATGTCAAGGTTATTTAATGTTGAAGAGTTTTATATCCGAGATAAACGACTTCAGTGCAGTTTGCAAGTTAATGGCTAAAGGAGATTCCGTATTTAACTGAGATTATAAGCGCAGAAGAAAATTGACTTAGGTATTTTTGTAAATAAACAGTGAGTCGAGTATCGATATTTAATTCATCGATTTCTTCAGTCCTATCACTAGTGGCTCGTGTCACAGCGCGATGCGATGCGCAGGTGCTGTTCCGCTCGCCTGTCCATGCCCACTGTTGCCCACACCTGGGCAGATCCACCGATTAGGATTTGTATAAGTAGAATCACCTACAATCTTTTTAACGTTTTTGTTCTACTTTTAAATAAGTGAAAGTGTTTGAGCGGTGTAGTAAGTTTTTTGGTAAGTATTTTCTCACAGACAGACGTTTATGCGGAAATATCGACTGCTCCGATTTTAGTAATAAGGTAACATTAGGTTTTGAGACTGTTTCAATTATTCGGCGCACTCTGTTTTAACACAATTTTTAAGATTTTACTTGTTCAAACTGGTGCTCATATTTCATACTCTGTTAGGCGCACTCTGTAGTTTACTTATTGTTTTAGGGTTTCTCTAGTATTTTATAGTTGACAAGCAATAAGTATAACTAGCCCATATGATTGTTTCTCTTGCCTCTAAAAGATATTCGCTATATAATATACTACCTGTTTCCCGCGGCTCCGCCCTCGTGAATGTCGGTTATCGCGGCTAAAAGTTGCCTATATCCTTTCTAAGGCCCTAGACTAAAACCAAATTTTATTTAAATCGGTTCAGTAGTTTTGGCGTGAAAGCGCGACAAACAGACAGAGTTACTTTCGCATTTAATATATTAGTAAGAATAAGCTAAAAATACTTTTGACGTCCCATTTCATTCATCTTTTCGTTACTGATTGTACACCGTTTAAGTACAACTCAAGTGTATCAGTTTAACAAAAGCTTAGTTTAACTGGAGTTAATGATCGCGGTTGCTTTGGTTACAAATCGATTGGGTCTGAACAGAGAGGATTTTATAATTTGTTCGCCATTTTATCTTAAAGTTCATTCAATACTAAATTGGAGTCCCATTAAGTTTTAAAGGAGGTACAAACTTCCTCTAAGTAACAATACTTACTTGGAATATAATTAAGGTTATTTCATAATATAATGTATGTTACAGTGCCTTTATCCGCAAGTATTAAGCAACAGTGTACAATGCAGTTCGCAACATTGAAGCGATACAATCTTAAAAATACGGAATTAGTATTGAGAATCATAAACATCAATAAATATAGTTATAAAGGTGTGCAACTAAAATTTGGCAATTCTTGGCAATATATATACAATTTTTGCACACATTTCTAGCTGTTGGAGATCATTTTTAACTAAAATTGCCAATTAATATAATTCGAAAGTCTGATTAAGAATAAAGGTATTGTGTACGGTAAATAAAGAAGTATGGAATTCATTGATTTATATCTTACGAGTACTTCACACACTTCAAACATTCATTTTTAGTTGTTGCCAAGTAGCTACATTTCTTTCATATTTGAAATAACCCTTAGTTATAGATATATGCGGTTTGAATAAATCCAAGTTAACAAAGTAGCATTGACAGAATTTTAAGTCATTTAAATATAAAGAAAGACCAAAACATGGTATCTTAAAGAAAAGCGAACCAAAAGATGATCTCAAAATAATAATTTGCGAGTTTAGCATGTTTTTATACAGAAAAGAAAGGGCTTTCTACTGAGGAAGTATATTTATACAATTGTATACAAAATTACACAGTTGTAATGTTACACATTAGCTTGAGAAAGCTTTGTGGTCGAACAAACGGTATTCCGAAAGAGTTGGGAGACAGATATCATGTTATCGTCTGTCTCTTTTTATTGAACAATGTAAAATGTGTCATTAAGTCTTCATGAAGTTTCTTGTAGATTCTTTCATTATTGACCCAAGACTTGACTTGACTATGAAAATATAAGTTTATTTGCTTTATTAATAAATAACATGCCATAATCAATATCACAAATATTTACAACTTATTTATAAAAAAACTTATTACTAAAATAAAAAATTATAATATAAATAAAACAATGTATAAATAAATAAAAATGAGAAAACTTATTAACCGTTATCAGGCAAAATTGTTATGTAATTAACTTAGGTAAGACTTTTTAATTAATAACCAAGAGTCTTGGATGTATGTAATTTTCTTTTAGTTCTTTAAAATACTTACTTGCAGGAATTAAAAAAGTTTATATTGTTATCCTGGACTTCCAAGCACTTTATTGGGGTCTAAACCAAACTAGTTTTGTTGGGGTTGGCTACCAGTAGGTATCATAAATGATGCAGCTGAAAGGCCGTACATTACACAAAGCGATTTATACAATCGTCCTCATTAGGCCTTCACAGCCTTTTCTAAGCATAGGCATAACAGCTGTTAATTAGAGTTGCCATTTTTTATCAGTTAAGAGTTTAGAATTATAGTTCAGTTTGCAAATAAATATATTAATACTTTTAATAACTCGTAAAATAAAACGCAAAAAGATAAGTTAGTTAGCTAAATTACTGTTCACATCTGTTTTTTTTTTAATTAAATTATGCAGTATTGCCTTATAAGAATCGACCTAGATATCTTAGCATGTGCCAGCCCATTGTCCGTCAAAGATAATCAGTCAGTCAGGCTGCAAGATCTGTACAGGCGGCGCCGCAGGCGACAACACGTATGCGGTCGGTAGCGCGTGTCGACTTACTATTTAGTGATCACAGAGAAGGAGAATATCAGAGGTCGTTGCGAACCAACCTTTGAAGAAATATTTTATTTGTCATTATGGAAAAAGAAACAAAATCGCAACAAAACAAAGATTTCCGAGTATCGAAAGGAAAGAAGAGAAACAAAACCATTTAAAAAAAGATCATTAAAAATAACGGGAGAAGAAATTTTTAATTTAAATAAAATTGCGATATATATGTTTTTTCTAATAAATAACAACACAAAATATAACATTACTAGCGGTTTCGGATATCGCGGCAAAAAGTAGCCTATGTCCTTTCTCAGGCTCTAGACTATATGTGTACCAAATTTCATTTAAATTGGTTCTGTAGCTTTGGCGTGAAAGCGCGACAGTTAGACAGACAGAGTTACTTTTGCATTTATAATATTAGTAAGGATTATTAGGTAGAACTATAATAATTTATCGATATTAAAGCATCATTACCGTTAGATCCTACATTATCAACAAAACCATATAATTATCCTTTCCAAATCTATTAAAAAGTACCAATCAGATTTCTCTAAATACCCTTGAATTCTCTGCAATATAAACTGACCTATACGATCTTTTAGCGACACGCGCAGCGATCTGAGCAGACCACCCATCTTTAATCAAATCGTTATCATGCCAACTTTATTCTTACCAACTGGACAAGGTTATGCACTAGGAAGGAAACCCGGATTCACTTGCCTTCTATTTTTATTTGTTATTTATTTAAGACAAATCTATTATTTTATAATAATAGCATGGTTATCATGATTGGAAGTAAAAATATAAAATGTAGACTTTTTAAAATAATTGCGTTCGTTTTTAAGTTATTATGAAAAATTATTATGAAGTTGTAGCACTATAGTTTTTGCACATCAACTAAGTAGGTATGTCTAATATAAAAAAGAAAAAATAAAATTACGCTTATTAGTAGACTCATTCCTATTAAATAAATTCAATTCAAATATTATTTTATTATTCAATTCAATTTAAATATTATTCAAATAAAAACATTCAATCAAAATATGGCGGGCACATGTAAAGTAGCTCTGTAAATCCAAAAATTGCAACAAAAATGATAGAATCATACCTAGATTATAATACAAACACAATTAATGAATCAAAAATCATGCGGACAAAAAAAAGTACAAACCTACACTTTTCAGTATATTGAAAACAGCGGCGCGTGAGTGCTACCACTTAATTCAAATTTAATATCAAATTACTTAATGGCTGCTCAATAAGCATTATTAGGTTTGCTAACAAGTCGAATTTGCTACAAATTACAAAGATAAAACTTATTAAATTATATTCTCTTTTTTTTAAAGAACAATACGATGAATCAGCTGCTGAGCTGCGCATGCGCAGGACGTTTTGTACTAAGTAGGGCCGTAGGTATTTGTATCTAGTATGCATATTGGTGTTACAGATTGTTTATTAATTTAATTGTTAGAATAATAATAGCGTATATGTAATACTAGCTGTTTCCTACGACTTCGCCCGCGTGGTTGTCGGTAATTATTAATCCTATTCCTTAAAAACCAGGTAAAAATTACACTAATTACCATGTTACAATAACGAATGGTAGCATTATCTAATTAGGGGAATGAACCTAATTAACACTAAATAATTCAATTAATTAAAGCCACAATAGATAACATCAATGAACTATAAAAACAACTCATAATAAAATCGAACTTCAAGACTATCCGACAAACTACCAACGACTACATGATAATGGTAACAATGCAAAACAAAAATCAACCTAATTCACTTTGAAATAAGGAGTAAGATATTTAGCAAAGTGTAACTAATGATGTGCGTTTGATGGTGGATGTTTTCTTTCGCCGATTGTCAGTAGCGTCACATTGGTACATTGGTACTAGAATTTGAACGTGTAACCTTATGCATACGAATCCGGTCAATGAACCGCTAGGCCATCACGACTGTCATGGCTTTGGTTGCTGTCCGTACAAAGGAGTTTTATTATCTGTGCAGGCGCATCCCACCGGAAGTCGTCTGATGCGTAAGCTTCGACAAATTGCGCCACTACCGGATAAAGATGGACGCTCCCTTGAATATAATTTATATCGTGAGAAGTTTTTAAGCATCTGATTTAGTTCTTGTTAATATTTTGCATATTTTTTTGGTTCATTTTCGATCAAGGTGGAATCGTTTTCTTTTTAGTATTTTCTTCTTTTATATTAAACAGATACAGCTGGCGCTATCAATCAATCAAGGCTATACCTGTTCACTGCTGGAAATAAGACTCGCCCGTTTGCGCTACAAAACTATGTCCTCCGTCTTCGGCATCCAGTCCATCCAGTCCTGCCCAGATACCTTTTTTAGGTCGCTGGTCTACTGGCTGGGAGGCTTCTGCACTGCGTTTGCAGGTGTACCGTCTTTATTCATGGACTCTTTTGCTTCAAAGGCCATTGATTTTTCGCCAGAAAAGACCAGTCCTCCGCCACTTTATCTTTCTAGCTTTGCTTTTTTTGGGATTAGCAATGTACATTTTTGTAAGTAATTTTTAAGCTTTTAGTACCATTGGAATATGTGCCTTCTATGTATGCCAGACATAAAACGGTCAGCACAGTGATACTTAACAAAAAAACCACTCTGGTTTCTAATTATAATAATAATATCTTACATAGTATTATATCTTGGGACGACTAACACACGGCCATCTTATTCCAAACTAGGCGAAGTCTGTGTTACACTCAGACACAGAACTAATTATCATGCTCATCACAAAGATTTGTCCTAGATGGGAATCGAACCCACGACCTCCAATTTAGCAGTCAGGATCACTAACGACGAGACTAACATTATTCATTCTGTAAGCGCGCGGCTTTATATTCTTCTCAAGCAAACAGAAAAACTTCTATTTATTAAACCCAAAAAATCTAATGACTACCAAACCACAAAAAAGATTGTCTTAAGATCTTTCTGGCCACTCAAATACATCCAAAAAACCAAATTCTCAATAAAAAGGGTTGCATTTTATATCATTTTAAGTGGTTTTAATTTGTCAACCGTAACGAAATTAAAATATATAGTATAAATATGTTAATTTTATATGTTTTTAATACATTTCCTATCATCGAAATATGAAATATGGCTGTATTTCGTTTTTTAAGGAGCTGTGTACACTGCGGGGTGCTTTTTAGGTAACCACGATTAAAATGTCGTTTTATACTTAATAAAGTATAGATCCCTATGATAGATAGTGTTTGATACATTTTTATTTGATGTAGTTTTATTGTGGGAATAAATAAAGGGTTGGCCATCTCAGAGGTAGAAAATATTATATCTCAGATATGTGACTGAAAAATTTAGGGCTTGCTAATAGATATGTTACCTACCTATTGACTCCTAATTAGCCGAACGATAGAAAAGAGAGATGAAGATGAAGACCTATCCATAACTTCTACTTCTTTTTTTTGTATTTTGTTGTAACAAAGAAATCATAATTTTAACACTATTTATAATAATAAAACCAAGTTGCATTTTTCTACGCATAAATCACATTTTTAGATCTCTGATAACGCCTATCAAAACATAACTTTTTGGCGAAAACGTGTCAAAAAACTCAACAACAGAAACAAAATAAAAACTAAGTTTACATTTAATTTTTCCCACAAAATATGGACAATCTCACATCTATATCAGAGTTTAGATTTACGAGACGTTACAGTGAATTTGAAAGTGCGACCATCCCACAATAACTCAACTAAGATTTATATACAGATTAAAATAAAATAAAAAACAGATATGACACCTCTGTGTTTATCAAAGCGTTAGTTTTGTACCTTTGTCTTATATTTCTAATGACTTTTCTCTTAGTTGGAAATTTATTCAGTAAAAATGATGCAATAAGTACTTCATAAAAATTTGCACACCTTTATGGTTTTTGTAGCTACATTACAAAACTTCCAACTTCAGTTGGTTTAGATATAACAGCTGTTTTTTTTTTTTGCATTATTTATCAGTTTGTACAACTATGTTTGTAAACCTAACTAATAGATAGGTTAGGTTATAAATTGTAACAAATGGTCTGAAAAAATAATCCTTTTGCAAATCTTGAATCTCAACAGCATCTCTGCACCATCAGCTGTCTATGGCATCCCTTCAGCGCGCCACCACCATTATTTTACCATAAATCAAATACCTTTTTATAAAATCGACGACAAATATAAAAATGTCAAGCGTTGCCGCCGAATAAAAGATGTCCATATTTAAAAAGCCGTTTGTACCCCATATAATATATATTTCGGTTTTCAAATTCGGAATAAATTTTGTGTCACCTGCGCCGACGCAACCGGAAGAAGATGTATCTTTCTCTCTTTCGCTAGTATAGCGCTGTCTCGTTCTAACCTTTTCTTTTATTATTTGTTTTACTATTCAGATTCGTATCCAGATAATCTTTATACTAGTTTTATATGCGATAAATTACTTTAAGCAAAACTTTGGTGATCATTTCGTAGATAAATGTTGTAGTAATTTGTAGGGACATCGTTGACAGGTGAATACGGTCATAATAAAAAAATCTTGCATTTTAAATAGCTAAATAGTATTGCAGATTTTGTGTTCTTAACTGCAGTTGAACAATAGGTGGCAATAGCCTAATGGTTAGGGGTGAAGGTCTTATGATCAAGAGGTCGCAGGTTCGACCCCCACCCATTGCACTATTGACGTGAACCAACTCCAGACAATATTTACCTTAGTTGGAGGGGTTAACAAGATTGCTAGTAACGTGAATTCCACCCAGATTGCAGGTAACATAAAAAAAAAAGAAAACGAAATTGAGTTCATGGTTTGCTGAGGTATTCACCAGTGTTGCATATTACAACAAGTGATACATAAGTAATGCAGACAGTGTATGAAAAGAAAATATCTATTTAGTCCACCAGATAGATAAAAATAAAATAAAAAATACTTGTATCTTTTCTTTTATCAAATCAATGAAAAATGTCAAAGTTAAAGCGCTTTAAAGTTCAGGAGTGGGGGTTTGTGACGTCACTTGAGGGTTTAACTTGTACCTAAAAGTGACGACACGCGACATATCCATTCACCGTAGCTTCCTCATTGTTAGGTTAATAAAAAAGAAAAAATACATGTCCATCATTTTTTGATAATCTTATGTGACGTGTAAATAATAAAAAAAAATCCTCACCCCTATTAAACCTAAATCTCTGTCTCTGATATTTTGCTGCCTGCATTATTCCTTTATTTCCGTAGTAAAAAAACAATCATCATACAACATAATATAACTCATCTTTAATTAAGAGGTATTCCTTTTCAATCTCCTTAATTTAGTTTCCTAAGTTTTTTACTAGTTAAGTTTAGAAAATATTGCCTTTTTTACCAAAAATTTTGGTTTTTTACTATTGAAGATTCTAGCCCCGCCTCTCATCCGCTTCGTGAATTAATTCTAACAACTTTATCATATATCATTTTAGCTACCGAATGGGTGTTGCTTATAAACCATTATTTCTCTTTTAATCGATGGTAGACTTTAACGGAAATGGGAGAAGTTTTTGATTCTTAAGTAAGTTAAGTAATTAGCTCAAACGGGAAACAACATCAAGGTATACCCAAAAGGAGATGGTAGGACGAATTGATTGCTTTTGCGCAGGATTTGTGATATTCTAATAGAAATGTATAAGAAGATAGTGAAATGAGGTGTTTGGGAATCTCTGCGTTTTAATGCCAAGAAAACTGACAAAAAGAACCTTTTCATTAATTTAAAGGTCGGTAGCGATGACGAGTAAACAAGAGTCACATGCAAAAGTATCAAGCGGATGATCTGATAGTACACCATATATTTGAAGACTATATAATCCTTACTAATATTATAAATGCGAAAGTAACTCTGTCTGTCTGTCTGTCTGTTGCGCTTTCACGCCAAAACTACTAAACCTATTTAAATGACCTTTGGTACACAGATAGTCTAGAGCTTGAGAAATGACATAGGCTACTATTTGCTGTGATAACAGACATCTACGAGGGTGGAGCCGCAGGAAACAGCTAGTAATATATTATATATGTGACTTATCGAAAATAAATGTCATTTCTATACATTTAATGTCATTTAAGCGATGTCTCACATCGTAAACGCTTGTAGAAATGTAGCATGCCGCCGAATAACACTTCTTATTAATTCTTCCTCTTTAAATGCAAGTTAACCACCTCACAATTTGAACCATTTTATACGATTTCATCAAAGAATAAATCGAACCGAACATTAGTAAGTTCTCTTATTGCGATTTTTCACTTGCATTTAAAAGAATACGGACAGGGTAATTGCAATGCATCCTGCCTGTCTGTCTGTGTGTCTGTACAAGATTAAGTTTAATTTTCTTATCGCCCCAGTAATTGTTTGAATCGATTTTGTTGCTACAATTTATTTTGGAGTCGCTAATTCTTTAAATACACACCTATCTTGTAGCTTTATACTATTTTATTTAGATGTAGGTGTTAGTGATACTAGTTGTGCGTTTGCTGATGTAAATAAAAAGGACTTATGGAATTATTTACTTGAATAGAATGCCTAGTGGCATTAAGTCCACCTTGTGTACCTTTTTTTACATGAAGTACCTAGGTATTAAATAAATAAATAAAATAGACAAAAACTTTTATGTTTTTGATATGAGGTTCTATGAAGTTAAGATGAAATGAAAATTTAACCGACGTTCGGTGCATTAAAAGTTTTTGATGCACTAATTATTTGTTACGCATTAACGCATGCGGAGCGAATATTTGTAATTAAATACAAATAAAAGAAGGAAAAACTTAAACCAAAGGCAGGACTCGAACCTGCGACCACTGGCTTGACGCGCCAGTCCCTTTACCAACTAAGCTACCGAGGTCACTGCCTGGAAGTTTAAATTTTGCCTTCTATTTTATTACGTCTTTAAGAGCGACGTATGCGAAATCTAGTTGTAGTTTTTGATGCACGTTTACAAAAAAAAATACTAAAGGGAGTTCTTATTATCGATATAATTAAGCGAACTGTCATACATCTGAGATTTAGCTTATTTAAATCGGTACTAAGGAACCCCTAAAATAACCATTAAAGTCTCTGAGTGCGGCAGTTAGACTCTATAGGCTACTTTGGGTAACTTATTTTAGCTGTCCTTGAAAACAACACGTTTTTCCAGCTTTTAAAACAATACTTAATCGGAACTTACCTACAACTTATAATTACGTGTGAATATAAAATATTAGTCTAGTAATTATAAAACAAAAGTTATAATTCAGCAATAATTATCACATTTTGGTGTCAAATAAAGGTGAAAAGGATGTATGTTATTATTTTTAAAAGAAGTTATCAAATATTCATGAGAACGTGTTTTTTGAGATAAGTTTTAAAAGCGAACGATATTTATAAAATTTATATCTTAGTTATGGTTTTATTATAATTAGGACTTTAGAATATCTTAAACCTATATTTCAATATTAATTCATTCTACAATGTTGTAATAAGGTGTTCGGTAAGGTAACTTAAAATATGTATAAAGATGAAGAGGTCTTAAAATAATACTTTCTAATAGCAAATATTTAACCTAGCTAGAAACATACCTATAGCTGCTGATTTAAATTAGATTATTTTTAAGTACTTCAGATAAATCTAAATATACACACGACACAAACCTCTTAAATATAAAATACAAATTACTATTATAAATACATTACATAGCATTATTCACACAAGAAACACCTTGTACACCAACAAAAACTAAACATTGATGCCTACTCAAAAAAAAAAGAAATAAAGTACAACTTAATCTATGTACAATTCGACAATTGAATTCAAATCGTGCACTATGAGCCGCTCTGTGATTGGTCGACGGCTGGCCAATGAGATCATTTACATTCATAGAGTTACGCGCATGCGCTAGTAATGTCAAATAGGGGAGGTGAGCTTTATTTCTTAGAGTAGAAGCCATTGTGACTTTTTCTTTTTATTGAAATCTTTTCTAGTTGAATGCTATGACGGTGACTTGGGATTCAAGGATGGTATTTATTATTTGTTGACATTTATGTGGATAAGTATATACAAGCATACTTAGTTATTAGATACTTATTACAGGATAGATTGCTTATTTAAATAACCGCTAAGGTACAGTATTAATTTCTGAGAAATCGTAACGTTTACAGATAATGAAAAGCGCAGAACCTCAAATGAAAGACAGGTATTACATGATGATTGAAACTTATTTATAAAACTTAGAAGGTAAAGTTAGTAGTCCATTTAAAAAAAACTAATACTATATAGGAATTAATACTCACAGAAGAAAAAAAACAAATCATTTTTTATGCAAAAAAGTCGGAATCAAATTAACAATTCATATGACATTTATAATAATACGCTATCACACACATAACGATGTTCGCAAAGAATCGCGCATGACAATGCACTCCTGCGCAGATCCCTCGCGTCAAATTCGACATTTGAAATGTGGAATTAAGACGTTTCGTTAACTGTTAAATGTTGACGGAACCCCTTATTACATTCACACGTTTCATTTTTTAATTATATACCGGTGTCTTAATAAAAATAGATGTAATTTATACTTTTTAAGATATCGTTCCTTTTTGGAATTATTTAGAATAAAACTTTTTTTTTAAAAGTCCTATCAGAATAATTTGGGGTGTAATTAAGAATTTGCACATTAACTAGCCGTTACGTACGGAGTTTTACCAATCTTTCTGCTTAGCTTGATGTCTTAAAAACAGGACTATCAAAAGAGGAAAACTTTTTAAATCTGTACTAACCTATAGTTCCAGAGATCAGGTATAACAGATAATCTGAAGAATTTTACAATACAACTGCAAACTGGCCATGATATAGAAGAACAAAAGAATGCCGATTTCTAAATATCTACTATCGACCAATAAAATATTTGCCAGCTTTCTTATCTACATATTATCTTGCGAACTAAAATTGCCCTATTTCTGTTAAAAAAACAATGTCACCAACGGACACTTAAAACTGATCCCTTTATCGTCCACCTTCCCCATTAAATAGCCCTTATTCCGACGTCATAGAGTTGAAAATTGATGATTTTTTAGATATTGAAGATCAATTTGAGGTGGTTATTTAAACATCTGCCTGATTTGCATACCCTGGGTCCTGACTGATTGTCCTGTCACTTCAGACCAGCCTATAGGGTTATGTCTTAAATGGGGACAAAATACGTCACGCTTAGAGCTTGACGGGGGTGAGCAGACCATTAGGATGTTTGGTTTTTTTTAAGAAATGATACGTCAGTAGTTTATGCTGATTTGATTCAATCCGCGATGATAAATGCGTAGATAGCCAGAGAAACTTTTATTTGTAGAATTTGCTGACTTTTTAATTTAGTTACTTATAGGTATTGTACCTAAATATTGTCGATATTGCCATCTGAACTTACTATAATATAAGCTTTTGTTTGAACTCGCAAATATTTGGAATAATCATTCGATTTTAAAATAACCTTTTTGTATTTGAAAGACTTATTTTTTGAGAATAGGTCATAGTGTGATAAGCATAACATCATATTACGACCTTTAGGACCAGAATGATAATATGAGTAAAAAGGTAACCGCAATTCCCAGTAAGTACTAGTTATATTTTATTCTTTACTAGCGTTGCTCGAAAGTCGCCGTATTCGACCTTTTTCGATGTTTTTGTAGTTATTCTGCTATTCGCCGAGACGAATCCCACGAAATGAAAGCTCATGAAAATCAGTCCACCCGTTCATGAGTTATAAGTGTTTTATATATAAACTAGCTGTCCCCCGCGACTTTGTTCGCGTGTTTTAGGTTCAACGGTTTTTCATTTTTGCAACATTTTTCATTTATGCTCCGCTCCTATTGGTCGTAGCGTGATGTTATATAGCCTATAGTCTTCCTCAATAAACGGACTATCCAATACAAAAATAATTTTTCAATTCGAACCAGTAGTTCCTGAGATTAGCGCGCTCAAACAAACAAACAAACAAACTCTTCAGCTTTATAATATTAAGTATAGATTACCGAATTAGTTATCCACCTAACAAGTATTTTTCCCTTTGGCCACGAAATCACCGCTCGCGCGACCTGCGTCTTGCGTCTGCAACCGCCGTAAGAACAAATGTTAGAAGTAATTTAGTAAAACCTTCAGTTTCATGTTCAAAAGATACCTTATAAATGAAACAATCGAGGACTTCTTTATTTTTTTTAAAGTGCCTATTCGGATTGGAGCTCTTAACTTGGCGAAGTAATGGTAATAATAATAATATCAGCACGAGTTTCGTCCGAAAATTAAATACCTAGGTGTCTTGTAAATGATTTTCCTATCTATAAGAATTTATAGACAGAAGTTAGAGATATTAGTTTCAAGCTTTAAGTTACAATGACAATTACTATGGCAATGATTGTGAGGACTTATCTTCTACCTACCTATATAGTGAACCGTTTTAAGAAAAATCCTTTTGTTTAAATTCTTCAAAATAAATGCTCAGTGCTGTAGTAATTCCAAATTTCACACAGTGTGATATGATACGGTTACAATTATTATGTACTAGCTGTTTGGGTATCCGTTATCGCGGCAAAAAGTAGCCTATGCCCTTTTACAGGCTATACACTATCTGTGTACCAAATTTCATTTAAAGCGGTTCAGTAGTTTTAGCGTGAAAGCGCGACAGATAGACAGACCGAGTTACTTTTGCATTTATAATATTAAAGTAAAGATGTGTCATGAATAGCGTGCAATCAGAAAATGTTAGAATTAATTGTATTTTACTGTAGACTGTGATTGTACCCTGGCATGAGCTGTTTCTTTGAGACTATCAGCTCACACCAAGATGAGTTGAAGAAAAACAAGAAAGTTTTTAAACATAATTTGTATATTTACACATGAAAAAAACATTTTTAATACTACTTAGAATTACATAAACAATCTAATCTACTATTAACAACTTATATAATACTGGATCAAGCACTCGTTTGAAGTACTTATAAAAGTGACATTATTTCTAACAAAATACAATTATTTTTACTTGTGAAGTGAGTGGCTTTGTTTATGAAGACAATTATTTAAACATATTTTGAAGATGTTAAAATTTACACAAATCTGATGGAATTTTTTACAATTAAAATCGATACGATCGATAATAATGATTTCATTGTTAGAAAAATATAATAAACTATTTTACAATTTACTAATTGTACAATATTTAAAGATTTTACAATTTTTAAGGTCATTTCACAAATAAAAGGAATTAACTATCTACTTATATTGGTGTAGGAATACCTACTTTTTTTTTTTTAATTTGCTTAAAATAATATTTATACCACTTTTATAAGTACCTATTCTTAAAATGTACACTTTAAGTGACTTGTGAAAACATAATACTTTCGCAGGCAAAGATGAAATCTAATACAAACTTAAGATCTAGCCTAAATCGGTAGGACGGATTACACTGGTGAGTTCTGCCTAACTCTAAAGTCTAGACTCAAATACATTGTTTAATTTTATATCTAAGTAATACAGACTAAAGGTAACATTGTTTATCTAGTTGGTTTCTGTCACTGAAGATATTTAAATGGCAAAATATTTATTTCGAAAACTAAGCTCTGAATTTTATTGACCTACTTAGGTACTACATTATAACTCTTTTAAAAATAAGGAGTTTTCAATACAAGTTATTTAAGTTAACCCACATTTATACAAGCAAAAAACTTACAAAAACCAAGATGAAAAAAATAAGCGTAAGATTTTAACGTAATACGATACAGTAACTCGACACTTTAAAAGTTAATTTCGAACTTATAACTTGAAGCAGATTAAACTAACTGGTAACGAGTATTACAGTAGGTACTTAACCTTAAAATAAATATCCCTGTAGGTGATCTAATTTGGCAAACAGCGGCGGTGGGGTTAAACTTACTGGAGAAGTTCGTACAGAGCTGCTATGTATGTTTGGGCCATTTGAAGGGTCTCATACTTGGACAGCTGTCGGTCAGCGCCAAGCGATGGTAGGTGACCTCGGAGTCTGTCGAACGCTTTGTTCAAGTTCTGCATTCTTCTCCTTTCGCGGGCATTCGCTGCGAGGCGCCTCCTCCTCAACACTGCAGCACTTGTAGCCCTTCCTCTTCTCTTTCCTGAGTCTAAGACTTCATTATCCTCAGCACTGTCTTCTAGAACTTCCCGCGACAGTCCTCTGTAAGCGATGTGATTGTCTTGGTTGATGCTGCCGTCAATTGAAGGTGTCGGCTCCAAGCTCGACCGACCAGAGTCAGGTGACCGCGGCCAGTTTAGATAACAGTCCTCAGTAGTATACTCCAGCATCACATCAGACGCAAACATGTCTTTCTCGTAGACGAGACGATGTCCGTAAGTTTCGGCGGTCATTTTTCCTCGCGATTAATACAGGTGCGCACTGTACGGTGTCCCACAGGGGTCTACTTTGGGCGCTTACCTGTCTACCTTATATAGGTTCCCTGTTTGTGCGAAAAGGTTCGACGGGATAGGCGGCATGTGTGCGAGCGGGATGGATAAAGGTCCCGAGAGGGTAATTTAAGGCCAATCATCATTAATTATTTCCTCCCCCGGGCGCTGCGTGTATTGTAGGTAGCGTTTGACTCCACGACTCTATTTTAATGGTACAATGCCTGTTGTTAACCTTGTAACTATTAAAGTATTGTAAATACATTTCAAAGGTAATACACGTCGATTGTTGTTCGTTGAGACGTAATTTATGTTCTTTATAATGGCGCAATGTAAAGCTAAATAACAACTAAGTTTACATGATCGGTCTATTAATTTATTAAATTACAAAACTTTTTTTTCGTTTGTTTGCAAATTTAAATTCTAATTAAAATTCACTAATTGGAGTATTATTAGATGGACAGCTCTTTTGTAATTCGAAATAAAATGTAAAGGGCACTCAGATTCTAGAATTTATGTTTTTTTTTTTAATACAGGTAATTATTTTGTTTACTGTAAATAGTGGTAATTTTGACATTACCATTACAAAAAGGAATCAAGGCATTTTAAGA
Source organism: Diachrysia chrysitis (assembly GCA_932294365.1). Classification (NCBI taxonomy): domain Eukaryota; kingdom Metazoa; phylum Arthropoda; class Insecta; order Lepidoptera; family Noctuidae; genus Diachrysia; species Diachrysia chrysitis. Next base: position 12,385,405 of record OW028652.1, on the reverse strand, counting down.
TTGGTTTTAGATATCATTTTCAGGTAGCTACAATAAAAATCAGTTTTTGGGGAGGGATTTTAAAAAGTAAGGTTTAATTTTGTTAATATTTGTTTTTAGCATTTTTGCAAAAAAAAAAATTATTCAATAAAAAAAAATCTCCGCGTAGATTACATTCAAAATGTGCATATTATAATAACTTTGGACTATTTTACAAGTTAATTTTCATACACCCTCTCTCATTTTCTTCAACATAAACAAGGGACCATTCATGAGCATGATGAACGTGAACCAGTCACCACTCGACACCGTCGCGAGTCGGGAACCGAACCCGCGATACTTTTCACGAGATGCACCCACTGGGTGAAATTCAAAACTGTACTGTTGGTGGGCTGTGAACTCATTGAGATACGAAATATTGGATGCGGTGTGTTACGAAAACATGTATGTAAAATACTTTTGGTTTAATGTTTATTTTATAAAAAAATATCACACGGAAAATAAAATTATTTTAATTAACTTAATATTAAGAAGCTGAATGTCTCAAGGCTAGTCTAATCCACAAAAGTATTGGAAAGCTAAGCTATACAGCAGAAGAAAGAATACGTTCTTCTACCGAACCGACAGTAATCTTTTATATCTATATATAGCTGATCTGATAGTCTTTGTCCTGACAATCTAAACAAAAATTAAATCCTTTTTAAATTAAATTTTCGGCATTTCTCGCGGATTCTTCGCAAATTTTCGTTTATACAAACATTGTCCTGACAAATTGTAATTATCTGAAAGTAGAAATAAATAAAAATAATAATTGCAAACACAACAAAAAATACAGCTCAATCGGTCGACCCGTTTTTAAGTGACGTGCCATCATATATTTGACAATTTATTTTTATTTATATGCATAGATTCAATATTTTATTTAATTAATCCAAGTAATTAATCATTACGAAAATCTTAAAATATTCTAACATCAAAGTAGTTAATATTACCACCTCCAATCTGCAGAACGTACATTAATGTTGGAGCCATCCTCGGACCATCGGTGTGGTCCAGTCATTTTCACAACCTCATGCTGTTCACTAAATACCTACACTTTTACAGTTACTTTACTGACCTAGCCACTTTATTATTTGACAGGGTCCTAGCCTAGTTGACTAGAATGATTTACTGAAACCCAAACGGTAAGACTATTTCTTACTAGGTAGAGAAGTGTTTTCGCAGTGTATTTCGCACTTATGCTTTTTTTGAGCTCTTAATCGATTCGATTTTTTTATTTTTTTACTTACTTAATACTAATAAAAATTAGACTACGCACTGTTTTATTAACTTTACTTTTAAGTTACTGAAAAGAAAAAATCCTATAAGGCAACGTCTTTCTGTCTGTCTTTCTAGTTAATGCACGATGGCAGGTTTTTATGCTAACTACCTACCTACTTTATTTTTTAAACTTGTAGGTTTTAAAGCACTTTCACAGATAAAGTTTATCTATTTTAATATTAGTAAATCCACTAGCTTTTGCTTGCTCCGCCCGCGTGTGTGTGTTATCGCGTGAAAAAGTAACCTGTGTCCTTTCTTGGGATTCAGTCATGTCAGTTACTCCAAACCAATTTTATTCTAAACTAGCTGTCCCCCGCGACTTTGCTCACGTGATTTAGTTTTTCAACGGTTTTTCATTTTTGCAACATTTTTCATTTATGCTCCGCTCCTATTGGTACTAGCGTGATGTTATATAGCCTATAGCCTTCCTCAATAAACGGACTACCTATCCAATACAAAAAGAACTTTTTAATTCGAACCAGTAGTTCCTGAGATAAGCGCGTTCAAACAAACAAACAAACAAACTCTTCACCTTTATAATATTAGTGCAGATTAGTTCAGGTATTTGTAATGAAAGCGTAACTGTCAGACAGACAGAGTTAGTATTAGTATGAAAGTTTGGATAGCAAGGTTATATTGCCAAAATCAATCAATATCTCACCTATAAGTCTACTCACCTATTACCAAAACAAGGCTGAATATAAAATTCCCAAACCACTATGAGGTCAAGAACATTTTTTTTCAACGATCATTTTACACATCATTAACCCGTTGCCGCGGCTCGGATTTCGCGACCCATAAAAAATACTAAGGGTCTACTGTACCCTTGTCTTTTTTTATTAGTTTAACTAAATTACTTAATCTGGATTGTTAGTTTGAAGATCATAAATTATATAAAGCTGTAATGCTAATTTTTACATTATGATTTGGATATTTTTTTTTGTTTGTTAAATATAATTTCGTGAGCCACGAATAATGCTGAACTACTGCATTATTTTTTTCTGATATGATTTATTTGGTACATAATAAGTTATTTTAATAGTTTTGATCTATGTATTTTTTTTTATTGGTCACGTAATCTCGCCACTGATGGGGTATTTATGGCGTTTACTTCAAACATGACCAAGCACATTTGGATTTTTAGGCATGTAAGATCCTAATGTCTTTCATATTGTCCAAATTAAATTAATCGTTATGTGCTTAGTTTTAGACAAACTCCAAGTGCACTCAGAATGTATTCCCAAAACAAAACAGTTTTGTTTCCGTACTAATCCGAATTTTCTTTCCTTCCACATATCCTATTACAATGTTTACCAGTATACAATAACAGAACGATCAAACGTAACGGAATATCGAAGTAAGTTGACTGTGAAAAATTGTATCAAGAAAAAAAAATTGAAAAAATACAAACGTCCCGTCAGTAACGGGATCGGCAAGGGTTGGTCCCGTTACAGGAGATCCGGGTTCACTTCCGATTTGATTTTATGAGTATTGACTTGATAAGGTGAAACGGTTCATGGTTGTTACATCGAAGACCAGAAAAAAATAATTGATTTAAGCTCAAGTTATTGTAAACTACGTAGATAAGATGAAAGTAACGCGAAAATTGTTTTGTGTAATTTGCTGCGAACTTTTTTGATGTTGATGTAAAAAGCAAATTTTAATATATTTTGGTAAATTTTAGCACATACGGCAGTGGGGTATTTGTATATTTCCAACAGTAAAGAGATGCATGACAATATAATATGTTTATTAATACCTAAAAACAGCTAAAATAGTTTGTTGTATAAGTACTGCATTTTTTCCGTCAATCTAGTTGAAAATTAGAATCAAGAGTAATTTCACAATCACATATAATTTTAAGTACCTAGTAGAAAATTATCCGTGATTGAGATATTATTTATACTAAAAATAAAAATATTATAAAAAAAAAATATATAAGTATAAAATAGGCTGATACTATCATTTCAAACATACAGTTTTTAGATAGTAGGGTATTTTTTTGTCTAGGTAATAAAATAAGTGGAATAAGATTTCCCTTATTAAAATAAAATAAACTTTTTAAGCGACGTTTCAGCGCCTTCTATATGCCATGGTCATGGGCAGACGTTAAAAAGTAGTTTTATTTCTTCGCGTAATCATCAGAAAGACATTAAAATTTCTCATAGTAAATAATCCAAGCCAAATCTGTTATGAACATGTTCAATAATTTTATAATAAACGGAAGTTTAACCTCATTTCTAGAACAAGTTAATTTCACAAAAACTCACTTCACAGTGTGTGGGCGAACTTAACAATCATTGATTGATAACATTTGCATAATTTTATAACAACAATAACATTTATAACATGATAAATAAATGGGCAAAATATACCCCAAATCCTTTTTAGGGTTATGAATATTTATATAATTTTTATTTATTGGAACCAATCAATTTGAAATGAAGACATTAAGTTTTGTTTTTTTTAAATCGGGATTCCTTTTATTCTTCGTAGAATTTTTGATTTAAAAAAAAATACCTAGTATGTTAATGATAGTAATTAATACCTAATGTAATGTAAGTCAGTATGTTTTCGGGGTAAGAAATAATCAAGTTTTTTTTATACACGGATATTTATCCGAATCGGAACCCCAACAAAGCTGTGGAAAGGGCTAGGCAGAAGAAGATTTTTTTTTTGCACACCGAGCTTTGGGTTATTTTATACCCCACACAGTGTCACCATAATAAACTGTATCATTTATCAAATCTAAGATAAACCATAGAGTGACATCTAACAGGAAATCGAAGGCCATAGACAAACGGAAGCGACGCTATATTGCGTGGCAAATTACAGTTAAACACAAAATGATATAGTTTAGCGAAATTATAGAGCGGCTTGATAGAGAGCTGTTACTTTTGACGCGGTTTTAAATTCCTACTGTTTAGTAAACGTCTTGGGAGGCTTTTTTTTCAATAGTTTTTAAATGATTTTTTGTTATTATTATTTTGATGTTTGTATATTTTTGATGTTGTTAAATATCGGTAGGATGAGATGCAGTGGAAATAATAAACTATTTTTTTATAATTATAGTTGTAGGTAAGGTGCAAATAATAACAGGCAGTAATCCACAGTGTGAAGAAATTTTAAGAATTAAAGAACTATAATTTATTTGACTCTTGAATTCACGTTTATATATTTAAAAAGAAAAAAAAGTCCGTATTTGTGTCTAGTAAACAAAAAGCCGTATATAAAGGTTTGGAAATAAATATTATTAATTCTTTATTGCACAGTACAATGATAAAACACGCACATTTTATTATACTGTTTTTATTGTATAAATACTTTCGTGAGGAGTATTCATAATTATTTAAAAACACAACGGTAAAAGTAAACCGTTCTGTTTTTTGATAATTATTGTTTTTATTTATGTAAAATTTCATAGTTATATACCTACTTATTGCTAGCTTATTTGTACTTATTTGCCTCACAAACCCATTTATTTGCTTGACTATTTAAACCTATCCATTTATTAGGATTAGGTGACTTAATTTTGGTATTAGGAAAATTAATTAGGAAAAGGTATTTTTATTAGGAAAACTTTTTACCATTATATTTACAATTAATCTGCAAATCGCGTTACAAGCCGGTCAAACCAACAGATTACTTGCTCAGATATCACATTATGTGTATTAAAGTCACGGTAGCTGACCATTATGATTGTCTGCTATTTACCAAGAATGTCATTGTGCAAGCGTACTGGACACGGAATCAACGATAACGGGAGTAAAACCGGCCAAGTGCAAGTCAGACTCGCGTAAAAAGGGTTCCGTGCCATCGTACAAGATTTGTACTGTAAACATCTAGCAAAAAAAAGATAAAAAAAACACGTCCCTTGTGTGGACCTTTAATGTATTTTTACTAGCTGTGTCCCGCGGCTCCGCCCGCGTGGATATCGGCAATCGCGGCAAAAAGTAGCCTATGTCCTTTCTCAGGCTCTAGACTATCTGTGTACCAAATTTCATTTAAATCGGATTAGTAGTTTTGTCGTGTTCGACAGACAGTTACTTACGCATTTATAATATTAGTAAGGATTATTTGTTGTTATATAGCAGCAATATAACACTCACTTTGTGAGAATTTCAATAGGGATGTTGACTAGGTATGAAAAGTTAAAATGTATTTAGTCCGTCAGTTAGATAATAAAAAAATATTAGACACGTATTTTTTCGTTTATCAAAACAATAAAAAATTACAAAGATACAGCGCTTTAAAGTTTCGGAGTGGGGGCTTATGACGCCACGCCTTGGTAAAAATTGTAGCGAGGAGTGACGTCACACGTATTTTGCGTTCTCTGTATTTTGATTATTTTTTGTTTGCAGGAAAAAAGAAAAAATACGTGTCCAATAAAATTCTTTAATAAACCAGGCGGACATTAAAAAAAAATTAGGAAACATGCCTATTCTCTAGCTATTACGGTTCAGGAGATATAGCCCGCTGCATACAGATAGATGGACGGACAGCAGAGTCTTAGTAGTAGAGTCCGGTTGGCATCCTTTGGATAGGGAACCCTAAAAACTAGTGATTTGATGTGTCAGTATTATATCGGTAGTTCTAACGGGGTTAGAAATTCCATTTATGGTAGAATTTGAAGTTTATCGCACTCGTCATATTTTGAAAAAATACAATAGTTTCTCACATTTAATTTATGTTATTTAATTTATATAAAAGAAAAATAGCTTTAATAGAAGACGGGGTTAATAGTCTGATTCAGTCTGCTCGATAAAGATACCAAATTTTAGTCAAAATAATGTTTCAATTTTTTTTTATGATAGCCCTTACCAGTTTTTTTATTGTGCTCCTAAAACTATATATATTTCAGTTATGATGAATAATTCATAATCTAATGAAATAATCAACTATTTTTTAAACGACACGCGACCAAACAAACTTTGTTGTAAGCATCGGTTTCACCAAAAGGAGGCCTATATTTGATTAATCCCTAAATAAACCCTATGCCAAAAGTATAAGGTTAAAATTCCTTTAACAATGACCAAAAAAAACTTGCTTTCAAAAAGCGCACAAAATTACAGAATACAAGTTTGCATCAACATACCTTTAGTCTTCAGGTTGTATGGGATTACATAAAACGCATGAAAACGGGAGCAGCCATTAACTGTAACAAAGGACTGGTCAAATACCGTTTTGGGGTCAAACTGCGCACCTGTGCTTAATGCTTTGAACAGTGATTTTAACAGAAATAAACAATGGACAAGTCCAAATCTTTTAAAAACTTTATCTTTTGGTGTTTTTTAAACAATTTTCTCGTGAGTGATTGTTGGGATATTACGTTGTAAATGTTAATGTTATGTAAGTTAATTACTGTAAGCTTTGTGAAGCTTTTGTTAGTGATGGCATAATACACTGAAACGTAACCTCGCGAAAATGACGTTTTTTTGTACAAGTTTTTTTTTATTATTTGAAAGATTACATTAAACCCCCTTGTTCTTTATTTATGTAAGCGACATCATAACATATTTTAATCAATAGATAATAAACTTTTTAAGCGTTTGAAACATGATATAGGACATGAAATGGTTGATTTCTCCAATATAAACCTATTTTGTACCTAACTAAAAGTTAAATTATGATCGCATAACTTTAGAACAAGTTCTAATAGACTTCACTGAAAAACAATCAATTTTAACAAAAAAACTCGATAATCGTTGGGTTTATAAGTATCTACAAAGCGTACTTAAAATCAATAATGCTAGAAGCTATGCCAACAAAAAATCTTCTTTTTAAAGATCAACAGTTTAAAATAATTTGATTTGGATTTTGACTTCTTCACACCCAAATCTCCAAAAGATTAGACAAACATTTGGTTATCAATTATTTTAATGATACAAAGTATATTAAATCATGATTATGTTTTTATATAAAGCGAAAGTGTTGATTTTAGCCTAAGGGCCCAATTCACACCTCGATCTAACAAAACGAAAAAGAACACGTCGCGTTTACGTTTTCATTCTAAACAAAATCTCATGCAAAAACTCTGAAAACGTTTTGGGTGCACTAAAATTGTTCAGAGAGTAACTGGTTTTGACAGTTGCTGAAAACTTAATAAGTAAATTGAGTAACTTTTGTCGAATCTAAATTGGAGCACGGAAGCTAAATTCAAATGAGTTTAGAATTATACAAACAAGGTAATATAACATTATTTACATACAGAATCAGAATATATGTATAAACCTATAGATCAATCTTAAAGTTAGAGAAGCAGACTGGTATCGAAAATAAATTTATACGTGTAACTAATATATAATAATTAGCGGCAATAGCTTAATGGTTAGGGTGAGGGCCTTTTGATCTAGAGGTCGCAGGTTTGAACCCCACCCATTGCACTATTGACGTGAAACCACTCTAGACACAAGCACATTTAGCTCAGTTGCAGGGGTAACAAGATTGCTAGTAATGTGAATTCCACCCACGTTGTAGAAACCTTTAAAAAAAACTGAAACCTCTATCCATACGGATAGAAGTTTCGTTTCGTTTAACCTTAAAACATTTGAAATCATTTCTTCTTTTTTTTTTTTAATAAAACCTGTCGGGTTAGATACACCATATACATATAACTAAAGAACGGGTGGACCGATATTCATTATTGTTGTTTTATTTCATTTGTCATTATTATAATAGGAAAATTCGGGAACAAGGACTAGGTACTCGTGCGAGTGAAACCGCGGAGTTGCGCTAGTAATAGTTCGATTCCCTCGTGATACAATATATTTATTTGTATAACCAAAAATTGATGTAATCCGCAGACGTTTGTCATAAGTCTTAAGTAATTTGTATATCGATTATTGCCAATTAATATTTCCAGATATCCTCGACACAGGGATTGTTTGCAAAGCGTTTGTAATTATAATAATAATTTTAAATAAATAACAAAACTCAGCCGGTAAATAATAGCCATACTATCTACAGATACACCTAATTACCAGTCAAAAGAAAATTTAATTGGTCTCCAATTAAAATACATTTATAGAAGAAAACCATCATTTAATTTTAACACCCTGAACAGAATCTGACCTTACAGACAGAACGGTACAGACCTTGCTCGGTAAAAGTATTTCAATGAATACCGTATATTTATAATATCCAAGGATACAACCATCACGCAAACCCACAAAGAGTCTTTACAATTCAAAGAGTCCGTGGTTTTGAGTCCCTCAATTTACAACCTGTATTATATAAAAGAGATTTAAATACACTTAAAGATGGAATTGGAGCAAGTTTGCTTTTTTGTTCTGTCTACCGTAATTTCTAGGCGATATCATCTTGGATCACAGCAATGAATCCAGTATATATTTTTCGCAAAATATGTTATGATTTTCGTCACTTATTACTAGATTTGTAAGTTACTTAACAAATCTTTGACCGTGGCGTGGTCCAGAATAGGCTAATCAATTAATCAAGAGTCAAAATTAAAAAGATTTCTCACTTTCCTCCAGCCTTTTGGGAACACTCACAGTGGACAGCGATATGGGCGAAATTTTTGATGCCAGGTTTATGTTTAATTAGATTAGTTTATTTTATTATTTCAAATAAATAACATGTATCTTTAAACGTTATTATCATCTCACTCTAATAAATTTTATCCATGTATCGCGATGTTTCATAGACCTTCAAATTGCATGCACAAAAAGAAGACTTAGATTAAAAATTTAGGATCACCAAATGCTGGTCCCAGGCGGAGATCGAACCTAACCCCTCGACCACGACTTTGAGATGAGTCGGCTAGTCAATGCAGTCATTTCCTTACTGAACATAGTAACCTGAAATACAATAATTCTCCTAGCTTACTTTTTATAGCTGAAGGTGGAGTTTATGCACAACTTACGATAATTTTATCCAAAACTTGTTCGTCACGCGACCGTATTTAAATACTACCATAATTATTCTGCTAGACAAATAACTTTGCAATAATCATAACTGCTATTATTTTAGCACAAAAACGAGACAAAAGGCCCGACCACACTTATGACAAATGGATTAAAGTGACGTCCGCAGTCAGTGTGCACACAGCCTACCGCATTGTTTAAAAAAAAATGTCTTTGTCGCTAACCGCAAAAAGGTATATTACAAACAAGTTTTTTTGCTATTGTTTTAACACAGCCTTTTAAATGTAGACTCTATTTAAGAAATCTTAAAGTAGAATTTTGAAAAGGTTGCAATTTTTTCTAATATTTTAGCGAAATTGGACCACAATTTTAATTTAACAAAGTTTTATCGAGTTTCAACCCTATGATGTTGTGTTAAGAGTTATTTAGTTTTCAGTATAGTTTGTTTTTCGCAGATAATTATAACGCTTCGCAAAGCAAATAGTAATTTGTCAGAACAAAAAACATATTAGAATAGTTTTTACAGCTATTACACAAATATTGGTTTTAATAACTAATATTAGTGATTTGTTTGTAGGGGAAGTATTTTCTTTAATTATTTACGGGATATTGCTTTGAGATGTTAGCGATTTTTTTCTATATTTCCGTTTATTGACAATGTTCATTAGGTAACTATTATGGTATTTCTTAGAAGACCATATATTTAACCGAGTTAAAAAAATGCCAATTGTCATGTAATCAGTGTAATGCTTAAGTTTTAGATTAGAATTTCAAATAACCTAACTGCTGTCCTCAGAGACGTAAACGGTAACGGGTAAGTTATTAGTAAATTGATTCAGATGCCGTACTCTTTTGTTTTTAAAGTTATGTTTTGTGTAGAGTTATCTACTATAATGTAAATAAATAATATTTAATGAAATCTTTATTTGCAGTTTATATTTAAGTACCAACACAGTGTTTTAGAATTACTTGATGATGCTTAGTTAGGTATCAAGAAAATGTATTGCTTTTTAAAGTTTACACGAATGTTAGACATTGCAATAGAACTACTTATTAAACGGATTTTAAACCGCGATCGAATCAGTTTAAACAAATATATAACAGTTTTTTGAAACCAAATACCGATTAGATAAATTTTTCGTACAACAGACCTAAGTAATGTTATGATACGACTCAATTTAAACTAAGTATAAAATTTGTATACATTAGAATTAACTCCTAACAATAGCATTTGTATCACAATAATAGCAAAAATAACAAAAAAAGTAAATTTTTTATACTGTAGGTACAACGATTTGAGCAAACAAGCTTGTCGGTGATTATGCCTGATTATTGGGTGCGGGTTCGATTCCCGATTATAGATATTTTTCGGTTAGAATTTGGCGGTTAGCAATATAGTTTCGGCGTGTAATAATGAATTATAGTTTTTCGGTTTGTTTGTTTTTCGACAAATTAGTTTTTTTTTTTATTTAAAAAAATACAACCTTTCCACATAGATAATGAGACACAGTTGTTATACTTGATAAAAAAAAACATACAAGTGTGTGCATAGACGGTAAAATCCATGTGCATTCTCGAGTGACTTCCTTGATAACTTGATTGTGCAGTGATAATTTTTTAATACAAAGATAGAGATCATACTACCTATTTCTTATTTTAGTGCGCCGATTGCAAACTTATAGTATAGAGTTCAAACGAAGAGCTGTTAATTCATTCATTGATGACGACCTCCGTGGTCGAGTGGCGTAGACACCGGTTTTCAAGGTGTCGCTCTAAGGTCCCGGGGTCGATCCCCGGATGGGTCAATGTAGAAAATTACTTTTCTACATAGTCTCGGGTCTGGGTGTTTGTGGTACCTTTGTTGTGTCTGATTCCATAACACAAGTGCTTTAGTCTACTTGCATTTATGATGTTGTACATATTTATTTATTTATTTCTGCTTCTGAGACATACCTCGAGGTGATTACACCGTCCTCCATGGTGATCGTTGATTACAACAAACAACATCGTTTCACCAGACGCTATCAAAAACTAATTTTCACAAAATTTCACAAAACTGACCTGACCTAACAACCCATAATAACTTAATACTAACCCTGTTAGGCGCCAAACAGTATTTTTTATTAAAAAAACAAAGCATTTTACGCCCACTGTTGGTTTTACGATATTACTTAATCTCCTCGTTATAAAAATAAAATAAAAAATGGCGCCTAAACTATGGCGCGCTTTTTTGTGACGGCCATCTTGAAAAAATCTATTTTATTGGTTATTTTATTGCTTGTTTTCGGTTAAGTTCGACTGCCGTTTTGTTGTAATCATAGGTTTTCCGCGAAATAACTATGTCGGTAGTAATATTGGTGGAATAATAGGTAAAAGCTACTAACTAGTAGGCGCCTTGCTAGTGTGATGTTTGTAACTTTGTAGCCAAACGAACATCGCCATCCATTGCATTCTTTTTTCTTAACATGTAAAAGAAATATTCCAGCATGAAATCGACTAGAATCTCTTTAGTTTAATACTGAAAAAAAACAATGTTTTTAAGTAAGTGTAGGTATCACTGAATTAACTGATTATAACCTATGTCTTATATAACAAATAAGTAGGTATGTACAAGCAATTTATTTGTCTAGGTTGGTTGGATAGTTACTAAAAGTGTACCCAACTGAAGGATAAACTTTACTATCCATAGTAATTGAAAAATATGTCATTATTTGACTCCATTCTTTGCCTTTAAGACAAGATTTCGTCGGCATATGATATACCAATTTAGTAATAACTATATCCACCCTTAAACTATCTAAACAGCTTTCCCAAACAAAACAAAATTAACACAAAACTAAATTCACACGAAGCACCCAAGCTTTATAAGTTATTATTTAGTATAGTAAAGCACGTTATTAAGTTAAAATAAGGCGATGTTGACCTGAGACGATATAGCACCGATCGTGGGGCACGTTTAATTGGCAGGCGAACTGGGAGCGGAGGCGGCGCGCGCGCAGCGACCATAGATAAAGTTAGTACAGACTAGACACTATACTTAAAGTAGTTTTAGGTATTTGGTTTCTGAGGACTGTGGCATGACTTGTCTTGGTAGTTAAATAGGGAGAAACCTCATTAAAATTACTGTATTATAGCTACATCCAGTAAGAGTGGAAATCGATTTCAACACAGTTAAAGAAAAGGCTAAACAGAAAAATAAGATACTTTATATTTTCAAAGGCTGTCTGTGCGATAAACCTCTTGTTTGTATTTTTTTTTTACTTACTAATAAACCTCACAGAAACTCAAATAGGTACCTACTTTTGCTACACACTAGACAATCTTGCTAATAACTTGGTTGAAGTCAAATCCTACAAGCATATAATGCACAAAACTACTTGTTTTGTGCATATACTTATACTTATTTTTATGGTTATATCATGTTATTAGTGCATATATTAAGATACATATACTTATTTAATAAATATAATAATATATTTAGAAAGTCATAAAACACAATCAATTTTAATTAATTACTTACGTTAATTAATTATTTTTTAGTGTTTATTTCTGTTTAAGTGACTTGTAATCTTTAGAAATAAATGAATTCAAACCGTACATTAGAGTAGTCACAAAACTTCTCACCATTTGTCTAGTCTGTGTTCCTCCTACTCTTTGGCCAGCACATCCAATCAATGAATGATTTATGGCGCTAAGCGGCCGGATGTTTGTTTAATCGATTACCTTTATGATTATGACGGTAGCGCCTCAAGTGAGCCTGATTGCGCCTTTCTGGATAAAAAGGTTCTCGTTTTTTCGCATACTCTGTAAATGGGTCAATTTTGGGACTGGTGTGATGAAATTTAGCTGTTGTAAACATTATAACGTAGGATGTTGGACTCTGTGCCTATATTTAAGATCTTGGCGAAAAATATTTTGGAACTAGGAACCTATTTCAAAATTTCTATATCTTGGTTTTTGGAGTTCATCGACATAAGAACCTTAATGTTCTTCCTTGTTGGCGCCATTTTTTAAGTTATTTTTATAACGAGGAGTTTAAGTAATATCATAAAACCAACAGAGAGCGTAAAATGTTTTTAAAACTTCTGTTTATTTTTATTTCTTCAAATTTCTTGGTTATAATGCTTCTCTTTGTTCCAAAATGTGCATATTAAAATTGTTCGTGGTAACTTTTGCCCTACCTAATATAATAAGAAACATCAATGTAAGTAGGTAACTGTAAAAAACATAGAACACCAATAAATATAATTATCTGTGTTGTGAAAAAGAAACAGTAGGTACATACCAAAATGGTAATGCTACTGCCCTTTAATACACAAACAGATACATTGCCTTAACTTTGACTTTTCACACCACCTAATAAACAAGTAGCATTACGGGGTGACCCCGTGGGAACCGCATCACCTGGCGCCATCTTCATAATTTCCCATAAGGCACGCTCACCCAGCGTGACTGCCTTATGCTAATTACAGCCTGTTACATGTCGCGTCACCTGCGAGCAAGCTGAGGAATATGGGTTACTGGGCTGGCTTCAGTAGGTACCTACCTACTTACTTAACAGTAAAGTTAAAGTTGACATGTTTCCATTGGACAAAAGTATAAGGAAAGCCCGCAAAGAAAATAGGGAGGGTAGGTAGATATATTAGTCTAAACAACTTGTTTTTTCGAGACTTTCTAAGATCAAACTATCAGTCAGCCCAAAATAAAAAAAAAAACAACAAGCGTCTTATACGTATCTATTAATACAAAATCTTGAACAGTTTTTTTAAATGAAAACAGACTTTACTATATCAAAAAGTCAAATAATTAGGTACGTAGGTAGGTGTCATTCATCTCCAAGTCAGTTCAAGTCGTGGAGAAGAAGACGGACACTCGAATATGCGTTTTAGTAAAGCAGTGGACTCTCTTGTGTATCTAAACTGTCAACCCTTTCTTTTCATGAAAAAAAAACTGGTCGGCAATACCTAGATGATGACAAAGGGTAGTTCCTAAATACCTCACACTCCTTACCCTCTGGACACATGGTGCCGAATACCAGTGCAATACCGTTTATATGATAATGTTTCACGGTCCGATGCGACTCTATACGACGAACATTACTGGCTTATACCGCGATTATTATCAAATAACTGAACCGGAAAGAAGATATGAATAACGTCAATGATGATGATGATTTAAATATTTTACATTTATTAATAGTAAAATAGCTTACCCAATTTACTTTTCAAAGGTAGTATAGTAGTATCTCCCGCACTTATGAATTTAATCCTTGTGTCGCGGGGGGTTCTACAAACATTCAAATCACATGCACAAATAACCTTGGCTTGTCTCATTCGGGGATCGAACCCACAGCACGTCGCGCACAGTGGTCATTGGCGTGGTGACTTGCATCACTCGGCTATCCGTGAAGTCAAATTAGAGCAACAGTTTCCGAGATAGCCCTTAGATGACTGAATGTATCAAAATGTTAAGTTAATTAAGTTAAAGTTAAGTCCTTTCTGAGACTTGCAGAACAAGTTAAGCTATTGGCCTCGACTTTTAGAATTTCATTTTTGATAGCTGTAACTTTAAGTTCCCTTAAATATTAGTCTTATCAAAGTACTAGCAACCAGGCTGCATTATTAGATTATTAGACACAAACCTTCGTGAATCACTCTATTCGTTAGTGAAAACCATATAAAAATCCGTTTGGTACTTTGTGAGTCTATCGCGTTCGGACGCGGCGAGGGACTTTGTATAAATGAATATGTAAAGACAAAGATTACCCAATTAATAGGTTGTGTAGGTCAGAGAGGCACTTAAAGGCATTAGCTTTACATAACGTACTGGTTTCTAGCTGTGCGACCCATTGACGCTAAAAGCCAACCCCATTCCTTTATAAGAAAAACTTACTTATTACAATCATCTCATCAATACTCATTCAAAATCTACAAAATTCGACCAATTTCCAGAAACCCGTAAAATGACCAACCCTGGTTAGAACCTGTGACATATGGCGCGTCGGTTACCACGTGTCGCCCACCTGAGCCTGCACGTGCTACATCAAGGGTTTTTTTAAATGTAACCTTCTCTAAACGATTTGTTGGTGCATGTTTACTGTTTACCCTGTCAGGGAGTCAGGGGAAAGTTATCAAGCCCGTAAGTTCTAAAGGGGTTGCCAGAATTAATCTGTTTCCGAAATTCTTAAGACATTTTAGCTCAACATCATAAGGACGGTCCTATTTTCCGATTTTCTTTTCTTTTTACTGCATCACCGGACTATTTCCGAATTGCTTAGAGTACTTTGTACTGTCTAGACTTAGACCGACAGGAATTTCGGTCGGTAAAAAAACCTGAAATCTTAGTAAAAATATTCGCAACTAAATTTTCACCTAAAATACCTAAGTAAATTACGTTTTTACGATGTGTATTTTCAGGCGTATGTCTAGAACTTATACTATTTTTATTATAGTCTGTCTAATCTCTTAATATGCATGATGACACGACAATGAGAATTAAAAATCTATTCAGCCCGTCAGAAAAAATATAAAAAAACTTCGACGCGTATTTTTTTAATTTATATTATCAATAAAAAAATTACAAGTTACATCTGAAATGTCACATCAGCCCAAAAAATTTGAGATGCAACTAAAATTATCGCACTTGAACAAGCAAAAGCATCTAACACAATGTTAAAACAGGGGTTGATTCAGGGTCAATTGTAGGGCACAAGGGATCACCCCACGGTATGTTCAACAATTTTAATTAGCTAACCGATGGACAACCGTTATGAACATATGGGTGACTTATGGGACCTTCAATGGGCTTCAAATAGCTATGGAAATTTAAATTAAATTGTTGATATTTTTGGTATTGATACTGTTATTTTCATTTCGATGTCGTAGCGGTTTTGTTTAGTTTATAGAGAAATAGGGTGCAAGTTGAAATTTTCACCAAATGTCAATACTTTGGCATCGTCTTTTTTTTGGACCTATTGGTTGTTTGTCAAAACATTTCTCTGCCATAGTTATTTATAGTTATAGATGACAAGACTATGCATCAGAAGTAGAAGGCGCAATCCTCCATAAACGAATCGAATAGATACCTCCAGCTACACAAACTTGAGTTCTCCTTACTGCACTTTTTTTTACATTGGTCAGTTTTGGCATCGAGATTCCTTCCAAACTTTAGAACTTAAATAACTAAAAAGGCACTGCGGGATAGACTAACCTAGATGCTAACTGTGCTAAGTAACTGTGCGAAGATGGCACCAGTTTTTGAAAGTCATCAATAGTAGATAACTATTGATGACTTTCAAAAACTGGTGCCATCTTAATTCCTAACGTAATCAATAAATTTCTAAATTATGTTATAAGTCTCAAATTTAATCAAATTAAACGCATTACTAATTGGAAGACACTAAATGAGAATCTCCTAACAGTTTTACTTAACATAAAATCTAATGTTTTAGGGTCTTAGTACTACTATCGGCCAACCGCATAAAACCGAGGCGAAATTCCCACAACATTACAAAATACCAACACTACCTGAGACCCCGGGTTTTTTCACAATAATTCGACCATTTTTTTCCATCAGTGATACTTCGGCTATTATTTTGTCATAAAATACTCTATCAAAACATTTTTGGGTATTCGAGACGGATCCGAATGATTAGACTTGTGTTTTTTATTGTTTTTTGTAGAAATAGCGAGTCGGCGATCGACTGTGTGAATAATGTTTGATCTTTTTGGAATGCACTTGTTTTTAACATACCTACTATGTATAAGTACTTTCTTTTGTAAACACAAAATACTGTTTTATTTTCTTTTAACTTTTAAGGCGTTTTAAATTAGCCATGGGTAGGCAGTATTATTTTTATAAAGCTTTTAAAGCCACAGTTACTGTATTTCTCTAGCTATACTATTGAAACTTAGGGTTTGTGGCTGCACTTTGCTTCGCATTGGTAATGTTTTCTGCGCAGAATGCAAGTGTGTTACCAAAGAGTAACTTATCAAGTCAGTCTGGTTCGATAAAGCCTAATTCTTTAATGCCTAATGCCTTTATCTACCTAGATATACACTATCTATTTTCCATTTGACTGCCCGGATAGCGGAGTGGTATAGGTCACCATGGCAATTAACACTGAGCGGTTCGATCCCCGCATGGGACAAGCGAATTTGTGTGATTCACAATTACTTGTTCCAAGTCTAGGTGTTATTTGTGTATGTGAATTGAATGTTTGTGAAACCCCTCGCGATACAGGGATTAAATTCCCTAGTGCGGGAATTGTTTTTAAAACCAAACCATTTTACATCATGTAGGTACGAGTAGACTACACTTTTAGAACTTCTAAATAGATCATTATAATAATGTTAAGTATTATTATTATTATTCTATAGATAGCTACGTAGTAACCACATTGTCATTCCTTTAATCTTCTTGTTTTTTTTTTTTTTTTTTTTTTTACATTTGAAACTAGGTAACTGTCTTATAATTCGCGGGAATGTGTTAAAAATAATATATTATCAACACTCGCTCTAATTTTCAACCCCTAACAAGGGTTGACAAAAACGTGTCAACGGGTTGCGGAGATGATTACACACAAACGGATAAACATTATCTCTAATCTGTTTATAATAAGGACATTTGTCACTTCATCCTTTACTAGAGTCGATAATAATATGATCACTTTTAAAAAGCGTTTTACAAATTCTGCCTAACCTTTCCCAAGCTATGTCAGTCTCACCGGATTTAGGTAAATACCGTATTTTACATGGAGTGATAGTCTATTTTATTTTAAAAAGTGTAATTATTAGCGTAAGAAATGGATATTGAGTCTTAGAAACAAACACCTTTGTCTACCTCTTTTCAAATACTCGTTAAATAACATACCCTTTGAGATAACGACTAGCGTCATCTGTTTTTTTATACATAAACATATTTTGCAACAGTAGCGCGACGACATCCTACGACACCAACATCGAACTAGTTGTACCACTTTAAAATAGATGGCGCTGTTCTCAATTACACTTTATTATTTTAGTGCTTGAAAAATAGTCAGAAAATGATATGAAAAGGGAATTGGGGAATAAATTTATCCTTAATATAATTTATCTAAATAGTTTATTTAAATTGAATATTAAAAATAAAATATAAATGCCTCGTATAAAGTACGATTGCATGAACTGTCTTTCATCAGTCTCTTGTTGGAACAGTTTTATTTATTTCTATGGAACCATAGATTTAGAAGGTAAATCCCTTTTCTTCTAGTTCCCGTCGAACCTTCGATGGGTCGGGCCACAACAGCATGAGTAGAGTTGAAGCTGAAAAATGAAAGAATAATTTAAATGAAAAGGAACCTTTTGGTATATTTATTTTTATACCTAGGGTACAATATTATAATGTTATCAAGCGGCAGGCCCTAATATATACCTATATTCTGCCGCAACGGCACGCCGCAAGCCAACCGGACTGGTTGACGCCTGACCGCAACTTAGTGGGTTGATATGATGCGGTTTCATATAAAAATTAAGTGCGTTTTAGCTCTTAGATCCTAACTAGACTGAAATTTTGGGTCTCACATAGGTTGTAAATATAATTATGTTATCAATAATACCTATGTGACAAATGTCTTTAAAAAACTGAACAGTAGATTTTTTTTTAATTTAACATCCAATTGAAAAATTTTATATTTTACAAATTGTGACTCAATTATTTATCTGCCAAGCGTAATTTCTATAGTTTCTGAGTGCCTAATCAGAAAAACACACAGAGAGCTGTCAAGTAAAATCTATCTATCGAACCTGCAGTAAACACTCCGAATGCAGTGAAAGCTTCAAGACAGTGCAGGTCCAGCGTGGCTCCAAGGAAGGAGGAGCCGACGGCTGCCCCTGTTCGACCCACCATGTACATCACACACATCGCCATGGCCCTGAAATATATAGAAACAGTTTATTACCTTATCGTAAAAATAAGGACATTTTAGGGTATAATTTTGATTCAGCAAATCGTCAGTCTTCAGGTGGATACAATTGATTAGGTTAGGTTAGGTGTATTAAATACAACAACTCAAGTTCATGACTCAGTCTAGCTCAAATAACTTAAAAGACTCGAAAGGACTCAAAAGACTCAAAAGACTTAAAGAACTCAAAGGACTCGGACTCATGTGACTAACGAGTCCTAGTCTTGAAAATCGACTCAAGTCTCGAAATGAAGACTAAAAGACTTGAGTTTTTTACAACACTAGTTATAAGGCTTACCTCTTCTAAGCTATATTTAAATATAATATCACAATATCTTATTTACTCCCGAAATAAACTACACAATAATTAAAAAGTAGCCTTTCTCAAATTTTGAGCAATCAAACGCAAAAAGCGGTTTAAAAATATGTACAACAGCTGTCTATATTTTTCTGAATTTATGAACGGAAATAAAAATTATGACCAGTATAACATGGCATTATTTAAGAACGCATTCTTTTGGAAACTACTCCCACCTTCTCACCTCATAGAAGTAGGGAACACATCCACAGCGATCGCAGCCAGTATGGAGGCAGCACACCCTGAGCATAAGGAGATGATAAGCAGCACGGTCGCGCTGATACCCTCAGGGACGAACGCTGCTCCAATGGTCGCGAACCCACAGATTACCATTATACCACCTGAAAATATGACATTGAACTCTTATTTCAGAACTGCTGAAAACAAACCAACGAATACAAACATAACAGGAGTGTGTCATTTAGTTACAAGGTTTAATAGCCACCTTCTGGCTCCTTCATCAAACCAGCTTAAAGGTACTATAAAATATAATTGTAACCGAAATTAGATGCATAGGAATGCAAAATTTAATCTCAATAGGATATCAAAAAGTGGTTTTAATTTAGTTTGCAAGATTTGACCTAAACAAACATAATTATTATACACACACGTATAGTATATCCAACGCAAGTAAAATATAAGCTTCTAAAAATTAAACGCTCATCGTTAGGTATCATAAAAATCAAGTATTTTTAGTTAAACATTACGAATTAAGGTTCTAAAATAAATACTTACAGTACATTGTCTTCTTGCCAACCTTATTGATGAGGAACCCTATAGCCAAGTAGGTGAGGGCAAATACCGCCCCCATAGACATTGAAATCGGGAACACTGCCACCGATATGTCTGCCTCACACTTGGCCTCAGCTGTGGCCAGCTGTAAATAAATTAATCCTTTTATTGGATAATAATTTTTGTTCAGAAATTAACCAATTAATAAAATTAAAGCGTGGCCGCATACATTTTGTCATTACACAGTACCTACTCACCTTCCAAACTAAAAGAGGAGTGTTCTACGTTTAATGTATGCTTTATTTTTAAAACCTATTCAACCCTTGAAGGATGTCAACTATTTCGGTTTGAAGTTTTGTCGGAGTATTTTTAGCTGTATCATCTTTCTATAGATCCTGTGAGATACTTAAACCGAAGAAATGTGAATTTATACTTACTGTGGCATTCAAGGATTTTTCCCGTATAATCTGGCATATAGTGATTTGGTTACCACTGTTACTCAAAATGCTATTTAATATGTCTGGTACCCACACGTACAGGCCACTTGACCTAAGAAAAAAAAAGACTCTCAAATAATCTATTTTCTAAGCACGGTTCTTGAAATCGTAGATGAGAAATCTATAGCAGATCCATGCCAGCTGAGCCATTTATACAAAAACCATGTATAGTATTTTTTTTGTGTAAATAGGGAATATTTTGTTCAGCAGTGGGATAATATATAGGTTCCATTAAAAGGACTTTAAAACACCTTGTACTTACACCATGAACACAGCAAACATAGAAATATGCGATATAAACACACATTTCAGCAGAGGAGGCTTGAACATCAGGCCAACATTCTTGACAGCACCAGCGAAGCCTCCTGTCTTCACTTCCTCACTACCTGAAGTTATTTTTGTCACCTGGAAAGATACAGTAGGTAATAATATACCATAGGTACCAAGTATTTTGAAGAGAAAACACGTCTAATAGCTACCTAAAGTTTGTAACCGACTGCAGACAGCAGCAGCAGACGACGTAAGGTAGTGACACGTCGCATCGTCATGTCACTGGAGTCATGATTTCGAATCTAACTGCAGATGGTTGGAGCTAACGGTAACGCCGTATTCCAGTTACACATCATAACTTGAGAATAGGATCGAGGGTAGAAGATAAATCCATTCTATTATTTTGCCATTCCTGGTATAACAGAATGTTAGGCAATGAAAACTCCAAGTTAATAACCCTAAATAGAAAAGAAGCAGTTAAAATAATGGCGTAGTTTTATATTTACTGGAAAATCCTCAGCCTTTTTTCCAGTATTCCACGCGTACATCTGAGCTAGAACTGGCAACGCGGCTTCTGGGCCTCTAGACGCCAGCAGATATCTTGGACTTTCTGGCAGGAAGAGTAATATGGCTGCTGCAGCCAACCCTGGGGCACACCACAACCAGACGAACACCCTCCAGGGTTCGATATGCATGTAGCCGAATTTGAAGGACCATTTTCCAGGAATGATTAGCCAGGCGAGACCTGAAATGAGAATGCTTTGGTTGTTGAGTCGTTGTTAGCAGAGTTTGCTAGAACTCTTTAATCTTTGAACACCAGATCTTACAAGACAGACTTGAAAAAAGCTTTGAATAGAAATATGCAATTATTAAGTAGCAAATTATTTTCGGAAATTTCGACTATTTAATATAATGCTACGACCCTTTTGCAAGACCAAGTTGACGAAAACCAAAATTGACAATTCTAGGTCAACCGGAAGTACCTTCCCTATAGATTTTGGGTCGAAAACCTATATGGTAGTTCCCGTTGACCTAGAATCACGAAATTTGGCAAAAAGCAAGGTCTTACAAAACAAAAATAAAACATTAACAAAAAAAGTTGAAAATAAAATAAAACAATTTGCCCATTCTTTTTACCGTGTTGACTCAGAACCTTGATATATTTTATAGATAAAGGCACGGAACCCTTCATGCCCGAGTCCGACTTACACTAGCCGGTTTTCCTTTTTAATGTATCTAACCCTAAGTTGAAAATTAGTTGTTACTTATATGAGTAAGCACCATCTTAACTGTGCGTGGTGTTCTATGATAAGAGATTATTATACAAAAAGTCAAACATTAATGTTTTCTTATTCTAATATCATGAGAATGTTATCACTCCTCACTGACGTATTTATATAACAAAGTATATTATTAGGATAAACCGATAAGAAAATATGCGTAATAACAGTTTATAGGTTGGTCGACGATAAATATAGGTTCATTAACTACCATTTTAGAGCAATGTACTACATATTTAGCTTTCGCAACTTCTTCCTCAGATTATAGAGAGAGCCGGAAAGAACTAACTAAGTCTTTTCACGGGAACATACAACTGGGATAAAAGTAGGTAATCGAACATACAATAGATCTTATAATGAAGCTACTCCTCTTGCGAGCACCAGTTGGCGCCACTAGTCCGTCCGCTGTCAAAGATCACCAACAAACTAATGACCTCGCGTGCGACTAACGCCCCTGTTCGTGAAATAAATAGTAGTCCTCATTGCCTGCTTTTTGGTTAAGCTTAACAAAAATGGGTTTGGGCCTTCGGATTTTTAAGAAATTCGATGAATAACTATTACTTAGTCTCCGTTGTTCGTTGGTCTGTCTGTTTGCAAGCAATCTGACATGAATATGTGGAGAGTATAACAACAATATTAAAAGATCGAGATTATAAAATAACAAAAATACTGCTGGTATTGAGAGGTACGGAACATTTTGTGTGTGATACCAACTCGTACTTGACCGGTTATTTTGACACTAGTTTATAAAACTCTTACAAACCTGGTAATATAATAAAAGACAAGGATATGAAGACAGAGCTCCACGCGATGGCGGCTGCGCGCTTGGAGTTGGCGTGCATTTCTCCCAAGTAGGCGTATACTGTCGCACTGGACGCTGATATTCTGTAAAATGAAGGATAATAATTATTATTTATAACTATTATCGTAATAGGTATAGTATTTAATATAATGTTTTTTTTTATCTCGGAACAAATATGACCAGCACGGATGGCAAAGTGGAGATCACTACATCAATAGCCGTAGTGCGTCGTACTGCGGATAAGTATCACAATAATTTGTTTAATTTGTCCTGCCTGGGCCTGTTATGTCTGGATTTTAAATTAGTGGTTATTTAGTATTCAATAGTCAAGTGTAAAAGTAAGCCGACTGATATTAACATCGATGGTTGATCTAATATAACTAAAGACATTTACGCACTCACTCGTATTCGGGTCGTGAAATTGGGGGCCTAGCGTTTACCCACTCATTCGGTTTCCGTTCGTATTCAAGATTTTTCCATTGAATTCGTATTTTAGATCTAAGGATTTTTTTAAAATTTGACACCGGCCGATGACATCAAGTCAACATTTAATATGAATGTTTTCCTTTATCGATTTCGGTAAATAGATGGTCCTTGCATTATCGTACAAACTTTTACCCACTCTTATTACCTTTCTTTCACCCTCAACCATGCAGCTGACATTTATTTTTAATGTCAGGATGATGTCACCAATTTATTGCAGAAATTTTATCACATACATTTTTCTTAAAATGTTATATGGCAGGCCGATGACATCAAGTCTACATTTAATATGAATGTTTTCCTTTATCGATTTCGGTAAATAGATGGTCCTTGCATTATCGTACAAACTTTTACCCACTCTTATTACCTTTCTTTCACCCTCAACCATGCAGCTGACGTTTATTTTTAATGTCAGGATGATGTCACCAATTTATTGCAGAAGTTTTATCACATACATTTTTCTTAAAATGTATTTGCTGAAATTTTGCTCCATCGCAACCTTCTAGACTCAACCTCACTGCGGGTTCGTCAGCTGATGCTTGATTTACTTAATAGTCATTTTAGATGAAAACGATGATGATGAAACATTACCTAAATGCAACTCTATGCTCAAAGAGCTATATTACTATTATTTCTCCTTGTTTGCATAAACTATGAATTGTTATTTTAATGCATTATGCAAGTAACGTCGTACATTGGCTTATCATTCATTGAACTGACATAAAATAATATAATCGTAAGCTATTACGGCTCGTGTTTGAATCAGTAACCTACTATGATGGAGTAAAATGCGTCGCAATCTTTGTGAAATTTTATCATCATATCAACGTACACGTGTTATTTGTATAGGGTAAGGATTGTTTTTTTGTTAATGTTAACAGTAATTGTTTTTAGTGCATTTTTTTGTAAAATTCGCCAAGAATAAACTAAACAAGAGCGGGAGTTGAAAACGTTAGTAACTACTGAAATTAGTTTCACGTTCTAATTAAATGTGTTTTAACTATCAGTCATGTCTTATTGTGTGATACTAATGAGTAGCCGTTTAATTGTAGGACTTTAAAAAACAACTACTCAAAAGGTCGGGAAAAAAAAAATCCCAGTCAAAATAATGTTTTACGATTTGAACATTTTGGGCTGCAACGACATGGACGAAAATATAAGGAAAAATGCTAACCGTACCCAAAAAATAGCTCACTATCATACTCACAAGCAGCCGGTAAAGAACCTAAATGCCATGAGCATCCACACATCACTTGAAAACGACGATATGATGGAGAAGACAGCAGACAGCAGGATTGCCGGCAACATGACTGCTCGCCGACCTATCCTGTCGCCCAGGTAGCCCCAGAGAAACGATGTGCTAATTATACCTGTAAGGATACAAAAGAGTAAACAGTGAAAAAAGAGCAAAAGAATAGGGTATATAGGTACGTTACGGTACGGTACGGTAGTTACGTTTTGTTGACTGCACGGATAGCCGAGTGGTATAGGTCACCAAGCCAATTACCTCTGTGCGCGACGTGCCGCGGGTTAGATCCCCGCATGGGACAAGCATTTTGTGTGACCCACAAATGCTTGTTCCAAGTCTGGGTGTTCTTTGTGCATGTGATTTGAATGTTTGTGAAACCCCCGCGACACAAGGATTAAATTCCTTAGTGCGGGAGTCGTTTATTTAAAAAATAAAAAAATAAAAATAAAATATGGGTGGGGTAAGTTTGTATCTTGAGAAAAGACACAGGCTACTTTTGTCACATAACCGTCACCCACGCAGGCAGATCTAGTACAACTGCGGGCAATAGCTAGTACATTAACAGACGCGTCAAATCGCTGGCGTATAGAAACGATAAATTACGAAAATAAAACTCCAATATACTAGTTTAGGATAAAGATGCCGCCAAAGTGTCACCACTCAAATGCATCCAGTTAGGGGCTGCAACACAAGGCCCTTAGCTCAAAACCGTAAAGTTCATTTTCGCAAATTATTTCTCCCACTGACCTGGCCATACATTGGCTTTATTTCCTTAACTAGTGAAGCTACAAAACAAGTTTTAAATTAATCAGTGGCTGTAAAACGTAGGTATTGATAATTTGTTTAACTCTTCAATGTCGGCTTATCAATGCATAAACATGTTTATTTGATTGATCACTAACGTCAATGAAAATTAATTTCTTATGAGGTTAATTAGTTGCGTTTAATTAGATCAGGTTTTAGATGGGATTTTTTATGGATCGTGTAATTTCTATAACGATTAGATTAATATACAATATGGATCGGAATCCTGGAAAAGATAGCTGGCTCGGGCTGATGTAAAAGACAGGTCGATTCAGCAATGTATCGGTATAGATAGGCTTAAGTGATTGATAGCGGAGGAAACAGGAGTGCAGATTAAAAACTTGGGAGACCCAACGATATCAAAGTAAGTACATCCGTTAGATCCTTGGTTACCACCTAACTTTCAGCGTTGTTAACTGTGAATCTCTAAATCTTATCGTGACTTATTTTAAGAAGTAATAATCTTGTGTAATGCTGAATAATGAGAATCTTAGAAAACCAAATAAAATCACAGATTTGTCTTCTACGCTGATCATTGGTTCTATTGATATCAATAAATTCATCTGAATGTACATACTTGAATCATAGCGTTTTGAAACCCAATTTTCTTACCAATAAAAGCAGCAGCATTCACCAAGCCTTTGTGATTGTTGGTGAGCTGCAGTTCGCACTCAGCGGTTGTAATGGCGTAGCTCATGCCAACGGATTCCATGGAGACGTTCAGCATAATCAGACCACTGGTGAACAGGACTAGGTAG
This sequence comes from Diachrysia chrysitis, assembly GCA_932294365.1. Classification (NCBI taxonomy): domain Eukaryota; kingdom Metazoa; phylum Arthropoda; class Insecta; order Lepidoptera; family Noctuidae; genus Diachrysia; species Diachrysia chrysitis. Next base: position 12,359,050 of record OW028652.1, on the reverse strand, counting down.
TTGAGCTTGCCATGGCCTGGAAATTTAAGACAAGTATTAACAATGTTAAAAAAAAAATTGGGTGAATTTACACGTGATTTTTTTTATACGTGAATTTATCTATATACGTAATTCTCTCTATTCTTTATACGTAAGTTTTAACGCAATTTTTTATAAGACAGTTCAAGCCAGTGGTCGCAGGTTCGACTCCTGCCTGAGGTTTAAGTTTTTCCTTCTATTGTATGTATTTAATTACAAATATTCGCTCCGCATGCGTTAATGCGTAACAAATAATTAAAATAATAAGACAGTTTAGTAAAAAAAGTGTTCTAAAAGATTGCCCATTTTAGATTCATGTTTTTGGAACCTTACTTTTCCTTTTACGCTATTTTCATTACTAGTTACAAATACGTTTTTCCTTTTATTGTTTGATTTTATAACCCATGACAAATGCCCCCATCTACTTAAACATAGAGTCTAGACCTGTAAAATCTAATGATCCTCTCTTTCTAGCATATAATTGGCAAGTCTCTCGCCATTTCTAGAACTTATGTTTCTTGCAGTGCCTTTTCAGTCATTATATCATATCTTTGCAGCATCTTTCCAGCTGTTATTATTGTTTTACTTACCAGTTTGTTCAAACGCTTCTTCAAAACTATATTCACTAGTTGGGTTGAGTTTCGCTGCACTTTCTGCATCTCCATCCTTAAGATATTTACTTTTATCGTCCATTTTGATCTAAATTCTTCCTCTTTCAGGTTGACATAACTAATTGCTGTGACTGGATATTTGCGGATTATCAGGCTCTATTTTGAAAGGTTTGGTGTTATGATGGCTTTTTCTTCTATCTGAAATACAAAGAAAATTTAAATGAGTCTCATTGATATCGTCATGCAAATCTATTGCGCATTTTATCGGATGTATTTCCATACTCGTTTCGTCTACGATATCGATCAAAATTACTCATGATATGTTATCTAAGTAAAAACATATTATTGTTGTAGTTAATTGCATGTACCTTTGGTTAATCGTGATTAATTTAATCTATACGATTATATCGTTCGAAGTCGGTCAAAAGCACAGATGATTAAAATTTTTGTCATCACATTAATCTAAAAACAAATTCTCCCTTTAAACATAAAGGCACATTGTTATTCATCAGTAGGTAATTTACCTTTTAAGAAATACGTGATTTTATTACCTATCATAAAGACATATAAGTAGCCTTTAATATTATTATGTAGTCTGCAATATGGAGCAGGTTCTTAAAGCTGGTTGTTGATCCCAAGAAAGCCTTGAATGGAAAATACTATAAGCAGTTAGGAAAACGTTAACATCCGGTAGCACCTTGTTAGTGTTGTGCACATAGCTATACAGACCGACCGACCGTAAAGGTGAAGCTGCGCTTGCTGCGGTAAGAATGTGAATTGATGTCAGATGGCAAATACTAAAGCCGTTGGTCCTGCGTCTTATCTCTCTCACGTCGCGCCATACAGGACTAGGAGTTTCAAGCATTTGATAGTAACAGATTTTAACTCTAATCTAAAATGTAGCAATATTTACGGGCAGTCTAGCAAGGATTGTCGTAGGTACTCCGCCCTAACAACTTGTTTGTATAAAGTAGGTAATTTAGTTATAGGTAACAAATCTCACCACTTTGGTCCTGCATAAACACAATATCAATAAGAAGAATAGAGTAACGTATTGACAAAACAAAGAAATATATAATAATATAATTACAACTAGTAAAAAATCTGAACATAGGTATTTATTTTTTTAAATTCTTACACTGGCTCCATCTGTTGAAATAAAAACTAAAGTTAAATTTTATTTTAGCGTTTAATAATTTTGAAAATATTGTTTTTTATGAAGGCCTGTCAAATTTTTATCGTATAAATCGATAACCTTTTTGGTCTTATTTGTTTCGATTTAAAAAATCTGTCATAATGGTAGGTAATTATACTTTAGACATAATATTATTTAAACTTTACGAAATCGTAAGAGTTCCTAACGTTATTTTATGTCAAGAAAACTAGCCTTTACTAAAAATGTTTGAGTTCAATAATGACGATATATTATAATTATCAAAATTTAATAATAATTATAAATAACCGATTTTAATGAAATAAGAAATAAATAATAAATAAGTAATAATAAATGTAGATAACATCACATAGATTGCTCTAAACCTAAAGTAAGTAGCTATAGCACTTGTGTTATGGAATCAGAGACAACGACAGTACCACAAACGCCCAGACCCGAGATTATTATAGAAGAGTGGTTTTCTACATTGACCCGTACGAGGATCGAACCCGGGGCGTCAGAGCCAGCGATACTTCGAAAACCGGTGTGTACGCCACTCGACCATAGAGGTCGTCATTGACAGGACTGCTAGTAACTTATAAAAATCATTATACTACTACTGCTTACTTTAGGACCTGCAAAACCATTGTTTTTTTTTTATTTATTTATTTGCTTGAAATATGGTACCTATACACATGTTGTTATCTATATATCTTTCAAAATAAATGCCTAGATATTAAAATGAGCTAATAAGACTTTGCTTCTGAAATGACAGTGTTTATAAGTCTAACCTAACCTAACCTAAGTTTTAATCTGAAACGTCTGACAGGATAAAATTAACTAAAATGTGCACTTATATTTTTTTATGGAGTGTTATTATATAGTAATTTCATGTCAGCTGCAGTATTACAGAATATTATTTAAATATTTGTTTTTCTCATCTGTCTCAAGGTTGCGTGAACTCTTATGTTAAACTAATACAAATAGCAAGACTACTCTTGAAATCACCTTTGACAACTTATTTTCCATTTTAGAAAAAAAAATACTCAAATTGGTTCGATAGTTTAAGAGATATTCCCGAAGAGGCAGTCAGAAACAACTATTTGATAGGTAGCATTGTGTATTAGAATCCATGTCAATATGTACATGTTTTTAATACATCGCGTGCTTAGATTAGTTCTACGCATGCGCACGCGTGACCGCTATTAGGTAACTTGTACTTATGTATAATTATTATAAAATAAATAAATCTAAACGTCATTAAGTGATAGGAAATTTTAATAAAAGCAAAATAAAAACAGAAAACCAAGAAAATTTTAGTCATTTTACAAATGAGTTAATTGTTACAATAGTGTTAACAGAATTTCGTAAATTATAGCTCAGGTAACTAAATTATCTCCATCATGCTAGCTCAAAAACCGCATCATAATCGGTCTGTTCGTTTAACAGCGATGATTCCACAGACGCAATAGTAAACTTAAAACATTTTTATCCGCGACTCTTTTTTATTTAATAGAATGACATGTTAATGATTAGATTTAGCATGTTTAACTACCCTTTTTAATATCTTTTTATTTACCTGTCCTATTTTAAATGTGCAACTCAGAAATAAATTCGATGCTCTGTAGAGCAAACTAGTAGTGCAACTTGAGATATGACATACAAAAGTCTTGCGTGCAATTAATGATTTATGAGTTGTTTTAGTATGTGTAATCTTGTACCCAACTTAATTAGGTACTGCTGACTTCACCACAAAAAATATGTAACTGACGTCACAGTATGTACCTACTATGGCTGATTATGTACAAAGGTCATTGACCACTCATTTTCTAGCACGCGACTAGTAACCTCAAGTATATCTAATAGACTACTTAGATAAGGAGAAACTAGTCTATTTTGAATACATTTTAAGATCTTTGGTCTTCATACTTATTAAGATATCTACAATTCACTTAGCAAATTAATTTTGGTATAACTCATAGGTATCGCGATAAAAATAAAAACTAAAACGTAACATCCTTACTAATATGTATTATAAATGCGAAAGTAACTTTGTCTGTCTGTCGCGCTTTCACGCCAAAACTACTGAAAAGATTTAAATGAAATTTGGTACACAGAGTCTAGAGCCTGAGAAAGGACATAGGCGGAGCTGCGGGAAGCAGCTAGTAATCCATATAACGTAACTCTGTTTTTCTGTATGTCTGTCTGTTATGCTTTCCCTTATCTCCCTTTTTTAACTATCCCGTAACAAATATCATTGAAATCGGTTTAGCGGTTTACGGCTAAACCGCTAAACCGATTTTTTTTACGGGATAAGTTTGGATCCCAAGAAATGATATAGGTTATTTTGTCGCGATAAACAACGACTCCCACGCGAGCGGAGCTGGGGCAAAATCTGGTAGAATAATATACCTAGAGGATTAACATTCTGCGCCGCCACTAGGTACCTATCTACATAAATTAGGATAAGGACAGAAAGATGAAGTTTTAACAAATAGAACATTGCATTGTTCTCAGTTTGACTGATTGCAGTCGTCATGGTCTCTGGACCGTGTTTTTCTTGCTAGATGAACATATTTAGGACTTGCTATCTAGTCTACTAGTTGTTTGGAACATAATAGAATAGAAATACATTTATTTAGCACAGCACACAAGACAGCATAAAGAAAATAGGTAGGTATCATCATTCATCATCATCAGACTCGCGCATCAAGGGTTCCTTACCTACCACCGTACAAAATTTATGAGTTCAAAATAAAGTTATTAACATAACAATAATAATAAGAAACATAATAATATCATAACTACAAATAAACGAACTAACCCCATTCTATTCATCAAAATCGAGTCAGAGGTTTAGCCATGAAACTGACAGACGGAGTTAATTTTCCATTTATAATATTAGTAAAGATGTTTGCATCACCCACACTACTGCACAGGCACTAACATAACCTAACCTTGAAAACTTATCAATTAAACATAACCTTAACAAATGTTTTTAACCAAAGACATTATATTTATCTTCAACCAATTGACAAAACAAACAAGTCAATAAAAGAACGCGACCTTTAAAATGAGAGGAATTACTTTTTATTAATAAACAATTAACCATACCACTACTTTTTAACAATAGATGATTATAAAGAATACGAAAGTTCCTTGTCTATTTAACGGTACACTTATAATTTTGTAGTTTGTACAAACAAACCAAAAAATAGTACTGTAATGACTCGATTTAGAACTGAGTATATTATTTAGACATGTACTTGCAATCTTATCTCTCACATCAAGTAAACAAATAAATAATGAAATATTAATTTATGTCTGTTATGTGCGTATAAATTTAGTGATTAGTATCGATTTTACTATAAATTTTGCTCACTGAACTGCATTGAAATTTTACTGCATTAAAGACACAGTTTTGACTTAAACAATCCGTCAAAATATTTGATACTTCGGTAACCCGGGTCACATTAAACGATACGTACCACTTTACTTATCAATGAACATAAATAACTCAAAACAACACTTGACACGTGTAATTATCACTAAAAACAATAATATAATGATCACTGACAAATTATACACATGTTTTAATTCAGCAAACCACGTTTTTTATATAAAATCTGCAATTTTTTGAGGTATAAAATTCAAACGTCCGTCCGCGTTGGCAGTCAGTGATGTACTAACCAAAATTAGGTACGTACGCGACGGGATCAGCGCAGGCGCATGTTGTATTTATAGACCTGTCAACGATTTTAGTGTATACTTAAACGTATTTTTTTATTAGTTCGTCGGCTGGATGCTGTCTAGTTTCGATTGAGATTTTCATGAATGGAGGGTTATCTAAATTGTTTATAATTAAATTATTAAATGTATTATTAGTACATTTTACTTTTTGCGTCTTAAATGTCGAGAACCAACGTATGGAACAAATGATCTGATGAATCATAAAGTACCTATCCTATATGTAATGATTTGTATTAATTCGTTACTGAACCTCCTTGTATGTAGTTCTTATATAAGAACATAAGAACTTTTTAGTGGAATAAGTTTTTTTTTTTTTGTTATTTGACCTAACTGTCCTAACGTAAGTTTATGTACCTAATTTAGTTATTATTTATCTGTATAGAGACAGGTTGGCTCCTTTAAGGCCTATTTTTGGTTAGAATTGATTGAATTAATCATAAAAATAAACGTAAGATGAATTACATAGTTTCATCAATATAATATAACTAGCGGTCCCCCGCGACTTTGTTCGCGTGTTTTAGTTTCAACGGTTTTTCATTTTTGCAACATTTTTCATTTATGCTCCGCTCCTATTGGTCGTAGCGTGATGTTATATATTATAGCCTATAGCCTTCCTCAATAAACGGACTATCCAATATTAAAAGAATTTTTCAATTCGAACCAGTAGTTCCTGAGATTAGCGCGTTCAAACAACGACAACTTTTTATCTTGCACCGTAGTCGCTTTTACCCCACAGCAGCGCACGCAACGGAAGCTCCCAAAAGATAATATTTTTTCCCGTTTTAGCAACATTTTTCGTTGATGCTCGGCTATTGGGCATAGCGTGATGTTATATAGTCTATAGTCTTCCCCAATAAATGGACTATTCAACACAAAAGGAATTATTCAATTCGAACCATTCGTTCCTGAGAATAGCGCGTTTAACCAACCAAACAAACAAAGTCTTCAGCTGTATTATATTATAGTACATATAGATTGTTTTAAAGTTTCTGTAGGTAGGTCATTAACGTCCACTTGACAAAAACAATACAGGCAGTTTTGATTAGATAACTGAATTAATTAGAGAAACAAATATTCATCAAATCCTGTGGAGATAAAAGTCACGAGATTATTCATGAAATACTTGTGATTTTACACCATTAAATATTACATAAGGAGGTTATCGCTGTAGGTCGTATCTGGGCGATAACCAATAGACCTGTGACTATCCATCCATAGTCCATACTATACATTACGAATTCTATAAATGCAAAGGTAGGTCCGTCTGTCTGTCTGTCTGTTACGCTGCCATGGTTGTGGGGGGTAAGCGTGGATCCTAAGGAAGGAACCGGTAACTGAAAACCACACGGGCGGGGCCGCAGGCAACAGCTAAGTAGTTCCTACATACGTTAAGAATTTACTACAATTCTGATGTTACGTGGTATGACTACACATGTTTTTACTTTTTTACTTTTGTCGTTGGTTTATTCTCCAAAGGGATGATAAATGACGTATTTATATAGATACAGTATCTCTTGGCAAAAGGTTGAGCCGACCCAAATTAAAGTAAAACTCTTTCTTAGGTTTATTTAAAATCATAAAACCCATTTTGCTAAAAAAACAGAATTTTTTGTATAATTTTTTGTCTTCCTTATTACCGGTTTAAATTTTTGTTAGGGTTTAACTAGATAGTAAATATATGTTTGGTTATAACTTAATTGCAGAACAATGCAATATTTTGGTAGTACTGTACCTAAGTTTGCCAGTTTATTTACTGTTTTATTATGGCCACAGTTTTCACAGTTTTTTTTTGGGATCGACTTTCCGTTTTTATAAATACAAATAAATTAAACACCTCCTTTTGCAATTGGCATGATGATAGGGTACACAAATTAAAAAAAAAATGTAGTTCATCAGTTAAATATTTAGGTATCATTATTTTTGACGACCTCTGTGGTAGAGTGGCGTACATACTGGTTTTCAAGGAGTCGCTAGCTCTGAAGGGTTTACTCCCTGGTCGGGTCAATATACAAAAGAAACACTTTTCTTCATCGTCTCGGGTATGGGTGTTTGTGGTGGTTTCATTGTCTCTATTTCCACAACACAAGTGCTTTCGCCACTTACTTGGGGTTCGGAGCAATGTATGCGATGTTGTCCACATTTATTTATATTTATACAGATCAAAATTTCAGTGTTAGCATCAGCCAACACTTTTCTAAAGGCGTATATCTACTTTCTTTTAGGTAATAATGCTGCTTCGGTTTCCTCCATTAGTTTTTAATGAAAGCTTCCGCAAAACCGTCTGATTATCTCGACCCAAATATGATCAAATCTTGAAATAAGGAACCTAATCCTATTAGTTAATTGAATGACTTTTTGGGTGGTCACATCCGATTATGTCATATCCGTAGAATAATAAGGTCCTAAAAGGACCGCACACAACGTGATGTTCACTTTCCCAGAAATTAAATTAGGTTTTTTAATCGACTGCAACAAGAAGTTTTCAATTCAACGGTATTTTTTATTGCATGTTTGTTGTTGTGGCTATTGTGGTTCAATTCCAAAAACTTTACTCTAATTTTAATTATTATTTTTCTTTTGTAGTGTAAATCCAGTTATATTTTAATAAACTTGATCGATAGAGTATACCTCAGAGGTGGTCGCATATACATTTCGTCGAATCGATTCAGTAGTTCAGTTTTTAAATCAAAATAATTTAAAAAGTTTACCAGGAATGTCAAAACAGGATTGATTGTGTACCTATTTTGTGCTTTCCTGCAATTGTTTTTTTTACTTTTATGTGTAACTAGCTGACCAGGAAAACGTTGTTTTGCCCTATAAATTAAAAATACCTCCCCTACCTACCCTACCCTACCTAAGTACCATACTTATCTACCCTATCCTACCTACCCTACCTACCCTACCCTACCCTACCCTACCTACCCTACCTATCCTACCCTACATTTTTCCTGAATTTTCTTTGCTATAAACCTCACGGAGCCCGAGACCTTTCCAACGAATGAAAAACCGTGGAAATCGGTTCGTGCATTCTAGAGTTATAGCGTCAGGAAGGAAAACCCGACTTATTTTTATATAGTAGATTATTATTGCTTTAAATTGAAATCTTATTTTACAACTAGCTGTCCCCATAATAATATGTAGGTATATATAAAGTTGAAGAGTTTGTTTGTTTGTATGAACGCGCAAATCTCAGGAACTACTTGTCCAATTTGAAAAATTATTTCAGTGTTGGATAGCCCATTTATTGAGGAAGGCTATAAGCTATATAACACTACGCTGCGATCAAAAGGAGGGAAGCATAAATAAAAAATGTTGCAAAAATGAAAAACCGTACAGCTAGTGTTGCATAAAGCAGTAAAACACTTAAATTCTAGTTTAGGAGTTGACCACAAAAATCACAGTTTCAAGTAAAACCAAGCTACCGATTGAAGACCTTAGTGTTTAATGATTTATTTAACTATCGGCGCCATTTACCATTTAGATAAGTAAAACAATCTCACACTAGACGTAACTAGTTAATAACTGTATGTGAGTTATACGCATTACTAATGAAGAACCGATAGATTATTTGTCCTAAAATTGATTAGCTTAATGAATGGGTAATTATTTTTTAAGTGACTATTTAAGTTATAGTAATGTGTTAGTTTCTCTAGAAGTAAGGTCAAATATACAATATTTGTTTAAATCAGACAATATTACATACTTAGGTACTAGCTGACCCGGCAAACTTTGTTTTTCCAGGGCCACCCTTATCACCTTGGTGCATAAAAAAAGGCTACGACCTATTCTCAGACCTACCGAATACCTATACACGAAACAATTTATAAAAATCGGTCAAGCCATATCGGAGGAGTTTGATAACGAACACAGTGACACGAGATTTTTATGTATTAGAACGAGATAATACTGAACAGCAACGAATAAGTATATTGAATTAAAATATTTGTTTCATCGAGTGAAATAATGATAAATTTCTCATCAACATCAGCAATTCAGCAACATACCAGCACACAGGAGACAGCAATAATAAAATCCTGCTATATATGGCTGCTTATCAAATCCTAAATAAAACTAGGTTTCCACTAGACAGTCTGACAGTCACGCTGTGCACTACAATAAAGTAGCTATATATCTAAATATTGTCTGTAAAGAAAGACAACAGTATTTAGATGTTAATTCAATATGAACTGCTAATTATGATGTCTTAATGTATCGACTTTAGAAAACAAAGTGTTTATTGACTTGAAATTACACACTATGGTTAGGTATCCATAACTCAAGAAATGCGCTACCACGAAAGCGTATATTTTATATTGCTCCTAATATTTAGGTACAATAGAGTACCGAAAAGTTGGAAAAACATTATAAAACGCTGCCAAATAAAAAAAAAAAAGTATTAACAAGGCATTCATTGAAGTTTCTAAATGATAAAATGTAACTTCTTACCATATTTACAACAATGAACCTATTATAATATTATTATCTTATACATAGGTAGTAAGTTTAAATATTATCTACATTTTTTCAGATTTAGCATACCTATATTGTAAATTATAAAAATTATCCGTCCTAAAACATAAGTGTATTTTTTCATATTATTGAGAGTTAAATTGAGCTCAAATTACTATACTTGTAATGGAAAAACATGAGTATATGTTTTTTTATTATAACATTGGGATTTTCTACGTATATTAAACTCGAGTTTTAAACAAATTATTGATCTTGCATCTTGTAAAAAAAAGCTACACTATCTAAGCATGGCGCCTTGTGGTTTTAAGCGAGCAAGATTTGAAGTGTATGCGTAATGAAGACATTAAAACTGTAGGAATTAAGTTACCCGACGTTTATATTCTCAGAATTTTACAGAAAAATATTAGGTTCACAAAAAATTACTAATGGGTCCTAGGAGTTGTGCGAAGTCTTTAAAAAAAGTAGGAAGATAAGTAGTAAATGATTTTTAACATTATCAGTACCTAATTATATGTCTTGCTCACACAGGTTAGCAACAATATGTTTAACAGCTATAGGTATATTAAATGCCTGGGCTAAGTCAAGATGTAGGCCTATAAATATTCAAATTTAAGACAGAGATAAACATATACAGATAAATTTCACCATCCTTTTTTAAAAGAATAATTATGGTAATGATATTAGGTACATTATCATCGCTGAAATGAAAATGGAGTGTGTAACAAATCAATTCAGCATAAATTAAAAGTTACTATGGGAAGCAATACAGGATAGGTACTATTAGCAGAACTTTGTTTGCTAGAACAATAATTAATTACCTAATGTCGTAGGTACACATTAACAATGATATACTGTTGAAATAATTACCAGTTAAGCAATAAAATATATTGCTTAAATCGTAATTATTTCTATTATATATATATCAATGTTCAATATTTAGTTTTTGTAGAAAATAATATACTTTCACTTTTTCTCTACTTCATTACAAGAAACACATCTACATAAGTTCAAAATTGTTTTATTAATACACTAGCTTTTGCCAGCGACTTCGTCCGCGTTTCCGTCGTTTTTCGTAAAAAAAGTAGCATATGTCCTTCCTCACTGTTTTGATGTAACAGACAGATTAACTTTCGTATTTTAGTAGGGAAATATAATATATCACGTTACACAAAAATAATCCTTATAGCATGATTCAGTATTCACGCGCGACGGCGCGATGGCTTATTATCGTATTTCATGTATAAGTTTGGTGTTTCTATACCGATTTCTATGATTCTTTTTTTATTGAATAGGTAATAATGTAAACTTTTTTGAATTACGGATTAGTGAGAGTATTATAAACGTAAGAGTAAACAAATATAATCAGAAATCTCCGAACTGCTAAGCTATCGGGAGTTACACGTGTTATTGTGAGTCAACCATAAAAGATAGACATATGCTGTTGTGGGATATTTTTTAGATAATTTTATGTAGAACATTTCCGTCATACATGATTTCTATGTAGCTTTAACCATTAAGGCTGCATACGCGACGGAAGCTTAAAAAATACCGTTTTCCCAACATTTCCCTTCACTGCTCTGCTCCTATTAATTGTAGCGTGATGAAAAGTATACTATAACCTGCCCAGGAGTATGAAGAATAAATGTACCAAGTTTCGTTAAAATCCGTCGAGTAGTTTTCGTTTCTATAAGGAACATACAGACAGACAGACAGACAGACAGACAGACAGACAAAAATTTTACTGATTGCATTTTTGGCATCAGTATCGATCACTAATCACCCCCTGATAGTTATTTTGAAAATATATTTGATGTACAGAATTGACCTCTCTACAGATTTATTATAAGTATAGATTATGTACAATTGTACATATTAAAAATTATATAAGTACTGATGTTTTGAGGATGAAAATAAACAAAATTAGTAAGTTTTCAAAGATCTTTTGATCTTTTGTATTATTCATTAGTTTAACCATAAATAACTAGCTGACCCGGCGAACTTCGTACCGCCTAACAGTCGATTCTTTTTTTTTTTTTTTTTTTAATATTTAAATTTTTCTCCCCGTAAGAACCAACCTCGTCCTTCAAGGAATATTCCTAAAAAAGAATTAGCAAAATCGGTTTAGCTGCTCTCGAGATTTGCGCTTAGCAACACATTCAGATTATATTATAAGTAGGTATATATTATAGATATCATTGGTAGGTACATACCGATTTCTCTTACAAACTAAACAAAGTTTTGTTAGGTTTAATCTAGTTAAAAATAGGTTTTATATTTGAATATAAACTCATTTGCAATTTTTCATTATTAAAAGCAATATAATAAACAGAGCCATGACAATACATAACGAAGCACATTAGGTTAATCATCTTGTTTTTCTTGTGTAATTAAACTGGGGCCAATGGATATTAATATGTCTGTCTACACGTGTGTAGGTCGTTGTATGATTTGTCATTGCAAATACGGGAAGCAGATGTTAATCAATACATAGGAAGATCATTTTAACATATTCGCTGCCCGGTATTTTGTCCCCTTAGAACTATACCTTCTTTGACGAGATAAATACTGCCCGTATTTATGTTAGGAGCTCTAGTTGACAGTTATACTAGGACTTAAACTGGCTTCCAAAGTCCATACAGACGTAGAAACACATCATAACATTACCGTTTTTTTTTTTAATGACCTATCATTAAAAAAAAAGTAACGGTAATGTTATGATAAATCGCTGATTAAATCGCCGTAAATCGCTGATTATAAAAATCCCTATATATATCCCTATACATAGGGATTTTTTTAATCAGCGATTTACGGTTATGTATTTGCCTTATAGAAGTCTTTCAATTTTAGGGATGGGGTGTACTTGTTAAATAGACAGTCCATATTTTAACGATATTCTTTATTAAAGACACAACATTAAAATTTAACAGTGTATGGATCAATAATCAAATTAATAATTATTCTTACAAATGACGTCAATTTTAAAAATATTCAGTTACAGTGTAGTCGATATAAGTATACTGTTGTGTTCTCCTATATTTTCCAATGTCTGACCTTTCGCAAAAGACGATAAAAATTATGTCTATACTCCACATTTCCGATTTCAAAGTAAAAGACCTGATTTTTATAATAAAACAATGAACTAAACTACACATAATTAATTTCTATTCATAGTTCACTATTTGTCATTGTTCTGGTTAAATAAATGATTAGATATGTTCAATAGACATTGATTATAGCAAGTCAATGCATATTGTCGGTACTATTTCTTTGTCTTTGGTGACGTTAAAACGTCCTAGATAGAAGTCAAATGCGAGTGTCGTTACCTAGACCAACGTGATGTTTAAAAAGTTAATTTAATAACACCCTCCCGTTTTTCAGTCGGAATAAAAACTTTTTTAAACTATGGTTTTTAAAATCAAAATCAAAATTTATTTACTCGAAGTGGGCTTCGCACTAGGTAGCAGTTTTTGAATGCTAATCATATTAACAGACAGTACTCCAAATCGTCCACTCTTCACCGCTTCCTAAGTTATCTGGCTGTGAAGAAGAAACGGCGAAACAAACTCTCCAGCAGCACTCTGTCTTTCAAAACAATAAATTACTTGAGGCCAAATTAAGAACTTTCAGGTCAAACATATAGAGCAAACAGTTTGAACGTTACTACCAACAAAATCCACAGTCAGCAGAACGACGAGTCACCACCAGCAGAACCCAGTCACGAGCGGTTTCGAGGCTAGATAAAAAGGAAGATTGCAGATTTTCCCGCTTAGATAGGTCATGGCAAGGGGTAGCGTCCCGAACTCCCGATTATTTTTGCCGGTAAGAGTCTGGAACACCCCTCCGTCATGTCCAAGGAGGTCCTGAGAATTTCCACTGCAGAAAAAAAAAAATGTATTATTTGCAGCCATTGACTGTAGTCTAACTTTTTATTAAATGCGATTAAACTGAAGTACCTACGTCTCAGTACAGGTGGTATTTACTTTATACAGCGTCCTAAGTCTGCAAAGGTTTTAAACGTGATTATTTAGGTCAGATTTTTAAACAAACTCGGCCAAAAAGGGACTTATTAAATCCGGTACTTAAATAAACTAAAATGGAATACTTATACGCGCGTTAGAGATTCCTTCATCAGTGTCAGCACAGAGATTGGCTTAAATCCAACTCAAATTAAGGACAAAGAAAAGGTTATTTACTTATCATAATAATATTAAATGAAGAAAGAAAATAAATTATACTTTTAGTTAGCGGCTTCGCGCGCGTGGATGTCTGTTACCGTGGCCTAAGTGTATTATTTTGTAAACCTAAATCAGCCTTTCGTGGTATTCAAGCTTACCCCATAGGTACTAAATTCCGTCAAATTCAGTTGAGCGGTTTAGCTGTGAAAGTGTAACAGACAGAATTAGTTTCGCATTTATATCAAGTATTAGATTTTACCCGCGGCTCCGCCTGCATGGATATCGGTTCTCGCAGCAAAATGGAGCCTGTCTCCGGTCTTGAGATCCAAGCTCATCCCGCACCAAGTTTCATCAAACAGCAGCAACAGACTGATAGACAGACAGAGTTACTTTTGCATTTAAAATATCAAGTAGGTATGGATAAAGTATGCCCAGATTAAAATTCTTTTCCATCCTATTACTTTTGGCGTCTAAATAAATTTTAAATTGAACACACAATACAAAGCCAGTATATATTAAGCCAGTGAAAAAAAGTAAAATTCTCATCTATATTTTGAACCCCTAAAGCGAAACTTTATCTGTAAACAAAAAAGAACACAACTACAGTTAAACAAAGGACTGATTGATAGTCTTTTGTCTGAAAAATACATTTAACGGTATGACAATAATTGTTGTAAAAAATAAATAAGTTTGGCAAAAATATTTCACGGTTCATAAATCTATACAATTATTAATATTATAAAGCTTAAGAGTTTGTTTGGTTGAACGCGCTAATCTCAGGAACTACTGGTTCAAATTAAAAAAATCTGTTTGTGATGGATAGTCCATTTATTGAGGAGGAGTTTTGTGTTGTTTTTTTGTTTTTTGTATGTAATGAGAAATAAATCATTACCCCTTTGGTTGATTAATAAATTGGCCCATATATTTATAAATAGTAAAAAATGAAGACTTACTAAACAAACGTTTTGATCAATGTTCGCTTTGACTTTGCGGCCGTCAAATTAATAAATACCGGTTATGCAACTCATCTAATTACTTTCATATTTAATAATTATCTAGTTTATCTATATTACTCATACATTTTTGTACAAAATAATTAAAGCTGTCATTAAAAAGTAATTCTATTGACGGTAATATGTCGTTCATAAATCGTTATTTGACCTTGTTCCCCCATCTTATTCCTATTGGCATGATGCCACTGTAGAATTGTCGTCATAATAATATTATATACATTAACCTTTTTGTTGGGATCGTCAAATAGTTTTCAGTAGTTGGCAAGCAATGTATTGTGAGTAATGAAGTTCGTTCAGTGTTTACGTAGATTTCAGTCGCTGATCTGAAGTTGTGTTCAGCGATTTGTAAGGACTGGCTTACAGTGTGTGTGACAAACGCTGTGTTGTAGACGTGTGGATAGTTTAATTAATTCATCGTACTTAAAAATTACAATTATTAAAAAATCTTCGAATTGATCAAGTTCCCAAGATTAGGGTTTTAAAATAAATTGACAATTGTGAACAGGGGTGTTTGGACTAACTAAACTATATTGTTAAATTAAGTGCAAAATCACAATTATTTACGTAAAACCAAAACACTTGTGTCAATATTTGTTTTAATTTAAATTATTTTATGTTCAAAGAAATCAATTAAGTATTTTAAATTGAACAAATGGTATTATATTTAACAAGACGTGTGCTATCGAGGATTATTCAATATTTTTTTCGATAAAAAAGTTGTATTAAAAAAAAAAAAAAAATATACCTACAGTCCAGTCATGTCGTTTATCGTGAAACTAATTTACGTTTACAATGAATATAGATTTGGAAAAGATTAAATAATCCAAAAAACAACTAATCAACTTCGAAAATATAATAGTATAGTGAATCTAACTTTCGAATACCAAATAATTCATCACAAATCTTAAAAAAAAAAAAAAAAAAAAAAACGAAATATCTACTCGTCACTTGGCACCTACAAAGGAAATCGCTGCCAATTTCATCAAAAGAGTTTTTTCCATCCAACTGTCCGCCAATCCCATAGTGACTTTGAAATAAACGGGGATTGAAGCTTTCAGTTCAGTGTGTGACCGCGGAAGTGTCGTGTCCTGATGGCTGCCATAACCACCAAAGACCACGGCGATGATGCGCCAACGCCGTTCGAGGAGGCGCTTGACAAAACAGGTACTGTTGCAACCACAATCTTTGTATTACACCACGATTTTAGAATCGAAAAATTTTAGGATTTTTTTTAAATTTGTGTCACGACTCTTTTGTTTTTTTTTTATTCTATATTAGGTGTTATTCCTTTTGGAGTTTAGATATACATTTGTCCTTTTACTTTTTGTTCATCATTTCTATTGTTTTCGCTTACGTTAATATTTTGGGAAGAGTCCAAAATTTCCCTTATAACATTGTTGTGTAAACATATTGACGTAGGATACTAGTACATCTTTTGTTTGTATAAATATCTTATTTTCTATGTTTCTGAGATGGTGCATGAGTTCAAAATTTGGTTTTGTATTTTTGTCATTTTTTCTTGCTTTAATAGGCATTACACTTAGTTTTTTTTGTCATAATATATCTCATTGATTTTTATACTTATTATCATACATTTCAAAAACTGTATCAATTTATAGAGGTCCATGTGGTATCTTAATGTTAGTTGCTTCTCTATTAATTCACAGAAAAAATCGAAACCCCCATACAAAATCGATCAGCTGACTATAGATTTTGCATGAGCGGTCCGATTTTTTCATATTACGACCCATGTTCCTTGGAGCAAGTTGTTTAATTGCGCTTTTATCCTGGAATGAAATGAAATTTGGAATATGACTGAAAAATCACCTTTATTTACCTATGTAATTCGTTCTTGCTTTTATTCTCGTGGATTCGCGTCCAATTTAAACCTCCACCGGAGTCCGATATTATAAATTAATCTATACTAATATTATAAAGCTGAAGAGTTGGTTTGTTTGTTTGTTTGAACGCGCTAATCTCAGGAATTACGGGTTTGAATTGAAAAATTATTTTTGTATTGGATAGTCCGTTTATTGAAGAAGGCTACAGGCTATATAACATCACGCTACGACCAATTGGAGCGGAGCATAAATGAAAAATGTTGCAAAAATAAAAAACCGTTGAAACTAAAACACGCGAACAAAGTCGCGGGGGACAGCTAGTATTGTATATACTATATGTAAGTATAACGAAAGATCTTTCTAGAGTCTTCTGGTACTAAATCGATGGAACAAGATAGGTCATAAGTCCAAATTGATTTGTATGAAAATTAAAGTGAGTGCATTATGTGACAGGCAGTAACTTATAAACTTTGCTTGCTGCAGTCCTGATTTAGTGTTTCGAGTTCAGTTAATAAGATCTGAAGATTTTTATATCTATCTTTTTACTCTAATTATCAATATCTGTGTTCAACTTTGGATTTGTTCAAAGTTGATCAATAATTATTTGTTCACCTGTAGTGGCTTTATAAGCTAGTTTGATCTATGATTTATCAATGCATGCGGTATCTACCTATAAGTGATTGTTACATTTAACTCCTTCTTAATATGTATTTAAAAATAGTGTTATTGTAAACAATTGTTGGTGGATCAAATAAATAAATAATAAATCTTGTGTATACATTTTTTTTTGTTCATAATCACATGTATGATTAACAATAACATAAGTAGGTATGTTTTAAGTAAGTAAATTTCACAACAAAGTACCTAGCCGGGACCTAACTAGGACTATCTTCTAAACTTTATACCTACACAAAGTAGATGAATATTTCTTAAATAATATTTAAATTTTCACCATGCAAATGATCGATAAAATTACATAAGGAGTTACTAAGACTGACCTAAAAACCTAGTTGCATGGGGTTGGAATTATGCCATATGAAAGCCTGCTAACAGTTTCACAAATATGACTAGTACGTAAAAGAACCGGAAAAGTACGAGTCTGACGCGTGAAACGAGGGTTCCGTAATTTTTTGGGATTGTCACGTTCCTTCTGCGGATTCTAAAAAGTTGAACAAAAGAGAAATACGGAGCCCAGCGTTCGTATCAGAACATTTTCCTTTTCCGCCTACCGATAATTAAGTAATCTCTGAATTACTAAGAAAGACCTTATCTAAATGTATTGCTGGATAGTACATTGTTGGCGATACAGATTTATGATTATTTGTTATACTTGCTGACTTTCATCTCACGTTTTTCAAGCGCCTGTAATTGGATACAAAACCTTTTTTCTTTAACGATCTTCTGTTTGTGTGCAGGAAATGGTCTCTACAACATCCTTTTGGTCATGACCTGCTCGCTGATACTCCTGGCCATCGGAGTAGACCTGTTCGGCTTCAGTCTTGTGGTGGCGGCAGCCTGCGATCTCGAGCTCACCGTCATGCAGAAGGGAATCCTGACCTCATTGCCCTTTGTTGGTAAGTCGGAGATTTACATTTATTTACAACCAATTTTTAATTGATCACCATGTTAATTATAATCAATCTGCACGGTGTT
The DNA here is from genome assembly GCA_932294365.1 of Diachrysia chrysitis. Classification (NCBI taxonomy): domain Eukaryota; kingdom Metazoa; phylum Arthropoda; class Insecta; order Lepidoptera; family Noctuidae; genus Diachrysia; species Diachrysia chrysitis. The sequence goes on along the minus strand of OW028652.1, from coordinate 12,340,366 downwards.
TTGTGGATTGAATACAGCATCTGTGCGGTGCACTGTTTGCTTTATGTCTGTGTCACAGGGTGCTTCAAAAACATTTAAATCACACGTATTGAATGTTTGTGAAGCACCCTCAGTAGAATGTAGGTTTTTTTTTAATTCCTAATTCTCTTTCATAATTATTAATTAACTTAAAAAGAACTAACTGACTTCAAATAAAATTTTAAGACTTCCCTTGATTTCTCGGATCCCATTATCAGGTCCTGATCTGATGACCATGGGATCATCTGAGAAGTATACTCTTTATAATATACAAATAAAAAATAATTTTCAAAATCGGTATCGGTTTCTCTTCGTTTATCTTCGAATAAATGGGGAACATAAATAAAAAAAGAATTCGACGAATTGACTAGCTCCTCCTTTTTTTAAGTCAGTTAAAAAGTCAAGGGAACAGAAGGACCAGAAAGTAAATATTGAAATCGCTTTGGGAAGTTGTATGACTTTGAACATAACTATTGAAACAAGAAAAGTAAAATTCGTGACAATTAAAAATTGTTGCTATCAAAACTGGTCAATGACTTCTTGATAAATTATAGACACACCTGATTAAACCTTTTAAATGGTTATTTATACTTCAAATATGATATGTTAGGTTAACAATATACCTATAAGGTATGATTACCTAATTGAAAATTCATAAAAGAAACTTCAGAACTCCTTGAACATTGAAACGAAAATATAAAAACTTTTTTCTTAATGTTGATGCGTTGACCAGCATCGTGATATAAAATGCATCACTTGTTTTCTAATTCAATTCAAAATATCTTTAAGATATAAGTGTACCAACACCATAAATAACATTACAATGAGAAAACAATTTGTCGAAGCTATTAAGATGAAAACAAAAGATAATTCAATCAAATTTGCGGTTCGTAAGGGTAACTCATATTATTATTATGTTTATAAAGTTATGTTTGACCGCCCATTTAGTAAACTGGACTACTGATTAATTGCGCTACTAATGTGGTGGCATTGGAACAAAAAGATTTATAAGGAATTTTCAGTTGTTTTTTTTAAGTAATTTTTAAGGGGTTGTGTGAGTTGAGAAGTATAGTAGTATTTTTTTTAGGGACGTTAAGTACGGTCGATGAAAGATAACGAAATGAGTGTGACGAAATAAATTTGGCCGTCTGTGTCATTAACATTGTACATACCGGCGAAGATAGGGCTTTTTCAATGGTATAACAGCTACATATAGATAATTATTATTGCTGATGGTTTTTAAAATGAAGTAAGTGCCAATGATAAAAGCTTATTATCGTCACCTTTTCATAAATAAGTAATTTAATGAACAGGCTATTATTGCTACTAATACAAAAACAAAAAAAAATAACTGTCTAAATAAATTATTTACTCGCACAATATGGGTAACAATAGTATGTAGGTAAGAATCAGCATAATGTTTATTTAGTACTTAATATTAACCATTACTGGTATTCGAGAGTTTATACTATAGACTCTTAGAATAAAAATACATTAGAAATTAATTATACAGTAACGGATAAAAATAATACTTCACCAATTCTATCATTTTTTTTTAACAAAGACTTTTAATTTCATCTAATTAAATTTCTGTATTGCGGGGTTTCACAAACATTCAATTCACATATACACAAATAACACCCACACTTGGAACAACCATTTGTCCATTTGTAGATCACAAATGTCTCATGCGGGGGTCGAACCCGCGGCACGTCGTGCCCAGTGGTAATTAACGTTGTGACCTATACCACTCCACTATCCGTGCAGTTACAATTTTAATACCATGAGGCAAACTGTTAAATATTTGAATACTTAATCATGGGCTTTGAAGTCATTATATCTATTTTCAGGTATTCTCTTGGTCTCGTACTTATGGGGCTACGTGTCAGACACCAAGGGCCGCCGGTTCACCCTCGTGATACCTCTGCTGCTCTCCTTCATACTCTCCTGCATCAGCAGTCTGTCTCCGCACTGGCTCTTCTTAGGATTCGTCAAGTTTCTCTGTGTTTGCTTGTAAGTATGCTGATGTTCAAGTTTAAAATATAAAGGATTTTTTAAATGGTGTGTATGGAATGGTGAAAGGTTATTAACATTTTTTCCAAATAACGACTGAACGAACGACGTAAGTCATTCTCTTAGACATATTATAATAGGGATGTTGACTGGGTATGAAAAGTTAAAATCTATTTAGTCCGTCAGTTAGATAATAAAAAAATATTAGACACGTATTTTTTCTTTTATCAAAACAATAAATAATTACAAACAAACAGCGCTTTAAAGTTTCGGAGTGGGGGCTTATGACGCCACGCCTTGGTAAAAATTGTAGCGAGGAGTGACGTCCCGCGTAATTTGCGTTCTCTGTATTTTGATCATTTTTTGTTTGCAGGAAAAAAGAAAAAATACATGTCCAATAAAATTCCTTAATCTACCAGGCGGACATTAAAAAAAATTTAGGAAACATGCCTATTGTCATGTTGTTTGTAAGTAGGTATACCTGACGAAACGTCGGGAACAAAAATCTAAAATAAACCGCGATAGAATCCGTTCAAACTAGTTTTATTTCAATGTCTAATATTCGCGTAAACCTCAGAAAGCAATAGGTATACCTAGCTTTTTCTGACTTGTCGTTATAATACACACCTTATAACAATTTCTATGGACAATTTCCCTTGGTTTAAAAGATAGACATTTAGTCAACCGTTCGAATGAACAGACAGCGGACTTAGTAACAGGCTTCCGTTGATTCAAAACCTTCAAATAATCTGGCCACTTAACTCGAATCATTTAAAAAAACTGAAAAAACCTTTTTTATACAGAAATTAATTTTTAACCAATTTCAAAAGGTGGAGGTTTCATGTTCAATAGGATACCTTACAGGTGTTCCCATATAAATTTCTTCGAAATAGGTTTTCTAGATTTGTGTGTGTTTTTTTTAAAGTCATTTTTTTGCATCTAAATGATTCAATTAAAAACTCATAACAATGATCACGTTCCTTTCATCCATAATTATTATATCATATTGTTACCATCCTTCAACCGATACATTCAGTCATCCTTTCCCACATCAGCTTGGAATTTATTAATTTGACCCGTTTAATTGTGACGATCGTGGTTGCTCGGTTGGTCGCTATGTGCCATATTTCGCCATTTAATAACGAATGTCAAGTGCTTATTGGAGGGAAGGTTCCAGAAAACAGCCAGTGGAAATGTTTTTGAGTTCTATTTCCGTCTCTTTTATTGCTTGATTTAGATTTAGATGTTTGTCTGGTTTGGTTATATTACTTGATTTTTCTTGATTGTTATTTGAGGAATATGGATGTTGAATGATGCTTAATGTTGGTATATAGTACCTGTCTGTTGCCATCTGCCTGAGAAACAATTGAACCTTGATTAATGAAGATTTTCGCTGAGCAACGATTAATTATGTCATCATCTGTAGTTTAAAAGTATTTAAAGTTGTACCTTCGTTTGCTCTAGTTACGCCAGTTATTAATTTTATTTATTTTATTGTTTTTTTTGTCCTGTGACACGGCCATTCTTAGGTACTTGAAACTTACGATTTGTAAGTCCTAAAAATTGCCATAGTTATTTACGCGGATAGTGTATCAGTTAATCACATTTCCTTAAACCATTTTAGAATTTTGATATCTTGCCAACTGGTTTTATTTTGTTAAAAAACATTGCATGACTACGGACGGTAGATGATATTGAAAAGCTTGAAGTTAACCTTGAATCGAAGATTAACATTTACTTCTGGTCATGTTTTAAAACCTTTAGAATGCGTGCAATGATTTTGTTACATAGTTTCATGCACCCCTTGTTATCGGCTTTTTACTCTTTTCCTTTTGACCGTCTTATACCCATTTTAATAAATTATGGCTACAGTTTGAGTAGGACAAAATATTCAAATTTTCCTAAATAAATTAGTAATCATAGAGGTCTGGAGTTGCGAGTGCTGCAGGCTTTAAGTCCGCCTTTGTTCAATGTGTGTGTATGAGAATTATAGATGAAGAAATAAACTTTCCCTCAGTCTAAAACTTAGATATTTTTTTTTCATACTTATATAATATTATTATAAATATTATGTTACGTTACAGTGCTTGTGCAGCCAACTCAGCGACGTATACCCTGGTGGGAGAGTCATGTACGCAGCGAGTGAGGAACCGGTACATGCTGTTGATGACCTGCCTCATACTCCTGTCTCCTGCTGTAGCTGGTGGTAAGAAAACAAACCTGAAAGTGAGCAAAAAGCTTTTACTTTCAAAGAACTTTTTAATCTGTCACTTATATGAAAATATTTGATTTTGTTATATCTTATTATTTTTCGTATAAAACGTAAAATTGGATGATAGTTAAGAGTTAAATATGTCGGAGTACGTGTATATAGTAGGAGAATGCAATCTAAAATTAAATAATGCATTGCTGGCAAGTAGCAAATATGTTTCAAGAAATGTTCATTAGCGGCATAGGCCTTTGAATTGCGTCATTAATCACTTAAGATGTCTTAAGTATCACTTCCGAGAGTTACTTATGTCGTTCACTGCAGACCACCATAGAAATGTTGTGATATTTTAATGATTTCATTTCTCAACTTTAGTTCTGACCTACCCAACCCTGAAACTAGACTTCGCAGTGGAAATGTCCTGGTTCAGCATAGTGTACAAACCTTGGAGGCTTCTCATCGTGGTCCTGGCGCTACCATCAGGGTTTGGAGCCCTGGCTATTTACTTCTTCTGCGAGTCACCGAAGTTCTTGTTCAATTCTGGAAGAAATAAAGAAGCATTGGAAGTCCTGAGACATATTCATGCAGTCAATCATAGGAATTCAAAGGAAGAATATACGGTAAGTAAGTTCTGACGTGGACAATAACATTCATACCTTTACTATTGATCAGCACATATATTATTTTTTAACAGTCTAAAGTGCGTTCGTAAATTTAGAAGACCCCCTACTTCCTCACTTTTTCCGTCTATCCAACTACGATATTTTGTAGGGCTAAACGGATACCCGGTCCAAAATGAGTTGCCCGACGTCAGAAGTACCTTCACTTAGCAGAAGTCTTCAGCTCATTACCTCGATGTGATGTTCCTGCAGTTACTCTAGGTTGCTAGAACTCAATTTAGGACAGGGTCGGATACGCGCGCGTGAAAACTCCAGTGCTGAAATTGGTCATAGGCTACGGTGAAATGCACGGCATCAGGCGGGCCACATGTTTGTAGCTTCCTTAGTAGTATATAAACAATATCGGGTCCTCCTAGCACAGGTATTGCTTTTACTTTAAAAAAGTAGGTCCTTATATAAGATTGACTATAAAAGTTAAACATGTTTCTGCAAAAAACCTTTTTATTTTTAAATCACTATACAGCAATGGTAATCCTAAATAAACTTTTTTTCTTTCCACAGGTTCACTCCTTCGCCCAAGGCGACTACACCCAGAAGAAGGACATGTCTCTCATCAGGGCGATGTACGAGCAGAGCGCGCCCCTCTTTCGCACCCCCTACCTCTGGAGGAGCATCCAGCTGTTCTACATAGTAGCCGTCGTGTACATCACGTGAGAACAGGTTTTATACAGTATTTATGATTACTAACCTATTTTTTGTGTCCACTAATAGATTTTATACTACACTACTCTGTGTGTATGCAAAAAATGTATGTATGCAAAAAAAATATAAAAAAAAGTCAGTCAAGTAACTCTATAACTTTTTTATTGATGATATTTTATACATGTCTTGTATTTGAAGAGTTCGAAATAAGTATAGGAGATAAAACTACTTTACAGATGACACTTATACACCAACACAGTATTTTTTTTTTCAAAACTGTCATCTGCACTTAAGGTTCTTACTTATTTTGTATTACTGTACTCTGCGATTGGTGCTGTGTTCAGGATCATTTAGTACATAGATTACAGTAAAATTTAAATTATTTTCAATGGAACCTATGATTTCATTTTAATATTTTTTGTATGTAAGGCTCCTACTACCTCATGGTAGGATGAAGATGGTTTACCTAATTCCTATAAGATTTGCTTACTAGAAATATGTTAAATTTATTTATTTTAAAGTGTGTAATTTTTTTGTTACAGAAACAACAGCTTCTTGGTATGGCTGCCATACATATTAAACCTCATCAGGATATCTATGGAGAATGGAACAGCTGATGGAAATATTTGTTCTTTAATCAGCAAGCCGATAGTGGAAGTAGCCAATGCGACGACCAGAGTTGTAGTAAGTATCCTAATAATTATTAACATATTCACTATTGATCGACAATAGATTTTCGCTAAAAAATATTTTTTTTCGATCTTTTATTCAATTTCTTTTGATCCGCATTTCAAGATACAAAGAATTGCCCTTAAATAGACTTGCAGACTTGAATTTTCATATATCTGTTTAATCATTTGCGCAGATACTAAAACAAAAAAAGAAAATACTTATAAAATGTTCTACCATCTTTCAGACAGCAGAAGTATGCACGGGCACGATAGAACAAAATGTGATCCTAACCCTCATCGCCTCTCAATCCATCTTCGCGTTCTTCAACTTCCTGATCTCCTACCTCCAAGATCGTAGGAAAGCGGTCCTCATCAGCATCTTGACGCTCTCCTCCATCAGCGGGACCTGCCTCAACTTGGTCCCGGAGCCAATCTCCAGCGTTTTCTTCTTCATGCTCTTTACTTGTACTTGTCTAGGAATGGGAATCTTGGCGTCTTATTTTGTGGATGTGTATCCCACGTCTTATAGGTAAGAGATTCCTTTATCTCATAAATATTAAATAACTTATAACTATGATAATTTATTTGCCATACAACGTGGCAATGCCAGCCTTATGGGAACACTCCCAGTGGACAGCGATGTGGACGAATTTTTTGATGCCATATTGAGGTTTTTGTTTAATTAGATTAGTTTATTTTATTATTCCTTTTGTATGTATATATAGTTAAGTTTATTTGAAATAAAGTGTTCATACTAATAAAAAAAAAAAACTATGATGAATGGAAATTAGAGTTATACAATATATAATTTTCAATGAGCACAACAGCTGTCCTCATGGTAAAAATAACTGAAATTTATTTGTGAGTTCCACTCATTTGAAAAGTAATATCTCTGTTGTAATTAAAACTTACGTCCCTCTGGATCTCAGCCTCTTTATATTTATTTCTAAATAACCTATTAACCTAGAATAAAATCATCTATGAGTTTCTGAGCTCACACAATTATAGCTTGTTATTCGTGTACAGGGGCATGGCTGCCTGCTTAAGCATCATGGTTGGCCGGAGCAGTACGTTCATTGGCATCAACGTGGTGGGGAACTTGATTTTCCACCACTGCCAGATCACCTTCTACTTCTGGTCTTTACTTGTTTTAAGTGAGTATTCTCCAAGAATAAAATTATGAATTAGCTGTAACGTTTGAGGCATCAAGTCTGTTTGATGGACTAAAAATTATTTTATGTTAGGGTATGGATTTTTGAGTACGTAACAGTGTAATTTAATTTCCATATTTTTACTTTAATTTGGATGTGATAAATAATTATTTCTAAGTAAAAAGATACAATGTTTAACCTTTGTCTTGCAATGCCTATGTGAATGTTAGTTTATTTTGACACAAAGATAATGAAAATAATTGTTCAATTTTATCACTAGTTTTTAAGTGTAATATATCTTGGGACAACTCACACATGGCCATCTGATCCCAAACTAGACAGAGCCTGTACTATGGCAACCGGACAACTGTTACACATACTTATATATTTATAAATACATACATACATATTATAGGTAAATTATACCCAGATACAAAATAAATGAACATGCTTATTCCACAATTTTTTTGTGGGAATCGAACCCACGACCTCAGGTTTAGCAGTCTGGGTCACTAACCACTAAAATTTTAATGTTTGTTTTTTACAGGTAGCGCAGTAACCGCTTGGTTCTTGCCACCAGACAAACCAGCTCTGTTCAAAACCAATGGAGTGTAACATTACTATGTAAAGAAAACTTATATCTGTGATCGTTTATATTAAGCAATTATAGTTAAGTAAAGTATAATAATTCGATGATGTATGCTTACGAAAATGTAATGTATTATTCATATGTTTGAACTATAGTGCTGGTGATTAGGTGTTGAATACTCAGACTTGGAACAAGCATATGTGGGTCACACAAATGCCTGTCCCATGCGGGGATCGAAATCAGTGGTAATAAGCCTTTAATCGCCACTCAATTGCTATAAATAGCTACTAAATAGCCATATTTGGATTATAGCTATAGCTTAGAAACTATTATTCTAAATACAGATTAGGGTTACAGGTACTTATCTAATGACTACGTATTATTCTTAATTTTAGTATAACAGAGGAAGGCTTTGCAGTGAATAAGAATTATGGATGACTGTGTAAAAATAGAACAAAATTGTGATAGAAGAATGATTTTATACATAAATATTATTTTCCAACTAGTACTTAAATCAACAATATATATATAATAATGTACTGCTATATTAAATATTTCCTAAAATATATTTTTTTAGGTGGTTAGGTACTATATGTATACATAAGTATGTGCGAATGTAAGTATGTTTCCTTAATCATTTTTAGCTTACGTTCACACTGACACTACACCACCTCAGTGTACTAAGTATATATACAGCATGCAACAAAACTCCTGTCCTATCCTTATGAGTATTTTTCGGCATCGTACTGCGTACACATACACGTAAATATTAAATGGATTTAAGATTTTTTTTTTCTCCGGTAAATATAATTAAATTAAAATAAAACTGATCAAAGGCAACACTGATCGCTCGACTAAGTTCACGTGTACTGCCTACAGTTTTGTATCAAAGAAGCCGCCTCAGCGACACATTTGTTTTTACTAGTATGTTGAACTGTGTGAAAAGGAATACGCTTTTATTGGATCGGACAGGGTTTTTGTTACATACTGTATATACCAAATGCAGGACATTTATGTTCTAATAAGTATCAAAGTGTAAACGGTGTAAGAGGAGATCGATTGACAGAATTAAATAATACTATCTAACTAGCCGCCCCAGCTTCGTAAGGGTAGACACCATGTGAATACACAAAAACTTGCCTCTTGAATCCCTTTGCCCCTTAAATCACTATCTATTAGTGAAACCATGTGGATTTAGTGTAAAATATAAATAATAAATGGAATCTCTAAGTTTTCTGTTAATATAGATATAGAATGTTCAATAAAATAAAACTGTATACTTAGTTATGTAATGTCATTTATTTAAATATCTTTTCATTTGTAAAGCGTTTATAAAATAATATCCTCTTTTAAACACACGTTTAAAACGTCTCGCAAACACACCCAATGTCTATAAATCACAGATAATTGTGAATGTTTCTTAAAAATGACCTTAAATCTGAATAAATCTATAAAACCCATTAAACTAATGTAAATCACACTACATCCCTTAATATCACTCTTTGAATAAATCTTTGAACCGGAATAGAATATTAAACTCTATTCAGTTCTTTATTTTAGAATACACAGTAAGTGAACTAAACTACTAACTAAACTTCTATTCTTGTTATACATGATGAGTTAGAAAGAGACGTAGTGAGAACAATTTAGTTTAGAGTTAACAGAATTTAGCTTGAAATGCTAAACAGGGTTAAAATGCTTAATAATTTATTTTAGCAATAATTCGTCTCTTTACAAGAGCGTCAATCAGGAGTATATTATTTATATTTAAATTTGAATATAACTAAAAATAAATACAAAAATCTTAAAATAACGAGATCTTAAGCTACTTATTCTATTTAATTACATTATCTGTTTATATTTATATTAAGTTTTACAAAATATTTACTGACGTGTGTTTTTGTTGATATGTTTGACTAAATTTGATTTCTAAAATCATTTTAATCCTTTACCTAAATTAATTTTACACAATTTAGGAGATACGTTCTATTAGTACAGGTATTTTTCCGTCATATTGATCGACGAAAATGTGGTCGAAAACTGTTTGTATATTGTAATAATATATAAATCATACAAAAATTACATAATACCTGAATCCAAGTTACTGCAAAAAGCAGCTTTAAGGCAACACAAATAAGCTTGTAATTAGCTTATTAGGTCAAAAGGCAACTATTCTTAACTGCACCAATCTAAATTTAGTATGAAGAACAGTCTTGTGGCACTATTTTTGTAACTAAAAAGTATTTTATTGATAAAATACTCCCCTTTATTTTAAATTTTAAAAATGTCATGTATAAAAAGTTCATTTTCTCTTAGAACTACTCTGTGAAACTTCTGATTTAATTATTCTCAGGTTGTTTGCATATCCATATTTTTCTATTGCCCCAAATTTGTATGAGGTTTATGCTACCAACAAAAAAACGACAAACAAAATAAATGGCTCTGGCTTATAGTTCACAAATCTCATTTTAAGAACTACTTACAAATTACGGTGTTCTAATGTATTTAACCGTACTTTGTATCGTACTACTTATATTCAACGTGTCATTTGCATTGTCATCAAATTCGAGAAGGAAACTATGGAAATGATTCTCGAAACGAATCAATAATAAAATTATAGTGTATTATTTTTTCTTTTTTCTTATCTTCGCAAATCGGCCTGTGTAGGACAAGCTTTAAGCTTTTCAAAATGTGGCCCGTGTGATACTGTAACTGCTCTTTTACACATTCATAAAGACACTGCCTACCGCATACGCAACGGGGCGATTCCGTTCTTTGAAAGTGGTGTATTCTGAAATACTGACAAATTTAAAAACTAAAAAAAGGATGTATTCATTATTGAGCAGATATCGTTTTTCATTTGATTAATTATGTCTTGCATAACATCCTCCTGAAATTTTACGAGAATGCAAAACGACACGATGTATAAATAAAAATAACTTTTGAGAGCTTTTCTTTTATGAATGATTCTTATAAATTTATCATTTATAGTCCGTAGTTTCTCGAACGTAGCCGAACAATAGTTAGGACAAAATATCAAACAATCATATCCAAATATTCTTTCAAGCTTCAAAAATACGCTTGATTACGAATCGTATAAAAAAAGGCACACTTCACATTAGCAAGGTAAAAAAATACTTTTGACTATAGAAATAGGGCTCTTTTTGGAAATCATAATTCTTTTGCCCACTTTACATTCACATCGAGGTACAAACCAGAGTACGTTGATACTATATCTATGTCACTCTACATATATGTAGATATATATCTGTCTAGTCCTGTATTCTTTTCTTGGCCATTTTCTGGTCCTTCTTCTCTTTTCGGGCTGTCTTCATTGTGTTCTCCTAGTTTGATTAGCATGATCGCACCGATTGATACTGTAAGACGGAAGGAGCTTTGAATTCTCGAGTAATTAAAACTTATTTAAAGTTAGCACTAAAATAATAACTTGATCAGCAAGATCATTTAATTATCCAGCGGAAAATACAAAAGTTAAGTTAGTTTATTTTTGCTGAATATACATTATTGTTTTTTTTTTTCTGAAAATTTGGCTAACCATTTCCATATGGTCTACTTTATAATACTTTCGACATTGAATTACGTTTACTTTTTCCTAGTTATCTAATTCATTGTCATCATTAAAAAATACCTGCAATTTTATCTTTTGGCACTACATAATATAATACTTACACGCAAGCAAAGCTCCTACTGCTATGAAGGGTGCAGGGCAAGAGAAGTCTAGTAACGCGCCCACCGCCAGGTTAGATGCCACACCACCAGCTCGACCCCACCAGGCCCCCCAGCAGACACCGAGACCACTGGAAATGAAATAAGTTTTTATTAATAATGTAGCTTTAAATAATCTTTTAAATAAGTTAGGATCATAGTATTAATAAAGACAAATCGAACAAGCCTAAACACGATGGGATTGTGTCGACTCGTGACGACGCGCGTCGTTCCTATGGCCAACTTCAGAACCATTATCAGACCAGGTCAAATATATAGTATTGTCACCAGAGCATTTCATTTCAATTGGATGTCAGGAAGTTGTTTTAATTTAACTTGCAAGATTTGACATAAACAATCATTACATAGGATACTTCCAATTATCAAAACATTATACAATGCAAGTTAAATAAAAGCTTGTAAAAAAGAAAGATATAGGCTTTTCTGGTAGTAGTTAGGAAAGTAGAATCGTAGTTGTTGAAGGGCATTATTGCAACAATAGAGTTTGGGAAACATATTGGAAGCCCTTAATTTATATGCTAACATTTCATGGGTGGGTTGCGTTGTTTAGGCACTAACCTCATTATTGAACTCCTGAATGATTAGATGGTACTCGCGAAGGAGCGCGTGAATGAAAAGATCCATCCATAAATTATTTTAGGAAACTAAGATTCGAAAGCAATTTAATATTATAAGAGCCATGATTAGAGCTTAAACAGATTCCTACTTTTACAAAAGATATCCACCATAGAATTTAACAAATTATCTACCTAAAGTAGGAAATATTACTAGAAATCAGTCGTCAAAAATACCTCAACTTAGCCGGCAACGCATGCAGCAGCAACCTAATCAGCAACACATTCCCGTTCAACGACGCTGCATTCAACGCTGCAGCGGCTGCCACAGCTATCCTATTGAAACTGGAGCAGGAGCAAGCGGTAGCAGCGAGGCAGGCACTGGCGAGGGCACACACGGCTGTGCAGGCGATGGCAGCTCGACGTACTCCGAGGGCACCGCCTCGAGCGCAGAGGATCGCGCAGGCAGCATTGCCGAGCACACAGCATGCTCCCACTATGAGGCCTGACGTGAACACCTGGGGTAAGAGATCAACGGGTTTAGTCCACCAGCGGACCGTGATGGGTTGAGGTCGTCGATCGAGTTTAGTGGACTATATCCGTAGCCACAAGAGTCTTTACAGGAAAAGACAGAAAACAACACGATGTTTTTAAAGATCTTAGTTCTTCTGTGATACCAAGATACAAGCAATGCCTAATTTGGCATCACCAAATTTCAATGTTAATTGATTCAATTAGCATCAATTAATTTTCTATTGCTTTGTATTCTTACTTAATTGTCTGTTAAGTTTATTGAAATAAATTAATTTATTATTTTCGTTAAATTGCGGTCAACATTTATATTCGATATTAATTAAATTGGATGATTACCACCGTTACTCAAGAGATCTCAAACCTCACCTCTTGGTCAATGTGTGAATTACACGTGCTACTCTGTCCAAAATGATCGTCGAAGCCGGTGTCATTGTACCCTGTGATGGGAATCTCTCTGCCATAGGAGTCAAACTTCAGGTCCTTCCAGGGTACTGATGCATTGAACAGCCTTGCGTTCTCAGGAGGGGCGGTGGATGCTGTCAGCTTGCACTCCCGACCTTGGATGCGGAGGAGGAGCTCCGGGATCCACATGTTTAGGCCAAAGCCCCTGGAAAATGAGGGAAAGAGATATGAACACATGCTAATGTAACATGAGATATTTGTTCCTTAAGGGCAAAGGCGAGAGAGATATCACCATATCTTGTTAGAGAAAAATTTTGAAGACAATACTCACGCGGCCATATTAGCAAAAAACATAAAGAGTATCAGGCTGGACTTGACAGCGTAACTCTTGGAGACAAAAGTCTTCAGATCCTTGATAACACTCATGAAAAGGACCTTCGTTCTGCTCTCCTCACCACCCATGGTCTTGGCCACGAATATGTCATCTTGTATTAATTTCTTGATCTGTTGGAAATAAATGGTATTTGTTAAGTTGCTCCCAATTACGCGATACCACTATATCACGATAAACAAAGTAGATCATTGTTTTGAAAAAGTTTAGTATGTAATAAATATTTTCGTATTTTATTCAATTCCCGCAAATTGATAACTTCTAAAAGCAGAATTTTTTTATATTCATTTATATCAATGGCCATTCATTTTTGCTCAAACTGCAACAAACCATTCGTACCTACTAACCTAATTCATATTCTGTTGATTCTGGGTCATACTAGGTAGTCAAAAATGGCACGCTTAGTTTTTATACAGATCGTGATAATTGCGTTATCTAGGAATCTGAGAATCTTACAGAAAATCACTCCAACAAAACTAACCTTGTATTCAGCACTAGTCCCATTATTCGACTTATGTATATAGGCCAGCAACTTCAACGCCTTATCACTCCTGTTCGTATCCGACAATAGCCTGGGACTCTCCGGGAGGTACAGCACCCATCCCCCTGATATGAACCCGGGTATACTGGCGAGGGCCAGGAACAGTCTCCAGGAGTAGATTGGTAGGAGAGTCTCGTAGTTTGCCACCTTGAATGGAATGACTAGCCAGGCGACAGCTGAAATAAAAAGTATGGGGTTAGTGGTATATTGTTGTCGTACTCATAGCAAGGAATGGTTGAAATCCAGCAACTGAACATAAATGAATTACAAAAATAAACATTAAAAAGTAACGATATGTTCGTGATTTGAGAAGGCGACAGCCAAAATAAATAAATATAATATCAGGTATATCAAAACCAAATAAAAAAAAAATCCCGACTAAATTTCTTGGCAAACATCTGATGAATTACGAAATAAAAGATTCGAATAAATATTCCTTAAAAATACACACTCCTCATTTTATATCGTGGTTAAATATGCAACCGAAAAATAAGAAAAAGTGCATTTCTTTTCGTTCCGAGAATTGGAAATAATTCTCTGAACATCATATAAACTATAAAGGATGCAGGTAGTGTTATGTAAATTGAATGTCACCAAGTACATGATCGATCGTTCTTAATGAATAGCAACAAAAGTTTTACGCCCGGCGGAGCAAACATACAGGTGGTATTTCAAATAGGATTTCAATTTATACCAATTGTTAGTTTAGTCAATAAAACTAGTAACAGTTAGACAAAAATCTAAATTAAATAAAAAAGTTGTTACTATTGCTATCTAGTTTCCAAGAGATTTTTTAAACTCATTATGTTCAAGGGCTTTTATAAAGATAAAAAGATCAAGCCATAAGTCACCTCTCGATTGCTTTTCATTTCAGATAGAGACAGAGCACTTAGGAAGCGGCTGAAAAGGATGGGTGAATCAGGGAGCTGTCCATTTTAATATTGACGTTTGAAAAGTGCTACTTTTTACCCACAAACAAATTAGTTTTGAATTGAATTGAGCACAACAAAAAACTCAGGACACAGTGCTAGTTCAAACCCCGTATAGGAAATACAATTTATTGAGTGACCCAAAATATGTTTTTTCCATCATGTATGGTCTTAGTGCGTGAGATTTGAATGCTTTAATTTCCTCGCGGCAGACCCAGGAGGGGATGACGGGACGAACTCGACACCTTGGCCTTGGAACTCGAAACTGGCCCTTGTTAGCCTTAAACAGAGATAAATGGAGAGAGGGAAGGTAGGCTTTTGCCCTGCAGTGGGACACTAATGGCTCTTAAATATTTCCTTCGACAGCGTCCTGTCATCATTAAACTAATAAACCTGGACTTACGTATATACAAAACAGTTTAGGATATTTATTATGATTTTGTTAATTAAACCTCAGATACATTTTCTAAATTGTATTATAACACTAATTTGCACCTAAGACTAGATAGTCTCTTTGTACAGCAATAAAAAAAAAGTGTAAGTCATTCATCGATTTCTCCTACGCATAGTGCAAACTGGTTTTTTACTTGCAAGTGTTTGTTGACCTCTAAAACAATTGCACATGATATGTACTTTACTGTATATTATCTAAATGTACCGTTAGTTTATTTGTAGAGCTGTCTGTGCGAACGTAGTTCCGTTTTGAAAAAGAGATTCTTCTATTTGTCTGTAGGTCCATTTTTACAGACGAGCAAACGGTTGAATTAATAATAAGTGAGAATAGTGCTTAGTGAACATTTCCAAACATGGGTGATTGATGTGATTAGAAAAACGATACGTCTTTAAAATGTGTTTGGGCTTCCGGATCTCCTACAGATTCGGACGAAATACAGCAGTAGAGCGTATTAAGTAAGAAGGTTACATCCCAGTAGCCAGGCTATCCTATTTCACTTCAAACTTGTGTGTAGCACAATGTATTATTACTGCTTTTTAAGGGTACTGAACCCGAACGGTGCCAACGTTTCCCACGGGATCCTATTAATAAGCCTTCGCTGTCCGTCCGTCTGTCCGTCGGTCTGTACGTCTATCTGTACGTGTGTCGGTCCATCTGTCCGTGTGTCCGTCCGTACGTCTGTCTGTCTGTCTGTCCGTCCGTCTGTCCGTTCGTCTGTCTGTACTAATAGCTAAAGAGTTGAAATTTTCACACGGTGTGTATTTCTGTTGCTGCTATAAAAACTTACAATTAAAAAACAAAAATAATTAAAGGGCCGACTCGCACTTGGACGGTTTTTTTTATATATCCGTATTAATAATGTTTCGGTTGCCCCGGCTGGGTTAAAGTTCGATCGCTGACAGCTCGAAAGAGTTATTATGCTTTTGGCAGTGAATAATAAATTACGAAGAGTTAATTATTATCTTGGTATCTTGATGAAAGGTGCAATATTTTTTGCGCAGCATGGTGAAAGCGTGCAGACCTTGCACAATTACTTTTTTTCCAATTGTCATCGTGCCATCTCCAACTGGGTCTGCCTCGCTGACACTTACTACGTGCAGGGGATTATCCGGTGGGGAGTTTGCCTTTGCCCATCAGTGGGCAATTTTACGTTACAATAACTATTACTCACCGGGCAATATTAGCCAGGCCACTATGAAACTCATGCCGACGACGCTCAGGTACAGCTGCCTCTTCCTAGCTCCCACCAGGTCCGAGAGATATGAGAACACTAGCGTAGCGGGACCACCTGGAAAATTAACCCAATCAGGACATTGACCAAATGTTGGTATTATAACTTTCGTGAGGAGTATTCATAATTATTTAGAACAAAACGGTTTACTCACGCGTCTCCTATTGAGTCTGAAACTAGTCGAGCGATCCCGAGAATATGCGTGAGTAAACCGTTTTGTTCGAAATAATATTAGCAAATGTTTCACAATTTTTTAGGTAAGCTTAGGTAGTCAGCTTTACATAAATGACACCAAAATTCTTTTGACAGAATAAAAAAGGTACATTTTCTTGTATAAACTATATCTGCTTCCAATTCATTAACTTCAAGATCAAGTCGATGACTTTTTACCATCCAATTTCAGTAATAGTTAAACAAGACGTCATGCAATGGGGCCTGGAGATAGAGTCACTTTCCAATCGTAACTTCAGTTCGTAAGGCGTACGTTCAAGGCAATATAACTTTGTTCCATCCTATCGATGACATATTCAGCCCCGTGAGTACTAAAGAAGATAAGCATTCTTATCAACGTACCAATAACAAATCCATTAATAGTTCTAGCAGCTAGCAACAGCCGGTAGTCGGCGACGGTGCTCTGTGCCAGCGTGATGGTGGCATCCAGCAGGAGAGTCATGCTCAGCACGTTTCTTCTGCCGAACACGTCGCCCACTATGCCCCAGAAGAACGCACTGGCTACACCACCTGTAGTGAAAAGAATAGCAAATTATATTAGAAGAGAAGGATAGTTATTTTTGTTATAACGGATGCACATACATATGGACATAGGACCTACGCATGTAGGTACTGATACAATAATACACGAACAAGAAACTCTTGTGTTCATAAGGTAAAAAATATTAGACACGCATTTTTTCTTTTTTTAGCCATTAGTTATTTTGTAAAAGTAACAAATACGTGACTTTGACATGCCAGATTTTTATTTTAGGTACCAAAAAATAACTATAGAACTATATGTAAAAAGTGAATTAACTATAATTGTTCCTCCTTCAGCACAGTATGCGGTCCTAAGAAACATTAGTAACTATCCAGTGGGTGGATTGATTATTTAATCGATCGATTTAACTGTTCACTGAAGGATACGCAACCAATTGGTGATGGCGTTTTTATGTATTAAGGTTTAACTAGATGGGTTGACAACCTTGAATGTTGTTTAAGTAGGCTAGTTAATAAAGACTCTTGTTTAAAAAAGTGTCTAAGCTAGCTGACTATCCGCAGGTATTATTAGATTGATGAGCTATCTTGCCTCTTTTATCTATATAGTTTAAAGCTCTCAAATTACAATTATCTTTTTCAATAAAGTAATTATTCTTCTCCAAAAAGAAACGAAATTGTCTGGATCTTGTTATGATGTCTTGAATCTGTTTTATATAATTATATTCATCTTCTACTGAACTATTTTGCAAATTATTTTGGGGTTAACTTTCATTCTTAACAAATAAACAAGATTCTTGGGCAGAAATATCAAATAACAAATGACTATCGACCCGCTTTAGGTTCGCTCCGGTAGAACAAAAATATAACTTATGTTACTCGGGGATAATGTATTCAGTCTATTAGTGAAATATTTTTTCAAATTGGTCCAGTATTTTTTGCGTTCATTTGTTACAAACATACAAATCTTTCCTCGTTTTAATGGAAGTCGTTTAAGATTCCCGAAGTAATTTATTTCTGTTGCGTAGAAGTGTTTCTTACTATACATAGATAATTGTTTAAATATTAGCAGAAAAATCACGCTATAACGTAATTCGGTTATAGTAATTTGTAAGACCGTGCTAATCAATCCTTATATAAAACAAAGATCGTCATTTGACATTTTAATACAACTATACTAATTACTTGTAACGTAATTTTAACTGAACTAGGTTTTTCTATTCGTGTATAGTTTAGGGAACTAATACTATTATTCAAATACTAGCTGTCCCCCGCGACTTTGTTCGCGTGTTTTAGTTTTAACGGTTTTTCATTTTTGCAAAATTTTTCATTTATGCTCCGCTCCTTTTGGTCGCAGTGTAATGTTATATAGCCTATAGCCTTCCTCAATAAACGGACTATCCAATACAAAAATATTTTTTTAATTCGAACCAGAAGTTCCTGAGATTAGCGCGTTCAAACAAACAAACAAACTCTTCAGCTTTATAATATTAGTATAGATTTTCACTAATTATTGTTTAAACTTGACAACTAAGTGTGATTAGAAAAAAACTTTGGTAATTGTAAATACCCTGTTTTTAATAAAATACTGTTTTTATTTATATTTTCTTTATTTATACTGTAAAAGGAAGTCGTTTTAGTTACACCATTTATAACTCAAGAACGAATGGACCGATTTTCATGACCTTCGATTTGTTGGATTCCTCTTCCCTCGAATATCAAAATAACTATAAAAATATCGGGAAAAGTCGGGAAGAGGGACTTATTACGCGGGTGAAAGCGCGGTGCACCGCTAATTATATGATAAATTAATATTCCAAACTACACATTTGGTTTCAAATCACATTCTTGTAAC
Source organism: Diachrysia chrysitis (assembly GCA_932294365.1). Classification (NCBI taxonomy): domain Eukaryota; kingdom Metazoa; phylum Arthropoda; class Insecta; order Lepidoptera; family Noctuidae; genus Diachrysia; species Diachrysia chrysitis. Next base: position 12,321,044 of record OW028652.1, on the reverse strand, counting down.
CAATAAACACTAATTAATCTAGGCGCTGGTACACCAGCGCCGCCGCGTCAGCTCAAGATTATGGACTCCTATTGAGTATGAAACTAGTCGGGCGATCCCGAGAATATGCGTGAGTAAACCGTTTTGTTTTAAATAATTATGAAAGTTATTATACAAAAAAAAAACAATAAATAACATTAATTGTTAACAGCTACATTAGTTAAGAAAGCTGTGTTGTTAATGCCCCGTGGATGATGACATGTTGTATGAAGCCCTCATAATCCTCAAGTTAATGGTTATAAGTCTATGATTATTATCATACGTTCTGATAGAATGTGTATAAAAGTACCTAATATTTATCGTAAATATTAATGTCACTTTTAGCAATTATTTGCAAACTTACCAGTTACCACCAATTTGGAACTGTCTCCTGAGAGGGTAAACGCTTTTTCTCATAGATCAGATAACGAAATTATTTTTAGTTGCAATCTCAACCTTATTTATGAGATCATAAAGTTTTTTAACATTTTTATTAGATCCCTTTCAGTTCTTCAATCGTAAACAAATGACGGTAAATCATAGTTCGAAACCGCAAGATTACATGAGTCGCGACACACATTACACGGTTTGATGTTCATAATGTTTACACATTCGATTGTACATTATCTAAGATTTACGTCAGATACCTACGTTGTATTCATTGATTGATCTAGCAAGACGTTAAAGATGTGTAGTGAGCTGTGTTAACAAGAATTAAGGTTGAGCTAGAACAGCTATTATATTGAGTGTGATCAAATGTCGTACCTATTTATAACTTCAGAAGACTCCAATTTGTATATTTGAAATTTTGGACCAGATTACAAAATTTTCGAAATTCTTTTTGACAACCTTACTTAATTACCTTAACAAGAATGAACTGCCCTCCAAAAACCGGATGGTACATTCTACATAAATGGTGGTTCCATAAAATACTGACCACTTAGAAGCCACATTGATAAGCCCAGCTTTAATACGTGGTGAGGTGAAAACCAGGGATACCTTCTCACCTTACTATTGGACAAAAACAAATTAATGTTGTTAAAATTCTCACCACTCATGAAGGCCATATTGATGAGTCCAGCCTGGTAGGTGGTGAGGTCCAGCTCGCATCGTGCGGCGGGCAGCACGTACGACATCACGCAGTTCTGCACGCCGGACGCGAAGAACGCAAATGCGCAGGCGCCGAGCGCGCTTCTACTAAATCTTCCATATCCTATGAAAAAAAGAAATAAAATTAATTAAAGAAATGCAGTGGTAGCTTAGCGGTTCAATAATCGGATTTAAGTGCACATGGTTGCAGTTTCGAAAACAGGCTAGTACCTAAGTGACGGTTTCAATCTTTGTATGTAAGTAATTTATTAATTACTCTATGACACCACTAACAAATCGGTAAAGGAAAACATCGAGAATAAACCAGCTAGAAATCACTTAAATGACATTAATTGTATGAAAATGACATTTCTTTTCGATACCTAAGTCACTTGACTTTAGACTTGTCACTTCCATACATTTGAGCTAGAGGGGCTGGACTCCATTACCTAGAATCTAACATCGCCAACTCGCAAGTGAACAAACATGGTTATCAGTGCGTGTTCCTTATTCTGAAAAGAGGTTTTTGCCCAGCAGTAGGAATTTTAATAATTATATATTTAATTGTATTTTTTTATAGTGCAATATTTCGACGTAAATTACAGCGACAAAAAATATCTTTTACTTCTATATTACTGATGTATATATTACTGGTCTATATTACTGATGTTTAAATAATCATTTAGGTGGTTAATGTTAACATACATGCACCTACCTAGAGTTTAAAAATAGTTATTACTGCTTTCAAAACACAATTAATTTTACGCTTTATGTTCAAATAAAATTTCATTTTATTTCCTCTCCATAATAATATTACTGCATTTAATGTAATAAAAACTACTTAACGGGATATCTGGAAATAGCTACGACTTCGAAAAAAGCAGTCTCGCTATTTTCTAAACAGAAAGGAAAACATATTGATTTCTATTAGTTGATATAGAATAACAATAGAAAAATATCATAGTCTATATTTTTATACATTATTTAGTTCACTTACATCCACTTCAACTGGTGAAATTACAATATCTACTCAATATATATTAAACTAGCTGTCCCCCGCGACTTTGTTCGTGTGTTTTAGTTTCAACGGTTTTTCATTTTTGCAACATTTTTCATTTATGCTCCGCTCCTATTGGTCGTAGCGTGATGTTATATAGCCTATAGCCTTCTATAATAAACGGACTATCCAATACAAAAAGAATTTTTCAATTCGAACCAGTAGTTCCTGAGATTAGCGCGTTCAAACAAACAAACAAACAAACTCTTCAGCTTTATAATATTAGTATAGATTTGTATAAACCTTTGTTATTTAAACATATAAAATTATATTTATTTTTTTGTATCGTTAAGAGAATACCCGGTCCATTTTTCTCTGTTAACAGGATCCAGTTCACTGCAAAGGTCTCGAGTTCCTCCTACCATTATTATTATTACCTCCCCCTGGTTCTGGGTTTCAAATAAAAACTGTTAAAAATATAATCGCTTTTAAATTCCTAAAAGAATACACTCTATTTTATCTATTAGTTCATTATCTATTTATTCACAAACTCAACTAATCTAATTGTTATCTATAACTATCTTATCTGAGATGCTGTATTTTGCAGAGTATAGGAATCCTAGCCAATCGGACGTGGCGCTAACAATAACAGTCCAATGAGATGCTATGTTATCATAGCGCATTGATAATCCCTGTTGCAGCGAACTAGCAGTGAGATTATTTGATCACTACTACTTGTTTGTACTTTGTGCGATAACTACTATTTTAAGTGATTAGTTTTTTACTTCATTTAATTTCACAAATCCGATTTAATAAGTAACACCAAATTTAACCTTTTTTAAAGCCTGAGAAGTCATTACTTCTCAGGCTAAAAATGCTTAAAAATTTTATTCCATTCAATACAACATTTTACATTTACATCATAAAGTTCAATGTTTTAGCCAGAGTGAGGATACATGTTTTAAAATAATCATTAGAATGTGTCGAAATAAATAAAAAAACATCATTGTTAGACAGTACTCACTCAGATAATAAACAAAGCATACTATAAATATAATACAAAATGGGCTGTTTATATTATTTAATTCCTTCTAACTTACATTACTTCTATTATTCTTAGAAATAGCGTTACGATCATGTAGAACAGTCACCGAAAATGCACATCATCATAAAAAACGCAAACAAAAGAAATAAGAAATTCATCAATAAATTGAACAATAAGAATGACAACAATAGGTAATACATAGTTATAAATGGCTATAATATTTATGCAACCGTTTAGTACTGATGTCTTTTGGGCCGATTGATATCCTAAAGGATTGGGTAGGCTGCTCTCCTAACTTCGTTATTCGTATTCGTTACAAACATAGAAAATCAGAAAACTTTTCTTTTAAATATTAGTATAAGAAGTACACGCTCTCTGGCGCTTGTTGAGAACGGACGTATACTAAATTATTTCAAAAATTATCATATTAAACTATTAGTAGAACAACCTAAAACAAACCTTATACTAATAGTTTTAAAGTTAGTTAAACAAAGTGACAAAATAGACTAAAAAACCGTGTCCCTGCAGAAGTGTGACTCACAGAACGTCGGCGCAGGCGCACCCACCCCCCCGCTACACCTCGAGTAAAGAGAGGCGTTGCTATTTTTCAACTCACTCGCACCTACACGACCGAGCCGCATGATGAATGTACAACGGTCTCCGCCCGGGTCCAAGTTAACAACTGGTAGCGATCAGAGCGGGAGCGCAAGCAAACAAACGTCGACATACTATGATAATGAAGATTCCCCAACCCCTTACTATGTGAACCTAAGAAAACGAAAAGAACGGCCTGAAGAAAGTGATTATAATCAGACATTAGAAAGTTTTAGAAACGATATCATGAAGTTTATGGAAGACTTTGGTAAGCAACAAAATGAAAATCTTAAGCAAATTCGAGACGAAATATCAGAAATTAAAAATGAAATTAAAACAATTAATTTGAATTCTGAACATTTTACGGAAAAGATAGAACTAATAAACACCGAAATAGAAAATATAAAAATTGACAATAATATAACCCAGCAAAAGTTTAAACGTTTAGAAGAGGAAATCAACCAAATTAAAAACAATCAACAAACCGATACACAAATTATCAAAACGCCAATCGCTCATAACGAAGACATCATCCAAGAACTTAAAGACCGGTGTCAACGCGAAAAAAATGTCATAATAGTGGGTATTTCGGAAACGATTAACGCGAACTCGAATGCACGACAAAAATATGATTATGAAGAAGTGACAAAACTAATCACAACTTTCACAGCGGACAGCCCCAATCCAATTAAATGTATGAGATTGGGTAAATACGTCCCAAACAAAAGCCGACCTATAAAGGCATGTTTTGACAATACTGATGCACCAAAATACTTACTACGTAATAAAAATAAATTACCCGAGAACATACAAATATACTCTGATCAAACACCTACACAGAAAAAGATCTTGCTGTCTATAAAAGAAGAGTTGAATAGACGCATAGAAAATGGAGAAAAAGACCTGACTCTCAAATACATAAAAGGAATACCTACAATCGTCATAAACAAAAATAACCAAAAAAACTAGTCAAGCCTTCACAACAAGAAGAAATTGTAACAAAGGAATATAACAGATTAAATCATTACATAGTTAAATCTTATGAGGACATTCCATTACACCCATCGGCATTAAGATTCTTCTACGCCAACTTACGCAGTATTCGAACAGCTGGCAAGCTCGATGAAATTAATTGCATAATAAAATCAATATCAAAGACTACCCACATACTGATATTTACAGAGACATGGATCACATCGGAAAATGATGCCAAACTATACCAAATACAGAACTATAAACACGCTTATAACTATCGACAAAACAGCAAAGGTGGGGGAGTTTCTATATTTATTCATAACAGTATCAATTATGAAATAACAGAGGAGCTATGTGAAAATGGAAATCACTACTTATGGATACACATAGACAAATTATCGCTTAACATTGGCGCGATATATAAACCGGGTGACACTAACTTAAGCAACTTCTTGGATGTATATTGTACACAATTGGAACGACGACGCCGAGCCATTGTATTCGGAGATTTTAATACGAATTTGCTTAGTTCTGACAGCCACGCCACGAAATATCAAAACGAGATAAAAGAAACCGGATACGAATTATTAAATAAAATAAGCAGATTATACAGCACTAGAGAAACCAGCACAACAAACACGATACTAGACCATGTCTGTACAAACATAAATAATCACTCGTTTAACATGTCAATAATCGATTCGTCATTGTCTGATCACAAGCAAATCTATCTAGAAATAGGCTGTCTCGCACCAAAAATAAAAAAGAAAATACTGTACACAGCGATCGACTATAAAAGTCTTTATGAAAACACCCTAAAAGCGCGGTATAAAAATGACGAGAACGAGTATTGTGTCTTGGAAAACTTTGTCTTGGAACAGGTGAACGATAGTAAGATACAAAAAACCAAAATAGTGAACCCACCACAGGAAGATTGGATTACCAAAGATATTTTAGACGCGATCAACCTACGAAACGACTTATGGCAACTATCTAAATCTAACTCGAAGGACGAAAATCTACTAAAACGTGTCAACAAGGAACAAAACAGAGTGAAAACAATGATTAAGGAGCGAAAGAGAAACTACTACTACACCATGTTTAAAAACAATGTCAATAACCCTAAAAAAATGTGGGAACTGATTAATGATTTAGCGTTGAACAAAACGAAAGACAGCAGTGCTCCCCCAAAGCTAATATCAAACGCAGTTGTCATTACGGAAGGTAAAGCTATTTGCGATTTATTTAACCTATTTTTTACATCAGTAGGCTCAGAATTGGCTAATAAAATACCAAACATGTACCATACATCTAACGGCAATACACTAATGTTCGAACCCACATACTTACACAACACAACACTAGACGAACTGGAACCCTGTACCACTCACGAAATATCAAAAATTATAGATGACCTTGACATTAACACAAGTACCGGGCTTGATGGAATAAGTGCAAAAGCAATAAAATGTTTAAAAAATATAATACTTGACAGACTAACTGACTGCATAAACAAATGTTTACAGAGCGGCACTTTTCCCGATACACTCAAGGTTGCCAAGGTCAGTCCTATCTATAAGGCCGGCAGTAGATCAGATCCGGGCAATTACAGACCCGTCTCAGTACTACCCATTCTTTCCAAAATATTTGAGCGTGTGTTATACACTCGTCTAAATAACTATTTAATTGAAAAAAACTTTTTAATCGACGAACAATACGGTTTCCGACCCAAATCTAGCACCCTATCAGCTGCGATAGATTTAATAACAAAAATTAAAATTAATATTGACCAAAAAAACTTCGCTGTAGGTATATTTATTGATTTAAAAAAATGTTTTGACACCGTTAGTCCTCAAAAATTACTAGATAAATTACACAATATAGGCGTTAGAGGCACAGCGCTCAATATGTTTAAATCATACATGCAAAATAGAAGACAGGTTGTAAAAATGGGTAGTTTTGTTAGTTCACCTCAGAACTTGGATTACGGCTGTCCACAAGGCTCGATAATAAGTCCATTGCTTTTTCTAATTTATGTGAATAATATTAATAAAATAGGACTCACTGGCCATTTAACACTTTACGCAGATGATACCTGTTTATTTTATTTTGACAAGTCAATTAACGACATCATGACCGATGCACAGAAAGACCTAAATTTGTTCACTGAATGGCTAAAATATAACTTGTTAACAGTAAACGCCTCAAAAACATCTTATATGATTTTTAGTGCAAAAAATAAACAGATACCCACATTCACACCGCTAACTATTAATAAAGAAATAATAAAACGCTCAAACGCAGAAAAATATCTAGGCCTATGGATTGACGACAAACTAACGTGGAACCTTCACATAAATCACATCCGCTCAAAGCTAACATCACTACTAGGAGCCCTTCGCAAAATAGCACATTGCATACCATACCAAGTGCGCAATGTTATCTATAACTCGTTAGTAAAATCACACCTGGAGTACATGATTGAGATATGGGGATCAGCCGCCGCCACTCATTTAAAACAATTACAAACCACCCAAAATAAAATTATTAAGATACTTCACCACTATAACTACTTGACCCCAACAAAAACACTATACGAAAAGACTAACCTACTAAATCTTACGCAACTTTACACATACTGTACTTGTATCCTAGTTAGAAAGATTAGTGACCAAACAATACAAACAAACATTAAACTACACAAAAAAGAAACTACATATAATTTTAGACATAAAAACAAAATTCAACTAAGGAAGCCACGTACTAACTACGGAAAAAAAACTATTTTATTTGAGGGAGCACAGCTGTATAATAACCTACCAAAAGAAATAAAAGAAAGCAGCAGTATAAATGTATTTAAGAATAAACTAAAAAGATATCTCAGCACACTGTAAGTGTCTCGTTACATTTTGAGAGAACGCTAATTTAAGAACTGCTAACTAATTGGTTACGTAATTTTAATTATATTATGGACATTTCTTATACAAAATCAGGAATCATTAAATCAATCAATACTCTGACATATTATTATTATAGAATTGTAATTTAACATGGATAAATAAATTTTAATAAAAAAATATATGAATATGTAATAAATAAGCGCTAGAGATACTATACTATATTTTAATGAATTTGTTATGCATATCTTATTTTAAATGAACTGTACAGTTTTATAAGAAAATAAACTTCTTTAAACCGAAGTATAGATTACTACCCAGAAACTCAAATCTTTTCTTCAAATTATAGAAACACGAACAAATAGCATACACTATTGCTAAGCATAGATTGCTTAAAAAACGAAAACTTCACTGATTAAATCATTTGTTTAAACAATAGACAGGCGATAGCGAAGCCGGCTGTTCAGTACTATTCCATAGTAATATATACCAGCCTGTAACAACTCTTTAACTTGATCCAGAAACCGGGTAGAAGATATATAGGATGTGTAGGATATGGGGGCGAATACAACTAAGCTACTAAGACCCACAGGCACGAAAAACCTAACTTAGAGTTACTAATATTATAAATGTGAAAGTAACTAACTCTGTCTGTCTGTCGCGCTTTCACCCCAAAACTACTGAACCGATTTAAATGAAATTTGGTACACAGATAGTCTAAAGCCTAAGAAATCGATTAGGTTGGATTAAGGATATCGGTTATCGCGGCAAAAAGTAGCCTATGTTCTTTCTCAGGCTTTAGACTATATTTGTACCAAATGTTATTTAAATCGGTTTAGTAGTTTCGGCGTGAAAGCACGACAGACAGAGTTACTTTCGCATTATATAATATTATTATTATTATTATTAGCCTAAAATGTCCCACTGCTGGGCAAAGACCTCCCCACTCTTCTTCCACTTATCTCTCTCAAGAGCTGCGGTTGACCAGTTCGATAAAAACGAATCTAAGTCATCCCGCCATCTCCGCCTGGGTCTACCTCGCTGACGCTTAATATTAGTGGGGGACCATTCGGTGGTAATTTTAGCCCATTTATAATATTGGTAAGGATTAAAAGCAGTAAGTTTTTTGTTTTGTAATTTGTTACCACTGACTTTGGCCTAGCAAACCTAATAAATATTTCTTTCTTTTCCTAATATACTTTCTGCCAATTTCACTTCCCACAGAATTTCGCCAAAAGACACATGGTTAGCTCCGTAGTTGCCGAAACCATATTATTATTGGTTACAATATAAATGGTATGTAATATGTTACCAGTTTTTATGATCTCCCTAATCGTATAGAAATGGCAGAAAATTCTATGGTTCGAAGCCTTGATAAGAGTCCGTTACACGTGTTTATTAGTAATTTAGTTAGAATTAATGAGTCTTGAAACAAAAGAGGTCTAAAAAAAACCGAACCGACAATTCTTAAGTCGGTACGGTACATTTTTTATATGTTATACCCATACGTCAATACATTCTACAGCATGATATAAAAATTTCTATGAGACAATGCAGATGTTAACATAATACAAAACGATATTCTAACAATATCGAATATCTAAATATATCAGTATATGTATTCTTTGAACAAATCTATAAGGACTTCTTAACACCCCGGAGAATAATTATTTAAAACAAAACGGTTTACTCGCGTATATGCTCGGAATCGCCCGACTAGTTTCAGACTCAATAAGAGTTCCTAATCATGAGCTGACGCGGCGGGAGAATATACGTGAGTAAACCGTTTTGTTTTAAATAATTATGAATACTCCTCACGATAGTTATTATACAAACCCCAGAGAATATATAGAAGCAGATGATACCAAATAAAAACACATACATAAAATGTAAAAAAAAAAACAGTATTCTACAATACTAAAAACTCATACTAACTATGACCTTATGTATAATCTTTAAGCCTAGTCTAGACTAAACTAAGAATCTATGCGGATATTGACAAACACTCACACGCACTACCATCCATATTGAAACCGGATGCTGATATATTGTCTTTCGTGAGATCTCGGCCACGACACATCGAGAAATATTCCCGTACGATCCAACTCACGTAAGCGGTAACAACGAATCAATAAAATAAACCTTATGCCTTTAAGTTAAAGTAGTTTTCAATAAAGATTTAGCACTGTTGTGGGGTCCATTGTACAATGCATCAACCTAAATAATTTCTTGATATTTTGACCTGTATGTATGTCCGTTTCTATGTCCACTCGTAACTACTCAACGACTCAACCAATTTTGATAAGAGATTTGTCCTAATAGTGTGAGTGTCACTTTGTCTATAACAAAAGCATGGGGAAAACGAACATAGAATTTAATAGAACTAAAAAAAGGGCTTTAAAATGCAAGTACGATAATATATACAAATTTTATAAAAATAAATTTCTTACTAATACTTACAATACTAATACTAATAGTTCTTATAGCATCTCTGAGACTTGACTCCAAGTGGACTTATGCATGGGCAGCGGGTTCTCTTATCATTAGGTGAATATTAATTTTTCCGCATTAAGGAATTTAACTCTTGTGTTGCAGGGGGTTCGACAAACATTCAAACCACCTGCGCATACACATAAGAACACCCAGACTTGGAACAAGCATTTGGATTACACAAATACTGGTCCCATGCGGGGATAGAACTGACAGCACGTCGCACAGTAATTGGCGAATTTTGTCAGTTATTCCATATAATGAAAATACAGTAACAGACAAAGATATTGTTATTTCAAAGTTTAGGTACCGATAGATTTCTATGGCATCATTTAATATCAATTGAACCTAGGTTAAACAAACCCTCGTATATACTAGAAATAACAATTCAGTTGTAAAAATACAACTCGGAATGCGCAATGTTTTTGTTCGTAACGCCTGCTCGCTGCAGGTGTTCAAGAAAGGTTATTGTTCAGCTTTAAATGATATAATACGGATGGTACCTGTTTAATCCTTACTAATACTATAAATACGAAAGTAAATCTGTCTGTCTGTCTGTCGCACTTTCACGCGAAAACTACTGAACCGATTTAAATGTAATTTGGTACACAGGTAGTCTAGAGCCTGACAAAGGACATAGGCTAGTTTTGCCTCGATAATCGACATCCGCGCGGGTGGAGCTGCGGGAAACAGTAAGTCACAAATAAAGCTAAGAAAATCTATTATTTAAAACCTAAAGTTTTTGAATCTTTTGCATATCTATCATTTAACTTTGCTTAAATTATTCGGGCCTTTAAATTACCTACTTATAATATACAAGCGACCTCGGTTACTATAGACAAAACATTAATGAATTATACACAAAAACCTTTCTCTGGAATTACTTTACCTATTGCTGAAGCACATTAAATTCCGTTGCGTAGTTTACAAGATCTAAGCGTACAATCAGCGGAAGTGGCTTTATGTTATACTAGCTGTCCCCCGCGACTTTGTTCGCGTGTTTTAGTTTCAACGGTTTTTCATTTTGCAACATTTTTCATTTATGCTCCGCTCCTATTGGTCGTAGCGTGATGTTATATAGCCTATAGCCTTCCTCAATAAACGGACTATCCGATACAAAAAGAATTTTCCAATTTGAACCAGTAGTTCCTGAGATTAGCGCGTTCAAACAAACAAGCAAACAAACAAACAAACAAACTCTTCAGCTTTATAATATTAGTATAGATTATGTCGGCTTCGATACTATGTAAAGATACATTATAACAACTTTCCTATTGCGGATATAACAAATTTTCGTCTTAAATTATTTAAAAAATTTATTGATTTGTTTTATTAATTTAACAGTTTTTGCACACACCATTTTACAAAATCGAAACAACATTACATAATATCAAGATACAAAGTTATATTACATCACACATTATAGGCTATTTTACATCCCATCGTAAATAGTCTTGTAAATTGCTTTTAGCCAAATGGTATTATTGCTGCTTGTCTAATCATTAAAATAACAGGCTGGTTTTTTTAACGCCGATTGCACAAAAACAATTCATATTTTTCATCTGGTGTAAGTTCAAACACCCGCACTTAAATATCATCTCTATTAAGGAAATTATATACTTTTGTAAACTCAGTAAATAATTTAAAATCGCTTTAATGGCGTACCAAAATACAAAATAGCTTAACACTTTTCTAATTTAAATTGTCCAGTCATAATATAAATGTTAAGTATTTTACGGCGTCAACGATTAAGCATTTATTAAACTTGTTGAAGACTAGGTCTAGTGACCTGGATGGCATAACGGGATATCATCCCGGTGTAACGTATAAGGATAGACTGAGTTAGTGGTGGAAAGCCAGATAAACTTGTGTTACTGCAATGGTAATTTTAGACGTGCCTCGAACGATTAATCAGTTTTATGAGATAGGGAAGGGGTAAAGAAATATACATCTACATTTATAATAACATAGCTGTCCCCCGCGACTTTGTTCGCGTGTTTTAGTTTCAACGGTTTTTCATTTTTGCAACATTTTTCATTTATGCTCCGCTCCTTTAATTGCAGCGTAATGTTATATAACTTATAGCTTTCTACAATAAATGGGCTAACCAACACTGAAAGAATTATTCAAATCGGACCTGCAGTTACTGAGATTAGCGCGTTCAAACAAACAAACAAACTCTTCAGCTTTATATATTAGTAAGTATAAATAAGTATAGATGTATGTTTCATTTCCTTATATGCATCTATGTGTATCTACATCACTCCATCCATCATCTTTTTTACACTTCTTCTCCCTCTCAATCGAACCAAAGAGTGACAAATCTTAAATGCTTAAGATTTGTCACTCTTTGGTTCGATCCTATCAAATATAAATATCTAAATCAAACATCCGCACGCATTAAATACTATGATCACATCAATGTGAACGGAGGCGTAAAATGTTCGTTTCGTACAAGAAAGCCAGAATGTTTTAGTAATACACACGCTGGCAATATAATAATATTTAGTTTCAATACAACGACATATCATAACACTGTTTCACGATGTAAAGTATCTGTCATAGAGAAATTTCTGACATTATAGTTCCCATATATTAAATATCTAACGAACTATGGAGTTTCTTAAGACCCAGTTAGCACAATACTTGATCGAAACAAGTACCTTTCTTCAACATTGAATGCATTGGATGGACGTGGGTATTTTTGATTAAATTGTAATTGGTGTAGTGACAAATTTAATTTAGTTTAGGATTAGGATAATGTTGTTCTCAAGTAAGTGACTTATGTGTCTTTTTTGAGAATAAAATTCTTTAAACCTAAACCTTCTTGCCGTTTCTTTTTTATACAACCGTGTCGTTTTGCATTCTCGTCAAATTTCAGGAGGCTGTTTTGAAAAACATATTAAGTAATTAAATTAAATTACGATATCTGCTGAATAATTATAAATTACTTGTGTTTTTTTAGTTTTTAAAGTTTAACAGTATTTCAGAATACACCACTTTCATAGAACTGAATCGCCCCGTTGCGTATGCGGTAGGCAGTGTCTTTATGTGTGTGTGTAAAAGAGTTGTGGCCCGCGTTTAAAAATGCTTGTCCCACACATGCCGATTTCCGAAAATTAGAAAAATGAAAAAAACCTACTTATTTTATTATTGATCCGTGTTGAGAATCATAAGCATACCTAGTTACTTCCTTAAATTTGATGAGAATGCAAAACATCACGTTGTATAATAAATCTTAAAATCTTTTTTTTTGCAACGTTTTCAATAATACTTTCAATAAATGGTCGTAGTTTTTGGCTATGGCCAACTGATATTTCACTAGAAAGTCTCCAACTCAGGCATCTATCATTTTATTTGTGTAAGCATTTTGTATTTAAGACAAATTATAATTTATCCGGTCAAACGTGATCTCTTAAAGATCGATAAAGTCTACTAACGTCACACATCGTGTAGTATAATCGTTCAATCATAATATTATACACCTCTTACTGTATCGAGCCACGTGTTTCAATCAAACGTGTGATAATTCATGTTTAGAACTGATTGTGAAATAGTTACTGGTTGCCTATTCGTAATTAGTCATTAGAGCATTATTAGGAAGAAAGGTAGATAGCCTTTTTCCATAAAAACGCTTTCGCCTGTTCTCTAGCATATTAACTAGTTGTATGCCTCTAGGTATCTCTTTTTTGATAATAGATTATCTTTAAAATCACTGACACCCTCAAGAAATGCTCAGAATGGCCTATTATGTTCGCTGTCAACAGGGGTACGCCTCTGTTAACACTACGGTGTTTGACAAATTTGACAACAATTTACAAAGAAGAAAAACATAAGGACATATAGTCTACACTCAGTGTATGAAATTTCTTTAAAACAGGTGTAATATTGGAGAAGGAAATAGGCATCAGCCAAACCTTGAATTATAACATTTTACTTAGGCTTTTGGAATCAGAGACAACGAAGGTACCACAAACATTCAGACCCGAGACAATGTAGAAAAGTGATTTTCTACTTTAACCCGTCCGGGGATCGAACCCGAGACCTCAGAACTTCGATAGCGACATCTTGAAAACCGGTGTGTACGCCACTCGACCACTGAGGTCGTCATAGTTATAGTAATAGTAGCTTAATCTATGCTAATTTTATTAACTTTCTTATTCACAGTACATTATCATCTAATTATTAACATAAACTTGCTTATGTAATGTAACAGTCTAAATACTCTCTCAAACCTTTTTTATGCCTTCAACTCACTTATGATTGATAATAAGGTTATTATTAAGGAAATTTAATTGAAGATGCTCAGTAAAATAATATTGACGCCATATTATTATGTGAAAAAAGTAAAGTGGTTTTTCTTTTGTTGACAATCCCACGCAAAATAGATCCGTAATTATTATGGGACTGAAAACATTGAGTCCGTGCCATCACTAGCCATAACATGATATAATCAATTAATCTTTAATTACTTTTCCTTTATAAAATGCACAAATTATATAAAATTTTGCAAATTCCAATTTTATTTAAAATTTATAAAAAAATATAAATTAGGAAAGAAATTCACAATAAAAAAGAATATTTACAACGATAAGTATTTAAAAATTAATCTCGTAATATTTTGGGATTGCCAAAAATGGCTCGAAACTGATTTCAGTATTTAATAATATTGCTAACAAAACCTAATTTAACTATGTACACACAGCAAACTAGATAGGTTTACAGGCCACAGATGTCGGTTTCTCAGGCACTAGACTATTTGTACTAAATTTCTTTTAAATCGGTTCAGTAGTTTTGGCGTTAATTCCGCATTTATACAATAATAGTTAGGATTATAACATGTTAGTGTGAAACCTATCTAGTTTGCTGTGTGTGTCTATATAAAATCACCATATGACAGTATCTATTACAGAGTCTAACTGCTTTCATAGTCTGATTGAGTAAAAGTGGTCTAGTTCTAGCATGGTTTTAAAAAGTTATCAAACGCGGGCAGAACACACATTTAACATGAAAACAAAAAAAAAAAAAAAAAAAATGTAAACTAATAATCTAAATGACGTTTATTATTGCAATAATTACAAACGTCTAACAATCATAATGTCACTACAACCGCAATTCTGCCTTTCATCCGTTTGAACAGCGTGAAACATCTTGATTTACGATTCATCTGACGCATAGTAATTAAATGTAAGTAATCATCAATATTCATGCACGTGTTCCGAAGCACGCGAAGCTGAACTAAAAATTTAGCGATCAATATAAATACACGTGTATAATAATTAAATATTAGGTTTACAATTAAAACGGAATTAATAGCTATAAATATTTTGGTAATAAACTAAATTTAACAAAATATTTATATTTTAAGTACGTTTAAATGATTAACGCCCAGTATGTTTTAGTAATGATACCCCATAAAACTACGCATTACTTTATGATAAGTATAAACAACTCTTATATCTATAATGGGGAATAAAAGATCTTTAAAATACACTTGGATCTCCGAATCTTCCAAAAACACACATTGTGTGTTCCAAGGTACTTAATCGTTTCCACGGTACACACAGAGTTCAAGTGTCTCAGTGGTATTAATAGCAGATTTTGTAAATCCTGGCTTACAAGAATTACAATAATGCATACGCTGTGGCCTTTTTGCAGGGATGAAAGTCATATAATATTACGAAAACAGTATTGAATAGGACAGTGAATAAATAAAGAGGCAGAGGAAAAGTGAAAAAGAGATGGATGGATTATGTGACAGATGATAGTTAATATGAGAAAACAAGAAGTAGATGCGGAGATAGAGAGGAAGGGAGAAGAACACACTTTGACTCCTATGATCAGGAAATATTGCAGGGAGACCATTCGATTAAATGATGAATCGATCAAATGTCATTTTGTTCTTTAACTTTGCCTCATCGGATAATAATTGTCACATCAGATTACATGTTAGTGCCGGAAGATATAATGCTATAGTGCATCATATTAGTTCATCTCCATTCCCCGTTATTGGAATCTGTTCTGAGATCAACAGTTAGTCTCAGATGTAAGTCATATATTGCTGAATAATGAAAAGTCAATTTAAAGCCACCTTTAAGTCTAGTGCTGTCTCTGCCACTACAAGGTGTAAAGTAGCGACAGACAGACAGACAGACATTTAAGAAAGTCTTAAAGTTAATTTTCGTTTCAGTATTTGGGTCCTCGCCAGTTGTACCCATTAGATACAACTCAAATAATTAATTGATCAAAAGGAAACTCCATGTGTTGTTAAAAGGTATTGCAGGCGCATATACTTTTAAACTGCACGGATAACCGTCGTAGTGGTATGTCACCACGCCAATAGGCATGTTTCCTAATTTTTTTTTAATGTCCGCCTGGTAGAATAATGAATTTTATTGGACACGTATTTTTTCTTTTTTCCTGCAAACGGAAAATGATCAAAATACAGAGAACGGAAATTTCACGTGAAGTCACTCCTCGCTACAATTTTGACCAAGGCGAGGTGTCATAAGCCCCCACTCCGAAACTTTAAAGCGCTGTATCTTTGTAATTTTCTTATTGTTTTGATAAAAGAAAAAATACGTGTCTAATATTTTTTTATTATCTAACTGACGGACTAAATAGATTTTAACTTTTCATACCCAGTCAACATCCCTATTGTCAGTGTGCGCAACGCGCAGCTGGAAGATAAAATCCACGGTGCATGTTCTAAGTCTAGGTGTTCGTTGTGAATATAATTTGAATGTTTGTAAAAACCCCCAGCAAGGATTAAATTGCTTAATGATGGAGCCGTTCTTTTTCGTGGACGAAATTCTCATGGACTGCGGACCGGTCGGGTTGTTCCTCGCTATCCTTTACGCGCAAGATACTATAGACTGACTAAATAATCTATCTAGAGCTATTTTTATAGAAATAAATATATATTTTAATAAATATTTTTATTTAAAATTGTAGGGAAATGGTCGTATTTCACAAGATTTAAACAAGTCTTCTTTCAATCAACACGTGTTTTTTCAATACATAGCTGGCTCCACATTAAGCCTTTATTTAAACTTCCTAACGCACTCAAAATTGTAAAGTAATATTGTAATAAACTCACCGGCTATATCTAGGGCTGTCTCATAGTCGGCGACTTCTGGCATCCCTTCTTGTGATTCACTTGTCACCGGCCGCCGCGTAGCTGGAAGAAAAATTATATGTTCAACGATATGAAAATCAAAATTAATTTGTATAAATTATTTAAAACTAAAAACTGACAATGGAAGGACATTGTCAGTTTTTAGTTTTAAGGAAACTTAATCACGTGTCTGCTAAACTAATGACAATTTTCCATTGGCACTGTTCAAAATCAAAATCAAAATATTTTTATTTCGAGTAGGCCTTTTCAGGCACTTAATTAAAATTAAAAATAATTTTAAGAGTAAGGACACAGGCTTGGAACAAATTTTACCCATCGAGAAATACATGATCAATACTGTAGCATATTTTACGTTGCACTCATTCACAAGTGACAGTTAAGTCCACATAATGCAGCTTGATACAAAACTGCAGCTTTGTTTTATAATATTTGGCAACTTTAAAACGACAAAGACATCGTAATGGACAATGTAATATCAACAAAGAAATGTCAAACTTATTTAGTATTGTAGTGAATCATTCATACGAGTTTAATAATGCCATTCATATTTCATACACACTTAATACATTTAAATAAACAAACATTGGTTACAAATATGAAACTATTTACATTTTATTGAGCGATAACTTTTATGTTGTTTTGTATGGTTTAGTCATACAGAGGAAAAAGGAAAGCCTAGTCACGTGACTTTATAATACCTCTCATTAGGAGTCATGATGAAAAGGAAATATGGAGTGTAAGGCCGGTTTCCCATGGTACGCGATATGGCAGATCACCCCACATGGCTGACGAGTATGGACACCCACGTACCGCGCAGTGAGTGTTGAGAATTAAACCCAATAATAACTAGCTTAGGGTATACTCGCGGTGGACTGCGACGGAGCGAGGCAGACGCGTCTGCGCTATCACGGACGAGCACCATCTCACGGTCGGCGGTGCGTTGTGATTTGCGATGTAGCGCCTCGTGGGAAGTCCGATGAAGATTAAAGAAATGGGTTATGAAAACCGGATAAACAGTTGCTCCATTTTTCCAGTGGGGCTGGAAAGCGACCTACACTAAAATTCAAAAGTTTGGAGAGACTCGAAGCAGAGTACCCTACCAGTGATTTAGAAACGGTTAAGCAGTTTAGAATTATGAGAAATGTTATGCATTAACTATTTAAAAAGGCGAATGCGGTAGTATCATCTGTGAACGAAAGTTAAAAGCATTTTGTAGGTTTCAGGCTGTAAGAAAAGGACATCCCTCCTTTGGCAGTAAAGTGGAGAAAATTCATGAAGATTTACAAAGAGATATGACTTTTTTAGCGGGACCCTATAGTAAACCTCAGCTGTCCATCAGTCCCTCCGTATGTGTCTGTCAGCGAGCTTTATCTCAAGAACCGTAGTAGCCAGAGAGATGTCATTTTTACGGAGTGTGTATATCTGTAGTCGCTTTAACAACAAATAATAATAATAAATTTAATATTAAAGGGGGTTCCATGAAATGTTGCGGAATCATTCACGCGCGAGTCTAAATAGTAGTTGGCCAGTTTTTGAAGAAAGTTCTAGTTTTCTTTAAATGAAAGAAGATAAGGAGTAAGCTATAAGCTTGGAGTAGAAATTTCTTTCTGGGCTATTTCTCACGGTTGCTACCAGAAACTACTACCGATAAACATTTGACAGATGCACAATCATATCGGCTAACATATCGCTGTAGCAGTGTTATTAAACTGAATTCAAGACGTCACGTTTAGTCACGTTTTAACCACGAGGCACATGAGATGACGCTAGTTTAAGTTAAGAGAAAGGTACAAAAAATGTCGAATAGATAATAGCCATGTTTCCTAATTTTTTTTTAATGTCCGCCTGGTAGATTAATGAATTTTTTTGGACACGTATTTTTTCTTTTTTCCTGCAAACAAAAAATGATCCAAATACAAAGAACGGAAATTTCGCGTGACGTCACTCCTCGCTACAATTTTTACCGAGGCGAGGTGTCATAAGCCCCCACTCCGAAACTTTAAAGCGCTGTATCTTTGTAATTTTTTATTGACTTGATAAAAAAAAAAATACGTGTCTAATATTTTTTTATTATCTAACTGACGGACTAAATAGATTTTAACTTTTCATACCCAGTCAACATCCCTAGTCTATGCGACTATTATACTTCTAAATAAAATATTTCTACATATATATTTTAAACTAATGACCTATCCCGGTTTCGCACAGCATTTATAGCCTATGTTAATCAGGGATGATATAGCATTCTAATGTTGACAGATTTTTTTAAATCGGTCCAATAATTCTTGAGTTTATTCGTTACAAACATACAAAAATACAAACTTTTCCTCTTTATAACATTAGTATAGATATAGATAAATTTATTTCTATCCCTAGTTTTGAGTCCTGTAGGGATCATGGTCAAATAGATGTGCTGACTCTATGTAGAAAATTAATTACCATAAAAAAGAGAACGGAAGGTTTATTGATTGCAGAATATTAAAAACTGAGAGTTTAGAGTAGCTAAAGTATAATAAATTTTATAACATAATATTAATTTAAAAAAAAACCTAAACTACTACTAAAGATTTTCACACAGAAGCGTATTTAGTAGAATAATCACGATACGATACGAATCGGGGTGCTGTCTAATATGTTGACTTTCAAAAAGTCCTATTGTAGCATAATTTGAAATAAATTAATTATAATTTTGATTTTAGTTTTTGTTAGAATATTTTAAATATAATATATCACGTTTTGAGCTATCGAAGTTGAATACAATAATAATCACTAATAATACGGAATATTGTCAATATTGAACGCAGGTTTCCTGTATCTAAATACCCTGCTATGATAACTCTAAGGCTAACTAAGGCTTGAAAAAAACGGTTTGAAACTAAACTTTACTATACAAGTATACATGCTAGCCTATATCTATTCCAAAGCCTCTTGTCATACAGGGACATCAAGAGACTAAGTCTTAACCGACTTCCAAATAGGCGGATGTTCTCAAATGGTTGTATTTTTTTAATTGATGTTGGTAAACATGATGATCCCTTATTATTAAAAGATGTTTGCTTCTCAGGTGGCTTCATATGATGGCATCCTGGAGAAATCGATGCAACGCGTAAAATTTTGTCTGAAGTCGGTTAAAATATTTGAAAATAATAGTTAGTTTTATTAAATGTCATAAATGCCATCAATACTTGCAAGATACTTGGAATGAAAAACCAGTAGACCGTAAAGGACAATGTTATAGAATCGATTCAATAGACTACAAAATTTAACAAAGCCTATTATTATAAACAAACCTTTCATTGCAATTGTCTGCTAAAAAAATCTATAATATTTTGCAAAATTGTTTAATTTATTTTATATTTCAGAAAAGTTTATTTTAAATTCCTATATTTAAATAATTAAACACTTTATTAAATAAAGCACTTTTTAAATAAAGGTGTAGAATTAAGGTATTTTTTTTTATTTGTAAATGGCACTAATTAGCACAAACACTTTTCACTGTTAAGTTTACACAAAGTATGAATATTGCAGGCTTTGAACATTAATTTGTCATTCAAATCGTATTAGTTCCTTATATAAGTTAGTTTTCAATCATAATTATTTTGGTGATAGCGCAAATTACATTCTTTAATGGTTTTACAACTGGAAACCACTTCAGTAGATTTTTATGGGCTTTATCGAATATTTGCAGTTTTTCAACTCAGTATGAACGTTTCACGATAACACTGTTACGTACTGAAATCTAAAGATTTCCACTGTTGTAGGTTCGATTCCTAGTACTGTTTATAATTTGCAATCAATTGTTCCTAGCGTTACGTACTTCATACAATATTTTTATTTATATGATATAATATTTTTTATTACATTATTAAAACTTGAATATCACTGAAAATCACAAATTAACTATTTTATTTTTCAATAATTATTTAACAATTTAAGATAAAAAATTTATACATTTATGTATTTCATTTCACAAAAAATAAATATCATAATTCTAAATAAAAATCAAAGCAATAACGTCAAATAAAAATAGTACTTACGGCTCTGAATTTTGGGTAGAATTTTGCAAACCATATTTCAGCACAGTCTTGTATCACACTATGAACCATGGGCGCAGTCGCGCGTCACACACTGAGTCCTACCACACACTGATCTGCCGGCGAACGGCAATGTTCCACAGAGCTACGGGCGCACAGAGGCGGGGATGGCCAATACATTTTTTTTTCTTCACCTGTAATAATATTATTTAAGGGATGTTTAAGTATGGTTTTCTTTGCAGTATTGAGCTATTCTGGAGTTAACGATGGCTGATAAACAAATTGAATTTTCTGTACTCTTAATTTGTAATTCTATGTTTATATCGCTTTCCCATTTTTGTTTCGAATTATTGAATAGTCAACATTTTTTAATTGTAAAGTAATTTACTAAATATTTGAGTAAACGTATTTTTTTTATTGTTTTGATGTTGTTCTGTATATTTTTTTTTTCATTTATTATTGTTTTATTATGTTGCAATATAAATAATTTAATTTATTTATTTATTTATGGATTTTCAAAGAATAATACACACGATACATTATTGGACAAAAGTAGAGTGTATATTATAGATCACAGCAATCACATTTAGACATAAAAGTGAACAAACTTACACACTATGTGAGAAATTATACTATATCTATTTAAAACAGTTAAGGCTGATTAGAAACTTTTTTCTAGATACAAACATATACATGACAACTAGTACACGACTTTCTATCCTAGTACCCTTTCCTTGAACTACATAATTCATCACTTCCAATTGACGGTTCTTAGAACGACACGAGAAAACTACTTAATGACATTTATTAGTGTTAGTTTATGCGTAATGTACTTCTGCTTATCCCTTAAGATGTGAAGAAAGCGCAATAATACATGTAAAAACATGTTTAAGGAATATTCTTTTGTAAATCAGTAATATAATTATCAGTTCAAAGTTAACCAGTACATGCAACTTATTATTTATTAAAATCAAAACTAAACAAAGTGATTCTTAGAAAATAACAAATTTTAAAAACTAGCTTAAATATTGGAAAATGTTGATCTTTGATTTCTTTTTGTATGACAATACAAAATAAATAAATTGAATATAAATTCTCATTATTAGAATTAGAAGAAATGCTTGTTCCAAGACTGAGTGTTCTTTGTTCATGTTAATTGAATGTTTGTAGAACCCCCTGCAACACAAGGATTAAATTCCTTAGTGCGGGAGTCGTTTAAAAAAAAAGAAAAATAAAT
Organism: Diachrysia chrysitis; assembly: GCA_932294365.1. Lineage (NCBI taxonomy): Eukaryota > Metazoa > Arthropoda > Insecta > Lepidoptera > Noctuidae > Diachrysia > Diachrysia chrysitis. Next base: position 12,298,530 of record OW028652.1, on the reverse strand, counting down.
TACGAGCTAGTTGATTTTGATTTTGATTTTGATTTTCGAGTCTAGCGAACCTAGCAGATTTTTAAATCGCGAACACCCTTATTTAGCGTTGAAATAACCTTTTAAACTTACCTATATGGTTTACAGTTCCCATAACTTTAATAACTACTCAAGCATCTATATTTTTAATAATAATCATCATAATTAACTAATTAAAATACACTGAATAAAGGAAATCATAATAATAATATCTTGGGACAACTAACACACGGTCATCTGATCCCAAACTGGGCAGAGCCTGTATTATGGCCACCAGACAACTGAACTTATATATTGCTAAATACATACATATTATAGATAAATGACACCCAGACACAGAACAAAACATGATCATGCTCATCACACAAACATTTGTCCTGGGTGGGAATCGAACCGACGATCTCCGGTTCAGCAGTCAGGATCACTAACCACTAGACCAACAGGCCAGTCATTTATTTACGAGTTTACAAACAAATCTTGACTTAAGTCTTAATGATCAATTTTCTCAATTCATCTCAATCGGCTTTCTCTTCCTAGCGATTAGACGCCATTTCACTTTGGTTACATTTATGTACTACATAATTATAGTTGGTTTTGCATAAAATTACTTGGACATAACTTGAATAAGTCGTCTGTAATTTGCAAGACAGATTAACGGTTTTATACATAATTGTGGCGCCGAATGGAATGAAAATATTATGTCTTGGTTGTGATGCAAGATATCGTTTAGAGGTGATTCTGCCTCCAGCTTCACTTCTTGGTGTAGAGATTTCGTTTTTGACGGCTGATCAAGAAGTCCTCGATTCGCATCATTACCCCCCCATTTGTCGACTTCTGTGGTCGAGTGACGAGCACACCGGTTATTAAGGTGTCACTAGCTCTGAGTTTCCGGGTTCGATCTCCAAACGGGTCAATGTAGAAATCCACTTTTCTACATTGTCCCGGGTCTGGGTGTTTATGGTACATTCGTTGTCTCTGATTCCATAAGACAAGAGCCTTAGCTACTAACTTTGGGTTCAGAGCAATGTATGTGATGTTGTCCACATTACTAAAATAGGAAAGAAACTAAAATATCAATTAATTTGATGGGTAAAATAACGTCTAGGACTGACCACCAATCACAGCACTTGCCTTATATTTAGATGTTAATTAATCTAAAAAACTTTTCTCAACTACTCGATTTCTATAAAAATATGAATGTTTTTTTAAACAGACTTTCAGTTTCAGAGATTAACGCGTTTAAACAAAACATTCGCTTTAGCTTTATGATATTAGTAAAGTTAAAAAAATATTTAACAGAATAGTTCTACAGGTAATAGGTATTTAATTAAATGTCTAGCCTGATCTTGTTTAATGGCGTTTTAACGACCATTTCACCGCAAAACACACGATGTAGCTTACACTTGATTTTGCAATAATTGCCATAACATTTATACATGTATTGCAAATCTCATGGTTTTACAAGGAAAATCCTGATGAATTTACAGTTGCAGCCTTTCAAACCACTTAATATCCTGAGCCCACTGACACACTGCCATCTGATCCCAAACTAGGCAGAGACCGTATTAAGGCAACCAGAAATCTGAATAACATTCACACATATTTCTAAATAATACATAGATAAATGATACCCTGACAGAACAAATTTGAACAAACACGATCATTTGTTCTGTGTCTGGGTGTAATTTATCTATAATATGTATGTATTTAGAAATATATAAGTATGTTTATCAGTTGTCTGGTTACCATAATACAGGCCCTGCCTAGTGTGGGATCAGATAGCCGTGTGTGGGTTGTACCAAGATATTATTATTATAAAAAAAAATACCATGTTCATCATACAGATTTTTACTGGGTGGGAATCCAACCCACGACCTCCAGTTTAACAGTCAGGGTCACAAACCACTAGACCAACAGGTTAGTCGAACATAAAGTCTTGCGTCTGATCTCATTTCAGTCAATTTCTGCCTCTAAGTTAATATACAAAAGACCAACGTTAGGTACGACAAAATAATGTGCTTTGTCATGTGTAGTTCTTACATAGCTTTACTAGATACCTTGGCTGAAAATTATATAGTAAAACTTCAAGTATTCACTGAAAAGAAAGTAGTGGTATAGGTTCTTCTACCTTTGAAGATATCACTATTAGTGACAATGCCGCTATTCCACACTTTACTAATGGTGTAGGTATAATGTTGTCTGTCACGTTGGGTTAATGACATAGTTAAGAGGAGACGCGACTAGGTCTTTCTCCATACAAATGGCGGAATACCGCTGTTTTCCACCATTACCAATTTTCAAATTCTTCGGGAGTACTGTCCCCTCTTGAGTTAAGTAAGCAGGAACCACCTAGGTAAGAGAGGCACAAGACACACAAATATGGCAGAGAAAAAATAAAATACCATTACACTCAGCAGTGGTTGATTTCGGACTGAAATTATGATGATGATGATCTAAACCGCGTCTAAACTTCACAAACTCTGTAACAGAACAATATAATAATCACATTAAAAATGACAACAGAATCGCGGTATTAGCAAAAGCTGACTTGAAAATTAGATGCGTAATACACTAACAATTACAGTAAAATTATGATCACTTAAAGACGAAAATAGAAACAGGTTGACCGGACTTTTTTAAGTTATAGTTATCGTTAAGTGGTTTAACTTCTGTATTTACGTTTTTAGGATAAGAAATTATTATGAAAACGTGAAAAAAAGTGTTGAGTAATTGGGAATTTCGGTTGTTTTGACTGTTAAAAATGCTGTGACCACTATGATTTGTGATTAGAGGCTCCGTTTGTGTCTGAAACCAGGCGGCCATCTCCGATATCTTCGCGTGAGTTTTTATATAATAATTCTTCTTCTGGCTCGCCTTTTTCCCAAGCTTTGTTGGAGTCAGCGTCCAGTCTTACCAGAATCAGCTGAATACCGTATTTTACATGAAGCGACTGACCTATCTGACCTCCACAACCTATTTTACTGGGTAAAACAGTATCCCAAAGTAAGACTGGTTGCCAAAATTGTAATGACTTAACGACTATCAAAGATTAACGTATGACAGTCGGGACCAAAAGCTTAACGTGCAATAATAATAATTGATTTCACTAAAATGTAAAAATGAAGCCATTTTGACCCAAATGAACCAATAAAATTTATAAGGTATATCGACGACTAAAAGAAGTTTTTAAATCCACAATTGGCGCAGATTATCGAGTAACGAAAAGAAATATACAGTCCAATTGAGAACCTCCTCCTTTTGGAAGCCGGTTAAAATGGTTTTGACTACGATATGTTGATATGCAAATACCTAATGTCATTGTCATAGTTGAGTGTTTTATGAAATCTAAGGTTTATAGATGGAATATTTATGGTTATTATTGGTAAGTAAAGTCGTTGACGTAAGGTGTTTTTTTTTAGATTTTTGTTTTACTCGCTCTTAAAAAATCTCTATTTTTTTCAACAAATAAATTATATGATAGATTTACGAATATATAAAACAATTTAGTTAAATCTTGTTGATGGATTAGTTTTTTTTAAGTTAAGTTTGTAAATTAATTCGATATTTTGATTACTAAGGAATAAGCTAAAAATAGTAAGGTAGGTATTGTATTATTTATGTAATCCGTATTACTTACTTCGCTAGTACAGTTACAACTGTCACTAAAAAACAATGATGATGCATACAAAATTCACTTTCAGAGCGCTCGGGCGTTAAATCGCCAATTAAGTAATTAATCAATTTATCAAAAGTAGCTCTTATTGCTTACGTTTTAAAGGCTAAACGAATTGGTGTTGTTTTTAAGAGTGGCATCAATTAACCAATTTAACGTATTAAGCAAAAAGTATTCATTGTAGTTTCCGTAATGACCTGGAAATGTATTAAAGGAAATGCATTGGAGTCTGTCATTGGGGTAATTCTTCTTCTTCCTGTCTTCTAGCCCAATCTTCTATCACAAGGGCCTTTAATGACTGCACAGATAGCCGAGTGGTTTAGGTCACCACGCCAATGACCAGTGTGTGCGACGTGCTGCGCGTTCGACCCCGCATGGGATAAGCATTTGTGTGATCCACAAATGCGTGTTCCAAGTTTGGGTGCTATTTTGGGCATGTGAATTTTATGTTTGTAAAACCCATCGCGACATAAGGAATAAATTACTGAGTGAGGTAATAGATTAAAAAAAATTAGTATATCTTTGACACTTTTATATTGCATTTGGATGTCTACACTGTGTTCGCAATATATAACCCAAACATGTAAACAAACAAGAGATTTAGGAAAAACAACTGTAATGCTTACACATAAGCTTCATTGTTCGCTACAACTTTATATTTTTAAGACTTTCTCAACAGTTCTTGTCAGTTTAACATAACATTATTACACTTGCATAAAGTTGATGTTTGTATAAATGGAAATAACATGAATTAGCACAATAACTATATATAGGTACTTATTAATAATAATTTCAAATTATTGTACGGTACCTACCTACCTACATACTTAAAGTAACATTGTGTTTTAAACATTTAATTATTAAGTACCTGTTCCATTGTATATTAACTAAACACTTTGACGTTGTTGAACTGTTTCACTGACCTCATCCTTGCGTACAGTTTAAACAACCTTTTTCATAGCAAAAGAATGGAAAATGCACTCAGAACAAAGTCATATTTGCTTAGTCATTAGTGCCGTCATGTGTATGTCTTAAATAGCCGATAATTTTTAAAAAAACTGTAACTTAAAAGATTTCTATGTTCATATAGGCTTCTCGGGAATAGCTTCACAACTGTCGATAGATATAAGATGTACCTACACTATAGCAATAAAAATAACTGTTATAAAAAATATGACAGATAAATAGTTGCAGTTTCCTACATAGTTACTATCTGTGTAAGTACATTAAACAGTTCGTGGGAATACTCAGTAATCAGTTGACAGATCTTAAGCAGTCGGATATGACCGGGGGAAATGACCACTTGTCCCGAACAGAGAGAACTAAATTGACATTATTTACGCACAATTATAGTTCTCAAACGTGATGCTTGCAACCGCTTTGGTTATGAACTTATGACCGAGTTGTAGTTGGTACAATAGATTCTCTTCTGTGTGTGAACTGATGACGTATTTGGTCGTTCATTCACTCGTTTACTAGAGTTTTAGTCTTAGAAGTTTTAGTTGTCCCTTGGTTTTAGAGTCGATGCAATTTTTTGTTGGCGATCATTGGAAAATTCTTTTGTGGTAATGTGAGATGTCTATATAATATAAAATTTTCTTTAGTTTCGGTGTTTCATCAACCGATATTTTCTCAAGTTGCGTCATTATACTCAATCACGCATAATGCTCCCTCATCAGCATCAGCAGGTATTTTATGACTACCTTTAATTTTCAACTTGTCATAAGAATAATCAAATGTCAGTCTTCTGCAAACTCTTTTTGCTGGCTTCCACTATTTATATTTACTTAAATAAGTATAAAAATATTTTAAAAATAGTTTTTATATACCAATCCAAAACTTGTCCTCTAACAAGGACCTTACTTTAACCATTCATGGAACCTTTTTACAAGTACTGCTCACAGTAACAATAATACCGTGTATTTACACATACAATTCCACCCAACTTTCATACATTCATATATAGGTATAGTCGCTCGCATAAACTATATGCCCGTATGTACAGTCGCGTCGTAAATCAAGAATCGAGCATGCAATAACGTGCGAGGCGCACCTTGACTTTGAACTTGGACTGGCGAGTACACAAGTGTATAACGGTAAAGTAAATTAACTTGAAAATTGTGAGTTTTTTATGTAGGAAGATGATTTTTACTTGTGATGTTTACTTTAGATCTCAAACGATATATATATATTGACAAATGCTTTCCATTTAATGGGATGTTACAGAATTTCAACGACGTGGACAGCGGAAAAGTAACCGGGTTGGTGTTACAAAAAATACCAACAAAATTTTCATTTTTAAATTTTACTATAATTTTATTATTGTTATAGTGTATTATAATTTTAATTTGTACTATTCTAGTGCCATGAGTCTCCTTTCAAGCCTTCAAACTGCCTCTTTTCGTTACCGTCCTCCAAGGAGTTCGATATTTTCAATTCATTATGGAAGAGCGCTAAATTTCATGCATGCATTTACTGTGTAGCATATTTGATGGACAGCTCCCTAATTATGAGTTGAAGACCTAAGTTCTCTTGTCAACGGATACCTGATACCTTGTAGGTAATTATAGAAAGTGCTTTACTTTTATAAGTAGATATTGAGCTGTAACAAACTAGTTTATAAGGTCATTGACTTTACTTTACTTTTTTCCTAGGATCTGTCTAATCAGGAACACATTATAACCCTTCCCAAGAGTTGGGTTATGCAAAACGAGCGGCGGTAAGGTGCGTTATAGTTATCTATAACGCACCTTATAATGCACGAGTGAAGCCGCGGGTATCAGCTAGTCTATAAATAAACATACTTGTCTTGTGTGCCTAAAAACATTTCCTTCTTGTTTTGTGTTATAACCTCAATCCTTAATCGAAATAAACTTATAACAATAATTCAAATAATAAGATTCTTAAGCTTAAGAATTTCTTCCGCGTCCTTATTATATCATCAATGATTAATAACTTGAACGGGCTCACACTGATGCTTAAATAAAGAATTTAAGGTTTGGGTATTTGCTTCATACAAAAGAAAATATATATTTCGGATGACTACCAACACAATGCTATACACTAATACCTACTAATAGAATATAATAAAATCTACATAAATATACTCGCTAGTAATAAATCGCTGTGGTCACATCTCCCTTGCAGTAAGCAAAAAGTTTTTTCACTTACTACAAGGGAGCTGTTTATTTATTTCTGGGTAAAAGCATCAGAACTAAACATTATAAACAGTAAAAATTATAGGCAAGATTATGAAAATTAACTTAAATTTATTTTATAATGCTAACGTGTAATCTTTCCTTATAATGTTTTACAAATATTAATTTAACTAATTAATCATAACAGTATTAAATATCTTTGTACTTTTCTAAAAATAATTTAATTCTGCAATGAAATTTATATAGGATATCGAATATGATAAAAAACAATTGAAATCGATCTACAAAATTGCCGGAATAACGCGCAAAATTACATAGAAAAATAAACATTGCCGTCGAATTGAGAACCTCCTTCTTTTAAAGTTCGAAGAAAATATTCAGACCCGCGACTTTCAAAAAACGCTTCAAGTACGAACCGATCATCAATAACTAAAAAATAACAACACAAGGACTTCTCCTTAATTTCGACAATACATCATCGAGTTTTGTGTGTAACTGTACCCGGCTGGAGGTATTCGCAGAAGCAAAAGTAAGAGCAAACCAATTTGACGTGTATGTATGTTTGTTGACCGTGCCCAAAAAATGATGGCCGTCTTATGTGTGTACATTTGTGATATCGACTTAGATCAGCTTCGGTATTACGACTTGTAATCGTCGAGGTTAATGTACTCTAGATATAGGTATACTCTGGTATACTGTGCACATAGTACGTAGTTCAGTGTATTAGGTATCTCGCTTCTTCTGCCTAAACTTTTCCCAAAGTCGAGCGAGCTCTTTGGTGTGACAATAAACGTATTTTATTTCTTTTTTACAAATAATGTTAGGGTTAACTTCTACTCTCACTAGATTCAGCCGTTGACGGCTTACAACACCATGAGGTAGTTTAGGTTAATATAAAATAAAACTATCAAACTGAATGCGATGAGATCGGAAGATGAACTGTATATTTGAGAGTAAGCTTAGTGTAGGAAAAGGTTAAGTAAAAGAAATGTCTACTTATTGAAATAGTTCAACTATTTCAATGATGAAATAGTTCAACTAATTCAATGAAGATAAAAGGTTTTTTTGCGATGTGCCTAACAGTAAAAAGTCCCTATTGGTCACATTGATGTGACTATCTGGTCTAAGTAAGAGGAAGTCATATGTTTAATAATAAATCAGTAGAAAATTTACATAAAAAATATTTTCTTAATCAAATATTAACTCTAAAACAATGTATGCATTAAATAAAAATCTTTAAATAAATGCTAACACTTTTATCAACGACGTTACAAAGTAATAGAATTTTGAAATAAAGTCTATTGATAGCTTTTAGATCGCGGAGGTGTGGTTTTATACCAGATATTACATTCATACGTCGAGACTCTGTGCCCATGGTCAGGGTTGAAAGACGCATGAGGGGAAGTAGAAATCCCTTCAAAAACATAAATGTGAAATGAGAGCCAAGTTCAATATTATGATATAGGTATGCCTTGGTTGTTGACTTCAACGACAAAAGAAGTGAGATCTAAATGGATGCCAAGTTCAACGGTCAGTCCTGAAATTTATTTATAACAACATAAAATATCATTTCTTCTTATAACTTTGGATAATATATTGTAGGTCTGACCTAGCTAGTTCTTATATACGAATTATTATGTTCGACGGCTAGTTTCAACGAACAAGTAAAAGGTTTAGAACTTGCGAAGGCTATAACTAGTTATTTTTCAGTTATTAGGGCGGCTTTTTGTAGCGAGGTCTTTAATTAGATATTGTATACGTACATTTAAAACGCTATCAGCTATGGTCCTACTTATGTCCTTTAGTACGGATAACAAAAAATCCATACAACAGCACATCGTATAATAGGCATTCCAATAAACCTTAACAAAAAAAATCTGAAGACTATGGCTTTACGACGTTCTTAAATGTGACGGCTACTTACATCTGATTGACGTATAAGTATACGGCCATCGGGCTATTACTAAATAGAATTAGACCGACACGCAAAGAAATTGAAGTGTTATTTTATTATTTATAAGATTTATCTAAGACTCTTAATTTCTCTGCTAGGTAGGTAGGCACTGAAATCATCATAGTAATATTTAATTGCTTATAATTACAAGTAAAAGCCGTTGCATCGCAGTATAATATACGTTGTTCGGACATTAAGGCTAAGTTAAGAGGGACTGGTCTTGGACCACATTCCTGAGGTCTGCTGACCAGGCAGGGCCGTCTCCAGGGTCTAAAGAACTGTAGAAGAGTTTTTGTGATTGGTACCTCCTTGATTTGATGCTGTGTTTGGTGAATTCTAAAGCAAATCAGTCATTGTAAGCCTTCGTTATGTACGTTTTTGTTTTTCAAGGTTTTCTTCAATTAATATTTCCGTGATATGAACTTTTCGTAACTAATCTACGTATTTTTCTTTTTTACATATTACACTCCGTTAATCTGAATTTATAACCTGGAATCGTAAAACGTTTAAAATCAATTACATAAAACTCCTACTAAATAAACATCAATTGCGGCAAATGCCACGGCTCGATAGATTTGGTTGGTTGTTTTCTTTTTCATATTTGTTAGATTTGTCTTCACTCCGAATAGCAAAATAACATAAAACATCGGAAAGTCATGAAAAAAAAATGTCTTACGGGAATGGTAATCAGCTACTAATCAGCTGGTAAAAAATTAAAACGAAGCTTGCTCTCTAAAGTTACGCCACACGAAGATGAAGCTGTACCTACAAATTATTATGGACTTTCCACCTTATTCTCTTCGAGATTATCAGTATGATCCAGCAACCTTGAGGCACGCTAAACTATTGTTAAGTTGAACTCTCCCACTTATTCAATACATGTGATCGTTAAGTTCCGATTTAAATAGCTTTAGGCGACACTTTCCATCCTTGGGCATCTGGGAATATAGGAGACTAGCTATGCCCCGCAGTTTTACTCTCTCTGCTTTTTACGTTCCTCGGAACTTGGGTTATTAAATTTAAAAAATAATTTTTCAAATCCGACTTATAGTTTCAGAGATTAGTGGGTTCAAACAAACTTGACCTGTTATATTAGTATAAAGAATTGATGCATAATAATTCGTAGACTCTTTGTTGTTTTATGAAACTTGTACCTAGCATCAAATGGCGCCTGACAGATTACTTGCAATCAAACTAATAAAACTATAATTTTTTTTATTGTGATTTAATGCATCATAAAGTACTTTTTGGTTATTCTAAACTTCTTCATGGACCCGTTAATATTAGTACCAGGAGCTAAGGACGGCCCTGTTTCTCGGGCAATGATCTCTAACGATTAGAATAAAAAGATATCTTTCTATTTATAGGCGCGAGCTTTCTCATATGTTGTTAATTTTATTTTATAAATAGCCTTAAGCGTCGCTAATGTTGCAACTGTATGGGTTTTATGCCCATACAGTTGCGATAAAAGGTTTCTAGTATAAGTAGTAAGTATTTTTATTTTTATTAACAACTAGCTGTCCCCCGCGACGTTGTTCGCGTGTTTTAGTTTCAACGGTTTTTCATTTTTGCAACATTTTTCATTTGTGCTCCGCTCCTATTAGTCGTAGCGTGATGTTATATAGCCTATAGCCTTCCTCAATAAACGGACTATCCAATACAAAAAGAATTTTTCAATTCGAACCAGTTGTTCCTGAGATTAGCGCGTTCAAACAAACAAACAAACAAACTCTTCAGCTTTATAATATTAGTAAGTATAGATTTATTTTATCATCTGCATATTAAAAAGTTGAGCAAGAAGATTGATCATGCATACTCATTTGCGATTCGATGATTCCAGGGAATACTCAATACAAAGCCAATTCAAAATTGTTATACATATAGATTCTAGTCAGACCCTCCTATTCACAGTACTGTTTTTCAAGGCATCTCAATCGCGTCTCCGCTAATCTTACATCAATTTTGCATTAGCATTGTATTGGAATAGAAATTAATTGAAAAGTAAGGGCATTGCTCCCATTTGGAATTGACTTGCCAGCCAGAGTTAGTATTACTTAGAAAAAAAAACAATAATATTAAAATAAGTGGTAATAGGCATGTTTCCAATTTTTTTTGTTAATTTCCGCCTGGTAGATTAATGCATTTTATGCGTCATAAGCCCCCACTCCGAAACTTTAAAGCGCTGTATCTTTGTAAGTTTTTATTGTTTTGATAAAAGAAAAAATACGTGTCTAATATTTTTTTATTATCCAACTGACGGACTAAATAGATTTTAACTTTTCATACCCAGGAAACATCCCTATTGTTGCAAATACGACATCACTTTAAAACCTTAAGAGGTTACAATATCCAGTGGGTATTTGTAATATTGTCCGTCTTTATAATTAATTGGTCAGTCTCTTCAACAGACAGAAAGTAAGTCTAGAATATGATTAAGGTATTTGTGCCAATAGGTAACGTATTTTTTTTTGCAGTGAAAGTGTTTTGTCGGTTGAGTGGTTACTCAGTATATATAATGAATATTTTCGACAAGTGATTTCGTGCACTTGATTCGTTCTACTTTCATTACTTACATCTAACTGGCCTGTTTGTCTAGTGGTTAGTGGCACTGACTGCTAAACTGGAGATCGTAAGTTCGATTCCCACCCAAGACAAATCTTTGTGTGATGACCATGATCATTTATTTATTTATTTCTTCTGTAGGGTCGCTAAAAATATACATGATTCCGTAGTACACAGTATGAATTCAGACTTAAAACTAGCACTTCTACTTCTACTGTACATTCAATTATAAGCAACTACACAGTCAAAAGTCTAGTAGCATTTTTACAAAAGCAGAAAACATTTCTTTACTAATTAATTAATTAAACAAAAATATAACATTTGTTCTATGTCTGGGTGTAATTTATCTACAGTATCGATGTATGTATTTAGAAACATAAATAAGCATGTTTATCAGTTGTCTGGTTGCCATTATACAGGCTCTGCCTAGTTTGGGATCAAATGACCGTGTGTGAGTTGTCCCAAGTTATTTTTTTTTTTTTTTAGATAAACAGATATGTGTTAGATTAAAGTTTATTTATTTAACCTTCTTATTATTAAGGTTTTTAAAGTGATATTTAATATTTAACCTTTGTAATGTAAATTATATTTATATACTGCTGATTAGAAAATATTGTAAAATTTAGATAGAGTAACATGAAAATTCACTTTGACGTGATCCTGATATCAATGCAGTTTTCTTCCCAAAAAGAGAAGATACTGTGCGCTGCCGTAGGACAGTTAAAATCTTAAATAAATATATATATATATATATATAATTATATTCAATTTGTACCACGTTGTGAACACGTTTAAATAAAAATCAGCAATATTTGAAGGTTGAAAAACAATTGATACAGTAGGAGAATATATATATTGTTGTCAAACATATAAAAGCGACGAGCCCATAGCCATTGACCGGCGATCGAGAGGTCACGGGTTCAATCCCAGTCCAAGTTCACGACCGCTTGTGTAACTGAACACTAGTTATGGACTTTGCTAGTTTTTGTAAAGCAAAAAACGTAAACTAAAATCTACTATGGCTTTTATGCATTTTTATTGTACCTACTTTTGTTTACTTATTTGAATTGTAATAAGTAGATACGGACTTATTTACACAGTAAAAAGCAGTTAATAGGCAAAGGAAAACAATTCTTAATTTTTAGATTTACGCAAATATTATTTATTGAAAAAAAAACTATTTGAAATTGGTTCTAGTATTTTTTATTATCTTGAAATTTCGTATATATAATATTTTTTTCAATCGTTTGTCTAGATAGATGGTAGCTTTAGCATGATCTCTATAGGTTGGTGGTCGTGAATAAGCTCGCGTTGCGTGAATTTTATTACAATAACATAATATATTATTATTTCATTTTTTACTACGATAAATAAGCTAACTTTTTCTTTATATCTGTTGGTTGCGTTTAGATTTAGGAACGAACCTAAAGGTTTTACAAAATACCAAGTAAATGACATCCTTCATCCATCTGACAACACTGTCTGTCTGTATTCAACCAAATATTACATACCTATCGTCAATCAAAGTTAAACTTAAACAATAAAACAGTAATAAATTTAACCGCCACAACCTATCTGGAACCTCCTTTGTCGACAGTTCTCAAAATCGGTCTTGTACTTTTTACATTGCTCGCAAACAGGTATAATTTAAGGTCCCGGGAAGTTGTTGCATCATTTTTCACGTGCGTGTTGCTAACTGGGATATAAGCTGCGTTTACATAACGATACTTATAATAATAATTAGCTGAGCCCTGCGACTTCACCCCCGTTCGTTCCGATCCGTGCGATATAATTAAATCAATCTAAATTTAACGAGTTTTTTTTTGCTTGTACCCTGTATAGTTTCAGCTATAAAATGAGCCTAAGTTCCTAGTTAATAGTCAGCAACATGTCAGTAAAATCTTTTCAAAATCTGACCTGCCATTTGTTCTTTTTATTTTATATTTTTGTTTTCGTTATTGTTTTTTTTTTTTTCTTTAATTAAAAAATTTAAAATTATTATATTACTTTTAGTTATTAAGCCATTGTGCGTGCTCTTTGGTGTGACAATAAATGTTTTTTCTTTCTAAAGATCCCGAAAGAAACAGACCGACAGATACTAAAAAAAACTGTATGAGCTTAAAAAAAAACTAATGTTTTGACATCACAAACAGACAATTCTATCTAATTCATTTGTATTGATATATTAATATCAGCCTGTAAATGTGCCACTGCTGGGCTAGAGAAGGAACAATAATTCATCACCTCGGTTACTGACTCGCTTGTTGACGATTTCAGGTTCTATTAGGATCCTGGATTTCTCGCGATGATTTTGCTTCACCAATATTGTTAATGTTGTTTTAGAATAATCAAAAAAGTACTTAAAACTTTGTACACTCACATTGGTAGTTGTGTCGCAGTGTATACGCAGCATTATACAGACTTCTTGATCGGCGTGATATTAATATCCTAACGGTGTCTTAAGGTGTATGAGGAGCATGTACTTGTGTTTCAAGATTAACGGTTTACAAAGAAATTTTTTATTGATTTTCCTGCATCATTTATGTGATTTTATCATTGAACTGTTTGGCTCACCAGTCTTTACAAAATTTTTGGACACTTCCCGCGGATTTTTCGCAAATTTTTGTCCATACAAAACCTTGTCCTGACAATTACAAACACAACAAAAAAACAGCCGAATCGGTCGAGCCGTTGCTAAGGGATGCTTTGTCTTACGTGTGCAAAGTTATTTTTATTTATATAGAAGACACAGATATACCTTTAGATCAGCGGTCGGCAACCCGCACACTTAGGTGGCACTGGTGCGTACCTTCAAAGCGCACGAAAGGCGAGCTAGAAAGGTTCTATGAAAAAATATTGGCGTTAAACATTTAGCCACCGAAAGTTGCAAGGTTTTTCTGGGTCAGATGTATATATTAAACTTACCAGTTATTTACCTGGGTAGATAAAAATATAAAATCACCTCGTGATAATACTATACAGGGTTTAAATAAAAGTTACTATTTAGCTAAAGCAACAATAGTTCTTGTTGTACGAGGCAGTTCACATAGACAAGTAGTCAGGACAGCCACCGAAATTAAAAAAACGTGCTTTAACTCTTTTTTTCCATAATCAACTGTCACCTTAATGAAGAAATATTTAATACCTCAAATAGGTAACTACCTCTTTTACCTAGAAAAAAATATTATATAGCTTGGCTTCTAGGGTTCATACCACAAGTGCGGCCCGCGTTTAGTTTAGTTAGCCACCTTGTGGCCCTTGTCTGCCAAAAGGTTGCCGACCGCTGCTTTAGATTATGTAGTCGGATCAGTTTGGAAATCAATAGCACACAGGATTTCCATCACAGACCACCAAACTTTTTCATTTTAATATTTTTTGTTTGTATTTTTGTCATGTCGTAAATAAAATACAAATGTGCTGATAATTTTGTCTTTATAAAGTTTAATTATCACATACCTGAAATACTATTTTTTTTAGTCTACAAACTGTCATAAAACACATTCTCCTGTAAAGCGTTTGAATTGGAGAATTGGGTTTAGACCTTTATTAATTGCGTATAAACACGATTATTTAATAACAAAGAGATTTATTACAGTCATCGCCTTAACACAATTCCGAAAACCAACTCTTATACTTTTTACATCGTTTAAGAACATACAATGACACTGTTGCCTTCTCTGATTACTAAGACCTGGATAAGCCTGTCTAAATGTTACCACGGAGGTTGAATAATGAAATATTATTTTTAGCCTTAAAAAATAGAAGGTTGTTCTAAATTTAGTCGAACACAAAGTTAGCTGCAAATATTTTATAATACGTGATTGGAGGACCAGAAGAGTAACAAGAAATTAATTTTTTCGATAATGGCTCCATCGCGGGATCGCTAAGATTCTGCCAATGTCAAAGTTAGGACAGCAAAATATGTTTAAATACAAAGAGAAAAGAAAAATAATTGTTGTGCGCGCTCTTTAATGTAACAGTGAGTATCTTTTCTTTTTGTCTTATTTCTTTCTAATAATAAAATAATTTACTGCTTGTAGTATTTAGGAACAACTAAGAAAAATATAATAAGATAAATCCTTGACTTGAAGTGATTTTAAATAGTCTATATGTTTTTTTTAACTGAATGTGTGTTGTACTCGACAAGTAAACTATGTTTGCAACTTTAAAGCGCGCATTTTTTCAAGATTGCCCACATTGACACACATTACAACATATCATTACCACTATACAAACTGCATAATTAAGTTATTAAATATTGTTTTTCTCACTTTTTCGAGTCTTACTAGTCTTATAAAAGAATTAATATTATTATTGTGAATGCTATGTGTACCAAATATCTAAAACAAATTTAGTCTATAGTTTCGTATGTAATGCTATTGGTATTGCTTAATAAATAAATAAATAAAGGTACCAAAGATGCACACAAAACTAACAACACTATATATTTCTCTCACACAAATAACCCGCAGATCGATGTTACTAATCACTTACCGTGTTTTAATTTTCTAATTGACAGTAAAAGAACAAACACTTAAGATACCTAGCCATAAGGTACCTACGCTAGGTGTCCGCGTTCTTTGTATGCTGTACGTGTTAATGGTCCTCATGGTATACCACTGTGCAGGTAGATTGTAGAAGAATCAGTTTGAAAAATCTTCCGAATTAAAGCTATTTTTAAAATGACTTACTTTTTTTACCTACTTCTTAATAATATATATTCTTAAGAATATATATTCTTACTACTTCGTACTTCTTAATAATATATATTCTTAATAAATATCATTTTTTCGATTTAATAAACTTATTGACGTACTAGTATGTCAAACTGCATTTTTTTTATTTTTATTTTATTTTTTAATTTTAGTTTTCATCTTTTGTATGTGTTACCACGTTTTTTTTTTAAAAAGCTCACAAGGCTTATTTGCATGATGTGGTTACCTGTTATTAAGGAAGCACAAGAACCCTGTAACTTTTTTTCTTCTTGTATAGCATGTAAGGTGTATTCTTTGTTGGTGATCCATAAAATAAATAATTAAAAAATCATGATGATGATGATCGATAAACATATAGTTTTCGTTGTAGGTACAAACCAAAATATCAACTACCTCTATTATATCGGTAATAACAAATATGGTATTAAAATGCAACAAAGAATAGAAAAATAAACTCGAATTTCAATAATATTACTGTAAAACTTTCACGTCTACAGTATTGAACATCGAGTTCTTTTTCTTTTTTTTTTTTCAATTGTCAATCGTTTTAATAACCGAAATAGAGTTTATAGTTTTAGTAAACATTTTTTACACTAAGTTTATTTAAATACCTACTAGGATTGCCTATTGGTATTTCATTTTTTACCTATTCTTTTCTACATTAAATATTGAAAATAACTGCGATAAGTAATAGGAACCATAATTATGACAATGCAATGTTACAAATCTGTACTTCTGTTATTTACTTGCACAGTAACCACAACGGACATAAAACACTCGTATAAGGATGTCAACGAGGTGAAAGTTAAATGCAAACTAGCTTTTAACATGCACTATTAAGTTCGACCTTAACATAATAAGCTTTGTGCGCTGCATAATTGGATATAGTTATTCAAATAAAGCTAACAGTAAATTAACGTAGCAAAATCTGTAAAAAAGGTCATCATTATACACCAGAAGGAATCCAGTTTTTTTTAGTAAGAATATTACTTAAAAATAATGTTGTTTTTTTTTATAATAAGCAGCTAAACTGCTATGAATAAATTAATTGTAAGAAAGTCTATGATTAGGTAAATAATTTTAGTAGATTTTTTCAAGAGTTTAAATCTAAAGGTCATTGTAAGGTGTAAGTAGATATAAATTGGCCCCGATTCTGTTAAACCCACACTAAACTTATTTTAAACCATCGGTATCTTTTTTACTTGTACACAATTAGAAAAGGACAGACGAAAATTAGAGCTGTCAAATTTAGTTTCGATTAAAATTCACGCAGAAACGTGTGTACTAAAACGAGGTGATGTCTAAGGCGAAAACTAGTTTGACATTTCTGAGTTAGTTGTTATCTGTCGCCGTCCTTTTCTCACGCTGTATGTTAGTAAAATATAGCAATGGTTTAATTTTGGTTTAGTTAGCGTACAAGGGAATCGGCGCCATTGACAAGGTATTGTAAATAGAAATCTGTTTCTTTGATGGTTCCCATACGCATACCCACAGTCAATTCAATATAATTCTGTACTTAATTTAAAGCTTTTCCACACAGTGTCAGATACGTGCCACCCCTAACAGGGAAAGTCGATTGCATCTGCTAATTGAAATCTATAAGTTAGGTGGATTACTTATAGAAATTGACGGCTCGAACAACGTGTCTTACCAGTAACTTTAGAATATAAACACGACTATAATAATATTTCATAAAGAATTGTAGGTAATATTCCAGAGATACTGAATTACCCAGTAATATGGGTTGTCGAGGTCAGATAGGCAACCGCTTCATGTAAAATACGGTATTCAGCTGAATCCGGTGAGATTGGAAGACCCTAACATTACTTGGGAAAAGGCAGAAGAGGCAGAAAAGGTATTAAAGGTGGGTAGAGTAATACAGTTGTAGATTTATAAAAGAAGCTTTCTTTCTAAACATTCCTTTGAACTCTAAAATTAATTAACTTAATTTCGATCTCAAGACTAATGCTGTATTTACTTTAAATTCTACTAATCCATCCATACTTACCATACAACATTATAAATGTTTAACTAACTCTGTCTGGCTGTCTGTTACGCTTTTACAGCAGCTGTTAAACCGTAAAAAGTTCGCTGCTAAACCACACAGCCGATTTTAATGAAAATTGGTGTGCAGTGAGTTTGAACTCCAAGAAAAGAAATAGGCTACTTTTTATTGCGATAACCGACATCCACGCGAGTTAAGCCGCGGGCATAAATTTTATTAAACAAATTTGAATGTGTGTGAGGGTCGATGAATATTTGTTACTTTTCTATGCAAAAACATATGATCGGATTTGGACGAAATTTAGCTCAGAGATAGTTTATATCTAACCCAGATTAAAACTTATAGTTTTTATACATAGTTTTTTTTCAGCATAGTTTTTATCCAGATAATGTCACGGGAACAAGAGCTACGGATGAAACCGTGGGCCTCAGTTGGTTCTAACTGAAAGATAGGTTGCCTAAAATAAACTACCTAAATAAAAACCAAAATAATAAAAATACCTGTCGGCTGAGATACAGAATTTATTAAAAGGATTTTGATTTTTTTATACATTACAATTTTATCTTAATAAAGGAGCTCCTTATTTTAATACCTACAGATTGTCACAAAAAAAAACATTGCTTTAGTTTATTTTATTTATTTAATTTTAAATAAGTTTACAAGTTGTGACTAAATTGGATTTTCAATATTTTTTTATGACATACTGTAAAGATATTTTAATAATCAACTGTTTTTACATTTAATGGAAATAATTATTATAATTACTACATTTAAAAAATATTATACAAAAGGCAATTGTACTTAGTACAAAAAGATAAATCAACTAATTACATACGATTGGCAGAAAGGATTTCAACTGTAAATTATATCGATAACATGCATTATTGTGATCAGCTATACAATTATTATACCTAATTCATTCATTTACAAAATCAAATATATTTAATTACAGTAAAATAATATACATAATCGATATTTACTGGTTTCATTTAAAAAAAAATATTTTACAATAAAAAGCTATATCTTGCCACCTTTCACCGCTTTACACCGACATTTAAAGGTCAATTCTAAAAGATTTTGATAATGTATGTTTCAATTTTATTAAAAAATGTTTAAAACAATTTTATTTGTACATAAAGGTATCTCAGTGGTGTAAAATTGCATCTGTGGTGTACCCAATGTTACTTATTTGTAGCTTTTTGTTTCCGTTTGAACTCTCATCTAACGCGTGTTACTTAAATTACTTATTAATATTCTTAGGGTATAAAAACCATGTACTTATTTAGCTAAGTATGTTTAACCCGTACAAACAGAAGTGAGGCACTGTCTTCCCATTAACCCAATGATTTAAAAGTTATTTAAATATATCTAAAATCAATAAAAATACTGCGCTTAAATCTTTGCAATATTGTTTTTAGCTATTAAATCCTTAATATCATTTTATTATCACCACAGTTCCCGACAATATTGGGCCCCCGATTAATAGATTTTTTAAAAGAAAAAATCACCCAATCAGGTACTTTCCTAAACCAAAGTTAAGTTGAAATTCATTCACGTTAAACAAAAGAAGAAAATATATTATTAGAAAAAGAAGTACATTAGAAAAAGCAATCTGTTTCACATAGAAAATGATGAAGTAATCAAGCTCTCTTTGCGATAAACATTAAAGTTTTTGCATCACACTACTTCCTTATTTAGAATCACTTAAAGTATGATTAAGTAGGTATAGATATAGCATTCCTGATGTCCCAACAAGTTCTAGAATCCCACTGTTCGGGCGCCAATGAGATTCTAAAACATCAATTAAATTATATAAAATCGCAACTCACATCACAAACGAAATATCTACATAAAAAAATCACACGCTTTACAAATCCATGATTTTGTCACAAAAAGATAACATGCTTGATTAAAAACAGTAAAATAAAATAAAGTAAAGATCGTTTTTGCAACAGAATCAATTGAATGTAAAATCAATTAAAGTTAAAGTAGTGTAGAAATAACCGATTAGATAATCGATGTTGACAATTTAGATCAATTGAAAAGTGAGCTTGTATTATCTACTAGAAAATTAGTGACCAAGAATAAAACGGGATAAGAAGAAAAGAAAAAGATAAAGATAGAACGGAAAGAAAAAAAAATAGAACGCAAATGAATTTTAACTTAACACCAAATTAAATTCATTGCAAAACCTTACTGTGACAATAATAATATGACACTAAACAAATGCTATTAAAAATCGATTGTTTGGAACAATTTCATCAATAATTTGAATTGATCTGCAATATTTACAATAAAGCTTCCAGAATCACATTTTATCTTCTTAATTAAAAAATTATTACAAACATGTTCGCTAAACCTTACTTAAAAGGCAAAACATAGATAAAGAAGAGAAAAAAGAAACTAAATTAAGGTAGAATAAAAACATTAAAAGAATGTTCATTTATAAACAAATCTGTTAATTTGTTAGATGAGAGTTCAGCTTCAGTAACATAGAACATTTGATAAATATCACTTTGTTAAAATTTTATTTTAATTTAATTTTCTCTGAACTTGTTTAAATCCATTGAAAGTATTCTGGGACTGTCGCAGGATACGGGTTCATTTCTGTAAATATAGGTACGTAATGTAAATTATAATAATAATAGACAATAATGATATATATATGTGTTTTTTTTTAACTAAAATAAATTATTATTCTATACGACGTAATATTAAAAATTATATTGCTGTCAATTTATTACTCAGTGTGCGTAATTAATTATGATGAAAGTATGACAATTGATTACACTTAACATGAGGGTTAAAAAGGAAGATGATGAGTTGTATAGAAATCCGTCATTTTTAAAGTTAGAAGTATGAAATTTCGTACACAAGCTTCTGGTATTAAATATATCACCAGAACTACGAGTAGTTATTCCTAGAGAAAATAGTCGAGCAATTACTTACCCAGGTAAATCTGCTCGGAGGAATGCTTCAGGAGGTTGCGCTGACAATTCTATGCCGTCTTTATTATCACATATCAGGCGGGATAATGTTACTTTCTTTATTTCTTCTAATTGACCTAGAAATAGCAGGATATATTTATGTTGTATAACGTTGATGTTATAATATGTTGATTAGTCGAATTTACGAAGGTTTAAGGTTGGGCTTGGGTGATATTTCTTCAAAGTGCAAGGGTTTGACACCATAAACCAAAAACTGCATATTTTACAAAGTCAAAATGTCTTAACGATGGTCTTAGATGAGCCGAATAATATTTTTCCAAATCATATGGTGCGGGATAGGCATTAAATAAAATTGATAATGGAAGGCAATGCCCAACAGTGGAATATCGAGGAATGTGAGTAGAAACCATTTGGTTTATATAATTACTTGCTACAAATAATATAAATAAACTTACTAGGCGTAAATCCTCCAGGATTAACATCAGGTCCATACTCATAAAAGTACCGATCTCCCTTCTTGAGCCTGGAGAACTGATCGGCGATGATGTTCGCGAATGTGGGCCCCACTATACCGCCGTCTACTGGCTCCTCCAGAAGACCACCCACCCACAGGTCGATGTCATCGGGACGCTCGTATACTAAGGCCAGACGTTGAGCTGCCTGAAATAATATTTTTACAGTTATCTTCAATTCACCAGAATTTGTTGTTCTGTGCGAGTAAAACAGTTTATGCAAAAAAAAATGTAGGCTATATATAGCTGTGGGAAGATCTTAATAATAAATAAATGTATGTCGAAAAATAAAGGAAATAAATAAATAAAAAGGACCTAATTTAGAATGCTCTTGTTTAATAAATTATTTAGTTTATATTTAGGAGTATTTTTCGCCTTAATGTTTGAGTTCAAGAGACATGCATGAATTAAGGGCACTGTTCAAAATTCGTATAAATATCAAGAGAAGATTATTCTTGTAATTTTTTTCCATTAAATTCAACGATTCCTATATTGTTAATCTTACTTACACTCGGTGCAAAGTGCTGGAACTCCAAGTAGGGTGGGAGTCCTACAAGCTGTCGGTAGTGGTTGTAGGAGCGGACGCCGTGGTCGCGGCTGCGCTGAATGTTGATGGACGCCAGGTCCACGCCATAAGGATTGCCACCATGAAACATGTAGCGGGTTAGCTGACGAAACAAAATGAAATAATTTTAATATAGAAAAAAACTTGTCAATCGTACTGAAATTACTAAAAAACTTGAGGGCTTAGTACATGCCGCACAGATTGACCGATGTGTGATCGTCTATTGCCTGACCCAAGACCCCTCGAAAGCAGTTAAAAATAGACTCTGTTGCTTTAAAGCAAGTCTATTTTTAGTTGCTTTTTCGTACATTTTTTTTCTGAACTATTAAACATTTTTGATTTTTTATTATCTCACCCCTTCTGTTACAAATGGATCCACGGTCTGCATCGGTTGTGTGGACAGTCCCATTAATAGTCTGTCTAAAAAGTGCCGGAGTCGCATCCTTGATGGCTGGAACATCACCTCGGGAATCGATATGGTCTCGTATACTCCACCCATTTTGGGGCTAGGTATCCTGTTGGAGCAAGATTTAAGATTTCGTTCATAGGTGAGGTAAAGGAGAGATGGAGGAAAGACATACCAGGATGTCTAAATTAGGCATTCGATGGTTGTAGAATTGATTGTAGCTGTCTATTTATGTAACCTGGTGGATCTTCTCGTGGAACCCTCCACCCTGGAGAAGACGGAGTAACTTGCTGGACTCCTATTGATTAAAACCAGTGACTGACGATTCATTCACAACATCTTGATTCTGAAGATTCCTTCTGAAGTTTTAAATATACCAGAAATATAATTAGAAAATGTCATTTTTTATCAGAAATTAATTAAGGTCTAAATCTTACATAATTCGTCCATCAACAACCGAATGCCCGAATCTCATGGCAGAGGTGGAAAATTCAGCTGATAAGGCGGGGTTTACGTGAGGATCGTATGCTGTGGCGTAGCCTGCTGATGGATACAGACCAAATGTCTTGACGATTAGAGGACCTGGAATGTAAAACAGATATGAATCATGAATACAAATTACCAAATGACCCTAAATCAAAGACAAAAACATTATAATAAATATCAACAACATTATAACATAAACTATAGCTTTAGACTTTTCCACAGTTGACAACGGTCTTGTTTTTTCAACCATATAGTCACTTCTTACCTAACAGCGTAGGCAGCCATTCATTATAAATAATATGCTGGTAAATAGCTTGCATTATCCTCCTGGTTTCCCAAAACACTCTGTCCTTCTCCCACATTGGATTTATTTTATACAATGCTCGAGCAATGCGGTTATGTTCTCTCGTAAAGATTGTGTGAAGAACTGTAAGTGAGATAATCTGGTTGCCATGGTGATCTCCTGGATAAATAAAGGAAAGGAAAAAGTTAAAGAAAAAAAAAAGAAAAAAAAAATGTTTTTTCTGGATGTATCCAATACAAACCAGATTCAAAGCACGCCGCTCCTTCCTTTACCGTCATACACTCCTTCCTCGTCGTTAAAGGAGGTAGTTCTCTCCCGTAATCATTGAACGTCTTCAGCAATGCGTTAGCTGACCGGAGAGAGGCAAGTTTCTGTTGTGAACTGCCGTACAAGTGGGATAGGTCAGGATAGTGGGTGGCGCCATTCATCTGTAATTGTTGAACATGTCTTAGGATTCTTCTTGGCAGTTTTTATTCAACAAAGAGGTAAGATTTTTAGGGCTAGGGTAGAAATATACCAGTCTTGTTTAGGTACTTAGAGGGTGGTGGCCCTGAATAATTTCCAAGGAATACATAACTCTTGCAATGCTTGTACAATACTTGGGCAATAATCTTGAACCACTATTTAATACAAACGTTTTCTTGAATTAATTACTATCGCATAAGAATTACGGCAGTAACGTGTTGCCAAGTTTTAAATCATTAGTTATTCCCAAACGTATAAAGCTATTCTTTTTGTAACTGGTAAATTAGTCTTTAAATATAATTGAAAGCATACCTGCTTAGCATACCCTACACTACAATCATCGGCTGGCGCGATCTGTGTCCTCACAAAGTTGATGCACTTGTGTCCAAACTGGTTAAAGAACTGGTCATCAGGTGCTACGGTTATAGGTGCACAGGCGAAATGCTGCAGCTCAGGAGACAGGATTTCTTCGCCGTTACTGGTGCAGCAGGATATGGCTTCATCTTTACCTGGATGTCACAGGAAGAAGAATTACGTAAATCAGATTTAAACTGTCTCATTAAAAAGTAAAGGCTGTTTGTTAAGTATGGAGATGAAACAAGCATCGCCACACTTAAATTCAGACTTCCCATAAATAAATAGATATATTATATTTTTGTAAGAAAATAAAGTTATGTAGGCAAATTATATTTAACCAAGCAGGCAAACCGTTTAACTTGCTACTTAGCCTCTACATGACTACAAAGCCGAGTGAAGTCCACGTTTATGTACCACTGCGTGATATGACAAACATTTGTATAATCTATAAATGTTGGTTTCAAGTTTGGATGGTGTTTTATAAATATAACAACATCCAAATAGACAAAATATTAAACTAATAAAAACATTAAGATATATGAAGAGAATATGTGACAAAGATCTTACTGTTGGTGAACACGACACCAGCGCTGGTGTCGTGCGCTATGAACTGGCCAAACTGCATGAACATGAGGTTGTGCGTCGCGCTGGGGAAGCTTCCGTCCAGGAGGAGGGTGCTGCTGACTGTCCTCGCGCTGGGGAGGGGCAGGCCAGACCTCGCGTTACGTATCGCCCAGGTGCCTGAAATTAAAGTAAAGAGGCGACCACAAAAATTTCATTAGAACCAGTAGACTAGATGAAAAGAAAACTATTCGAAAAGTTGATTAATCAAAATGCATTGCCACTCATCCAGCAGCCCAAAACTTTTAAGCAGAAGCCATTGCTAATTTGACCGGTTTTATTCATAAGTTTCAAGTAACCGTCACTGTAGTCTGCCGACAACAGTCACTAAAAGCCGGTGTGGATGGTGCCCTAGGTGGAGTGCATCGGGTGGTTACACTCGCAGATGCGACATAACCTCTATATCTTAACCACAATGTTGAAATTACCATCACTGTAGTCAGCCGGCAAAAGTCTTTCGTAGCCGGTGTGGACGGCGCCCCAGGTGGAGTGCGTCGGGTTGTTGCACTCGCCGCCGATGCTTCTGTAGCGGCTTGTTGATGTGCAGGTTGGTTGAGGAGGACAGTATGGACCTACACCATAGATTACAACAGAATATAATACATTAGTAGCTTTTATTACTGATAAATATAATTACATTTGACAAATATTATTATGTCATCATTTTATGATTATACAAACAATAATAAAGTTTTTATTTTACGGTCAAGTTATTTAAATTACGATTATTATTGTACAGTAACACTTTTACTTAATATTTTTTTTTCTATATAAACTAATGTCATGAACAACATAGATTAATAATCTCTAAGCCGGAATAGTTATGATGATGATTTGAAAATTACAGCTAATTTATTTTTATTGTACATCTAAAATAAAATATCTTACTATCGGTATGACCAGTGAGTCCTAGCTCCAACTCCTCATCAGATATCGCCTGCCGCGCCTTCAACTCCTGCGCAGCAAACAAGTTCAGCAGACCGCCGCGACCGAGACTGGCTGCGCGCTTGTCGAAGGTCACCACTGACTGAGAAAATAAGTTTTCATTAAATATGTATTTTTAACACAAGCTTTTTAATCAGCTGGTACAAACAAATACAGAGTTCCAATGGCCACCTTCTGGCTCCACCATCAAACCAGCTCAAAAGTACCTTGTATAAAAATATGCAAATTTAATTTCAATCAGAGGCCAGGAAGTAGTTTTAATTTAGCTTGCAAGATTTGTCCTATGCAAACATATACATTGCATAAATTATTAAAAGTTATCATAATTGAGATAATAATAAAGTCTACAGAGAAACTGTAGGGCAATGTGATGATAGAGAAGATGATGGCACACTAGCCGTTTTCAGTCTCGGCCACCACTTAATTTCGAGGTTAGGAACGCCGTTTTTATGTATACTTACTATATGCCTTTGAAAAACAAAACAATTGACCGATTTAGCTCAAACTCTGCTATCCGGAAGATAAGATTAACACTTGGCACTATCTCTGTGTCTGTTTGAAGATCAACACGGACAAAGTAGCGTGTTCAAGCTAGTTTATGTTTAACATTATTTTAGGTACTGAATGATTTCCCAGGTTTAGTATAGAATAGAAATACGTTTATTTAGCACAGCACACAAGACAGCACATTAGCTTAGTCCCATGCAATGCCAAAAAGGTCGCCAACTCAGCATATGCTGCTACAGAACACCCAGCGCTGGTTTTCGGTTGGGACCCCACAGTGCCAGACAGACAAAATTTTTAATAATGCTATAACAACTAATTATAAATAAATCCTTACTAATATTATAAATGTAAAAGTAACTGTCTGTCTGTCGCGCTTTCACGCCAAAACTACTGATTACTACTACCCGATTTAAATGAAATTTGGTACACAGATACTCCAGAGCCTGAAAAAAGACATAGGCTACTTTTTGCAGCAATAAACGACAGCCACGCGGGCGGAGTCGCAGGAAACTGCTAGTATTAAATAAATTTGTAAAATGTGCACAAAAATAAAATAAACTACACTAGATGAAAGTAAAATTCTTTACTCTGAATTACTTTTTTCTGTATAACTTCAACTTTAGTTTATATAATTATGTTTTATGTTCTGTTTCAACACTTATATTAAATTTCTCACATATAATGTAAATGCTGTGATCTCCTTTAATTGAGGGAGCACAACTCAAATGTAAACTCTACTTTTGTCTAAAAATGTATCTTGTGTATAAAGGTTTACGCGAAATTTAATTTCTATTTTAATTTTTTTACTCACCAGATGATGCCCATAACTGGGTGCGGTAGTATTAACAACAGTGTGTACAGAATGTTCTAGAAGTTTATCGGCCTTGCTCATCAACTGCGCAAGCTTCACATGTGATTGGCTGTGAGCGGACTTGACATCTTCTGCGCTGATCGCAGCGGACGCGCGGGCAAGATGATCTGACTCCGCTGTTAGAAAGTATCAATATGAACTTAAGATTGTTTTTACTTCATTCATTATATTATTCATACAGTAATAATGAATAGTTAAATGAATTGGCGTATTGCTAAGCAGTAGATCTTTAAAAGAAATCTGTTTTCTTCTTTACAAATATCCTAGAGAAAATATTTAGCTGAAAAACATAGTTAAATGTTGTAATAATTAATTTCGTGTTTTTAACTCTATAGGTTTTGTTATTTTACCAAATATATGTTTTTCACACAGACTGACTATTATTGTAACATAATTCATTCATTGTGATCAATCAAAGACTAAAAATACAAAGATACTCTGTCTTCAAGGTAACGACGCAAAAGAACACAATGTGTTCTTCATCATGCCAATTACTAGCTATTTATTTTATTTTTTTCTATAACACACCAGAAGGCCTGTTCGCTATCTCCAGTTGCCAACGCAAACGATGTATACCGGATAAAAATAAGTATAAAAATGCTTATTCAGTATCGACTAACGTCGGTAACCAACTAAGTAGTAGTAGATCTAGTTAGTCATCTAAGTTACACGATTAGAAACTTGTGTTTTCAGAACTTGTCTTTTTTATAAAGCAACAATCGCTTTTGTTGACAACCGAAGCGAGTAACCCTGCAGAAAAAAAACCACAATAAAGCATATTACCTGCATGTCCTATTCCAGTAAAGCAGCATACTCCCACAGCGCCCTCTAGCTCACACAAAGGGTTGTAGGATCCTGGCCTCCGATGCGCTGGACACTGCACCTTGGGGACGCAGCGACCGTGGCGGGGACAGGTGGAGCAAGGAGGCGAGGGGTTCTGGATGTGCTCTGAAATGTATTGTACCCAGGATATCTTTTAATAGAATTGTTATATGTATAGTTTTTACATTATTTATTTATCAATAGCTTTGCAGGTCAGCTTAATGAATGAAAGTGCAAGACTTAGACTTCGTCAACGATTGTAGATATCACTCCGACAGTTCTCGTGCCAAGCCGCAACATGTCGTGCCATGCCGAGATATGCAAGGTCACTTCTTATCGTTAATTAAAGGTGACCTCACGGTTCAATGACCGGATTCGTATGCATGCGTGTCTTTTTCAAAGCGATAATAAACTTTCTTAATTATTATTTGACGCCACTAACAATCCGTGAAGGGAAATATCGCGAGGAAACCTGGATTCCGAAATAAAATCTGTAAGCGCCAACTCGCAAGTAAGCAAGCGCAATGATTAATTCTCGTTCCTTTTATACTTAACCAGAAACATGTGCCCTTTGGTGAGACATTTATAGGCCAGTATTATATAATAGTATAAGTACAGAAGTCCTTTACACCTTACCGTGTTTCAGATTTATGAAGCTCCTCTCAGTCGGCGCGTGCGCAAACACTATGACCGGACACACAACTACCACATATACAAACAAACGTACTATAAATTGATAAGACTGCATTTTGGATGAATAACCGTTAACTTTTAAAATAAGGAATATTTTTTCTTTTACTGATAGGTTATTGTAACAATCGAAATTCAAATAATATTAACATGTCTGCTTTTACGCCAGCCGAGATTAAAATTTAAAATGACAGAATATAAAATTGTTATATCTTAAGCGGGTAGTTCGTTATTTTTTTATCTACCCACTTAATTGATATAATTGGTTTTGCACTGTCATGAAATAGAAGTGTATTCATCAAAGAGTTAACATAGACAAGCATAGAGCGTGCGCATCCCTAGTAGCTCTTATGTCAAGAGTAAGCTCATTTTTAGCTAAATGTTCTACGCTCGTTTACTGATTTATGTGATTTTCCCTGCGGAGACAGAGGTTTATGCGAAAATACTAAGGATTCTGATATTATTAGGGTATCTAATATTAGGTTTTGAGATAATTTTAATAAAATTTTAATAAATTTCAAGATGTCGCCAGCTCTGAGGTCCCGGGTTCGATCCCCGGCCGAGTTAATGTAGAAAACCCCTATTCCACATTGTCTCGGATCTGGGTGTTTATGGTACCGTTCGTTCGTTGTCTCTGAATTCCAAAACAGAAGTGCTTTAGCTACTTACTTTGGGGTCAAAGCAATGTATGTGATGTTGTCCACATTTATATTTATATATGTATTTTACATGTTCATACTCGATATGCGCACTCTATAGTTAACTTTTTTTCCTCTATGGTTCATTAATGTTTGTAGTTCATGATCTAGGGATGTGAAAGTAAAATTAAACAAAGATAACAACTACATAACTTTATTTCTTAATTAAAAAATATAAAATACTTAAGTACCTAAAGCAGTCTAAACATAATTAAATAAAAACAAAAACATTAAAAATAATATTATTGAATAGTTAACTTAATAACTGTACTATTTTGGGTGCATGGTTATCGAAATTAAATAATTATATTAATGTAGGTAGGTACATATTTTTTCTTACACTGTTGTAAATATCTCGGTAGCCAATACTGAGTATAGCAAAACGGCAACAATTTTGCTGACGTCATAGTTTACGTTCGATTTTAAATAAATTATACAAAAAATCTATCTTCTTTGTTTGTTCAGGTTTGTAGTTTTTTAGACTGTTTCCTTATTTTATCCTCTGATGGAAGCAGAAGCCCAATGATGCCACCCGCTGTAAAACAAAATAAAACATTACTCAAAAACAAGTAAATATCCATTTGATTACTAAAGAATTTCGTTTATACAACCCTTGTCGTAACAATTACAAGTCGAGTCGATCTTAAGTGTGGCAATTAATTTTTGACGTTCTTTTATCTGACGCTCAGAGACAGCCCTAACGGCGCGGCTTAAAATCATTAACCTTAGTTTGCGGTTAGTTAGAACTACCAGTTTATTGGCTACTAATGCAAATATAAAAAAAATCGTATCGTCGAACATCGGTTACCAACTCGTCTACGGTAACGGATAACGGTTAAGATGGAAACGTTGTAGACGTTTTCCAGTGAACATCGCTTGGGTTGAGAACCCAATGAGCTACTGGAGATAAGTAGGCAAGCAGAATTTATAATCTTAGGAATATTCTTGTTGTTGAACGTACCAAAAGCAATGGAGCCAAATATATAGAAGACAGCCTCGCAGTTGTAGTCCAGAAGTAATTTGATAATGTTGATTCCGATAATGGCGCTCGCACGACCAACCATCACCGTCACGCAGACCGCCATAGCTCTAAAAATAATGTTTAACATTAGTAATTTTATACCCGTTCCTTCTTTACATCAGAAGAGGCTGGTGCCTAGCAGTGGGACATTTACATTCGTGGGTCATGCACAGGTCATTATTATTATTATTATAAGTAATTTGAAAAGGCAGAAGTTTGTAAGGCCACGGGTACACCTGAGGCTAGACGCGTTACACTATTTTACATACTCTTTAGCGTTGGGGAAAAAGTAGGTATATGGTTTTATGATAATATCTCATATATAGTGGAAATTAGCAAAGGTAATTTGCTAGCGTGCGCTAAACGATAGCTACTGTCTCTTGAAGAGAGCCTTATAAAATCCTAATTATGGTTTTTAATAGTTTTGAATTTGTGATGATAGTATTTGGGAATTTTTCTTAGTTATGACCGTAACAAATACATAAGACTTACTTAACATATGTAGGGAAGACATCTACACTGAAGGTGTTCAGGAATCCAAAGTTGAGGATTGCAGCAAGGAACAACATGAGTAGTATTGCGCTGAGGATCCAATAGGGACTGCTGTTGAGGGCCAGCGCTGATAGTCCAGCCACCATCTGCAGAAGACATTTAGGAGATTATTAGATAAACTGCTGGTTTCTGAAGGGTTATTCAAAAAGACATGAACTAAAAAAAAAATGACTGTCGGGTAGATTAAAGAAAAAAAATATATTAGACGGGTTTTTTTTTTTTTTTTACGTAATGAAAAACTTACGATGATACATTGATTTGATATGTTGCAAAACGTTATCATATTACTACCCGAAACATTTTGTACCCACATATTGTTTAAAAATTGAAGCCAACATTTTGCCAACCACTTATTATTCAAAAATTACTACCATGACATTTTTTCTTGTTTTACAGACAAGTAAATTAATATGTTAAAGAGGAAGTTACTCTTTAACTTTAGTATACTTATTATTCAACAATTGTGTAGGTACTTGAAAGTGCCATTGTTTCTCCATGCAAAATACGGTGATCAGTTAACTCCGGTGAGACTGGTAGCCGAGCCCAACATACCTTGGGAAAAGGCTAGACAGAAGTTTTTGGACTACAAACGCCTCGTTGACACTTCGCGCGACCCAAGGGCTGGCTTTTACCTTGGACAGAGGATAAGCATTGCCATACAACGTGGCAATGCAGCCAGCCAACATTCCTGTCCGCAGGGAACACTCCCAGTGGACAGCTATGTGGACGATTTTTTTTGTTTTGATGCCACATTTTAGGTTTATTTTTAATTAGATTAGTTTATTTTATTATTTCTTTTGTGTATGTATTTAAAATAAATAAAATAGACTACAAATACCTTGGTAAATGCAAATAAAGCCGCAAGTGTTTACCTGTATTGCAATGAAGAGCTTTTTTCTTCCAACGCAGTTGACTATGCTGCTGATGAAGATGTTCAGGGTAGCTAATACCATTGTGATGCCAAACACAACTGTCATGGCAACGCTGTTCATTGAACAGTCATTAGTCTAGGAATACAAAAACATATCATTAGAAACATTCTTTATGACTTCTTTTGAAAGATAATTATGTATATATGTATAATTAATGTATCATTAAAATTCGTGGAAGTTAGTATTTGGAAACAGGTCATGTACCTATTTTTGCGTACGCTAGCCTAGATGGATTACTGGCTAGATTTTTTTAATAAAGTTTAATGCCCGCCATATAGATTATTAAAAGATATTAAATAAGTTTTTTTATCCTTATTTTACGATACATTTATTTCAAATGTCGCATGAATTCCCAATTCCGTATTTTGTGTACAAGCTACGACGTCATTAGCCCCCACTCCTGAAGTGTGGTCCTCTTTATAGTGCTTTCTTATTTTTAAAGAGGAAAAATCAGTGTCAAATATTTTTTTTATTTTCAAAATTATGGTCTAGATTGATTTTTGCTTTTCATACCCAGTCATTTACCCTTATATTTTTTCATCAAGGGACAATTCTTTTTCAATACCAACCATACTTTATACTTTACGAACTTCTTATATTAATTTTCGAAGTCAAATAACAACTGCTCACCTCCTCAACTACCGTGGAGTTAGCTGTGAGTCTGATCATCTGGCAGATAGTAAGGTGTCTCTCTCCTCCCACGACAGATATCATGAAAGCATTCACGATGAATGGCAGCCAGACGAATAACCCGTTCATGCTATAAAAGTATTTTAATTATGTAATATTCTTATTTATAGTGTTCGTGATTTATAAATCCGTCAGGTCTGTCTGGCATGTGATCCATCTGTCAATTTCTACCAATGAGAGACAAGCTGCTGGCTCGTAATTATTGAATGTATTTGATAAGTGATAATGTCTTTAACTAGCCTTTCGTTTTCATCAACATCAATTAACATTATATTGTTGTTATGTTTTTATATTTTTATTCTCGAATTATACTCGTTTTGAACTACTTTTGAGATTTTATAAGAATTAGTGCAATCCCATATATGTTTTTTTTTATAATATTGGAAGGTAGTACGGGTGATATATATTATATGATCATATGTCACTTCAAGATAAATATCTGTGAGTTAATGGACGCTCCAAGCTTACCAGATGTAACAGACTACGAAGAGAGAAGCCAACAGGATAGTGTTTTTCAGTAGAGGTGCCTTCAACATCGGCATTGTTTGGGATACTATGGATCCCCAGAAACCTTTGTGGAGTGAAGAAGAACTTTCCTCGTCTAATTCTATCGAATCAACCTGAAAATAATTAAAACAGAAAACAAAATATTTAAATTGATCATATAAACCATGTATAAATTATAAAATAATTAATTCTTAAATAAGAAAAACCCCAACTCACAAAAATAAATAAAAAGCAAGAAAAGAAGTTGGTAAGTATTTGGTAATTCCCATTCCTTCAATTAATTAATAATCCCTTCAGGTAATTCTAATTCCCATCTTCTTAGATTTAAAAGTCTAAACGGTTTCCCGACCACTCAAAGGATAGGAAAAGTAAGTTTTATTTCAGCCTACACATTAAATCCGCTATTTTTCATTTTTAAGAATTTTATGTACCCAGTGACCTTCGCGCTATTAAGGAGAATCTAATAACGCGTGACTTATCATCAACGGTTGATCCGTTGAGTAGTTACGAGCCGACATAGAAACGGACATACATGGTATAACGGACACACATACATACAGGTCCAACACAACCGTCCTCTCTAGACTTAACAAGGTACTTGATTTTGTTTCATAAATAAATGAGATGATTTTATACCTAATGCTATATCTTCGTTTAACATATTAGTGATAAAAATGTTTACAGATCCTACTACTTATAAAGTAATTTATAATTAAATACCAACCTCATAAGTATCGGCACTTTTCCTAGTATTCATGGTATAGATTCCCTTCAGGACCTGAAGAGCTTCTTCTTCTCTGCCAGCAGTGATGAGGTACTTAGGGCTCTCGTACGCACAATAACATCCGATGGCGCTGATGGCAGAGGGCACGGCAAATATGAGATCCAACACTCGCCAGGAGTTGAAGTAGATGCCCAAGACTGGCATGTAGTAGGAGAACTTTAGAGGTAGAACTGGTATTGCTATAACTGAAAAAAGAAGAGAAGTTTAATGCATTGTGCGCATAGGTACAAATAAGTTCTATATTCTGATGAAATAAGAAATCTGTAAATCCCAAAACCATACTTCATCAACCTCTTTGAAATCCCAAATCCCGACGATAAATTGGTATTCCACTTTTCTTTAAAGATAATTTTTGTGTATTAAACAGGACGTTACTTATCTTTCGAAAGCTTCGTGAGTGAGAAAATTATGATGCGTAAGGAGTTTTATGAAAAAAAAAAAAAAAAACAAAAGAAAGCCGAATGCTTACTTGCCATGACACCCATGCCTGCTAAGTGGACGCTCGTGGTGAGAAGTACCAAGGAACTTCTCTTGGCAACTGGAGTACACTCGCTGAGCAGCGTTACCGATAATGCGAAAGCCCCTGACACACTGTAAGCAAATAGACAGGTGTTGTGTTTTGAATGGTGGAGAATTGGAAAGATGTCCTCAAAACCAACAGCTTTCATGTAAACCACTGCTGAGCATAAACTTTCCTCAAATGGCACTGAGATCTATTTTAGGCCCTTTGCACCCAGGTCTTGCCCTGTTAAGCAATAATATCATCAGATTGGTAACCTCTTAGGAACCTTTCCATTAGCTAACTATATATGAGTTTAGTTAACCAAAATGGAAAACCGATAATCTCATTGCTCAGTAGTTTTGAAAGGTGCAATTCTTAGCAATTTAGAAAATTGACCTTTAATTCTGAAATCAGATATCAGGATGTAAGTACTAACGATGCTGAAGACATTAGTTTCAACAAACTAAGTACAATCCAGTTGGTGGAGAAGGCGGCAAAGGTTCCCGCGATGTAGCTCAACGTCATGGAAATGATGAGAATCTTCCGCCTTCCTCTCATGTCGGCCAGGTAACCCCAGAAATGGGAAGTTGCGATAATACCTACGAGAACACAAATTTTCATAAATAAACATTGTTGCACTTGTACAATCAGTAATTGGAGGCTGTTTAAATACTGTCCAGTACTAATATAATACGCAGTAATTTTATGTATGATGGATTTACATACATGCGCATATCTTTTTGTTATGCCAAAATAGTTTCGGACTCAATAAGAATGCATAAGGCGTTATCTTAACATAGAAGAAAAACGTCACACGTAAAAATGGAGATTCTTATAAAGTATATTTACCAAAATCAAAAGTTTTCATTTCTCATAAACCTCAAAAAAGCGCGTATGAAACGTTAAAGTTACAAAACTAAATGACTCTAGGTGCGCGGTTCCAAAATGTTCCAACCAAAAACCACATTATTTTTATTAAAAACACCTGAACTGACACCTGATTGCCAGACATACATAAATTAAACCCGTCTGGTCATATTTTCTAAGTCAAACATTTGTTCAAACAGAAGCTGTATTGGCTTATTAATAGTTCTGAGTTTATACACGCTTGTAACCTGTTGTAACCATTAATTAAACAAGGTAATTTAAAGATGGCTGATCAGCGTGGCACTGACTAAGCAAGTCATCTCAAGGCCCAAATAACTCAAGTCGCCAGGTCGACTATGTTCTTTTTTGACATATGAAAATCATAGACATATTAAATTATCCTTTGAATTAAAAGAAATAAATTATTCTGTAACTAGGATAAATATCATCATTGTTACCCTTCTCTTTTCTTCCCGTTGTTCTCTTTTCCATGGACAGCCTTAGTCTTATCATAGTACTTCTTCATATGAATTTGTTTCTAGTGTTTGCGGGCTTATTGACTATAGCGGTTAACAACTTAAGCGATAGTCTCTGGATAAAAAAAACTGTGTAAACGCCAATTTTGTATCAGTTAAGGTCGTCGACCATCTAGATTAGAACTACATCCCCGTTGGCTACCGACATTAGCCTACACTAAATTTGCGTTTTGACCGTTATTTGTACCCAGCGATCATCCCTTGAGTTGTCAACCGGAGATAACAAGCCTGCTGGTCGGAACCAACCTATTTACTACGGAATTGCCTGATTATGAAAAACTTACCGATGAGAGGCACACACGCCATCAGTCCCTGCTGCTTGCTGGAGGTGTTAAGCTCGCAGGCGCTGGCCGGCACTAGGTACGATACTGAGAAGATCTCGAAGGTCATGCCCAAGATGATGCTGGAGCTCAGCAAGAATATGCCCAGGTTGTACACACTGTACCCTAGAATAAACAAAAATTGATTTATATACTTATGACTATTGAGGTATATAGCAATAAGACACAATCGTTAAATTAATAGCACACATTGTAGTATTGTAGTCACGTTTGTCTACAAAACAGCGTATTTTAATTTTGGCAAAAGTGTTCGTTGGCTGTCAAAATATTAACAGAAAACCAAACATGTATGTACTTTAAATGGTTATTCTGCATTCAATTACTGAAAGTATCATGTACCTATTAAGTTAAATGAATAATTATGATTATCAAGTATACAGATGTATAAATAATATCTTTTATTTGTAAAATTTTAAGGTGTGTCGGGCCGCAAAGTATAAACGATTATCTTCAAAATCGCGATTTTACAGGATAGGAGAATATTTACGTGTTAACTACTAACTAATCACGAATTAACTATATTTATTATGACAAGTTGTCACCAACCAAAGATTATCAGTAGTCGGATTCCTTCTAATATTATTGTTTAAAGGGGGGAGGGGGGGGGGGGGACGCCGAGATCTGGAGCTTCCCATGCTGCGTACCCTTAATAATACTAAGTTTCTTTATACTGTAATAGTACGGTGCTCAACCAAACTGCGCATACGCTTATGATTGGTTAACTTAACGTTAAAGGAAAGATGAAATTCTTAATATACTTTAAGCATCCCACCAATCGTACACGTATGAGCAGTGTATATATATTATGTGCTAGCGCCACAATATTCTTGCCAGGGGTATCAGTGGCCCCAACGCCAGCGCTGTTTACGATTCTGATGTACAAACCATAATACCTAGGTACCTACTATGAAGTATCAACTAGTTTACTTCAGTGGTTTTACTTAAAAGACTTTCCGTGCTCTGTGGTATTTTCTAACACGGTTTTATTAACTTCACTATGTTGGAAGTTTTGCACCCACTTCCCAGTTTCCGATTAATTCCTGGTTCCTACTCGTATATTCAAAAAACGATTCGTATTGCTAATGGACGGTATAATCTTTTAAGCAACACGAAGACAATGGGCATGTTTCCTAATTTTTTTTTAATGTCCTCCGGGTAGATTAATGAATTTTATTGGACACATACTTTTCCTTTTTTCCTGCAAATGAAAAATGAGCAAAATACAGTAAATGGAAATTTCGCGTGACGTCACTACGTGCGACAATTTATACGACGGCGTGGCGTCATAAGCCTTCACTACTGAACTTTAAATCGCTGTATCTTTATAATTTTGTATTGTTTTGATAGAAGAAAAAATACGTGTCTAATATTTTTTTATTATCTAACTGACGGACTAATTAGATTTTAACTTTTCATACCCAGTCAACATCCCTATTCTACTGTTCGTAAGCAAAACGAATGGTTTCTTGAATATAGGAACTGGCCATAAGCAAAAATTTTGCCTACACGTTCATTTTGGATGACAATTTATGGTAACCGAATTGTTCTAGTTTTTTAACTTTTGTATATATAGTTAAGTTTATTTGAAATAAATAAAGTTTGTTAAATTGAAAAGTAAAATAATATAAAAGTTTTTTAACTATATGTTTACTTATTATGTAGTTAGTTTTTAATACATATTGTAAGTAATGATGAGTTAG
Source organism: Diachrysia chrysitis (assembly GCA_932294365.1). Classification (NCBI taxonomy): domain Eukaryota; kingdom Metazoa; phylum Arthropoda; class Insecta; order Lepidoptera; family Noctuidae; genus Diachrysia; species Diachrysia chrysitis. The sequence continues at coordinate 12,260,816 of OW028652.1, read as the reverse complement.
TATTTTTTTTTATCTGCAAATCGTAATCAAATCAAAACAAATAGGCATACATGGGTCAGGGGTCTTAATCGATAACAAATATTTTTTAAATTATTACTGATTGGCACGAGTTTAGCTTTTAATTAATAGACACTAGCTTTAGCCTGCGGTTCATCTTCTTTCATCATTATCATCATCATCAGCCTATTTTCGTCCACTGCTTGAAAAATACTTCCAAATTAATATTATAAATGTGAAAACTATGTCTGTCTGATAAGCTTTCAAGGCTAAAACACAGAAGCGATTTGGATTAATCTCGATATAGAGTTCTATTAGCTTGGATCCGAAGAAAAGACAGGCTACTTTTGGCTGCGATAACTGATACTGTTGCGGCAACAGCTAGTCTGTATATATCAAAAAATAATCCCGATTTCCCTTGTCGACGCTATAACTTCCGAACGCCTGCACCAAATCGGATAATCGTCTTCCAAGGTTCTTGTAAGGACTAGGTTTTTATAAAAGAAAATAGAAAAACAAACAAGTGGATAAATTTTTTTTAAATCTCACACTACCTGTGTAAAACCGGGGTGGGCGGCTAGTATTATATAAATGTTAGATACATACCTGTCATGTTAAGTGCCGTCTCAAACGGCACTTTGTTTCCTTTGACAGTCATTTTGCACTATTTTACACTTACACAATAAAAAGTAAACTAAATTAATTATAATTATTATGAAATAGTTCAATGATAACACTCCACCATCGCTGCGGTAACTGCGCATGTTTATGTGTTTGCTCATTTTATAATAAAAAAATATAGGTAAGCGCGCAATTAATCTAAAGTATTGGGTTCCGCGCTTATTATATTTTTTCACAATTTATTAAAAATGTATTTCTTTTTCTCTCCTTTCGCCATATTATTTGATTTTATCTTCTGTGTTTGTAGTATAAAATTAAAATAACAGTTATAATCGACACCTGGAAATTGTAAAATTTTAACCGCATTTTAACCGCTACCAAAACTGAACTAAATATTCTAAAACACGCTTTTTATATTATTTTGCTTAAGTGGCTAATTATTGTAACGTGCGGAAAATGAATCGATCATTATTTAGCTAAATTGCCATTAAAAATCTAATTATATATATTATACCAGCTGTACCCCGCGGCTCCACCCGAATGGATGTCGGTTTTCGCGGCAAAAAATAACCTATGTCCTTTCTCAGGCTCTAGACTATCTGTGTACCAAATTTAATTTAAATTTTATTTCAAATTTCATTTAATCAGTACTTTTGGCGTGAAAGCGCGACGGACAGAGTTACTTTCGCATTTATAATATTAGTAAGGATTATAGGCCGATTTCACTGGCAACTGTTATTGCCAAAGTATGTAGGTAGGTGGGTTTTTTTGTATATCAATGAGGTAGGTACTTAATAGTGTGCTAAACTCGCATCTAGAAGTACACCTTAGTTTGCACGACGCTCGGTTTGGTTTTCGTGTCCTGCTGAAATGTAGGAGCGTGGCAAATCAACGGGCACAGAAAATATAGATAGCAACCTGAAAAGGCTGCTTACCTTCGGGGATGATCTGGGATGGCTGGAGTGGAGAAGAAAACATAGTCACGTGCAATGGTCCAATCAAGAGGCTAAATGTGGAAAACAGCCCTGCTAAACTAACTAAGTAACGCGTTGATCTATGAGCTCTGCATAAGTCATACGCGAAGCTCCTTTGATGTGGAATATGTTTCGTAACATAAGTTACGCAGACGGTATGGCCCTGCTGGCTTTCTCGGTTGGTGTGTTAAAAAAACTGGTAAAGATGAGAGAGCTACTAATCATAAAGGCTATGATTAGTAGTACTTTAAATTAAAAAAAATGGAGCTCATTTTTTTTAAGGGAGGTGAAAAATTTTGTTCAGATCACACAGAGTCATATGCCTCTGGAGAAAAGAAACGGTGAGCAAATTAAGCAGGTATATAAATTTTAATACCTAGTACATTTGATTGCTGAACTTGGTGATCTTAAAGACGATATCGAAATGGAAAGGGAGCGCTGGACACTGGCGTGTCGGGCGAACATGCTGGAATATAGCTCTTTGTTCTGATTCAGTTAAAATGATGATGATGATGATTGCTGATAGAACTGATAGTATCCATTAGCGGCATCTAAATAAAACATAGTCTCATGTAGAATATTCTATCTATATATATAAGTTATTTTTTTTGTAACTAACATCACAATCTTATCTTTAATTATATAATAAATATTAAGTTAAAAAAATATGATTGTATATTCCTAGCTCTTAAAATCTTTTGCGTTTAAAATATATTTTTTTTAGATCTAAAAATCTAAAAATAGAATATATATTTTATACATTTGCGGTACCCTAATACGTGAGATGTTGTTATCAGCTGATAATGATGTATGTACTATCTTAGTATTTTCTATAAATATGTAGAACAAAAGACATTCAATATTACTCGGTGTACCTGTAATAATGTTTATATTACTTCTAACTATCCCACTGCAAATACCTACTTAAAAGTTAAATAGGTAAAATTCCTACTTAAAAGAAAAAAAATATCGATAAAAAGTAGTAATTTCTTTTTAGCACCAACCAATAAGTTCTATACCATGTACCAATATTAATTATATTTGCAAAATAAAAAAAACATATGGAGTATACATAGACAAGCGTAGAAGCGTATCGTAGTAGCCCGTTGTGCCGAGCGTAAGATAATTTTAAGCTGTACCTAAGTACTACGCTCATTTACCTACTGATTTAAATGATTGTCCGAGCGACGCTAGACGTTTATGCGAAAATATCGTAAACGTACTTGCTTCGAAATAAAGGGTAATAATATCAAAGTATTTCTACGAATGTGCGCTCGACATTTTGGGGGCTTGTTCAGTCACCAGTCGCACGTCATTTCCTCGTCACGAGTTCATTACACAATTACGTGCGTACAAACTGGCGAAACGTAACATTTGACGACCTCCGTGGTCGAGTGGCGTACACACCGGTTTTCAAGGTGTCGTCAGCTCAGAGGTCCCGGGTTCGATCCCCGGCCGGGTCAATGTAGAAATACCACTTTTCTACATTGTCTCGGGTCTGGGTGTTTGTGATACCTTCGTTGCCTCTGAATTCCATAACACAAGTGCTTTAGCTACTTACTTTGGGTTCAGAGCAATGTATGTGATGTTGTCCATATTTACATTTATTAAAAAAAAAAAGAAAAAAAAAAAACATGCATTGTATCGTACTGCCTTTCATTTCATATTCGATCGCGCGCTGGAACCGCGCATTAACTCCAACGCCACAGTTCGCGCGCATTGCCTCCACACATTTTTTTTTGTTTTTGTTACGATGTTTATTACCTTTCATGATACATTGCAGCAATGTGTACGGCAAATTCTTTCGTTGCATGATACATTTCATGTTACCTGTCACCTGTCTACGCACCATTAGGAATTAAATGTTTTTTTTTTACGTGACACAATATCACCCCCTTGATTTTTTTTCACTCCAATATGTGGTTTTGCCCACCAACTGTGACTGTTTATTACGGATGGCGAAATTAAATAAAAAATGGGATACCTAACAATCTTAGTAGACTACGATATCTCATTATTTTTAACTAGCCAATCATTCTTATGCCTACCAGAGGTTTTGATTAAGCTCAAACGAATTACAACAGTGTTGCCACTATTGAACGTCGTTATTATTGAGACTGAGAAAGATGAAGCTGAAAGCTAACATATACAGGGTGTTACTGAAAGGGTATATCTATCCAAAAGGTGCGGGAAGTACCTACATCTGGTATAGAGTCAGTTTACAAAATTTCAGCTAAAAACAAGTTAATAAAATATTTTTTATATCCATTTTTTTGCATTAATTATTCGACACCAAAAATTATAACAAACGTGACACCGCATTACGAGGGTCAATTTCTTATGAGTTTCTTTCCAAATCTATACTAATATTATAAAGCTGAAGAGTTTGTTTGTTTGTTTGTTTGTTTGTTTGAACGCGCTAATCTCAGGAACTACTGGTTCGAAATAAAAATTCTTTTTGTATTGGATAGTCCGTTTATTGAGGAAGGCTATAGGCTATATAACATCACGCTACGACCAATAGGAGCGGAGCATAAATGAAAAATGTTGCTAAAATGAAAAACCGTTAAAACTAAAACACGCGAACAAAGTCGCGCGGGACAGCTAGTGTTAAGATATATCGCTTCAGCGGTCTGGTTATGATTTTTGCTGTCGAATAATTGATGTGAAAAATTTGATGTTCATTAATTAATTTACTTTATTTGAACTGAAATTTTGTAAACTGACTCTATACCAGATGTAATCTTCACCCCTTTCGTATAGAAATACCCTTTCGGTAACACCCTGTATATGTCGTTTAAGTAAGTTTTCTGCATAATAAAACCACAGGCAATTTATGTATTGCCTGTGGTCTTACACAAATTTTATGTCCATTACGGACAAATTTACAACTGTTAAAATCTGATTCGATTTCACGTTTCTGATATGAAACAATACATTTGAGATTTGAAACACTTCACAGCATATTAAGTCTGGCATATTTTTAGTATCATACTATTTTATCGTATCGCCAACTAAGTATTACCATCTTTAAATGCGAGTCTTAATCAGTACACTAACTTAATGAAGGTGAATGATTACCTACAACAGATTCTTAAATCTTTTTTGCACCTTTTTTTTATATAAATGTTGCTCTGAACACAGAGTTAGTAGCTATATAACTTGTGTTGTAGAATTAGAGACAACGAAGCTGCCACAAATCCAGACCCGAAACAATGCAGACTAGAAGTTTTCTACACTGACCCGTCCGGAGATCAAACCCAGGTCCTCACAGCTGGCGACACCTTCAAAAGCTGCATCTACATTTTATAAGTAATTTTATACAACTAGTATACCTACTTGAGGATATTTGTGTAGATAAGATACCTACACGGCAATGACCAACGAACATATTAGGAGAACTCCAGGATTTATCAAATTTTTTCTTACTATTACACCGAATTCTAAATAAAAATACATTTCAGAGTTCTTGAACCCGCAAAATCCGCCTATTAACAAACAACTTATACATGAACTAGTCTCTGCTGTATGCTTTGTCTAAGTCGCGCCTTATCGATCCGCCATTCCTAATATTTATGATGACCCAAAAACTGCTAATCATTTTTAAACGTAATTTACATTTCTTAGGAAATTATTTGGTGAGTACGTAGATAGTTTTTTTTTACTTATTTCCTTAAGAATGATATAGGTAGCCCACCATGATAGTAGGTTAGGGTTTATTGAAGCATTTCATTATCTTTAATGTTTACTATAAATTGTATGACGTATGTTATGTTATGACTGTATGACACATATTTTATCACTAGCTGTCCCCCGCGACTTTGTTCGCGTGTTTTAGTTTCAACGGTTTTTCATTTTTGCAACATTTTTCATTTATGCTCCGCTCCTATTGGTCGTAGCGTGATGTTATATAGCCTATAGCCTTCCTCAATAAACGGGCTATCCAATACAAAAAGAATTTTTCAATTCGAACCAGTAGTTCCTGAGATTATCGCGTTCAAACAAACAAACAAACAAACAAACAAACAAACAAACAAACTCTTCAGCTTTATAATATTAGTATAGATTTTGTAAGTGCTTAAAACAGTCTTTAGATGATTTCGTACTTTTAAAAGTCATTGTGATTCAGTGAAAAATTGTGGTTGATGTATTGCTTTATATTGTGTTATAAGTACTGCATAACAGAAAATAATATTTCTCGTGAGCTCCTGAAAAATGGATTGGAAGTCGGAAGAGGGTTTTCTCAAAAAAAAATGCAAACATGTAGCAAATAAAAAAAAACTTTTTTTCTTTTTTATACTTTAGTTGGACCGAATGTATGATGTAGTTATCATAATAATAACATTAAAAAAAATACATTAGGTATACAAAAAAATGTGGCGACAATGGGTATTTGACTACTATCGAATTATTTATTTATTACAAATATTTCTATTAATAGTACTAAATTGAAGCAGACCTGCGAAATAATATCAAAAGAATATACACGAACACAAAAGTTATGACGCATGTTTTATCTCTTTTTCGCAAAACGACGACTTGTACGGGGCAGCCCCAGATTACTATGGAGAATTATCAAGGTGACGTCACCTGATTGGTTGGAATAGCTCTCTCTGTCTAATTAGCAATATTAAAATGCTTGTAACTAGTTCAATGCCGTTTTTACAACTCGACATAGTTTGTAATATAATTTTTCAAATGAAATGAAATAATCTTGTCAAATACCCAATTACAATATGTATGTACATATTTATATACAGAAGTGTCGGTAACGGTAACAGTGTCGCGAATTCAATTGTTTTTCCCATGCCCAACGCGCGTAAAGAAGTTTTCACTTCAAAAATACAAAAGAAGATCATTTCAAAGTACACTTTACTTACGTAGGTTACAGTGACATAAGATCACGGGTAACGAAAATAATGTCAGATAGACTAACACAACTACATGCAATCTAAATCAAAATAACACAATTACATAAATTTATAATATTTAGGGAATATCAATTGAACAATAATTGTGTTGCTATGAAAAAAAAAAGTTTATTTTAGAATTACCCACATACATAGTTATTTTGTATTAAATAAACTATACTACTTATCTAACCTGAAAAAAATATTATAGAAACGACAATGAAAGATTATTATTTAAATTGCCTTATTGTAATTATAATCTTTACAATAAAATATATTCATTGTTTTAATGAGCTCTTTCAGGCCTCTTTGACAGCCATTGTTTCATCATTCCATAGATAAAAACTAACTTAAATTATGTAAGTACCTATTTCTTTACAAAAGAAATAGAAATATACGTCCGTCTGATGTCTCAATTGACATTTATATAACAATTGTTTTTCCATCTCCTAATACGACAAATTTAAAGCGTAGTTTTTCCATTTTATTTAAATAAAATGGTTGTTTTGTAAACAATTTATAGTATTTAGGGAATTGCAATTAAATAATAATTGGGTTGCTCTGAAAAAATATCAAAATTTATTTTAGAATTACACACATGCATAGTTATTTTGTTTTACATAAACTATACTATCTTACCTGAAAAATATCAAAGAAACGACACTGAAAACTTTCATTTATTTAAATCTGTGGGCACGGAAGTGCCCCCGCCAAGACGAGCCAAGCGAAGCGCAAGGGCACTACCTACCTTTTCTCGAAGCGCTTCGTCGTTTCTTTGAACCCTTATAACTTGGGTTTGGACTAACCAGATCAAAAAAAAATTGGGATATGTTGTCAATAGCGGACTCATTAAACATATAAAGTTTTAATTGCATAACTCCTATACTTTACAACTTTACTACAAGAACTATTCTATAACAGAAAAGTAATGAACAGTGAATAAATTTTTCACCTTACGCTCATGTGAATGTAGCGAAATGGCCAAGCTACATATTTTGACTAAGGTGTAGAGTTTGTAAAGTCCAGACAGAATAGGGCTTCTGTCTGGACTCTGAGATCTGATAACTTTTTGACAATGCGAGTCATATGGTCTCGTCTTGGCAACATTTTACATTAAAAGGATTTTGGTGGGATTGCGTTATTATATAACCTTTACCTAAAAATATTCATTGTTTTTTAATGAGCTCTTTCAGTCCTCCTTGACAGCCATTGTTTCATCATTCCATAGATAAAAAATAACTCAAATTAAAGAAGTATTTGCTTACATTTATATAAACATTGTTATCTTCTGTATACTATAGTGACGGCAGACATCTTGACGATTATTTAACTGTTCTCGTGTGCACTTTTTTTTGCCAGTCATGCAGTCTTGATAAATATTGAAGCGTAGAAGATGTTCATCGTATCTCCACAAAGTGTGTATAAGAACGTGATCTTTTATAAATGGTACTATTAGAGATACCAATAAGTGGTTTATAAAAATAAAAAGCCGCACTTAGAACTGTCAGTTCGAAGTACTTTTTGATCGTTATATTTTATCACCTTGAATATATTTCTGACACATGTAAACAAAATATGAATGTCCATTGTTGTCCCTTTCAATTGTCAAACCAAAATATTTATTCTATACTAGCTTTTTCTACTGTACCTATTAGGATCTGACCAGTCTTACCGGATGCAGCTGAATACTAGTACGTTACATGAAGCAACTGCCTCTTACTTCCATAACTCACTTATGCTATTCACAAACTCACCCCCACAGAATATTTATAACTAGCCGTCCCCCGCGACTTTGTCCGCGTGTTTTAGTTTCAACGGTTTTTCATTTTTGCAATATTTTTCGTTTATGCTCCGCTCCTATTGGTCGTAGCGTGGTGTTATATAGCCTATAGCCTTCCTCAATAAATGGGCTATCCAACACTGAAAGAATTTTTCAAATCGGACCAGTAGTTCCTGAGATTAGCGCGTTCAAACAAACAAACAAACAAACTCTTCAGCTTTATAATATTAGTATAGATTTACCGGGGCTGTCTCAGTTTAATGCAGAACAACAATAAAAACATTTTATTTATTTAACTCAACGACTCATAAATACTGGTAGAGAATTTCTTTCTGACGACAGTTTAAAATGTCCGGGATCAAAGGCTTAAATTGCTTTCTGCGGCAAGGGAAGATAATAATGGTCACCCAACTACAAACCGACCTTGTCAGAAAATACACGAGCCCCTTGTATAAAAACCATCGATCATGTCTTACCACAATTGTTCACACAACACTTATTTACTGAGATACTGTAAATGTTTGCTCACGTTTAATTAGATAAAACCATGTAAAACTACTCACTATCTTAACTTCAGTAAGTACAAAGTACAGTCAGTAAAAACTATTGCACTTAGTAGCTTATCTCATTTGATAAAATAGAAGCATTGCCATACAACGTGGAAATGCCGCCAGTCTTTTGGGTACACTTCCAGTCGAATGCAACGCGGATGAATTTTTTTACGCCCTTTTTTAGGATTTTTATTAGTTAAGAGTTTAGTTTTTTTTTGAGTGTACTTATAATGTATAGTATTTAAAATTTGATAACAGTAGTATTATTTTGTCCAACCTTTATTCGAAAGCCTTTAGACAATAGGGATGTTTCCTGGGTATGAAAAGTTAAAATCTATTTAGTCCGTCAGTTAGATAATAAAAAAATATTAGACACGTATTTTTTCTTTTATCAAAACAATAAAAAAATACAAAGATACACCCGCTTTAAAGTTTCGGAGTGGGGGCTTATGACGCCACGCCTCGCTAAAAATCGTAGCGAGGAGTGACGTCACGCGTAATTTCCGTTCTCTGTATTTTGATCATTTTTTGTTTGCAGAAAAAAGAAAAAATACGTGTCCAATAAAATTCAATAATCTACAAGACGGACATTAAAAAAAAAATAGGAAACATGCCTATTCTGTAAAGAATGACATGTTTCCTATTTTTATAATGCCACAATTCAATTCGGCCTTCTGATTGTTGGCCGAATTGAATTGTGGCCCGGATTTTGCTGAGACAATATAACCATCTCTAGTATAAGATATTTATGTTTTTTATGTGTAACTTAAAAAATAATTAGGGTAGGTATATTCATCTTTTAGTACGACAGGAGAGTAGGCTTATTTGCTATCTACTGTTGATAACTCAAGCGATGTTCAGTGGATAAAAATAACGGTACTAATCGCAATTTAGTAGCGGCTAACGTCGATGACCAACTACGTTATAGTAGATCTAGTTGGTCACTGAGTTTAGACGATACTAAATTTGTGTTTTTTATGAAGCTACTAGTATCGTTTTAGTTGACAACTGCCATAGCAAATAGCCCTGCAGGATTCCCTAATAAACCCTGATAAAACCCAATTATTTTCGTTTTCAAATTCAATTACAAATTTTATCCAGAAATAAGACATATTTTGACTTAGTTCAATATCCTGTCATTTAAACAATTTAGATTATAGACTCAACTTTCATCCATTTGTCGAGCTGATAATTGTGTATTTGGAATACAGAATATTTCTAAAATCCATGATAAACTCAAACAGCTTCTTCCGCCTAGCCTTTTCTCAAATTTTGTTGGGGTTGGCTTCCAGTCTTACTGGATTCAGCTGAATATCATATTTTACATGGAGTGTCTGCCTATCTGACCTCCATAACCCATTTTACTGGGTAATTAGACAGTCGCTCGGTACCAACAGCTTAACGTGCTTTCCGAGGCATGGACAAATGAGGAAAAGAAGGAACAGCAATTTTAGCAAATACGTACAACAGTTTATAAATGCTTAAAATGACCATTCAAATGTTTTTAGTAGTCTATTACGCGTCTAGACTTCTTAGGTATCACCTGTATACACACATGCTGTTTCATTCCTTAGCTCTGCAAGAGGATAGGTATAGAACTTTTTTTATTTAATTAGGTGTTCAGCCTAGCCTTTTCTCAAGCTATCTTGGAGTCGGCTTCCAGTCTTACCGGATTCACCACATAACCGTTTTTTAACCGACGACGCAAAAACGACGAGTGTTGCAGATTTGACGTGTGTCTGTGTCTCTGTTTTTTGTCTACTCGTAGCTCTCTAATGGATGAGAAAGATTTCTAAGTCAAGACTGTATTAGGGTATGTCTTAAAAACATATTCAGCCGTTTTATAGTTATAGGTAATGGAAGAGGGGATGGATAAACGTTATCAAGCGATAACGATATCAAGCGAATATATCCGAGTGGGATATAAAATGAAAGGATTTAATTTGTATATATAGTATATGAACATTTACTATGGTCGAACACGATTTGTACCACAGATTTGTTCCTATATCTAGATCTAAGTTTAAAAAGCGTAAAAAGAAAATTAAAAAATACCCAAATAAAAAAAAACATAATAAATGTCTGAATAGGTAAAATATATATATCATATGATAAAACTGTAAAAAGTAATAAATAATTTGAATATTATTAGTGAAATGAAAACAATGAAAATTGTATAATAGAGGAAGTTTAAAAGTGGCACCAGTAACAGAAAGCCTGACAGGAAAACGCTTAGGATGGTATGGGCATGTAATGAAGAGGGATGAAATGCTGGTGAATAAAAGAGTTATGAATTTGGGCGTGGAGGTCTGGAGAGAAAGAGGAAAGCCGAAGAAAAGATGGATTGATTGCGTCAGAGATGATATAAGGGAAAAATCTGTGAATGACAGTACTAGTATGACAGCTAATAGAGTGCAATGGAAGGAGAAAACATTATAAATTGAGAAAATAAATTGGGAAAAGGGCAGGAATAAGATTACCAATAAAAAATTAACATTATGGTATAAATAAAAATCTTTATTGTATACATTATATTAGAATTTATAATACAAGATACTATAATTATTTACTTAAATTAAAACTTTGTCGTGTCTTGTTAGCGACAAAGAGATATAATATAAGTCGTCTTCTTTTAAATTCTTAATGCCATATGGCATTAAGTCCGCCTTATGTACGTCTGTTTACTGTTACGTGTGTGCATTAAAGTATAAATAAATAATTAAATAATCGTGTATATTTTTTTATGTTATTTCGTATTTTTGCAAATAATGCCGAATCTATCGGCAACGTTCCAGTCACGTGGGTCTACCACTTCAACAACTACAGCAAATAATCCTTCATATCGTACGTCATATGATGTCATATGACGAGACAGCTGTGACGTAAAGAATTACACCCGCCGCAAAAATATTGTCAAATAAGACTCATGGAATGATTAGACTTATCTACTAAAAATTACGACAACAGGTACTGCATGACTTGCTACAAGTTCAATTCATAGGACACCCATGTGTGATCTAAAAATATTTGTTCGAAGTCTGAGTGTTCGTTGTGAATGTGATTTTAACATTTGTAAAATCCCCCGTGACCCGAGATGACCCAAGACAAATTCTGGAGATACCTAACTTAATCATGAGATGGGCCTGGCAGTTCAATGAAGGTATTTAAGCACACAAGGTTGCAAATTTGAACCCCTTACAGGCAAGTGTACCAATTTGACTTTTTATGAATTATTTTAAGACATTAACAATCGTTGAACGATAACATCGTGAAAAAATCAAAATTCCAAAAATGAAATAAAATCTAAAATCGCCATCCCGCAATGAGCAAACGTGGTGATCAATAGAATACATAACTGAGAAAAATGGGAGGTGTGGTATCTTAAAACAAATTAAACATTTTATCAGAACAGAAGGCACTTTCCTACACTAAGCAAATATTAATTACACAACGAAGCACTTATCATGTGAATTTCATCAGATCTATAAATAATTATGTATATTTACTTTTCAGCGTTATCAAGGCTACGACTGGGAAATCCAGGTATCTTTCCCAAAGATTTCTAGGTCACATTGCATATTTAAGTTTTATATTTGTTTTGATTTCTAATACTATCTAGTTTTTGTCACGGAATTTTTTTACTACTATCTAAACTGCAGAATACAATATAAATAATTATTTTATTTATGTCGGGTTGATGTCCTACAATAAGATAAAAGATTTCGAGCTGATAAAAGTTGACTTCTCAAGACATTATTTAAATCTTTTATTTAAATATTTGTTTAAAATATTTACCATCTGCATGGTATATAATATAACGTCCAGCTCAGTCTGTTCCATTACGATGCAACGGGCCGTACAGTACACGTCTGCTTTTACTAAAAGAATAATATTTCGCGATTTGTTTTACACGAAGAACACGTACTTAGCGCGCGTCAGAGCGCTAGCCTTTTTTTTTTTTTTTTTATCGGGGTGGAACTCTAATGATTTCAACCCACACCGAGGGCACGACGTGGGGATATGTCGGACTTACACCGACTAAAAACACCCCGGTCCCGTCCTTGCCTTTGCCGGAGCCGCGGGATCGCTTACGCAGGCTCTGCGCGGCCTCGGCAGGCTTAGTCTTTACTAGACCCCTTCTAGAGGGGAGGGTGTATAGTGCCCACCCCTCGCTCCTTCAGAGGACGGACGCGTGGAACTTCGCGTCCGCATCCTTCGTGGCCTGTCAGCTGATCGGGTGACGGGGTGCCCTCCTAGTCACCCGCAGGCCCGGCCTCAGGGTGGCCTGAGGTCGTTGCGCACCACGTTACGTGCCATGGTGTTACGGCGCCCTTGGCGCCTGCGGCGAGAAGGGAGCTGGCTTGTGGACTCCCTTACTCGTTCTGCTGCCTCCTTGGAGGACATGACTGCGTCGCAGAAAGCGACTACGGCCTGCCAGGCGCTCTCGCTCCGGACCATGTATGATAACACAGCCGGAAGCGAAAGCGCCCGCCCTCCCATATGCGCGACCAATTCGCGCCTCGCCGAATCCCAAGCTGGGCAAGTCTGCAAAGTATGCAGTGCATTGTCCTCTGGGGCTGTGCAATGGTGGCTCGCCTTCGTCATCTCACGCCCGATCCGGCACAGGTACGTCCCGAAACAGCCATTACCGGTAAGCACCTGCGTCAGTCGGTACGTGAGGTCTCCGTGCCGCCTCTCTAGCCAGTCCCAGAAGACAGGCCGGATTGCGGCTATGGTGTCCTGCCCAGCAGTGGGATTCCGCAGCTGCACGAGCCACTCCTCTTTTGCTGCTATTTGCAGCACAAATACAGGTTTCCACGGCAGCGTCTGTGCGAGTAACGTCGCCGCTTCACCGGAGATCGTGCGATACCCCCTTATGACTCTGACGGCTATTGCGCGTTGCGGTTTAGTGAACAGCTAGCCTGACTATGGCCCTTTGGCCACGACATCCCCGCTTGCACGATTTGCGTCTTGCGTCAGCGACCGCGGTTAGAACAAATGTTATGCAGGCTCCAGACTCCTGTGTGATTCACGGCGTGGATTCACGCCGTAATTTTGCCGCAAAGTCGTCGCGAAAAACATGTCCCTCCACATTCGCTATCGTTCAGTTTAGTACGCGCGCTCGCCGAGAATGGTCGCCCAATGTAGTGCTATCGCCGTGACGCTATGCGCTTTGGCCTACTATAATTATGTGTATATAAAAGAAAAGCTGTCCCCCGCGACTTTCTTCGCGTGTTTTAGTTTCAACGGTTTTTCATTTTTGCATCATTTTTCATTTATATGTAGGATGTTATATAGCCTATAGCCTTCCTCAATAAACAGACTATCCAATACAAAAAGAATTTTTCAATTCGAATAAGTAGTTCCTGAGATTAGCGCGTTCAAACAAACAAACAAACAAAAAAACTCTTCAGCTTTATAATATTAAGTATAGATAAAAAAGAAATTAAAAAAAAATGGAAAAGACGAAGATGGTGGATGACAAAGATACATCGCAACAGAACAAGGTAAGTGGTACATACCTACGATAACAATGTCGATTTAGATGGCGTAAAAAATCTGTTAAATTAGTTTAGCCCTGTCAGACACAAAAAACTACGTGGTTTTAATTGCTGGACAAAGCTAATTATAAAATTAGTCTAAAATTATAGTTATATTTTAAATGTTAAAAAGATTTGGTTAAAGCATTCGCCATCCAGGTCGACACCATTGTCAAAAAGCAAATCAATCTTTTACACAAAGAGACCGCAAGCATACCGCAAGTGATAAGCTTGACATGCACTTGACAGTACTATTTTATTGCATACAAAACGAGTTTTATACGGTCATTTTATTTGTTGCAGCTTGACTATGGAATAACAATTGATAGAATTAGTTGCCGAATCTTCTGGTAAATTTAAAAAGTTTACTCGAGTGTCTTTAAAAGATTTCGAGTACATACTACATAAGGTTTCACCATTGATTATGGAAGATACTCAACTGTGAAAAGCTATTCCAGCTCGAGTGCGTCTGGCTATCACGTTAAGATTCTTGGCTTCTGGAGATAGTTACGAAAGCTTGCATTTCTTATTCAAAATTTCACCTCAAATAATTTCGGAGATCATACCTGAAGTATGGCTTTGAATCAAGTCTTGAAGGAGGAAATTAAGGTAATAAAATATTACTTAAAAACATGTTTATTTAGAAAAATAGAAACAATCACTTTGTACCTATTCTGAGATCAATCCCTAATAAAAAAAAAAACATCTGAATTATAGAAAACTTGAAATGAATAGCTTTGGCTTACTTAGGCAAGATGAAATGTTTTATTAATTACATTTCCAAATTCAGTCTGTGAATCTTCTGTCACTTCATATGGAGTCTCTGTGTTTGCAAGGTAATGAGTGTCTGGAGATTCGTGGCCATTGGATGTTACCATAAATCTCGAACCAGAGTTTCTGCTATTTTCAGGAATGTGAATGACTGGAGGTTCTATAACTTCGTCCGATGTTACCATAACTCTCGAATCAGTGTTTGCGCTATAGTCAGGAATGTGAATGGCTCTAGATTTTATTAATTTATTGGATGTTACCATAACTTTAGAACCAGTGTATGTATTGTAGTCAGGATTGTGAGTGACTGGAGATGAGGAATTATTCATTGTATGTTCGGAATAAATTGAATGAGATGTGTTAGGTCTCCCATATAACGTAGTAGATGGAGGCGGAGATTGGTATTCGGAATATGTTGAGCGTGATGTGCTAGGTCTCCCATACGCAGTAGATATAGACTGAGCTGGGCTGTTAGAGAATTTGTTGTATCGATTTCGACTATTTTGTTGGTGGCGTAGGAATAAGCCGTTTATTTAATACATGAAAGGTAGTCTGTCATCTTCAGGCAATATCTTTATTTTTTGGCTAACATTTTACCATATAGGTCATAAACATCATCTTGACCGGACTGGGATTCTTTCCTATTCATGGTTGACTTTAATGTAGCAAGAGCATATTGTACAACTTTGCCAGCATCTTGAAGTTCAGGTGGGTTTTTGCGCCGACGAATTGTGTGTGGTAACTTTTTTTGGTCGTTCGGGCTTTGTACATCTTGTTGCCCTTCGACCTCTTCATTGTCAACAACTGATTCTTCCTCCTGAAAATAAGCGTAAGAAACAATTGTATCAATTTTTTAATTTTTCAGATTCCATCGACCGCTGAAGAATGGCTAGATATCGAAAACGGATTTGCTCGTAAATATCCTCGTGCTATTGGACCCATAGACGGAAAGCACATCACTCTAGAATATCCATTTAACTCAGGATCAGTGTATTATAACTACAAAAAAACATTCAGCATAGTGTTGCTAGCATTGGTGGACAGCAGTTACAATTTTATTTTTGCAGATATAGGTTGTCAAGGCAGGATAAGTGATAGCGGAGTATTTCGGAACAGTTTGCTATGGCAAAAAATTTGCAAATGCGTTAAATATTCCTGAACCAAGCCCTCTCTCAGGCTCGAATGTCGATGTACCGTACGTATTTTTGGGAGACGGTGCTTTTGCACTTACAGATCATGTGATGAAACCTTATCCAGGCAACCATGAATGTGGTTCCCCAAAACGTATATTTAACCAGACATTGTCACGAGCACGTGTTGTTGTAGAGAATACATTCGGAATACTTGTAACAAAATTTCGTGTTTTTAAAAAACCGTTTCAGCTATGCCCAGAAAAGGTGTCTCTTATTACAATGGCTTGTATATTATTGCACAATTATCTCAGAAGAAGCAATACTTCGTTACCCATATATATACCGCCCGGGACCATCGACATGTATGATAACAATGACATACTCATACACCCTGGTACATGGAGACAAGAATCGGAAAAAAATTGTGCTGTTCGTGATTTGCCACACGTACCTCGTCGACCGGCTTCGAATGCGAGAGAAATAAGAGAAGAATTCACAAATTATTTTTTTGCACAACACCAACAACAAGATTAAGGCAGATTGCCTTAATCTTTACATGTTGACATCAATTATAAATTTCAAATAAAACATACTAACCATATTTATAGTTTTTTTAAAACTATCGCTTTCTCCTATAAAAGCATCGATCGCGTCAAAGGCAAACCAAATGGGCTTATAAATTTCGTCGCTGCTTGCTCCAGACTTCTTTTCAGAATCTTTCACCTTTTTCCTATAATTCCTATAACTGGACATTAGATTGTCTTTTTTTTTAAGTCAGTCACTTCAATATTCATTATTTCCTTTATTCGCATCCATGCGTCATGTACTTTCATTTTATTTTTATGATCTTTGTGTTTATGGTTCATCCCAAAAACCTCACGGCACCGAGTCTCGCTCGCTACTGTTTTCACGCGTGAGTGTGGATGCGTTTGCGTTCACGGGAGGTTCGCGCTTCGCAAACCCTTTGACGCGGGCGCAAAATACCGACACTGAACGGGGAACAAGGCGTGAAAAGGCGTGAAGCCCGTGAACGGGCGCGAAAGCCATCCACATTCGCGGTTCGCGGCTTTCACGGGTGTTCACGGCGCGAATGTAAAGCGCGCTCCACACTCACGCGTGAAACCAGTAGCCATTCTCGGCGAGCGCGCGTACTAAACTGAACGATAGCGAATGTGGAGGGACATGTTTTTCGCGACGACTTTGGGGCAAAATTACGGCGTGAATCCCACAGGAGTCTGGAGCCCGCATAAAACATATTGAAGATCAACGTATGACAGGACCAACGGCTTAACGTGCTTTCCGAGGCACGGAGAAGTCTCAGTATTTTACAAATGGTTACCAATCCACGGACCAACCAAGGCGAGCGACTCAGCCACAAAACTTAGACTAGTCGAGACATTTTATAGTTTTTCTGTCGGACGGGAGGAATTACGAAACGACCGACGGCACAAACTGCAATGAAAAATACATTATTCAAGAACTAATCAACAGACCCTGAAGGGCCTGTTGATTAGTACATCAGAAAATAAACTTTGTTTTTGTAGAAATGTTGAAAACATGTCAGGAATCAGGATATAATGTTAATTATTAAAAATTGCAAGCAATAATGTAAAAAGACATTAATTACTACAACCAAAACCAATTTAGGTTCTAGGGGTAGGGAAGAATATAAATTGGATTATTGCATCAAGCTTTTCACCTGAAGGTAATCTAACACCGCTATAACGTTAACACCCATAAACATATCCTATACTATTGCATATCTTGGATCGTTGCCGACTTTTAAAAAGGATTTAGAGTTAGAGCTACGGATTTCTCATAAATTTAAAGGAATCGTAGCTTCAAAACGACTACAACTTGAACTTACTTATGTAGGTATGTATTTAGATATATATAAGTATGTTTATCTTTGGTGGTATATAGCAACTTTGGCTTACTACATTTGTGTAAAGTTTCCGCGCGGATTTGGCTGCAGGCCGAGATACAGGCTCACGCCTTGTTCGACTGCAGAGGCTCCTTCTCTTGTTTATATACACTCATGTCCATACTTTTATGACTATTTTAGTAACCTTTTAGTGTCAATAAAATATATTATTAAAAAATTTGTCTGGTTGCTATAATACAGGCTCTGCCTAGGATCCTCTTTGGGATCAGATGGCCGTGTGTGAGTTGTCCCAAGATATTATTATTATTTATTACTCACATTAGCAATAGACGATAGGCAATGGAAAGTGGTCTCGCAGTGGTTTGTGATGACGTTGCCGATCTCGTTGACATCACTGAGAGAAACCAGCCTTGCCACCATCATACCCAAACTGGTCCCCTAGCCCCTGCAAACATTGTTATTAAATTATAATCTATACTAATATCATAAAGAGAAAAGATTTGTTTGTTTGTTTGGATTGAATAGGCTCCGAAACTACTGAACCGATTTGAAAAATTCTTTCACTGTTGCGAAGCTACACTATCCCAGGGTGATATAGGCTATATGAGGACTAAAATATATTTTTTTATCAGATTGTGCAAAGCCGGGGCAGGCTGCTGCATAATATAAAAAAGTAACGATAAAAATTAAAAATTAAAGTCACTATACATTAAGCATGCCAATTTTAGTGCCACTTGCTACGATCCTAATATCATCACTTTAGCTTCATTATTATTCTATCAATATCTAAATCATGCGAAACTGTTAGGCAGTTCCTACCGATATTATTTTGAGACTATACCAGGATATTAAATATAATGATACGCTGATTTCAGAATATGATTATGTTCTATATGTATACCCATTAACCCTCACCTATTACAAGTAGGATAAAGATCCACAAAATACGAGCCACGCATCTGATTCCTAGAGCAGTTCCTTGCGGTTCCCTTAAGTTCACCAGGGTCAAACTGACCCCAGAGGCAGCCAGGACGGTGGCAAGAAACCAGGCGTGAGGGAGTCGATCCTTGCGACCCCGACCCGATGACGGAGTATGTGGTGTTGGTTGATTCGCTGTAGGTGCACTGAAATTTTAAATTTAAAGATGTAAAAATGCTTCTTAGCTAAAGTAAATACTTCTACTAGTCTAGGTAAGAATTTTATCTGTACTTCTTGTCAAAAAAAAAACGTATAATTAGGTTTAACACCTGCCGCACTGACCTTGCAGACAGTGTGCTGCTGGGGGGGAGTTAGTTTCTCCGTTTCTTCTCCACAGCCACAGCACTTAGGAAGCAGTTAATGGTGGAGAAATCTGGGTGCTGTCCATTGTATTAATGTTGTTCGAAAAGTGCTCGCAGTGGTCAGTGGTCACAGGTTCGAGTCACAGATATTCGCTCCGCAATTTTTTCCTTTCTACTATTTGTATTTAATTATATATTAATGTATCCATAAAATCTATTTTAATAAATAAAACTCGAGTTACAAATTTCCAATTTAAAAATAATAGCAAAGTGTTAAAAACATATTTGCTATGTCATACTGAACAGGCGTTAAGACAAATAATATTATGAGCAACAAATTACTTCATAACGATAAGTATATTCTATTCTTTATCCGAAAGGGTATATGAAATGTGTGTGATTAATCCTGTATACGGCACACCTACGCGATCCTATTTTTGGGGATACAAAAATAATATGATGTAATTTCTTCTACAACATAATTTAGCCAGCGATAATACTTTAATTAGCATTAATACTACCATAATCTTAGCGATATCGTTAATAGCATTACATTATTGGCATTATTATTTATTATTCCATATCTAAATAGTTTTAGCAAGTAAATGCTTGTCAGGCACTTTTTTGATAAGTACTTTTCTAATTAAGATTTTATATTTGTCATTATCAGTCTAGGTTTTATCATTATGATTTAAATCCTCGCACGTGACATTATTTCTATATCGAAAATATCGATACGGTATACCATAAAGATATTAATGACCAGTTCTCAAAAATGTTGGGACTTAACTACTGTAAAATATTCGAGCAAGTTTTTCTGTGTAACTTATTTATTATCCCACTGCTGGGCAAAGGTCTTCCCTGTGTGACTCCAGATTTTTCTGATCTGGCCACTTTACACCGATCACGTAAGAAGCGATCGGTGTCATGTCGCTACCGGTCTCTATGATTATAACTATAAAAATTCATGGATAATGTAAAATAATCAGAAAATTATCCATCCGCGTATTTAATTTTCTCATTCCCTCTTTGACCTCATACATTCGGATCAGCCCATCCAATGCCTTCCTATATTCTCCCCGACTAGCCAAATACTTAGAACTCAAACACACACAGGAACACAAAAAAGAGAGTTCCAATACCCAGAGATAAAGCCATTATAAGGGTATATAGTCTCCAGGGTCTAAAGGTGATTCCCAACCAGTGTAGAGGGATATTGATTAGTTTAGAGGCAGTATTAAGTATGCTAAACCTAAAAAAATAAATAAACAGATCATACCTACTTAGTAAAATTCAGTTTGGTGATAGTTTGAATCACGATAGATTGAAAATCGTTTCCGTCATTTTCCGGGTAAAGAGAATTTAAAAGGGTTTCGATTTCTTTGGCTGACAAGAATGGAAACTAAACTCCTTTGTAAACAGGGGGTTTACCGTTTAAAAAAAGGAGAGGGCTTGACATAACTTTTTAATTAAGTCAAGTGACCAGTGTCCTATCTCCAGTATATTTCTGTCATAGATTTCTGTACTCTATGTTCCTATATTAAATTGTCGTATTCTGAAATTGTTTTGACTTTAGAAGCAAACTGACTGCTTGTAGTATTCTTTTACTCCTTTTTTTAATGTTTGTACCTTCTTGACTTCGTGCCCATCAGCGGTGTGACTCTGTAAGACCTCATTCTAAACTTCGAGTCTGAATCCGCTGTGAGTTTCTTGATTGGCATTCCAAAAACTCTTTTGATA
Organism: Diachrysia chrysitis; assembly: GCA_932294365.1. Lineage (NCBI taxonomy): Eukaryota > Metazoa > Arthropoda > Insecta > Lepidoptera > Noctuidae > Diachrysia > Diachrysia chrysitis. The sequence continues at coordinate 12,239,634 of OW028652.1, read as the reverse complement.
ATTCGAATTTACAGTAGCGCTACCCTTGCGAGCGTGTCAGCGAGTTGAACTAAATTGAGGTGAGATTTTGACAGATAAAGTATGAGATGACATAAGAAGTGGGAATCAGTAAAGATAATTCCCCCGTCACTTCGACGCTCACTTCGCACTCGAACCCGATCGAAATCAAGGTTATTTTAAACTTTATGCGAAGTGAGAGTGAATAGCGAAGTGAGATGCGAGTTGCTGTTTGAATTTTACAGAATCGACGTGCAGTATCTCATTAAGTATCAGTCTATCAGTGTCTGTTGGTATCTACTGATACAAACATTAATTTTGATATAATAAGGTAAGGTACTGATAGGTACATAAATTTCAATATAATAAGGTCCTAAAAATGTTGCCTACATACTTACTAAAGGCAACGCACTCCGAGGCTATGTTGAAGGCGTTCATGATGAATAGGAACTGGCTTCAGTGCGCCGCTTCTGTGCTGTCCTCCAGGATTCTCATGCTTAGCTTGAAGCTTGCGGTGGAACTGCAATAATAATAGACAATTTTATATAAAAATATAGACACCTAGTTAGACTTGCCAAAAATTTAAGACGTATGTGTCTTAAAATTTTAAAAAGATAAATATTTGTTGCCTGGTTCAGTATTTTATTAATCAGCATTCAAACAATGTGGGCTTCGAACCCTTGACAAGATACTCTTTTTACCCAGAAGCCTTCGCGAAATTTTCTTATGGGCTGCCAAAGCACATGGGCATAAAGCAAGCGATCTATAAATTAGTAAAAATACCTACATTGTGCCATGTAGTAGGTCCCGTATCATCATCATTTAAAATCTTCGCATCTGTTACACCACGGGATTTATTCTTCTTACTTCGTGATGATGGTTATCTTAAAATCTGACCAGCGCAAAACATGGCCACATCGATTGCTTTTATATTAGCCTTTTTTAGATATTCTGCTGTGGCGCTAACTGGGAATCTGGGGCAACACAGCACGGGATATATTAGGTACATTACCATATTTCTTGTAACATGTAACTACACAAACACCTGTAGAGTAATTTTGGATCCAATAGCAAGACATCACCGTTTCGGATACCAGACCAAAATCATCATCATTATTTTCATATTTTACTAATAACGTAATCAAAGGCGGATGTAAAAAAATCATTATACGTCATAATGCATTAGGTACGAACATTTAAAGAGACCAATAAATTCTGATCTTCAGATATCTTTGACGTATAGGTAAGTACCTACTTTATCAATGATTATCACTTAATTCGCATTTGATATGGAACCGAAAATTGGCGGTTATTACTAACTTTAGAGATTTGCTTTTATCAAATTTATGAAACGTTGGAGAATGTTGATTCGTTTTCGATTTTATCTCTTCCTGACTTTTTAACTTTTTGGGGAAGGCTACTTTGGGGATAGGTACCATGACTTATTATAGGAAAGTAATAAAAATAGGGTCAGAAAAAGTAAGATGTATCTAAGAGCCAGATTTGGTGAGAACTGTCAACAAAATAATGGATAGATTAAAAATTATAATTGAAATGAATAATTTTCCATTTTCCCACGAGACTGAAAGAGCATCTATTTCTGGGCTTAATTAGTACATGGTATTACCGCAATAAATCTTTATCGCTTGATATATTGTTGGCAATCAATAGGAGACTTAATGTTTAGAACGTGCTATACAATATCTTAATACATTTACTGCTATTAATACTGTTATAATAGGCGGATGAAGTTCATTGCTTTCTGTTATTATTACATGGTTATTGAAAATCGCTTCTTCTCCTCGGCAAATCGATATTTTCAGGCCGGTAATGAGTTCGGACTCATTACCGGCCTGAAAAAAATTCACATTAGTGGCTAGTAATGGGTTTAACCTACATTTATGGGTTCTAGCAACCAATGTGGTTTTTTTTTAATGACTCCATTGAAATCAGTAAAAGAAAACATCGTGAGAAAACTTGGATCCCAAATATTGGAATCTGAAATTTGCCGACTGAGCAAGTGTGGTAATGGTGGTTCTGCTCGTTCGTTCTCTATACGAGAAGAGTCCTGTGCCCAGCCGTGGAACATTTATAGGCCGGTATTTTATAAGATGTTCTAGTATTTTATTCTAGTTAATATAGTCCTTTATTTATATGGTAATAGTGAGTCTTTATTTTGGATAGTCTGTTGGAGGAGCGAAGAGACCTGGGGCCGTTTGAACTGATCTACACAAGAGACATAATAATATTTGACTGGCCTGTTGGTCTTGTGGTTAGTGACCCTGAATACTAAACCAGAGGTTGCGGGTTCGATTCGCAACCAGGACAAATCTTTGTGTGATAATCATTTGTTCTGTGTCTGGATGTAATGTATCCATAATTAACAAATTATGGATAAATTACATCCATAATTTGTAAATTATGGATAAACATACTTATGTATTTAGAAATATAAAGTATGTTTATCAGTTGTCTGTTTGCCATAATATTGGCCCTGCCTAGTTTAGGCACTAAAAATCGGTCTAACCGTTTCGGAGGAGTTCGATAACAAAAACACTGTAAAACAAGATTTTATATATTAAGTACTATTGTTTTGCGATGTTCAAAAGCTTTTTTTTTCTTTCTTTACTAAAAATCATGCTTGAGATATGAATTTAATGTTACATCCATTCTATCGTTAGAAATACGTCAACGCGATGCAGACATTAGCTGATAACTAACTAATTGTAATGTCGATAAACTTCCAGTATCGAATTATTCTTATTAAACAAAGTTAATCTTCTGGTCATCGAATAAATTTTATGACGCTTTATCATATAAAATAAAATTTAATCATAAATACTGATTAGCATAATAATAATACGATAAAGATAAAAGCACTAAAATTAGAATTTATCTTAAATAAAATAATAATACATGCGAAAAAGTCGTGATATCCTATAGATACCTTTACACAGGCACGTGATAGTGAAAATCTGAGTTACGTAGTACCTATTTGAAAATATATATTTATTTTTAGGTTTCCGTACCTCAAAACGATAAATAAATAAATGTGGACAACATCACATACATTGCTCTGAACCCAAAGTGAGTAGCTACAGCACTTGTGTTATGGAATTCAGAGGCAACGTAGGTAACACAAACACCCACACCCGAGACAATGTAGAAAACTGGTTTTCTACATTGACTCGGGCGGGGATCGAACCCGGGACCTCAGAGCTGGCGACACCTTGAAAACCGGTGTGTACGCCACTCGACCACGAAGGTCGTCGATACAAATAAAAGGAACACTTCAAAAAAGGAGAAAGGATCGCTTAGTTGTCCGTCTGTCAATCTGCCATCTGAATCATGTTCAAATTAATATCAAATACTTCTAAGCTCTACGGACCTTCGATGACATAATTAATACTAAGCTTGCTCTGTATCCCTAGGTGCCTGGTCACTTACCAAGACGCACATACCAGGTGTCTATTCTTTATTAAGCCTCCAAATAGATTTATAATCACAGATCTGGTAGGTACTGTTTGAGTTCACAACATCTGATTACAAATTTAAGGCTAATTTTAAATTGACGTAATTTTTTATTTGACTTCTACCAAACAAAGAATATAATAATATTTTTTAATAATCTTGTTTTTTTTTGTATTTATTAATTGTGTTTTTTTTTATATATATATAAAACAGGTAACATTGATTCCAGCCACAAATAACATTGGTGAATCAAGAAGCTCATAAATTGAAAAGAGAAATGGAAAAATTTACCCGCTTTTCAGATAATAAGACGAGTATGAACTCAATGTAAAATTATATATTTATTTATTGATTTTTTGTACCTATGTACATACAATATACAAACATACACTAAGCAAATAGCCTTAATAATGTTACCTTAATAATGTTTTATAACTATCATTATGCCCAGTTAAAGCTCTTGCCTTAACCTAGACATGATTTCTGATAACAATATCTATATAAACATTGTGATTGCACACACTAACGGGAAAGTAGAACTTTGCTTTGTTATTCTGCATAATATATTTTTGGTCCTAGGGTACCGACGCATTTCATTTTCAGAACCTGATATTTTGACTAAATACCTAGTTGCCTTCTTAGCCTCTTAGTCTCTATGAATATTAAAGGACCACTGTCAAGTTTTTTTTTTATTATTTGCTTGCTGGGCTCAAAACCAGTTTTTTTGTTCATTTGTCGGTCTGTACGTTTGTTCCAGGTTATCTTTAAAATGGCTAGACTAATTTTAATAAGGTTTAGTTAGGAATTTAAGGAATAACTAGGGCTTATTTTTCTACCCGATATTTATAGCCACTAGACAAACCCGTTTTCAAACCTATGATTAGGGACAAAATGCGATTCTGAAAAAATGCGGTTGTAAAAAGTGTCGGGAACGAAAAAAAACGCGGTTGAAAATGAGGGGCGACTCAACTAGTTAAGTATATATAAATAAAATAAAAAGTTATTACACAAAATGACCTATAGAGGACTAATAATTTGTAGTTCCAAAATCACCATAAAACAATTATATCCTGCAAAACTGCATCAGACTCGCGCAGTGCCTGTTTACGTGTGTACGCTAGCCTTTATTTCCTTTCAGCATAAGTTCCTTCAACCGCTCGACGGAAGTTGTCATTAGTTTGATATACAGTGTAAATAAATTACTAGCTGATATGCCCTTTGATTATTAATAACTTTGCGCTTATAATTAGCGTAAAGTCGCAAAACCAGGGTATAGATATGCAGAACTAAAAATAGCTTGATATTTTTTTTCTTAAAACCAGCTTTTAGTCTTTATAGTTTCTAGGGCGCTATAAATATCTAGAAAGCTGTTATATTATTAAGATTCTGACAATAGTTTTTTCTTTTTTTTTTAACAAATAATTAATAAAGCAATTATAATATAAATTGAAAAGTTTGTGTTTAAAATAATATAATATTAATGTTGTTAAATTTCTGTTAAGCACACGGACTGTTTAAAAGAGGGATTTAACATTTTTTTAGTTCTAATGAACATGAATGTTTTTTAATTCTTATACAATATCTCTATGATATTGCAGCAGTAAAGGGTGTCAATAGCCCTGAAACATAAACAATATATTACAAGTCAATAAATAACCCTTACTGTGGTCCTTAGGTCCGGAAGTGCTATTATAGTGGGCTTAGTGACAGATTATATTATATTACAGCCGAGACCTTCACAGCCCCGCTAATAGAAGTCATTGATCGACATCCGCAGCTTGCTAAAACAAAGAGTAATTAACAGACATGATAGTAGGCAGTTTTCAATACTAAAAATATAAATTATAAAACATTACAGTTATAATTGCATCTTTTATTTTTGTTTATATATACAAGTACCTATACAGTAATACAAAAATAACTTATCAATCGGAAATTGGATTACTTCTTGAGGCATTGTAACCTATGGAACAATATTAGGTAATCAAATTCATCGCTTTGCAAGGTAAGTTCAATATAATTTAAGGAATTGGTCCATTGTCCTTACATTACTCCCTGACCTCCAAAAAACTGCATGTGGCAATAAGAATTTATCAGAACATTACTTTTATTGTTTGAGAAATATACCTAGCCTCCATAACTGTCAAGTTATTCATTTCTGTCATACAGTATTGAAAATAAAATTATTTCTGTAAACAAACTTGTTATGAAGATCTTACTTAAGTACTCTGGATCCATGTTAAAAAATTACGCAAAGTCATGGTCGAAAGGTAACTGCAAAAGAAAAATAAAATCGTCTACATAAGGACAAATTACACAATGTAGATGTAAACGTGTTATCGATGTATGTATAGTTTAAAAAAACATTGATTGCGGTCGCAAAATGTGAAGTCATAGAAATGTAGAGTCAGGGTTTGTGGCTCCGTGCAAACAGTGCAGATCAATCGATCATAAGATTAAGCAGCGCTTGCCAAGATTGGTCTACAGATAGTTAATCATTACTAAATTAGTCAGCATTTCGTATTTCTGAAAGTAAGTAAAGCCATTGATTATGGCCTTTCTCATCGCCATCCCAATGGACTACGAGAGTACTGTAGTACGAGTGCAACTGTGTCGTTCACACATTTTGTACTTGAATATCTCCTACGCAAATAGACAGAGAACAAATCCAGGATTCCCGTTCTTGGTTGGTTAAGCAATCTACACTACATTGGTATATCAGAAGTAAGAGGAATTTATTAAAGTATTGTTAAGTGTTTTTTATTCATGTTTTTAACTTTATTTTATGATGAGTCATAATAATTATTGTCTCTTTTATAGTTTTATTTAGTGTACTTAGTTGTGATTAATCCGATGTAATTAAATAAATAATTACACCACAAGATTTTTGTTTTTTTTTAACGATTCCTGTACTATGGAATTTAGCCCGTGTATCGCGGGGGGTTACACAAACATTTAATTGACATACACAAAGAACACCCAGACTTGGAACAAGCATTTGTGCAGCACTTGTCCCATGTGCATATTAAAACCATGTCACATCTGTAATGCTACTCACTTGCTCTATGCCTAGATGTAGGAGCGGCCACCTATTGTAAGGAACTGGGTCGCTGCCTGTCTGTCTGTGGCGACGTGACGTCACATATCTGATACCGGCGCGTCAGCTGATAACGACACTGGACATTTATGGACGAATATTGTGTGCGTAGGTGTAATAATTAATTAGCTACTATTTTTACTGAATTAGTATGATTTGTTATTGTAAGGAGTATTTTTATTTTTATTATATTAGTATTTTTTTTGGGTGTATCAGTAGTCTACTGACAAGACTATGATGATGATGTATTACAAATTTAATGATTCCTAATTTCATTATTTTGCACTAGCAAAACGTACGTTTTATACGCCACTTGTGATGTTAATTACATTATTAATAGGCCTGATACTTGAAAAAAAAAAATATCACCAACCCGTAACACTATACGACCATAAATTATATATAACCATAATGTATATAAATTATGATAAAAGTAATAAAAAAAAGTTTCTCATAAACCTAATTTAACAACCTACATTACAATAAATTCTTTATCAATCATGCAATTCATATTGTAATATTTATGTAATAACCACTTTAGCGGACATTAAACCTGAACCTGACCTTTAGATAAGTCAGCAGATCCTTCGAGTAAATATTTAACAATAAAAAATATATCAGTTGAATGTCAATGTCCTGACAATTATTACTTTATCAACAGTTACCTTCAGAGATATTACAAACCTAAGACAAACATTTTGTTAATATTTCAGCGACTTGTAGATAAGACTAAGGGATATGCAATTGTTATCCGATTGCCAAAAATCCTAATCATCAGAGGCTGTGGCCTAAACGTGCCTAAAAATCTACGTTAAGCAACGAAATGTGGTTGTGTGTAGATACATATATCGCTATTTTGTACCCATGATGTTTTACATAATAGAATCCGCCCATAAGGACCAATTTAAAAAACAATAAGAAACTAGTCGTAACCAAAGCAGCCTGAGTATAACAAGCTCTCGTTTGGTCAGTGGATAATGAGTGACGTGTCTCATAATCCACTTAGAGAGATCATTCACACCCGACAACTAGATTTAATTAAACCTCACGTAATGATGGCACAGTGGGAGCGTTTGGAACATTCAGATTATTTGTTCTACGAGTATTTTTATGTATGTTTTAAAAACAGTTGTAGGGCATGCCGTAAACCTCAGGGACAGTGGAAATGGGCAACGGCAAGCTCGGGGGAGTATCACCTCTCACTTAAGCATCTCCGAGATTTTCACTAGTTTTCATTAGTTTTCGTTTTTCACTTAACATCAGGTGAGCTTCTTGACCGTTTGTTGTTTATTCTATGGAAAGACTTGCAGGTGCAAGTCCGACATATCCCCACGTCGTGTCCGTGGTGGGGATTGGAATCATTACAATTTCATCGCGTAAACTAAAAAAAAAGTTCAGGTGGGTATGTAAACATGGAAGTATTTTGAAAGTTCTGAAACATAAATGGACTAGTCAGTAGTGCTTTAGAATGCAGCCTTCAAATTCTGAATGTTATTCAAAAAAGTCACAGTAAGCTTTTCCCTGCTTGGAAATGAATGAAAATGGACAAATTGGGTCAACAAACTACATGGAAAACCTAGGATCGGTTCGCTGCTCTGGCTTGTTAGCGCTAACTGGCAGTTTGAGAGTCGGACAGAAAAAAGTGGTGCTTTATTTAGTAGTCTTTTTACTTTATTTCTATGCCTATTATTTATATTATATATTACATTAAGGTTTATAAACATATAAAGAGTGTTACATTGTTTTGATTTTGACATAAACTTGCCTAGCTATACTTGATTTGTAGTTCCGGATTAATTTTGTTTCTTTTTTTAAACGACTTTCGTACTAACGTATTTATTCCTTGTGTCGCGGAGGTTTTTACAAACATTTAAATTCAAATACACAAAGAATGCTCAGACAAGTATATTATGTGGATCACACAAATGCTTGTCCCATGCAGGGATCGAACCCGCTGCACGTTAAGTGGTAGTTGGCGTGGCGACCTATACCACTTAGATAACTGTGCAATCACTTTATATTTATATTTCCAAGAACTGAGAAGACACTTACCCCCGGGTTCTGAAAAGCTGATCAATTTAATCTGTTGTCAAATCAACTGATAATGAATGTGATTTTTTTTACCAATAGACTAACAACCAATCACATCATTTACCATAAGGTTTGACAGGTCATTAACAAGTTTTTATGTTTATCTGGAGATTACTGTTTCAGTTTAACATCGTTTTTAATCATTTGAAGTCAGCACCATTACTTTCATTGATACCTATTTATTTTATTTAACTTCTTTTTAACAACGCTCGCTACCCCACTGCAGCCTACCCTTACTGGCAAATCCCGAATCAGATTAGCAGTTCACCTCACCCCTAAGGCGCAGCTTACAACCCAGCGGTTACAGTAACTCGATACGTATGACAAACGAACTATGGAGACGTACTATATCATATTATTTCAATTATTTGTTACGTATTAACGCATGTGGAGCTAATATTTGTAATTAAATACAAATAGTAGAAAGAAAAACTTAAACCTCAGGCAGGTTTCGAACGCGCCAGTCGCCAGTAGTTGCTGGTTCGAGACCTGCCTGAGGTTTAAGTTTTTCTTTCTACTAATGCGTCAAAAATAATTAAATTAATAAGTATTGGGCTGCATCATCTCTCGGATTTCTGAATTGACTAAAATTTCTGAAAGCACATGGTTAATCAGAGTCGGTGAGCCAAACGCAAGTTTGGTTCACTAGATGTCGCATACGTCGCTCTAAAGACGTAATAACTAGAAGGATTTTTTTTAACTTCCAAGCAGTGACCGCGGTAGCTTAGTTTATGTAATTTTGTTATTTATATTTCTACATTCATGGTGTTAATAAAAAAATACTACAAAATAAAGACCCAAAGCTTTCAGAATTCATTATAAATGAAGGTATCGGAATTCAAGTAAGGTACAGGTCCTATTACGTCATATTTTTTCAATTTGGTTTTCTTATTTATTTTTGAGGTGTACTACTTTTTTTACTAATTCTGTTTACAGATTTAAGTGATAAAATGCCTTTGTTTGAGTAGGTCATGGGTACCTTTAAAGCCAGTCTTATCATGAACATGTTAGACATAAATCTTTTTTTTTTTTTATTTCATGATAGTGAGTTTTATGCGGGCCATAGACGGGCAAGTAATTTGATCAGACTGCCTGGTTCTAACAATTATTTTATTTGACTTATACAAATTTAAAAAAGTCTGTGCGAACATTTGATGAAGAAACCTGAAATTTCGTTTTTCTATTTAATAAAACAGTTTGATCTTACTGCTTGATCAAATTATTTGAACGTCTATATAACCTGCATAAGTTAGTTGCTCCTCAAATAACGATACCTGAGTATGTATTGCACATCCTTGGCGATGAATCTTGATACTATCTCTGTAGATTGGCTAATCATTAGCAAATCAAATCCATTCGAGTATGACAATTAGATCATTCCAACTAGAACTAACGTAATTTAAGTACCTATAGCTTTACTGTACAACAAAATAATAAAGAAAAGGGGTTTTAAAATATACGAGAATAGTCTTAGCTTCAATAGAATAGGAGGAAAATTCAACTATATTTACACAGAATATTCCCACTTGAACTTCTCAACTATTCAGAACAGGGTCCAAAATTTATTTTCAACTAAGTATAGCAGTACCTACATTTATAAAATTAAAATACAGAATTACTATCAAACAAAATCTAGCTGTGTCACTTGATAAGTATCTTTAAATACGTGAAATTTAAATAATTGATAATAAGCACATTGTCAGTTCTTATCAAATACATATAGGTATAGTCTGGTATAAACGTTTCGGTATTTAGCCAAAAAAATGCTATCACACTCCAAATCACACAAAATTACTTGAAGATATCTCAAAGTCTCCTAAGGCCAATAATAATGTAGCAATAGAGTTACCATTTCACACATTATCAAACTTATTAATAATTATATTGTCTGTTTATTTAGCTTATAATAATTTAAAATGAAAACTCTAATTTATTCCGCAATTTATTTTGGGGTAGAATAACCGCGCCTTAAAGGACCAAAAAGGACCAAAGCCTCGAGCACAAGTGTAATCATCTATTATTATCCTTAAGTACTAAAGACAAGGTTGCAGTTGCATTTGATACACTATTTATGTAGGAAGGCAGGTGTCGGTGCAGCGTATCCACTTCCCAGTGAGATTTTATTAATAAATTAGGTGACCTGCGCACGACGCGCCGCGACTCTTAACCGTGGTGTTAAGACACACACGAGCGGTAAGATTGGCCAGCTAAGATTCAGAAAGTAACCCATTTTTACGCCTACTTATAACTCAAGATTATCTATAGATAGATTTATAATCTTACAAATCATTTAAAAAGTAAAAAAAAAAAAACATTGAAATACAAGAAATAAAAAAGTAAATATGAAGAAATAATTACATCAACAGTTTCGTTGATTTGGTAAAAAAAATATTAAATTAAAGATTATTTTTGCTTCCAGATGTTATTTTCTACTAATTTATACTTTTTGAATATACATTTTATTTATACTTTTTCGAGTATCTGTTTTTTTATGGTCCTTATATCGCCTAGATTGTCCCACTTGTAATATGAGTAATATTTTACACACTTATGAAAGGAGTGTCACATTTCTAATAGAATTATATTGTTCTTAATCTAGCAACAACGTATAGCATAAAATAAAAACATTTTTGGGCATTTTACTTACATTCCACATAATCGGAGATTATATTTTACAAATATTAATTTAATATCCGTTATTTTTTTTATATCATTACATACTTTTTAATTACTTGAGTAATTGAGTTATTTATCACTATGATAAAGGTACAAATCCCTGCATTTTTAACATGAACATGTTGATAGCAAATTTGTCAGTCGATAAATAGCGTATCTGTCTAAAAGTCTTTCGGCTGGCTTCAGTCCTCCCAACTTCGAAGTCTGTTTTTTAAGATGGGTGAAGAAGTTTATATAGGCTTACATCGATAGACGTTGTTCAAGGTTTTAATTAAATTTTACAAAAGCAAAATTAACTAAGAAAATCTCTCTCTCTAGAAGAAAAAGTAAAATTGGGTTAAGCTAGCCTTTTGTACGTCTTTATTAAGTAAATTATTGAAATATTTTTTTTTGTGTACAAAAAAGAATAAGCATAGAATAAAGAAAACTTTTCTTTTAACAAAATTATAGGTAGGTACTTTATCTTTCCTATTGAAAGTTTACTATTGAGTTCCTGTCAAAAGTAAAAGGGCTTACTCGACTCTTATATCTTCAAGAAATAGGCGCAACGGTGAACAATATGCAGATAAGTGTTATCTAACTAATTGTTCTTTAGTTTTGCCGTCATAGGTGTGGCTACTTCAAGTCAAGAGGAATAGCCAATAATGAATCATAATAGTAATAGTGATAGTTACGCCTATTTTGCTTTGGGAAATACCAAATAAAATAAATGAATATTAAGTTACACTTATAAATTAGTATTTTTATTCTCATTGATGCTACCTATAATTTAATTATTTATTTGACCATTTGTGTACGCAATCTAGGCGATTGCGCCTTTTCGTCGGCTTCTAGTCTACGTACGCAGGTGAGGGTAAGACACAAAAAAAAATATAGTCGTCTATTTTTATTACATGCTTTTTTTATTTTTTATGCTTTGGGCAGAAAGTACTGCAAATGAATCTCCATCTTTATATTGACACCCTATATTGAAAGAAATATTTCTGATTCTAATTAATAATTAGAAAAGTACCATCAACACTCTCGTAGTAATCCTTGATCTACGAAATGTTTGTATAGGCCATTAATGTTTTCTTATTCAAACTATTAGGTACCAAAAATAGTAAAATATTAACATACACTGTAACCAATTAAATTAATTTAAAATAATAATCATATTTTTTGTTATTACATAATTTTTTATGTTTATTTGACAAAGATTAATATTAATTTCCGTCTAAATAAGTTCGCACTCAAGATTTTCAGATAAACTTGTCCGGTTAAAATTTAGACCAATATCAAGACATAAAAAAGCAATTACTAGCGCTATCAGTGTTCCACGTCCTTTCAAAAGTCGAAAGATTTAGATAAAATTCGAAACCTATCTAATTATTTCAGATAATAAAAAGAGGTATCTGTTATTGATCGACAATGTAATGTTCTGGTGCAGTCGCACTGTCAAATTATAGTAACTTTTAAACTATCACGTTGCATGTTTATAATACTATTTTAATAAAACGGGAATTAGCGCGAACATTTATAAATCAATCATCTACCCTACACACTACACTGACCGTGTCCGTCATTCTGTACATTAACCGACTTTGCAGAAAAGCGAGGTTGCGAGATGAAGAACTGAGGGTAGATGAAGAATCACTATGTGCACGGAGCGATGACACCGCATCTCCAGTCTGCTTGCGACCACGGCCGTTGTAACCTGGTCGAAATGTCAAGCGTAAAGGTATTTATAAATGTTTCGCGCTCATTCCCGTTTTATTAAAATAGTATTATAAACTGTCAAGTTATATCCAAAAAGACTAGTGCGAGTCGATTTGCGCATGTAGGGTCCGTGCAAAAATCTCCAAAAAGCACGTCTCTTGTATGGCTTCCCTTAAATTTTTTTATATTATTATTTTGCGAATATCGCAATCCAAATACTGTGAGTAGTTTAGACGTCGTTGCCATTATTAACATGTAGCAAAAAAACGCCAAAAAACAACACGTTTCTATTTATTTAATTTTTTGTTTTTTTTTTGTTATAACTACAAAAGGAATACACACGCTGTGAAAATGTGAACTCTCTCACTATTGCGGTTCATGAGACAAAGAACGCTGCACTTGGCACCCTTTCCGTACGGAACCCTGAAAATTCTAACAAGTATTATTTACAAGTATAATTACATATGAATAAAGATTTTAACATGATCAAAAACCAACAAAGCGTTTGATTGATCGAAAATGGCCTATTCTTTGCAGATACGCAGCAGATTAGGGAAGTTCAGTTGTTTAGGAACTGGTTGGAATTCTAGGTTAGTAGTTATATATTTTTTTTATGTAAACAAAGTTAGGTTAGTTACACCATTTGTAACTCTAAAACGGGTGGACCGCGTTTAATCATTTTAAGTTTGTTAGATTTGTCTCTATCCCGAATAGCAGAATAATGATTAAAACAAAACAAATATGAAAAAATAAAACCAAAAATTTATATGTTACGGAAACTAAATAATCTACGATAAAAAAAAATACGCCGGTCAATGCACTGCATGCCCAGCAGTAGAAAAAATGATGTTATAATGTTCTTGACAAGACAAAACGTAGAGTCCCTACGTTCCCATGATATAATTTAAAAAGAAACTGAAATTAACGCAAAAAAAATAGCTATACATTTATTAAACAACAGAACAAATAACATTACAAAAATCATTGAACTTGAACCTTAGATCCGCGCGTTAGGCAACGGCTCTACCGGCACGCGCCGACGCTCGCCGACATTGCCGAACATTGCCGGCAGTGTGTCACGAACCTACCTATTATCACTCGAAACTTGCGCGCCCGTCTGCCCGCGTAGGCCGTATGAGCCGCACGGTGCAAGCGTGCGATAAAAAAAACGCCCAAAACAAAAAAAATATGTATAAAAATGGCCGCCTCCCATTTTACATATTAGTCTTAAACCGTGTGAGTGAGAGTGAACTACAGTTATTAATTTGAATTTTAAATAAAAAAAAAAAGTTTATAAAAAAATTGTGCAATTTAATAAATAAATAAAATATTATAATTTTGAAAATGAAGGCGTTTATTGTGTTAGTTCTTCTCGGTGTGACAGGTGGGTCTTTTTTATTAATTATCATTAAATAATAATAACATGAAAAAATATTAACGTAATCGAAAACAAAAAAGTTGCTGAAACTGTCAATATAAATTTAAGAAAAGCAAAAGCTCAAGTAATTATATGTAGACGAAACAAAATTATCATTCCTCTTTTATCTTATTGTATTTTGTATCCTTTGATTTATTTATGACAAAATAATCATAATGCAAATATTGCGTTCAGTTTTTAATATATGAACTATTCCAATTTCATAATTACATTTTTTATGGTTCATTATTTTAACCAAAAGTAAACAATGTGCGTTAAGGGAAAAACAATCGAACTGGTTCATAAATATCTACTTTCAATTTCAATTCCAAAGTTTAAAGTATATTTTTTTTTATAATGATAATGTTAAACATGTAAACGTTAGACTAAGTACTATTTATAATTATTATTAAAAGAAAAAACAAAACAGCAATAAAATGTTTCTTAAATACTTTATATTTTTTGTTTTGTTTTTTATAGTAAAGTGTTTGCTGTTTTAAAACTTTTGCAGACATTATGAGTAGTATGCTCTAAAATAATTTCATTTTAATGTCTAAACATTTCTTTGTGGAGCCATTAATTTTAACATTCAAATATAAAAATTTAAATTTAAATATTTTTTTACAGATTTAAGTCTACAAGCGGAATGGTCCTACGATTGTAAGTATATTTCTTGATTAGTAAATTATGTCACTTTATTTCATGTTATAATTAAACAAAATTGTAAATATTGTCAGTATGAGAAGTTATCGATTTGTTTTTGAAGTTCATTTACAACTTCTTTTCAAGAACATCTCCTTCAGTTATCATTAACGTCTCTGAGTGCAGCAGTAAGACAGGTAAAAATAATTACATTTAGTATTTGGAAACCCATCAAATACCTAATCCATGAATACGTAATCTACCTTTTTATTTAAAATATGTACTTAAACAATCCGAATAAAAACAATTCACAATAGCAAGAATGTCACGTATCTGTTTTAATTATTAAGTAATTAATACACATACTTTAATTACAAAATATTTATATAGGACACTTAGCGTTTTTAAACAGTAATATAAATAGCGATGCCTTTATAAAACTAATGAATTTGAATTTATATGTTAAACAACGAAAAAATAACATTTAAATATAAGACAGATTAGATTAGACTTGATATATTATGCCTACTCGAGTCATTACAACTAGTTCATTACTTTCGTGAAATCAAAATATTTTGTTTTTTTTTTATTCATAGGATGATTTAAGGATATGTGTTAATAATTTATTATATATTTTACCGGCTACACCCGTAACTACATACTTCCGTACGTCTGTCGTATTACGTATCTTTTGAAAGCATTTGAAAGCAAAATTTGCACGATTATTTACTTAAATTTGTCAAATTACTAATAAAGCAATTTAAAATTAATAATTGTACTAATTTTGCTGTCACTTGTATGTTATGTGCGTGGCTGGCATTGTTTTTATATTATTATTTTTTACATAAAGCCCAGATTCAGTAAAACGTTTCTATTTTTACAATTACAATTTAAAAATATATACGAATAACTGAAACGAAACCAAGATAAAAATTTAAAACACCTACCTAATTAAAAAACACTTATATAAGTTTTTTATTCTGATTACATCGGGACTAATTTTAACTAAGCTTTGATTTTAATTACATAATTATCACAAAAGATTAACCTATCAATCTTAATTAATCTAAGTAAGAATATAAATTCTATATGTATTAGGCTGCCAAAATTATGAAAATTCAGAACATGACATCCATTTTGTTATCGAGTTGTTAGATAAAATTTTGATTCCTTATCCATAAGGCTACTTAACTACTTAATTATATAGATTACCGTATTTTAGACCTTAACGCTTAGTTAGCTGTCTAAGTATTATGTAATACAATGATAAGTATATAAGATAGTATCAGTATTATGAAGCAAAAGTTTTTTATAAAGTTAAAAGAACAGTTACTAAGTTTGAAAGCACGTCTTAAAAACTGAAACATTCAAAACTATTCAGACGCTCTTAAAGTTCAATTTCAAAGACGAATATTTATTTTAATAACAAGAATATCTTCGTGTCATTGCTCTCAAAGAAATAAATTCAAAGTGTGATCTCTTCATTATTTTTATTATAATTTATTTTACAGACCACCGAGTCTTTTTTATTTACAATATGTAGGTTTTTATAAACTATACGTTATATACATACATGCATTATGATTAAAATGCACTATTAAATCTATAAAAAAATCCTTATCTACTTTATTAACTACTAATTTCTATAATCTATACGTAGATCATTTCCCTACTAGAGATAGAAACATGACTCAAGCGCCCTACAAATTATGCTATATTTCTATATCCAGTACGGATATATTAGCCCTAAGTCAGCTTCAACTCTTCACTTTAAATGCAGATAAACACCAGTATTTTACATACAGCAACTTCCTACTTCACGTCCACATAATATGGTTTTCGCATCTGTTAGCTAACCCTTGTAAAATATACGCTATATATTCGACCCTTAACCATCTCGTCTTAGGTATTATGTTGCATATTTGATGCGCCATCTTTTCAGCGCATTCTGTTCTATGTTAAATTCATCTACTTACCGCTAAAACACACTATGATTTCTGCATCTTTTATTCTTATTTTCAAGGATACTTTAGGGTGACTATGGTCTTCATATAGGAGACATTTTAAGACCACGGAGTGTGATATTCTATTAACCCTCTTTTGTTTAGACGAGACGCAATGGCCTGGAGTCTGCAGGACGGGCCTGCAACAGTCACCAATCAACATCATGACTCAGGATGCGATCCTGGACCCTCACCAGGCCCACATCCGAGGACCCTTGGAGTTCAGGGGATACTCTGATGTTAGAGTAACCGCGTTGAATAATGGACATACTTGTAAGTATTATTTTTTACATATCCTCTTCTTATTTAAGCAATCCAAATTGAGTAGGCTTTAAATTAATTCCTCTTTTGCAAGTAGAGTATTAAATTATGGTATGGTACACATATATTTGACTGTATTTCGTCTACCATAAATCATGCTGATCAAGAGATTCCGGAATTGAACGTGAATTAAGAAAAATAACAAATTTCCGTAAAATTACCGGAATACGATTCATCAATCAATCTGTTCTAATTTTGCAATATCATTACCCCTTCTCGATCTAAAATTCTATGTAATAAAAACATTCTAGCCAAGACCCAATATTAATCAAAATATTTTTATTTAATTATTAATTCTCCATTTTTCACAATGATTTTGATGTGATGACCGGCTGATAGATTATTAAAATAAATAGACAGTACTGTTTCTTAATTGACGTAACCGAAAACTCACGACGATACATTGATTTGAAATATTGAATTACATCACAATTTCCTGCATTTTGTACGCAACGTTCGCTATATCTACTTATATTTTAAAAAAAGAAAATAATACGAGTTTAATATTTGTTACTATATAACTGCTGTCAGTTATAAAAACTACTTAGATTTTGACTTTTTACACCCACACATCTAACCCATTCTTACAGGTCAGGAAAAATTTCATCTATCCGTTAGTAACAACATAGAACCAAAGATCTAACGCATCCTATAATTTCAGTGAAATGGAGTGGTGTTTATGGAACTCCTGCGCCATTGTTATCTGGTGGTCCACTCAGAGGAAACTACACGTTCCTGCAGTTCCATCTACACTGGCTGTCTGAACACGCAATCGATGGAATGAAGTAAGTGCATTTTCGATCATTTAATAATTAATTTATACTTTCCAGTAGGTTTATTCGCTATCTCCAGTTGCCAACACAACCGATGTTAACTGGATAAAAATAAGTAACTATTTAATGTATCGGGGACCAACTACGTACAATTAGTTCTTAGTTGGTCATTGTAGTTAGACGATAAGAAATTTGTGTTTTCACTGTGTTTTTTATGAAGTAATAATCGCTTTAGTTGTCAGCCGCATACGGGAAAACTATGAATACATGCAGTTCAATACTTATCACTTGTTCTAAAATTAGGGCTGATCGGTTCATGATTTTAATCATTGTAACACGACACTGAGCATTTTTTGGCATATAGTATGTTACTGAAGTCACAAAACAGTAAGCAATGTCAATAAAGTTCGCTAAATAAATGTCCAAATGTCAGTTAACCCCGAAGTGTCAGTGGTATTATTACCGGTAAAGTTTGTGATTGCGTACATCCTCAACCGAACAAATATTAAGAATTTCACGCGATCAAAGGACATGTGAAATGTAATTTATTTCACAGGAAAATTATTTACATGAAATCTTTTTTTCTTGCTCGAAGTTATTTGAGTTTAAAACGGATAGGTTACTTAAAAAAAATGTAATTAATGAATGACACGAAAGCAATAATTTAATATACGAAACACTAGAGCCGCTGGAAAAAAGAGGTAATGATATTTCGTAAAATGGTCGCAATCTCATACAGCGACACATTTCTTTTCATTTATTTTCCAACCATTTACTTGCGATCTTTTCAATGAAGTTTGAAAGCCCTACCTTTTACCTTTTGACAACCCTTTCACCCGTAACTTTTACCATTACCTTTTACAAACGACTTTTGTACGTGACTCTGAATTCGCAACCCTAGCATTTGATAATACTAACCAGTTTGCAATTTATTTGTGCAATAATTGTTTGTTTGGATTGAGGTGGGCTATTGTTCAGTTGACTGTTGTTTGTTTTAATGAATTAATGGATATAGGTTAATGGTAAGGTCGTGAGAGAATATAGGTTATATTAAGTGGTTTATTTTAAAAGTTATCGAACCTATGGCACTCATTAATAGAAAAACCACTGACAAAAAGACCTCATAAATATAAATGAATCCTTCTGCTTCGTATAGATAATATGGGGCATTATTTTCTATTTTAAATTTTCGGGATATTTAATAACATCGGATTGAAGACGATAAACGGTCCTTCTTAGTAATTAGGAACTTAATATACGAACCTGTAATTGCCCCATTACGGTAAACACTTGTTCACTTGTGGGATGGCGATTTCAGATTACAATTATAAAATAATTTTCCTTTGCTGTCAGTCAGTGGTATCTTAAAACAACTAAGATATTATGGACTATAATTTATTAAATTATTATTTAGTTGGAAACTAGCTTTACCTTTCCCTACATAAGTGTCGCGAAAATTCTCTTCCTCAAATTAATAGGCGTGGTTCATTAAAAAACAATTTCATATCCAAACACTACTTACTTTGTTTTCTTTAACAGGCGTGGAAAGAAACCGGTTTTACTAAGTATTGCGAAAACAATTAAATGTCAAAACCCCGACATAAAGTATACTATAATGTAATCATAATACAAACGAAGTTATCAAAAATGATATAATATTGTAAATTATTTTTGATTTGTAGATAAACGTGCGAATTCGAGGAATTTCATTTTGTACGTCTAAAGTCCAAACCCATAGCAAAGGTTGACAACGAATTACGAAATGCGACTTTATCACATAGCTTTAAAGATGCTTTTAACTTTCAGTGTAACACTATTGGAAGGTTGACTGTACATTAGAGGTTATTTCTACACGCGAAAGATTTCTTTATTTATTTTTCAGTGACAGATTTTATCTAAAGATATAAGATAATATTCTTGAATGGAATTGGTCAACGTACTACTATCAATGTGTACTAACTCATTTCTTTATTGTGGTTACATTTATTATCATTAAAAAAAGATATCTAAGAACGTTTTTAGAGAAAATGTCCTTTATAGAGAAATTACATTTTTCAATCGTGATCAATGATATTTGTGACAAAATTCTTGGGATCTTATTAAATGTCAAGTCCTTACTAATATTATAAACGCGAAAGTAGCTCTGTCTGTCTGTCGCGCTTTCATGCCAAAACTTGTTACACAGTTAGTCTAGAGCCGGAGAAAGGACTAGGCTACTTTTTGCCGCGATAACCGATATCCAGGCGGGCGGAACCGAGGGAAACTAGTAAATAAAAAAAAACTATACGTCTACGGTCTAAAGCTACCTATATCAAACCTTTCTGAACAAGGAGGGATGCACAATCACAATAATACAGTAGCGAGTATGATTATTAACTGACAATATCCACAAAGTAACGGTTTAATTAAAACACATTAATTATAAAAACGCAATTCTTTGTCCTCAGGTATCCCTTAGAAATCCACATGGTACACGTTAAGACTGGCTTTGCCCTTGAAGAAGCCTTGGCAAGGCCTGATGGCCTAGCAGTGGTCGGCGTGATGGCGTTGGTGAGCATCTACAATTTATTACTTAAGTAAAATGATATATCCAAGGGCATTGGCTCCGGAAACGATGATATATAGGCATTTTTGAGTTGCAATTATGATGGTCAAGATAAAAAACTTTAACCATATCACGTACTAAACGCTTAACAAAAGTACTAGTCTATGATTAATTCGATTTTTTATGACATTTAAGTTCCTATTTTTGTACCGGTATAAACGATTTGTTAAATTAACATAGATTATCTATATTTCTGTAATTAACCAAGGTCCTGTTAAAAAATGTGAACACAAATAATTACTCTCTGATCCTTCATAAACTAATTTTCTTCAGTATTTGGGTAGTCAAACATGTTCTGCCACCAAATATGCTTACTTCTTCTTCTTCTTAGCGAGTTGATCAATGGCAATCAAATTTTCCGAGACCTATTTATTATTATATTAGTATTTTAATTAAATTACTTTCTTTGTACTGTAGGTAAGTCACGGAGAGAACAGCCACCACGCCCTGGACGAGTTAATGCCGGTCGTGCCCAACCTCCTGGACAGCTCACAGAACGAGACGGCAGCTAAACACATTGATATCACGTAAGTATTTATATCATTAGGTACACATTTTTGTATAATAACAAAATAACTATCGTGAGATATACCAAGTGTAGGTACTCACGCGAAAATATCGGAGATGTCTGACTAGACAGACGTATTATCTTCTCGTCAATTTTCGTCTCACGACACCAACGCGAATAGAGCCAGCAACTAAAAAATTACACAATAGAAGAATGGAAAAACAAAAGAAGAAAAAAAGACAGAATAAGAAAGACAGAAAAAGAACATAGGCTCCGTTTGAGCTCTAAATTTGTCAGGCTGATCTAATATTGATATTGCTTTATCTGAGTTTTTAGTGGTTTCAACAGTCATTTTAATATCCATTTAGTTTATTTTTCTATCTCTTTCTATTTTATAAATATCTATTGCCACTTGTGTTACGGAGTATCACTTAAGAACAATATGGCCGATTTTTTTATTTTTGTTGTGTTTGTCATTGTCTGGACAAGGCTTGTATGAACAAAAAATTGAGAAAAATCCGCGGATAATGTCAAAAAATTACAGGAAAGCCACTGACGGGTCAGCTAGTATATAATAAAATGATTTATAAATTGTGTCACTAAAATATATCATCAGTTTTACACAATCCTTTGCTAAATTCAAAGAAACTAAAAATAATTCTATTGGAAAGATTTTATTAATTAAACCCATAATTAGTTGCGCTTAAGACCGGAACAAAATACGGAACTAATTGAAAGCGCGTAGGGTGACAATACTTTTAAAGACAATAGGACATTAGCGGTTGAAAATCGATTCCTACTGAAAAAAAATGCTTCTGTAATTAAATGAAAAGGGTTAACGAAAAAATACAAGGTTTTTTTTTTAACTTTCTGATCATTTGAAAATTTTAATTGAAGTGACATCGTATTTTTTTTTATATATATAGTCAAAACCGTGGGATATTATTGATCGATGAAATTGTAGTGTTAAACCATAAAATACAAAACAATAAAGGTAAACTCATTAAGGTAATTAACACTAAAGGAAATCACGTTAAGTTAATGTATGACCATTATTACGACTGTAACATAATTTGAATTACTATGCGTCTTTTATGTTGTAGGAAACAAAAAGGTGCATGAATAACTATAGTTATAATTGCATGTTAAAATATTATTCACACTTATCAATAATATTATATTAAACAATACATTAGTTTATCGCTCGTTATAAAAGCATAATAAATTTACTTTTAATAACCTCGTTGTGATGGTCAAATGGTAAAAAAAATATATTATAAAAGTACGTGTGTTAGTACATGGTTTACCTCACTAAATCTCAAAAACTGCTTGACTGATAAAAACTAAATATTTGAAGTCAGCTAAAAATACTGGCCAGAATAATTTATGAAGTTAAATTATTATAGGTCTGAGAGTCTACGTAAAGTAATCATATAGATAACATTATTCAAACGTCCCAGCCAGTTTCAATCATGAAACTGGCTCATTTAAAGCCAGCTTTCCACGGTACGCGATATTGCGGATGGCCCCGCACGGCCGACGACCACGGACTGCGCACCGTGGCTCTCTCACGGTGCGCCCTGACCCGTGTCAGTCTTGTAAATCAAACCCATTTTTAACCAACTTACACAATTATACAATTTATATATTTCGATTCGATTTACATATTCGATTCTGGCGGTGAATTGTGACAGACGGACGCAGACGCGACTGCACCATAACGACCGAGCCCCCCACCACCCACCCACGGTGCGTGGTGAAGGGTGATCCGCGATATCTCACACTATGTGACTCTTTTCATACTTTACAAGCTGGCTCGGCAAATGTTGTTATGTCATAAAAATAAAAAACAATCTGGAGGGCCACCCTTATCACCGACGACCAAATATACACAAAAGATGACATAAAAATCAGTCAAGCCAATTCGGAGGAGTTCGATAAGAAGCACTGTGACACGAGATTTGTATATATTAGATTAATTTGTTCTACAACTGAACCTTCCTCTACAGACGGCTCCTCAGTCCTGACGTCCAGTCTTACTACACGTATCACGGCTCGCTCACCACCCCCATGTGCCAGGAAGTCGTTACCTGGATCGTCATGGATAAACCTATCTACATTTCTGATGCTCAGGTAAGCTAGAAACCTAATTTTAACCAATCAATTCAAAAGATCCTTATTTGTTTTTTTTTTCAGAATACTTTTTGTTTGACAATGTTAGTGATTTCTGTTATTAATTTCTAAAAAAAAAATTTTTATTAAGTTAACTAAAAAAAATACCTCTCTTTTTAAGTGTCTTTTGAAACACATTTTTACTTTAGATTCATGTAGAAAATGAAGTTTAAGTATAATGTAATTTCTTTTAGAATTTATAAATATGCATTATATTTAATTTGCGATTATAATATAATCGCAAATTTTACTTAAGATACCTGAAAAGACTAAAAGTTTTTATTTAACTTAGTACTTAGTCGTACTCATGCCCTAATCTTTCGATATACCTATTCACAAGTTCTTATCTCCCACAGTACAAGATGTTCAACAAAGTTGACGTCGGCGGCTCCTACAACTACCGCAGCTTGCAGCCCGTGAACAGGGTAGTCTACCGCTCTATGGCCTCCTGCTCCACCATCCTAGTACCCAGCCTGACTGGGACCCTCATCAGCTTGCTCAGCTGTCTGTCTTCATCCCTCGCACAAGGCGTCAACAAAGGCATCTGCGCATTAATGAACGTAAAAAGAAAATTCTTCGGCGACACCGTCAAGAAATGCGTGAAACTTGCATAAAAAGGTTTGAATTCAGAAGCCTATAAGTTGCTAGAGTTAACTAAATTATGGTAATTTTAGTGTTGCCAGAATGTAATGAGTTTCTACATGACAAAGCAATTTTAGAGAGTACTTGTATTTTGAAAAGTATTGTGCCATATACCGATTCGGTAAAATTTCAACTATTTTGCTTTGCTCAAAAAAAGAAAATTTGCAATTTTAAAAATAATTTGCCAAAATATTTAGAAATTATTATTTTAATTCAGAGTTCGCCAATTTAATAAGTTACATAAACTTATATGATAGAGAGATTATGTTAAACTTAAATTCTCTTCTAAAATAAGGTACCAACTGCCATCTTTTTTTATTAATGGCGGGAACGACTTACTGACATTAGTAATGTCCGTCAAACAAGCCTAACGCATGCGCACACCACAAGTATATAGTGCGCAGGTGTAAAATATGTCACTGTTTAATATGAAACAGTAGGTAGCGTTAGAAACGACCAAAAAAAGGAGAACTACCAAATTAAATAAAATAGGCTTTCAAAATTAGAATAGGGCGCCGATTACGTATCTCATATTTTATCAACACTTTTCTGGTTTGTGAGATATCGTGGAATTTCAAAGGATAGTAAAATTTTCAATATTGCATAATGTTAAGCAATTGTAAATAATTACTCTAACAGTAGTAAATTATACAGATAATTTTATTTCGCATGATTTCGATGAAATTTCAGATTATTTTCATCAATCGCAAATCATCATTTAGTCATTTTAGATATTAATTAGATATAGAATCTATTTTAATGATAAATTAGGAATAAATAAATATCAAGGGTATATTGCGAGAGTAAGCATTACCTACAGCTTAAAATACGAATAGAAATAGGTATCACAAATTCTATCAATTTGTTATAAATTAAAATTTGTAATTTGAGTGTAAATTAAATTTTGTCGCTTAAAAAACTTTTGCCGTCATTTAATGTCGTTGAATGTAAATCAGAAAAAAGTAACTATTATGTAGATAAATATCAGTTATTTTTTCTTTTAATCTATTATAGTATGTTTTTGTTAATAGGTTTTATCATGAGGATATTCACGTATGCTATCTAAAACAAAATTATTTGATGACTTGTAAAATAAAGTATAAGTCATTTAATAATCCCTTTTGACAATTTAATTCGTGGCGAGAAATCAGTTTCATAGACATTGAATTCAATGAAATTGTATCGAATTGATTAACTGCTTATCATAGATTTGAAGTAATATAGCGTAATTAAATCATAGGTAATGGGCGATTAAAGATATTAAGTCTAGACGAAAATGGTTACTTATTAGAAAAACTAGATGATTGCTTCTTGAAGAAAAGAAATGAAGATTTTTTCATAACTATTTGGTAACTAATACAAATGTAGCCCTTATTGAAAAAAAATATGCTGTCTATTTTTTTAGCGGCCAGTGTCGTCAACTCGACTGCCGATATTATTAAACTTTACATTTTATGTGTGAAATTAATAATACTGCAAAAACATGCTCTAACTCTTTTTCGACGCTGTTGTGGGTCAACCCCAAAAAAATGTAGAAAATTGTTGATAACTTATAAAAGATCTTCATAAATTATAGGTACAAACCATTTCGATTACTTCAACTTTCAATCGGTCGCATCATAGTTGGTCCATTCGTTTAGGAGCTCCGAAGCCACAGACAGACACAAATAGACTTTATATAATCCATTTTTTAAGACATTTGAGTAAATTCTATCTAATATCTGTAGCCATATGAACTTACCTCTTTGATATCTGCATGTAATAACCCTACATTGCTGCCGTGACAATATTATAATCTATAACAAATTGATTTATTGACGTTGCGTGCTTAACACGCTGATATACTGCGGTAAATGTTCTAAAACTTGAGCTATTTCGCTATTTCGACAACTCATTGTAATGACCAAAAAGATAAACAAATGAAAAATACAATCAGACAAAAAAACACCAAGACCTTTTGCTGGCCTCCTGCATATATTATAAAAATAAATCATATTTTTGCACCTTCTATGACTGTATTCCGTACACTTATTATTTACAGGAATATTTTAAATTTGGGTAAATACTTAGTAGTGTTACCAGGATTCGTTTTATTATCTAGTAAGCGAAGGTCCTTGATCTCCGCCAAAACCCTTTGGGACAAAAACGTGATGCTAAAATATGATAATAATTATTATTTTATTATATATCCCATAAATTAGTATATTGAATTGAATGACGTCAACAAATATGTCTGTCAAGATATAATTTTATCAGTAATAGATTACCAAATACATAAATAATCTTTTTTTCAAAGTTTACCAATAAATAAGATTTATTGGTACTATGACATTTTTATAATAAATTCTATTTTAGTGGATGACTTATTAAGTGTTGTATAATTTAATTTAGGTATTTATTATTTAATCTCAAGTAAATTTACATAATTTGAATTGTATAGTAGCAATACATTTATATTTCATACATGTTGTATATTTTTAATTTAAATATCGTTTAAGACAAAAATAAATCCTTTAATATTTTAAGATTCAAAAATGACAACGACAATGTTAAATATAAGATTTTTTTTTTATCCTTTTTTTATTTTGTTTTAAATTGTTGTAATGGTTACAATCGGCTGTGAAATGAAAGTTACAAAACCGTATGCGTGTGATAAGTGTGTTTACCGTATTTTACTTTAAATAAAAAAAATACTGTAGGTACAGCACATAGAAATTATCAAAATACATTATAAAATTTAAAAACATAAAATGGTTTTATTTCTCCGCTTTTAAAATTATACCTTTTTGAAACTCATCGTCAAAATATTATCAAAATAAAATACAATAGTTTGTTTATGATATTTGTTTTTGTATTTTATTAAAATGACTACGATAGGTAAATAAAATAAAGATTACCTACTTTGTACAGCTTATGAATTATGAGACACGATCTATTTAAAAAAAAAAGTATGTGACAAAATAAAAAAGTAATTTTATTTTGTTATTGTTTTTCTATCTATTGATTAAATTTTTGATTGAAAAAGTGATTATAATATTTTGTTACAATTAGAGATAAAGACGGACCCACTCACAACACAACAATTTTAATGTTTCTTTCGATTCCTACAGTATATAGCATTCTTGTATCTATGATTAAATGCACAGAAAAGACTTTGTGGTCTATGATTAAATGTACATGTAAGTACAAGAGATTAGTCATAGTTTTGATTTAAAACGCAATTAAATTAAATGAAATAGTTTTTGCAATTAAGATATACAATCACTTTTACACGCCCTTTTTTTTTTGGTGGTAGCTGAAGTCGCATGGTTTTGGTTCCACTCTGATTATTTAGAACCGATCAAGTGCAAGTGCAAGACTGGCCCACAAAGGGTTCCGTACCATCGTATAAGATGTAACTATGCACGTATTTTTTTGATGTTAGAGTGGCAAAATAAATACACACTCTGAACATTTCAAATCTTTACCTATTTTGGTTCTTGAGATACAATATACAGCCCGCTGACTGACGGACGGACCGCGGAGGCAAAATAGAGTAAATAAATATGGTTCCTTGCCACACTTCGGATACAGAACCCAAAAAAGAACTGTTGTTTGTTTGACACTAATAATAATTTCTGATGAAATACTTACTTATTACATAATTATATAAAAACACTTACATTTTGCAGGTGCCTCAATGATACGAGAGAAATTATCAGGATTTGTGTTAATCGATCTACTTATCATATTTACGATGAAATCACTCGGTATCAAGTAAATTGTTAGAGGATGACGTCAAACTTCTGGAAGCATAGTCTCTTTGTTATTTCCTGCAATGGGTTGGTAAAGTCCGAATCGATTTGTTGAAGCAGCTTGGCTGGTCCGACCGGGCTAAGTGCTTCAAAAAGATAAGTAAGCAGTCCTCAACTAAGAAATTAGAATGCTGAAGAAACGAAAAATTCCCATATTGACGTATCCGATATATGACAGCTAAGGATGGAATATTTCACAACTAGTATGAATGTTACTATGAACAATACGACTCTTACCAAAACTTTAATCACTGACTTTACTCATCTGACTTTCTCTGCCCTGCGGAGAGCAGAAAGACAGGTACCTACCTGCTAAAACAATTCTGATTTTCCTTATCCGAGATCCAATTAGGATTTAATTTTTCAATCTTTCTCAATATGATGTATATCTTTCTCAGTATAAGGTTGGTCATACATTCCTATTGTAAGTAAAACAACACCAAATAAGTTGTAATTAAAAATAAAGTAATAAATCAACTAGATGCGATAGGCATCAAAGAGACATCTAATCGGTACAAATCTTAGATAGGTGAGTTTATTCGCCTTGTTTGATGTCATTACCACTCGCGCAACTATCTTTATCATTTATCCATCAAATTATGTACGTCGCTTTAAGCGATTAACTTCATATAAATAGATCGATAAATTCTATATTAATACATGATGATATCATTGTGAAAAATAACTCCGACTCGAACACAGAGTTCCGCACCATACGACGAGTGAGTTGCGTAAACTTTGTGAGCTATTTAACGGGGTTAATGGAAATGGAGGGATGAATAAAACTGATTCAAACATTTGTAACGATTTTGCTCATTGTACAGGTTAAAGGTATTGATGAATAATATAGGTTCAGTATGTAATTGTAACAGGGTTAGTTTTAAACACCTGGCGAAATTTTCAGAGATGTTTTACGAAAACATGTTTGAAATAATAAAAAAAAGTGTTCGCATACACCCAAGCAAGAGCTTTGATTCCCACTAGGTGGAGACAATTTCAAATGAATGGTATTATTTTATTTTATTCGACAATACTTATTATCATTTAAAAATTCACCTTTGGTATGATCTCTAGACGTTAATTTTAAATATTGGCTAGTCATAGAAAACTAACCCTGTATTCACTCTCAAATAATATTTATTTGCTATATCTATCCACCCTGTTCTACCGTTACTTAAAAAAGGTACATTAATCTTTGCAAAGTAAGATAACTCGAAAGTAAATAATATTGAAAAACGCGCATATTTGAACATTGCAAAAATATGTTTAAATTAAATAATAACGTATAAAATAGTAAGTAGGTACATAAAATCAACGAACAGCGGACCCAGAAAAATAAAATATTTCTGATGATAGAGCAGGCTTTTTATCTTTGAAGAGATTAAGATATATGTACCTAATGCATGCAAAAATGCATGTGAACGTAGGTACCTACCTTCTCAAAATATAATCTTGAATGTGTTAGTGATCATTGATAAGCATAGTGCGCATCGCTAATAGCTAAATGTAATACGATTGTTTACTGATTTATGTGATTTTCCGTGCGACGAAAAACTTTCATGCGAAAATATCGCCGGATCCGATATGATTCGGGTAATATTAGGTTTCGAGATAGATTTATTAAAACGTTGCGCTCTGTTTTGATACTAATATTACGATTTTACATGTTCATACTAGTGCTAACAGTTCATACTCGATATGCGCACTTTATAGTTTACTTATTTATTCCTCTAAGGTGTTTATTACCTACTAGCTGTCCCCCGCGACTTTGTTCGCGTGTTTTAGTTTCAACGGTTTTTAATTTTTGCAACATTTTTCATTTATGCTCCGCTCCTATTGGTCGTAGCGTGATGTTATATAGCCTATAGCCTTCCTCAATAAACGGACTATCCAATACAAAAAGAATTTTTCAATTCGAACCAGTAGTTCCTGAGATTAGCGCGTTCAAACAAACAAACAAACAAACAAACTCTTCAGATTTATAATATTAGTATAGATTTGTTTGTATATTTGTAGGTATATCTTCATTACTATACTTACCTATGGAAGATTCCTACTTATTTAATAAACCTTTATTTTAGGTAAATATTAACTTAGTAAAATCGAATAAATTCTGCGATAACATTTTATAATAATACTTACTGTCCCCCGCGACTTTGTCTGCGTGTTTTAGTTTCAACGGTTTTTAATTTTTGCAACATTTTCCATTTATGTTTCGCTCCTTTTGGTCGCAGCGTAATGTTTAATATAGCTTTAATATAGCCTTCTTCAATAAATGGGCTATCCAACACTGAAATATTTTTTTTAATCGGACCAGTAGTTCCTGAGATTAGCGCGTTCAAACAAAAAAACAAACAAACAAACTCTTCAGCTTTGTGTATTAGTATATAGATTTAATTAATTTAACTCGATTTTCATTGATTAATAAATAGGTACTGAACCTATTTGTAAACGAATATTGTGGCTATTTAAAAAAAGGTAGGTACCTACCTGTCTTCACTTTTTTTCTAAGTATTAATTGGCTGATTACGCACATATTTTTGGATGTTAACTTTATTATTTGAACGCTGACAAAATGGAAACTTTAGCTACTTAAGTACTTTGGGGCCATGTTGTACAAAAAATGCAGTATCTAAGAGTATTTTATATCGTATTCAGAGGAATGCTTTGTTGATGGTATGAATGGAACTAGGTGACCTAGATCATCACTTATTCTTAAACTCCTATGTAGAGGCCACAATTTAATGTTTTATAGAGGATGTAACATTTTCGCTTGCGTCGCGACCATTATCTAATATCCTACAAGCTACAGACTACTACTAAAGACTACTGCGCTATTTTGAATTTATTTGTACCTAAATCTAACTAAAGGGCGCAATATTTTAAAAAAAAAAGTCCCCCGCTCTAAGGAATTTAATCCTTGTGTCGCGGGTGGTTTCAAAAACTTTCATCCACAAATGCTTGTTCCATGCGGGGATCGAACCCGCAGCACGTCGCAGACTGCGGTGCAGCACGTCGATTCTGTAAAGTTCAAACAACAACTCGCTTCTCACATCGCTATTCACTCTCACTTCGCATAAGGTTCAAAATGACCTTGACTTCGTCGGATTCGAGGGCGAAGTGAGCATCGAAGTGACAAGAAAATTACCTTACTGAATCCTACTTCTTATGTCATCTCATACTTTATCAGTCAAAATCTCACGTCAAATTAGTTCAACTCGCTCACACGCTCGCAAGTGTAACGCTAGTGTACATTCGAATTATCAACCGAGTTTTTGGAATGCCAATCAAGAAACTCACAGCGGATTCAGATTTGAAGTTTAGAATGAGGTCTTACAGAATCACACCGCAGTAATTTTTTAATTTAATATTAAAAATTAAAAGTTATTTTGTCATTGTATAAAACTCATTTGATTTAATATTTTGTAGTGTTAAGACGGTGTAATTCAATAATTAAGCACATGAAAAATCCTGCACATTCCTTATTGTCGGTTCTATACAAATAAAAGTTACAAATCAAGTTTAAATTAGTTTTGATAAAAAGTTTAAACAGGCCCCTCAGTTAATACACTACTAAAATTGCAATTAAAGTTATAATTGCTATCCCGAAACATCCTATGAATATTTAAACCACGTTCCTTTTAAAAGATCCCTCTCGTGCATTAACTTGCACCTAACTATCTATTTGAAATGACTGTAGTCTAGTCGGTCCTTGTACTAATAAATGGTTCTTGAGTCTTGCCACTTGGGATTAAAATGTTCCCACTCACACCCTTTTTTATTATTTTGGTGTATCGATTCGCCACTTACCGTATTTCCTTTCAAATTTAACCAAAAAACAATTCTGTATTACATTTTTTAATCCCATGACCGGTTTTACTTCAATATTTACCATTAAATCCCAAGAAAACGCTATTGGAGTTTTGAGAAATATTTAAAAACTTAGAAGCAGTCGGGGGCGATTTAGGGTATCTAATAATTAAGGGGGCAAGTAGATAAACTTAGCCAATTAGGGGCAAGATCAAAGGGGCGAGCGGAGCCCAAACAAACACAATCTAGTTATCTTAGTACAGTAGGTACTTACTAGCTTTAAAAACGATGCCATGACCACTTGAACTAATAATTATTGACCTGTCCCACTGCTGGGCAAAGGTTCGGAATGACAGCGTGCTATTGAGGAGTTTTTTGCGCCATTTCTTCTCCAGACTAGAGT
Source organism: Diachrysia chrysitis (assembly GCA_932294365.1). Lineage (NCBI taxonomy): Eukaryota > Metazoa > Arthropoda > Insecta > Lepidoptera > Noctuidae > Diachrysia > Diachrysia chrysitis. The sequence continues at coordinate 12,207,514 of OW028652.1, read as the reverse complement.
CAGTACTTAGGAAGTGGTGAAGGGCGAACCACGGTGCTGTTCATTGTATTGACATTCTTGAAGTGCTACTTTGTAGTCTAGTAGAAATAAAAGAGTTTGTGATTTGATTTTGATTATGATATTGATACGTCCCTCATAAGTAATTATTTAGATAGCATTTTAAAACTAAAAACAATATCTTGTGATACAAAAATGTTTTTAATGATTAGGTACTAGCGCATTATCTTATTTTTTACCTGAAAATCGAAATAGGGCTGGTCTGCAAATAAAAGAACTACACCTTTAAAACTACGTTAAAATGGCGCTTTGTTAAGTAAACGTGAAACCTCAAATATCTCGGAAACTGTTATCTTTTGGATACATAGGTTATTTTCATACTATAAATTTTTCATTTTGCCTACCCGACCTCACCGACCCTAACACCTCTCCATGAATGGCAGTCGACTTCAGGGTTACTTACCCTGATAAATATAAAAAATGTTGTTTATAAATAAATATAATTTTTAATTAGGAAATCGCTTAGGATGGTATGGGCATGTAATGAGAAGGTATGAAACGCACGTGAATAAAAGAGTGATGAATTTGGATGTGGTGGGCTGGAGAGGAAGAGGAAGGCCGAAGAAAAGGTGGATCGATTGCGTGAGAGATGATATGCGGGAAAAATCAGTGAATGACAGTATGACGGCTAATAGAGCAGAATGGAAGGAGAAAACATTGTGCGCCGACCCCAAATAAATTGGGAAAAGGGCAGGAAGAAGAAGATAAATAAATATAATTATTTCCCCCACTCGGAAGGTTTTTGATTTTAAATCAAATAGTGCAAAAAAAAACAAACGATAAAAAAACATTAAAATAGGTGCTGTTTCTGAGAATTCAGAGGTGAAATGCTTCATTGACTCCACTAATAGTACAGTATGGATAATCTAATATTACTTATTATGAAATTAGGTAATTAAGTTAATTTCATCATATTAGCAAGAAATGCTAGTACGCACGTGTTTGATTAATTTAAAATTTATATAATGTCGTCATATACACAAACGTGTAAGTTTACTTATTCAAAGTCATGGCCACGTACTCGACAGTTTGACATACATATTTATGTTTATGCAAAATAATGCAAACTCAGCTTTAAAGGTATATTTGCATGTACAGATAATTAAGTATACTTCAATAATGTTTGAAACGTCTCGTAAGAAATGCTTTTCTCAGATCGAGGCAACGAGTATTAACACGTTTGCACTCTAGCTGGTTAGCGACCACTACTACAAAACTAAAATCTTGTAAACTAAAGTATCATAAATTAAAAGAATAATTTATAGTCTGGGTTCGAACTTACAGCCTTCTGTACCTATACATATACCGGCCACTTAATCACTTTATCTAGGAAAACATGTATAAATACCTACATATATTTTTTTCTGAATTTACTACCATTAAAAAATAACTAGACAGAATGATTTTAATTTACAGACGCGCCCTGGTCTTTTAAATATTTTTTACTAGCTGTTACCCGCGGCGCCGCCCGCGTGGATGTCGGTTATCGCGGCAAAAAGTAGCCTATGTCCTTTCTCAGGCTCTAAATTATCTGCGCACCAAATTTCATTTTAATCGGTTCTGTAGTTTTGGCGTAAATGCGCGACAGACAGACAGAGTTACTTTCGCATTTATAATATTAGAAAGGATATAATAGGTCTATGTTCCTACTTAACAAAGGAATATCTATACTTATAATAAATCTGTAGAGAGGTCAATTCTGTACATCAAATATATTTTCAAAATAACTATCAGGGGGTGATTAGTGATCGATACTGATGCCAAAAATGCAATCAGTAAAATTTTTGTCTGTCTGTCTGTCTGTCTGTCTGTCTGTCTGTCTGTCTGTCTGTCTGTCTGTATGTTCCTTATAGAAACGAAAACTACTCGACGGATTTTAACAAAACTTGGTACATTTATTCTTCATACTCCTGGGCAGGTTATAGTATACTTTTCATCACGCTACAATCAATAGGAGCAGAGCAGTGAAGGGAAATGTTGGGAAAACGGTATTTTTTAAGCTTCCGTCGCGTATGCAGCCTTAATGGTTAAAGCTACATAGAAATCATGTATGACGGAAATGTTCTACATAAAATTATCTAAAAAATATCCCACAACAGCATATGTCTATCTTTTATGGTTGACTCACAATAACACGTAACTCCCGATAGCTTAGCAGTTCGGAGATTTCTGATTATATTTGTTTACTCTTACGTTTATAATACTCTCGCTCATCCCTAATTAAAAAAAGTTTACATTATTACCTATTCAATAAAAAAAGAATCATAGAAATCGGTATAGAAACACCAAACTTATACATGAAATACGATAATAAGCCATCGCGCCGTCGCGCGTGAATACTGAATCATGCTATAAGGATTATTTTTGTGTAACGTGATATATTATATTTCCCTACTAAAATACGAAATTTAATCTGTCTGTTACATCAAAACCACTGAACAGTGAGGAAGGACATATGCTACTTTTTTACGAAAAACGACGGAAACGCGGACGAAGTCGCTGGCAAAAGCTAGTTGATAAATAAGATTATATTACTAAGTACATTCTTTGCCTTATTAATAAAATCTCGACGGTGTTTAATAATTGGGTATTTGAATACTATCGAACTATTTATTTATTACAACCATTTATTTTAATCTTATTAAATTGAAGCAGAACTGCGAAATAACAGCAAAAAAAATATACACGAATACAAAAGTTATTAGCTTTTAAAGTGAGTAGATGATGCCTATCTCTTTTTCGTAAAACGACGACTTGTACGGGGCAGCCCCAAATTAGTATGGAGAAAACAATGGTGACGTCACATTTTGTTATAGCTCTCTCTCTCTGTCTAATTAGCAATATTAAAATGCTTGTAACTAGTTCAAAATAAAGTAATTAATCTGCCGTTTTTACAACTCGGCAAAGTTTGTAATTTTTTTATATAAAATTAAATCTTGCCAAATACCTAATTGCATTCGGTTTCATTTTTGTGAAGGGAATTTTGTTTTATAAATAAGGCCGTCTATGTAGGTATGTCTTTGATAAAGTACCTTTGTATATTACATGTTACCTAAGTAGCTACATAATATTGTTTTTTATTATTGTAAACTATGTACCTATAGACGTCAACAATATAAAAATGTAAACGTTTAACCTATTTAAAAAATATGTATTAATTTTTAATGAGGTATTTTGCACGAATATCGTGACGATATGCATAGAATATAATAACATGTCAAATAGAGGAATATTTCAACAATTCTATAATAAAATGTAATATATATTTTTATTACTCTTTTATTATCTTAGACAGATATTCTATAGGTATCTACTATTTTATTATTTACTAGCTAACATCTAAAAAATAATAGAAATTATTTATCTACCAGAGAACGAAATTAAAAAAAAATGTGTTGAACGTCAAAATTTTAAATACATACATCTATTTTCTTCAGCCTTTTCCGAGGTATGGATTCTTTCTTACCAGATCCAGCTGAATACCTTTTTTCCATAAATTAGCTGATAATGATATCCACAACCCATGGAAATAAACACAAGAATATTTCATTAATTTCTAGCATAAAATTAACACTAGAACGACTGCAATCTTTTCCACATCACACCTACTCAAGTGCATCTAACAAGCATATCCTCCAGCATCCGCCAATCATCTCAGATTCTGGAGCGAGTGCAGATTTCCTAGCCTAGATCGCTTCTAATAGCTGGGGGACGGACGTTATCTATTTGGCTGGATCTAGATACGACACGACTAACACTTGGGTGTATATGACTAGTCGACATATTAGTTTTAAGATGACTTCAATCTGAATGTCTAAAGCCTATCTTTATTGATGTTACTAGCTTTGCCCTGCAGTTTCATAGACGTAAGTGGTTCCCGTTCTCGTGAGACATGTTTTGGTGGTTATTCTGCTATTCGGGATGGAGCCGACAAATCTAAAATCATGAAAATCGGTCACTCGTTTGAGAATTATATTTCGAGTTTGTTTTATATGAAAGATGTTCTCTCTCTATAGGTAAATTTTCTCAGTAGTATCGCAGTCGAAAAACTACGCTAACTCTTTGTAAGTTAGGGAGAAGGCCCTTTACCTTTAAAGAAAGAACAAGCATTGATCACCAAGGGAATTTATTGATCACTGCGAGTTAACAATATAACATTGATTAGATCCAAGTTTCCAAATGAAAATTCGATCATCAGCTATACTAATTTTATAGGAAAAATCTTCATTTACGAAGGATTTTATGCTGTGGCCTATTTTCGAACCCGCAACCTTCTTCATACGAATTCAATTATTCATCACCTAGGCTATTATGACGCGAGTATTTATGTTCCTAAAAAATGACAGGTTAAAATTAAAAAAAATACAAGATCGATTTAATAAACGGCAATAACAATAATTAAGTAAGTATCTGCATACGAGAGGCTGTAAGGCGGATGGTTTGACCGATAATAAGGGTTAAGCCGCGCTTGCCGCGGTTGGTCCGTGGATGGGTGACCATTTGAAACATACTGATACCTCTCCATGCCTCGGAAACCACGTTAAGCCGTTAATCCCGACTATCATACGTTGATCGTTGGCAGTCTTTAAGTCATTACAATTCTGACAACCAGTCTTAACAGGGGATACTGTGTTCCCAGTAAAATGGGTCGTGTGGGACAGATAGGCAGTCGCTCCATGTAAAATACAGTATTTAACTGAATCCGGTAAGACTGGAAGCCGACCCCAATACACCTTGGGAAAATAAAAAGAACTAAGTAGCTACTTACACGTATTTAAAACAAAACATGCGTAACATCAGAATACAAATTCTCAGCATGTAAAAAATCGAGTTTCATTCAAAATACAAAACGTACTCATTTATGAATGCACAGGAAACTTTAATTTAGAGTTTTTAAATATAAATATAATAACAGTTTTGCTTCTCATGAATATATTTTATAAACATTTATTTTTCTCACATTCATGAAATGGTTCATGTCGCTCATAATTGCCTGGAGATGGAAGGCAGTAAGATGTGCGTTGTGATCTTCAGTATAATTGTTATCTATATCTTTGGTACGTAAAATATTTAATTGAGATTTTTGTAGTTAGTTTTCAATGGGCAAAGAGAGTAGTTATTTTGATTTTTGAGTTCTTGTGATGATTATGTGTGTAAAACTACTCTGCTGTAGAAATTTAGTGTTCTGTGGTAAATTCAGAAAACAATTTGAGTTTTGGAGTCGGACCCAAAAAAGAGGAACTATCGAATCGTTACTGTAGGTACCGACTTTGCATTTGTACAGACGACCACTGTGGTCAAGTGTCGTACACTCTGGTTTGCAAAGTGTCGCTAGCTCTAAGGTCCCGGGTTTGATCCCCGGATGGGTCAAAGTAAATAAAAAAAACACTTTCCTACATTGTCTCGGGTCTGAGTGTTTGTAGTAGTACCTTGGTTGTGTCTCATTCCATAACACAAGTGCTTTTGCTACTTACTTTGGGTTCAGAGCAATGTATGTGATGGTGTCCACATTTATTATTATTTATTTATGCGTAGTTTGTTTCTACGAAACTTTAATTAAGTAGAAGCCATTTATCATGATCCGAAAGTTCCTTAATCATGAGCTCCACTTTCATAATAAATAAAAGCCCTTACTCAATCGGGCATTTTCGATGTCCTAACTGAGTACATTAAGTAGCTTGGTGCATTCAACAATAATGGCTAATAGACATGTTGACAATATTTTTTTAATGTCCGTGAGGTAGATTATTAAAAAATATAAGACATATTTTTTTACTTAACCTTAAACTGACGAAGATACTTTGGTTTTAAATGTCGCATGATATGACGATGATCGTACGTTTTGTGTAACATCGTGGCGTAATTACTCCTGACCTCTGATTCGCTTTACCTGCTTAGTTTCAGAAATTTGGAAAAAGTAAAAATAATGTACTTAGATATATTTTTATTATCTATTTTATGGACCAAATAGATTTTTACTTTTCATACCCAGTCACCATGCCTATTAATAATTAATTCTATACTAATGTATGTATCAACAGATGCGAAAATTAATTAGCAAATTGATTGGGTTGACAGATGTGGCATCAGCGAATACGCCGGCCACTATAATAGACTACGAACCGGTTTGGAGTTACGATGGTAAGCGATAAGCTTAACTTACATATGTTTATTAATTAAAGATGATAATTATCACTTCATAAATAAGAGAAAATATCGGCAAACACTAGAAGTTTCCTGAGTCGCAGTACTATAGATATATCTTTGTACTTATTTGCTTTTTACATCATTGTTTTTGTTTGTCTGTTGTTTGTACATAAATAAATAAATATATAGGTGCGGAATAGAAACATACAGTACAAAAATAAGTAAAATACTGTTTTTAAGTGAGTGTTCATTATTTTATGTTCATTATTAGTGACCATTCTCAAATTATGGTAGCATTTTAACATTGGCAAGACCTTAATACCTTAATTTAATAGTTGATTGTAAAAAGGAAAAATTTAAACTTCAGGCAGGACTTGAACCTACGACTACAGGTTAGGCGCACCAGTCGCTTTACCAACTAAACTACGTTATGTCTACTATTCGTATTTAGTTGCAGGTAATTTGTTCGCACTGGTTACTGCGTAATAAATAATTAAAATAGTAATAGTTGATTATTTGACATACACTGTTAAGTACCACACCACCTTAGTTTTGGAGTTTAATAAAAAATCTTCAATGTAAACTAACTAGAGCAATAATCATTACGATATATTTAATTGTTTGGTGTTAAATCGTCACCATTTTGGTATCTACGTTGATAGTCCAAAAAGCTATAAAAAACAAATGATTAAACTGGAATTCAAGACAATTAACGGCACATACTGCAAATTTATGGGAAATATTGTACATATTTACTATTAAATTTATTGTTTTACTTATTGGTCTCTTGGCTATTATTTTTATAGTAAGATCGTCAGTACGATAAGACTACATAACATTACATAGTACTAACCTATATTTACATAGCTTATGTTTATGAGTATTTGATATAACATAACTGTGCGGTTGAAAAAATTCTCTCTCATACATCGATGAATGACACTATCAGATTGCCAACTGTAAATATAATTTTTTAATCGTATCATTGTATTTTTAATATACTATAACAACATTATTTTTAGATTTTCGGATGTTTTCGTTTACTTGTGACGTTAGAATTAGTATCATGCCGAATTTAATGATTCTGGGTCGGCGGGAAGTAGGTTTTTGAGAATATCGGGTTTATACGGCAAAGCGACATTAATGGATGTATGAGAGAACTGATATTTAATTGAGCTGAATTAAAAGCTTGAACTTTTTATTGCATCAAGAGTTTGTAGACCTGAGTATTTGACATTAATTTACAACACCATACCAACACGCATTCACGAAGAACAGATAGAAGAACAACAAAGTGATACTATAAGGATTCCTTTTTACCACTTAAGGAACGGATCCCTAAAAACACTGGTCTAATGTCATCATACTCAATACCAGCACATTTATACTAAACCTTTACTCACACATCCTCTTTCTTTAGACGAAGCCCACTGGCCCGGCCGCCACTGCAAGGAAGGCGGCAGGAGGCAGTCTCCGATCGACATCAAGACGAGTGACGTCATCCAGGACTTCACCAAGCAGTTCATCAAGCACGGCCCGCTGCAGTTCTCCGGCTACCACAAGGTGCTCGTCTCCGGGATCAATAACGGACACACCAGTAAGTTAAGCTGGTGAATGAAAATCGTTGAGTGGTTGAAACGTGGTGTATGAAAGCTTACTACTGATTTTTTTCATTATTAATTACTAAGCTTTCCGCTTATGGCTGTTCTATAGATATACCTCTGTAGCTAATAATAAATTAAATTATATTATATAATAGCTATTCTTTAATGTCCTTATGAAAGATATATTTTAATGGGTTATGGATACAAATTTTCAGTATTTGGTTTGGTAAAAAGGTTTTTTTTTAAAACGACTCTTGCAGTACTTAATTTAATAGTTTAATAAACATTGAATTCTCATACACAAAGAACATGCGGGGATCGAACCCGTGACACCTCACGCACAGTGGTACCTAATTGGTGTGGTAATCTTACCACTCAGCTATCCCTGCAGTCAAAGGTAAAAAGGAAAGGGGAAGTTCGTTTTTTTTTAATTTTTATCTATTATTTTCCAGTAAAATAGTAAATAGAGTATTATCATACCATTAATTATTAACCTATTAGATTATTCCGCTTATTTTGGAAGCCAGCATTAAAGTAATAAGTCAAGTGTATCTTGTATTTTATACTTATCTCAGATCGAATAATGTGACTTTTTCAGTGTTTTATAAGCGTTACTTTCAAGCCAATGTTAAGAACTTAATAGATGTTTCCGGAAATATGTTAAGTTAAATAACTTAACATACTAGCTAATTGACATTTCTACAAGCGTTAAAAATGAAAGAAATTGCCTAAATGACTAGCCCCCCTAGACATGTGGCATTTCGACAAACGTTTACGATGATAGAAATCGCTTCAATGACATTAAATGTATAGAAATGACATTTTGTTTCGATAAGTCACGTGACTTGGACTTGTCACTTCCATACATTTGAGCGATTCGATCAGCGTTATCGCTTGTCGCATTGTCACTTGTCTAGAGGCCCTTAAATATATGAAAATGACATTTCATTTCGATAAGTCACGTGACTTAGATTTATCACTTCCATAAATTTGAGAGATTCGATCTGTGTGTTTTGTGTGAAATGTCACTTTGTTAGAGGGGCTGGCTAGGTAGTATTTAATTCAAAAATTATAATGAACTAGCAGCGCGCCCCGGTTCACACGGGTATTGAAAAAAAATTTTAAAATTAAAAATAAATTGTATAGCCTATGTCACCCGAGGATAGTGTAGTTTCCCAACAGTGAAATATTTTTTCTAATCGGTTCAGAGAACCGATAAAGAATTCATTGTTTATTCGTTTACATCGAATAGGCTCTGAAACGACTGATAGTTTCGTAGCCTATTCGATGTAAACGAAAATTAAATCGTTTCTCTTTATAATATTAGTATAGATATGGTTACATTAATGGTTTTTATACGAAGTATTTTTTGCTATATTAAGTATATTGATCACTTTTCTCAGTACAATTCAGTTCGGAGGGCGACGAAGCGATTCACCCTATTCTGACGGGAGGGCCGCTCAAGTACCTCTACCGGCTAGAGCAACTGCACTTCCACTGGCTCTCGGAACACTCCATTAATGGTGTCAAGTAAGTGCACCACTTTCAATAGACACTTCTAATATTTCAAAGATACTTTAAAAGCAATATATTTAAAGAGTATCTATAAGAAACATGAGAAAGTTAACGAGAAAACTAGATACTATGAAAATTGGTTTTTAAAACTAATTAATAAAGAAATACAGTTATCGGCATTGCCGATAACTGTTTTTCTTCATTGTGACTAAAAACACAAATCTCATATAACAAATTATTTTGTTTTTATTGTTTGTTTGGTATTGGTTTTGTAATCAGTCCAAAAACAAAAGTCAAGGCTACAAATGTTTGACAAATATGCCCTTCATGGACTCTGTACAGGTTGACAAACTCCTGATCTGCACGTTTTATTCAACTCCTTTAGTAATTAGTCTTTATTACCTTACAACACTAACACTAACTGAATACCCATCACAGATACCCCATGGAACTTCACTTCGTGCACGTTCGTGCCGACCTCACTGTCTACGAAGCACTGGGCAAAAGAGATGGACTAGCCATCATCTCTGTATTCGGCAACGTAAGTTACCTACTTATACAAAGTCACAGGAATAATTTATACTTGTGACAACGTGCTACCGAGGTAACCGGGTCATATTTAAAACATTGCTTCTGTTCATAGAAATTAACAAATTTCTTCAAGAAAGTAATAGCCTAAATTTCGATCAGCTGATAATAATTTTGTATAGAAACGTTTTTTTCTATTCAAAACTTCAGTAACACGTTGTATATCCAAATACTTTAACTATCGTGACGCATAATACCTACCTAATTGTCTCACGCGAAGATATCGAAGGTGTCTGTTTAGTCTTGAAACAAAAGAAGGGCGACTTTTGTTATTATATTCACATAATCATAATGTCATAAGCTCATTACAGTGTCGCGGGACGAACAGTGAAACTAGTCGAACACCTTCGAAATTCGTGAGTACAGTCGGTTTAACAGTTACCACAAATACCATACATACATTTCCACCTGCAGTTAACAAGGTTGTTCATTATTATAAGGAAATTTGCATCCGACTCTTCCGAGAGAAAGTTTAGCCTTTCATGTATCTAAGGTTAGGCTTTCTCCGCTCAAAATTCCTTACGAGATAATCTAGACTTAGTAAGGAATAAGAATTGTTATGTTAAATGTCCAGTATTGACAGAATGGTGATTATAGTTATACCCTAAAATAACAGACAACCTTTGAATGGGATGCGAAAACTTAACAAAATGTTAGGAAAGTCCGGTGAAGCAGTCAAAGCCTGCGCTCAGGCCTCAGGCTAACTGCGTACCTAAATCTCTTCCAAAAAAAAAACAAAATGTTAGAAAGAAGGAAAACAAACATGTTTTTGTCAATATCCTACTAAAAGTGACCAAATAATCTTGAGCTAATATAGGATGAAAAACATAGACTATTATTTGTTGAAGATGCATGTAATTTATCATTGCCTAATACATAATGATAAGTTGGCGAAAATATGCGAAAAAAACAACGGCCGAATCAATTTGTGTTTTATCAACATATTTCGTTAAGGCGTTACTAAACCAATAATGTAATTACGATTGCATATAATATGACCTTGACACGTAGGTCTCATATCAGCTCTGTTGGCTAATAACACAATTTCTTTTTAAATGTATCGTTTACTAGCTCTGCCCTGTGGTTTCTGCCACGTTTTCACTGTAGGTAAGGGCCATAGTCTGACGGTAATTAAAATATAATTTTTAACCATGAAGATGTAGTATGAAAAGGCAGAAGTTATTTATTAAATAGTCTGTCAGTAACATAATAAAAATATTCAAACTACTTATTACCAAAAAAACAATTATTCGATTATCCAAATCAGTTCAACTTTATTACATTAATTTAGTGGGCATTTACTTATTTTCTATTTCTACATTTGTCGTAATCCTTCTTTTCCCTTCGTTGAACTTGTATGTTTATATATCAATGTGCAGGTACAAGCAGAAATAGACGACTACAAGCAAGAGGCGTCAGAGTTGATGCAGCACATCCCCAAGCTCATGAAAACTGGTGACAGGATCAGCGGAGTACTCCTCGATATGACGTAAGTATTAAAGTGATGTTTTTTGGATTCCTTTTCACCATCCAAAGAATTCCTTACAGTCTAGACTTTTTTTTAATTCTTTGGTGAAAATAAGAGTAAAAACTTTTAACACTACCTGAAGTTTTTTGAGATCACATACATTGAATAAGTCATTCAAAAAAAATATAAGAATAATAATGATTATTCCCACAATGAATCCCATAACTACTTGCTTATTTAATTGTTGTCTGCCTACCATGTTTTGCCATCTAGGTCCGTGACTATGTCAAAAAAAACTCTTACTAATGTATCAAATCTTACGTTCGTTCTTATTAGATTTAGATTGATTATTAAAGATAGGAATCTATTAATTTGTATTTAATAAGAACATAAAAACTTTTATTTAAGTTATATATCTATACCAATATTATAAAGCTGAAACAACAGAGTTTGTTTGTTTGTTTGTTTGAACGCGCTAATCTCAGGAACTACTGGTTGAATTGAAAAAATCTTTTTGTATTGGATAGTCCGTTTATTGAGGAAGGCTATAGGCTATATAACATCACGCTACGACCAATAGGAGCGGAGCATAAATGAAAAATGTTGCAAAAATAAAAAACCGTTGAAACTAAAACACGCGAACCAAGTCGCGGGGGACAGCTAGTTATTAATAAATTTTCCCCTCCCCTTACCTTTAAAGTGTTTCTACACCCGTAAGTTACAGTGTGTATATTTATTACAAAGTTTTTACAATAACTATGCCTACAAGTGTAACTGTAATAATTATTATTCCACAGACAATACTGTCAACTGTCATTCATCATCCGTAATGCTCAGATAACTAAACTTTCCTAGAATTTAATGTAGATAGGCACTTAATCTGATTTATCCTTAACCGGAAATGATTTAATGAAACCAGTTTGCGATAGACGGTAAATTTAATTGGTCGAAATTAGGATGGAGTTAAGAATAATTGTGGCCTTTAAAGCAATAACCGTCTTCCTTTACTGTTTATTGGCTGAGAATTCGGCGTTGTCAAATTATGAATGACTAGCTGTCCCCCACGACTTTGTTCGCGTGTTTTAGTTTCAACAGTTTTTCATTTTTGCTACATTTTTCATCTATGCTCCGCTCCTATTGGTCGTAGCGTGATGTTATATAGCCTATAGCCTTCCTCAATAAACGGACTATCCAACACAAAAAGAATTATTCAATTCGAACCCGTAGTTCCTGAGATTAGCGCGTTCAAACAAACAAACAAACAAACAAACAAACAAACAAACAAACTCTTCAGCTTTATAATATTAGTATAGATTAAATAATTAAATCCGCGGAAGGCAGATCTTCTATGGCGCATCTTGGGATTTGCCTGTGTCCAATAGGATATAATGTCTTCCTGACCGTATTGGGGTCACGGCGGCCATTTGCTTTGTTTTGAGATAATTCAGTGCACCAGTATGTGCGCAACACAGTTGCACTCTCTGTTCCCTCACTCGCTCTCAGTTCGATGCAACGGCAAGCGGACACAACGAAATCCGATCAGACGCAGGACCAACGACGTTAAAGAGCTTTCTGACATCTATTTATCTATTTTCTTATTTCTTTAAAACTGTACAGATAGATCTATAATTTTGATACCCTTATCACTTCCTTAAAACTTTATGTGGTTCATAGGAAACTGCTGAGTCCGAACAAAGAGACGTACTACACTTACTCCGGCTCCCTAACGTCGCCAGAATGTAATGAAGCTGTCATCTGGATCATATTTGACGCGCCAATCTATTTCACAGACTCTCAGGTGGGTAAATGAAAATTATAGAAGGTAGTATAATTCAAACATCAGGAATCAATTCGGAACTCGATATTTAGTGCAAAATCTAAGAGTGCTTTCTTCTTCGGTATACTTATTATAATCTGCTGCTCAAATTTCACATATTTTTTTTACGTTTAATAAAACTTTAAGTGCTAACAGCAAAACATCATTACAATTTAACGTTAATGGAAGTCCCTAAACATATAAAAACCCCATAAAAAATCCCTGTGCCTCATCTGGTGGTTTTATTAGATTGTCAATTCATAATTTTATAACAAAGTTTAGATATGGACAGAAAAGCATTGAAATAACATTTAGATGTGGAGTAGAAAGTCAAGTAACATAATATACATTTTTGACCTACCTTGTGTCAGTAGTTATCTTATTTACTTAGAAACTACTCATATTGTAATTCCATCAATATGCACATAACTTGCCTAATATTACTTCGGTGCAAGCAGCATCCAGCTACTACTCCAAATTTGAGCCAGTAAATTTTTGTTTCCTTACCCCTACAATAAGCCTCTATTTCATAAAAAAAATGCTTCTTATTTTCTCTTTCCCTAGTACCGTCTTTTCGGTAAGGTCGGGGTGGGTCGCCACAACTTCAGGTCCCTCCAGAAGCTGAACCACCACGTGGTGTTCGCTCCGGGGGAGACCAAGCTACACATGCCGCAGATCGTACTGTTCTTCGAGGATGTCGTCAGAGTGTTCTCAGATTTCTTTAGGAATGTTGGCACGTAAGTATCTTTATGTCGCTACCTAGCTAGGTACCTAATGCTTGCAATTTAGGTCTAGTATGTCTATAAGTTATACTTCACTTATCTACTCATGTTATGCTCTTTGATATTAGGTACAGTAGAAAGACTGTCAAAATCACCTACTTTTCTCGTAGGTATATATATCGGAGGTATCTTTAATAAACCTTTTACATCAATTATTGTACCTACTAAGGGCAGATTTTTCCAAAACCAGTTAATCATATCCGAGGAGTAATTTTGAATTTTTGACAGTTCATCCATACAATATATGTCAGACGTCAATATTATTCCATGAATAAAAAATATCTGGAGTAGAAAAAATCTGCTATTAATTAGGTTTACCTGGCCGACCATACACAGACTGCTTAAAGAAATCGGTCCGACCAAGAACTTAAAGCTGCTACTGCATGATAAACTATATAAACATCTATAATTATAGTCCCTACTAGCTTTTGCTCGCGACTTCGTCTGCGTAGAAGTCAAAAATGGTTTTTTGACATTCCAATTTTAAGGAGTATTGCATTGCACCAAGGTTTTATGTGACTTCACCGTTTTTTCGAATAAAATTAAATTAAGTTTTCTAACACGTGAAAACCTGATAGTCACACTGGTGTGTCTATCTGGTGTGATTAACAGGAAGTCACCAAAATAAAATGTAATTTAAATCAAAAGCAATAAGGAGTATTGATATCAACTTCGATGCAAATCTGCCCCAAAATAACTTTCTACCCCTTTTTAAGCCCGTTAGGCGATGAGATTCAATAGAATACGAACCACGTTGTTCATAAATTCTGTTAAAGAATGTTTATGCAAAATTTGAAGTATATTGGACCAAGGAATCACGTTGTCCCATACAAACTTTGAACCCTTTTTAACCCCCTTAGGGATAGATTTTCGAAAAATTCTTTTTTATCGGATGCCTACGACATACAAAGAACACACCCTCCAAGTTTCAGGTCTCTACGATCAGCGGGTTAGGCTGTGCGCTGATCCGTCAGTCATTCAAGACAAACCATTTTATATATATAGAAGATAAGGGCCATTGATTTGAATGTACTTATGTATGTTTTATTCGAGAATTATATAATTATCTGGGTTCCACGTATATTGTGTTGACTTATTTTTAAATTATTCAGGATCCTAAAGATGCAATTAGGCTATAGAGAGTTTATTTTACTAGTTATTATTTTCTATGTAGTTTTTGTAAACTTTAGTTTTTTGTTACATTAAAATTACGTAGTGTAAATTGTTGTAGTTTATTTTATACTAATTTTTACGTTCACAATAACACTTCACTTACCTAAAAACCTATAAAGTATAATAAACAAGATCCTTCACAACTTTAAACACACACATTGTACCTATATAGAACACAGTTAAGACAAATATCCTATCAAAGGTACGTCTTACTTCATAAATTTAAAACTATTCTGGGGTTTCAAAGTTTCTTGTGAGTAATAAAGTAGAGCTAAGTAATAAGTAAATATTGCTATATAAATTCACGCTTTTTTTCACATAATTACGCAGAATTTTTATAACATAAATATTGGCACCCAGGGTAACAAAACTGTTTTTTTATATTTGCGTGTGCCAGTGTCGCTTAGAGCATGCGTACTTGATCCCGCGGCTCTGGCAACGGGACCGGGGTGTTTTTAGTTGGTAGAAGTCCGACATATCCCTTCGCCGTTTCCTCAGCGTGGGTTGAAGGCATTAGCTTCTCACCCCGACAAAAAAAGAAGGTTATAGTCTGATATAATTTTGCAGACAGTTTGCTTAAAACTAGAACATTCAAAAGTTCCTTTAATTTCCTACCATATCAGAATCGAAGAGAGTTATCAGAAATCAATTTAATTTAATATTATGAAAGTTCAGTTATGAAATTAATTTCAATAATATTATTGTTTCAGGTTTATGTCAAACGGAATAAAGACGCGATAACATATCGATGTTGTTTTAATTATAATTTAATGTATGACAGGATAAATCGATTTATGAAGTTATGGAATGGTGTGTCTAGATTCAGTTATGTCAATGTTAAATAATTTTAGAATTAATCTTGTAAGAATGATATTAAAAAATTATTAATTTTAAGTTTGATCTGTACAGGGTGTTACCAAAAGGTCATAACAATTCAAAAGGGGTGAAGAGTACATCTGGTATAGATTCAGGTTACAAAATTTTATCTCAAAATGAGTTAATTAAATACTTAATATTAAGTTTTTCGACACCAATAAGCGTAACCAGACCGCTGTAGGGATGTATTTTAACATTTAACGAGTGACGTAATAAAAAATTGACGCTCGTAGGGCGTTCGCTTTTTTTTAGTGTTGTATGAATGATACAAAAAAGTTGGATACCAATTATTGAATTAACTCATTTTGCTAGCTCAAATTTTGTAAAAACTGACTATACCAGGTCTCTACTCTTCATCCCTTTTGGATAGATATGACCTTTCGGTAACACCCTGTATTCCCAAATTCACCCACCTTGGTCACGCCATAATTTTCGAATGACTGCACCAATCGGATATTTTTTTTTCTTTTGTTATGTTCCTAAGGACAAGGTTTTCGATAAAATAAAATTTTGGAAATGTTTTGAAAATCTCACACCATGTTATGCTGTAACCACATTACATGTAGGTACCTAGAGCGTAACCAGTACCTATTATAGGTACATATAGTAATAAAAAATAACGTGCTTTGACAGACTTAAAATAAAAAGAAATAGCCATAATTATGTCACAATTTTGGCTATACAACTTGCTTTTTTAAATGATCATATATTTCCAGACCAATTCCTACTGAATCTTTTAAAAAAACTCCTTTAATGCCTTTTTTAGTTTTTATTGTTCCTACTAGTATTATTAAGAGCTTTGGTTTAAACTGTAAGCTTACACTTGTTGTTCTACTTAAATAAATGTTTAATATTTTGTTAAATTGTTTTTTTCTATTTACTGAAATATCATAATATTATAAGAGGTACTCGATGCCAATGATATTTTACAGAAGATATGTTACCTTCATAGTTACCGACGTTTCAAATCTGATTCGGCTGGTATATGCCAAAACGTCAAGTTGTACTGATGAATAGTAACGATATAGAATAACTACGTAAGTAAAACAGATAGCTAACATTGAAAACTTTCTAATTATGAGGTTTTTGAGCCTGTAAAATTCGAACGCTAATAACAAATCTATATCTGCGTCATTTTGATAAAGGTATAATATTATTGCTCCACGCCATTGAATTTTGATTTGACCAAAGAGTTGTGGTCTATATGCCATCAAAATCCAAATTTGCAAGAAATTGCCCAGCGGGAATTGAAGTGGATTGGCCACACTCTCCGTAGGGAAGATGGTAATGCTGCTGAAATCGCCTTTGAGTGGCAACCGGAGGGTAGGCGAAGACGCGGACGGCCAGTACACACGTGGAGGAGATCGGTGGACAAGGAGCTCAAGAAGGAAGAACTCAAATGGGAAGACGCTCGAAGAATCGCGCAAGACCGGCCGGCTTGGAGAAAACTTGTTGGGGCCCTCTGCACCAGCGGGGTGCCTTAGAACAACAACAACGCCATTGACAGCCGCCTTGTACTCCCGCCCTTGTAAGACCCTATGTTAAAACTAGTACGGAGATATCGCAATAAAAGACATTGGTATTGTTAAATCTGTTTTATTTAAATAATATTAACAACCGTATCTACACATTCTCACACATCATACATTTGTCATTTAATGAGGTTCGCATATAAATAGTCCTTCTATTGAGTCCGCTTAATTACGCAAAACAAAAAAAATATTACAAAACAACAATTGTTAAGAAGAAAGTATTTGTACACAAAAATCATTATATTATATAGTGATAATTATACTTGACTGGCCTACACAAATATATTTAAATTCTTGTTATACAGAACATTCGAAAAAGGTACTTCTTTGAAATTTACAAATAATGTTATCAAAATTTTTAATGTACGTCTTTTAGATTATGAAAAAATATTAGACACGGGGTGTTTTGTATAACTCGTAAGAAAAAAATGCAGATTTCAGTGAATAGAAACTTCACCTGAAGTCAGTGCTACACTACAATTTTGACTTTTGATGTCACAAGCCCCCACTCTTGAACTTTAAAGTCTTCGTAAATTTTTATTGTTTTGAAAAAGAGAAAAATACAAATCTATTTTTTTTTTTTGCATTATATGTATAATAGACGGACATAAAAAAAAACATTTAGTCAACATAACTATCAAGTCAAGTTTATTTAAGATCACGTTCCTCAGTAAGTCAGTATTTAAAATTATTTTCGTATTCCAGTTAAGGATTATCACACATTCTTACGTTTATATCCAGTCATCAATTAACTAATAAATAATACGGTTCTAACTCGAATGGTAAGTATTTCACTATGTCAACTTGACATAAATCGTTTGAAAAAGCAACGAAGCAACAAAACCATATTGTTCTGCTTTAAAGAAATTGTACTACCAATAGAGTGCATGAGGGGGCATGAAAAGTAAAAATCTATTTAGTCCATCAGATAATTAAAACTCGCTTTTTTAAAATAAGAAAAAAAACTAAGTACAATAAGATAATGCTCAACTAAGTTCAGGAGTGGGGGCTCATGATGTCACGACTTTGCACAAAATCTAAAAAAAAGTGACGTTATACGACATTTCAAAACAATATATCGACATAATTATCTGATTACAAAAAACAACGAGTGTTATATTTTTTATTAATTTTTCTGACGGACGTAAAAATTGTTAAGTAATCTACTTTATTTTTGGTAAAGCCTCATTCCTCTAGCTCTAGAACAATTATGGTTCTAAAATAAATTATTTAGAACTGTTTGATCTAAATTATGTTTTCGATAGATGCGAGTGCTTTGACGCTTATTTCAAGTCAAGTATGATTGATCGCACGTCGGTGAAACCTTACTGCTTTTACATACAGACGCTGTAAATGTCGAATTTTACTAGTGATTTGCGAGGTCGACTATATTATCGATAATTTAACAAATTAAATGCCGAGCCGTGATATTCAAATCAATTGTTTGGCAGGAAACATTTGACCGAAACGGCGTTCAAGCGCAATATTAAATTAATATTTTAAGAAACAGTTTTGTGTGCTAATAAATTAAGGATTAACCAAACTTATTTCTACCTATTTAAGTAACAAATAATAATCACATCACTATACATATAACGTTAACTGTTTCACAATATGTCCTAGCAAGGCACCGGTCAACTTTGAATATTTTCAAACGAAAAACACTATTATCATTCAACCTTATTTTTAATTTATGCGAAACCCGAAAATAATTCTTTCAGTAACAGAATCGATTGCAATGATTTTTACACCATGTTATATTATTTTGTCGAAATGTAAGGCAAGACAACAAGCTTGTAACTTTGTGAGTTTTCATGATACAGTTTTGGAATATTGTGTTGAGATTATTGGAATGAAAATATATAAACGTGTATCGGTTTCAGTATAAATAAGGTTGTATAACCGCGTTTCAGCTAGGATTCCTTTGGATAAGTACATAAGTTAAGTTATAACATAACTTTACCTCGTTCTAAACATTATTTTTTTCGAAATCATTAGCGTAAGAGTATATTAAACTCATACGAACGTCGAAACACTACAAACAATTTCTTGTGTCGACATATTAGGTACTAAGAAAACTGTTACAAAGTTCAGATAACAACTTAATGCGGGTTGAATTGAGAACTTTAAACATAAATGTTTCATAATTTCGTCGACAGAGTGCGCTGTGAAAACTTGTTACAATTTACATGAAGTAACTTCCGTTAAAAGTACTATCATTAAACTTAATTTTCAAGCAGTCACATATCTGGTAACATTTTGACATTAATATCGCCTTTATTCCAAAAAAAGCAGTAAGGTTTCTTTTTCGTTACTCTTACTACCGACGTATAGTACGTATTTAATACCTACAGCGGGTTAAATTAAGAAGTTTTAAAACCAAAAATGTTCCGGAATAAAGAGATAGCGCTATCTGTCTGCATAGCTCTATCCCTATTTATTGATAACCATAGACTAGAGAAAAGATATAAAGAGCGTACGCAAACAAAACTGTTTAATAACGTGGAGACCCGAAAACAATTCGTATTTTTTAATAGAAAAAATAGGGCCTCGACGCAGCCAAGAGTAGCGACTTGCTCCACACTCACTTGCGCCATGCAGGGCTTGGTAGAGCTAGAGACCGGCTTTTTGGGTACGTATTCATGAAAGAAGTATTAGATGCCTGCAACCTACATGAATTTCGACTACATTCTGTCGAAAACATAGCTCCTGTTTTTTGCTTAATTTTAATCAATTTTCTGATCTCTGACTTGACAATCCTGGTTTTAAAACGTCTTAACACAGCCTTTATTGATACCCACATACATACAAAACAATATACATTATATACAATAGAACTACGCTTGCTTATTACTCACTAATTCTTTTAATCTCTTCTCAATATACTGAACTCTCGTCACCAGCTTGTCTTTGGGATTGAACTCTGTGTATGGAATCAGTAGTACTTTGAAGCCCTGGAAATAAAAGTTTTTGTTGAAATAAAGTTTTATATGACTTCGAATAAAATGAAATTAGAGATTAAAAAGGAAATAAAAAAACTGGACAAGTACGATTTGTACTGGCACATGAAGGGTTCCGTACAAGATTTAGGTCGGTAAATTAGAGGAAAAAAAAACAAAAAAATTACGTCCTTTGTATGATACCTTGCACCTTTATTTTTTTTTTTATATATATATATTTATTTTGGCACCAGAAATACACATTCTGTAAAATTTTCATCTCTCTAGCTATTACAGCCCGCTTAAAGACAGACAGACGGACGGACGGACGAACGGACAACGGAGGCTTAGTAATTTGGCCGTTGGCATCCTTTGTGTACTAAAATCTTGGTTTTCCATAGCAAGAGATTTTTTTAACGAAATGCTATTTATTTTATAAAACTCAACAAATTTGCTGTTGGTGTTTCTATTACTCTTAATTTAGGCATTTAACAATGTGTCATTATTTTTTGTTGTTACTCAACACGACGAAAATTTTAAACACTTCGTTTTTATCACTAGCTGTTGCGTGCGACTTCGCCCGCGTAGGTGTCGAGTATCGCGGCAAAACGTAGCCTATGTCATTTCTCGGTATCCAAGTTTACCCCATACCATGTTTCATCAAAACCGATTGAGCGTTTTAGCCGTAAAAGCGTAACAGACAGAGAAACAAATAGACAGTTACTCTCGCAATATTATTATGGATAGTATATGTAAGTACACCACGTTGACGGAATTGCGAAATGCGCACGTGCGAGGAGACACCGGGGTGGTTTTAGCCGGTAAGAGTCCGGCACGCCCCTCCGCCTCTCCCCAGGCAGAGGTAGTCCAAGAGGATATGCCCAAGTAAAAAAAAAAAAAAAAAAACAAAGAAAAAAACGAAAAATTAAGTTAACGTAGCCTCGTGTCCATGCCATTTAGTTAGGTTTGAAGAATAATGATTGTAAAATTGTAATATTACCTTAAGTTCGAGTAGCCTTTTATATAGTTGGTTGATGCCGAGCGGGACGGGTGTCTTCCGCGTCATATCGTGGTAGTCTAACCCTAGGACAGCTATCCGGAACACACTGGAACAAGAGAGGTTTATTTTGTATGGTCTGTTATTACAATACTCGTGTTATAGTAGACCTAAAGACCAGTGGAGTTTGACTGGATGCGGAAGGCGGAATACAGTGTTAGGACGCAACTTGGAAAAGAAAAAACCGGCCAAGAGTTCCGTTCCATTTTATGGAGAATTTTAATTCATAATTTATTTTTATTATATTTTGTAATAGCGGCTACAGAAATACCTACTCTGTGAAAAATTCTAATGTCGAAAATGATTTAACTATGACGGTTGATGAGATACAGCTCGCTAACAGACAGACGGACGAACGGACAGCGGAGGCTTAGTAATAGGGTCCCATTAGTCTTTGGGTACGGAAACCTTAAAAATACTAACTAATATCACAATATTACAATTACCTTTTGTTATTAACAGCTTTCTCTAAAGGTATGGGATGGCATTTAGCATCTACTGCGAATTCAGCATCTGTAAAAATACATCGTCAGAAAATTATTTACCACAATTAACATATAATAACAAATATAAACATATAACAAATAAATATATATTTATATATTTTTATTTAATTGCAAGAAAATTATTTAAGAAAGTTTCTATCAACTGTACAAATAAATCTACATTTTAACATGATATATGTTTTTTACATTGCTGTGGAAAAGTGAATAAGTAGTTAATTCATAAACCTCAAAAATACACTAACCATACAAAAATCCCATGCCGGAATTGCACTCCCTCTTCAAAAACGTGTCAGCAGAGACCAAACTCTTGAAGGTATCCATGATACTCTGTACAAAGAGGGTCTTTTCTTTAGTGTAGACCACGGGCACTCCCACTGAGATGTCGTCAGGCAGTCGCGGGGACCCGGGGCTGGTGAGCTGCAGGTACGCGTCGATCATCATCAGCTTGCGACGGCACGGGATCGGGATCTCTGGAAGTAAACAACTGCAGATAACTTTCAAAGTGCTAAAAAGATCTTAATAAATTATAGCTAAGTACCACCTCGATCACGTCAGCTTTCAAAACAAAAAAAAACCGCATCATAATCGGTCTTTTCGTTTAAATTATGTTGCGGGTTTCATATACACAAAACACCCAGATTTAGAACAAGCAATTGTAGACCACACAAATTATCGCGGGGATCAAACCCGCAGCATGTCGCGCACAGTGGTAATTGGCGTGGTGACCTACACCACTCAGCTATTCGTGCAGTCTAATCACAAACACCCAGACCCGAGACAATGAAGAAAAGTGGTGGTGGGTGGTGGATGAAATCGAACCCGGAACCTCAGAGCTCACCCACGGAGGTCGTCAATTATATTTTCAATTAACTTATACACTTACCGCCCGCAGCCAGCAGCTTGTCAATGAACTCCGGCTGAAGAGTAGACTCCAGATGATGCTTCTCCGCTTTGTTGAGTGTTAACAATGAGAACACCATGTCGAGCCAGGAGGAAGACTTCGCCATCTCTTCCTCTTTGAGGGATAAGGCTGTCTGTGAGAAATAAGTCCCGGCTTTAGGATTAGATGACGTAAAAAAATAAAACAAATATGGGAATATATGTAAAAAAAAATATTATTGCCCAAATGAAGATGTTATAGAGAAATGTCTGATTAAAGACGTTGAAATAAAAACGAGCTCTTTTGAGATACTTGATTTAAGAGCATCCTCAGAGAGTTCACAAATTTCCTGATAATAGCATATTCATCATCATCATTATTTGTCTTTGTCTTTGTCATCCCACTGCTGGGCATAGGCCTCTCCTTTCATGTGTCATTCTCTCCGGTCTTGCGCCAGTCTCATCCAGATATTATATTACGACATTTTGGCTTCCATGTAGGTATATTTTTTAACAGCAACATAATATTGTAATTAGGTTGTAAACAATTCTATGGAATTCTTAATTTTTGTCTCTTTTAAACAAAAATTTACTTCGTTAAGTAAGTATTCAATGCATCCTTTGGAACAGCGACCAAATCTATATTTCTATACTAATATATGAAGCTGAAGAGTTTGTTTGTTTGAACGCGCTAATCTTAGGAACTACTGGTCCGATCTGCAAAATCTTTTTTGTTTTGGATAGTCTGTTTATTGAGGAAGGCTATATATAGGCTATATAACATCACGCTACAGCCAATAGGAGCGGAGCATTAATGAAAAATGTTGCAAAAACTGTTAAAATATTATTTACCTCTGAGGTTATATTATTCATAAGTATTTTTATTTTAGAAAAATAATGAGGGTTTCCCACAACTCATATAACCCATGAAAGTAAAATACGCGGACGAAGTCGCAGGGGACAGCTAGTAGATTATAAAGCTTAGAACACAAAAGTTACCTCCAACAAAGCCGCAGTAGCGTCGTCCGGCGGCATGTAGTGCACGGCGGCGAGCGTGACGACGGCGGAGGCCACGTCGCTGGCGCGCGCGGCGGCCAGGTGCCGCTGCAGCCAGCCCGCGAGCGCGTCCAGCACCGCCTCGTGCCGGTACCGCAGCAGCCCCAGCGACACGATGATGGAGTTCACCACCGCCGGCTTGTCGTCGTTGCTGGGTAGACATTCTATTGTGTCACTGGAATTGACGATGTCGTTTAAATCATCCGTACAATAGTTTTGTTCTCTTAAAAGTTTGATTAAGAATTTATTGTTACATAATAATTATGATATTATTAATTTTCTTTTACATATTTAAAATCGATAAAATAATATGCTGATCATCCTGCTAATCCATGTATGTAAATGTAACACCACCAAGTTTTGGATAAACAATTTTTGTATATGGTAACACAGATATTTCGTAGGTCGAAAACACGCATATGTACGAATTGAAATGAGTTACCTTTCATAGTTGGACACAATTAAACAATACGAAAGAACGAACTGTTTTCGTGTTGCATTTGAATTAAAAAGATACCTGCTCGTAGCAGTATGATGAATTAAAAAAAACTTACAATATTTTAACTAATTTATTTTTTCTTACTTGCATATCCTATCAAGCAGCACTGGATCCGGGAAGTTGAGTGAGGCCATAGCGTACAACAGATCAGCTGATTTCTTGAGGTCGATGACCTCGGCCTGGTTGGTGATGTTGTGCGAGAGGGCGCGGAGCAGCGGCGTGCTGCGGCGCCCTTTGTGTTGGAGGGCTTTCATCACCTATAATGGTATGATTAATTAACAATATTTCGCAGATGACTTAATCCATTGTAAGTTCACTATGTTATTATTAACGTAAGGTTCTACTGAACTAAAGTACTACGAACTAGTATTTTATATCCTTTTATAAAGGTTTATAATTATCAATTAGATCGAATCAGATCAATCAAATTTCATATTAGCCATATTAGGCCGTAATGCCCGTCTGGTAGATTAATGAATTTTATTGGACACGTAATTTTTTATTTTTCCTGCAAATAAAAAATGATCAAAATACAGTGAATAGAAATTTCACGTGACGTCACTCCGTGCTACCGTAAGCCCCACTCCTGAACTTTAGGCACTATATCTTTGTAAATTTTTATTGTTTTGATAAACGAAAAAATACGTGTCTAATATTTTTTATTACCTAACATACGGACTTAAACTATTTTTACTTTTCATACCCTTTTAATATCCCTATTATAATAATAAGTAACCCGACCATATTCAGGCACAGCAACTTGGTATTTTATTAATGTGAGCTGCTGGATGTGTACTCTCAGATACTGACATAGGAGATTCTTGCTTTGAACGTACGACCACATTTGCCGCAAGTCAGCACCCCTTAGACATAATTATAAGTGTAGATCGCTGATGGTCAGGCTCATTTCGCTTAGTGTCGAGATCAAGAACGCAGAAGAATTAATAAATATTAGATTTATTTTTAAATTTTGCTTTTAAAATTATTTCTCACCTTAATCATCTGTGATAATGTCAAATTGGTTATCAGTCGGGCAGCCTCGTCATCCCCTGTGATACCCAGCACTGTACTCAAATCCTCTGCCATGGACAGCGAGTTCATAGCATGGGTTGTGGTCGAGCGGGCTAATATGCGGCATAGCTTGAGAAACCGAGGATCCTTCTCGAAGTCTGGGAGGTTCGCCTTGTTGCTGCTCGACCATTCTGATAGGATTGATACTATCTAGGAATGAAATGTTTTGGTCAGTATCTTTATGTATGTGTTAAGTAACTTTTACATGGAAATATGTGAACCTAGCTTTGGCTTAAGGATTTAGGTGGATGAAATTTATTTTTGATATAAATCCTACCCTATGACTCTTAGCAACTAAGTAGCTAAAGTAGTATGTCAGTAACGCCCTTACAAGGCTGCTAAACATATATCTGTGGACCGCTCTCGCGCGCTTACCCATGCGCCTGCGCACTTCATTAAACCTCCCGCCTGATCGCTTTTTGTTATGTCGACTGCTCGAAGAAATCGAACTGCTTAATGAAAAAGTTCCATTTCTTCGAAGAGTGTATGGTTAGCAACAAAGGTTTTTTAACAATCAACATTACTTCTTTATGTTTGTATAGGCTATAAATTCAAATTCAAATCTAGGCTACAAAGTAGCACTTTACGAACATCACCAATACAATGGACAGCAACCCTGATTTGCACACCCTTCACTGCTTCGTAAGGGTGTTAGAGGTCGCTACATACCACTAAGAGATTTAATATGAGAGTATCTTACATGTTAATAAAGCAGGAACTTTAATCAATTTATTGAAATTATTGTAAATTCTCAATATCATTAGTAAAATAATATTTGTTATCCTCATAGATTTATTGATGTTTAATATTTTCTATAAGTCAACTAACATACTATTAAAACTTAACAAATTTTACTTATCTTATTGAATTAGTTAGATATCAATATTAAGTAGGCTATGAATGATACCCAATAAATAAACATATATAACTGCATACATGTATATAGCTTACATCTTACATTAATAGAACACTGTGCTAGTCAAGCAATTAGTATGTTTGCTAGCCAATAGGAATATGTCAATGTTATTAAACGACAAGAAAAACTAGGGCTGTCAATGGTAAAAACTAATAACAATGTAGGTAGTTAAAGTGATTTGGTTTAATTAAATATATGTATAGAACATGAAAATGTGACAAAAGAAAAACCCTTACACATAAACATGGAGCGGAAATCATTAAAATTGCATTATTATTTTAATTATTTGTTACGCATTAATGCATGCGGAGCGAATATTCATCATTAAAATTGGTTTACATTCGACAAGCCATTGTGTAAGATATAACCAATTAAGATCCACCTCTACTTTTTTTTAAATCCTTTAAACTAACCTTAAGAGCATGCCTCCTAGATACAACAGGGTTCTCAGCGACCAGCAACAAACTGTTCAGGTCTGTAGCCTTCGTAATCTGCATGTCAATTTGTGCAAGGCGACTGTGTTTCACAGACTTTGGACTTGGCTTCTTTGTATCACTAACAACGTCTATGTTTTGAAGGGAAGCAAAGGCAGCTGCTACTAATCCTGTAAAACAGTAAGTAATAATTAAATATTGTTGCAGTTTGATAATGTTGTTCTATGAAGCTTGTAATACTTTTTTGTGTCTTGTGTCTAATACTGCAGTTAGAGTATTAAGTAATATTATGAAATTGGTTTCAATGTTTTAGATCTTTATTGTTTGATTCCAATTTGAATTAAAACATATGTTTCTTAAGAGTTTAGACTTATACTTAATGAAGCGAGACTATTTGTAGCAAAAACTTTAAGTGTTGACTGAAATTGAAGGAAAACAAGCCCTAAAAATCCATTGTCTGAAACTGAGTAAATGACAGTATTACCTGCATTTTCCTTATCCTCTGGTGGAGGTGTAGCGTGTAGCCCCTTATCTGCTATGTTAGTGGATACATCTAGCTTCTCAGTTTTGAATACTGTCGCGCTAGGGTTGGAGTAATTCCTTACTGCTGCCCTTGAACCTAACCTCCAAATCACTAGGCCGCTTAATTTCAACATCTATGAGCAAAAGATTATTATTTACTTACATTTTCTGATAAACAACACTTCATTTTACATTATACGTTAGATCATAACCCAAATACATAAGAAAACCAAGATGAAAATACGGAAAATACAACTTCTTACATCACGACTTTAAATTATTATCAATGACATTGTAATGAGTTATTAAATCGGTAACATCGAATAATACAAGTCCATAATGTACCTTTTATTACAATGAAACGGCCTGAAATGAGTAAAAATTAATTTTTAAAGCATTTACAGAGGTATAATTCTATTTATCTTTTTGACAATACAGGATAAGTGTTGCTCTTTATAAAAAATAACCTTGCTTGTCGGTCATGACTAACCAATTAAATAAAACGCCAAATCTAGTTTGTTCAAGATTGAATCAGCAGTTACGAAACGTAAAAATCTACCTTATCTGTGGCATTTTAGTCCCTAGTGCTGCGCCTTATGAACGATTTTAGTTTTTAATTAAGCAATGTAAAATGTAGTTTTATACACCATGTATACATATTATAATTAGAACTGTGGCTAGGGCTTAGTCGTGTTTCCATTTTGCGCAAGACAATTATTTATAATATTAAGTAATTTATTTTCCACTCAATTGACTTGAAATCGAATAGGATTTTAATTGGCTAAAATTATGGTTACCTTTAGTCAATAGTCGCCTCACTAGCACTGAAAATTGCAAACGACGGTCGTGGGAGGAAGTTTTGTTGTGATAATTTGTTGTTATTTTACTAAAAACAGTGAAACTAGTATTGAAAACCATGCAATTGGTAAGTTATTTCCTATTGCTTACTCAAATTCTGTGAATAAACTAAATAAATATGAAAATAACACTTGAATTGTTACCGTTTTAGAGGGATGAGTCTGTGCGATTTTGAATTGGTTTCCTTTGAATTTGATGCGTATTTCTTAGTAAAAACCATAGAATATTGACTTTAATATGTGTATTACACCTATTTTGATGCTAATTGTTTGTTATAAATACGAAAAAAACGTGGTTTTCAAGTGCTGTATACATATAGGTAAATGGTTATTTAGCCTACCTTCAGTTTATTGATAAATTATTACCGGCATTTCGAAGATGTTATCGCGTTTGCCCTTTCGATACTTTTCTTGTTCTACGTTAATTATTACGTTGTCAATATGTTTTTGTCTTTGTTTTGATGTTATTATGTTGTTGTGATTCTATTTAATAGATAAAATTGCATTTATTTGTTAAATACTTACGTATTATAGATTATAGGTTCAACAAAGACACATTGGATTCACATGGTTTATCATCTTGAGATATATCTCTTAATGCGGTGCTGTAAAGAATATCAGAAATGCAATGTTAACACTAAAGATGTTAAAACACATGTTTTGGTCATAATGATGACAAAGCTAATAAATAAAATAAGATTTTACCTTTTTTTTCTTGTTCAATACTTTCTTACTATATTATTAATTATTAATATTCATAAAACTGGCAGGTTACCTTGTCTAAAGAGATTGTAATTTACCCTATATGAAAGATTCTCTGTTTTTCTTTTAAATAATGTGTTTTGAATTTTACACTTGATTTGTCGATATTTAAAATCAATTTTTATGATAAATTTTGTCTGACATGAAATACCTTGCCATTAATATATTTTATACCCACCAAGTTTTCCAGTTACAAGTAAAACCTTATCGTACACAATTACATGCTTGCTGTAAAATATATAAAATAGAATAAACAATAAAAGTACAAATCTAAAGCTTGATGATGAAGTACAGGTTTGTTAAGGCTGAAATATTTTAAAATTAATATAAAGTAACAAGTATAGATAACTGACTGGACCTGTACAAGGCCACTGAGAATGCCGTTCATGTGGCTGAGTATTGGTCTGGAAAAATATAATGCCATTGATTGTCATGCTAAGAAGAAGAAATAATAACTATGAATAACAAAAATCAACCTTAATTTTTCCAAATAAAGGTCCTGTTAATGTCAAACTGTCATAATAGATGAGCTTTATTAGAGGTATTGTTAAATCTACGCGAAAGCGCATATGCTTGCATATTGCCTATCCTCAATTCTTTAAGCGACACATATGACACGGCCGGGACCAACGGCTTAACAAGGCACGGAGGTGTCTTGGTATATTCACAAATGGTCACGCATCCACGGACTGACCGCGGCGAGCGCGGCTTAACCTTAAATATTGGTCATACTGTATGGAATACACTTAGCTACGAGTCCTCCAATATTTTATTTTTGAACAACATTAAATATTATTGCTCTATAGTCTATAGGATTTTAGAGCGTATTTTGCTACATTAAATTTCAATCGTTGACACATTCATTCTCATAACTAATCTTATATTGATAAATATAAAATGTTATCTCAAAAAAGAGAATTTATCAATGAATTTATTCTGTGGTCATGTGATTTTGTTAAGTGTTTTGAGTTCATTGCTGAGAATGATACTGTATACTACCAGTACTAATATTTATTCTGTGATACTACATAAACAATTACAACCATAAAATAAAAAACATTAATTGTTTGTTTATCAAAATTGAGATCAATAAGTTGTGAGTCAATTAATATCAAACGACATATACAATGCAATTAAGAATTCTAAAGTATATTCATATGCATATTTTATTAAAATAAGTTTTCAATACTAGCTAGCAATTAAACTTTTGAACTGCATAGGAAAAAAACATGTAATATCCTAATTTAAATATGGCTGAAAACAGATGACTACATAATGCTTCACTATTCCATTATGTACGTCGTAAAAAGTCCATAAAAAATCGAACAAAACTGGATAGCATGAAAATAATAATAAATTAGTAGTTTAGCCAACAAAAACATTCGACAAAAATATAAATAATGTCGACACTGAAATCAAAGGGCTAATTTATATCCGTCAGTCCGTGCGTCATTCTGCTATCGAAAATAACTCAAGACTATTCAGGAACTTTTTAGAGTACCATATCGGAATTATAAATTTACCTCTCATCTACGCTGATAAAGCACTCAGAAGACGATATTGTAGATTTATTTGTGTAACCGTGTTCACTTAACTTCAGATAAACGTCTTGCCCATTTGTCGACTGAGCCATAAGGAAAAAAACAGCTTAAATTTTTTGATAAAATTAAAAAAAGACAATGATGTGTCAACGTAATAAAATAGATGTCTCCACATTAGTCCCCCCATCGTAACTATCAGGTGCTGTAAATAAAAAAATCTCTACCTACTCATTTGTTTTTTAACCTGAGGTCGTAAACAAATATCTCTTCCAAAGCTAGATATTTTTAACAAAGAAAAAACACAGCTGAAACCGTCTGCTATGCACGAAAAAAAAAAATACATCGCGTGCAAAGGTTCTACGGAACCGTAGC
Organism: Diachrysia chrysitis; assembly: GCA_932294365.1. NCBI lineage: Eukaryota > Metazoa > Arthropoda > Insecta > Lepidoptera > Noctuidae > Diachrysia > Diachrysia chrysitis. The sequence continues at coordinate 12,176,545 of OW028652.1, read as the reverse complement.
CACGATAGTTAGTTTCGTTGCTTCCAACTTTATTTATGACTGACGTAGGTACTAAGATACTGAAGTTTTAGACACAAGATGGATTGGAAGGGCCAACTAATTAACGACTGGAGATGTGACAGTCAGCAGATGAAAAGAATTCAGGTTTTTCTATATATTTTGAGAAGTATGCTGATCGATGAGTTTAGAAATATAATTTGTATGTTTTAAAACATCAAAGATGGTAATTAATGTCTTAATATACTGAAAATATCTGGTAACTAAGTGCATATTCTAGTAGATTCAAGGACGTACAAACCATATTATGTTATGGTGAGACAAAAACATGCGTTGGAAAGCAAAACCTCGTGTGACTGACTGACTGTTTCTAATATCTAGAACTAAAAAATGTACTTCCGTTCTGCGATATTAGTTTAGTCTATTAAGGATCTTCCTGCATTTTTTTTATATTGTTGACTTGATTTGTTTAAATATAATGGTGGCCTTCAAATTTACTACTTTTTAATATCTATGGTTCGATATCACATTTATAAAATAAATCTCGTTTAACTTACAACTAATTTCGCTTTTTATCACGGATCATGTTGTATAATCAATGAATTTATTTACTTTATGAGATATCTACTGCATGGAAGGTGTCATTTACAATGTGCAGTGAATCAGACCCATTATGATGGTGTTGTCCGCAGGCGGGGGCTGATGGCGTCGGTGCGGCTCGCTGAGCGCGCCCCGCTCCGCGCCCCCTCCCGACACACAACACTCTTTAGGTGAGCTGCTTATTTATCTTAAGTACCTAAAACGTGAATGTCCTCTTATGTGGGTATTTACAGGCGCCATTTAGCAGAGCTCCAAATGACTGAAGTCATATGGAGCTGCCAAGCCAAACAAGTAGTACATTTACGATCAATTATTTTTAACTATTAGCTTGATACCACGCCCTTTTGCGTGGTAACTATGAATAACCAAAAAAAAAATTAGATGTGTAGCCAAGTTATCGTTACTTCAGATGCCAACCTTATGCATATTTCACACAGGTGCCCATAACAGAGTTGCTTACAAAAAACAACATAATCTATTTATTAAATCATTACATCCAAACTTCGCTTGCCTTTATGCAGAAATTTGCCAGTCAAGAATTAGCTACCAGCATTATTCGGCTGGCTTCTGTACTTTTTATACATATTTTATTTACATGTAAAACGTCATACATTTTTAATTTAAAATTAAATATTAGAAATTTTGAAAATTTTATATAATTAAGTAAATAAATTTAAATGTTCAACAGATTCCTCTAAGGAGGTGTTGTAGTGCTTCACGGATTGCGACGATATTCCGATGGACCGTACACCGGCTTTTATTTATAGGTAAGTGTTTTAAGAACATAATATTTTGCAAATTTGTCCAAAATTGACAACTAATGTAAAGATGGTGAACCTATGAACTTGCAATATGTATTTCGTAAAAATCATATCAATATCTGTCTCATAGTTTTAAGAGATTAAATACACAAACACCACTCTTTACTCCTAACGTATATTACTGGTTCTCATGGGTATAAAAGATCTATGCTTAGGTAGGGTCATTTCGCCTGTTCGCGTCCATTTAGTGCAGTTGGCAAGTTTGACGGCGATAATAAAAATATCCCAGCACTAATTTCTATGAAAAATTGATGTAATGTGTTCATTATATAGTCTATTTTAACATTAACTTTCAGTTTTGTTCGAAACATCTTGTGTTTTTTTTTTAAACAGAAAATCTTCAGAATTATGCGTTTTACCCACTTTGCGTCCACAAAATCCAAATTGCGTCCACCCGTGGACCATTTAGCGTCCACCAGCTTAGAAAAGGAATATAGAGGTGATATTTTTAAGAATTTGTAAAGAAAGATTGTATTTTAACTACATGTTAAAAATCAACATTATTCTCATTAAAAACATCACTCAGATATTCTTTTTAACATTGATTGAACTCTTAAATTAGTTTAGTAGTTGGTAAATAATGATTGCACCTTTAAGAATAAACAGTAATCAGTTCTGTTAATTGTAATCTAAAATCACAAGGTATATTATTATTTCTAAAGTTCAGCCTTGATTAATAATTATAATCAATAAATCAAATCAATTAATAAATATAAGTTGTTGGCTATTTTAAATCAACAAAAGAATACAACAATTTTGTCGAATCATACCACTAGAAGAATTGTTGAATCAATAAATTATGAGACAAGGTATGATTATTATAGCCTTAGAAAATCAATTATTGACACAGGTCACATTCAAAAGGCTTATCTCTGGCCTTTAAATAACTAAATCCTAAAAAACGCGTGCATTTCAGATGATAACATCTAATAAACTTGTCACAGCCTGTGTTTCTCATCGTCGTCTTCTACATCTGAAAGTAGTATATCGTCACATTCAGAAAATTTGACCCGCTTCCCGGGTGGTAAATTTTCTTTCTCAAATTCCTCATTTACCGTTTCCTGTGTGACTTCTTGAAGAGGATGTATCTTCTTTTTTCGTTTTGGAACAGTTTTACGAACCGTTTGAAAGTATTGTACAGTCATTTTCTGTTCTTGTTTCTCTGTTCGTTCTAACTTTCTTTTTCGTATGGCTTCCTTCTTTTCGTTCTTAATCTGCTCTTTATCTTCACAATACTTTCTTCATGCAACAGAAGCTACGGCTGCTGAAGTTCTTTGACTTGACTATTTGTCTTAGCCGTTTATTCTTCTCTCGAATTTTATTTAACGCTTTCTTTAAATTGTCTTCTGTGTATGTTCTCTTTTTCTTGTCTCCGGATAACTTATCTTAAATAGAAAAAAAATAAGAATAAAAGAAATTGCTCATTTCATTTAAAAATAGAATTATAGTTGTAATTATATTTAATAATCTTTTACAAGTCTTTATAAAAAATGTACAATAAAAATAATCAATAAATTTTAGATTATTTTTACAAGCAAGTCAATTGTATTTAACGAAAATAGTGGACGCAATTTGATTTATTATTATCCCCTGTAGGTATAGTTTGCGTCCATTGTGGACGCAAAGTGGAAGTTTTGTAAATTCGATGTAGTAATTCGCGTCCACCGTATTTTATTCGTTAAATATAAAAAACATAAGCAAATTCATAATTAATATTATTCCTTTTTTCATTATAAAAGTCTAGAAACAGCTATGTATCCTAAAATTCACATAAAACCATAAGAAACTTACCATCGAACGCGCCGCTGCACACTATTTTTTATGAAAACATCCCGCGCGTACGCACTCTCTTGATGAACAGCCGGGAATTTTTATTTTTCTAAACGGGATTGGTTTGGCGGACGGACCTTTTGTCCATATGTGCGTGCCTCTTATACATTAAGGTATTAGCAGTAATGACTATTCGTTTAATTGGTGTGTTAGTTTACTTATTTTTTAGGATTTTTCAAGGGAGATCCGTAAAATGGACGCGAATTGGGCGATGGACGCGAACAGGCGAAATTACCCTATGTTCAAGATGATTATTTACGATCGCTTGAGAATGGAAACGATAATTAGAATTAAAATTGCGTGGTAGATGAATAACAGTAAATAATGGTGGGATTTATTAGCGGTATTTCAATTAATCATTTGTAATTTATATAATTAAAAACACATTTTTTTGGACACACATGTTACTAAATCTCTTCTCTTTGACTCGTGAAAGCCTCTTCTCATATCTACACGGAAGAAATGACGTTTGACTATGACTCAACGTTTACTTACTTCGGAGCAGTGTTTTTAAATGATTCAGTCATGGGGCAAGCAAGTACTAAATAACAATAATTTGTATGTAACCTATTAGGTATTTAACATATACATGCCTAGAAAAATAACAAAATAAAATCGCAACAAACTCAAACGTTATCCCAAAACGAGTTTCTACATTTGTAAACCTAAACTTTATCGTACGTAAGAAATAAAATCAACGTTTACTCCCCGTGTCTAGGTGGGACCGACGGATCGATAGCCCGCGAACCCGCCACTTCGAAGCCCGACCTACCCACACTTGGGCAAACATTCCCCGCTTTTAGGGGAAGTGGACTTGTGATTGACATTTTAACGTTTTTTATGGTGTTAATTTTGGTATTTCGTGAATAGGGATATTTTTATTGGAATTTTATCACTTTAGAAGGTTTTGCGTTTACCTAATATTCAAGATATTGGGTAAACGGAATGGCATCGTAGAATAAAAATTAATAAGATTATTCAAGTACATATCTATTTCTAGAATCCGTTATTACGTACTAATCTTGTAGGTGTTTAGTACACAGATATTTCATGAATCGATATCTACTAGTTAAAATAATTGTCTTGGCTAACTCAACTCAAGTGGTTAACTCAAGTATCCAGTGGCTTGGCTGTTTTTAGACCAAGATCTAAAGATAAAAAAACCGCATAATGTTGTACTTGTCTTCATCGCAGTATAATTTTCATTTACATAAATCGACATAGAATTGAAAGTAATTAATAAAGCTTTTCGATTTCGTGTCGACATCGACACAACAAATCCCGCTCTTCTGCAGTCGATTAATATTAGGATTTCTGCACATGACTAAGGGTGTAAGGGTCGGTGCAGCGAAGGGTGCCATTTCGGGCCACCGTGTTATACCCGGCCTTATTTTGTTATCTCTATTTATAGAACAAATAGGGTCGGTTTATCATTTTCTATGAATTGGAATTGTCAGAGCGGGATGTAAAATAATAAGCTAGAAAATTTCATTGTTTTGAGCTGTGTTTTTTATCTGAATTTTGAAGCTAATAGTTGCGATTGCTGCGTATAACCATTTATACAATACGCTCATATTCGAAATAAAGATTTGTAGAAAACACAATTAATACGTAAGTCTTTTAGCGGATCATGCTACATATTGCTCAAAATGTATATACTTGCATATAATTTTTTCTCTATTTCAAAGGAACTAAGGCTGTTACTAATGATGACAATGTTGATTATGTTCAAATGTACCTTGTTTTTTTTACGTATCATGTTTCCCCGCTTTCGTGTTTCTTTTCCGTACTCCATTACCTTGTATGTCGAACTCACAAGTAACCCCCTGGCTGAACCCGCTAACACACTCACAATAGTTTTCCATATATCAATAGAGGGGTGCTAATAATGGGATCGATTCCCGTCTATGCGACGTTGTAAAAAGGGAAGGAAACCGCTATTTGATTTATGTATAACTGTCCCAGTTCAGGGCAACGGTCACTTTTCACTTTTATTGTTATAGTTATTCCGTACATTTATACTGAAAGGGTCTTTACTTCCTTAATTCCTTAAATCAAAGAACACCGTTGCACTTCATTTTTTTAATTTTCTTCTAGTTATCTATCATTTCTTATCTAGGTATAAAAGAATACAGGGTGTTTTCGATTGGCCTAACAAAATTTACGGCAGCGTGGACCAGTGTGTGCATCAGTCGAACGTAATACGTACGTATTTCTGATTCCGCAATCAGGCTATCATCTACAACCCTAGCAATTACTGGACTATGATTAGCTTGAACATTATGAATATTTAATTTTCCCATAACAAATGCAAACCCTGATATAGCTTAATTCACAAAACCAAGCATCTTTATTTTGTTAAATGCAAAAGCTTTATAAATTTTAATAATCGTCGGAAGTCGTTTAGCCCCGATCATTCATATTTCATCCCCTATGAACGTGACGCTATTTATATAACTGAGTTATCTTGGGAAGCATTGAAAGCATCAAATTGCAGTGCGTAGGTATAGGGTAGAAAATCTAATCTCCGTGCAATAAGTTGTAATCCCTCTCTCGGAGGGCACGCCTCTCCGTAGAGAGATTTAGGTGTTTCTTTCTTCCCCATTGAATAATTACTATCTTGTCATATTAGGGAGATGGTGGTAACTTTTTAAATGAAAGAGCATTGATGCAATGAACTGACTTTAACTTTATTTTAGGAAATAGATCGGTTTAATAATAAATATTATGACTGCGCCTGACTGCTATAATGTTATTACTGTATTCAATTTATTGTAGTGCTCACGAAAATTGTACAAAAAGGCTCGCTAACTCAATTTTGTTTCGTGGAATCGAGTTCCGTTCCCACAAATTTGTCTGAAGCAACGCACACAGCTCGATCAATACCCCACGTGCCGAGTGTTCACGTGCGAGGTGCAACGATGCGGCTTCCATACAGGCTTTATAGCTGATAAGGCTAGAATACATGATCTTAATTTAAATCGATAATCATATTTAATTCTTATATCTTTTAGTATTCAAAGTTTCATTGCCATTTTATCAGCAATATGAGCAAGTCTAGACTCTGTCGTTGTCAGTCAACATTTTTGTTTTTGCGGCGTGTATTTTCACCACCATGGAGGACCAGACAACAAAGAAGTTAAGAATTTAGATGTGTATTTAGATTTCGGTCTTTAACCTTCGCCTAAGCGTAGGTACTTGAGCTAAGTATTATCTAATGTTTAAAAGAATTTATGGTCCAGACGTGGCCTCAGACTAACAGCAGTAACTTTAAAAGGCAGATGCGATGTTCCATTTTGTGATCTTTTAGGTAGTTATTCTTTCGTTTCATGAACTGAATCGTATTCAGTTCTCGCTATGGTCCGTGTTTCAACAAAATTTCCTCGACTGCGCTTCGTGCCCATATAACGTTAGATCTTACACGTGCGACCCAGATGTCAGAATTTTCTCTACTGCAACCTTGTGAACTGAACTATTCTAGTCTGTAAAATGCTTTACATAATAGTATTACGACTTTTACATATGCTTATATCGATCTTCATATAACTTTCCGTTTCAACAAGCACCTTATTCCTTAAAGTCATCTAGTGTAGATTAAATTTCTCATAATTGAAGCCATCTTTATTAGCAATATTCTTGAAAAAATTGTAGCCTTTATTTTAAAGTCATGGAGGTTTGTAAAAGTTTACTCTAACGATCTCTTAACTAAGTCTTACCTTCTAATTCTAATCTTCCAATAAGGGCTACGGATTGAAAGAGAAGTATTCTATCTGTATAATATCTTTGTTTGCTAAAAGATTTAGTTCTGAGAAGGCTCATCCACCCAGCTTTGATTCTGACTAGTATCTAATTTTATCCTATTACGTCATACATGAAAGTCATTGGCAAGATGCGTTTAACTCGTAGAAACGACTTCGAAAACTATTACGCTTGTCTCTGAGATCATACTCAGTTTAATGTACCACATCTGTTACTTGATTTCAATCGTCAAATGCTTAAAAATGATAACTGCCAACCGCTTTTAAAAATGTAAAATGTCCTTTAGCTGTAGATATGATTATAATCACAAGATCTTTTTGGACATGTATGTTAGCTTATACCCTGTCTGAAGTCCTGAATTGTTAGCTCTTTCGGCAATTGTGTAAAAAGACTAAACTAGTGTGGCATTTCCGTAACACATTAAAATGTACCTGGGAATAGCGGATTACCCAGAAGATGTGATTTGGTGGTCAAACAAAGATAAGTACTGGTATTTACCAGTATACAGTGCATCTGAAAACCAGTCTATCTCGTCACAGTTGTAAAAAAACCTAGAATAGAATAGAAGCACCGTTTATTCATTTTTTTGTAATTTAAAAGTTCGGGCATTAAAACTTGCCAGCTTGCAATAAATAGTAAACACTCACGCAGACCTAGTATTAATTTGACTTATGGGCATTCAAACTAGCGCCATATATTCTAGGCTTAACTGAACTTCGCTTGCGTTAATTGGAAATCACGTTGGCGTATTGATGCCTGAAGTTATGTAGCCACTGAAGGGTTCGTTAAAAAGGCTAAGGCAAGAATTTAAATTGATTGGATGAAGTTGTGGGCTGTGTTGTGTATGGTTTAATGTTTGCTACTTTTTTCGTATTCGATGAAAGGATGAGCAAAAGTAAGAAGGTATTCTTCTCCTATGTTTTGTGTAAAATGACAAGAAAGGTTTTTTTTTCGGACGAAAGGGCTGGTAGTTATTTATGAATACTTTCTAATATTTAAGATGCCTTTTCCTCGACTACTCGTAAAACTAACGTCAAAAGTAGAATCTACCCATCAGCAGTCAATACAATTATTATATTAGTCTAAAATTACTATAACAGATACTAAAAGAACAGCTGTTGGAACTAGCCATGTCTCTAGAATAGAAACAATATTACGGATACATTCAAAGTTCACCCACCTACTACGTTACTCGCGAATCACAAATGCAGATGGCATAGTTTTGCAGTAACTGGCGAAACAGTGGTGCCACTCTTCCGTTCCTAATATTTTGTTTGCACGCATTTGTATGCGACGTCTGCTGCTTCCTTCTTGATACGCGTCGTGAATATATTGGGTGACGTATCTTCGTACTGTCCTATCTGTATGTTCTAAGTTCTGAGAACTAATATTTGCAAAGGATGCTATCGAACTATAGGCGCTCATTATTTAATCTTGAATATTTTAATAGTAATTATCTGAGCCTTTTGGGACTTTAACCCCAGAAAGACGCAAGGTGCATGCCAAACAGAACATCCCATGAATTAACATATCATGTAGCTAAAATGCATGCCTAGACCACACTAACATATTTTTACCGAAGCTGAACGTAATATAATTATTTCATTTGGAAACCTTGGTTTTTATCAACTGGTAGAGTTAGCATTTATTTTCTATTCAAGAATTTGGGTTCATTTAAGGTTTTGAGTTCATTTATTGTAAAGTAAAATGATATTAATATACATATAATACAATTTTTATGAATTTACTGCCAAAGTAATTGCACTAAAGAATAAAAGCAAATATTGCCATTTAACTAGCACAGTGGCTTCTAATTAAGATAAGCTACAAACGTTATTTTCTTCCATTCAGAATTCATAGAGAAACAAAGAAAAAGCCGCGTAGCAATTCTGCTCTTTGTTAAATCTCGAATAGTAAAGTTCATTGATTTATTGGGAACACTGTGGGAAAGTCTCGTGAATGCCTTCACGATATATAAAGGAAAAGTAGAAGCACCCCGATGGTTTTGGCGGAAAATTTCGAGCGGCATACTTCGAAATCTTCCCCACAGTGGATAAAGTCCATGAGGATTTCGCAGTTACAATAAAAGAGAAGTATCGATCGCTGAAGTTATACACTTTTTTTTCGAGATGGGCCTGAAGGTCCAAGATTTATACCAAGTATTGATATCTTTCCGGTCATATCGGCTCTACGTCCCATCAGACTATTGAAAAAGAAATGGAGAAAGCAACTGTGTTTGCGCACATTCTTGTGCACTGAAATATCTTCTGCGCAAAAGCCATTATTTTTGATGCGCTTATTACATTATTCTAAATTTCTTCCAAATTCAGTCACTGAATAAGGACCTAAATGTCAAAGCATTTGATTTGTTCGCATTTAGGGAGACAACGTGATGACAGCTTCCTAAATTTTTTAAGTTGTTCCTGAATTCAGTTATAAGCGTATTAGATAGGTAGAAACCGGTCAGGACTTTATAATTACTTCGGTATGTGGTTTTCCTTTCAATGATTAATAATATAATAAATTATCTATTGATCTATTTATGTTATAGCATTGTTATGGTCTCTATAGTTATTGAATACACGTATGACACTAAATAAAACCAGTAGAGGGAATTGTTTTATTTTCACATAATTTACAGCACAACTGGTATAACTGGATCCTCTTGAAGTATTTTACAATATATCGCCGTCTCTATCTCTCTTTATCGTTTATGTGTATTTTTGTCTCGTTTACTCTAAACAAAACCTAGCTTGTTCTGCTGTTCTGTTATGACGCGATGGGATTATCAAGGTGAGAAAAGGTCAGTTTTTTCTTAGTCCCATCAACCTCCTCATTGTGCAGTAATAACCAGTGAAGTTTATTCTTTGAAGACCATATGTCATGTGTGAGGATGAGATCAATATTATTCTGGGAGAAGAATGGTGTCCACTAACTTTATGGCTTCTGGTAACTTTATTTACCACCTAAATATATTTTTAAATAAAAAAAAAAAAGTTGTGTTGGAGTCAATAGCCCAAAAATATTAGTCTTTAAAATCTTCGTAACTACGTGGGAAATGCAAATACGCTTGATATTTTGTAATTAAATCCTTGGAAGATTTTGTCTCCATTACCAATAGTAATTCAAACATTAATCTAGCCCACTAATGTGCGGATCAACAAAGGTGGTCTGCCTTGGGCTTATTGATTAGGAACAATCTCCCGCCCACGTGGATTCTGCATCTGACGGTCTCACGTGTTGTGGGGATGTGGCGGGCATTTCAGTCCCACTAATAATGGCCTGGGTTTGAGTAGGGTAGCGTGATTGTTCAGTACATGTGAGCAGAGATGCGGTTTCAGGCACGTGAAACTTGATAACTTTTCCAACCTTTCCGACTATATTGAAATGTAGTCCTTAAGTTATACGACTTAAAATACAGAGTAAGGTTTTAAAAGCGCCTAAATACCAAAATGAGAAGGATAATAGTCAGTTTCATAAATCGTAACAGGCATTCCCCGTTTGAAAAACAGCAATCAGCTTTTTTTCCAACTGCTGTAAAGGAAAAAATACTATAGCAGGCTAATGAGAAATAGGCTCTTCTGCTGAATACGTGAGCAGCATATGACCCAGAGGAGTGATAGAATATCCCTGGTTATACTTACGTGATAACAAAGTGAGTTTAATGAAAGCGCCCGGTAACAGCCTCTACGCGAAACAACGCCTACCCTGCCGTTTATACCCCCATTGAAGTTCACTGCGACCGCGCCTCATCCCTAGTTTCTACCCGGAATTTATTGCCAACATAATTTCCACTTTATGCATTCTGTATAAGCCTGATTGCCGTACGTGCGCAGTAACTTCTTGCGACGTTTTAAAAATGAACGTCACGTGTTTGTCGAGAATGAACTGAACATTTGAATTTGGACTTTATCGTAGTCGTATTGCGGCAGGAAATCGCTCGTGTATCGTGCGCACTTACGCAGCCTCCCCTAGGGTTGGCACGGTCGATCCTTCCAGTCGCGTCGCCGGCGTTGTCCGGACATGTTCCGGCGCAAAACACTTTTATTTTCATAATTAAACCACACTAACAACAATCCACTCTTTCCTTTCCTGTGCAAGGAAAAATGTTGGATTAAATATAAATAATTATTTCACGTTTTTAACTCGCGTAGTTAATTTCGTAGAGAACAGTTTTTTAGTATTTTTTCGCGGTGGCTGCGGCAACTTGATTAGTGGATAAGGCAGTGTCAGTGATAAAAGGATTAAGTGCTCAGTGCAAGAAATAAATAATTTCAGTGACGTTTCGGAATCGGTGTTCGCGAATTTTTTGCAATACATTCGAGCTTAGTTTAACAGGCTTAGTATTAGGAAAACAGTATTATTTTTTTATTAAGGATCCTTTTACAAAGAGGTATTGTTTGGTGATTTTCATGTATTGGATATCGTCCTGTGTCCGCTTGTAGTTAGGTACGCATTATGTGACAATGCTTTGTCTTTGTGGGACAAAAACGCTTATCTACTGCAAAATACTACAATAGATTGCAGGGTGACAATTTGATGCACCAAATTGATTGCATTCAATTCAATACAAATAGAAATGAACACAATTCTCTCACTTCCAATTCTATTATAAAAACGCTTGGAATTCATTTACTTAAATTAAGTTACACAAAATTAAATTAAACTGCACTAACAATAGTTTCAAGGTTTAATCGCTAAACGAAGATTAATAACATTATTAATAGATTTCGCTGTGAAAGTTGGCGTTATAAATCGTTGACGTAATCTCTATGTAATGGTATTGTTAAGAAATGACGTCACCCAGTTATTTTGATAAACAGAATATTTACGGTGAATGGTACAGCATGACAATGTCAATGTCTAATTTTTGTATGAGCAATATGTTCCAGACATGCAAAGATGTTGTCTAAACTCAATAAACTAAAGTTTCTAAGAAAATGTCTGCTTGCAAAATGGTAGTACGTTCCCATAAGTGTCTAACCGTATTTCAAGCGGTCTTGAATGGTTTTCACTAGATTATCTCAACGATAATCTAATTGTAGTAGCAGCGTAGCATTACATAACATGCACTATGCAACCGGCACAATATACTTGATCAATTAACTCTTATGCATAAAATATATTAGTTAGATAATATTTTCACCTAATGAAAACATTGTAGAAAAACATAAGATATCTTGAATAGAAATCTATTGAGTTTCAAGAATTTCTAAATTTACCCTTTTCAGTATCAATGTGTATAAATATTCCGACTTCGTACTCAGTAATTAACGATCTCCTCGTTGATTGGTTAATTTTTGATTTGATAGTCGAAGTTAAAGCACTTACGAATGCCATCGACAGGAAACAGAATTAATTACTATACCATTTAACAAAGTAATTTCGTACTTAGTTACGTAAGTATAGATAATACTGAACTGTAGAAATTATAGTACCTTATTAATGCAACAATTAATGACTGGATTAAGATTATGTTTTGCAATCACAAGGTTTAATATAATATAAATTTGTTAGAAATTCCCCACGCACTTTTGCACGACACGAAACACATCCTCCATATAATTTATTGTATCTAGGATAAGTTTTGTTGGTGGTATCTGTCGCCCACATGCATATTGTAGGCGTGAACATAATTTTAAGCCAGTATCTACGTTTTCCCTAGTTCAATACTTCTTGTATACATTTACTTTAACTTAGGTACCTACATAATAGTGGTCTGAACTTCTAAGACTACACTTTCTTCAATATAATCTACATTTCAGTCAGTGCTGGTAAATTCTCTTTGTTTACTTGGATGACTTTTAATCCGTCTCGGTACGATCCTTCAACTCTACAGAGTACATCCGTACTTCGTCCAAAACCGAACGTAAGAGAGTTATGTACCGCCTGAAAGCCACTCTTTGTCCTGTAGTATCTGTTACAAAATTTTGCGGTATTATAATCAATCTGTCTAGCTTACATAAGTTTTATGGATACGAAAACTTCTTAAATATATTACTTCTTTTCCCTAAAGCAATAAATATGTCACATAACAAACACGAACGCTTGTTGAACGTCGTGAGTCCGGTAGGGTTTGTCAATACGAAACTGTTTATCGACGCAATGCGCAAGTCTGCCGGCGACCCTGGCGCACAGCCAGAATATCAGCTGATTTGGACTCCTGAAGCGATGGAGTTTTATTATCCATTGTAGAAGTTTTTATTATTATTCTATTTGATTTATTGTAAATGGTTTATAGGTAAGTCCATAATGGTATCTGGCAGAAGCGCTGGCTAAACTTTATTATGGAAGATTAAAAATATCACAAAAGCAGAAGAAATATCTTTATTCAAGTGGTTATGACTCATGTGTTACTTATATTAGATACTTCGGTTGTTTTTGTTCAAGACTCAGTCAAAACCTAATCTAGCTATGCATGATTCACCCCGCATGGTATTCCATGCAATACAGTGAAGTACAATATTTGTTCCTCCTAAATAAGGAAAAGGAAATAGTTTATTTCATTCGCTCACGCAGTTTGACTCCCAGATTGTATATAAATAAATGTTGTTACGGTTATTCCATGTTCTTTTCCACGCTACAATAGGAAAAATTAATGGCACGTATTTTATGAGCTGTTATAGATCATCTAGACAAGAACCTGCTTCCAACATCAAATTATTTGATCTCTCTGTTTGTTTTCTAGAACTATTTCAACAAACTCAATTCAACGAACCCTTGAACACATATATATACATAGTTAATATAAAATGTCTGAAAGTAGGAACTATGAACCGAATAAAAAGTTAACGTAATTTGATTAATTGGGCAGCCAAAGTTTCCAGACAAAAATGTACGAAATGTGATGTAGATTTTGTACCTAGGTACACTGTAAATCGTTCCCCCATCTAAAAAAGTGATCGTCTGTGTAGCTTTTTACAGTCCTAGTAATATTTTACGTTAAGTGCGATTAGGTCATCGCACCCTAGATGGGCGCGTCGTGGTGTAATTAAAAGTGCCTAATGACATTAGTAGTCCTTTAGGTGCGATAAAGTTTTTTGTATTTTCATGTACAGAATGTTTTATGTATTAGGTTACGTTGGTGATGTTCGTTATTTTTTATTGCCTTTCAATTATAGTAGTGATTAAAAATCTTTTTAAAGCCCTCTAGTTTAACCTGACTGCCGAACAAGGTATGTATTTTGAAATTTATAGGAACTTAGTAATATATTATTCTCGGCGCGATTAAGGATTTTAATTGACTGGTTTTTGTGCCTAAATGTGCCTCCGTGAACCTAAAACAATAGTAAGGTATTGGAACACTGCCCGTTTATGTCAATTCTTAAGAATATTGGCATTTGATATGCAAAACCGGCATATTGTAACTTGGTGTCTTAAGTTCCGAATGTAACGATACCACAAACATTAATCTCACTAAATATTATATTTCATAACTAATAGCTGAGATGCTTTGACACGGATGATTGGCATGTTTCAAAATGTACATTCCATTCCACTCATACCTCGGAAAATTCCTTGAAGTTAACAAAGCATGATGACTTGAACGTAAATAAACGTGCAAACGTTATATTGATTTTACTTCGAGAGGAAAAAGCTGTACAAGAAATTAGAGGATGTTATCCCGACACAGGCAGAGATCTAGTACATCCGTATTGTAGTTATAATAGCAAGAAGGATTTAAAGAAAACTGTCCCAGGATAAACCTAAAATTTGGGTGTGTCGTTGGATAGCTAACTTTCTTGTTTATTATACTGAATTAAATAATTTCTTAACTGTTAATTAAAATATCATGTAATTATTATTGCCGCAGCTTTGATATAAGACATTCCTAAATGCAATGTGCATTACTCAAGAGTCTACCTTACATAATGTCTATATAGAATCGTTTGTGTACATTTATTGTTTATAAATTATTAAGTAATCAATCACGTGTGGTTTTAATCAATTCGTTATAGCTAATGGAATGTCCTAGTTGTGACACTTACAAATTATCGGATTGTACAGCTGTTGCAAACAGTTTAAAGTCTTAAAGCTGAACTTTAATGACTTGAATTTCTGTGGTCTGCTTTTAACGGTAACTACTACTAACCTACTCATTGTTACCAAGTAATATTAACAAGTGAGAAAGCTTGGTGAATGATGCTTGTATGGGAACGGCCTTTGCATTGCAATGGGACCGATTCAAGTCTGTACTGTGTAATAGTCTAGTAGCTTTTTCAGAATTCTCAAAGGATGGGCTACACCCTAGAATAGTTATTCAATGCTGAGAGTAAGGTTGATGAGGAATCGTTAGGGCCTTAACATTTTTCCATTCATTACATATTGTCATACCAGAAACATCTACCATGTAACATGGAGCATCGCTATTATAATCTTGTATCTGTAAAAACACAGAAGTAGCGCCTTTAGTGATTGAGATCAGGAAACAAACGAAGAGCGGAAGCCATCAGAACATGACGCTATTATTAATATGTGTTACCTCTCACCATCGTTACATGTTGCTGATGCCTATCGTATGACAATGTTTACCAATACTCGTAAGATTCAGAGCGTGGCTATGTCGCGCAACCTCGTTGTGCGATCAA
Source organism: Diachrysia chrysitis (assembly GCA_932294365.1). NCBI lineage: Eukaryota > Metazoa > Arthropoda > Insecta > Lepidoptera > Noctuidae > Diachrysia > Diachrysia chrysitis. The sequence goes on along the minus strand of OW028652.1, from coordinate 12,160,950 downwards.
CTTTACACCTGCCTCACAATTGTCTTCACGGGTAATGATATCCAATTTACTTTTGAGGAGTTGAAAGATTTTATTTGCTGACGCGCCGGCCTTGTCGGCAAAATAGATTACGGACGCTTTATCCGCTTTCAAGCTTAACTTCAGTTTCTGTAGACGTTTTTTTAGGAGGAAAGCTCTCAACTAAAAAAGTACGGATTATAACGATATTAAATAGAGTGTTAGAACGACTTGACCCTGGCGTATTACTCTTAAAGGACTTTCTTTAGTCAGTGTATATTATGAGATAGAAAAGAAATAGTACTAGCATCTGGGAAATATCATAATAATGTTAGGTTTTGTCATCATACGCCTGTACGTCAAGTGCAATCGGTTAAATAATATAAATAATACACATAGATTGCTCAATCTGAACACGTATGCAAACCCTTTGCTTATACCTAAGTGCTTACACGACATCCATAAAGCAATTTAATATTCGCGTACAATTTACAACACAAGTTTCTTACAGAAAACAGAGCAAGAAGTAAAAGAAGACTTACGCTGACAGACAGCAGAACCAATCTAATATCGCGTCTGTTCACGGAGTCACCGTACAAATTATTTCTATACTAAAATGTAAATTAAATCCCTCATGTTTAGTCGAGTGACTTGTCTAATGTCGATCGACGATTGCATAGCAATTGCACTTGCCTTTAATTTGCTCCGAACGCTTTCTCAAACTTACGTCACATTACGTGACAGATTATGTTAGCTGCTGTTATTAGTGATTATAGAAAAACGTACTTTACATAATTTGTTCTCATGTTAATTTTATTTACATAAAGAAGTTAATTATCACGTTACTACTTAAATACTGCATAATCGGGTTCTGTTGATATGTTTTTGTCTGGTTTGCAAATAATTGTTCTTTGAGTTTTTCGATACTCTTACTAGGTCTAATTTTCCCAAGTGCTACATTCGCCTACACCCCACATTTGATGAAACGAACTTTATATATATTTTATTTGCTCCTTAGTCGAGAAATCAAACGTATATGGTGATTAATGTTCTGTATTGATCAATTTATCATCGTACTGCAATTTTGGTACCTAAACGATTTACAAACTATCCACGTAACGAATTACAAATTAAAACCTACTCAATGGTTAATACGACATCCAAAATGTTATCTTGAATGTTATTTTTATTTTCAGTAATGCCTTAGAATAAAGTTATATTACACGTTACACTTTAATTCATCTTAATATATTATCATCATGTTATAACGGGTTCCAAGTACGCCTCTCATCTCTGTCTTCTGTTTCTATTTTGATTTAACATTATACAGATGCACTGGTAAACGAACTCGCGCGTTAAGTAAACATAATTATATCGGCTGAAACAATATCCCACCATATCGGCTTGCGCATGCGGTTGCATGCACGCACGCTGCGTACGCGACGCGTCCCGCTCAGTCTGCGCTCCACGCGGCCAATGAGCGCACAACCGCCGCCTTTACTTTCTACATTCAAATTTCGGTGCGCGTTCGCGAATTTTAATTTTGATTGTGTACGATTAATATTTTTTGCCGTCGTTTTTTTATAAACATGAAAAGTGAAAGAGACTAGTGATTAGATCCAGTGTATTTTTTTTCGTTTTAAATTTTCGCAAATAAATCCTCCGGGTTTTATTGAATTGTAAACGGGTACCGATCGTAACATTATTAGCGGAATGCGTAGAAATCGTTCCGCATGAACGACCCAATAGAAGACCTATCATGGAGGTAACCATCGAGTAGTGAACTAGTGTACCTACAACAATTTCAGGCATCGCTGGCTATTGTTTCATGGCTGGTGCGTCTGCCGTTTGTACGTTTCTTTATATTTTATCCACGCACTTTGTAGACTAACAGTAACAGATGATCGATCACCTTACCTCATTAACATTTAACCACCGTAATGTAATCCTTACTGGAAGTAGCGAACACTTAAATTTCCACAAAAGTTCCATCCGGATTCTCACATTTTTCTAACAAGAAAAAGCACTCAATAGAATGAAGACGTCTCGTACACGGTTTAACTACCGGATGTTTACTATGGGGGTGCATGGTAAAGCCACAAAAGATATTCGTTCAACAAGCACCTTATCACGTCTACAATACGGTTGAATTTACAATAAGAACTTTTGTAAAGATTTCTCGTTTCTATATTCGTATTTCAGGAGATGGATATTCGGTAGTCAGGATCTAAATTTATGTTGGCTTTGGTGTTAATGAGTTTCGTAGTGTGTGTGGTAGCCATGAAACCGTTGTTATGAATGAATGTGATGATGCATTTGTGCATTTACAATATCTCCAGTAGATTTTAATGTCCGGAACTTGCGGATAAATTCGTCACTATAATCTTGTGTATAAAAAATATATTTTTAAACACAAGATTTTAAATGAGCTAGGTTAAAAGGACTAGTAAAGACAAATAAAAAAAACACAAACACAATGGTTTTCCGTCGTTTCCTTATAGAGTTCCTATGCCACCTTCTGACTTCATCATTAGATCAGGTAAAAAATTACCATTATAATGTCACCGAACTTTTCTACGAAGTATCCAAAATTTCATCTCAAAGAAGTGGTTTTAATTTAGCTTGCAGGATTTAATTTAAACAAACATACCTACATAATTTGTAAGTTAAAGAAAAGCTTTTAAAAACGGCAAGTGTTAAGTACTAGGTTTATGAGTTTTCCTTTCGTGGAAAATTTTGAGGTGTTTACCCAACTATTTCAAATGTGAGTATCATTAAAAATCTCACTGTTATGCAATGGCTATTTAGTATTAGCGTATTTAAAACTTTATATACAAAGTTATAAGTTTATATTTAAGCCTGTATATGAAAATCAATCATACAAAGTTTGTTTAGCTCCTATGTTTTCAAAACACATATAATTATGCTGTTGTATCTTGTAACATATTATCATAATACATATGTTTTAAGGTGACTGTACAAAGAACAACCTTCAAATATCACGTCTACACACAGTTGTGCCTTAAATGGAACGCATTACAGCATCATTAAGACAATCACTGTCACGAATATCAGCTTAATAATAAATCTCGCCATGAATGTGATGTTCTTCAACATTAGGGTTATTGCAATTTAATGCAGCGTTGTTTTATTTCAAAAGAACAACTGTCTTGCCTTACTAACGGCCTGTGGTAACAACTGCAGGAAAAAAGGCATCTTTTCGAACAGAGAAGTAACGAACATTGGTCATCACACTTGCTAGCTTGCGTAATGAAGTTCAGGTTTTTGTCCATCGTTTTACAGAAGTATGTTAAAGTAACTAAAAAAACTCTACACAATGCAATTGCACTTCGATCATTATATGTTTAGATATATGCAAGCAAAATTTAAATGTTTGCTATTTTTATCAGAGCCCTTGCCCCGAGATATTTGGCAATGGTGCAATGCGTATATCTTTCATTCATCCCTTCTATACGTTATGTCACTATCATTTGTTATCTTCATATCATCTCACACGTAAGCCTTTCTCCGTTATCCATCACTCTTCAAGACGCTCAAAAATACCCATGACACAAAAAACGGTCCCTTTCAACGTTGTCCTCACCGAAGCTGCTTTTAAACTTGCTCTAAAATACTAAAGATTTATCATGGAACGAAATATTTAATGACTTGGAAGAGTAATCTATCTTAACATGATTTATGACTAACCTTCAACCCTCGCGTTTTCGCACAGCATATGGATAACTAGCTAGGTTGATAGATATATATAGATATTACATTCGCGCCGTTTTGATGAAGGCTCCAAACCTATCTTCAACTTTTCAGAATTCACTCAATTGCAATCATTGTTTAGTGTCATGTCACTTTAAGGCAGATTGTTTCGACATGTAGTATTTTAAGAATTTAAATAAGATTGTTTATGTATATAGAAGTTGCTTGGTCAAAGGTTTGTACTCACACGTTATGCTCAGACTAGCACTGCCATGCACTGTCTGTCATGACAGGTGGACCGTCGCGGGCCAGTGCATCACCGATTCCCCCTTGGTTGTGCAAAACGTAAGCGACAGACTAAAGAGATACGTATGGAATTGTGTGGCCATATTTGTTGTACCGTATTAAAAAATCACATAGACATAGTCACATTGTAGAACAACCAATGAGTTCTTATTGGAAAAAGCGAACCGAAACATCAATTACTCCAAATTATTATAGCCTTCGACTATTGCGCAACAGAAGAAAAAACAGACGTATAAAGATTGAAATATACAAAATTTCTTTCTAAATATGCCTTACTAGGTATACCTAGGTACTTAGTCAAGCCACGATCAAAAATATGCAAACGGAAGCAACTCGTCTATTTGCAAAAGTTCTTTGAACCGTCAAAACGGTGTCAAAAAGTGAATACAAAGTGGAATACTCGACCTTTGACAAGACAGGAAGTCCATTAATAGAAGTGGATGATAAATTATAACTACTGAGCATTGAGGTTACTATCTACTTAAACACTAATGGATCATCGGCATGTAAATATTTTGATTTGACGAAGAGAGTGAATGAAAACATTTCGCGTTACATGTTATTAAAACAATTAGTAGTGAGCGCCGAGCTTGGGATTTGTTTTAATTATACAAGACGATGGTATCAGATCATATCGTATTAGAGTAGACACGAGTTTCTACTGTCTGCACTTGTAATAATTTACATTTGAGTTTATTACTAATGCCGCTTCGTTCTTTAAATTAAATTTGTCATTGTACAAGCTTATAGGCTACAAAAGGAAATATACAGTAAAAGAATTCGTGAGGAGAATTCATAATTATCTAACGGTAAATTTAAGCGCATTTTTCGTGCAGACTGCACTAGAATTATAAACATAACTGCATTCGAGAAAACAAGTTTATATGAGAACACAACTGTTCAGATATGAAATCCTTGGGCACTTGTCCCAATAGATAGTTTTCGGTGTTATTAAGCTCTGTTTGCTAGCTGAAATTTGCCCTCATAATAATTTCTTCGAACAATTCTGTTACCTACACAAAAAATATTACGCCAATAATTCTCACCAAGACTTCTTCAGAAATGAAAGCTGAGCTACTATTGTCATTGTGTTGATAGCGTCCAATTGTTTATTGTTTTCTTCAATTTACATTGGCAGCGCAGTCGTTCATCTATTAGAGCATAGAGCCTACTTGCATCATAATCGCTTAGTTTCTTAACTCGCACGATTCCCAGTATTGCTGTTTATGGCGCATGCGCAATATTAATTGTAGTCGTCCGGAGCTACTAGAGAGAGCTGTCGTAAGAATGACAAAGGGATGTGTTAATGAAGCTTGCTCCATCGTTTTATTAGTTTCAGTAACGTTTGTCACCTAATCTCTTTAACATAACGACGTATTGTTGATGGAAATTTTATAAAGTTATAGTGGATTTTAAGCAGCAAAATCTTTTAACGTCAAAAGATATCGGAGCTTTTTTATACCCCGGAGTTTCTAACCATTAACTAAAAATATATTTAAATAACCTACGATTTTATAAAATCTGTCGAGTTACTAGTTAAATATTAAGTTGTTGATTAAATTCAAAAGAGATGCGCAGTAATTAAATTTGTCTATTTAGAGATAGTCTTCATTGTCGCAGTCTAAAATAATGTTCCGACAAAGAACAGTGATATTAATATAAATAATTTCATCAGTATAAAACGATATTATCCTGCTGGACGGATATTATCCTGCTCATCCAGCAGGATAATATCGAATGCACACCGTTCTTGACCTACGCACTAAATATAAGTACTGAATTACCTAACTTGTTACAACTGGTCGGTAGTAACGACCGCGAGTAATTTATTTATAATTAGTGCCGTGACTCACGATTTGAAATAGACGCTTGGCGCTTCACGAAACGGGTCAGCGTAGTTAACAGGAGTTATTACTTAGTATGGGAGAATCACATGTGCGCAACAATTGTGAAAGCTTTATTAGTAAGTTGTCGTAGAGTTGATATAATGTGAAGTGTTGTTTTTATTATTTGCGTCGTCGTTTGACTTGATGAAAAGTAAACACTGTTGATCATTAACATTTTCTGCATCAGAGGTCATGAAAATACGTTGGCGGTCTGTAAAATGGGTTTATTTTTATAATGGATTTTTTTCTCTCCTTATTTTGTCACGGTTTTCCTTCTACGTACAAAGGTATATTTTTTGACACGAAGTAAAAAGACCACAACTTTTATTAAAATTGAATACAATGAAAAAAAAATTGAAGTCCTATGCGAGATTGTTCCATTGTTTTTAGGAAAACTTACTTTTTATTGTAGCCATTTCTAAAATAATAAGTCCCGTAAATTGAATTTCTGTGTTGTATAGGTAGGTATTTTTATTTAGTAACTTAAATACGAGCATGAATGCCAAGAACGAAAGTTGACATATGGAGCTTGTAGACAATATGCCAGAGAATAGTCCAACCCATTAACTAGCCTACATATTACTCTCATTATGTTTGTTAATACTAAAAAAGACTCACACTCACAGATGGTCCTACTGCTAATGGTTTTATTAAGATTTTTACAGTTAATAAATAATATACTTATAAATGCTATTTGTACAAGTAGTAATTTCCATTTAGTTCATACAAAAACTCTTAAAAAAAATTCGTATTTTTAAACCTTTTTAAAACAGATATTGATACAAAACTGCTGAAATTAAATGTTCGTTTCACAGTATAAGAACCCGTATTTACATCTTCCAATTTCGTCGAAACCTGTGATCTAAATTGAGTAAAGATCCATCTTCGACGTTTCCAAGAATCGTCTTAAAAGAACCGGAACAATTTGTTGATAGAAATACTTTTTTTTTAAGGATAAATATCTTGTACGAACGCTTTCTTCCTACGTACACTTGGTTTTAATAGCATTTTAAAGGGATTAAGATCAGTTATGTAAATGCAAATTTCACAATGAAATATACTAATGATTTACAGTAATAAAAACGGTTTAGTTATAAAAAACAGTAAAATAATCGATTTATATTTAAACGTTAAGCGACATTGGCAATGAAAACCCGGAATCGAGAACTCGTATTTTCCATATGAATAGTATCCGATCACGAAACATGTAAATTATGAAATTTGTACTTGTAATTGTTATTCCTTATTGGCCACTTTCTACTAATTGTTAATGTCCCTAAAAATAGAATTACGCTTTGTGTATAAGTTAAAAAAAAATCTTATACTAGCACAAACTCCTATCAAAAGTCCTTTATTAACAAAATCTCAGAAAGACGTCTGAAAATACACTAATCGTCTAATTTTCTGTAATCATATATAATATCCAAGAAGCCGTCAAAATTCCTTTGTCCCACCAAACTTTAGCATCAATTCCAAAATATCTACAAATTCCAATAAAATTTGGCAAACCGTTAAAACTTGCTTACTTTTTTTGACCGTTAATTAAACTTGTTCTTACTAGAAGGAAATTTGCTTAGGCCTTTAAAAGCCTCGTTTTCGTTCTAAAAGTGTTTTATAAAGCCTATGATTTAAACCGGTTTACCTACTTAACTCTTCGTACAAATTCAATATTATGATCGGCTTTGCCATTAGTCGTGCTAATTCTTAGTGATTGTGGTACATCCAAATAGTTGAAGCTACCTCACATTCAAAGCATGATAACCATGGTCGTGCTCCAAATTTTGGTTCCAAAATATGCCAAAACTGCTCCAAAAGCGCTCCAAGTTTAATTTAACGACAGGTGCACTTTTCTTAACATTACAGGTCGTAATTAAACATTCTGTATCAATGCAAAAATAATCGCAACATTAAAGCACTAAAACACATCAATTATGCAAAAAAATAATGTTGCGAAGATGACTCACGCGCAGGTGAGCGTAGCGGCTCACCGCCACCGTCTGCGCAGGCCGATGACATACATTCCCGTCTAGATACATCACTTACTTCCGAACATTAGAAATCAATATTCTCACTTAAATGATCTTGTTTTGATCGTATCGTAGCTGACATGCGCTGTCGAACGTTTTTTGCAGGCACTGGTTTTGATAAATGTCAAATTTAGTGATAAATGTGTATCAAGCTTTGATATGACTCATGCGCATGTGACTTTAGTGGCGTCTGTGTGTCTACAGCGGTAGACAGATTAGTCAACGCATTTAAGAGTTGATTTAATTGTAATTTAATTTCCTTATATTGCTTAAAGTACAATTTGTATTAATTGTAAGTTATGAATTGTAGACAATCGATTTAATCCATTATCAAATATTAATTAACCACTCAAAAAAATTAGCAGTTATAGGGACTGCCGATAGCATACTTAGAACATTTAGTAAAAAAAGTTAAAAAGTTTCAAATTTCCAAAATTAATACGAATATTTAAAATAATTTTAAATTATATAAAATTTTGAAACGCCAAAATAAATACGAGGATTTAAAATAATTTATTTAGTACTTACTATTGTACTGCACAATGATTCTACAATTAAACAGTCATGCGCATGTCGGTGACGCGAACCCATAAGATTTTCCCCTACCAAAAAGTGCCCGACGCGGCTAAAGAAGTTTTCACTTCAAAAAGCTTTGCCAGGTAGCAAGCAATTTAAAAGTAACACATTTTTGAAAGAAATTATGTGGAACTGAATGAACTTTAGTACACTTGGCATTAGTCAGACGTTATTGACGTCTCGTGAAAGACTAGCCTCATTTTAAAGAGTTGCAACTGAACTCGTGAATATCCGTCGTAAAATCATGCATTTGTTTTACGATGTCTGCTCAGTTTTACTTTACAGTTTTATTTAATACGTGGGCTGTTCAGCTCACAATGTTGACCCACAAAAATTGAGTGGTTCAGTTCGTTGCTACCGTAACTGATATGCTTTGAAGAGCTTCGATTTCAGCTCTGTAACAACTTTGTTGAGTATCGAATTGTTATATGTATCGACAGATTAACAAGCGGATTGGATATCAAGTCTTAAAAACCTTGATAATATTTTTTTATGCAGGCTCTGAGGTATTCTAAAAGATAATACATAATATTATATTATAGTGTAATGTCGTCTTAAAATTAACTTTCGTTTAACATCTATGATTATAATTTTGAGTACAAATAATTATCATCGATCTGAAAAGTGGTGAGGGTTTTAAATTATTAATTTCTACTTGATCCATTAAAGGATTATTCTATTTATGAACATAAACCTCTTTAATGTAAGCATAGCAATTTAGAAACTATCATAATTGCCTGGATTCCTGTAATAATCTTCAGATCTACATCTGAATACCTTACATTTCTCTGAGATCAATGGGCTGGTATGTGCCAGAAGATCGTAACTCATTCGCTTGGCAGCTGGCATCTTTGCATACGACATCGAAATGTATGTCTATCCTGTTGTCGAGTATAATTAATGCTTATCTATCAGCTTCAGTGTGCCTGTGACAATTAATAAAACTAATATGTAATCAACTGTACTTACTTAAAAGTCTGTCATGCAGTCGTGAACGGCTGGACACATTGCTTTTTGTCATGTATAGATGACTAGCTGTAACCTGCGACTCCGCCCACGTGGATATCGGTTTTCGCGGAAAAAAGTAGCCTATGTCCTTCTGAGGCTCTAGAATACTAATAATAGATACTCGGTACATACAGAATGTTTAGTCTTACAGTTATATGGTAGGATAAATTTCAAGCGTGTGTTATAAAACACAAATAACACTTAAGATGTGAACGGTTTTGCTCCAAATCTATCCGAAAATTAGGACACGCTGTATACGCGTTGTTTACAAATGGTCAATGTACTCCACGGTAACAAATATTTTAGTATGTAAATGTATGTAAGCAAATCATTTTAGTGACTGAAATCAGAGCGTAATGGCTACGGCCCTTTAGGAAACTAGTTAGTTATCCGTATGGAATCCCAGTTGGGCTTCTAATTCGTCCTTTGAATAAATTGAATTTCGTCTACGTAAATTCACATACAACGGCTTCATGTAGTATTGTGTTGAGTAAGTTTCTTGTTTACTTTACTCGACTGCGCCGGAAAGAGGGTTATGTTTTTAGTTGTACGTGACTTCCACTTACATTATGACCAGAACTTAAAAATATAATTTTCCTCGTGCCTCTTTCCCACGTCAAGTTATTAAAATGTATAACGATAAGATTGTGTAATAAATATATCAGCTGTAGTCACAACATTGACTTGTATTCATTTCATTGACAGACAATTCATTGTCTAATCCACCCACAATGTAAACAGGTATTATAAAACTTTAAACATAAGCCTTGTCTATTGTAATATTTCTTGCGTATAAACTAAGTTTAAATATTTTAAATTACTTACAGCGTGCAGATAAATTCTTTTACATGTAATAATACTAGATATTGGTGCGTGGGTGTTGTACGAATGTACACTTTACTAAGTAGTTCAAGGACCAAGGAGTTTAGATTGGATTGAATGAACTATTATCCGTTTGAACGTAATAATCCATTTGCTAAAACACAATCTAATAATTAGTTCTACGGATTAGAAATACGAAATAATTAGGTATCTGTTTAAAGCGTGGTCTATTTTACAACTGAACGCAAATAGACTTTGTTAAACGACAGCTGTAATAGTTAGCACTATTATGAGATATACCTCCCCGTCCCTAGATCAAGTTGGTCTGTTGGTCTGATCAAGGTGAGCTGGTCAAACTAGCAATAAAAATATGTCCTTAAATAATAAAAACTTAGATCCAACCTTGCCTTACTGTTTTTGCCTTGTTAAGATTTTTAGCAACGTACTAAATCGAGGTCCGAACCCCACAGGGGGTGCCTTGAGTGAACGTTGCTGACGTAGTTAGTTTTTCTATTGCTCTAGCTGGAGGCTCTTAAGGTTCTCGCCAAAAGTCCAGTGAAGCAGTCAAAGCCTGCGCACAGGCTAGCTACGTAGACCTCTCCCAAAAAATTAAATAAGATATAATGTAGTTTACAGCTATTTAGTGTACCTATAATTTTTTAGAACCTAAGTATATTTATAAAGTATACGGCAATCTTGATGAACTTATACTATCTTTAACATTAAATTATTTATCTTATTGGGTTATATAGGAAAGCAATTTCACTAGTAAAGTAAATAGCCTCAGTTACATGGTACACAATAAATTTTCCAATATAGGTACTACTGTATATTGGAAAATTTATTGTGTACCAGTATCTTAATAAGTAACAAATACTCGATTGGATTAACTTTATCGAATGAGAAGCCGTCGACACTTCACATAATCCCAGACTTTACGATCCTATTTGTACTTCAAGTGCTTATTCTAAATATCCATAGAGAATCGATCCGTCGCCTACACGTACTAGCCTTGCCAAGGCATGTTGTTCGGCCCAGGTATTTTGATTGCTATTCTGTTAGGGAATACCAGTAGCAGAGTTCACGATTGTGCCAGGGGATTGGCAAGCAATACATCACGGAAAATTGGACTACGGACTTCGATAAATCTTGTTCCATGTTCATCTGGCTTTGTACCATTATTTTATGTGTATGTCTAGCATATTCCCAACTATGTTCAGGTAAACTTGCAGTCTCAACAAATTTCAATGTTTTTGTCAATCGACTGTCTTAGGCCCTGTACTGATAACACGGCATCCGTGGATATGGCATCTAATATTAAAGCAGTTTCTATACCACAATGTGCTCTACTAACTTTTCGTAAGACTATGGTTTACCGTGATCGACAGTGTCGTAATCGTGCGTATATCTCGGGTATCGATAACCGCAGACCGTCGCGGACATGTCGTTACCTTGATTGGCGGATCATTGGGCGAACTGCCCCGAGCGTCGACCTGTTACCCACTCGTATAACCGAACCGGTCTAATCTCTTAGATATAAATCGATTGGTTTACCTATCAGCCGGCGCTTGTTTATCTAGCTAGATCATTTGTATTGATACTTACGTGTTCAAGTACTATTCTAGTGTGATAGTAATTCACGTAGTGATTGAGTGTTGCACTTCTAATTTCTTTTGGATTGTGTTGATGCGCGCAATTCTAACGTCTGAACCTAATAGTGTCTTTATAAAAAGTTCGTATCACAAACACAGTTGCAAATATTTGGAGAATTAAGTGTTGATTTAAAGACATCAATCGTTTAAAAGAGACTTACTTTGTAGCCAATTTTAACCCGTTACACTTATATTATATTCTATGGAGAATCTTTCGAGAAAATCTCTTAGAAGTTAAGTCGCATTCTCATAAAACTGCAGTACAAACCGTTAGATTAGGTCAGCTCAGCTACATTACCCGCATGCGATGATTGCGGACACCGGCCAAGTGTAATTGAAACCTTACACTTTTATAAGGCGACCTATTTTACTTTTAAACGGCTTTCAAACAGATTAACGTTAGACTGAGTACTGTATTTTAAAAACTTGTTATACGATAATTCCCGTTGTTGAGTCATGTTTCACTATTAGCCTCGAGGAGCTATAAAATTACAGAGTGAATTTATTTTAAACTAAACAAAGCTGTCGTTAATTTCTTATGCCGGTCACTCACATTTGCATGAAGACGCAAACCCACAAATGATTTCATTTCCAAGTTGTGTCGGTTTTTTAACAGCCATCAAAGCGCGCGAACCTTTGTCGGAATATTTGCGCGCATGTGAGTGACCGGGGTTAGATTATATCAAGCAGATCAATGATAACTGTACAATTTTACAAATCAATTAAGAATAGAATAGAAAAAGGATACTTGTACTATACAGAATCTTCCTCTATTTGCTTGTGCTTAAGTAATGTATATCACCTACATCTCTCTACGTACGACATACAGTTCAATCACAATTTCGTCATATTTCGTAGTAAACACTTATTAGTTGGCCTATATAACGTTCAAGAAAACGAGCAGCAAAATTGAAATATGCATTAATAATGGCTGACTGCAAGTTGCAAGGCTCTAGTGGTGCGACGACCTATTTTCTGACCTCTTATTAACTGACTTCCATTCAACAGTGATGACTATGATTACGTGGTAGATAGTAGGTTTAAGTTAGCAAGTTAAGAATTCTTAACGAGCACAAACTTTACAATTTATGCTAAGGTGTTGTATTCTGCTCCATATAAATGTAAAACCCAAAAATAAATATAAAAGTATCTAATAATATAAAAGTAAGTCGCGATCTATATAATGAAAAAGTTTATTCAAGTTCAAAAAGTTAAATCATTATTTAAATATTTTTTAAGTTATTACGCAATATTCGATCTAAGTAATTGATATTCTACTCATGCGGTTCTAACATGCACTTGATGACAAATACCAAAACACTCTCGAATAACCCGCTCGCTAGGTGTAGGTCTTCCCTCTTTTTGGAATTTACTACCTAGTAAACGCGGTATCATTACAAAGGCCTTAATTGCAACCTATTACTAGAAAATATTATCATGAGCTTAAGGAGACGGAGCATTCAAAATCGAAGCTGACACCTCTCGTAATACTTCAGCACCTCACGTCATGGCCGGAGTATGTCGGTAATTGTTTCAACTCAACCACATTATAACTTACGACTCAACCGAAGCGAATCGGCGCCAACAATGAGCCATTGATCGTATTCAGTTTTTTGTTAATTGAAATCTTACTCTGTTCAGAAACTCTTTGTTTGTTGAAGCATTGAATCATGTGTTATGTCAAATATTTTTGAAATAAAAATTTAGTCAAGTTTCATAAGGCATTCCAAGTTTCATTCGATTATTCCTATAGTATAGGACATGGAAAATTCTCTCGATCTTAACTAAGCATGTTCTCCTGAAAAGACCTGCATTGGTCAAACGATGCAACTCGATATTCTCAACTTCAGTGGCTTCTGTCATGTGACTTTTTACGTTTTTAATTACCACTGCAATATCGCTTGATGAGTGCCAAGATACCTTTCAGTCACTGTCACTCCACATTCCACGATGCAGTTACTATGCAGTGTTTTCGCTGTATATAGTCTGCTAAATAAAGACTTATGAGGATATAGGAGACTGAAATGATTAGCTAATAAAACCAATGAGTCATGCAATTGTAACATTAGCATTCTGAGAAAATACAGTAAATAAATTGATGCCAATTTTAACAAATGTAACTGCTCAGCTTTCAGTATCTCTGCCTTTGCATTCAAAAGCAAATAAATTTTGCAGTCAAGCCGTAGATTTGTTTCAAGTGGTCCAGTTATACCATTTACATTTGAATTGTTGTTGTATAGTAGATCTAAGTTGATTTATAAACAGTTGCCTACAACTGAGTGTATTGAACAAGTCTGAATCATCAACATCGGGATCCTTAAAATTTACGGTAACTGGAAACAAAGATCATGTCATCCCTTCATCATCATGAAATCCATTATTTTTTAATTATAATTACTTAAAACCAGTCAATTTTCAAGTAATGTAAGCATTGATATTTACAATGAACATTTTACCTACAAATCAACACTAGACTGAAGACCAAACATTAAATATGCCTCCTACCTTCTATTGAAAAGTATTTAAAATCCCAATGTCATATATTGAATGCATCATCACACACCTACGTAGGGACATTCATAACATCCATCTCACCAGCTATCATCGTTACATCATACGATGCAGTCTGGATGAGTCAGTCAGTGGGCGATGCCAACCGGTCTCAGGTAGACTGATTTAATCGGCCCTATTGGGAAAATATTCTGCTCGTTTTGTAATTTGCAGCTCACTAAAGCAACTTGTCTGGAATTGTGTGGCCTTATTTGTATTATTGCTTAATTCGCTGTTGTATCATCATCTTTATACATCTTTTCGTATAAATTGCTTTAAGCGATTTTGAGCCCAGCTATTATTTATTTATTAAACTATCCTCATTCTTCTCGGAAAACTTTAAAACTGACTATTCAAGCAGAAGTCAAAGCATTAGTTAGTTTGATTAAACTCAAGACTTTTAATTGATTAATCGTTACTTTGATGACCTGTTTATAAAAACGGTATATAATAAATGATTTAATTTCTTTAGTATCAAACTCACTCACAGTTTCTTTCCTTAAAGTAACTGTAGATTTATACTTAGCGTCACTGAGTCCATATTGTGTTTATGATTCAACAAATTCTTTCATTTGCAATTTTTACTTTCTAAACAGTTTCATATCGTTGTTTCTTTTTTAGATAGCTTTAATTTAAACTTACTGTTTCTTTATCTGAAATAAATTATCTTGATTTCTAAACACTTTATTCTGATAAGTAGTCACGGTACACTTCAATCTCTATTATCTCCGTCGATTCAGATTGTGCAACGCTTATATTTTGTACCGCTGCAAATAACTTACAGTATTGTTTGCCTACCTTCTGCATTGTTTACGTACCTTTGATTACATCTGTCATTATTTGAAATTCCATTCGGATCTTACTTTCACTAAGCAATCAATTATTTGGAACGAAATGCTCAGTAAGACTTGTCAGTGTTCTGTGATTTATGGTATATAATTAAAGGTTGCTGGAATTTTATCTGTGTGTACTTTCGTAGATAAGTTGAGAAGGTTTTCTATTGCGGTTTAGACGGCTGCAAAAAACTCTTCTCTTTTTCAGTTTCGATATTGTTAAGTAGGTATCTTGAATCAAATGCGAGTAACAATTTACTAAAATGATAATTACGTAACAGAACTCAATTATGAACAAAAGGAAAAGCGATGAAGATATACACTAAGCTGTTTGTAATGATCCTTTAACTACACGTCTAATAAAATGCTTAACACCATGTCATTTACTTTTCTTGTCTAAGTAATTAATAAATGTTTTGAAAAGAACAACTTTTTACGAATGTCTAACATTTAGAAAATTTTTGATTTTAGTTCCCATCTGCAGCCTTGCAAGATCAGCGACGATTAATAATCTTTGAATTTTAAAATTCTATTAGTAAAAGATACAAAGTTTTATGTTTTGAGAGCACGACTGATGTGGGAAACACCCATTAATTTAAAAGTAACACCACTTTTAATAATGGTCAAACAAATCACAAATGCAAATTGAACGCCAAGTACTACAAATGCTCAATTCTCAGAAAGACAGAGTACAGACAATACTCATAATTGAGGAATAGCGCAATTGACCTGAAAGCCGTATCAAAACCTATCTGACGTTGCAACTAAACAGGACCACTTAGGCATGTAACTGAATCCTGGTCCTTTCCTCATGTTCGGTCCTATTAAGCGCAAGTCCGTAACAGTATGTTCCTTTGTGATTCGCCCACTGACGATATTGTGTTCATTAGACCTAACTAAACATTGTCTTGTTGTGCCCACTCGAGCAATTTGTATGCCACCAAACCATCCAGTACCTTTTATGGGACTCTTATGAAGGCGTGCGGTCAGCAATATTAATTTTTGCATGCAAATGTAAGGATCGTTCAGATGGCGTATTTTTTTATTGACCGTGAACCTCATATTGATGTTAAAATAAAATGAATTAGGCTATAATTTTTAATGCTATTATATTGATATATAGTTAAAAAAAGCCGGGTTTAAAGGAAGCCCTGTCACAGGTTAAAGACAATAAGTATGCCAAGGTAATACGAATTACCACCAACACTTATTTTACAAGTTAGGAATGTTGATTCTAAATACAGAGAACTACAATTATTGCATTAAATATTAAAACATCGGCAGGAACTAGCAACTTGCCGTAGCACTACCAACAAAACACCTTTTTATCTTCGCCCATCGATCAGCGACTTCCGAATTCGAGAATCAGGCCGTGGTTTCCTTCTATGGTTCATCATCATGATTGACCCAAAGGTACTTGACCTCGTCCGCCTCGGAAATTACCAGCACTTCCATAGGAACTGTGGCCCGACAACCTTTTATGGTTATTAATGGTTGTCGAAGACCATGGCTCATTATTTAGTAAAAGTGTGTTCTAACTTCCGTCGCCCAAGGTTAATTACGATACATCATTAATGAGTGTGTTATATAAGATCAAAAGTTTATATAATTTTGATAATTTATTATTCATAGACATCGTTGTATAAATAGAAATGTTCAAATTATAATTTTTATTAACTTTCTTTCATGGTTTGTAGTTTGCTAAATATTTACTAGTTTAATGATCTCTTGGACGTTGAATTTTAGATGTAAATTATTCACTGTTATATAAATTTTAAATTTACGAGTGACTGTGAACCCTTTTTAATCTTGTACCTTTGGCAGTATAAAATTAGCCACATCACAGAAAATGTTTTACATTCATCACGCTAACATTTCGTCGAGCAAAGTTTACGGTCAAAGCAAAATTCAATTCAGCAGATTACATACAATCAAAGTCAAGCCTCTTTATCATATTATATGATTACTATCATTATGTTCAATCGTGAAGTGACCTTACTGCTTCCCTCTTACTTTCTTTTTGAATGTTATGCGTGAGATTCGCTTATTTATTTGCGGAACATTATTTACTTAATCTGACATTTATACTAGTTTATTTATATTTGGGATATTAGTTATATTTGGGATATTTAAATAAACCTCTGTTGTCTTAAAAAATAAATCTATATCATGCTGATCTCTGGGGACACCATGGGTAAAATGTTAGCAACCATTATATCGTCAAACTGTAGGATGGTTATCGAAAAAAAACTATCTTTGCTTGCTTAATAATTTAGTAGCTTTTGCCCGCGTTTTGAAAAGTAGCCTTTGTCCTTTCTTAGAATCCAAACTTTCCCCATACCAAGTTTCATCCAAATCGGTTCAGCGGTTTAGCCGTGAAAGCGTAACAGACGGACAGAGTTACTTTCGCATTAATTTATAATATTAGTTTAGATTAAATTCCGTTACGTTATGCTTTAAAAGTTATCTCTCACGGATATAAGATCCTCATTTTTTTTTGCGATATATGTAACGGCTTATCGTAAAGTATTGAAAATGTATAGAATAGAGTACACGGCATAATTATATAAAACCTTATTCACAAGCTTCGAACAAAAAGTAAACTGATAAGTAAAATTATTCCTATATCATAGTGCAACTAAAAAATAATCTTTCTGAACGACTATTACATCTTCCCAGACCTAAGTCATAAAATACAGATGTCTATTCTATTTTAATAAAAACTATTACACTCTTAAAAACCGTCACGGAACTTAGAATATCCAAAGAATTTGATGTCAAACAAGTTTCACATACCTGGGATTATACCTTACAGCCTCATTGTTATATTGTTATTTTTTACTCTGTGACACGATACATAACATTTCATAACACTATTGTTATGTAGCATTAGGTAATACATTGTTTTTCTCCAGTTCTTCGCCTTTAAACTGGTAATTTTGTTTTTATGAGCTTTTGTTTCGTTTCCTTCAGGTACTTAATCTTGTTAGACAAGCTAACTTTCAGATAGGAAGGAGAATTAAATGATTTGATCTAGAAAAATAATTATTTACTTGTGTATAATGGCATGCGTAAAATGACAAAATTTTCCACAAATATCTTAGATTAAATCAATGTTGCCCAGTACAAAAGCCCTGCTAAAAACAATTTTCTGTAAACAAGGCTTTTTATATCTAACGAGCGACCGGTCACCGCTACGCACGGGTAGGCAAAATTTTATGAATTATTTAAAAAAAACCTTTCTCTTGAATTACTTCTAACTATTGCTGAAAACTGCATTAAAATCCGTTGCGTTGTTTAAAAGATCTAAGCGTAGAGACAAACAGCGGGAGACTTTTATACTTCCTATGGTACGTATCTATTTGTTTTTAATTAATCATTTACATTCACCATATTAAATAATTGTTTATACTTAGTTTCTTTCTACCTAGCTAATAATATAATTCTATCCGTCTCTAACTAAATGCAAGTCTAAAGTTAATTCGAATTCTCTAATTAATAGTAATAGCCGTGGTTTCAGTTTCTTCCACTATTTAAATGACACTAACGACTTATTTGCGTGAAAATGTTCGCTTTTACGGTATTTATTGTTTCTGGGTTATGCATTGTAACTAGGCGCTGTTTTTGTTTTTGGCCTTTACATTTAAAAACCTACTTTTTAAAGCTTTATATTTATTCTAGACTGAAACAATGTTAAAGCGGCAAGTAACAGGTATTTCGAGAATTCACAAAAGGTTTAAATAGAATAATTACGACTAAAGTTTAGTACAAAGCTTGACCCAGTACTTTGTTTGCGGTATCGTTGTATTTGGGGAATTTAGATAAAAGTAGTTATTGCTCTATATAATTAATATGAAATAAACCGTAATAAGGTCAGCAATTCAATCAAAAATAACATACTACAATTAAGTACACCCAAAAGTGGTTCTCTATATCTGTTACAAGTACAAAACTGCATTTCACTGCGGCCGTGACTGAAAACGACACGAACCCTTGACTTTTAGAACCGCCAGCCTCCCAAGGTCGATTCAACATTAAACACAACTGGCCGTCATTAATACATCGTAAAACAAGCACACGCGGCACATACTCGTAAAAAATAATTACTTTAATTCGAAGCTGAATTTGTGAGCCAGAAGTGACGCCAATGAGAGAGAAGTTTGTATAATATTGAATTTAAAAAAAAAAAAGATTTTTGGGTAATATAATGAATTAATAATATAGAATAATGATTAGAATATTCAAAATTTACACCCATATTAATGTGCAATAGTTTCAGATATTTTATAGTATTTGCACATGTAAATGGCAATCAACAAACAAGAATTCTATAGTCATATCATTAAGCTGAAACAATGAGTGTGTTCGCGATTAAAAAATCTGCTAGGTTCGCTTGTCTCGCGTGTGGTTCATCTGTCAATTTCCACCAATGACAGACAAGCTACTGGCTCGTGATTGATGGATATTGTACCACATTCGAGACTCGAACCAAGCGGATTTTTAGTCACGAACACCTAAGCTAATGAGGAAATTAGCTTAACATTCCACAAGTCAATACAATGACGTTTAAAAACACCCAATCAACCACATACTTTCAGTCAGATATAGAGAATTTCAAATGTTCTCTGTCGCCTACACTGCTAATTAATGTTTTGTTATTTGTAATTTACCTGCACGCCCCCCGAGCTATGGTATCTGATTTCGTATTGATTATATAAAAACGAAATATTCAATGGTGGCTTGTATTCGACAGAAGACACGTTTGCGCAGTGCCTAAAATCAGTACGATCTTTCGATTAACAAATATTAAGCATGGTTGGGTTATCATGTTTATTTTAACTCGGTAAATGCAGCCCGCCAGCTCGTACGGTACACTTTGATAGATGATTTGATGATGACGTATTCGATTTCTTGGCATTAAATATTATTATCGATGTAAACTTGTAGATTCACATACGTTCATTTCACGCGTGTTTATCTAATGTTACTTTTAATCTAACTATAACAATGAAGTTGTACCTGTTTATGTTTCATCTATCATCGTTTCACATTATCTTCTGAATGTTCTAATTTAACGGGAATTTTTAGTCTTTATCATATAAGTTACCTCCGTCATCAAGTATCTATCTAGTCTAGGTCTGTATCATTACTTTCAAGAAAAGTTACAGTTTTGGCTCATAACAGCTTATGTATTTGTTTTGTATGTTAAGCTAAATTTAAACTTTAATCATTTTCACGGAACTATTTTATTTAAAATAATTTATTATCTTCTCAATTCTCCCCATATTTGATTCAGTTGTTCGCGACATGTGTCATCCAGATCAATCATTCGGCAACACGACGGCACGGCGCGGCGCTCCAAATCTCGCTCGATGTGTGGTCCCTCTACTTTATTATTAGGTTATCCTTTTTTCCCCAGACATCTTTTAAATTAAATATTTGACTTTACGCGATCTAATTTCTTTCATCAGTTTATACCTATCATGAAAGATTCATACAACCACTTTTACCTCGAAATAACTATTAAGAAAATACATTTCATACTTTGATCTTATTCTTTGTCTCGTTTCTTTAATTAATAATATCTGCAGAATTATTTGAAAGACATACATAACGGAGGTCAACTTTTGCTTTAACTCATTAAGTTATACTCATTTCTATTTAAATTGCACTTTTACTGGGAAATGTTACCCGGTATATAATGTAAATAGCGTTAGTTTGGAGGTCGTCTGCTGGAGCCAAGAATACGAGTGCCGCATTGCAGCCTAGATGCACAGGTCCAATGCCGGTGCAATTCTCAGAATTACATATAGGTTAACTGTCGATTACATGTAACAAGCACATTGGGCAATCATGCTCATATTTTAGAACTCGTCTGAAATATATTCAGCCTGAACTTTTGATAAGCGGCCAAAATCCATTGTTCATTATATTCTTTGAAAATTATTGTTGATGTCAGCTTGTGTTGAATCACTAAATGTCTGTTTCAATTTAAATGTCTGAATGAGTCATACTCTTGCTTTAGCTAGCTTTTATATTTTCTTTTTTTATTGTCAGAATTTGTAATTAAAAATTACTTTCATAAATTAATGATAGTCTCCAATATTACAAGCATATGTTGGTGTTATTGAATAATCTTTACTAAACAATAGTAATGGTTGTAGGTTCTGGCAATCATCGACACGAACCCAAATATTTACTTAAGTATCTACTCCGTAATATATCTTGATGAATATGGTTGTGGAATAGAAATTCTTCGTAAACTATTTATATTCTAAGAATTATTTTGAGTAAAATAAAAAAAAAACATAAAATTCGCCTAAAATTATGTAAGCAATAACGTTTGGCTGGGGATAAAAATTCGCATCGATCGACGCAGCCTGCGTCGTGTACTGCACCAAAATACTTAATCGTATAAAATATAAAATTAGATGAAGATTTATAGACTTTCTTATTAGGTGCACAACGTTTTATAAAAGTAACAGCTACTTTTCACTGTTACCTTAGTATAATAACAATCAATTAAGTGAATTGATTTAATTTAATTTACTATTACAATTTGATTTACGTAAATTAGTTTTCCAATTTCACAGAATTTTATGTACAATATATATTTTATCTTTTTTTATGTTAGTTTTGTGGGTTTATCACTTGCGATAGGTCCACAATGCGCCAGACAAAGTTACACGTTAGAAGATGGTGGCAATGTTTAGATAATTATCGCAATAGGCTATATATTTCTTTTTTAGCGAAGTGATCCTTCTGTATGTAGTACTATTATTAATTCTGTGCTTTTATCAGTGGAATAATGTAATAGTCCCAAATTTTGTTGTCAGCTAAGTAAGAACAGTTTCAATGTTACTCATAATCATGTCTCGGAAAAGTAAGAAACTAAAGTATAATCACTATCATGTATTTATTAACATTTTATTTAAAGTGCTTGTTTGTAGACAATGCACTCAAAATTATTGCTATCTTTTACGACAATGTATTGCTATACAACAACCTACATTGAACTACCACTCACCTAAAGAGCTATTGAATTGACCTCTGTTATCCTATCAACTTTATCAGCACACGATAATTTTATAACATTGTTACATTCGTATCTAAAGTATAAAATCTTTGCTATTCATATACAGCATAAATCCATACTAATATATAAGCCGAAGAGTTTGTTTGTTTGTTTGTTTGAACGCGCTAATCTCAGGAAATACTGGTCCGTTTTGAAAAATTATTTCAGTGTTGGAGAACACATTTATTGAGGAAGGCTATAAGCTATATAACATTACGCTGGGACCAAAAGGAGAGGAGCATAAATGAAAAATGTTGCAAAAATGAAAAACCGTTTAAACTAAAATACGCGAACAAAGTTGCGAGAGACAGCTAGTATTAAATTAAAAGCTAGGTTAACGAAAGCACCATGTAGGTTTGTACAATCTAACATATTTACAGACCATATTATTCTCGCATATAATAGGTGATTTTTTAAACTGAGACAAATAATTGTTGTGTTACGTATTTGCGGACGTGCTCGAGATCAAATATATCAATAAGTATTATCCGACTTGGACAGTGCGTGAAAAATATATTTGAATTAAAGAAAACCGTCATAAACATTCGAATTGCCAATATTGTTTATAAAATACGTGTTTTACTAGACATTGAATATTTCTATTATTAGCTAGATAAAGAGTTTTAATCATCTTCTGTTTCGAAACTAGACTCGTCTTTGTACGTTGCACTTTCACTTTCCTATCACTTTACTAGTTACAATACTCGTGCTTAATTAGCGTGTTAAAACTATGTTATTAATATTACTTTCAAAATTATTTGCTTAAATAATAAAAAGGCTTAGATTAAAAAGGTAAAATATCATCGGTTCCGTCCTGCAAATCGATTTAAACTTCTTTACTTTTTGTCATCGATCAAATGTTAATCGTCATATTAAAACTAACATTTCAATAAATTTAGTTTCCGCAATGAGAGACATTGAATCCGTATCTCTTCAACTGTTTGTGGCATTGAGATAATAACGAGAAAGTTTAAAGAAATATGATGATTAAATTATATTTACCTATAGCTCCAAATTCTTAAGTTATTAATCCACATGTCGGCGTAAATTGTACAATGTTACAATTTGACCTCTGTAACAAAAATACGTCGCCGTAAGGTTAGCGAAATAAATAATTAAAAAATTTCGCATGTATTATTTAAGTGTGGTCAATCGAAATTATTTCTCGGTACGATCTGAAAAAGATCTGGCGTAAAATATAAAACTTCAGTGGAGCTGTGTTGATTTCTAAGCGCCGGCAACGATCGGTGAATGTCCTCGAGGCTCGATCATAGCTCCCCATCAGCCGGTCTCCGCTGAGCTCTGCCATGCCGGTCGCACCGTCTCACTCCAATTACAATAATGGTCGGGTGCATCGCGAAATTCCATAACACTTTCACCGCTATAAGTGGCTTTGCTTTCATGTGCCTAATGGCTAGAGAGTACGCTCTTGTTTAGTTTTATTGTTCGAAATGATTAATGGCTGCATCTTTTTTAGCTCCTCTATGTTATGTTTGCTTATGATTTTTTTCTTATCGTATGACGCGAAATTGTTATGAGGTTCGCCGTAATTGGTGTGATGTTACGTGTTAAATTTTCTCATGTAAATATTGCATAACTCTTAATCGTGAGAAGCAAGTTCTGTTTACGAAGAGTCTTTGTTCTAATTGACATCATAGTTCTGATTTACATCAAGGAGCACGAATAAATATTATTGTGTCGTTTAAAATGTTAGCGGTAACTTAACGTGTTCTAAAACAACATTCGTTCTATTTTTACAGTTCCCTTTTCCTGTGCGGTTGTCACAGATCCAAATCTGTCATTTATTCTTGTACGTCTTCACGTCTTCTTCTGTCACAAGGTGTGTTCAACAGCAGGATTTATTCTGAGATTGTTTGTAAAACCATGGAGGTTCAGATAGCAAGCTATCAATTTATGTCTGCAATGCTTATTGTAGGATCCGTTCTAAATGGTTCCTTGTCATTGAAAGTCTCAAGTACAATGACTTTTTATTGCAATATATCTATTCCAAATCGGGTGTCATCAAAAATGGTGTGTTTAGATTTGTTAAATACGTAATACCTACGTTTACTAATAAATCTTGTTTCAAAATGTAATTTATTGCTACAATTTTCCATAAACGTGAAATCATTCCAACAAAAGGTATAATAAAGAGTTGCGAAACATCAGTTATGGGTAAGTTCTAACTGCCAACCTATTTGCGTACAACCTACACTTGTCGAGATTCGGGTCTTCGTCGGCCACTTTATTGCCCCTACACGTACACGTGTATATAGGTGATTCTCGTCCACGTAATTTTGCTAATGTTTTCTGTTACGCACAACCAGTTCGACGACCTAAACAGTTTTGGTTGACTTGTTTGTTTATTGTTTTTATGTATGGATCTAACCTTGAAATTTACGGCAGTTTGCCTTTTCTTAGAAAGAGTTTATGGAGAAGCAATGGGATCAATAAATTAATTGATAATCTCTCGCCCACTATGGCTGTGATGGACCGTATTTAGAAAATACCTTGTACGTTTTATTACTTAGCTTGAATCATCCGAATGGATTTTTGGCAGGGGATATTAGATGTGCTAACGATGCTCAGCATTTTCGTGGAAGCTTTTATTGTTGCCTTTAATGTGAGTCTGTGAATGACACGCCTGTTGTAAGATCTAATGCATTGTTTAATACGCTTCGTATACCTCAGTCACTTGCAGTCCATATTATAAAATCCTGTAAAATTCAAAATTCCTTTTGTGTCCATTCCATATAATACGTGAAAATTTTTTAATCAATCGTAGTTGGTCTCATTTTCTGCTACATCACCATTGATTTTGTGAAGAGGCTTAAGAAGAAGTGGAGAGTCATCGAAATACCGTCGAAGTACTGCTTAGGAACTGGGTCAAGGGGCGGCTGGAATAACTACGGAGTTCACAGTTCGGAACTACATCTACAATTCTTATGTTTTATAGACAAGTTTTAAATTAATTTTGGGCTCTATATTTTTAAGTAACGCAATGTCGAATTGTTTTTAGGTTTTTAGTTTATTGCATTTTCAAGTATCCAAATATGTGATAATCTTTTATTTTATTAAAATATACGAAATGCAGTTTTTTTATATGTATCTTCAGGTATTGAAATTATTATTCTTGGCCTGTATTCTAAACGTGTTTTTCTGGCATTAAACTGTTCCCCATTCTCCTAAAAGCATCTCATGCCAGATGCTTATTTTGTTATTAAATAAATCAACGTTGAAATTAGGTTATTATCTGAGTTATGATATTGTTCAGCCCATCAATCTATCTATAGCAATAGCCAGATGATGATAATGCTTAAGACTGAGATGTTTGTATGCAGCAGAACAAAGTAATTGGATATATATCTGCAAGGTTATCTTCTCACGCACTATTGATTTTAACTACAACACACAGTTTTTTTATTATACTACTTATTATTGCCCATGCAATATAAATTGCAAAACTTGGCAGTATGAATAAAAATTTAAAATTCAACAATTCTACGAGTGATCAACTTATCATTTAATGTAAAATTAACCATTACTATAAGGATTAAAAGCAAAAATAACTATTAGCCCTTTTTGTAGTTTTAATTTAATATTGGTTTCGTTCAACCAATTAGGGAGGTATGCATCTAGACATAAAATTGTATTTGCATGTTTATTCATGTTCTGAGATACTGCCATATATATTTTCTCGGTGTGAATTTCATGTAACCTTGACTAAGCCCAATACAAACAGATAACGCTATTCCGAGGCTCGCAAACCTCGTGCGGATCGCACCACTTCACCTAACGTTTACGACTCAAGCGGTAAAGTTGATAGTCTACAATGTTTTTACAACAAAACAGGGCACAAATTACATAGCGTCTTCCTTAATTAACTTCACCGTGACCTAATTTTTTACGTTTTGATACAAGAAATTGTTTAAATGTTTTTCGTTCATGGACCAAAATGTTCATTCACAACTTTTATTTTCGTATAATGCGTGAAAAATCACCGCGCGGATACTATAAAGCGATGGCCACAGTCTGGCTTGCGTCCAAATAAAAGATTGGTAAAATTACAGATAAACTATAATAAAATTTAAACTTGTACCTCCCATGAGAGCCCTTCTAAATTCTGCAATAGCTGACCCATTTTGCGTTATATCTGGAACAATCTAGTACTGTTTGTTCTACGCAAGGGCAACGGTTTTATAATGGGGTTTTAGTGTTCGCTACTACGATTTACGAACGTACCGTACCATGTACACGACACTCGATGGTATCCAATACCTACCACCTCACCCTAATTTCGTATTATTTTAGGACCTTTTAAACATTATGACATAAAATTTTAAATACAAGTGTTAAACAAAATGAGTTCGCGGGACTATTATAAAGTGTCGTACATGAACAAAGGAGCAGACCGCTCCAGGATCTCGATGGACCATGACGTGTTGGACAACGACACGGAATTCAACGCGAACCAGTTCAAACTGTACGATGACTTTACAACGGACCTTCGGATCGCCTTCAATCCCCTCAGGGGCAACTTCCACGACATCACCAGGACTGATATGATGAGGAGGAGGGGCGATCCTAACGACTCCGGTGTTGATATGGAGAATGGGAACCCACTTGAAGATGTAACCACTTCCAATGATAGTGACTTGGTAAGTATTGTAGGAATCGTCTAGTTGCTTACGATGGTTAATGATTCTTCTGCTTTTGATATATTTTGAACTCGATGAACATATTCCATGATTTGTTTACGTAACCACATCATTTGAACTATGCAGCGTGAAGCTTCTCGTATAACTAGTAATTGTCTCGCTTGGCTTCAGATAAAAAGCGTTATGTTATTGGCAAAGCCATCAGTATAAAAGAGAGGAGCTTTAGAGCTTAAGTGTTAAATCATTTTAGAACACAATGAATGTCACTATTTATTTTTATACTTATTAAATAAACTTTTGGATTTACTTGCCAAGACTTAATGTTTTAAGTCGATTTGGTTTGATTGGATTTTTTTATTCAATGTTTTTCAGAATTTTAGATTGTAAACTACCAAATTGATATCAATAAAGGTGGAATTAATTGGCATTGACTTATTGTTAACATAAGGAATTACTTAATTAATGTTAAAGAGGTTTTACATCTAGTATTTAAATAAATATGAATTTATCGAAAGTAAATTTCTGATCGAATGCTGGTGATACTGATGGGTGGCGCCAGTCCATTGTGTTGTACCGGACGGTAGCGACTTGTCTAGCCATTGTCCGGTCAGTCGGCAGTCGGTAACTTTAGACAATACTGTGACACAATCGTTTGATTTGAACATTGCAGGCAGCTTCTACGTTTTTCTACATGAATCAGGGTTAAATTTAGATATATCGATCGATACTTCACCCACGTTGATAAAAAACAAAGTTGGATCTTAAGTTTATTTATAAACAAATAACAATCAAAAGCGGCACTCCTGCTTTTAATTTTCAATTATTTAGGTTTAAGCGTTTTGGAGATTAACCTAGACATTACTTTTTTATAGGCATTATCTACATCTTGTATATTTATTCCTAAACCAGTTACCTATCCACCTCTCTGTGTATCCACCCATTGCATACTGACATCCCTCTATTTGTGTTAAATGAAAATATTATAGACTCCAACACAAGAAATTACTTAGAATTTAATACACACGCTATCACCACTACATCCCTATTAATGTGACCATCTAATATCTGACCTGATTCAATCATGCTGCTAACATACACATCTCAACTATCCAAAGGGAACTCGTTAATAGGACAATATGACGTAAGTCCTCGGTAACTATTACATTGTAGACTATGACTCATTGTAATGTAATACGCATAAGCCCCATACGTGTGGCCAGACGTGACACACAAACACAATACAGACTACCATATATGTAGAGCTTTATTAAGAATTATCTTTTTATTCGTTAATAACATGTACTGTGTCTAAACAAAAATATGTGTTAAGTAGACGAGGTGCACGATTTTTCCTAGAAATCGATTATTTCTTCCGTTATCTGCACATTATTGACACGCATCGCATTATGTATTCCAACTCCGTTATAACTCGCCTTGTAGACTGTTAATGCTGCTAACTGTAACATTTATTATGAAGGTTCATTTAATAATCTGACGCAATGTCGCCCCTTCCTATGTAATTAAGGATATTGTACGCATGATCGCCCCGTGCAGCAGTTGCTTATTTCAGACCGGGCCAACCGGTATTTTAACGCGTCCACAAATAAGACAACCTTACGTGCACTACGACTACTACCGACTGGCCTTGACCATACGTGTAATGTATTGTCGATTTCGGGCTACATTTATTTTGTCTTAAGCTGATCAGCAGTGTTGACTATCCTTGACTTATTTTTCCTTAAATGGCATGACATTTAATTTATTTTCTCTTAACTTGTTACAGTTGGAGAACGAAGTGATGGTAGATCCCTGGAGCAGCATGGACTCCTCGAATTCACCGTTAACTGACTCCGGACCCTCGGCAAGTGAAGACTGCACCCCCTCCACTTCGAGCGAACCCGCTCGCGGGCCTCTAGATGCATCTTCCCCTCTTTCGCCTGATTCGCGCCGCTTACCTGACCCAAAAGACACCAAAACTAAGATCATCCCCAAACATATTCCCCCGAAGTCATCAGACAAAGCGCGCTCGCGAGACCTCACCCTTGATCTAGAGACCCTAGAGCCAGATCTTCTCCCACGCCGGCCTCATTTTCTTGACGAAGACTACCAACCGCCGTCCAAATCAAACATCGAATGCCGAATTCCCAAGCCACACTTTCTCGACCATTCTCCGTCGCCAGATGAATTCGACGAGCGCAGTGACATCACAAACCCGAACTTTTTGGATGACGACGTGGATGGCGACGAAAGTCAGGCCCAAAAGAAGGCCGGAGCTCTTCCTAAGAGACCACAGAAAAACCAAACTTTAGGTTTGACTTACTCAAGTCAAGAAGACCGGCCTCACAGGACAAGCTACCGCAGTACCTTGCATTATGGGCTTGAAAGTGCAGCGAGATCAAGTGAGCGAGACAAAAGAGCTTCCCAGCTCTACAGGGGGACCTGGCCAGGAGAACGCGACGTCTGGACAGGTCATGATTCATCCAGCGTTCGCAGTTTTTCAAGCAACGGCTCCGCAGAAGGAGCGAGACCTTCATCGAACCTAGAAAATAAAATGGAATGCGTTTGTTCCTTGATATCGCTTTTAAGCTTGTCTCCAGAAAATAACGCAGATTTAAGTGGCCCATTATTAGACATGAGCCGATCAGTCGAAAGCTGCATAGCTATGCGCCAGGCGGGCTGCATTCCATTATTAGTCCAATTAATTCATTCAAAGGTACCTAGAGAAACTCGAGACCGTGCAGCTAAGGCACTACGTAACATAATCCACACGCAAACTGACGACAAGGCTGGTAGAAGAGAAGCTCGCGTGTGGAGGTTGTTGGAACAAGTCAGAGAATACTGTTATGTATTGGAGGATATAGTGGAAATGAGGAAAGAAGGTAAAGATGTTGTAGAAGATGATGCTACGAAGCATCCTAGTCAGAGCGTCGCTGCTCTGATGAAATTATCGTTTGATGAAGAGCATAGGCATGTAGTGTGCCAATTGGGAGGACTGCAAGCTCTGGCTGCTTTAGTTAGTGGC
The DNA here is from genome assembly GCA_932294365.1 of Diachrysia chrysitis. Lineage (NCBI taxonomy): Eukaryota > Metazoa > Arthropoda > Insecta > Lepidoptera > Noctuidae > Diachrysia > Diachrysia chrysitis. Next base: position 12,130,827 of record OW028652.1, on the reverse strand, counting down.
GATCAGGCGGCACACGGTAGCAGAACTGATGACAACACGTGCCTCACTATGAGGAAATACGCTGGCATGACATTAACAAACCTAACCTTCGGCGATGGCAACAACAAATCCCTGCTATGCTCATTCAAAGACTTCATGTTGGCGCTTGTTGAGCAACTGGAGTCACCTAACGATGATATGCGACAGGTACGTTAATAATATGACATTATAATTAAATTTTTAATAGACATAAGATAATATTAAAGGAAATTAATTGTAGATTTTAATTTATACATTTTTGACACAATCGTTACTTCAAAGTAAATTTATTTATGCTTGCAAATAACTAAAATGGACAAAACTTATTTTATATTGCAGGTTACTGCAGCGGTGCTCAGAAACCTTTCATGGAGAGCAGATACCAATAGCAAACAAGTACTAAGAGAAGTTGGGGCCGTTAAAGGTTTGACTAAAGCCGCGATGACGTGCCAAAAGGAAGCCACTCTTAAGTCGGTCCTTTCAGCCCTTTGGAACTTGACAGCACACTGCTCAATGAACAAAGTAGCTTTGTGTTCCGTTGAAGGAGCACTGGGCTTCCTGGTAGACATGCTAAGTTACAATTCACCGACAAAAACCCTCGCCATTGTGGAAAACGCAGGTGGCATTATGAGGAACGTATCGAGCCACATCGCCGTTCGAGAAGATTACAGGCAAATTCTCCGCGAGAGAAATTGTTTGAGTGTCTTACTACAGCACCTTAAGTCTCCGAGTCTCACTGTCGTCAGCAACTCTTGCGGCACTCTCTGGAACTTATCTGCGAGATGCCCACAGGACCAACAGTTTCTTTGGGACCATGGTGCTGTACCAATGCTTAGGAGTCTAATCCACTCTAAGCATAAAATGATAGCAATGGGCTCTAGCGCTGCTCTCAAAAATTTGCTTAATTCAAAACCGGGTAAAACACACATAATATCTTTAGATACTACGGCTAAGAACATGAATTTACCAGCATTACCAACATTAGTAGCAAGGAAACAAAAGGCACTGGAGCAGGAATTAGACCAAAACCTGGCCGAAACTTGCGACAACATTGAGCCCGCTACTTCACCATCCACAAGTAATAGGGAAGAGAAAAATCTGTTTACAGCCACAGAAAGGCAAATAGCTATGAATTTAGAAAGGCACAGGATGACATCGAGTTCTCCGTTAATGGGAACTTTGACTTCACAAATATCACTAAGCCACAGCGCGCATTTGGCAAGCTATTTAAGCTGCAGTAATACTTTATTAAAAGGAGCTTTAGTCACTCGTTCCAACACTGGCAGTGCAGGCAATGTAAATAGATCAGAAAGCAAAGACTCGGTTACGAGTACTCATTCCGATTCAGTTTTTGAAAGGGCGATGCGAACAGGAAAGGTACCGGTTCCGACGCCCCGGAATAAAGATCTGGTGAAGAGTGAGACTTCAAGCGAATCGTTTAAGATGTCCTCGAAGCAGCACAAAGATAGCACTTTTCTTCGGTACTCCACGCAACCGCCTATTCCTCCGCCAAGAAGTACCACAGAACTAAGAACTAATTACACAGAATCCGGTTTTGACGTCGACCAGGATTCTTGTGACCAACCCATAGACTTCAGCAGGAAGTACTCTGAAACCAAAAACACTGAATCGGAGACAACTGAGAAACCGAAGACTAGTGGCAAGAAATATGCCAAGAAGGACAGTTCTACCACTTACGGTGATTATCAGGAAACAGATCTTGATCAGCCTACAGACTATTCCTTACGCTACGCCGAACACCAATCGGAGACTGGATCAGATATATCCGAGCCTCCCGGCCCGTCAGTCCACGAGGACACTATCAAACATTTCGCCACCGAAGGCACTCCTTACGAAACGCCAGCAATCTTCTCGACCGCAACTTCCATGTCGGATCTTCGGGTGATTGGTAAAGATACCAAGAAAGCGACGACGGCGGCGAAACCGAATCCCGAAGCAATGACGCATTCTGACGAAAAGGACACTTGTTCTATAGAAGATACGCCGAATCATGATAATGATGTAGCTGCGTCGACTCCACAAACTACGTCAGTAGTGGAACCGATCCCAGAGAAACGGGGAGTTTTTGACACTAAGTTCAGTTCTGGAATGATAAGTCCAGAAAAACCTGTGAATTATTGCGACGAGGGTACGCCCGGCTACTTCTCGAGGGTCAGCTCTTTGAGCAGTCTGGGCGAGCCGACCGAAGAGGACAGTCTAGCTAAAAGGAACGCTATGGCGACGATCAACGTAGAGCCTAGCCCTCCGGAGCCTAACACAAGCTGTTCTGCCAAGGATAAAGAAGGTAATCCACATTCTACTGATATTATATGGAAGTTGAAGAAAATATAATACGAAACATCAAATTCATTCTTTACTTCACTTGTCCTACTTCTTATTCCCGGCTTATACTTTCTTCTTCTAACCGACACGACATAACAAGTCTCGTTTGAGATGACTAACCAGCTGATCCACCAGGGTCGAAGGCAGTGACATTCGCGACGGAGCCGGTGTCGGTGTGCTCGTCGGGCCGGACCTCGCCCCCGGCGCGCTTCGTGGAAGACACGCCGCTCATGTTCTCGCGCTCCAGCTCACTCGGCTCCCTGCCTGAGTGCTCGCAGCAAGATGACCAGGGATCTGTGCTGTCTGAAGTTAGGTAAGATACTAAGTTAATTGATTACGTATCTATGTTTTAGACAAACTTCTGGAGTAAAATAATTATTTGAACGGATTTCTTCTATTTAAATATGGGCTTCTTTGAACTGCTATAGAGCTAGACGTTACCTCAAAGGATTTATAGGTTTAACAGATAAAACTGTCATTTATTTGCATGTAATAAACTTTCGTTCCATAATTTATATGAAACTAGCTGTCGTCTGTAGCTCTGCTGCGCCACAATGTAGCCTATGTAATATAATATGATCCTTTCGTGGAGTTTAAGCCATTAAAGTGTTACAGAGTGACAAGCAGAATGATTGTTCACTTACCTATAATATAAAAAATATGTTGACCGTGTCCTTTGTTTCAGTCGCCTGACGTCAGGCTGTATATCCCCGAGCGAGATCCCGGACTCGCCGGGCGCGAGCGTGCCGCTGTCGCCCCGCACCCGAGCCGCGCCCACGCAGGACATACTCACCGCCATGTCTACGCCGCCGCAAGGTATAGGTAAGGGCTATTTTCAGTTATATTTAGTCCATGACATGAACATGACAATAAAAAAAGGATTTAAATATGTTATGAATAAGTTATAGTAGATTTGGCAGTAAAAAATGTTTTTGTCTACTACTTTAACACAAACAGAGAATAACAAAAGTATATTCCTAAATATTGGTAATTAAATTATACGCTATACAATAGTGATTACTTAAAGAAAATATGTAGGCACCAAAAGACAAAACAAAGGCATGCCTTTATATGTGTTTTTAGCTGGGGTTCGATTCCCACCCAGGACAAATCTTTGTGTGATAAACATGATCATTTGTTCTGTGTCTGCTTGTAATTAATCTATAATATGTATGCATTTAGAAATATATAAGCATGTTTATCAGTTGTCTGGTTGCCATTATACAGGGTCTGCCTAGTTTGGGATCAAATGACCGTGTGTGAATGGTCCCAAGTATTAAGTATTTAAGGTATACCATAAAATTATACTGTTTAAGGAACCTTAATAATGTATATACTTTGCTAATACGCCGCGTTGGTCTGAGGTAAGGCGGTAATAGGAGTCAAATAATACGTCCGATTGGTTATAGATCTGATTTATTACTGCTCTTACTTACATATTAAACACTTACATACTTCACCTCCGGGGGTGAAAAGAAAAAAAAAAAAATGTATAGAAAGTTTTTTTTTTTTTTTTTTTTTTTGCCTTAATTAAGGGTTAGTAAATAATTCTTACAAGTTTAAGAGTACATAATCATTATTAGGCTAAGAGTATACAGTTTACAATTTCAAGAGTATGAGTATGGGTGTATAAGAGTATAAAGGGTATAATTTGTATAAATGTATATTTATATATAATCCTTACAACTTTAATTCCTTAAGTTCTAGAGGCCTCTACTAACATTTAAAAAGCTTAGTTCTATCCTTATGTACTATGTCAATTTTGTTATTCTTTGTTATTTTAACATTAGGTCCCATATCTTCTACTACACTGAATGGGCCTTCAAAGATACAATCCAATTTACGCCCACTTTCATTTTTGACTAAAACTAAATCGTCTTTTTTATAATTAATAGGATTACATTTTATATCATAGTCTAATTTTCTTTTTTCCTTACTACTAATAAGGTTTTGCCTAGCGTCTCTAAGTGCCACTTGTAATCTATATTTTAAATCTAGTGGATAGCTATCCGGGTTATATAGAGGATCTAATTCACTACATAGGTTGTTTGGTATATTACAAGTCCTTCCAAAAACGAGTTCGAAAGGCGCATATTTGGTTTCGGTGTGTATAGTATTATTAAAACTGAAACACCAAAATGGTATCCAGTGCGACCATGGATAATTATCTGTACAATAAATCCTTAAAAATGCACCTAAATGTTTGTGCGTATTTTCAAGCGATCCGATTGATTGATGGTGATAGGATGTAGAAGTTAATTTTTCTATTTTTAAGAGTTTACAAACCTCAATCATTGTTGCAGAAATAAATTCTGTGCCTCTGTCCGTCGCTATAGTCTCAGGGGTTCCAAAACGTAAAACAAAATTTTTAACAAAAGCTTTTGCAACAGTAACTGCTTCTTTGTTTCGGATCGGATATGCCTCTATAAACTTTGTTAGTTCACATTGGATAGTGAGAATGTAACAGTATCCCTCTTCGTCTCTATCCAATGGACCTACTAAATCCAGATAAACCTTTTGGAAAGCAGCTTTAGCTGTCGTGGTAATTGTCATAGGCTGTTTCGTATATTTACTATATTTCATCTTTTGGCACTTGGTGCACTTAGTCACAAAATCATGAACATCTTTTTCTAGGCCTGGCCAGTAAAATTGCCTTTTGATGTTATTAGTCATCCTTCTTACACCAGCATGGCCACTAGTGGGAAGTAAGTGAAAGTCATGCATGATAAATTTTTTAACATCATCGTCTTCAATTCTTTTTACTCCTCTGAGTATACATATACGTGGCCCGGTCCACGATTTTAACGATTTGAGCTCATTACATAAACCTTTTATAAATTCTTCGTTTTCTTTATTCTTTATAATACATATTTCCTCCATCTTAATAGTTTTACAAAACTTCTCTAACTTCGTCACAAATTCGACTCGCGAAAATTGTGCCCGATAGTTGAGGTTTATACATAAAATCGTTTTATAAGGAACGTAAGCAAAACACTCACTTTCTACTTCTATCATATTATCTTTTTTTAATTTATCAATTTTTTCTCCTTTCATTAATATCATTTCTATCATGTTGCACGGCTTTCTTAATAATTCCACGACTCTAGGGTGATCAGTCCCGTCGTCAGTAGTTTTATTAAGAACCGGCTGTTCATTCTTACTATCGTTCTCAATATTTTTCTTTTGTGCCCTAGTTAGAACATTCACTTCCATAATTTCCTCATTCATATTCTTCAAATCATTCGACGTAATACACACCCTAGACAATGCATCCGCGACTGCATTGTCTTTTCCTTTCACATACACTATCTTAAAATCATACTCCTCAAGTGTTAAACGAAATTTTAAAAGCCTGCTTGACGGATCTTTCATTCCGAATAAATATAGAAGTGGTTTATGATCCGTCATTATGGTGAAGTGCCTGCCAAACAAGTACGGTCTGTAATATTTGACGGCCCAAACTATGGCAGTTAACTCTTTTTGTATAGTAGGGTAATTTAGTTCTCCTTTATTTAGAGGCCTACTAGCGTATGCCACCGGTCTTAAATCTTTATTGCACAAGACTGCGCCAATAGCTGTGCCCGATGCGTCAGTTTGTATTATAAATTCATTTTCATCAGAAAAATCTGGGTACTGGAGTATTGGCGGGGTCATTAACGAAGTTTTTAAGAAATCAAAAGATTTTTGACATTCCTCCGTCCATATAAATGCTTGGTTTTTCCTACATAATTTGTTCAGTGGCAAAGTTATTTCTGCGAAAGAGGGTACAAATTTGCGGTAATAATTACAGAAAGCTACGAATCGTTTTATTTCGTCTACGTTTTTGGGGATAGGGTAACACTGTAACACTCTTGTTTTTTCTGGATCGGGTAAAACACCCTCAGCAGAAACAAGATGTCCTAGGTAAAGAATTTCTTTCTTTAAAAATTGACATTTGTCTGGGTTTAATTTTAAATTGACCTTTCTAAGTCTTTCAAGGACATTAACTAAATTTTTGTTATGGATTTCCAAATTTCGCCCGAAAATAATTAGATCATCTAAATACAGAAAACATTTATCGTACGTCAAACCTGACATGGCTATTGACATTACTCTACTGAAATTACTGCAAGAGGTTTTAAGTCCCATTGGCAAACGCTTTAACTGATACTGTCCGGTACTGGTGGTGAAGGCCGTGTACTTGCGACTCTCAGGAGATAGACTAACTTGGTAGTAGCCTTGATTTAAGTCTAGGTGTGAAAAGTAGATCGAGCCAGCAAGGGAATCTAATATGTCATTGATGTTTGGTAGTGGAAATTTGTCATCCACAATAACCTCGTTTAATTTCCTAAAATCGACTACCAAACGCCACTTTTTTGATCCTTCAGACTTCTTAGGGACTAAAAGCACTGGACTATTCCATTCACTTTGTGACTCCTCTATTATATCGTCTTTAAGCATCTGTTTAATCTGGCTATCAATTACTGGTTTCATAGCTTGAGGTAAACGATAAGGTTTTACATATATAGGATTAATGTTTGGTTTAAGTGTTATCGATTGTTGATAAACATTAGTTGTATTAAGTTTATCTCCTGGTAAAAAAAACACATCGGAATATTTAGAACAAATAATTTCAATAGAATGCTTCTCTTCACAATTTAAATGGTTCAATTTTAATAACTTAAGTAAGATTTCTGATCTATCGACATCTGCTTTCAATTTAGAAAAATTACACGCCTGATATTCATTAAGAAGTTCTACTTCTGGTACAAAATTTTCTAACTTCACTTCCTCTTCTCTTAGGTTAAGTATTTTGACAGGAATTCTACCATTTTTGGGTTTTACTATAGCGGCTCCTAAGAAAACATCCTTCTCAATCTCTCTCGCGCAAACAATACTATCTTCATTCATATCATTATCTAAATAAACATAGTGAATTATTTCACAACGAGCTGGTATAATAATATAATTGCTGTAATCAGGTTTGTCGAAGATTGGCAAATAGGAAGTTATGCTATTGTAGTTAATTACCAAAATATTGCTCGCCAAATCAATATTACATTTGTAACTGGAAAGAAAATCTAATCCTAAAATACCACTCGCTTGTAAAGGTAGATTAGTAAAAACATGAAAATTATGTGAAAATTTGTCATTATTCTCTGAAATCAGATTTAATGATACCTGGCCTAGAGAAGTAATTTTTCCTCCAATACCATTGATTATAGTACTATCGTGAATAATTGGCATTGAAATTGGTATCTCATCTTTTTTTATCACCGAAACGGAGGCTCCAGTATCTATTAAAAATAAATATTTTCTGTTATTCGCATAAAATGATACGAATTTACACTGCCCGTTACAAGCAAGAACATAATCCTTAATCTCGAAAAAACTGATTATTTATAGTTTCCGTGTCTTTAGGCTCACTAGAGGTTTGCTCACTATTTTCTGTCGCTTGTTGTGCCGAAAATACATTCCGAGTATTGCCACGCCAATGACCACGACGGCTATTTCTAAAAAATCTACCACGATTATGGTTTTGGAAAGGCCTATTGGAACCCCGGTTATAATTGTTATAAGAACGGTCTTGCGGAGGTCTACCGGAACTCTGAAAATTATTATTATTGTAAGAGTTATATCGAGAGCCCCTTGGTCTTGGACCTGTGCGTACTGAAGATTGGTACTTACCTCTTCCTCCTCTTCCTGAAAACTGCATAACGCCTGCTGACGTGGAGGGTGTAGCAACCTCTTCATCTTTAGCGGCTTGGATCGCATCCTTGAGACAGCTAAAGTTGCGCGCGGCTACAATTGTACTAATAATATAATAATAATAATAATATCTTGGGACATCTCACACACGGTCATCTGATCCCAAACTAGGCAGAGCCTGTGCTATGGCAACCAGACAACTGATAAACATACTTATATATTTCTAAATAAATACATATTATAGATAAATTACACCCAGACACAGAACAAATGATCGTGCTCATCACACAAAGATTCGTCCAGGGTGGGAATCGAACCCACGACCTCCGGTTTAGCAGTCAGGGTCACTAACCACTAGACCAACTAAGCCGTGAGTCGTTTAGTCCGTCTGAAAAAACCTTAATAGCCGTTTTCTCATTTAGTGGTTTTAAAACGGAGTACTTCGCAGTATCACCTTCCGCTTGCGTGATAGTTAGTTCGGAAAAAAGTTTTTCAATTTCAGTCCCGTATTCGTCAATCGATCTCCAACTTTGCTTAGTGTGAAGGAGACGAGATTGAATGGCTGTATAAGATTTTGTGGGTAATAAATGTTTTCTTATGTCTTTTATTAAATCATCAATCGACGAATAATTGTCAGATAAACGCAGCTTAGCGTTTTCTGAAAGACGGCTTTTTAAGACGAATTTTATTAAAATACTTTTTTCGGAACCATTTAACATCTCCCCATACATCTCTATTGCATCAATCAATCGCTTGACGGTGGTCTCTTTACCGTCTAGAATCGGGATTAAATTACACGCGGCGCGAAGGTCAAAATCCATGGTTTCTGTTTTTAATACCCTAGGCGAAGAACATAACTGAGATATATCTAAAAATAAATTTTGTATTTTGTCATAAGTTGCAGTAACCGTCGTGACTAATTCTGATTTTTCTTCAAGTTTTATATTTGACAATAATAGTCGTGCCCTATCACAACAATTTTCGGCCTCGCTTAATTTATTTGATGCGATTGAGCCTTTATACCTACTTTGTCCTTTCTTTATTAAATATTTACGTATTTGCATTAACTCGTCATATATTTTAAGAAATTCACTAGCCATAATCTAAAAATAGAACAAAGAATTAAACACTGCCCATACCTTTATTAGATTGGACTTTGTAATATTTCACGAGAACTCTTCCCGCTAAGGAGAGTTATGCACAAACACACCATATACGGCGGCGGGTATTAAGTTCGGTGAGGTACAGTGCATGTTATAAGATTAATTATTTTATGATTGAATAAAACTTTGCTCTATTACTTATGCTAATAACGTTTATCATATACATAATTACGATTTAGATTTATATTTAGCAGATAGGTACATGTTAATAAATTGTAACATATAATGATGGTCTCCGAAAAATACAAACATACACCAAAAAAATAACAGTAACCACCTAAATACTCACGATTATTGTCCATAATTATTCACTACTGTTTACTCAAACTGTCTTTTCTCTTCTCGGGTTATTCTTCTTTTTATTATAAGTCCACCAATATACTATCAGTTTATTTTTACGCACAGCACTTAACACTTTTACGTATAGCCCGACACCTTTTCTTAGAAATGAACGACACCCTCGAGTTTACACTGGAACATCACCTGGCATCTGGCGCTTGTTGACATAAATGGCAGCTTCTCGCCTGCGTAGAGAACGGCGGTTCATCTGCCGCTCCATCCAATTTTTGTGCATCCTCTTGTATGCGTAGCAAAAAGCGAACACCGCAGCAGCCAATATTACGATGACAATAATTGTAAGCAGAATGTTCGTGGTGCCTACACTAGAATAACTCTGCTCTGATGTAGCGTCATTCTTTCCACTTCCAGCAGCATTTTGGGCTATAATAGTTTCTTCTTTTGTTTGTTGAGAGCCCATCTTGAAACCCACACGAAAAAGTGTCGTTGACCGATTTTTTATTAGTACGTTACAAAAATGAACATTATTAATAAAATTATAATTTGAGACGCGGACTGAAGTCGCGACGCGCACGGTCCGTATATGGCAGGGTCGCCATGAGGTAAGGCGGTAATAGGAGTCAAATAATACGTCCGATTGGTTATAGATCTGATTTATTACTGCTCTTACTTACATATTAAACACTTACATACTTCAGGTCACTGGTGACCAATTTGGAGAGCAGAGATCTTACAATATGTCATTCTAATATGTCTGCCGAATTGGCTGTTATGTAAAAAATATTCCTCTTTACGTAACTCAGCCTGTAAAATGTGTACATTAATATAATGTAGAATTTAAGATAAACCATTGTAATGTTTGCAATTCAGAGCCGGTAGGCGTGGGTTCGGTGTTCGAGGAGCGCGTGTCGCGCTTCGTGGTGGAACACACGCCGGCACAGTTCTCCGCCGCCACCAGCCTCAGCTCGCTCACCATCGACGACGAGCCCAAGCTGCCCAAGGTTAACACTCTTAAAAAATTTTGCTCATTTTATAGAGTTTAATTATCATTTACTCTATCTTAACACAAGAAAACCTAATATAATTTTTTTAAAGGCAAACGCCAGATAATTTTAACCGAGGAAAAAATTTTTATTTTTTACTTTTCGATTTCGATACATTATCTGGTGTTGGAAAAATCGGTCCTTAATGTAATCTATCGATGATAATAATGATAATATGAAAACTATATTGTCTCATGAGTCTTACCATCTCAAACAGGCGTCATCTTCACGGCATATATAGATATTTCGTTTGTTTCTTAAATTGCTGATCTTGCTGACGTTGCTGTAGTTCTACACAGTAATTTTAATTATATTCTTCTGTTCGTTGATTAACAATATATTTTTGTTGCAGCAATCATTAAAGCTGTTGCCTCGAGTACGACAAGACGATATGGGAAGCTCAACGCCCAACATCCAACATGAAGACTTACAGGAAAACAGAAGGTGAAAATTTTACACTTAATATATAAATAGTTAACTAAGATTAAAATCGTTTAGCAAAGGCACAAGGCCAATTTAAAATTAATTAAGTACTTATTTAACATTATGTATTTATGAAAGGCGGTGATAAAATTGATAATGCAATCTAGCATTAATGATTATATTTTTCACAGATTAATTCCAAGCTTGCCGTCCCGAAACATCTTTGCCAACGAACACATGAAAGGTACAAAAATTTTATAATAAAAACTTTTTTTAAATAAATCTAAACTTGATGTTTAATGACTAATTTGCTGCCCTACATTTGTGCATTCCCTAACAAAGGCTAGGATTTTATGTTAAAAAAAAATATATAAGAAATTGTTTCAATGTGTGTCTTGTATCATAATTTAGGTCAAATTATTTACTGATAACACTTTCTTGTCAAGTTCTGTCCATAATCACGAGACAGTTTATTATACCTATTTCGTGTAGGTTGTATACAGTTGTGCTTAGACTAAACTAACAGTAGAAACGTACTGTACAGGGAGTCAAACCCCGGGCGAGGTATGCCTGGTGTTCTGCACGGAGGACACGCCGGGGCTGTCCAAGGCCGGCAGTCGCTCCGACCTGTCCGCGCTCTCCGTGGAGTCGCGCGCCGACCCGCGGGACGGGTGCGACCCGCGCCACGAGTGCGACCCGCGCCACGAGTGCGACCCGCGCCACGAGTGCGACCCGCGCCTCGAGTGCGACCCGCGCGAGCCGCACGACACCTCCGACAGCTCCAACCTCAGCGACGCCGCTGATCTGCTCGAGGAGTGTATACAGAAGGGCATCGCTAAGGTAAACATACGTATTAACATCATTTCTCTAATTTTAAGGGCATTTTAATTGTTTTTAGCCTCCAAACCATATCTTTTCAAAGAACATATTTTTATGAAGTCGATCAATAATAGAAGCAGAAAATGACAGTGACATAATTTTATTATTTACAGGTGGTCAAAAACAAAGGTCCCTCCGAAGTGTCCGCTAACAATCCTTATAGGGATGAAGTATATGTAAGTTTAATAATCATAATTTTATATTTCAAATAAAAATTAAATAAGGCACTATAAATATATGTTTCGTTGCAGAGATCTTTGCCGCCGTACTTACGCTCGTCCACGGAGACCGTCCGAATGTCCCACGAATTTTCTGGGAATGTTCATGATGGGTAAGTGATTTGCATTTTCCTTATTTTTTTATGTTCTGGATGTTTGTGTATAACAATAAATGTCATGTATGTTAATTCCTAGCGTGTCGGAGGCGCCCCCGCTGCCGCCGCGGCCGGGCCGGGCCGCTGCGCCGCCGCGCCCGCCTGCCCCCGACAGTATGTTTGGTTTCCTTATTTGTAATAAGTAATATACTCTACAGGCTATTCTTTTATTTAATGTGATGTTTGTTTCCAGGCCGCAGGTACGAGAGTCTACCGGGCGACAAGGGCCAGAGCGTGATGCGCGAGCGGCCGCGGGCGCCGGCCGCCGCCAGCCTGGCGCGGAACGACTCGCTGTCGTCGCTGAGCCTGGAGTCGTTCGGGTCCACGGACCGCGAGATCTTCGAGGAGGTGGTGCAGGCGGGGCTGGGCGCGCGCGCGCAGTCGGCCGGCCAGCACGCGCCGCGCCGCTCGCGCGCCCGCCGCCGCGCGCGCGCGCGCTCGCACGCCGAGCCGCGCAGCACGTCGCTGTCCTCGCTCAGCAACGAGTCCTTCGGCTCCACCGACCGCGAGGTGTTCGAGCGCAGTGTGCGCCGCGGCATGCGCCGGCCGCGCAGCGACGACCGCCTGGCGGGCGCCCGGCGCCGCGCGCCCGCGCCCGCGCCCGCCGGCGCGCTGGCCCGCTGCGGCGCCGCGCGCGCGCTGCTGGAGGAGGTGATCGCCCGCGGCGCGCGCCGCCCGCCGCCAAAAAACGCGCCCCCGCCGTCTGCGCCCGCGCGCCCCGCGCCCCCCGGGCCCGCGCGCGCAGGCGGCCGCCCTCCGCCTGGCTGTGACGCGCGAGCCCGCTCCAACGAGCGCCTCGCGCCCAGGGCGCACTACGTCCCGCTCGACTGCGACCCGCCCGACGAACTCAACCGCTCCAATGAGTCCTACGCCGACGTGCTCGACGGCTCCTGGAGCGACGCCGAGTCCGCGCCCGACGCCTTCGACGGCGGGACTCTAACCAAGAAGAACAGGAACAAGCTCGAGTGGACCGACATTAAATGTACGGACATCAAGCCGCTCGAAGATCTAGCACAGCACCTGGACGAAACGTCCAAGCGCAGCACCGACACGTGGAACGACAACACGTGTCCGGACGACGTCACGTTCCCAACGATCAGCGGCTCCGTGCACATGGTGTCGTCCCTCCGCAGCGAGGTGGCCGACCCCGGCCTCACGCTGCCGGACCTGCTGGACAAGGGCGAGCCGCCCGCCATGTCGTTTTCTCGGCCCGACCTCACCAACAAGCTGGAGGGCAACGTACCCCACTCGCCGCTCGTCATGGTCGAAGACAGCGTGCTGGAGGCCGACCGCCTCATGCTGGACAGCGTGCCGGAGCCGAGCTTCACGTCCCTCGTGGACGACGGCGAGCACAAGTTCGACTCCATCATATCGGCCGCCATAGAGAAGGAAGCGGCTCGCCTTGCTGCGCAACTCAAAAACTCTCACTATAGCATGGAGACGAGTGTGACATCGCTAACCTCACTCGACCTCGACAATGTCAAACCTCCCTCTAATCTCGGCAGCTTGCTTTCGCTAAGCGTGTCGGGACACTGGGACGACACATCCAAAGTTTCGAAAAAATCACAAAAAAGCCGCAAGAAGTCGCTCCCTGTCGCGCTTATGGTGAAGCGTGCGCTAAGCAACTCTATGCACCAAGGCAGCTCTGAGCACCTCGACAGCAACCCGGTCAGCTTCCTCGACAACGTGAAACCGCCCTCGGAAATGGACAACATGGACATGGAGAGCAGCATGATATCAGTGTCCAGCATAGTGTCCGAGGTGGCCGAGCTCCGGGACCGCACTCCCATCGTCTTCGACTTCAAGCAGCCAATCCAAGACTTCCCTCTCTGCAGCACTTTCACGAATGCCTTCCACGACCTAGACAAAGTGAACCCTCCCTCATTATTCGATGAAATCGCTGAGTCCACTACAGAAGTGGAGCAAGTCACAGCTCACCAGGTGTACGACGACTGCGTATCTAACACCTTAAACGTAGTCACGGATATTCCGTCGGGCTCTGAAAACTGCACGCCCCTACCGTCTGACATGAGCAGTGTCGAATCTACGCCCAAGAGACAGAGAGATCCAAAATACTTGACGCCAAAGGAAAAGAGACATGTATCTAAAGACAGATATCAAACATACACCATAACAGACACGGTGACGGACACGGACGTAGTACTCGAAGTGGAGGAAGAATTCGTCACGTGGACTAAGTCGGAGAGCGACCGCTCCGACGAGTATGTCACGGCGACGTCCGACGCCAAGTCCAGGAGGAAGGTCAGCGCCAAGCAGCGGCGGCTGGAGGACAGAGCTAGGTACCAAACACAAACCGTCGACATTAATACCATCCTACCACAAGAACTACCGAAGGTCGCTGACCCCAGCCTGGAGAGCCTGAAGCAAAGGCTTGCCGCCAAAAAGACGCTCAAACAAAAGCGCTTAGAGGATGCCGAAAGATTCCGGACCCGGACGTTGAGTGAGGACATCCCGCCTTCACCAACGTTTGTGACAAAAGATGCCAACTTTGAAAACGTCGAGACTACGACTGGCTACGACAGCCTATCATCCAACGAGCTGAATCACCAGCAGATATGTGACGACCGGCAGGACGACGACGTGTTCTCGCGGGGCGCCGACAGCGGCCACCACGAGGACGACTTCGAACTCAACTCCACGCAGATGCAGACCTACACTAAGAGCTTCCGCAACTACCTGCCCGTCATAGAGAGCCCGGCGGCCGTCGACATGTGCGTCGTCAACAACCTCAAGAACATCGAGATGACCGCCTCCTTCAAGCGCACGCTGCAGATGCAGGCCGACAAGAATCAGAACCCCAGCAGCAGCGACTTCGCGAGCTATGAAGGTGACAGCAACTCCGAAGACAAAGTCCAGTCGGAGTCAGACCCAGAGACACCTCGCCCCAAACCGAAGATAATCAAACCCACGAGGCGAGATGAGAGTCTGGACTCTAATGACTCTGCCGTGGACGAGAACGAGACTCCCAAAGCTATCAGAGGACGAAAGAAGGCCATGTATGTGTCGCCTTACAGGAGAACCGTGTCGGCCACTCCGAAGAAGCCAGCCACGCCTCCGACTAAAAATGCGCCTAAAAGCGCTCCTCCCAAACTAACAAACCAAGTTAAAGCTCACACAAGTGCCAAAACACCTAAACCTCCAGCATCAAAATCGTCAAGCGCAAATACTTCCCCTAAAAAGTCTATCCCGAAATCCCCCTCGAAGTTGCAACAAAAACCGATATGTATCCCTCCCGTGGCTACTAAACCGTTGCCGCTAGAACGACAAGGAACATTCACTAAGGAGGAGAGTTCAGTGCCTGCTAAGGATCTGCCAGTGTCGGTGCCTGAGAAGAAGACGCCAGCTCCGCGGCTAAGCAAAACCCCAGCACCTAATAAAAACAATACGTCTCCCTCGAGACTACCGCAGTACAATCGAACGCGGCCTGCCTCCGCGAAACCCGCTCAGGCCAAAGCATCTACGTCCAGAGTAGCGGCCAAGAGATCCGAGCCGGCCATGAAGAACTCCCCGTCAAATCACAGCTTGCAAAGTAATGAGAGTGGTAAAACGGTCACCATCGCTTCGAGGAGCTCACGACAGGGCAGCACCTCTAGTGTCAACTCGATACAATCTTCGAAAACTAACTCTAAAGACATTGAGAGTAAGATAGCGAGCTTGTGGAAGAAAGTAGAACAAGCTAAGAAGTTACCGGCCAAAGCCGAGAAGAAAGTGTGGATAGAAGCCGATAAAACCGAGCCGCCCAAACTGATCAGGAGTTCCACCTTCGAGGGACAACCGAAGGCTCAAGTGTCGTCGGCCCCTAAACAAAAGTCGGCCATCGGCATCAGAGTGTCACAAATACCAAGTTTAAGGCCGAAAACGGTCCCGAGTAAATCCACAACTCAAGTGAACAGTGGTAAGAAAACGAACACAAGAGTATTCGCTAGGAAACCTGTCAGTGGTCAAGTCGCTTCGTAAATAAATCAAGCATTTGTATGAGATTTAATGTTCTCATGGTATGAGGTCATGAATTAGATTTCTACAATGTAGTTTAATCGTATATTTTCATGACATAAAATGTTACTTAATATTTTGTGCATATTACAACTAAATTAACAGTAACAAATTAATAGAAACCTTAGATTAATAGTTAATATTTGACCTCATAACCGCGTGTGAAACCAGTGACGAATTATGAAATGTATTATATTTTTTATTATTATGTAAGGCCTATCGCACTGTTGTGTTATAAGCTGTCAGTTACATACGAATGTAATACCAATGATATCGATAATTCAACTTGACAGGTCTCAATTTTTGCTGATTTAGTTTATTATGAGAATTAAATAGGCGAACAGTAAGATATTCTATGTCTAACAAATTTTGTTATATACATGGCTATTATTGCTTCAAACATTCGACAAACATTTCCATATAATACAATACATGCTTATAAAACCTTGTCAAATGTTTGGACCAATACAGTGGTACTCGCAAATCAGATTGATTAATAATATCCAAGAAATTATGATCTATCGCAATGTATGTGCAATATTGATTTAAAGCGAATACACAACGAGTGAGGGGGAGGGGGGTGCACTCACCAATATGTTCCAAGTGATGTACCACTGTCCTAAAAATATTATAATTATATTTCTTGATTGTGAACTTGTTCTCGAGTGAAAACTAGTTAGTGACCTATTTTCATTATCTCTTTTACATCTCTTTTGTATATTTGTTGCATTTATTCATATTTTAGATACTTTATGTTTAAATTACCCTATTTCGACTGCAATTTTAGTTTTTGTAAGGAACTATATTTCAAAGACATAGTCACAATACTTTTTTTGCTGGCATAATATTTTTATATGCTGTTAATTGTCGAGGTCGGTAAATTAACTAAAATTGTATATTATAATCACTAATAGGACATTACCGGGGTTTAGAGTCCATTTTATTCAAATCTATTATAGATTTCTATAGTAAAATTATTGAGTCGCGTTTTAACTGCCCGAATAAATTTATTTTAACCAATTTAACCTCTCTAGTAAAACTGTTCTTAACATCTTTGTTCCCAGTCAACACTAATTTGTAGTAAAAACATAAGATTTTCTCACTATAAATACACAGTGTATGACAATGAATTGTAAATAAATTCCTCGCTAAAATTCTAGTTAAGGTTACCGTAATGCAATTTGTATATTTTTCATAAAATTTACAATAAAAACGTCATGTTCGCTTTGGAGTAAATATTGGGGCACAGTGGCGCCCCTAGCTCGTTGCGAAGTTCCCAAGTCTTCCGCTGGGGGCGCTCGTCTCGGTTTTACGTCTAGTCAGTTTTAATGTTAGTTAAGCGGGATTAGTTATTCGGAGTAAGAACGTAATTTTACACGTGAAAGTGGATCGCATCGATTGTAACAGTTAACTTAGGTTATTATTTAACTGGCTTCCTGTATTTTGACCGCATGACGAATTTTACTTAAGGAACATACATCGTTTCTGCAAGGAAATCGTACGATACTTCGACCTTTGCGAATCTACTTATAAGAGCCTTAATACTAGCAAAAAAATACCAGTAAATAATTGAACTGTTGCTTTTCTTCCAATAAACTTATTTTTATATAAAATAACGAGGCATATTAGGCCCGTTTCCATAATCGCGTGCAAACGGTTCCATTACTTTCATCGGGCGCAGTAGAAACGCGACCTCCGTTATAAAATAACAATAATATAACTATACTATTACCTAAATAATCATGTTAAAATTATCATGATTAGTACTGATTCCTTTATTATATAGATTTTAGTCGCATAGATAATTTTTCTTTATACTCTCACACGATGTAGCGAACGCCATCAACTTCATGTAATAAGCCAGTTTTAAGGTAATATAAATAGATTTAAGGTGCGTAATTTGATGGTAAATAAAGGACTTACCGTATATTTTTTGTATTATTTATGATCCATTTCCCCAATGAATATAGCAAAAATGCTCAATGCATTGCATCCAGAATCGGACCAAAATGTATGTTAAAACCTAACGAAATGAAGTTGTCTATACAGTACTTAGTCTACACTAGCAAGGCGCGCAGTGCCACTTGACGGCAGGCGTCATCCGCGACATGCAGTCGGTGCAGAAAGCCACCGCCACTCGCCAGTGGGATTGAAAGATTTGAGGCAGAATCATATACGAAAATGTAAAAAATCCGCTAGTCTCGCATCAGGTCTATCTGTCAATTTCCACCAATCACAGGGCAGCAGCTTGTCTCATTAGTGGAGAATAACAGATACACCTGATGCAACTCTTGCGGATTTTTCCCCCACCTTAACCTGTTTGAATATCGTCTTTCGAAGCATCCTTTCCGATGCGTGCCGTTAGGGTGTTACACCAATTGATCGATCGTCGATCGATAACTAGAAGAAAGAAAGAAAAAACCATTTAGTGCCACACCAAAAAGCGCGCACACGGCTTAACTAGACGCCACATAATTATATGTGTGTGGCAGACTATCGATCGACGTGGACTAATCTATCTCACCATCGATCGATTATTATTATAGTAACTCTCTTGGAGAACCTTTTTTAATTTTAGTCGCCCTTGCCAGCAACTCCGCCTGCGAAGATGACTGTCACATCAAAAAGTAGCCTGTCCTTTCTCGGGATTCAAGCTCACCCCATAATGAGTCATCGAGATCAAATCGGGTTCAGCAGTTTAGCCTTGAAAGCGTAACTGACACGACGGTTACTTTCGCATATTGCCAGATTGCGATGGGATGTTTTATAATTATTATAGGCGTATTTCTCTCTTCAGGATGTGGACAGGACTGGAATATGGTATCAAAATAAAACACAATTAGAACTAGTCAGATTGTATTATGTAATGTATAAGAATCAATAATTTCCATTCAGATTTGAGTAGCGTCCTACATTTAAATCGGAAAATTATCTTGCACACGTCAAATCGAACATCTCGATTCATAGTTTATAGCAATAATATATAACTGTAAAACCTATGTCCCTTATAATTATTCTGTTTTATATAAAATATATCAATGTGTAAATGTAAAGTTACATCGCAATAATAACAAAAAAGAAATCTATATTTACTGTTATCCATGGAGGCATGCAGAGGTAGTTCGGTACTTTACTTATATCATAACGTGAACAGAAACATGTAGAGGTGCCGGCGGCGCCGTCCGCCCTTGTAGTACATTCCAACTTCTACGCGTTTCTGCCCACATTTTTAGTGCTAAATATATGAGCCTACGTCTTAAAACATATTTCGTACAGTTATCGAATACAAGAAAAGTAATGTAACAGCGGTTTTATTTACAATTACAAGCTTGACGCACAAAAAATACAATTTCATAAAGAATAAATACAATTTCATAAAGTATATAAATATGTCAAAAGTTTAAAAACATCAAAGCGAAAATAAGCTGATTAACATTATCCTTTCCACCTACAGGGCGTGCTGTGAGAAGTAGGCCATGATTTGCTACAAGTTACTAAAATGAGCGAATTTGCTACGAAAAGCTCGGTAAAATCATGACCGACTAGGTTGAAGGCCTAAATTCAACGTAATTTAGGCCGATTACATATTAAGACGACAAGACTTGTATCTCAAAAAATTACTGTAAAACTTATAAACACATCGTTAAGGCGCCAACGATCTAAATCAATTACCTAAACGGTTTTCTTTGATAACCTATCTTCATAGAAGGATACTAAAGTGGATACGTAAAATAAATTACTTTTTTAAATTAAATGCAAGATATGTTGAATTTCATAAGAGTTATTTTCCTGTTGTTGATGTTCTTTTCCTATTTTTGGGTTAGTTTCTTAATTTATACCTTGGCACCATAACGCAATTTTTTACAGATGTAAGCAAAGCTACACTAAATACCAAAATGTTATAAAAATACCACGTCTGGCAAAAAAGAAATTGACGGCGACACGCCAATTTGTACATAATTCATAAAAAAATCACTTATTATCAAATGATATAAACTTACTATAAAAGTCTAAACTTCATCATTATAAAAATAGTCTTGCCGGCGAAATAAGTACATATCACAAAATATATAATAAATACATTAGACATGAAGGTGTCAAGGATAAATTGATTACAGAAATATGTACAAAATATCTTCACAATACCAAAATGCGCCAAATAATCCAGTATGTAACACTATGTATACTTATTATGCATTTTTATTCTTTTAAAATTCTAAAATGAAGAATTTTGAATGAAAACGAAATTTATTTAGCTTACTACATGAAACATCGACCGGGTTTTGATAAACTTTACATCAGTGTCTTAATTATACTTCCAAGCTTGTCTATACTATTAAATGTATATTGAAAAATATCTAGATCTTTATAAAGATACCTATCCAATGAATACGTTCATATCAAAACTGGCCGCGGGCCTACACCTTTTGTCCAATGTTTGTTCAGACTTCAGTTTGACAGTTTTCACAATTCGTGATTAATAACACCGCCGCCGGTGAACACACTCAGTACAAGAGGTGTCACTGGGTCGCTGCCAACCTTGGCAGCTTGACTGACCTACCCGGCACTGGACTTGTCGGCTGTATTCCGAAAGAGCGGGCACGCTCTGGCAGAGCCAGCTTGTCTATTGGCGAGTTTACTGTAGGCTTAACTACATAATTCCAATCGTAGCATAAAATCGCCACTTTCGAAATGAACATAGTCTGCAATATATGTAATCTTTCATTACAAAACGAAGTTTAAGGAATTCGTTATAATTTTGTTCGTAATACATTTAGTATTACTTTGTACACACATCTACACTAAGGTTATACGTATTTCTCAAAATTCGTTTTCGATAAATCCCTGTAAGTATAATCGTAACCCGGCCTACAAACCTTATATTTTAAGACAGATTTAGAATGGTACCTATGTATTTATTGTACACATGTGGGTATTGGGGTAGTATTATCTAGCCATCATGTTTCCGGTGCGACATGTCGCTTACTAATCGTTTTAAAAACACTTCCGTTAAAATAGAACCACAATACCCTGTGTTCCACTATAACCTAACACCTAAAAGCTAGGGACAAATACGGTCGCAAAGGGTACAATGAGACAATTTCGGGAGAGGTCGAGACCTTGACGGCTCGCTCCGACGATCAAATACGTTGGGGACCTACGTCTTAACTCTTGTCTCACAAATCTATACAAAGAAACCCTAACGAATATGTTCTATATGTCGTTCGTTCAGCAGAGTGGCACACTTTAACATCACGCCAGAATAGCAGAATAGAGAGAGCAAAAACTCGAGTACCATACATACAAAACTAAGAAGAAAACAAACTTGAAAATATGCCGGCGACCGACGTTACTGATCACCGAAGCAATAACAAATGTATAAAAACGTGAAAAAATATCAAATATAACGGAGCTAACCTACAACAGTTAATATGAAGCTTTCTGGTCGTGACAGTAGTGAGCACAGTAAATGAATGTAGGTTCACTCCACCTACGCCTGAGATGGAGGCAGTCGGTTCTACAAAGTTTGGAGTGTAGCCCACATTCGTGACGCATCAATAGCAGCAAGTATTGGAGCCAATACTTTTAGCTATCGACATAGGAATGAACAACAGTTTAGCCACAAAATGGGATCGTGGGATTGAGCCTGTGTATATAATGAATATGATATCTATATTTTTATGTTTATGTAAGTATATTAGGGTCTAGCAACGCCCTAACAGTAATGCCTGCTCAATATGATGGAGACAAACAAATACTACCACCAATCTGTGGAACTCATTTATACCACTTTCTAGTGTTACTCGACCCTAACAAAAGAACTAAGACATTTGATTTTGTACTTTCTTGTTACTATTTGCACTATAACTAGTATGTTTGTAAATAAAATACCTCGAAAATATAAAATTGTCCCCTTTGCAACAAATTTTAACATCAAAATGGTTTCTCATGATACAGAAGTTCAAAATAAGTACTATTTATATTGAAATAATGAAAGCCTCAGGTGAGGTTAAGACATCCTTATATTGTATGTGAGTTAATGCTATGTATATTATAACTGTCACAAGCTCGCAGTGAACTGACAGCGATTGGACAGGCCGCGGCGGTAGGGTCATCCATTTTTTTATTTATTTATAATTTAGACACAGTTTTACAAACATCGACCACGACAAAAAGACATAGAATACTGCTATCATCGACTTGGCAAAACTTGTACAGTTTAACGCCACATGAACATTATTTATACTATTTTTTTTTTTTTTGTTAACTCGCCTACCCCGCAGCCGCCAATAGGAGGAACCAATCTAGCGTGGTTATTGGTCGCGCCACCTCTACCCGAACTATTCCACTCTACGTGAAAATGCAGACAAAAATAATTTACAATCCCTTGCCCGGTTAGCGTGGCGCGTTTAATTTATCATTTTGTATTAATCCAAAGCATGGGACCGTCCGGTCCGCACATGCCGATTCCCGGCCACAACCGGTCCGTACCGATTCGTGTGTGATCGATGCAACATTGCCCTACTACACCTTCGAAGGTGGTTCAGACGCCAAATACTTGCTTCATTGTTAATTTAGTCGTTTTCGTGTCAAAGCCTATGATTATCCGATAGCTACGCCGTTGTCTATTACATAATTTTGCTTCCGTAACTTCTGACTTTATTCCGCATAAATCCCTGACTTATAAGTCGAATTTCAAGTTCAAAGAACTCATAATACCTAGCAGTCTTTGGATATCTTTATCACTAAGACCCTCTCCTTCATCATACTTGTAAATAATTCTCTCCAAAATATATTTCGGAGTTAAATATTTTTTCTCTTTTTTTTTTAACATTTACATCAACATTTTAAGTTGCAGCTTGATTCTGCTTAAGTAAACATTGTCAAGATTTTGTTTTTGGTGTAGCAACACCTGTATCGTTCAATTTAGTAGTAATGCTTGCGCACCTATGCGTTTGTACCGACATCTTCTCTATTTCCGTAAGTGCTGGCTCCGCTGTCCCGCATCGCCGTCACACGTTAACTCGCGATATATAACATTGTTTGTACTCACTCGTTTCGTTACACTCTCTAAATTCTTAACTCTAAATATACATAAAAAATATCACAGCACTATCGATTCACTTACGCTAAAATCACGACGCTTGGCGTCGCAACTTCCCAATAAAAAAATAACAATAATAATAAAGGAATCGAAATTGAAATGCATGAGCACACCGCCGTTGGTCCGAGCGATAGTTCAACCCTCATAGACCTTTGGAACTAACCAGCTACGATAATAAACGTCCTATATGAATAAATGCTACATAGCAACACCATGCTCCGTATCACGCGAAAGTCCCTGTAGAAGAGGACTGCAGTGGGATAGAACATTCATCAACGATCCAAGAATCATTCTGTAGAACACAGCAACTCTCTGGGTGACTACATACTCTTCTAGACTAGAAATACTTCCAAGCTCCCTGCTCGCGCCGCAGCGGTTCACATCACTTGCTCACCGTTCTACACAATCAGTTCCCAGACGCGACCAACGGCAGTCTCAAAAAGCGTCGAAATGCAAGTGCCGCAAGTACCAAAATATTTACAAATGCAAATAATTTGTTCACCAAAACGTCTTATCCTAACTTTGGATCAAATATAATACAATATTGAAAACCGAATATTTTGAACAGCAATTTAAAGAATTTACTGGCTTTTGTCGACAGTGAGTCGCCGGGACGTGGAATAAATACAACTGAGTTCATCTGTCGATGTAGGTACTGGGCGGAGGAGCTGTTCTTGTTGTTTGATGGCTTGCCTTCATGATTGCGACATCCTCGATGATAGTTAACACTAAAGCTGAGAGGTAACTAAGAAGAAAACTTCTGCTCTACCTCACAGTGTCATAGCACAGAGACAGGTCTGCAGGACAATTCTCAAACGAGTGACGTTTTTGTTAGCAACCTTTGTTCTCGACATCCAAACAAACTTCAGCTAAACTTTTTACAAAGGTTTGATTTTATAATGAAACATGAGCCTCAGTACAAGACTATTCCACGTCCGGCAGCACGTAAAATGGCACATATAACTACATTCTGCCCTACATCTGAATGTCAAATATAAGTGTAAGCAACATTCTATAATAGCGATAACTTAAACAACTAAATGAGGTAGCATTATTATGAATATGATTAAAGAACATTAACCAACTAATGTTTGGTGGGATCTATGTTATATAAATGTATATATCAACAGTTAGATTATAACGTTCCTATGGATTAGTGAGGTATATAGTAGTTCCCGCGTGAGGTAGCTGGGTGTAATACTAGTCGCGATCAGTAGATGTCGGCGTGCAGCAGCGAGTACAGCAGCGTGCCGGGCGGAGCGCGCACCGTGAGGCGCGGGTCGATGTGCGCCAGCTCGTCCGGCTCGCCCCAGCCCAGCGCCGAGCTGAACTCCGGCCCGTACTGCGGCTCGCCCCAGCCCAGCCCCGGGCTGAGCTCCGGCCCGCACTGCGGCTCGCCCCAGCCCGGGCTCGGGCCCGCCGCGCCCGCCGTGCCCCCCGCGCCCGCTGCAACACACCACACGTTTGTCACTTGTTTGTATTATTATTAATACTTGAAAAAAAAATGTTGCATTCTTCTACCGCAACAATCAGTCTGCATTTTATTTTTGTATATATTTGGATGAAACTAATATGTGTTATGTTAGGGCGATTTTTTTTCCTTTAAATAAAGGCGGAAAGCGAAAATTATAGTTTAGTCATCGCTTGTGTTTTGTTGCGGTTACGCCGATGTTGGCCGAGTAGGCAACTCGCGTCTCGCCGAGTCTCCACATTCAAGTAGCCTTGTGCACGAACTCGTGACACAAGGCTACTTGAATGTTGTCGATACTAATGTTAGCAACTTGTGCCAACATTAGTATCGGACACTTGTGTTGCCACGTGTAAAAACGGCCTTTGGGTGATATGTCTTAGAAAACTTTGATTGGGATCCTACTGATTTATAAAGTACAAAAAATCTCACCTGAATCAAATGTAGTACTGTTAACTGGCAGCAGATCTGTGTATTGTAGACTATTGTCTATTAGAGAGTTTTCGTTCAAAATGCACCATTCTTTTTCAATGATTGCCGGATCGATACTGTCCATGGTGCTGTCGTCCGACTCTGCAAAACTGTATGTCTCCAAAGACATTTCCGAACTCGTGGAATCGATTCCTGATTCGATTTTTTTACTGTCGTTAGTATCTATCTTAGTAACAGGGGCCGCTTCAATAGGTGCGATCGTTTTATTGGTTTTGTCGTCTTTTGCGTTTTTATTGGTTTGTTTATCTTCATTATGAACTCGGCGCATATGTTTGTACCAGTTGGGGTGGCTGGCGAAGGACTTGGGACATACGGTGCACTTGTAGGGCTTGGTTCCAGTGTGGATGTTGAGGTGCTGCTCCAGGTGCGAGGCCTTCATGAAGCCCTTGTTGCAGAAGGTGCAGACGTGCGAGCGCAGGTCCGAGTGCGTCTTGGAGTGCTGCACGAGGCGGCTGCGCAGGTTGTACACCTTGCCGCACACCTTGCACACGTGCAGCACGGCCTCGAAGTGCGACGGCACGTGCTTGAGGATGAGGTGCTTCTCGTGGTACACGCGGTCGCACACGGGGCACGCGTAGCGCTTCTTGCGGTGCACGTCCAGGTGGCGCTCGCACGAGGCTAGCGAGGAGAACTGCAGCCCGCACTGCCGGCACCAGTTGTCGCGCGTCGAGCCGTGCTCGCGCTGGTGCAGCACCAGCTCCTTTAGAGATTCAAACCTGCGGGCGCGACACTCGTGGTTACTACCGAGGGGTACACAGCGGGCGAGAGCGAGGGCAAGCGCGACTCACGTGCGGTCGCAGGCGCGCTGGCGGCAGCGCATGGCGGACGTGGCGTGCACGACGCGCGCGTGCTCGGCCAGGCGCCGCGCCGACTTGAAGCCGTAGCCGCAGTCGCCGCAGCTGAACGGCTTGGCCGCGCTGCCCAGCGAGTGGAACGCCTCCGTGTGCAACACCAGCAGCGACAGCCGCGGGAACGTCTTGCCGCAGTCCGTGCATCTACGCACACGGCACAAACACTACATCAGCTTATTCAAACATTGCTTAACATATCTACAGCTAGTGAACTTGTGGGCTTGTCAGCTGACGTGCCAGTGACTCATTAGAGTAAGTTGTAAATTGACTAACAGTACTTTATGTAGAAAGAAAACAGTATACTCACTCAAATTTGTCTTTAGCGATGTGATAATAGCAGTGATTTCCAAACAAATGATACTTGTCGTACTGTTTCCCACAAATGTTGCATGAGTAAACCAGTTCCTTATCTTCGTGTTCTATGGAGAAGTGCGTGTCGAACTCCAGTCTGTTCTTAAAGAGCTCGTCACAGTAGTTGCAGAGGACTCCGCCGAGGATGTCGATGGAGCAGTCCTCGCCGAGCTTTGGAGCTGTGATGTCTTCAGCTGTGAGAGGCTCCCCGAAGTGTGCCGTGAGGTGTTTGGCGGCGTCCAGCTTGTTGTCGGCAGTCTCGCTGCACACCGGGCACGTGTACAGGCTAGAGCAATGCTCGTCAATGTGATACTCGCACATGTCGATGCTCTCGATGGAGTCCCCGCACTCATGGCACTGGTATGGTGGCTTGTCTTTGTCGTTTTTGTGAATGATCTGATGTGTGTGCAGTTCTTTTTTAGATGAAAACCTATAAAATATATTTGTTGTAATTTCAAAGAATGAGTAACAAAAGTATTGTTATGAACAAAGGTTACTTAGTTTAGGTAAGTTAGTAATTTCAAATTACTCGAATCTCATCCAGACTAAAACACAGGATACATTGTTTGTGTTACATGATTTTCCTAGCAAATTATTACTGAAAAGCTTATACTTACACAAATAATATGAAATAGTAAATAGTAAATGTAATTATGATATTTTTATTTTATCTCCTAGGCTTTTAGGCTCGGAAGCTAGACTCCTTTGCCTTGGTCAAAACATTTCGTCCAAGTACCTTCAAATGTTGAACAAAGAGTAAAATATGTATTTACTTACTGTTTTTTGCAGGATGCACATTTAAATGTATGTGCAGTCTCAATATGACTGGTCAAAATAGATTGTTTTGAATATGATTTGGAGCAATGTTCACATCTGAAAGAAATAGTGGAGAAAATAAAAATAAACTAATAAATAATTTTATCGAATCTAGTTATTGGTGTTAACAAAATCTACAATATTAGTTTAACATTAAATCAATGGCCTTATTTATAAAAATCTCGATAATTAGCAATTGAGTAGCAGATTCTTATTTCAATTTTTCTATAGAGCATTTGACTTTAAAAGTTTCTTAGCAATTGCTTAACACTGTCCAGATTTTTATAAATATAGCCATAATTGTTTTGATGGAGCAATTATATTTTCATTGAATTTATTTAGTGTGTAATTCATTTTCAATATAGGTAGCTCCTATTTTTTTATTTAAACAATACCATTATTGATATTGATAAATAAACAGTTTATCTTAATTGTCATTATTGTTGACACAATAGATGGAATGGTTATGTTTCTGATCTAAGTTAAAATAATTCCTAATAGGAATATAAATTGTTGATTATGATTTGTGAACTTTTATTTACTATAACCTAGAATGAAGAGTGTGAACTAGTTAATTGCTCTGCTGACAAGAACTGATGAAGAAGTTGGACCAGACATAATTAATTATTAAATAGAACTATTTCTCCTATTACTATGGAGTGCAATTTAGGTAATTAACAAATGAATGAAAACCCACTACTCAGGCTAACACTCTGTTCCTCATAATGTATCAGCTGTAGGGCCTCTTTTAAGTTAGTACCAGTAAAAAGATGTTTCAAATGACCACTCACTTATGTTTGTTTTTAGCAACGTGAGCCAAATAGCAATGGTTGCGGAATCTGGGGTAGCCTTGGAACTCCTTGCGGCACACGAGACAGGTGTAGGTGATCTCAGAGTCGCGCGCGCCGTGCTCGGCGTAGTGCGTGTCGTATTCCTTCTTGTTGCGGAATGTCAACTGGCATATGCTGCAGAATATGCCGCCTACGACCTCTATGGAGGTCAGCTTGCGGCCCAGCACGCTCTCGATCTGCTCCAGCCAGACCGCCGGCTCCGACTGGCTCGGGGAAGCCATCGCTACCTCACTATGCTAAGTATGATCCATCTATTTCGTTTGCATCTGTCAAATGGGTGTTGTGATCGCTGCTATTGCTAACATCGTATTGTAATTTAATTTGCGGCTACATGTTTATTTTACTTTAGACTGCCTGAAAAAAAATGTCGGCATGAGCGATGACTGTGACCTTGGGCATTTTGACGGTAAAAAAATCGGTAATATTACTGCCATTCACGAATCAACTCAAACAAGATAGTAAGAATTGAGAAGCTTATTCATAATTACTATCATAGCAGCGTCCGCAGTTACTAATAAATTCTAGGTTGTTCAGCCATTAGCACAGAGGAATCACTTAACATCATAACTATGAAAATAACATGCAATACTCACAAATTTTGAGGAAAACATATAAACGTGCATCGGACAACTGCTCCACACTACATTTTATATTGTAACAGCGAAAATAAATGATAAAATTTAATAAAAACGCAACGCCGGATAACAAACAACGCCAAGAAAACGTGTGGTTTTTGATTTTCTTCTCTGAGCCTGTTCCAGATTTTCACTACTTACATTTTTTGCATTACCTAAAGGATAGCTGTATACACGGTAGCACGAGAAAAGTGAAATCAACGTGCCATAGATGTGCATTTTTCGTATCTGGAACGGCACTAAGCACAACAGACTACAAAAAAATCAATGAATGGATTTGCGTTCAGAAAGTATAAATTAGTAAACTTGAGTAATAAAGTGTGTTAGAACTAAAATTTGCTTATTACATTAAAATAACACGTCAATACATGTTCTTTTCGATCTAAAATATCCGAAATTTGTCTTGATATTATATCATTGAATAATTGAATTGAAATATGTACATACATCGACATCCATTTTAATTTTATAATTTTATTATTGATTAAATTCTGATTCTCTGACAGTTTAAATGGAATCAGGTAACCACAGAGTACAGTATAGTCAGTCAATTAATCAATTTGTCAAATTCGCGATAACCGCTGTCTGATGTGAAATTTTATAACATTTTTGATTATACGATTTTTACATACTAATATCAGCCAGCAGTATCAGTATCGGTGCAATAGAATTTAAAGAACAAACCAAGTGAAGTTTAGTAGGAAAAAGAAATAAAGTTTTCCAGGTGATCGTTATGAGAACGTAAATTTGCAACCGTAAGTTTTAGCAAAATGCCAATATTGTTTACTACTGATTTTTATTTTGCAATCAGTAAAATGTAAACAACTTTTCAGGTGTATGTTATTACCGGCCGTCAAAGTAGACCTTTGAGTGTTAAAAAAATGTTCATGTTAATAAAAGGTTGTTTTTGGCATATTTACGTACTACTCGTATTTTGAGTTATAGTAAATGTGTAAGTAGGTAATTGCCGGGTTTTTCACTTGTAGCTTACGTTACCAAGGGTTTCACACTGCAATGTTTTGTAATCAATGTCAAACACTCCTATTGGCGACGTGCCAGACGTTTTCCAGAAATAGTTAACGCCGGCGTGACGAGTTATTCAGTTTACTCCACTCCCTATTTTATTTAACTCAAGTCATACATGATGGATCGGCATCACCCTATGAACGCGAGCTTTCACGGCTCCATGCGGAGCAGAGACTCATCATCGACAGTTGGTAGTGACGCAAGGGAGAAAATTAAAGACTGCTTCAGAAAATTCATTGCCTTCATGTTTACACAAGTAGGTGTCGGCGCCCTTGTTGTTTGTTACGCGATACTCGGCGCCGCGGGCTTCATGCATATCGAGAAGGACAGCCCTGACGAGCAGCTGGAGGAGGTTCGGAGACTCAGACTCAACTGTGCAGAATCTCTGTGGAACATCACTGTAACTGACAACCTCTTCAATGAAACCGCTTGGGTTTTGAAAGTGAATGAAGTTCTTAAAGTGTTTCAAAACAACATCACTGCGGCTATCCACACTGGTTATAATGGAAGATCTGCTGAAGATATTTGGTCTTTTCCAGCAGCCCTCATGTATTCTCTCTCAGTGTTCACTATGATTGGCTATGGTAATATTATACCAAAAACTGTTTGGGGCAAGATTACAACGATAGCATATGCCTGTTTTGGTATACCAATATATGTTCTATATTTCTGTAATATGGGTAAAGTGCTAGCACAATCATTTAAATGGTTGTACATAACAGCTCATGAGTGCAGCAGAAGAGAAGTCCCATTATTTGAGGATGGAGAAATGCAGCCTGTTAAAAAGAAAATAACAGTACCATCTACTGCCTGTCTGTGGGTGATATCATTTTATATCTTAACTGGGACAATAATGTTTGGAGCCTGGGAGAAATGGAACTATTTGGATTCCACATATTTCTGTGTTATAAGTTTATGTAAGATTGGGTTTGGAGATTTTGTTCCAGGTGCTAATATTGCTGACTCTGCCGGAGGATCACATTTAAAGTTGGTGATAAACTTTATATATGTTCTTCTTGGCATGGGTCTTGTGGCCATGTGTTATAACCTGATGTGTGAGGATGTTAGAGTCAAGGTCAGAGAGTTACGAGAAGACCTGAAGAACTGCCTTGATGACATCACTCTAAAGATCACTGTCTGCATGAATGATACAAAATACTATCACCAGAAAAATAGCAGAAACGTCAAATGACAGTGTGTAGTGCCAATGTGTGTGTAATGATATAACTTAGAATAGTGAAGTTTAAATCTACAATAATGTATTTTATTAATTTTATAAATAAATGCATGCATTTTTAATACTATTTGTAGTATTATTATCCATCTATAAAAAAACAGAAAACCTCTAAACAAGAACTCATATAAAATCTAGTAAAAAGTGTTTTTTTCAGCAAAGTTAAGTCTATGTTTAAGTGCAGTGGATAAGCTGTTGAGTCAAGTTCATACACTGCCTATTATCTTTTAATTAATCGCATATGACAACAAAACAACAATAAAAAAAATAGCTCAGTTATATTGAAGATAAAAGAAAATGCATTTCAGCACAGTGGTATAGTTATAACCTAATACCATTTAGCTATCCGTTCACTTAAAACTGCGTCATCAATAGGGATGTTACTGGGTATAAAAAGTTAAAATCTATTTAGTCCGTCAGTTAGATAATAAAAAAATATTAGACACGTATTTTTTCTTTTATCAAAACAATAAAAAATTACAAAGATACAGAGCTTTAAAGTTTCGGAGTGGGGGCTTATGATGCCACGCCTTGGTAAAAATTGTAGCGAGGAGTGACGTCACGCGTAATTTCCGTTCTCTGTATTTTGATCATTTTTTGTTTGCAGGAAAAAATAAAAAATACGTGTCCAATAAAATTAATTAAAATACAAGGCGGACATTAAAAAAAAAAAAAGAAACATGCCTATTGTCGTTACGCTCAATGTACCTTATTCGGCAGTGGGCTCAGAAACATAAGTATAAGACGCGGCATTATGCTGCCGCTGCGGCTGCGGCGCGTGGCGGGGCACGAGGGGCGCCTCAACGACGCGCTGTTCCAGCCGGCGGTCCGCGCTCCGCCAGTCCATCAGCACACGCTCGTGTTCTTTGGTGGAGACGTACAGGTGTGTATGCCTAGCAGGTGTGTTTCAGGCATTCATGATTATAGACAATGAAGAATAATGCCAGTGGAAACAGTCTTTACTCTTGGTTTTGCCATTTTGCATTGTCTGAGCCACAATGTAAGATATTGAATTTGATTGGCCATTGAGCGTACCATAGTCACACTACAGCACGTAAGTCGTAAACAATAGGGATATTGACTGGGTATGAAAAGTACAAATCTATTTAGTCCGTAAATTAGATAATAAAAAAATATTAGACAAGCCTTTTTTACTTTTTCAAAATAACTTAAAACTAAGGAGATAGAGCGAATCAAAGTTTAAGAGTAAACAAAACGTACGATATTGTGACGTCATGCGAAATTTCAAATCAATGTACAGTGGTAAGTTTTTGGTTACATAAAAAAATAAAAAATACTTGCCTAATATTTGATACTAATCTACCAGACAAACATGAAAAGAAAAATTAATCAGCATCCCTATTTAATAGTAAGGTTCCTACTACCTACCTACCTACCTTTTTATTGTAATTCTAAAGAAAGCTACTTGTGCCAAGTAGCTATCTCGGATCACGCAACTCTAAACTTTTTAAGACAAAAATAATAATTAAAATTTTTAATGGTTTACAATTTCCAGTTTAAAAAATATGTTTTTTGTGCTACAGGACTACCCGGAAGTGATGCAAGCGCACCGCGACAACAGGAACTACCTGAAATGGAACCTGGAGAACACGGCTCGCATGTTAGGACACAACTTTCCCAACAAACATATATTGGTCATAAGACCTTCTAGGTAATGACCCTGATGTTATACTATACCATCAAAGTCCAGATCAAATTGGCTTCAGCATTTTATTTGGCGTAGTGAACACTTATAATACAACTTCAGTGAACAGTGCCCATAATAAAGTCAGGCAGTTATTAAAAATACCTTTAAAATTAGTGAAGGATTCGAATAACAAATAAAAACAGCGTAAACAAATAATTGCTTATAGCTTTATTTAATAGCGTAACGACTTAGTTATCTCATTAGATTTTCATAATTTCCTGCAGTGAGACAATCTATACTAATATTATAAAGCTGAAGAGTTTGTTTGTTTGTTTGAACGCGCTAATCTCAGGAACTACTGGTTCGAATTAAAAAATTCTTTTTGTATTGGATAGTCCGTTTATTGAGGAAGGCTATAGGCTATATAACATCACCCTACGACCAATAGGAGCGGAGCATAAATGAAAAATGTTGCAAAAATGAAAAACCGTTGAAACTAAAACACGCGAATAAAGTCGCGGGGGACAGCTAGTATATTAATATAGGTAATGCTGACTTATGCTTTGAAAATAAAGTATTATAACCAACCCATTTTTTTTAATAATTTATGTACACACACAAAATCGTAAGAATTTGTTCCAGGATAGAGTACAAAAGCTTCAGTTGTTACGACAACTTCGTGCCGAGCAACAACGCGGGCGTACCGGAACACACACCGACGCATAATGCACTGCATCACTTGGAAAGGTCAGCTCAACTGTTCTTATTTTCTAATTAAACCATAAATTAATTAAAACCATTATATTTTTAAGGTCTGAAGATTGATTATTGTACATATTATCAGTGACTCTCGACTTGACAAAAGAAAACTAGACAAAATTAAAAAAAAAAAACTTGTGCTATCTCTGTCATTTTAAGGTGTGATGTTGCAATAGATATAACTTTGTGGATATCTTAAAGATTTTTTGTGATTACGGGTAGAAAACGTGTATGCATGTGATTTAATGACTATGCCATGATTCGTGTTTATTTTTAAGGCTACTCCAAGGGGTCAGCAATAGAATAAAAGGTCTACCAACATCTGAACTCCTGGAGGCTGTATCTTCAGTGTCCTTGCCAGAAGACATTGATATTGAAGACTTGCATGTAAGTACATTATATTTGTTGCCTTGATTTAATAAAGCGGAACTGGGTCAAAATCGGAATAACAGAGATAAGTGCTGTGGCCGGGCGGACTTGACCCTGCATTGGTACCCCACTTGTGAAACAAAAAAAACCTTTAATGACTAAAGGTTCGATATTAACTTAAATCTAATCTTTATATAATGTCTTTCAAATAGATTATTAAAAAATATTAGACACGTATTTTTTCTTATTTTACGTAATTAAAAACTCACGAAGTTACGTTGATTTGAAATGTCACATGACGTCACAATATCGTGCATTTTGTACGCAAGCATGACGTGATTGGCCTGACTTTGATTTGCTTTATATACTCAGTGTTTTGTTATTTTGAAGAAGCAAAAAATACGTAGATTTGGTTTTTGACTTTTCATACAATCCTCTATCTACAATTCTACACTATTCTCACATACATTTTTTAAATCTGAAGTTTCTGAAGTAATCTACAATCAGAATAAAATAAATGGTAACTTACGCAAATAAGATGCAGATACAAGTAATGAAAAAATACATTTATAATCGAAAGATTCACGTTGCATCACTTTGATAGGAAAGATAAAGTTAAACTCCATTAAAGTTTAAACATGATTTATTCGTAGTTTTTACTATCATTTAATATTGAGCAGTTGTTTGATTCTGACACCTTTATGACAGGGAAGATAAAACAGGATCCTCTGTAGCTCGCCCCTGTACATTATTTTAACAGAATAATTAGAAAGTTTGAACTGAAAATTCAAAACTAGATATCCAACCAAATTAAGTCTTCCCAGAATGAGAACTGAGGTATACAAACGAAGCTGTTTTCCTATGTGTATTCAAATTCATAATAAACTTCCTGTCCAACTTCGAGAGTTACCAATTACTCGGTTCAAGAGGGCACTACGTAGATGGCTAATAGATAATCCTTTCTACTCTATAAAAGATTTTTTACAGTATAGGTTTCCGAAATAATCTTATTATGTATAGTATATGAGCTACTTGAAATGCAACATTTGCATGTCATAATCTTATGACTGAATACCGAACCTATTGACCTTTTGTAACACCTTTTATGTAACTGTATTCAATTGCAAATAAATCCTTTGACTTTGACTATATAATTATTTGTCATGTCATTTATTTAAAGTACCTACCACACAACAATTTCGCACTTGTTGGAATGCCCAAAGTACCCCAACACCTTCACTTTGGAAGATTTATACCTCGCCAATGACGCTGCAGTTGATGTAGTCAACTACAGAGCGCATCATATTTAAATAAAAGTACCATCGACTCGAGAAGAAGATTTGAAGTACCCATTATTTATGTAGACCGATTGTTTATTTGACTTCCGAAAACACATGCACTAGGTATTACCTGCAGTATCCCTGATAAAAGTGGTGTTCATATAAAAAGAATCTAACGACTGTCTTAGATCTTTTAAAATTACCGTGTTCTGAGCTGAGACGAACTAAACGGTCAACGTGAACTACTCAGGTTTCTAAGAATGGCTTGATACTCTGTATGCATGTACAGAACAAATTCGATAAGCATTGCTTAAACTTCATGTTCCATCAAACTAAGACTTGCACTTAGCTAGGAGCTTCTCTTAGGGTCCAATTCTGAAACTTCAATTACTTTTAAGACACCGTTAAGTCTCATGCTGTCACTGTCACTTTAAGGTGCACGGTAGAGACTGATAGACAGTTAAGAAAGTCTTAAATTTAAGTTGAGTTCCAGTATTCGGGGGTTAGTACATTAATTACATAATGATAACTTTGGGTCAGCAAAACGACCAGTAACATAATATCACCAGTTGCATGACTATCAAATAACAACGTCACAATGTTACTGTAATCTCTAAGCGCAAATAACCGTGAAGTATTTAATGAATATCCATGTTAAAAGAGTTTGTATTACCTTTGTATGCACGGCGGGACTTTATTTATCGCCTCATTGCTCGATTGAAAATATGATTAATGCATTCAGTATAATAGGAAGTTATTTAGATCAGTCCTAGATGGGTAGGTAAGAGGATGTCTAATCTATTTTCTGTTTATGTAATATCCTTATAGTACTTAACATTAACAGCTCTTCTTTTTAAAGGTAGTTAGGTGATTTCATCGTAATATGTTAAAGATCGTTCTACTTCGTTAATCGATTACTAGCGACACGCTTCAGCTTCACACGTGTACAATATCTAATATATAAAATTCTCGTGTCACAGTTTTCGTTGCCATACTCCTCCGAAACGGCTTGACTGATTTTGATGAAATTTTTTGTGCTTATCCGGTATCTATGAGAATCGGCCAACATCTATTTTTCATCCCCCTAAATGTTAGGGGTAGTCCACCCCTAAATTTTTTTATGGCAAAACAACGTTTGCCTGGTCAGCTAGTTTTATATATAAACCTTCCTCTTTAAACACTATCGTTTTTGAAATCTGAAATAAAATCCATTGCTTGGTTAAAAAGATCTAAGTTTAGAAACAGCGGGAGCGACTTTGTCTCATATTATGTAAAGATTATTTACAGCTCTTGTCAATTGAGACCTCTCACAGGTTTTTTTCTAGCTACCACTACCTCCGGAACCATGAAGCATATATATTATACTAGCTGTCCCCCGCGACTGTTTTTCATTTTTGCAACATTTTTCATTTATGCTTCGCTCGTTTTAGTAGCAGTGTAATGTTATATACCTTATAGCCTTCCTCAATAAATGGGCTATCCAACACTGATTTTTTTTTTCAAATCGGACCAGTAGTTCCTGAGATTATCGCGTTCAAACAAAAAAACAAATTCTGCTTTATATATTAGTATAGATTATAAACTTTACAAGAAACAACAGTAATATTGAAACTTGAAATTTAAATTCGAATTATGATCCATTTTCGAACTGTTCTGGGCCTCTAGTATTAGTTAATATGCCTCACGAAAATAATTACAAAAATATTGTGTAAATCTGTCAGAACGCGTCGATCCACCCGCCGTCAGCAAGCAAGTCGAACGGCACCAAGTCGCAGGCGAGCGGCTCGCAGTTGGAGCCGGACGCACACAAGCCGTGAGTAGGTTTAGTTCCAATGGATGTTGTTTGTATACATTTAACTATATCATACTAGAAGTGGTATGGTACATCTCAACTCCGTCTCAATGTCTTAAAATCAAATTTTGATTGGTCTTGTAGTTAGTGACCCTGGCTGTTAAACCGGAGGTCGTGGGTTCGATTCCCACCCAGGACATATCTTTGTGTGAATAGCATGATCGTTTTTTCTGTGTCTGGGTGTAATTTATCTATAATATGTATGTATTTAGAAATATATAAGTATGTTTATACGTTGTCTGGTTGCCATAATACAGGTTTTGCTTAGTTTAAGATCAGATGGCCGTGTGTAAGTTCACCCAAGATATTATATTATATTTGGTCTAACTGTGTTCCGTATAATGGGGTCAATAGGCCAAATACGCAATTTTAAATTGCCGTTAAGTATAATATTCTGTATTTGCGTTTGAATATTCATTCAGTTATTAATATTATCATAGATGTGCACTTCTTTTTGCCTATTCGTCAGAACTAGAATGGTTTATCCATTGAAAGCTGGAACTCATATATCTAATTTCCCTTCAAGTGTATTATAGTTCAATGTTTGTTACATATTTTTCTTAATGATTTTATAACTATGTATCTACCTATTGTCTATTTAAATTCTTGGTCCAATTGATGTTATTTCCACATAAAAAACATCAACTTTATGCAAATCTGAATAAAGTTAATTTTAGACTGATTAATATTGTTTAAAAAGTCATAAAAATAATAAGGTGTAGCGCAAACTGAACCATATAAGACAGCATTACAGTTGTTTTTCCTAAATTTCGTGTTCGTTTACATGTTTGGCATATAAATTGTTAACACAGTATAACGTTCTATCATTTAATTGTTTAGTTGTTATTATTTCTATTCTTTCTTTTTGCGTTGTCTCTCTGTCTTGATCTTGTGTTTTTTATTTGTTGTTAACTTTAGCTTGGGAGTAAGGTCTTTTTGCCATGGATCACTTGACTGCCACCATATAGTAGAATATCTTGCTTCTAAATTTCTTTATGAAAAACGATTCTAATTATTCGGCTGACTGTCGGGTGAAAAAGATAGCTGGGCGGGACTAGATGCAGAAGACGAAAGAGAGGGACAAGCTTAAGTCCAGCACCGTGACAGGCTGAGTTAATTGTGGGTTGATGTATGACTGATGTATTCGTTTTTACTTGATGTATTAGTTTGTGTATGGTGATTCCATGTGCCCGCCAGAAATAACGAATTACTATTAACAGAGCAAGTATGTTCCAGTGAGACAGACCCGCTTTGGTGGCGCGACCAGCTAGCGCTGGATCAGTCGCAGCTGACCCTGGTGGGCTTCAGCAAGGGCTGCGTCGTGCTCAACCAGATGATATATGAGTTCCACTACACGAAGACTCTGACGCCCGGAGATGCGCATATGATGAGGTCAGTTAATATTGTTAGCTGGTTAGTAAGTATGTCTCCAGTGAGAGCGACAGAGACAAGCTGGCTCTGTACGTGGTATATTGACACAAAAGAAAAATTGATTTCTTTAATTGGAGGCCAGTTATACCTGATTTGTGATTTTCCAACTCTGCCAGTGTTTCTATGACCATCAGGACTTAATTTCTTGTATCAGATTCATGGAGCGCATCGAAGACATGTACTGGCTGGACGGCGGGCACGCGGGCGGCAAGAACACCTGGATCACGTCCCGCAGCTTGCTGGAGACGCTCACCAGGCTCAGTCAGTAACACACATTTTTAACACTTTTATTGTACAGTAGGTACTTTCAAGTTAGTCCATTAAAGTAACATTCTCTTCACAATTCTTCTTTCTAACCTGATGGTTGGTGAAACATATTTGTCTGAGGGCGGATATTATGAAAAAAACTGACAAAAATTTAAACTTATTCCTCGGATTAAATTATGGTTGGAAAAATCTTCCCTAAGCAGGTAATACTCAACTCAATTTCCGAAACCTAAATTTCAGTAAAACGGTATTAAGCACAAAGCTCGTCAAATCATGAACATTTTAAGGTCAAAGTTATTGCGCTGATTGAAGGCTTTACGTCAAGCTTAAAGTGAAACCTTCGATTGTCTTATATTGAAACCTAACTTAATTTACACCAACCTCTTAATTTGCGTAGATGTGAACGTGTTCATCCACGTCAGCCCGTACCAGGTGCAGGACGAGGGTCGGCCCTGGATCGGCCGAGAGGAGAAGGCCTTCACCGGACTACTCAAGAAGTTAGGCTCCAAAGTATGTACCTACTTATTTAAACTTCATTGTTTTATCGACTATGTCCCAGTTCATTAAAGCGTAAAATATAAATTTTGAGGTCATGGTCATTACATGAATGGGTTACAATCCATTTATATACCCATGTAATCGGTATATCGGCGTCGATTTTTTACTGAATGGACGGTCTCTTATACATAGTACTGAAACTAATAATGATAAATACTCAAGTATGTTCTTGTTTTTCTCAAGTCGTTGGTAAATATGGTCTGAACGTCTAGGTAGCCCAGTGGTTCAATGACCGGATTCGGCAGGTTCGAATTCAGGCAGGCAAGCAAACAAAGCAAAATTTTGAGCCCAGTACATAGCCATACCAAGTGTAGGTACATATCGTCGTGGCATTGTCCTTAAAACCTAGTTACTCGTTCGCAGGTAAACAGGTACCTCCACGAGCACCCCGGCATGGCGCAATCACTGCACATGCACTTCGAGGTGCTCGCAAATTTCAAGCGCCTCCAGGACTCGGTGCCCATCAGCATGCCCGACACCTCGGACGAAGAAAGTTAAGTACAATCACGATCCTACCTCAAGAACTTGGAAAATCAAAGATGTCTTGATGCGAGAAATATTGCGCAAGTAGCGGTACATTGCGGTCGATGATCGATCACTTATGATACCATACGCGGCCTCGCAATGTACCGCTACTCGCAAGATATCTCTCGCATCGTCTAAATAAAGCTTTAAAATGGGTAGGTCCATCCATACCGAAGTTTATGTAGAGCGTTTTCAATCCACCGCAAGTCAATTCTCCGCTAGGGTCGCTACTGTCGCATTAGGTGTATTTCTGATTCTCCACCAATCAGAGACAAGCTAATGACCTGATTAGATAAGAAATAGACCTGATGCGAGACTACCGGATTTCGACTTGCGGTAAACCCATTAACAAACGGTACAAAAATATCAGCCTGTAAATGTCCCGGTAAATGGCCTTTTCCCATATAGAAAATGAAAGACAAAAAAGAATATTTTTTTATTTTTTATCATGAGAGCCTAAAATTGTGGTTGTGAGGTGGGTTGAATTTACAAACTCAGGATCTCTAGGAACTCAAGGATTTGTCTCTGCCTAAGTTTTATATAAGCACTATCTCTCTTCCTATACTGGCAACCCATGAAAATACTTCGGTTTAGTTGCCAAGTGCCATAACTAATGATGAAAAATTTGATACTGATTCTGTCGAACACATTCTTGTCCAATTTAGTCTTACAATCATAATGAATACTAACTTATTACTACCAATTAACAGAGCTTAAAAGGAGATTTTTTTTTGGAAGTTTGTTACGCGATATCTACGAAAAATGTGGATCGATTTCAAAAAATATTTTTGTCATCGATAGTGTATACCTTAGAAATGGTCCCACATACTCGGTTTCTTTTTAAATTTATGTGTAATTAATTGTTTTATCATTTTCTATTAAACATTAGGAAAAAAGATATAAATGTTAACTCGATAGAATCAGTAACAAAACTATATAGGTTACTTTTCTATTTATTTATAGGTTAAAAGTGAGTTATGAACTCGAGTTTTTTTTTGCGAGATGTTATCTCGAGAACTGACTATTCTTTTATTTGTATAATAACTTTCGTGAGGTTTATTCATAATTATTTAAAACAAAACGGTTTACGCACGCATATTCTCGGGGGAGACGACAGTTCGACTCGCGACACCACCGCCGTCATCATTCGCTCATGATTAGGGACTCCTATTGAGTCTGAAACTAGTCGGGCGATCCCGAGAACATGCGTGAGTAAACCATTTTGTTTTAAATTCTTTTATTTATTATGTATTGTGTAAGTTATGACATTCGACATACATTAGGGTCTTCGTGTTACTAAAATCAAGTATTTCATGTGTCAGTTTAAATATAATTATTGTTTTTCTGAATTGTTTGTGAATATGAACTGTAGTTTAGTTTTCCGAAATTTATGTGAGAATTAAAAAACTGGTAAATTTGTCTCATTTAGTCGAGTGATTTACCTCCGAATAGTGAAACGCAACTCAACTTTAAGACGTTCTTAAATGTCTATCTGTTCGTAACTTTACACCTTAAAGTGACAGAGACAGCTTGAGACTTAACGGCGACTTAAAACTGATTGACGTTTCAATATTCGGCCATTACAATCGTAGCAGTATAAGAAGCCGTTGGCCGTTCAATTATTATGTAAGATGTCTATATAGGTAAATTAAGAGCACTAAGTTTTATGGTAGGTTCCTAAACTTGCATTTTTAAGCATTATCCAGATATACGGACAGTTTCTATATCAATTTGTCTTGAAAGTAGAGCTCTACTTTCTCTCTCGTCTAGCTCTTACCAGTAATACTGATGTAACGTATGACTCGCTCACAGTTGTACAGAATTAATTTAGCTCACTCACTTTATTTTGTATCACTGCGAATGCGGTATTCCGCTTTCTTTGAATACAATGTCAAGTATGAACGAACATTCATTTATGTTTGGTCTCTAACTAAAAATTTATTATAAATGTCACTAAAGAATACAACCGAATAAGAATTATGAAAAAAATGATTGAAAACTTATGTCAGTGACAGTTTGCAATTGAGCGATCTTTATTAGTGAGCTAAATGAGCTAAAACAGTGC
Organism: Diachrysia chrysitis; assembly: GCA_932294365.1. NCBI lineage: Eukaryota > Metazoa > Arthropoda > Insecta > Lepidoptera > Noctuidae > Diachrysia > Diachrysia chrysitis. The sequence goes on along the minus strand of OW028652.1, from coordinate 12,089,003 downwards.
TATATATCTTTGTATCCAAAAGATATCTATTTTTTCAGCTCAGTGATATATTTAGCGCATCGCTACTTGAAAACAATGCTTGTTTGAAAATAGCAGCAGATTATGCACAAACAACCTTAAAAATCTGTCGAACATAATAATTGAACGACCATTATTTTACATCACAGTATTATAAACCATAATAGTATTTAATATTCAATTTTAACAGTAGCAACCCTGCTTAACCTCAACAATTGATGTATGTACCGCGCCCCCTCCAAATGGGTTACGCGCACTTCGTCACGCGTTCGCAGTAGGTCTCATTAGCTCTTCGCCCCATTTGTAGTTAACCTCATTCCAAATTAGTTGATTTTTTATAAATTTAACCCACTCTGGTCCAAAAATATACCTCTTCCCTGACTAACAACTTGCTTGGGACGAACTGCGAATGAGACTAACTACGAATGGGACCTTCGGCATGACGAAGTGCGCATAAACCCTTCAATTACTCACATAATTATTAATATTTGTGTAATATTAATGTTTTAATAGGGAGCATACTTATATAATAGATTTTACCAAGCTCAAAGATACCTTAAATCAAAGATGTTAAGGTAGAAAACCATTTGGCAGTAGATAACCCGATATCTCCCCTTACAGGTGAAAAATAATTATATTAAGATTAAGACCAAGGTAGAAAGTACAGAATGAAATACCTGTTTACTCTCGGTTTTAAAGGCTACTTAATATACTGTCTCCGGTATCATATCGGTCTTAATATCTCTTCTCCTTACAGATATACAGATATAACTGCCAATATTGCAATTTGTTAAACACAAGCCATTTTTATATTGAGATATTGTGTGTATACAATATCTATGTTTGTGTGTGGGTATACAAGATCTCTATGTAATAATATGATGAATGATAGAGAAATCTCATAGTGCTGGGCCACAGTGAGAGCGCGGTGCGGGTAAGCGCGCGCGGTCAGCTCGAACTAGGTTGGAATGCCTGCTCCCTGCCGCCCGCGCACTTACTACCCTATAGCTCGAGTTGCCCGCGCACTCACTGCGCTATGGCTCGAGTTGCCAGAGCACTCACTGCGCTATGGCTCGAGTTGCCCGAGCAGTCACTGCGTTATGGCTCGAGTTGCCCGCACACTCAACGCGCCATAAAGCCCGCGCATGCTCCCCGCGCCCCCATGCCCATTACGGACACTCAAATAAGGAGTCATAAGAACGTCGCGCCGCGTCCTCCCTGCGTCTGCAGTCTTGCCAAGCACATAGAGATATTAGGTACACACTTTATGCCTCTTATAACTACATACTAGCAGTAGTCAACATACTATAGTCAATATTCCCCCTATCTACATCTTAGGAGTTTTAACAAACAATTGGCTATATTAGAAGTTATATTAGTATATTTGTAAGGCTGGGCCTTTACTTATCATTTCATATCATAAGATAAACTGTGTTTAGGATAAATGTGAATTCGTGCAATTCAATGTATAGTGTAAATAAATTGCTTTAAAAATCGATATTTATTTGTATAGAATGAAAATTGATCTCAATTCAATGAATAAATTATTTTCAAAGCTATTGTTTCTTATTTCATATCTCTTATAATTTCTTGTGTTTAGTTTTTTGTAAACTTAGATAGTTGATTTGGTTTTATAATTCAGTATTTTTATATGGTAACATGTGCCATGGCAACCTCGCATTTAGTGTTAAAATTTAGAATTTAGTATAATTATCTTATTTTTTTTTTCTTTGGTTAATGGTTGTGCAAAAAGGGTGCCTTTTTGTTTTTAATACTTCTCTATAATCTTATTTATTAATTGTATGTGTGCAATAAAGAATAAATAAATAGTATTGGCACCAGGAAAAACAATAAAAACTCACACACTGCATTAACAGTTTAATAAGTAAATTTATTCGTACAACTAAATACAGTTACCGATGACAAATAAACCCGCTCAAATCCAAAACAATATTATGCTAAAAATTATTCAAACCCTGGCATTGCTTGCAATGTAACCTTCGAAGATACAACGGGAGTAGTTATCATTTTATTTAGTTAATATGTAGACAACTTTACTACGTAACTTTGCAAGTCCCGCCAATTTTACCACATACACAACAAAAGAATATTCAGTGAAATAAATATAAAGGAGGCTTCTTGAAGTCTGCATTATAGACCTATTACCCAAAAATGTGCACTTGCTCTATATAAAATACTGGATTAGACTGGAAGCTAACTTAGCCAACCCTAACATTTAGAAAAAAGGCAAGGCAGAACCAAAATTAAAATGTTACATATTTCAAATTCATTTCGTGGTGATTTCATCAGATTCAAACACAACTCAAGTTACATTGCAAGTTTGTTGAAATACCTAAAACAAACGACGAGAAGACGTACACAGCCTTACTGATAAATAGAGCGGAATGATTACTACTGATCAAAATATAAAAAAAAAAACTTGGAGATTTCGCTACCTGACAATTTTACTATTAAAATTAGACCATAGTATTCAGCAAAGAATAAATGCAATTATAATTAATACACCTAAATCTACCAACCGGTACTAGATGCAATGTTGTTATTAATATAAGATGAACGGAAATATCAGTTTAGGTTAATACCTAAACTAACTACTATAATAATTTATAATATATGCAATCTGGTAAGAATTTACCTATAGAGGTAATTTTCCAACTTATATTAATTAAGTAATTTTGATTTTCATTTGCCTATTCTGCGGTCATTTCAGTGAAAAGATCTAAGGATTGCTAGCGACGACAACTTGATTAAAAACTACCTAAATTATGCACAAGGCAGAACACTTATGGTGAATGCTTACAGTAAGTTGGAACTATGATAGTAGGCACTTAAATAAACGTAATTGTTTAATTCATTCTTCAAGGTCTCCCTAAAATTACCATAAACTAAACTTAACACTGATCAATAACATCATCTTATTCCCACTTGATGTAAGCATCCACTGAACACGGAGACATCTCTTCACATGTTCTCGAACTGTCCGTCCTTGTCTAGCATAAGGATGTTGGGGTTCTCCCGCTCGAACTCCGTGGGTTTCCTGTGTCGCTGCTGGTCCGTCCACTCGCCCTCGCCGGTGCCCCACTCTCCTACCTTCTCGCCTATTACGTCTATTTCGTCTCTAGCTCGCTGCTTCTCCACCTGATAAGTGAAATTTAGTTAGGTACAAATTCATATTAATTAACTATTTATAATTATTATATTTTTCTATCCTATGATCAAAATGTACATTGGTACACTTATATTAAGCTACGCATATACATGTTAAGTTAAATTATTTAAAAATAATATAGGCCTCAGATACTAATTATTATAAGAAATTGCAAAACTTTTCTATTTAAAACGGAAATGAGAAAAATAAGCAAAATAAAATTACAAAACGTTTTTGGTATTTTGGATTGGTTTTCCGAAAGGGTAAACTCCAACTTTCATCTATTGTATCAACTGTCAGACAACTGCCGAAAGATATTGAGACTAGTAAAAGTGCGATAATAAACAAGATCTTGATCAGTGCTTAATGCTCGAACCTGTTACCTCCGTGTCGTGCTTAGCGAACTTGTCGAACATGTTCGCGTACAGCTGCTTCTCCTTCTGCTTCTGCTTCGCTATCGTCGCCTTGCAAACGATCACTTGGTTTGCGGCCGCCTGGCAAAGTAATTGTAATTAGAACTTTTATAGTAAGTCAAACCATATACCTAAATATTATATGTTCAAGAACCTGAACTGAGCTGAACAAAGTGGCATAAACAAAGACAAGCCTATGCGACAAGACAAGCAGTGCGTTATACAGGGCTGAACGTGATGCAAATCCTAGGTGTACGTAATTATAACGTGGATAACATCGCGGAACGCAGTTATTGTTACATCTACAAAACAAACCTTATTCTGTGGCTCAGCATCAACAATCTTTTGGAAGTCTTTCAAAGCCTCTTCAGCTTCACCAAGGCCGAGCAGAGCTTGGCCTTTCCTAAACAGGCCTTTGACATTGTTCTCGTCAAACTTCAAGGCTTTCAGAGCATGGTCCTTGGCCTCAAAGTGGTGAGCGGGCATGACCTTCAAGTAGACCAGGGCGAGGTTCAGGTGGATGGAGAGAAGAAGTTCTTTTGCTTGCGCCTTGTGCTCGTCCGTTTCACTGGTGTCTTCAGGCATATCTGGAGGGAATTAACAAATTGGTCTTAGCATTAACTTAGTTCCAGAAAGAGAATGGTAAAAGTTTAATTCTGATGGTTGTTTTAAATGTAAATATGTAGTTCTAAATGTACGTAATATGGATTTATATCGAAGAAAAACGTAAGATACAAAAATAATTAAGCTTGTAAAGGTCAATTACGTCATGGCAAGAGTTTTATAAGGATTACTTACCATCAACCAATGAAATGACCCTTTTGTACATTTTGATGGCCAGTTGGAACTTGTTGCCTTTGAAGTAGTTTGTGCCTTTCTCCTTAAACATCTTCGCTTGCTCCAGCTTCTCCTTGCCATCCATTGACCAAGCGTCTGCAGCCTTCTCGAAACTGCTTAGCGTCACCACATATTCGACTACTGAGTTTGGTGGTACTCCCAGTTCTGAATTTCCTTCAGATTTGAAGGCGTATTTCGGTTGGATAGTAAGTCTGGACTTCTCGCCTTTGGTGAATTTCTCCAGGGCACGCTCGATGCCCTCACAGATCTTGTGCTCACTACCCTCACCCAGCGGGAATGTGACTGTTCTAGTGTCGAACACTTTGCCGTCAGCCTGCAGTCTGCCCTCGAGCTCCACTGTTAGTAGACAAGTTTATTATTATTTACCATTATTTTACAGGTTCATTAACTTAACATAACTCCAGTTGCTGAAAGCCTGTTCAAACCACACTGTTGTCTAATCTAATATCAACTTACGTTATTGGCGGACTAAAAGACTCACAGCCATTTGCCGCTCTTGACTCCTAGTCAAGGAAGGTGATTGGTTGTATAATATTATGATTAACCTATATTTATGTGGATCAGCATTTCAGATTCAGGTGGTAAGGTTATATGTGGCGATTATGGGATAGAAAACAACCTTAATTACCTTTTTTTAAATGCCCATTTTCTAGATAGTTACATTAAAATTTAGTTTTAAACATCATTTAATTAATTACGAAAAATGCAAACTGCATAGATTTTATCAAACCTTATTTTGAAGCCCTACAAGTATTGTACCCTAACATACAATGGCACACAATTATATTATCCATTGTGACAACCTGTATCATGTTTCCATTCATTCTAAGCATTGTGAACCAGGAAATTAAATATCATGTTACTGTTTAAGTGCAATGCATGCTTTGTTAAATGTAATGAAAGGGATTCCTGTTCTTTAGTTTGGTAGGTTCAAAAAGTTTGTTAGGTAAGGTATAGGGTAAGTATTTATGAATATTTAGACCTAGAGTAAAAGGTGCAAATTGTGTTCTAAGGTTTACAGTTAGTTTTTTCAATTGGATATAACTTTCAAGTTGGAAATAAGTTCAAGTTTCTGTTTCTTATGATAAACAATACCAAAGCAGCTGTAGCCACAAGAAAAAGCCAGAGATATATTTGTACATAGTACTACCATATAGATATAATATCTGGAAACTTGTGAATAAAGGACAAATCCAGTATTCTTATAACATATAATATAAATGTCAGTGTTACCTGTAACCATGGCGCCATCGTTGGGGCTGTCATACCCAGAGCCCTGCTGGATTATGTGGCGCAGAATGCCTTTGTTCTTGCCTGGAGACAAGTCCTCGTATTTCCAGCTGATCATCTCAATCTAAGTAGGAGATTTATTATAAAATTTAGGCACATCAATCAATGGTAACACACAATTTGACAGCAACAGAATTTATATTCTCATGAGAAAGAAATTAATGCATTAAGTTATCAATGAAACAGCTGCTGAATATATCTATAACTAGCTTTTGCCTGCAGATTTCCCAGTCTGGATGTCGGTTATCTAAACAAAAAGTACCCTACATTCTTTCTTGAGATTAAAGCTTATGTACTTCATACCAAGTTTCATGAAAATCTGTTTAGCTGTGTAAGTGTAACTGACAGACAGAAATCACACCTAGTTAATAGCTACTTTTAAATATATAATATTATGTGGATAATATTATTAAACCAGAAATGCCAATCAAAATAAATAATTAAATAAATTATAATAATAGATTCTGTTCATATTTGAAAGAAATTTTAATATTCTTTAGCAGAAGTACAAGTTGCTATCACTAACAGGATATAGTGGTAAAAAGATAAGGTAGGTTTAGAAAAAAAATAAAAAGTTGCTATTTCCAGGAAATTGTGGTAAATGATAAAATAATACTTCAACCAAATAATTCTAACATCTTTACCAAATTCCATTTTAAGAACCATTGTCTACATTTTTTTTATATTGTACATAAACTATTTATTCAATTCAAGGACTACACGTTCTGTTGCTTTCAATTAGTCAGGAAGAGTCAGTACAAGAATGTTTCTATCAATAACATATAACTACACTATGTACTAGGAATTTATTTGATGTGTAATAGTTTAAAAATTCAGTATGTTGTGAAGGCACACAGAAAATAAATATGGTTACTGTTGTTTTAATTATTACACTGAAATTTTCTGAACAAGAGGTTATTAATAAATAAGTTTATAAAATTTGTAGTTACTATAGAGTTTAGTGGGCAAGGAAATTTCTAGAAAAGCACTCTTACCTCAAACTGCAGTGTTGAGTTTGGAGGTATCTTGGGTGGGTTGCCATCAGGACCGTAGGCGTACTCCGGGGCACAGGTCAGGACACACACCTCGCCCTTCTTCATGGTTGCTACTCCAATATCCCATGCTTTTATCACAGAGCCTAAAAACAAATATAATAAATAAGTTATTTTTCTAATTATTTTAAATAATTTTTATTTGTTTTCTGAATTCAATAATTGCCTTTTCAAATTTCTGTACATATTAATTTTATTTTTATGATATAGTGTTTCTAAATCAATCAATTGACTTAAATGCAATAAAACAAACATCATTTGAAGTATAACATACTGATAGTATCTGCATGATACATAATGGATTTTTTTAACATAAGTCTCCATAAGTTAATTAAATAATTTTAATTTATCATGACTCAACATTTCATTTTAAATGCATGACACCAATGTCAATATTTAAATATTGGATCAGCCTGAAGTTGTGTTTAACCTATACCAAACTTTAACATTTTAGGGTTATATTGAATAAATTAACGAAGGCACTTGTAAATTTAATTTTCACTGTCGTGAATTAGTAACATGAACTCTCACCTTATTTATATCGTAGTCTAGCATTAAACTAGGTTAAAGATAAATCGATCAAGGCAGTAAATCAAAAGGTCAAATGTAAATAAAATAGAGTTTGTAATACCTTTGCCCAAATTAAACTCGAATGGTTCGTTTCTGTCTCTGCTAGAATCGAATTTGGTGCCGTCCAACAGCGTCCCAGTGTAGTGTACCGTGACCTGGCAGCCAGGGTTAGGAGTATCAGCTCCGGTTTCAGTACTTATACCCTCCTTGATGATTCTCTTTAACACACCGCGATCGCCGGCTTCAGTGATATCTACGCCTTCGTCGACAGTCATTTTGGCTACTGATAAGTTACTTTGTTATTTAAAATATTGAAATTATAGTTTTAACAGATCGAGCGACTCTGCTAAACTTTTTTTCTCGAAAACTCTTTTTCGGAAATACAAATCGCGGGCGGCAGCGCCAGTTGAAATCAATCTTTTGTTCACTTCACTTCACGTTCACTGACGTTCACTTGCTCAGTAATTCAGTTCAGTTATGAGTTCGTTTCTTTCTTGTTGTTCAGTGAGTTGCTGCTTGTTACCTTTTGAATGAATGGGTGGAATGGAACATGGAACTGCGACCGGATCTTGGCCCGTCGGATAGTAAAATAAAGTACAGATACGGTAATGGAAGCGTGGTTTGTAGAATTTTCTGGATAAACTGTACAGAACTATCTTCGTGTCTTTCTTTTTTTTTAATGTAAGAAAGAGAAAGGTTAATATAAATTAATGATAAATATTTTAACACTGTACTGAAACAGCAATGGTCTATTTATTTCCTAATTTTAATTATTACTAGCTTTTGCTCGCGACTTCGTCCGCGTTTCCGTCGTTTTTCGTAAAAAAGTAGCATATGTCCTTCCTCACTGTTCAGTAGTTTTGATGTAACAGATAGATTAACTTTCGTATTTTAGTAGGGAAATATAATATATATAGGAAATATAGCATGATTCAATATTCACGCGCGACGGCGCGATGGCTTATTATCGTATTTCATGTATAAGTTTGGTGTTTCTATACCGATTTCTATGATTATTTTTTTATTGAATAGGTAATAATGTTAACTTTTTTTAATTAGGATGAGTGAGAGTATTATAAACGTAAGAGTGCCTTAACAAATATAAACAGAAAGCTCCGAACTGCTAAGCTATCGGGAGTTACACGTGTTATTGTCAGTCAACCATAAAAGATAGACATATGCTGTTGTGGGATATTTTTTTGATAATTTTATGTAGAACATTTCCGTCATACATGATTTCTATGTAGCTTTAACCATTAGGGCTGCATACGCGATGGAAGCTTAAAAAATGGAGTAACTTCTCCCGTTTTCCCAACATTTCCCTTCACTGCTCTGCTCCTATTGATTGTAGCGTGATGAAAAGTATACTATAACCTGCCCAGGAGTATGAAGAATAATTGTACCAAGTTTCGTTAAAATCCGTCAAGTAGTTTTTGTTTCTATAAGGAACATACAGACACACAGACAAAAATTTTACTGATTGCATTTTTGGCATCAGTATCGATTACTAATCACCCCCTGATAGTTATTTTGAAAATATATTTGATGTACAGAATTGACCTCTCTACAGATTTATTATAAGTATATAGATAATAAACATATTGATAATCATTAATAAGTCAATATTATTGATTATTATCAATAAGTTGATTTATTTTTTATTTGTAATAAGTCTATTATAATTTAAATATTAATTAAAGCATTTAGTTATGTAGATGATATTATTATGATTTCAAGGAGTTTCTTTTCACGCAGCATATAATTACGTCGTGACTTTTTTTAAACATCTAATACCTAGGTGATCTAGCTACTTTAGAAAAAAATATATTAAATGTATTGCGACTCGTGACGGCAGTGGCGTGACTTATGCCCATAAGGCATTCGGTTAGATATCAAGAAAAAGTATAATATCTCGAAAACTACAAACAAATTGTATGTGTGTGATCTGTGCCTCTGTCTGACCACTGTATTAAATTATACACATAGGTGAACACGAACACGTATCATTTTAAGTTGTTTTCGTTAGCCACCAGATGGCGCCTGGCGGTCAGTGGTCAGCTGAATAATCTATACACCCCTTTTAGATAATTTGTAAATGTACTTACCCTACTTACCTACTCTGTGCCCAGAGGTTAATCATTAGCTACGATAAGATGTACCCCAGGTTAAAAAAATATTAAAGTAACTAAGAAAACTACAAAAAATCGCTTATGATAAGGGGTACAGATACGCCATCTGTTGAGGAACAACTAACGACCCAACCATACCCCAAGCATTTTGGTCCATACAAACGGGTGTTGAACAACAGTTACACATAAAATAAAAAGTCTTTTTATTTACAATTATTTTTTATTAATTATTTTTCAGTCTTTAGAAGTTTATTTTACTGATAGTAGCTGCTGTAACAATACTAAATTAAATAAAGGATTACAGTGACAAGAAATACAAAATAACTATTGAGCAGTATTGCTAAATGACTACAAACCTCAAAAATCATTATATGACTATAATAAATGATTATTTTACAAATATGTACACAGAAATAAATATTTAAGCAACCTTCACCTATTTATTGTTAAATAATAAGTAAATTTTATACTCTATCATCTTTTTTAATTTTTAGGAACAAATAATTTTGAAATATCAAAAAGCTCTTTAGACAGTTATTTTATTTGCAGTTGTTGGGGCACTTAGTGACATAAAACCTAAAGAACCTTGAAGAACTCTGTGAAAGAAGTTTTAAGTTTTCATGTTTCCATTCATCGGAGCCATCACAACAATCACAGATGCCATCATTAACTTGACTAGATGGTATTGCATTGAAGGATATTTGTTTATTTCTGTATTGAGTTTCACAATAAAAAGTACCATTAACACATGCACTGGTGCTGGGTTCATCAGTGCCATCATTACAATCACAGTAATCGTCATTCACCTGATTGAATGGTATTTTCTGTTCCGATTTCAAACATTTAAATTCATTATTATAGTCTGGCCTATATTTTGATATTTGTGTAAACAATACGCCACGAATTAAGCCGTTTGTGCTGATGAACTTGTCGGCTTCTGAACGTAGATGAGTAAGAGCTTCGATATCCTTATGATCCAGATGCAAGATTGGACCAACTCTGTTGTTATCGCGGATTTCCGAAGTTATCGTAAGAAAGAAGTACAGCTGATAAAGTATAAAAAAAAACACCATACACAATGTCAAAATGATTATATTCTTTTTCTTTTTAAGACCCATCATACCGTTCATTCAAATGCACTGTACACTTTGCTAAATGTAGGTAATCTATTATTTACAAGAATTTATTATTCAATTTGAACAAAATGATAAATAATTCGTTAAGTACACACTGTCACGCACCATACATAACACCTTTTAATATTGCATTACTAAATGTGCTATCTTTATCTTTTTCATGTAAGTAAACGTGATAAGAGAAGGATTTGATGTTAAAATATAACATTGTGTTACAAAAAGTTGGAACGCGCTGAAAGGTGACATTGGTGACATGGATTGACTTAGATTGACTTGATACTTTGACAGATGCGTTTCAACAACCCATTTTAAATTATCTTATATTATAATTAATAGTCCAATTTGTAATTGCATATTTATTTATTGTTTTTGACATTTTTACATTATTTATATCTTAATATTTACAAACTTAACTATATATACACTTTAAACAAAACTAAACTTAACTAAAAAAAACTCAAAAAATTGTAATTTAAAAACATCACTTTAAATATTCATAAAAAAAATATTTTAATAACAATGATCCGCTCACATAAGCTTTAATATTATTATAATGAAACGGAATGTATGGATTTCTGTGAAGAAAAATGTAACAGCTGTTTACAATGAAAAGTTTTCAAAACTGACAGCGTACGTTACGTCATGCACGGGAAAATAAACATTGGGTTTATTGATGATTTTATCAATGTCTGTGAAGGTGTAAGTATTGGAAATTTTTTAGTTTCTTTTAGCTAATAAAATAACGTTTGTTATTTCAATGTGTGAAAAGTAAGAGACAAACATCATGGATTTTTTGACGGTGGACCGTCCAGTATCAACGTCTACCGAAAAAAAAGGAGATGAGTCTGAAGCCAATGAGGATCTTGAGGTAGGTACATTTTCTACTTATATATATTTTTCATTTTTAATTTACTATGCTATGTACCTACATTAACTCATAATTGACACAGGACTCGCAATTTTGTCATATTATCTTTTAATTACATATGCATTCAAGACTTATACGAGATATTTGCCTTTGTTTTAAGAATAATCCAGTTTTCTATTTATTTTTGTTTATATTAATTTTAATAGTCAGTACAGCAGTATGTTTACTGCTGTCTTAAATAGTTTTAATTGTCTGTTGGGACAGGAACTAGGAAGTACCTATAAAAATTAAATAAGTACATCAAATTCTCTATTAATTTTTACTTTTATTACTCTTCTCTCTCCTCACCATGTTTGGGTCTGCTGGTGGTCTCCTGCTAAACATATGCCTCTTGTATGGTCTAGGTTGGGCCTGTTACAATGATATTGCATTTATTTTGAAGGTGGATAACTCAAAGAGTGTGTTGCTGAAGATAGCGACATTGTATGCTGAACAGTTGATGAGTGATCTCACCCTGGAGGTGGGAGGTGTTGGGTATCCCGCTCACAGATTAATATTATGTGCAAGCAGCGAAGTGTTTCAGGTAACATAAATAAATAGGTAGGTGAAACTTCGGAGGCATGTTTGCTAATGTTTTTTACGTTTTTAAGAATTATAATTTGATGTTAAATAGCAAATGAACCTTACAAACTTACAGGGACTATAAAATTAGAGTAGTGTAGCCCTGGAGTGAATGATATAAATGAGCTACTATACTATAAAAGTAATACTGATGTAATTTTATGAGATCTTATTGCATTTACCACACTAGGTCTCCACACCACCCTTGGTTGAGAGACTGCCTAAAGCATTCAGTCCACCTTTGCACCATGTGTAAAAATTTAAATAATTAAAATAAATAATAATGGATCATTTGCTTAGTAGCTGATTCAATATTATATCACTATGGCACAGCATTCTCGTTTCTTGTATATGATGTAAAGTTTGAAGGAAAATGAATTTACTATGTTTTATCTTTAGCTAAAAAGTTATTATAAATGTCTATAAAGATACCAACTTAATTAAGCTAGAAAAAAGAATGAGTTTTCTTATAAGAAAATAATGAATACTACATGCAGTGAAAATCTTTGAGAGCGAGAGTTTGCAATTGAGCAATCTTTCTTACTGACCTGAGAGATATATATCTTTGAATCCAAAAGATATGTCTATTTTTTTAGATCAGTGATTTATTTTTAGCATCACTAAGTATATAAAATTTCTGATTTAGTGGTTTCAGACATTTGCCCCCAGTTTAAGAAAGGCTGATCAATTATGTTGTCAAATGTACGGATAATAGACTTTGATTGGTTGACCAAATTACTAATGGTCAATTGCAGAACTTGAAATGAGGTTTGACAGGTGATTCAGTTTTGTGTTGATCAGCCTTTCAGAACCCGGTTGTGAGTGTTTACAAGTTAAATAATCATCCGTATTATTTAATATTATTATTTTAGTGTAGATACAACTGTCTCATATCATACTACTTTAATTTGTATGTTCACAATAAACCTTTTTTTTTCGGGGTGAAACACTAATGACTTCAACTTACGCCGAGGGCACAGCGTTGGGATATGTCGGACTAACACCGACTAAAAACATCCCGGTCCCGTCCTTGCCGAAGCCGCGGGGTCGCTTAGCTCTGCGCGGCCTCATGGTGTGACAACTAACCTGCCATTAATACATAAATTGATATGCACATTTTCAGGTTATGTTAATGAACCGCGAGTGGAGTGAGTGGTCAGAGAGTCGCATAGTGCTACAAGAGACGCCGACAGCTGCCTCAGTGTTTCCACATTTTCTTAAGTATGTACTCATAACTTGATTGGTTGCCAGAGATAAAATTCACAAATTTGTTGTTTTGAAAACAATCCCTCAGTATTTAGAGTATACAGATAATTCCATCTTAATCATGGTGCAATCTCTGCTGTGCATTTGTGTTTATTGTTTAAAGTTTTTAATTTGATGACTAAAGCCTTGTAAAGTATTAAATATTGTATTAAGATATTACCCTCTTTTTACAGGTATTTTTATACTGGCCAGATTAGGATATCTCACCATACAGTGTTACCAGTGCTTTCTCTTGCTGATAAATATAATGTTAAGGTAATAGCCATTAATTTTACTACTATATATTTTAAACCATAGAAAATACAAAAGAATGTAAGAAGTTGTAGTCATTATATAATGAATAATATTATTGATAGAATTGATTCGCAAACAAGATTAACCAATTAAAAAAGACACCTGATGTTTCCAAAACAGTGTTTATGACAATGTCTGGCCAGTTCCATTAAAAAGAACCGCAGTTTACGTCGATAGTAGTGTCCTAATATCATAGAAGAAAAATAGAAAAAAATAAGGATTTATTTAGCACACACTCAAGACACACGAAAATAAAGAGAAAGAAAAAAAAAAAAAACAAAACGAAACAAAAACTTTAAACTGACCTAACAATAGGGAAAATATGTAAAGATAATCATTGTTTTCTCCAAACAAGGGAAAGTATCCTCCCAACCTGTACCAAACCCAGACATTACATCATCATCTCCTTCTCGTACCATGTGGGGGACAGACCCACTCTAAATATATTCAGCTGAATAAGAGTATTGTTCTATAATTTTGCTATGAATATTTCAGGATCTCGTCTCATTGTGCCTCAGTTACATGGCGCAGCACATAGCTCAGGCCGCGAAGCGAGGCCAGCTGATCTCATGGATGCAGTACACTATGGCCTGTGGACATAACGATGTTGCTAAGGTACTTTTTACTTAAACCATTTTATATAAAACTAGCTGTTCCCCGCGACTTCGTACGCGTCTTTTAGTTTCAACGGTTTTTCATTTTTGCAACATTTTTCATTTATGCTCCGCTCCTTTTGGTCGCAGCGTAATGTTATATAGCTTATAGCCTTCCTAAATAAATGGGCTATCCAACACTGAAAGAATTTTTCAAATCAGACCAGTAGTTCCCGAGATTAGCGCGTTCAAACAAACAAACAATCAAACAAACAAACTCTTCAGCTTTATATATTAGTATAGATAAACGAAACGAAAAATGTAAGTCATCAAACTTTAAGTCAAATGCTATGATTGGTTGATAAGGAGCATTGATTTGCCGTGGTTCCAAACTGACTGAATAAATAAAGTCTATTGGCAAAGTACCAAAAAAATTCAAGCAATTATTTATGGCTCTTGCGATATCCAGTAAGTCCTTATATTTACAGAGCGGCACGCCTAAGTCTCAGTACGAAAGGATTTGGGTTAGCGCATTCCCGAAATGCGTGCTGGGGTACAAGTCGCGATGGAAATTACAGTTACCGATTTGGATTTGAGTTTTTACATTCACGACCAAAGCTCCGCTTGGCGTCACGCCGTTTGACGGGATGGCATGAGGCCCCCTTAGTCTTTTGGACATCCAATAATTAGTTGACATTAAATTGTGTGACAATTTTTGTTATCTATTTAAGCAATTTACAATGTTGAGAAATGCCGTTCTCAGGCGTGTCAGAACTTTGTGAAATGGAACCTGGAGTGGGTGTGGACGGACAGCGACCTGGGCGAGCTGGAGGGCGAGACGCTGGTGCACCTGCTGCAGCAGAGCGACCTGGTGCTGCATAACGAGATGAGCGTGTATCAGTAAGTTAAGGTTTAAGCCGGCAGTTCGTGCATTCGTGTAGCTGGCAAACTGCACGCATGCATGGACTGTTCAAAGCAGCCAGTAACGACTGCTTCGAGCTGCGACTGCCTATAATCTTCATTCAACTATAATCTTCTATATACACACAAATAAGGCGAGCAGTAGAAAGCGACTTCTGGAGTAGTCGGATCCGACTGCTTCGTTCGATAGCAGCTTTAATCAGCTTACGTTGAGTGCTCGAGCTATCTGTGTTTGGCTCTCATATTGGTTTTTTAGCCACCAGAAGCATTTCCTCCCCGACATTAGCCAATAAATCGACTAGGATATACGTAAAAGCTACTAATATATTTCTTTTCGTGTCGATTAATAACTAGCTTTTGGAGATCAGTATTTAGCCACCATAAAAGCATTGTCATTTCAAGTTGGTTGTAAAAAAATATTGTAAAATAATATTTCGAAGGGATTAAGGTAAGAGTTTTATCCCCGAAATCCCGACGTTGGTTACATTTGCAGTGCTCCTTTATTTAGAAGGATCTTTCTTTTAGAGGGATTATTCCTCACTTGATAATATAAATGTAATTAATAAACCCTACATTCGCCTAAACTTCTTAAATGATACAATCTCGTTCGTTTAGTTTCGTGGTCCGCTGGCTGAACAAGCAGCGGGAGCGTCTGAACGCCAGCGACCTCACCGACGCCGAGAAGAAGACGCACTGGGAGAGTCTCGTCATCGCTGTGTTCTCACATGTCAGGTTGGTTAAACATCATCATCATCATCATCATCATCAGCCTATCTTCGTCCACTGCTGGACATAGGCCTCTCTGGTTAAACATACATATTTAAAATAATGTTTATTTCGTCAACTTTTACAACAGACAGACAGTTCAGCTTACGTACTGAGATTATTACCATCAGAGAATATTAAAGAATAAATGAAGAAATCAAAAATGTAGTTAAAAATATAAGGTTTTCTTGAAATTTAACTAGAAACATACTCAAAAGAAAAAAACTTGTCAGAATTAGTTTATCAAATAAATTCGTCGTAATGGGGCTAGTCGTTCAGTGTTCAGTCCGATGACAAGTACACATATAAGAAATATACATAATGTAAAGATACGAGTATTTATAGTAGGTAGTTGCTGCAACCTACAGAATAAGGATGCTTAGACTGGCTATGAAAAGTAAAAGTATATTTAGTTCGTAAGGTAAAAATAAAAAAAAATGTATTTTCAAAATGAGATTTTTCAAAATGAGTAAAAACTAAGGAGATATAGCGCATCAAAGTTCAGGGGTGGTGGCTAATGACGACACGCTCGCACCATTTCAACAAAACGTGCGAGCGTGTGACGTCATGCGACATTTTAAACTAATGTATCTTCGGTCTTCTTCGGTTCTCTTCGGTCTCTCTAATGTTTTGTATTCATCTACATGGAACATTAAAAAGGACATCTTTAGTCAACATCTCTATTACCGTTGTTTAGTTAAATCTATCAGTTTTAAAAGCCAAAGTTTATAATATAAAAACTATTATTTTGTCTGCAGGTTTCCAATGATGTGCCCCAACCAGCTGGCGAAGCTCCTGCTGTGTCCACTCACACAGGAACACAAAGACTTCTTCATGGAGTGCATGGCCATCGCTATGAGCTACCAGTCAGGTACTATTTAAAGATTTTTAAATAGATGTTAATTCAACTAAAATACAATTAAAAAAAAAATATAAATTGGTAACTTAAAAAAAAAATCTTGCTATCTTGACTTTTTTATGTTCTAAGTAATAATATTTTTATTTAATCCATTATTGTAACGTTTTTTGTATACTTACTTAGTGTTTTATGTATTAAGTAGCTGCTTCCCGCTGTTTTACCCTGGTAGTTCTCATTAATCCAAATTATTGTGTTGGCCAAATTTTTCAAAATCCGTTTCTTTAAGTTAGTATTGCGTGATAGAGTCACCTGTTGTCCTTGGTGAGCAAGGGGACGCGACACCTAGCGTCGCGACGTAATGCAACTAATACATGACGCGACGTGTGTCCTATTTTGTACTCATTCGTGAGCGACCAACGCAGCAATCTCAGTTCATTATTGTTTTAACCATAGACATGTATAATACGACGACCTCCGTGGTCGAGTGGCGTACACACCGGTTTTCAAGGTGTCGCCAGCTCTGAGGTCCTGGGTTCGATTCCCGGCCGGGTCAATGTAAGAAAACCACTTTTCTACATTGTCTTGGGTCTGGGTGTATGTGGTACCTTCGATGTCTCTGAATTCCATAACACAAGTGCTTTAGCTACTTACTTTTGGTTCAGAGCAATGTATGTGATGTTGTCCACAATTATTTAAAAAAAAAAAGAAACTTATTTTAGAAAGAAATAAGTTTTTACAGTTGTCATTTCACACTGCGTCTCGTTGCAAAATTTAAATAGTAAACCGCGATAAAATCCGTTGAAAATAGTTTTATTTCAATGAAAGCAGGGTTTATTATTACATACAGGTCAATACGAGCGCATATCGGAGGTCCAACAAACCGAAGCGGGCCGCATGCTGTTCACGCCGCGCCTCTACACCGAAGACACTTGGGGCTCGGTCCTCGCCGTCGACAACTTCCATTCGCTACCATGCTACCACACCAGAACCTTTATCTTCTCCACCAGACCTTCGATAGCCGACGTGACTAGCTCCCAAGAGAAATTGACTGAGTGGACAGTGGACCTGTACCCTAAAGGCGTCTGGTTTAGAAAGAGCCTGCTGATCGTGTGGGCGGGGACTTATGATGTAAGTTTAAACCTTTTTTTATTTAAACTTTGTACAAAATACTGTCACAGTTAGAATTAATAGACGTACTATACTAGAAAACCATTGATTTGTGTTTTATTTGGTCAAAAAACAGCCCTTCTAGCCAAGTGACTTGTCTTCAAGCGTTAACGTTGATCGAATCGCTCAAAAGTAAGAAATTTAAGCTGTATTGCAACCTAATGGTTAGGTTGACGGCCGTGTGATCGAGAGGTCGCAGGTTCGATACAAGCATATATAGCATTTCGATATAGCTTAGTTAGCAAGATAGCTAGTAATGTGAATTCCACCCACATTGCCAGTTACATAAAAAAAACAATGTATGGAAACGACAAGTTTAAGTCACGTGTCTTATCGAAATGAAGTGTCATATCCATACATTTAATGTAATTTATGCGATTTCTATCATCGTTAACGTTTGTAGAAATGTCACTTGAGGGGTACAGGGGCTGCTGTGTATGTACTGTCTACAAATGTAGCATATGCCCTCAATGTTGCTGGCATTGATATTATTTTCGTCTTAAAACCCTATTAAATTCGGTAATGTAGTAGCCAATCCGTAGGTAGTCTGCAAAATATTTTTGTAATTCGAATGATTTGGTTCGACGCAATACGTTGTCTCCTGCAGAAAGTTTAGAAGTAGGAAATGGTAAATTTTACTTGTTCTTTATTATAAGTGTGGAAGTAGATTAAATACAACAGTGCTTGAGAGAGTAATGCCACTGTTGGAAATAATGGTCTGTAATGAAAATATGCTTAGATGATTTTAAGGCAACCTTATATTAAACTTATATGCACTTATATGCACCTCAAAATAGGTACTGAAATTGTTCAGCGGTGGTAACTTACCATCAGGTGAGCCGCCAGCCCGTTTGTCGTCTCCAATTAATCATTAGAAGCTTAAAAACTGATATTTGCCTTACTATTACTTTTACACGAAGTCAATAAAATGTGTTAATTAACAGATGATTTCGTTTTCTCACCCCAGCGTTTTATTAACCGAATGCGTGGAGGCAAAGGCAGGGTATGTACTACGTATGTCGGTATTAGTGATGTGCCGGATATCCGTATCCGTTACTTTTAGCGGATCTTTAGAATTATTCAGTTTTATTATTTAAATTTATATGGAAAGGTGGCATTAAATACTGTTATATTCCATTAAAATGTTTTTATTTCTTTAAAAACACATTTGGCACAATTATATAGCAAAAACTAAATATTTCATCATTTATTTGAAGAATGTTTATAACTTTCTTACTACCATATTATAAGGTACTAATTTACATATCGAATTAAAGTTATAACGAAATCAAACCTTTGTCATTCTTAGAAATATTA
This sequence comes from Diachrysia chrysitis, assembly GCA_932294365.1. NCBI lineage: Eukaryota > Metazoa > Arthropoda > Insecta > Lepidoptera > Noctuidae > Diachrysia > Diachrysia chrysitis. Next base: position 12,069,697 of record OW028652.1, on the reverse strand, counting down.
CGATGAGCATCTGTAACTGTATCCTTATTCGCGGATCTGGACCCTAATAATCCGTATTCGTATTCGCGGATTTACATTTTCTACGATCCGGCACACCACTAGTCGGTATATGTATATGGCCGTCGAGTCCTTACCGATCACGTCTTTTACTTAATGAAAAATTATAATCTGTCGACTTTACTATAATATTACGGACTAGTTTTCAGTATTATTGTGAACAAATAAACAATTATACATACACAAATATTTTTTTTGGTTTGAAATTCCAAATTTTCAGAATATGTGAATATTTCACATAAAAAAGGCCGACCTATTTATTACCATTCCATCACTAGACTATACAAGGTATATCAGGCATTAGATATATGAACAAGTTGCAACACTCATAGGTGCCTGAAGTGGTACTTCGTACCGTGCGGATATCGATAACCTGTCAGAACTGCCCCGAGTACACCGTCAACCAGTACGGCGAGACCGAGCAGCTGGAGCCTGATGTCAGGGTCAAGGTCAGTTTATATATAAATAGAAAAATAAGTTCTTATTAGAAACGTCTTTTAAACACAAGCTTTTAAATAATCAGCTAGGATCACAGTACTTATAAAGACAAAATATCAAACAAGCCCAGCCTAAAAATGATGGTATTTATTCTCGTCTTTTCATTACGATGTGCCTATGGCCACCTTTTGACTTCATCTTTAGACCAGTGCGAAAGTATTAAAATAACATTGTATTGTCATCGAAATTATATCAGTATGCAAAATTTCATCTCCATGGGATGTCAAGAAGTGGTACAAATTTAATTTGCAAGATTTTACCTAAACAAACATACATACCTACATTGCAAGTTAAATAGGTTGTAAAAAACAAGCTTTTATAAAACCTTTACTAAAAAAGTTTACCAGGTTTTCAATGGTAGAGTAAACTCACTAAAGTAAAGTCACTCAATGAAATCTATCTTTTATTAACCTCCCGATAAAAAAGGCTGTTGGGGTTTAACGTGTCTGTTTGTGGTGTCGGAGTTTCTAAACGAATGGATTGAATTTGATGCGGGTTTCCTGTTTAAAAGCTGATGTGATCGAAATGTATTTTTGCTATAATTTTTGAAGATGCGATGACTAATTGAAAAAGAACAGCTGTTTTCTTAATCGATCGATCTGTACCAGCTGAGACTAAGCTAATAGTATTGTGTTCAGATCGGTATCCTGGTGTGGGGCGTGCAGAAAGGCGTCGAGCACGTATCTTCCGTTGTCGAACGTGTGCATCGATTTTCACCACAAAATAGGTATGTTTTTGTTGTATTTAAAAGTAAATGCTGCAGAGCACTGACCATCGTATACTCAAACGAAACTCAACGTAGGTTAAGATGTTCTTAAAGTACGAAATGTCTATCTGTCGCTAAATTACACCTTAAAGTGACAGAGATAGCACGGGGCTAAATGGTAACTTAAAAGTAATTGATGTTTCAGTTTTCTGTCATAAAAGTAGTGTAATTTGAATGGCGGCATAAAATTAAGCATCGTTTAAATTTTCGGCCATTTACCCAATCGCTAATTAATCCGTAAGTGAAGATCGCACGTGGTGATCAATGCTTGTTCTCTATATCTACGTGAAGAGGCGTTGACCGATGATATTATTATTTTAATAGCATAATTAATAATTTGTATATTGATGTCGGCATAGGGTGTTGAACATCGACGGCGCGCTGGACTTCGACGAGCTGAACACGCCGCTGTACACGCCCGCCTCCGCGCCGCGGACCCGCGAGCCCTCGCCCGCGCCCGCGCCCACAAACAAGTAACTATACTATTAATTGTATTACTTTATAGTTTCTTGTGTCCGTTACTGTCTCTTTAATCTAGTGTTCGTATCGCCGAATGGCTAGAAATTGTTACTAAGTTTTTCTGTTATAAAATACTCGAGAGTGTGAGGGAGTGAACATGTTTGGCGGTGTTCATACCCCCGTGCCTTAGAAAACACTTAAAGGTTATGTCCTTACTGTAATACATCCTGTATCCGAAACTTGTAAGAAACAATTTTTATTTATAATGCCTATATTAAAACCTGCTGAGAAATATTTATTTTGTAAAATTTTCAGACGTTGCTCTAAATGTTCGGACAACAGCGATTTCCCTGAGCCACGACACTTGTTAGGACCAAATAAAGATCAGTTACGGGTGAGTCACATAAACGCACATCTCAAATTAATTTATATCTTGACTCTAGCTTTGCCCGCGACTTCGCGTGGAATTTAACAAAAAAGTTATTTAGGTTATAAGGTTATTTTTTGTTTTTGAAGTAGCCTAAGTTACTTCTTATTATATCAGCTATCTGCCCGTAAAAGTCCCGTCAAAATCGGTCTAGCCGTTCCAAAGTTTAGCTGGAACAAACTGACAGACTGACAATAATTGAAAAAAGTGTTATTTTGGTAAATGCACCGTATATACATTCATATGCATGTAGTAAAACGCGGTTATTTTGATATTACTAACAGACACTACAATTTTATTTATTTGTATTTTTAGTATAAAACAAAGCCTTTGCCCAGCAGTGGGACAAAATTTCAATGTGTTTTGTTTGCAGATACAAGTGGTGATCGTTCCTCTGAACGACTACTGCCACGTGGGCGCCAGCGAGTGTTCCCAGGGATGACCCGCCGCCGCCCGCGGCCCGCGCCCCCAGTGATCACGCCATGTGTCACACAACATTAACTCTTGGAAATTAAACAGTTATGTTAAAACCTGAGTTCTCCTGATCGAGTTAAATATCAGGCTCGAATTTGATTTGACATTAACTTTCATTGGCTTTCAGTGAATTTATTTATTTGGAACAAGGAATACTTACTGCTAATGTAAGCTTACTTACAACTTTATGTTGATGAAATGCAGTTTAGAATTTGAATTCTAACCGAGTTCAAGACACGTGAACAGAGGTTAGTTTCACCTGGACTTGGAATCGGCCGTCAGTGTCAGTTCAGTCAAGCGCGAGTCGGACTCGCACACAAAGGGAGGAACCTTTGGAACTCTAGCGGCAAGAAATACGCACAAAATTATTTACTGCTCACTTTACAGTGCGTCAGAATGCTACCTATGTACCGTGCCGCGTAAAGTCATCACATACAATATATATATATTTGAAATAGATAATTTTATTTTGTATTTCGCCTCTTAAATTCCAAGAGTTAATTTTGTGACACATTATTTTGTTTTAGTTCGCTACAAAATGTACGGTCGCTTCAAATTACCAAGATATTGGTGTCGATTCTGTTAAGCACTAACTAAACGTAATTTAGAAGTTTCTGATGAGAAGTTAATAAGAGCCATAAAAGTAGGTTGGAACTAATTTTTTTTAACACATTGTAAAAATGATGGAACCATTTTTAGATAGTTTTGGTCACGAGTATTAACAATATTTAAATTTTATTGTGTTATAATGTAATATTTGTATAAAACTTAAGAAACCTTAACGCAGTGATTTTCAATGCGTTAATAAGTGTGATTTTATTAACCGGTTTCTCTTTCTCACGTTGTATTTTAGTAAAGGATAGCAATAATTATATTTCGTTTAGTTTGTAAACAAGAGAATCACCGCCATTAGTAAAAAAAATAAAATATATTTGTGATGTAACGAGGCTAGCTTAATGACTGTATCTTATGGTAATTCTTTACATTTAAATATATCTCATGTTTTTCAGCTGTTAATTGAGCGTTTTTATTAAAAACTTTCCCTGGTGCTTAATTCTGGGATGTTACTTTTACAGACCGCAAACCAAAATTAATAGTTAAATATCACCACTTTGCACGTGATGTGCATTCTACCAATCAAGACATTTTTTTTTGTGGGGTTGAATCTCTAGTGACTTCAACCCACGCCGAGGGCACGGCATGGGGATATGTCGAACTTACACCGACTAAAAACATCCCGGTCCCGTCCTTGCCTTTGTCGGAGCCGCGGGATCGCTTACAAATCGAGCCTTTCTTAATTACTATGTTCATGGCAGGGACTACGAGGAAATTTTTTCTTCAGCAACCGGGTTTCTTAATTTATTTCATTATTATTGTGTATAAGTAAATTGTAATGATTACATATTAATCTTAACTTAAAATAAAGACATTTTCAACGAGTTATAATATTTTGCAACGTAAATTAAAACACGATGTATTTGTAGCATATTTATTACACAATTGACATTAAGGTAAAATAATAAAAAGCTTTTCTTAATGTTAAAAAAACACTAATAGGCTACGTCATACACTGATAAATGAAAAAATGCTAAGCAGTAGGAATAAACAATTTTATCGATTGCAACCGAATGTAACTTTAAAAAGTTAATTACTTAATTAAAATTAGTACCATATAATGACGAGATACATTTATGACACCCTTAAGTTTTACTTATCAATAAGACATGAAACACCAAGTGATTTAATAGCAACATGATGTAACCCTTACAATATTTTATAGGTACACTAGCTGTTGTCTGCGGCTCCGGCCGCGTGGGCGCTGGTTATCGCGGCAAAAACTAGTCTATATCTTAAGATACTCAGTTTTATCAAAATTGATTTAGCGGTTTAGCCGTCAGAGTGTAACAGACAGACAGACAGTTACTTTCGCATTTATAATAGGTGGTTACGACACAAAATTTACAACTAATTTTTTTTACGTATCTTAGAGGCCATATGAGCCTGTGCTTGATTTAGGCCAGTTACAGGCTTGTATATTTATTATTACTAGTAAGGGCTACATCTTTACAGAAAATTGTGGTTTATTAAAGGTGACACAAAACCCTAATTCCGTATTAAAAGTTTTCAACTCATTTCTATGTTCGTACTATAGTACCTTACTACGACGTATAATATTGTTTACACAAATATTCAAGTAAGCCTGCTCATACACGAGGCGACGCAAGTTTTCATACCACAGCGGTTCGCACGCGTCGCTTTGAGACTTCGAATATTTATAATAAGCACACCAACAGCACTGTCACTAACTAATCGAATAAAAAAATAACATCAAAAAACCGGCATTTTAGTAACCATGCAAATAACAGGTATGCATGACATTGACATATTGGATATTAGAGACTATAAGAAAAAATTAACAGTGTGTCCAGTAAACACTACAAAGACAAAACAAAATAAGCTATACAGACGTACATTGTTCGCATTGTTTGTATAAGGAACGTCTGTATGAAGCAAAGCTCATCGAAAAAACTTCGATAGGTATATCGGAGAATTGCGTCGCGTCTTGTGCGAACGGGCTTAAGCTTAGGCCTTTAGACAATTTAAGCTCTTAATTATAAACATGACTTTTACTTAGACTAGGCTTATCTAAAGCAATATACAAGAAACCTTGTTTCGGGACTGAAGCACATTAAAAGCAGTTAACAGTATAATATAATGTTTAAATAAAACTTGCAACTGTGTTATAGTTTTACTACGTTCGGACGTATTTAGGTATAGTCAAGTATTCATTTTAATAATGTTGTATAAACATTTATTCACGGTTGGTACCTTAGAGTATACATAGACAAGCATAGAGCGCGCGCATCGCTAGTAGCCCGCTGTTCCGAGCGTAAGCAAAATTTTAGCAGGTAAGGTCTACGCTAGTTTACTGATTCAAGTGATTTTCCGAGCGACGACAGTCGTTTTGCGTAAATATCGATGGTTCTGATATTATTAGGTTTTGAGAGTTTTAATAAAACGGAGCGCTCTGTTTTGATACCAATTTTACGATTTTACTAGTTCATACTGGTGCTCACAGTTCATACTCTGTTAGGCGCACTCTATAGTTAACTTATTTTTACTCAAATGTTGTTACACTTGGTTTCTTAAAGTGTGTTAGTCACGCCACTGTCTTCCCGGTTTCTGAAACTGCTCGATTTCTATTGACCTAATTAACAACCAATCACAGCGCTTTACATGAGATTTTTATATAGAAACCGGGGTTTAAAATTGTAGCGCCTTTCGGTCACGAGGTGGCGCAAGTTACCGATACCCGTCTTTTAGTATCGAGCGACTTTCTTAATAGGAAAACATAAAGGTTCGCACATAGGCTCGCGTCGTTAGAGACAACAGTCGTCGGGTATCGGAGACTCGTGTGCAAAGGGCCTAAAAGTTGTCACCTAGGACACGTCTCTGAATTTTCAATAGAAAAGTCATTATATTAATTTAGTTACGACTATCAGTCCTCTTTGAGACCACAAGACTATGACAAGACAATACATATCATAAAATTTATCAAGGAACTTCTGATAAAATCATGTGTAATAAATTTGTTCTTTGAAGAATATAATATGATTAAAAACAAAACGATAGTTGTGTTGATAGATACAGATCTTTAAAAAAATAGAATTATTTCCTTAATTACAAATAACGCCTAAACTTCTTAAGATATAGCATAAAAAAGTAATTGTATCAATAAAAGAGTACAAATAATAATATTTTTGCACCATTATTTAATAAAAACGAATACTATTAAGTACTACGCTACGTTGAGCCATTATTACTCGTAATACATTAGATATAAAAACTATTTCAATTCTCATTGGATGGAATAAAAAATGCAGAAATTTGAGGGTAAGATTTTTACAAAAAAAAAGCAAATTTGAGATTGCTTTTTGGTATTATTCACAGTCTTCGATCCCTTATAATAGACTATGGTTAGTTCTCAAATGTCTTTTAAGTTATTGTCACCATTTCTATAAAAAATACTTTTTGGAAAAGTTTTATTTTGATCTCAAAACGTCTCACTTTGTATCACAGAGTTGCATTAAAAATATTATGAATGAAATAAATCATTAAGATGACAGTCGCTTACATAGACATGCCTATGTATTCGCTGAAAGAAATAGAATATTTGAATGATTTGCGAGCGATGAGAACACACATTGACTGCTAAAGAGGGGGGGAGGGGGTACTTAAATACACTGACTATTTTATTATATGCCTAAGTTATGAAGAAACATCAACGCTACTCGGGCTGTGGTATAAACATCAATTACGATCAAAGGAACCATACACATATCTCTAGATCCTGGTATCCTCTCATCGTCAGGTTAACACGGCTGTGACGATTCTAATACAATATTTTGATAATTAAAATACACCAATCTATCTGTGATTAAATATCTTATCGCAAAATAGATGTGTAATATGTGTGGTCTCATACGAGATACCACCCATATAAATTCTCTTGAGATGTGAAACATGCACCCAGTGTATAAATTGGGTTCAAAATTTTATTTGACTTTATCAAACTGTAGTCGGTCACTACATTTAAGTTGGTAATGTGTATCCAATATTACATATTTTATGTAAAAAATGGGTGATTATATAAAATTATATTGCAGTCGGTCATAGGAGCAGTTCCTTGGGGAAGAGGTTCATGGCGGCGTAGTCTTCCAGCACCTGCAGACAACCAGACATAAAAAAGTGGTGACAACCTGTTAATCCTTGATTGATGATGAATAACCATTATAATAATACATATATTACTCTGTCAATATTGTGTTGAAATTTCACTTTCTTATTAGAATTTAATAATTCTAGTCTTTTCGATGATAATAAAGGACCACTTACAATAATTTGAAATTGACATAGAATGAGTCGGAAGAGTGGGAGTAGAGTAAGAATTACCAAAAAGTACAGATATAAGGAAGAAAAGATAGAGACAGAGATGGGAAGAGATAGAGTACATGGAGAGAAAGATATGGCATGGAGTAAAAAAGGCGGGGAAAAAATAAATTTGTGATATTTGAATGATCTGACCTCTTTCAGGCTGTCGACGGTGGGTTGCGGCACGTCGGGCTGCAGCAGCTGCCGCAGCTTGCCGCCGTCGAGGCACAGCTGGCGGTTGAGCAGCAGCTCGGCGCCCGCCGACGGCTCCAGCGGCGTGTGCGGCAGCTGGTACTTGCGGCATATGTCCGCCCACGCCGTCAGGTGCTTATCGTTGGCTTCCTCGGCCACTGATGCTATGTCGTTCTGCACAGTGCGATTTTTATCAGCGATGTTATTATACCATATTAGCGGCGGTTTTCTGTATCTTGCAAAAGCAAAATGACAGTAATACTAGAAGTATACCGCCGCCGGAATAGGTTATTGGACACTGTTATGTAAAGAAATTGATATAAGAGTTTAAAATCATTGCCGATAAGTCATTATTTGGATTTTTGCCAAACAAGGTCAATTCTTCTCGTGGGAGGCCTCTAGCCCAAAACTCAAAAGTCCTGTACATCTAAGTTAGGTTTCCCTGTATAATTCATTGCTATACACTTTTTTGTCATCTCTCTCTTAAAATCTTTATATCGCTAATCGCTCAAAAGATAAAGAAAGCTCTATTTAGACTTATCCTCATCTAAGTTGATCGAATTTTATTTTCTTGCTTTGAAAATCGTATACAATAAATAATCGAATTACCTTAGCTAAAGTAGAGATGGCGGTCCCGTAGTAATCGTGGTTGATGCCGAAGATGTCCGCGACGAGCTCGGCCAGCGAGCCCTGCGTGGAGTTGGCGGCGTCCACGCAGTTGTAGGTGTGTCCGGCGGCGGCGGGCAGGCGGCCCAGCGCCCACGCCGCGCGGCACACGTCGCGCACGTGCACCGTGTTCATCTTCAGCTCCGCCGTCCACAGCAGCTTCATGGTCTCGTTCAAATGCTTGTAGATGCCGCCGTAGAGGAGACGCGGCGCTGGAGGATAAACTACAGTTATTTCTGGCTGCATACTCAAAGGTTTAAATTTTAAAAATAATTTTAAAGTGCCCATGTCACTTTAAGATACTCTAGGTTAAGGTGGATTGTAGCGACAGACACACTTAAGATAAGTAGTCTTACGGTTTCGTTTCGTATATGACAGTTACTCTACTAAGTACTTCAATTATATTTTTTGAGTATAATCATAATAATTAGAATTCGTTTGAGCCACAAAATGATGTTATATGTGTATGCTATTGTGGAATGCAATAAAAAACATCATTTTGCAAAAAAAAAATGTTTTCTGACTGATTTTGGGTTGGCTCTCGAAAATATGAAACAATAAAAACATTTTTCTACGGTGGGTTCTAATACTTCTAATTCATTTGACGACTTAACGTTATTTTGATTCTGGATACCTGCCAGTACTGGCTGTTAATAACACATATAAAATTCTAGCAGACTGACGTAATATGCAGTTTTTTAAATAATTTCTAACTCATGCTAACATCGATGATGCTACCACGCCCACAAGGAGAACGGTAAATATACAGTAAGTTGATTAACACTGTTTAATTGACCGTAGTAATCCACTTTACCTTATTATGGCCGGTTTTAAGCCGATCGACTCGAATTTATATATACGAAGACTTTAAGATTTTTCTTTCGAAGATAGTGAATTCTTATGGGACCAAATTAACGGGATAACTTTTCTATATCATTCCCTAGGACCTAAGCTATCTTTTTACTAATTTTCATCAAATATCGTTTAGTATTTTAACCACGATAAGGTAAACATGCAGAGATGCTTAAAAAAGAAGGACTAGACAGTAATTATAATTGAACACTGCTAGATAGAGTAAGCGAGACGACTGTATTAGTATCACTTAACTCCTGGTTAACTTAAAGCCTGGTCAACTAAATCGTTAGTCAAATCTAATGTCAACTGCAATCAATTAAAATAATTGACTATAATTTTTTTATGTTGGTAACTTATCAATATAAGGACAGGCACTCAACCCCCGTTTTCGGTCAAGGGGTGGGAGTTAGTAACAATAGCTCCCACCTCAATTTGGGACTTGTTTACTGGAGAAGCACTACAAGTAGGTAATACTCACTCAAACTCCTCCTGTCTCCGATCCCGTAAACGATGGCTGGCCTGATGATGGTGTAGTTCAGCTCTGCCTTCAAGTTCTTCAATTCCTGTTCCACTTTGCTCTTCATCCGCGCCTCCACCGTCCAAGGTTCTATCGGGCCATCTTCTTTATGAGGCTGCAAACATCGATTGTAGTTTTAATATAATATAATAATATAATATCTAGGGACATCTCACACACGGTCATCTGATCCCAAACTAGGCAGGGCCTGTGCTATGGCAACCAGACAACTGATAAACATACTTATATATTTCTAAATACATACATATTATAGATACAACACAGAACAAATGATCGTGCTCATCACACAAGGATTTGTCCTGGGTGGGAATCGAACCCACGACCTCCGGTTTAGCAGTCAGGGTCACTAACCACTAGACCAACAGGCCCGTCCGTAGTTTATGTTACTATAATGCTAGTCTGCAGAGATAGTTAACAGAGGGTGGTGTTGCACGGTTTATTTTTGCGTGCTTGATGTAAAAAGCTGACTGAAGGACAGTCTGCCAAAAAACTGGGTGATATCCAGAAAGATTGAGAATGAGATCGTTTGATAATATAAAAATATTGCAGGAGTAAGACTTCACTGGCTTGAGATAGAGGAGAGGGTCATAACCAAAGGTAGGCCCCGCGAGGGTTTACACAAGGCTGATGATAACGATGTCAAAGGTACAAGGAAGGACCAACGAATGAATCCTAGATGAAGCTTACCATCTACTATGTTGACATGTAAGTATAATATCTCACCTTATCACTGCTATACATCTGTCCACTAGATATCTCAACGAGCCTTGGCACTTTCATCTTGGCGCATTGCTTGGCCACATTCGTGCTGAGGGTGAGAATGCCCTCGGAGTACACCGCCTCCGTCTGCCCCACGCGCGTCTCGCCGGCGCAGTTCACTACCAGGCCCCACGGTAGCCCGTCGCCAGGGTCCAGAGCGGATGCGCATGATGCTGGAAATATTCATAAAACAACTCATAAAATAAAGACAAAGTATTAGACATTAGCTGTTCTCCGCGACTTCGTCCGCGTGTTTTAGTTTCAACGGTTTTTCATTTTTGCAACATTTTTCATTTATGCTCCGCTCCTTTTGGTCGCAACGTAATGTTATATAGCTTATAGTCTTCCTCAATAAATGGGCTATCCAACACTGAAAGAACGGACCAGTAGTTCCTGAGATTAGCGTGTTCAAACAAACAAACTCTACAGCTTTATATATTAGTATATAGATTAAGTTATCCAAGTCCCACTGCAGGGCAAAGGCCACCTCTCCCTATGCCACGCACTTTTGTCCTGTGTTATGATGGGCCAGTCCTTTCGGTAATAGTTAAGTTGGTCTCTCCACCTTCTTCCTTGTCTGCCGCGATGTTATCTAGGGTTATATGAGAAATGAGTTGATGAAATAAAAAAATCAAAGAATATTGATGTAATTTTTCAAGTCGCAGGACGAGGGACGTGCAAAGCCAGGAATTACAGAAAAGGAGGCTTTATGGTATACGCAACAGTGCAAGTGGCATACGCAACTACCAAGGCCGAATTTTGAACAGAGGTTTGGTAAAGATAAGTGGAAGAAAAATACACTTATCTGTCCTCAATTTAAATGAGGAAATACCAAGGAAATGGTTACTGGTCTATAATTAAGGACAATGCCGGATAATGTCAAACAAAAGCTAAAATAGGTACCAACATGAAATAAGAACAATAGCACGTCCTTACATAAATAATAGGCTTTCACAAAGGCATGAGTTGTGTTGGAGGTTTCTAGAGGAATCCTATTTGTATTGTTTGAATACGATAAGAATGGGATTGTATGGGAACACAGCTAATACAAATCATAGACGGCATATGTAGAACATTCTGAAGCACTTCATATGAGAACCTTTGGTTAGTAAACAAATAGATGCCAATCAATGATACCATACACAAGATATGTTAGCTCCATAGTTACCAACGTTAAAAATCTGATTGCACTACATATTAAAATATTGACTAGTTGCAATAATGAAGAGTTGAAAACATAGGATAAGCACGTATGTAAAAGAGATAGCTATTATTTGACAATGTTCTTAATACCGCCTAAATAAAACGTTTTTAAGTCCTCAAAATGCGAGAGCTAATAACATACATATCGGCCTTATTTTTATATATAACTAGCTGTGCCCACGGCTTCGCTCCCGTTAACTGAACACTTACCCTACCTACCTACCCTACCCTACCCTACCTACCTACCTACCCTACCTACCTACCTACCCTACCCTACCTACCTACCTACCCTACCTACCTACCCTACACTTCCTACCTACCTACCCTACCCTACCCTACCTACCTACCTACCCTACCTACCTACCCTACACTTCCTACCTACCTACCCTACCCTACCTACCTACCTACCCTACACTACCTACCTACCCTACCCTACCTATGTCCTTCTCCTGGTTCTGAGCTACCTCCCCACCAATTTTCAGCCAAATCAGTTCAGCCGTTCTTGAGTTATAAATAGTGTAACTAACACGACTTTCTTTTATATATATAGATATAATTGATACCGATATAATTCTAATGTATTTTATAGAATGATTACGCAGTAGCGGACTGGGTATGAAAAATAAATATATATTTATTTACACCAGATAGATAAAAAAAAATCCTCGTAATTTTTCTTTTATCAAATCAATGAAAAATTACAAAGTTAATGCGGTTTAAAGTTCTGGAGTGGGGGCTTGTGACGTCACTTGTGGGTAAAAAATATAGCCACAAGTGAAGTCACGCGACATTTCCATTCACTGTATCTTCCTCATCATGTGTTTAATTTAAAAAAAAAACGTGTAATGCGACGTGTAAATAAAAACAAAATAGTCCGAACACCTATTAAAAATATGCTAGTTTCAGATGACGTTTTTCCCGTTTAACTGAATACTAATAAACAGATTATGGAACGCTACACATGAGCTGTAATTTTAAGATACATATGCAGACGAACTCTGTGGTAGGTTTTAGTATGTCATTAATTTATCCCGCAAGTTGATATGGAGCTTATTAGGGTGAAGGTTACAATAATGTACAGTTAACCCCACATTAATGGTGACATTGATCTGCGGTTATGGCGATAATTTGACATTGACCGCACCTTGAAACAACATGGTCCGTTTTTTTTTTGGAAGAGATTTATGTATTTAGCCTGAGCGCAGGCTTTGACTGCTTCAAAGGACTTTTTGGTCTGCATTAGTTAGACCATACAAAAGTTACACAATATTTAATGTTAACTACGAGATAGTGAAATAATTGAGTTGTTGAGAGAGTCTTATATAATTAAAACTGTCGTCTAATAAACTAAGTGCTCCGGGATCGAGTTAACATGTCTATTCAATATTCTAATTAAATTCTCGTGCCAATTGTTGTTATTTCCAATTCAACAAACCTCAACTTTATGCAAGTGTACATAAAGTTCATTTAAGATTGACTAGTACTATTGAAAAAGTCATTAAACATATGAAGTTGTAGCGCAAACTGAACTTTATTAGTAAGCATTACAGTTGATTTTCCTTAACCTCGAGATTGTTTACATGTTTGGCATATAAATTGCGAACGCAGTATAACTGCGTTCAATTTAAATACGGAAGCATTAAACTCACTTAAGCGAGAACTGAGTTTATCTTTGACTAATCGCGTTAATATGCCGTGAATTCGGCCCTCATTGTGTAGCGTTACCCACTTAGGTGCGGTTACCATACAATCAGCTCAAAAACGCATCTATTTTTAACACGAAGGAAACTTTGATTCATAATGTGCACGATAACAATGCGAGTGAGTGCGACTTGTTTATAATATTAATTATTAAGCGGTAGTTCGTATTGTGTGGACAAATATGAGATTGAGACTATTGTTGGCGCCACGGTTCCATATCCTCCGGCTGTAATGTTATTCTTTATATTATCCTTAAAAGTAGCTAAAGTAACTCTGTCTGTCTATCGCGCTTTCACGCTAAAGCTACTGATGCGATTTAAATGAAATTTGGTACACAGATAGTCTAAAGCCTGAGATAGGACATAGGCTACTTTTTGCCGCGATAACCGATATCCACCACTCGTTTAAAATAAAACGACTCCCGCAATAACGAATTTTATCCTTGTATCGGTTAAACAATTATTCAATTTACAAGCACTAAGAACACCCAGACTTAAAACAAGCATTTGTGGATTACACAAAATATGCTTGCCCCATGCGGGGATCGAACCCGCAGCACGTCGCGCATAGCTGTAGTTGGCGTGGTGACTTATACCACTCGGCTATCCGTGCACTCAATATAAACTTTACACGAAAGAAATATGGTTTATTTCGTTTTTGATAAATAACTCTAATTATTGCAAGTGTCTACTCTGTGTAATGTATAGCCAGTACAGCTCATGTCTTAATAAATATGTTGACTAAGGAATATGACTGAACACGTCTGCAGATAACAGAGGTTTCGCGTTTCTTGCATTTTTGTAAACTTAAGGACAATAATGCTGAAATGTTTCTAGGAAGTGAAGAGACACTGGGTACGTAGGTGTGTCTACATGTGTGTCGCACCGCACTATGGGCGGTCAATAGGCATGTTTCCTTTTTTTTTTATGTCCGTCTTGTAGATTAATGAATTTTATTGGACACGTATTTTTTATTTTTTCCTGCAAACAAAAAATGATCAAAATACAGAGAACGGAAATTACGCGTGACGTCACTCCTCGCTACAATTTTTACCGAGGCGTGGCGTCATAAGCCCCCACTCCGAAACTTTAAAGCGCTGTATCTTTGTAATTTTTTATTGTTATGATAAAAGAAAAAATACGTGTCTAATATTTTTTTATTATCTAACTGACGGACTAAATAGATTTTAACTTTTCATACCCAGGAAACATCCCTATTCTTGTTGTCGAGCTAATCTTTATTTCACGGACCTCAAAATGTTGCCATGTTAAAAATAGCGACAAAAATATTATATACGTTTGGAAGCCGTATACGAAGTAACATTTAAATAAGTATGAACGCCAAATCTCACAAGTTTTACAATTCTTTAACATAATGAAAATCTCTTAACTGCTCTATCTATCAATTCGTGCTGGTTATGATGTATTATGACTACCGTAACCACACTAATGGAAGGTTACAGGTTAATTTGAAACTGCAAATGGTGATCAATATTTGTGGTTGAAGGCTTGAGTATGCCCAGCAGTGGACAGCTAGAGTTGTTTAATATTGCAGGCTACTTAACATACGATATAAATAATCTAGAATATAATAGAATTGTACTGTCGAGCTCCTTGCGTCTACATCCTTATTGTGAAGGAACAATTTGAATGCTTATTTATATTCAGTCGGTGTGCTTCATGTTAAATATACGTACACGACGTAGGCGTATAAAATAAAGACAAATGCGATTAAAATAATCAGTAAATGGTAGAAATCCTATAAAAGATACTGTACGAACAAGACTAGCTATGTAGTCTTTATAAAAATACGGAAATAACTTTGCATATTTGTTTCGCTTTCATTGCTAAACCACTGAACCGATTTCGGTGCAATGTAGCACGGACTAAGCCTAAAAAAAGACATTTTAATATGCTACTTTTGCCGCGATAACCCACATACGAGCAAAGCTGTGACGTGTGTGAACGGTAGTATCAAAATACTAACACACAGCAAGTACCTAGTTAAGTAACATTTCTCATTTCGTTAACGATGATAGAAATCGTTTAAATTACATTAAATGTATGAATATGAAATTTCGTTTCGATAAGTCACGTGAAACTTGTCGTTTCCATACATTGTATGGATTCGATCAGCGTTAACCCGTGTAGAAATGTTACTTGGTTAGAGGGACTGCTAACCCAAAGGTCTGGTAGATAACTCTATGCGATCAGCTATTGTAATGAATTTGTTTGTTAGTAATATGTATACATACAATAAAACCTTTCAACAAATTATGATAAGAAAGGAACTCTTTCATGAGCGGCTTATAAAATCGTCATTGACAACGACGATAACAATTTGAATAGCCATCGAGATATTTTTAGGACTTAATCGAGGGAACAACGATTAACAACATTAATACTTTGAAATAAAGACGATATCAAAGTAAAACATGAGGTACTTGAGCTACCAGTGATGTACAGTCGAGTAGCTTGGTAGGTATAGCCTTCAATCACACAGAACTTCTTACAGACTGTATCACTAGTTCAATTTAGTTCACTACTCATCTACAGTTCGCTAGTTGCCGAACGAAACGAAATGAAAGGTATTAAGCGCAGGCCACACCGCCAGCTAGCGGGCGGGCGGGCTAGGCGGGTGGGCGAAGCGAACGAAGGAAACTATACAAACTACGCGAAATATTGGCGAGCTAAACTATGGGGTTCACACCGAAAACTACGGACAGACGAGCGACGGGCGGAGCGCGCGGAGTGGGCGAAGCGGGGGGCGCGGATGGGAGAGCGAGAGGTTAGCGTTCTATCTGTCGATTCTATTCGATACTCTTTTCGATATTTATTATTCGATGTTCTATTCGTCGATATATGGCATATTCATCGTTCACAAACGTAAACACTACACTGCTATTCGAAAGACGAGCGTCGACTAGTCTACTCGAAACGGGGAGGACGGACGAAAGAACCGGGCGAGCGTCGAGCGGGCTGGCGGGCGAGCTAAGCTAGCAAAGCGCGGGCGCGCCAACGAGGTGAACGAGTAGCTTCGCTGGAATCGTCGGATATTTCGTTAGCTTAGCTCGTTAGGTTAGTCGGTAGCTCGCGGTGTGAACCGAAGTATGTAAAGAGGTGAAACGATGTTCGCCCGCCTAGCCCGCCCGCCCGCTAGCTGGCGGTGTGGCCTGCGCTTTTGACTTGTGTAGTTCGCGAACGAAAGATAAAAATGAACTAGTTCAAGGTATGACTGACTCTATGGGCGGTCAATTCTTGTTGTCGAGCTAATCTTTATTTCACGGACCTCAAAATGTTGCCATGTTAAAAATTGCGACAAAAATATTATATACGTTTGGAAAGCGTATACGAAGTAACATTAAAATAAGTATGAACGCCAAATCTCACAAGTTTTACAATTCTTTAACATAATGAAAATCTCTTAACTGCGTTATCTATCAATTCGTGCTGGTTATGATGTATTATGACTACCGGAACCACACTGATGGAAGGTTACAGGTTAATTTGCAACTGCAAATGGTGATCAATATTTGTGGTTGAAGGCTTGAGTATGCCCAGCAGTGGACAGCTAGAGTTGTTTAATATTGCAGGCTACTTAACATACGATATAAATAATCTAGAATATAATAGAATTGTACTGTCGAGCTCCTTGCGTCTACATCCTTATTGTGAAGGAACAATTTGAATGCTTATTTATATTCAGTCGGTGTGCTTCATGTTAAATATACGTACACGACGTAGGCGTATAAAATAAAGACAAATGCGATTAAAATAATCAGTAAATGGTAGAAATCCTATAAAAGATACTGTACGAACAAGACTAGCTATGTAAGTCTTTATAAAAATACGGAAATAACTTTGCATATTTGTTTCGGAGTAAGCCTAAAAAAAGACATTATAATATGCTACTTTTGCAGCGATAACCCACATACGAGCAAAGCTGTGACGTGTGTGAACGGTAGTATCAAAATACTAACACACAGCAAGTACTCAAGTAACATTATGATTTTATCCGACATTGATTTGCTTTATATTCCTAATTTTACTGTTGCTACCTACTTCACTAGAGACTCCAGACACGGTGGTACTTGTATAATGATAAGAAACGGAATTAAATATAGGGTTTTGGAGTCCATTGAAAAATACAGTGTCTCAAATGTAATTGAATGTTGCGCAATAGAACTGGTAGATCATAACATCATCGTAATATGTATCTACAGAAGTCCGCATAGCTTCGAATTAAAGAGAAAAATGGATATATTTTTCAAAAATATGGATTATCTCTTAAATTCTATCTCATTTCATACAAGTAAGAAAATAGTACTGTGCGGTGATTTCAATATTGACCTTCTAGAAAATACCAAATACTCTGAACAATTTAGATACCTAATAACGTGCTTCAATCTTAAATTTGAAATAAAAGTACCTACTAGGTTGTGCAGCGGGACCTGTATAGATAATGTAGCTCATAATGTACGAGGATCTAAAGGCGAAGTATTAGAACTAGCAGTATCTGATCATACTGCCCAGCTTCTACGGTGTCCAGTTAGGAAAACGTGTGTGCTAGATCACTGGTTCACCACAAAACGGGACTATTCCGTAGAGAATGTGGAAAAATTTAAAACTCATCTTGCCAGTATTACTTTTTTCGATGTCTATCAAGAAACTGATCCCAACAAAGCGTTCACACTATTCTATGATTGGTTTAAATTACTCTACGATCTATGCTTTCCAAATATAAGAATAAAAATATCGACCACAGTGAAACCAAAGTGGATTAGTAGCGGTATTAGGATATGTAGTAGAAGAAAAAGAGAACTGTTATGGAAATACAGAAAACTGCCTAATGAAGAAAATAAATCTAATCTCAAAAATCTCTCTAGCCGTCTTAAGAAAGTTATCAATCTCACTCAAAGAGCTCAGAATAGTCGATTCATCAATTCTGCCCAGAATCTGTGCAAAGCAACATGGAAAGTTATCAATAGTAGTAAAAACAAAAGCCATATACCGAATGAATCTATATTAAAAATTAAATCTAATGAAAAGTTACTAACAAACCCCTTCGAAATAGCACAAGCTTTCAATAATCATTTTGTAGATCAAGTACAGTCAACTAATAGTACAAATATAAAAAACACGCTCAAAAACAATAGAAATGAATCAATGTTTATGTCCCCTACAATACCACTCGACATCTATCGAATTATCAAGTCACTCAAAAATACGGCCAGCACTGGGTATGATGACATAGCAACAAAAATTATAAAACACGTATGCATTATAATTGCACCAATATTGAGTCATCTTATTAATTTAAGCATAGAACATGGCACTTATCCAGAAGAATTAAAAATAACCGTAATAAAACCCCTTTTTAAGAAAGATAACCGAGAAAACATGTCCTGCTATAGACCTATAGCATTGGTACCGATTTTCTCTAAGATTTTTGAGAACGCAATTAATAATCAACTCACTGCATACTTTGAGAACAATAAGATATTTGTTGATAACCAAAGAGGCTTCAGGAAAAACAAGTCAATTAATATGGCCATTTATGATTTCCTGCATATGGTTAGCAGTAGAGTAGACAAAAGATTACCAGCTATTGCACTCTACATGGATATGTCAAAAGCTTTTGATCGCGTAGATCATAAAATACTTATAAATAAACTGAATGCTTACGGAATAAGAGGAAATGTGTCGAGCTTAATTGAATCATATCTCCAGAACAGACAGCAAATAACAATCATTCATAGAATGTGTAAAAATAATGAAATAATGTATAAGTCTAACCAGAGAACTGTAACATATGGAGTACCGCAGGGAAGCGTGCTTGGCCCGACTTTATTTATTATTTACATTAATGATTTCCCAACATCATCAATTTATCCTATGACAATGTTTGCAGATGATAGTACCCTACTTTTTAATAATAACGATTTACATACACTGGAGGCAGATATTAATGCTAACGTTGAATCGGTTGTGAATTGGTTAAAAAATAATAATTTGGTTATAAATTTAGACAAAACAGTTATAATGAAATTTCAACAACGCCTAAATCTAAATTTGAATTTAAATATTGAATACAATGGCAAAACTATTAATGAGACTAATGTGACAAAATTTCTAGGATTAAATATAGAAAATACGCTAAAATGGAATGTGCATCTAGACAAAGTATGCAATAAACTAAATAAATACTCCTATGCTCTGCATATGTTAAAAAAAACGGCAAACCGAAAAACAGTCTTAACGGCATATCATGGTCTAGTAGCGTCAACATTGAGGTATGGAATTATGTTTTGGGGAAACGCAGTGGGTAAAGAAATGGCATTCAAATGTCAAAAAAGGTGCATTAGAGCTATCTGTAATCTACAAACTACCGACAGTTGCTACACGTACTTCAAAAATTTGAAAATATTAACGATGCCCTCACTATACATTTACGAAACAGCTATGTTCGTAAAAACTAATTTAAATAAATTTGACCAAGTAACCAGTCAGCGTCGTTGTGACCAGCTACATGTTTTAAGATCTAAAACTACATTATACAAGAACAGTATTTTCGCAATGGCTCCAAAAATTTATAATAAACTACCTAAATGTATAAGAAATGAACAGGATATCCGTATTTTTAAACGTAAATTGAACTCATTTTTATTAGATAAGACATATTACTCAATTGAGATATTTTTAAATGATAAAATTGATAAACTTGTTATATAATATTTTAACTGCATTTAATTAACTCATATTTTTATTGTATAAACTCCATTATTTAAATTATTTGTACACCAATTCCATTGGTAGAACATAGAGCTCCTACATAACTTTAATAATTTTAAGACCTTTTTGTACACTTATGTTCACAAATAAATATATTTGATTTGATTTGATTTGATTTGACATTTCTCATTTCGTTAACGATGATAGAAATCGTTTAAATGACATTAAATGTATGAATATGACATTTCGTTTCGATAAGTCACGTGACTCATTAAACTTGTCGTTTCCATACATTGTATGGATTCGATCAGCGATAACCCTTGTAGAAATGTTACTTGGTTAGAGGGACTGCTAACCCAAAGGTCTGGTAGATAACTCTATGCGATCAGCTATTGTAATGAATTTGTTTGTTAGTAATATGTATACATACAATAAAACCTTTCAACAAATTATGATAAGAAAGGAACTCTTTTATGGGTGGCTTATAAAATCGTAATTGACAACGAAGATAACAATGGGCCTGTTTCCTATTTTTTTTTTTTAATGTCCGTCTTGTAGATTAATGAATTTTATTGGACACGTATTTTTTCTTTTTTCCTGCAAACAAAAAATGATCAAAATACAGAGAACGGAAGTTACGCGTGACGTCACTCCTCGCTACGATTTTTAGCGAGGCGTGGCGTCATAAGCCCCCACTCCGAAACTTTAAAGCGGTGTATCTTTTGTTTTGATAAAAGAAAAAACCGGCCAAGTGCGAGTCAGACTCGCGCACCGAGGGTTCCGTACAAACCTGTAGGTATATAAGTAAAAGTTATGGTATTTTTATTGCTAAATGAAATCCATAATTAAAAATATTTTTATTATATGATGTAACTAAAAATTTATGCTTTTCGCAATTTTTCCTTTATCTGTGTTATAAGACGTTGCTTCGTACCAAATTTCAAGATTCTGAGTTCACGGGAAGTACCCTGTAGGTTTTGATTCCCTTGCGAGTGTCGAAAATTTGCGGCATAAACGGGAGTATCTTTTGATCGCGTTGACTTAGAAGTTTGATTTTTTCACAGCTCCAAGAGACCATAGACTTGAGTATTTGATATGAGTTTCAGCTTGATACCTCCACGCGTTCCTGAGAAAAAAGGTCTTGACAGACAGACAGACAGACAGACAGACAGACAGACAGACGGACAACAAAGTGATCCTATAAGGGTTCCGTTTTTACCTTTTGAGGTACGGAACCCTAAAAATACGTGTCTAATATTTTTTTATTATCTAACTGACGGACTAAATAGATTTTAACTTTTCATACCCAGGAAACATCCCTATTTGAATAGCCATCGAGATATTTTTAGGACTTAATCGAGAGAACAACGATTAACAACCTTAATAGTTTGAAATAAAGACGATATCAAAGTAAAACATGAGGTACTTGAGCTACCAGTGATGTACAGTCGAGTAGCTTGGTAGGTATAGCTTTCAATCACACAGAACTATAGAATAACAATATTTATTGTACTTCGAAGTATTGTTGTTTTATCACAAGGAAACAATGTTTTTCCTCTAGAATAAAATAACAAGCATTTGTATCAAGTGTCAACAGATGCATTAATTAACCATTTCCCTGTCCCGTGTGTCGTATAACATATCCATTGTTTAACTATTGTCTACTGTCGGGTGAAGGTGTTATAATAGGTATCTACCAACCTAATATTGAATTCATGTTTCTTAAGAAATATTTTCCTTATTAAATTACATATCATGATATGCTATGTTATTATACTTGATCAACCATTCATCCGTAGCTCCGCTTATAAGACATAACACCCAGAGACTGACAGTCTATGGGAGTTCAAGCTAAATCCAAACCAAATTATATCAAAAGCGGTTGTGTTTTAACCTTGGAAGCTAACATACAGACAGAGATAAGTCTGCATTTACAAAATAAGTAAAGATAAGGACGGAACGGGGAATAAACTCAATTTATTAGCTTGACGTAGGTGTTAGCCAGGTTGCACTGAGAGCAAAATGGGTCGACGAAATAAGGTTGAGTGCGGTCTACATTGGCTTACCTATTTTGCGATAGGATTTGACAGCGAAATCACGAAGGCTAAGAATAATGATAGACTAAAATCTATTAAGACGAGGATGTTTAAAACCATGGTATTTACAGTCACAGAGAAGAATTGCTCAGCATAGGCAGAAAGCAACTTTATTCTTCAGATATATATAGCCCGCTTTCACCTTACATCCCATGGCAAACGTTATAACAACACGAATTTTAAATTTCGCGTTACTTTTATCACAAATGCAAGAGTTTGACCGCGATAGGTACGTCTTTCGCGGTCTGCTGCACACATTTGCATATTACTTTTTACAATTTGTTGCAACAGGTTCACGTGAAGATACCGTTATATTAGGTATACCTACAATTTTGTAAGACAGTATGACATTTTTTATATATTATTGTCGAACAAGCAATTGTATGAATTGATTAAACCACTGATCAGACTTAGATAAAATTTTGTATGGAGTAAACATAAGCTTTAGTTACGCAAACCATCATCCAACCAGGCAGAAATGCGTGTGACAGTTATCGATAATTAATATAATTCTAATTACCAGTTAAATTTAGATGAGGGAAGTTAACAAAAGTCAAAATAGCAGTAACAAAGGGGACAGTAGCCAGCGTTACTGTATAAAACCCTACCTATATTTATTGTCTTGCAACTTAAATCACAAAGAGACAAGATGCTTGAACCATTTTCCATCTTTTTATTATTAAAACATAAATAAAGTTATTTACACACAACACTAGCATAACTCACGCAATCCGTACATGCAGGAGTAAACAATTAGCGTTTAACGAATTAGGTACTTATTACGAAAATTATATGTTTTACATACAAAGTGTGTGAGTGTACTAGATTCTCTGTAGTACACTCACAAGCTAAATCCGAGAATAACATAAAAATACACTTATTTCGATGTTAATAAATCAAATCAGGATACATAATGTTAGAACTATAAACTGAACAGTTTTATTAATTCTTAATTTTGAGAAAAGGATGCCACAACAAGTAATATAAAATTTCATCAACATTGTATTTTGGTAATAGAATGAGTACAAATATGGTATTGTATGAATACATGGATAAACATGCAGAGGAAGACTGAAAAAGAGATGGATGGATTGTTTGAAAGATGATATGAGAAAGAGAGGAGTGAATGCTGAGATGACGAGTAGTAGAGGTGAATTGTGAATGGAAGCAATATGCACACTGTGCAGACCCCAAATAATTAAAATTAGGAACAGGGCAGAGAGGTGATGGAGATGACAAATATGGTATATTGTTCTTTTACATATTTTGTTACTATCAATGAATAAGGTTAGCTGGGTTAGATTAATGTGCAACATATCAATCTGGGTTATATTAATGTGTCAGATTTCATCCAAATATGTTAATAAGTTTTTCTAGGTATTAACAAACATGGTCACAAAACTTTGCATTAGTAGGTCTGTAGTTCTGCACTCATTCTGTACCTAAATAATGAATGAAACCATAAAAATTGTCTATCACTAGTAATTGAATTTATTTTTTAAATAAAATATTTACTCAATGCAATATTAAACAAAGAATGTTAGCCCGTCAACCAGGGTGCTATCAAAGTTGCATGCCTAAGGGTCTTAATTGTTTATTTACATATCATTTTATGTACTCGGCTTATAAGAGACCACTAACAGAAGGGAAAACATTGCAATAAAACCTGAGTAATTTTACGATACTCTACCGAACATAACATGATTATCTTTTCCTTAAATTTGCACTGCAGCCATAGATATTCTGAATGTTACTAGTCAACAACTTAACATCAATCAACTGTACGGATAGCCAAGCGGTTGAGTGGTTAAGGTCACAATGCCAATTGTCACTATGTGCAACATGCATTTGCATGATCACAGCATTTATGTGATTTGCATCATTTGTGTGATCAACAAATGCTTGTTCCATATCTGGGTGTTGTTTGTGAATGTGAATTGAATGTTTGTAAAAGCCCCTGTGTTACAGTGATTTGATTCATGAATGCGGTTAAAAAGAGTATTATAAATATATACTTATATATTTTCAGTACCTATTACAAGGAGTTTAAAGTCCATTAAGCATTCCAAGTTTAATAATTCGATAATGTCATTCTAATGGATAAGAAACTCGAAACTACTACCTCTATACAATAAAATGTCTTAATGCTAGTGATCAGTTTAAAAAGATTATGACCATGTATTCTAGCTGTATTTGTTATTGGTCAACAATATAGAACTATCAAATAAAATATATTGCTTCATGCTCTGTACATTTTAAGTAAACCTCTAAATATTATAACAGTAGAACATTTATGACAATGACTCAGTGTGTTAAATTAATTATCTTATCTATGCTCATGAGATAATGAGAAAGTTTAAATGATTGATGTGTTAATTATATTATTAGTGTTATGAAATATTAAATTAGAATCAACAAATTGTAATATTGACTGTTGTCTAATAATACATAAGCTTCTTACCAGGATTTATAAGGTTCGCGCTTTTGTATTCAATTCGGGAGTCTTCGAATGTCTTGGTGTGTTTCGGGTTCAGGAAGGCGAGTTGCGGCGGGGTCTTGTCCACGACGCGCAGCCCGCTCACCAAGTCGTTAGATATCAAGTAATCCACAAGGTTCCGGCCGATGAAGCCGCACCCTGAATCAAAACCACACGGTCAACCGTCGAAAAGGAACCTTTAGGCCGGATGACTAACACACCGACCGTTATAAGAATTTAAAAAAAAACACGTCACTTCTTATCAGACAATACGATATCCAAGCAGCAAAAGATATTCACTTGTTTCGAATTCAATGCTTCAGGTATTGAAATTTATTTACCTCCTAGAACCACAACTCGTGGTTTTGAATTATCACCGGCACAATCAGACATTTCGCTAGCCGTTTCACAAAAATGAATGACAGTTTTCCATTTGACAGAACTGCAATTCCCAAGTTGACTGTCAATTTGAAATGTTGCCAGCTTGGTGTATTCCGTAACTACTGATATTACGAACTGAATGTAGCCTTCAATGTACAACTTAAACAAAAATAGGTTTTGATGTAAAACTTCTTTACGTACGCTTGACTTGGGGAGTAAACTGGTAAATTCGTGACGAGAGCGTTGCGAAAAGTGTGATCGGGTGAGGCGAAAGGAAATTGAGAGGGAGATATAAGTTAGTGAAGATAGAAAGAAAGAGAGAGAATTACGATTCGTATATTACTGTAGGGGCAAAAGAGAGAGGTGCGAGCACCCATTTACTTTTTCTATTTCTATCACAGTCAGTTACGTTTCGTATATAGAGAAGTTTTACTTCAGTCGTTTGGTCTGAAGCTCACTCGTTTTTGTTCTTTATTTTATTTTACCCACATTGATAGAGATGATGATGCTTGACGATGAGCTTTCTAAGCGTAACGATTCAATGTTATACTAAATTAAATTTGTCGGTGTCTAATAAATTCTTACATATTCTAGTTCGGTCTCATATTCGTAAAATAGTTATCAGTCTTCGTACTAAAATAGTGACATGTTATACAATTATTACGATAAACCAATAAGCATGTTTTTAAGAGGTGCGTTTTTGATTCTTCTACACTTCACAAAAATATTTTGTACGATGCAATCGCCTTACCAAATGCCAACCAATTGCAAATATTCTTTTATATTTTAATTATCCAGTCAGTAAAAAAAATACTTAATCTCAGGGTGGATAAAACAAAGACTATAATACAAAAATATTGATTCTTTTTATTTTCCATATTGTATATTTATTCATCAGTCTCAACTTCTGTTGATCATTATTTAACAACAAACATGTTATTTGTCCATTAACATAATTTTGTTTCACTAAGGATTTTCTGCTTCTCTTGATACAATTTGATTATTTTCCTTCTTTGATTTTGAATCCGATGGTAAAAAGGTAGCTGCTACGAACCCAGCTGAAACAAAAATCATTGTGAGTTGTGAAAAATGCTACAAAACTTTACAAGACGTTCATTTTTTCTTGGGATTTATATGGAAGAATTCAATGATTACCGCTTGTTAAGTTTAGCGAGTATCAAGGGTAAAATTACAAAAACTATGATAAACATTTTGTTAAATCTTTCTTCAATATTATCTTGTTTAAAGTGCAAATAACTTTTTGATAATAAAAGCATAACTTACTCATTACTAAGATTACATAACCACTAAGCATCGGTGTACAATGGTCACCTAGAAGACCGGCGATAATTTGTACACTGAAGAATCCGAATCCACGGGCAACTACTACGGACAGGCACGTCGCCATACCTCTGAAATATTGATGATAAATTCATGGTTATTGTTCAAAATTTTACAATTAAGTACGTAGGTAATTGCTTTTAAGTAAAGTTAATTTCGAAAGGATTAGATTGGTACAGAAGATTTGCAATATGGCAAAATATTCCTTAAAAAGTGGCTATCGCTCTTTACTGATCCACAAAGGCGCCTACTACAGGCTGGCAATAAACAATAGCTTTAGTAAAAAAAAATATTCAATCGTTTAAAAACTGTACAATCATGTAATAAAAGGAAAATATAATATAAATGTTACTTTACTAACCTGAGATGCGTAGGGTTAAGTTCAACTAAATACGTATTGACATTTGCTAAAATCTGAGCAACATATAAAAATATGAAGAATAAAGCTATGCTCAGCATTGGAACTTTTATAAATAAAAGCAAAGTTCCTGCAAGAGATGACACGGTGAAAACCAAGAGGGTCATCTTTTTCTTTCCAACGTAGGGCGCGACGAAGGACAGTGATATCATCAGAAGAGTTGACACTCCTGAGTAGCACATGGTGGCGTACAAGGCCAACGGCTGGATTGTATGGTTGCAATCTATCGAAGGCTGGAATGTTAAATAAATATTAAATGGTTGCAGAAAATTCTACCGCAATAGTAACAACTAAAGGTTGGCAACACTTTTTAAAGGATCTATTTGGATTGGAAAGCGAACAATAAAATCTTAGTAACAAATGTAAAACTACAAAAGGTTTTCTTTGTAGTTTTAGTTTCGAGTCCTAAACGTTTATATAATATATTGGTACGTGAAAGTAGAATAATTTTAGCTTACTATTTTGTGAGCGCTAGTGCTGGTACTGGCAACTTGACAGAAAGTGCGTCCTAAATTGCTCTCCTCGCCAGTGAAATACGCATTGGTCATGGTGGGTACAAACATAGTAAAACCAGTTGATCTGTAACATAAATAAATGTAAAATATAACAACGATTAAAAAACAAAATACTTAAGCTAAGTTTCTACACACAATTAAAGTTTTTGCTAGAACGAATTGTATTTTTTTTTTATATCAAAATTTAAGGTTTCTTTTTTCAAATCTTGGAAGCCCCCGATTGTCTATTGTGGTTTAACTCACATTGAGTTCATAAACACAGTTCACAACTGCTTATTAAATCTTGTGTGGCTTAAAGATTATCCAATCGCTCTAGCTTTCTTTTAGGTAAAATCTCGTGAAAGCTTTTCATTTACATACAACCGGACATTACTGAAACCCTGCTACAGCTAATGTAGTAAAAATGGCTTGGAATAACAAAAGTAATTTGTCCTCACGTCATATAAGCGCATAGCAGTAAATAGTAGAGTATAGCAGAGTTCTTCAATAGTGGAGGTTTGAACAAAGGGGCAGTTTGATTCCAGATTTTCTTTACTATTGATGTTTCAGTATTGGCCACTGAGGTTTCTTCAAGGTACACATGCATTACCTGTAAATAGTTTTTTCTTTGTATAAGCAAGTGGTTAATATGAAGAGCTCTTAAATAAAAGTAAAAAATTTGCTAGGCTCATTGTAGATTTGGAGATTTTATTATACAAGCAATTTATTTAAATTGACATATCTTAAAAAGCAAATTTTGCACATAGACGTATTGTATCCAATTTATCGATCGTTTTATTTACATTAAATTGACTCACAGAATAGGAATCCTTCACACGTCCAGTGTTGCTCTCATAAATCGATTTAAAAACTTCTAAAGCTTCTTCATTTCGGTCCTTACTGAGCAAAAATTTGGGGCTTTCTTTCAAGAACACCATGGCCAGTGTTCCTAGCCCGTGCGGTAAACTTATGACTTGCAATAGCAACCTCCAAGGTCTGTACTCCATGTTTAGCCAGCTTATTTGAATACTGAAGGTCAATTTGAATATCGGAAGAGCAAATACTGTGAAACAAAAAGATAGAATACTTAGTTAAAAGATCTTTACAAAGTATAAAACAAAGTCGGTCCCGCTGCTTGTACGCTTAGATCTTTTAAACTACGCAACGGATTTCAATGCAGTTTTCAGCAAGAGATAGAGTGATTCACGAGCAAGGAGAAAGATTATTTTATATATAATACCTACATGCCAATACGGAGCTACGCAGCTAGTAAATAATAAGAAAGTACTTATCGGTTAAAAAAACAACTACTCATTTACTTTGTAAACAATATTTATTTAAAAAGATATCTGCGCTTCAATTTTGGCAACTAAGTCTTGGGCTTTAGTAGACTTAGTTGTGTTTGAGCAGGTGTTTATTATTTTTCCTTATTTAGTTTAGGCTTTGTGAGATTAATTAATATTAACAATTGTATAGAAATATTTATGTTATGTAACTTGAATATTTCGAAACACAGGTAGTGTTAATTCTGGAATGCGTTTTATTAAGCACTAGAATTGATGAACTGTATCTAAACAAGACACAGCTATTGGAGTCGGATGATATAAATGAAAATGCTTACCGCAAATTATGAATTGCACGAACATTGTAGCACTCGCCATTAGGAACATAAATCTGCTGCGATGCCGGCTCGGGACGCTCTCTGCAAGAAGCACAAATGCTGCCGCGTTGGCAGCTGATGAACTGCAATTTTAAATAATTTTAAATCAGTAAATACAGCTCCTCCAATACATCATACAAGTAGATATATCTACATAATATAACGATTTGGCCGCGATTGTGGCTTTAACAGCAAAACATTAAAAAATGCAACAGCACATAATTTATAAAAACATCTTAATAAAGATAGTGTTCAGCCTGTAATAAAAATTTCATCAAAATATATGCAGCCGATTTAATCATATTAGTTAAAAGTAACATAGAAATTAATATACCCAACTCTCTTTCTCTCAAAACTCGCAACAAATTTTGAAGTATTGTCAGCGAGTTAAATATAACAAAGTAAGCTAGTGTTGCCATACCTACTCTTAGTAGAATTTCGAATATTATAGGTACTATTTGAAAAAAATAAACTTACAATGAGACTGAAAGCAGCTTGAGAACTGCCAACGAGCCATAGTTCGGCGCCATAGTTGCTGTAAGACTTAGCACGTAGCCGATGGGCATGGCAATTAGCAGAGTCTTGCGTCGGCCTATGGTGTCCGCACACAGGCCCCAACCGTAGGACGACAGCAATACACCTGTATTATTAAAATAGTTTACCTACTTTTATTTGATCAGCAGATGAGATTAGATATCGAAAAGTTTTTTTTAGCATCTCCCAAACCAAACTCAAAAATTTATTATCAAGGGTTTCACAAACATTCAAACCACAAACTATAGAACATCCCGACTTGGAACAAACATTTGAAAAATCTCACAAATTTTTGTCCCATGATCTTGAAGCAGCAGGTAAACGGCGTAGCCGAGATTTCTGTTTGAAGAGTGCCTGTGTTTAACTTTAAATATTCCACTCTCGGCAGCTCGTGTAGGTACCTACATACGCACATTCTGTTTGTACACCGATGGTGCTTTTTCCTTTTGTACTGTATCTACTTACACATACTTAGTAATGCATACCTATAAGTGGTATTGCAGATAGCATGCCCTGCTGGGCGGTGTTGAGGGTCATGTCGCAGGCAAGCGCGGGCAGCACCACGGAGAACCCGAAGATGTCCAGATACATCGCCAGGATGAGCAGGCAGCACGACACCAACATACCCACATTGTACTTGCCAAAACCTGTGGTGCAAAAACATTTTCAATGTTATATTTACTTTCTTAATCATTCTAAGACACCATTGGAAAACGGTAATGGAAAACATCGTGTGAAAACCCGGATTCCAGAATTAGAAATCTGAAATCGTCAACTCGCAAGTGATCATATCTTCTACTTACTAATATTGTTAACCTACAAATTTAAATAGACTCGTCACTTACATGGTGATGGTCACAGAGTACTTTATGTGATGGTTTGACACTTATGATGAGCACCAAAATGAAAACATTATTTATTTCCTGATAATCTTTATGATGTAGATTAGAAGAATATAGACCTGTACAACTGCCTCATAAATACCCGTTAAAGAATACAGAAGTGATTATATTATGTCAGCAAGTCTCTTTATCGCCGGAAAGTGTGGAAGGTCACTCGTGCAACGGTATACGGTTACCGTATACGTGTCGGAGTCCTTAACCATGAACTGACGGCGGGTGACAGTGTCGCTAGTCAAATAAAACAAAACGAATCTAGTCGGGAGTTTATGATAAATACGCGTGAGTGAACCGTCGGTGATGAATAGGGATCACGAAAGTTAATAAACAAAAACTGTTCTTAATTGGTCGCTGACTCTAGCCTATTATTATTGTTGTGAATCGCAATCGTGATCATAAACACGTGTCTACAGAACAGTAGCGTTATACTCAAGTATTGTTCAATTAATGCTAATTCCTATGGAGATCTCCATGATAATAGGATGTTAAACCTTTGTGTGCTTACTCCTTATCTTTGTTGTCTAGTGGTTTATTTCAGGCACTGGTATGCTAAAGATTAAAGATGGATGAAATTCAGGTTTTTTTTGTCAAATCCTGGGAATAATGATAGATTATCAACTAGGTACCTAGTACTCTTCGTAGATCACTC
This sequence comes from Diachrysia chrysitis, assembly GCA_932294365.1. Taxonomy (NCBI): domain Eukaryota; kingdom Metazoa; phylum Arthropoda; class Insecta; order Lepidoptera; family Noctuidae; genus Diachrysia; species Diachrysia chrysitis. The sequence goes on along the minus strand of OW028652.1, from coordinate 12,038,491 downwards.
CTTTTACAAAATTATCAATAATAATCATCCATCTTTATTCATAGTGTGACCCATTTTTAGGGCTTTTTTTAAAGTTAAAATGCCTTTCATAAAAGCTCTAATAATGAAAACGAGCCGCGAAGTTCCAGATAACTCCAAAAAGATGTAGGTACTGAAGGTGTTTTAATTTCTACAACATGCGCTTTTATTTTGTACAAAATATGCTTCTAAGATATGGTTTTATCACAAGCCAAAAACTTTACTTACTTATATTAAAATATCATGAATAAGTAAAAAATCTAACTCACCACTAAAATTCAACGCATCTTCATAACTGCACTTTGAAACACTATCACTGATCGCCATTTTGCCAAATGTAATAAAATCCTTATTTATTTATTATATTTACAATTACTTTCGTAACTATTACGTATTAAAGATAGTTTAAACTGATTCAAAAATATACAATTTTAGTTCATAGTTACTTGAATTAAAATGTGTACCTAGAAATTTTTGTACTGTAACAAACTAAAAATTTTGTTTGCAAATGGTAAATTTTAGCTTGTACAGATAAATGAACCAAGGCCACGTTTTACAAATTAGGTTGAGTTTAACGTGTGATGTTTAGGCCACCATTTGATATCGACGAATGACGATAGACACCATACAGTGAGGACATGAATTCGTTTCTCGTTTAAATATAGGTTCTTGTATATCATACAAATACTGATAGGAGAGCCATACGTTGCGAGCGTGTTAGGATAATGTTTGTTCAAAGATACAAAGATTTCAAGCTTCAAACATTTGTTTGCTTTTATATGTTAATGTACTTCGTTTGATGCAAATATTTAATTTGTTAGCAATTTTTGTGTGCAAACACTAAATTATGAGGACACTTTTCACATATTTTATTTTATATGATGACGATATTTTCGCAAATATTTGTTCAAAATCTGAGTGTTCTTTGTGACTTCAATATGAATGTTTGTGAAGTGATTATTTGGGTGATGAAATGAGAAGTAATTAACAATAATACTTAGACTTTTTAAATGTTTGCAGTATTATTACAACTATTTGTATCTACCTACTTATTTATTTGCAAGCTTTAACATGGACTTAAAGTCTAAGGTATCTACATAAATTATATGAAAATACTTATCCTCTCTTTATTCTTGATGATATGTAGTCAGATAGATTTTAGTTGATAGATTTTAGTTAGTAACTAGTTAGTAGACTATTCATTCATTTTTTTTCAATAGATTATGGTACTTAATTCTCTAATGAAATTGAAACTAAATGATTTGTTAATTGTTACTTCCTTGAGGAACCCCGATACAATATGTTGCTTGTTAATTAGTTAGTTTCATCTATGTTTTTGGTAATTAGATTGCCTGTAAGCTAATTTAACAAATTTTATGCGAATATATAAATATTTTCAACTTCTTAAATACAGTCGCTTTAAAAATATAACTATGACATTTTGATTTATCAAAGAACGCACAATGGGCCTGTTTCCTATTTTTTTTTTTATGTCCGTCTTGTAGATTAATGAATTTTATTGGACACGTATTTTTTCTTTTTTCCTGCAAACAAAAAATGATCAAAATACAGAGAACTGAAGTTACGCGTGACGTCACTCCTCGCTACGATTTTTAGCGAGGCGTAGCGTCATAAGCCCCCACTCCGAAACTTTAAAGCGGTGTATCTTTGTATTTTTTTTATTGTTTTGATAAAAGAAAAAATACGTGTCTAATATTTTTTTATTATCTAACTGACGGACTTGCATCATGCCTTTTCATCATACAAAGTACCTACATTTGTACATTTTATAACTTGTCCATCGTTTCAGTTGCATTTAGCACATCCTATTAAAATTATAGTAGGAAGCACAGAACATCTAAAGATTGGATTGTCTATAGAACGTTCTTTATTCAAGAATGGCTGTCGCCGGACTGCTCCCACTGTCCATGAAACTACTACAGACGCACTGCGTAAATAACACTCACACTAAAAGAATACGTCTCCAAATAAAAAGTAATTGATGATTTCAAACATGAAGCAATAAAAGTATCGACATTTGGTGTCAACTTTTTTACTCACGGTTCATGTATAAAAAAATATTTTTTAATGATTCTTTGTGAATATTTTTGTTTTCCAACAGTTTGTTAGATATATGTAATACGGGGCGCACGGGCCATTCCTTCGATTTTGCGAAGGATATAGTGGTTTGGAAGATGAAAGGGGAAACCTTTGCCCAGCAGGGATCCAATATAGGCTATTAAAAAAATGACCGATCGGAAGTTAAAACCACTTCTTTTTAAAGAGTTCTGTCTAATTTAGCCTGGCAGCATTTGACTGCTTCACCGGACGTTTGCCAAAACCGTAGATCAAAGAAAGAGTCCCTCGACTTATGCCAAAACTCATACAACCGAAGGAACAAGAACTCATACTACCTATAGGTGGTGGGCTCTTTACCTCGACAAGGAGTCCGTCAGGACTGGGACCCGATGGAAACGAGCAGGGAGTGCGCGATACCCCCTTTTCGGCCAAGGCTGAGAAGGGACCAGGGTGTGTGTTGTAGTCAGTGAAAGTCCGACATATCCCCACGCCGTGCCCTCGGCGTGCGTCATTAGCTTTTCACCCCGCAAAAAAGGATATCTAAATCTACGCAACAAGTAGTTATTATCATAAGTTCCCATTTCCTTTCCGTATTGGCAATCATACCTCAATTTCACGCGCATACTTATAACACATATCACACAATGAGCGACAACAGTGTGTTTGCAAATGACACGTGAGGTTTGTTAACTTTTGTCAAATGTTGCTGTATCTTTGAAACAATAGTGATATGCGCTGAGCGGATATAATCACTTAAGTAATTATTTTTTATTACTGTTCTATATTTTTATGCTTGCTTTATGCAATCACTCTCAGATTTTAACTATTTACCGCTGTGATATCAGATGGCGTAAGAGCGTGTTTTTTTAATGGCCTTGGAATCAGACGTGTCCATAATACTGGTGGTGGTGACGGCCTTTAAACATATAAGTATACGTTACGTATACGTTAATGAAGTACCTACATGTTTCAAGCTGCTATTTTTCTGAATATCTCGCCAAACTAAACGTTAAAATCTCGTAAAATTATGAATAACCTTTGCGGAGGTCAAATAGGCAGCCGCTTCATTTAAAATACAATATTCAGCTGCATCCGGTAAGACTAGAAGCCGACCCCAACATAGCTCAGGAAAGGCGTTAGCAGAAGGAAGGGTATCTATACTTATAATAAATCTGTAGAGAGGTCAATTCTGTACATCAAATATATTTTCAAAATAACTATCAGGGGGTGATTAGTGATCGATACTGATGCCAAAAATGCAATCAGTAAAATTTTTGTCTGTCTGTCTGTCTGTCTGTCTGTCTGTCTGTATGTTCCTTATAGAAACGAAAACTACTCGACGGATTTTAACGAAACTTGGTACATTTATTCTTCATACTCCTGGGCAGGTTATAGTATACTTTTCATCACGCTACAATCAATAGGAGCAGAGCAGTGAAGGGAAATGTTGGGAAAACGGTATTTTTTAAGCTTCCGTCGCGTATGCAGCCTTAATGGTTAAAGCTACATAGAAATTATGTATGACGGAAATGTTCTACATAAAATTATCTAAAAAATATCTTACAGCAGCATATGTCTATCTTTTATGGTTGACTCACAATAACACGTGTAACTCCCGATAGCTTAGCAGTTCGGAGATTTCTGATTATATTTGTTTACTCTTACGTTTATAATACTCTCACTCATCCCTAATTAAAAAAAGTTTACATTATTACCTATTCAATAAAAAAAGAATCATAGAAATCGGTATAGAAACACCAAACTTATACATGAAATACGATAATAAGCCATCGCGCCGTCGCGCGTGAATACTGAATCATGCTACTTATAAGGATTATTTTTGTGTAACGTGATATATTATATTTCCCTACTAAAATACGAAAGTTAATCTGTCTGTTACATCAAAACCACTGAACAGTAAGGAAGGACATATGCTACTTTTTTACGAAAAACGACGGAAACGCGGACGAAGTCGCTGGCAAAAGCTAGTATAGAATATAAGTCTGTAAGCCTATAGTAAATAAGTATACATCAAACAAGGAGGTACTAAGCCTAGGATTGAAGACCTCTCCAAAGTCATCCTTTAAGTCTTATGAGTATTTATTCATGATAATTTTAAGAATTCACGTGATGTAATGAAACAAAAGCTTTATCTATTTTGTTGCGAAGCATTGAAAGGCATGATTGTTGATTTCTTCGTGGGTGATCTTATGAGATTCCTGTATTTTACTATATATTAGCTTGATTTTTTTTTATCTTTTCGGGGTTTACTTCTTAATAAGTACAATGATAGATTTTAGCAGTAAAGTCGTCGGCAACTACGTCTTATGTGCAATAAAAAGCACCATGCCTAAGCATTTCTCAGATTATTGGCGATCTATTGAATTAAACAGGCGAGGCTAGATTTTTTATTCTAAGCACTTATTTCATTGGTCTTTATGAAAACGAAACCGTAAACATCTATTGAATGAATCAACTCACCTCAGAAGGGGTTGGGGTGACTTGGGGCGGTGCTTACCGCTTGCTGTCTCTTTCCCGCACGTCGTGGAAAATCGTTAAACCTCCTCATAGAATCTGTGATCCTGGTAAATATGAGTAAAATGGCGGATCCTTTAGGGATCGATGTGGCGTCGTAAGTATAAGTTGGCAATACCTCTCTAATTGCATTATAAATTTTCAATACTCTTATTTTTTATATTATAAAGAACCGGAGGACTATAAGGTAGCAACTAAATCTTGATTAAGGAAATAAACAGTAGAATCATTACTAGGGGGAAGTTTTTACTGTAACTTTACTGATTCAATTAATGATTTCCGCTCGGAAAATCGTTTGATAGATCTCTTCGAAGTTTCCACGACATCTCGATTACTAGGCGCCCAAGTTGCCGAGGAGCTAGATAAATTCCTTTCTCGACGACAGTGAGCTACGAAAAAGTAGAAGGTTGAATGCACCAACATATTTTCGTTAAAATTTTTAAAACACTATTGAGTAAAATAATAGCATTATGATATTTTTCTTTTACAACCCAAGAAATGGCGCAAACTCAGGCTTCTGGTAAATCAACTTAACAAATACGGTTTTGTAAATGGGTCGTTCTCAAAAAAGTTGCACATTAACCTGTGGTGCAGTTTTTAGTGGATATGAGTCATTTTTAAGGGCTACTTATCAGATTCTGCACATTATTATACTAAAAGAGACTTTTTACATAGAGGCCGAGAAATAATAAGAAGTTTGAAGTGATACATTTTCTACAAACTAATATTGTAATGTCATTTTCTCAATAACTTGTCGTGTCCAAACACGATCTGTCTGAGTTTAAGGTGGAATAAAAAAATAAACACTTTAAATAAGCGTTGAAACAAAACAAAACACAATTCTATATATGTTTACATTTAACTTTATTTAAACTAAAGCTTATAAATACAAACAGTTTTTAAGCTATTCGTGTATAAATTGTGTCCGGAGTATTTTTCTCCACAATCTGTAGTTACACATTAACGCACATTACACAAACATCGACATGTTGGCGACACCCTATTCTCGCGCAAAATGAGCCGACAGTATCTGGCTAATTGCTGCTAAGAAAGATAATGTTGAAATTAGTGCCGTTTTTTTAGAAATTACGTCGAAATATCGCAATCGGATTTTGTAACAGGTATGTTGTCTATTATCTGACCTGTTTTTTTTTGTTTGTGTATAAACTGCTTTTTAATTGAATATGTTAAAATGTGTCTATAAGTACCTACTTATGATCCTATAAGTGAAATCTTAAAAAGCCTTACCGTTTTGTTGTTATCGAATGTTAACCTACGTTTTTTCGTTAGCCTGTCTCACTTTAGCCTGTTGGCAATGCACAGGTTAAAGAGATTGTTAACAGGTTAAAGACATTTGGCCTCTTTTTTTTTAAATAAATCCTTATTACTAAAGAAATTCAGCTATAATTAGGCATCAATACTTAGTAAACTTACTAAATATTCACATTGATAGTAAAAAAATGAAAATAATATAAAAGAAAGTAAAAAAAAGTTAATTTAAGTTTATTTATTCATTTAGATACTTAAATACATGATATATATATTCATTTGTGCATGTATGATAAGGTTTTGACCATTTTTTTATATTATTTTATGGTAAATGTCACAAAATAAGAAAAAAGAAGATGTCCTAGCACGAAAAACAGATTGAGAAAGCTCAAAAAATGTTAAAAAGAAAGTGGCGAGAAGATGCAAAAAACCTATCAAAACAAAAAAGAAGAAAAAGCAAGAATACAGCGGTATATTGAATATATAAGTCAGATAACATTAGTGTCCTTAGAGAAGAACCATCAACACCTACTAGGCCTAATTCTGAGTACAAAAGAATTACTAGGTGTAATTCTAGATCTAAAGAAGTTAGTCCGGCTAACTCGGTTCTTCAGTTAGTTCTGGAATTGTATCACCCAAAGCTCAAAAATAGAGACTCAAATTACAATCGTTAATTAAGTTAAATGACACCTATCGTAAAAAATCATCTCATATCTTCTTCATAGATCTACACCATTTTTGGCTGTCTGAAAAGGCATTACCTCCAGAGCTTCAAGAAAGCACTTTACATAAGATTTTAGATTAAGGGCCTGCGCTGCCGTGCTTGGGATATATACAGTAAGTAACATGAAGACACTTTCGAGAAAAACGCGGTTAAAGTTTTTTTTTTTACTTTTGACGTTTCTCCCAAAGTATAAATTAAAACCAAGTTTTCTAAAATATTTTAGATAAAAGTGTGTTTGTTTTATAATTTGTATATTTTTGTTTTTATTTAGTAATAATATTTAAATTGTAAAGCTTAAAAAAGTATATAGCTTAAGGAATGAAAATTTAAAAAATTATGTTTTTTTTAGTATTGGTACAGTAAGTGTGTGACTTACTGTAACAATCTTTAGTTGGAAGTACTTACTGCAAGAATGATTACAGAATGAGGTAAATGTTTAAATAGATTAACAAAAACTGCACAATTTGCCTAATGTTATTTAATCACTTACTGTAATTATAGCTAGGAGAAATATGAAAACTTGTGGCATTTACCAGGAACCATAATTATTTACTGTTCCTCGATATTATTAGTAGATAAATGAAACAAAAGGTATCTTATGAAATTATAGTTTAGTAAAAGTACACAGTACAATTATGGATAAAGAATACAGCTTTATTAATTCTGTAAAATTGAAAAATCTGCTTCTGTGTTGTATTTTGGAAGCATTAAAATTTTTATAAAAGTTAACTTGAAAAATACAATTAGTGTTTGCGCAACAGGCTTCATACAAAAAACAATCAAAAACCAAATAAACTAAGCATTGTTATAAAAAATAATTGTGTTTGTACTTCGTACACAAGAAAAAAAATCATTAAACATCTTAAACACTTTGTATCCAAAAAATAACATAGTTATCTCTTTGGATTTTTTCATTATAAAAATAGTCTTTGAAGGCACAGTATATTCTTTATAAGTCATTTAACTTCTTAGGATGTTACGTATTACTTCACTATTATATAATAATAGACTATGAGATCCTCGTTATACGAACTTAATAAAATCAGTCTTACAAATTAACAATATTAGTACCGTTGTAGCATTTTATAGTAATAAGATGGTAAAATTTCTTAATTGACTAGTAAAATGAAGACTTACGTGAATCTTGCGGAATTTGAAACCGGAATGTTTAACCAAAAACCCCTTCTATTCTCAGGCAGCAGAAGTAAAAGTTTCAGTATAATCTCTGCTTTACGATCTGCAGTGATGAACTTTTGAGTCTTTACAATTTTAACTTGTAAGATGAGAGCGAGAGAGATCTTTCAATCATTAGACATTGGTAAAGCAGAGATTATACTGAAACTTCTGCTGCACGAAGTACAAACACAATTATAATTTATAAAAATGCTTAGTTTATTTGGTTTTTGATTGTTTTTTGTATGAAGCCTGTTGCGCAAACACTAATTGTATTTTTTTAAGTTAACTTTTATTATAATTTTTAGTGCTTCCAAAATACAATACTTACAATCCCTGGTTGTTGCGTGGACCGCGACTGCAATTTACGCACTTGCCCTTCCCCGCACTACAAAATCGGACCCTAAACGCCTTTGAATATTTGCAGTAAGTAACGCGTTTACCTTATATGTTCCAGGCAAGTCTACGCATAAGACGTAAAATTCCTAAACATAATTACAGTAGTGAATCTTGTTCTTATTACGTCTACACATATAAATATTTTTTTAATTGGCTACCTTCTCATATACACAGTAAGTTTTACTTACTGTACTTATGCTAAGATAATATAATAATACAATGCGAAAGTTTTAAGCATTAATATAGTAAATACTGTTACTGTAGATATGTTAAGGTTTAGTAGACTATGTTTATTCCCAACACTTAATATAATAACAGCAAATGGTACTTACTGTAGCAATACCAAGGAAATGTTTTTAACTTTATGAAAAAATAAACCGTATGTGCCCATACTGCAATTATAATAAGTATGCCTTGGCGCCAAACGCGTCTTACTGTGATTGTGCTTAACCTTATTTCATTTTCTATACCACATTTTCAAAATTTGAGTATACAGAAATGTAGGTCTCGATCTCTACATTCCAAATATATATTTAACTCAATATCGACCAAAATGTGACTTACTGTAATTATCACAAGCGCGGCAGTGCGAATGTGACAGTGTCTTTTAAGCATGTTATTGATAACGAAAGTGATTCTGATTACTCAATGTTTTATCTAGTATTGTCTTAGATTTCGTGTAATGGTTTTTACAGCCATAGATACGTAAAAGACACAAATATTAATTAGGTATTGTTTAGAAGCTGTTTTACGTTTATAGTGGTATTTCGTTCTACACATTTTTAAATATTGACTGATTGTTTGAGATTGATATAAAAGATAATTTAGATTATGAGAAGAATCGTTTTTATTTTAATTCTCTAAATATAACGATTAAAATGTTTAGTGCACTAAGGAAGCTGTTCTTGTTAGTGAAATTTTTTTTTGTTTGCAGTTTATTATACCTATAATTAACGTTGATTTTGCACGATAAAATAGCTTTTTCTCATCAACCTGTACAAAATCTCTTTAACCTGCGAGTCCATTTTTTTAATAGGCTGTAATTCATTCAATTTTGTGTAAATCTTATTCCCTTTCATCAATTTGTTTTAAGTGAAACACTATCAATCGATTTCTGTAAAAAAAATAAAATAAAAGAAACATTTAAAAAAAAATGTGAAATAATTCGATCCGTGCCACTTTTTTGAGAACGACCCAAATAAACAATTAGATAAGTATAATTATATTGCACTGTGTGTAAAAAAACAAGAGCGAGTGACAACCGTTACAGAATTAATTGTTAACATTTAGTTCATTAGAAAATTTAATGAGACTAGCTGTGCCTCGTGGTTTCACCGACCGTTTTGTGTCGGCTCCTAAGTAATGATTGTACCTTGATCATAGCTTATTTTGTCAAAATGTATTTAGAAATTAGACTGTTAAAATATTTATAAGGGTTATTTTTAAATCTGACTGGAGTTATAAAGATAATCGAATTAAAAAAAAACGGACTCTTCACTTTCATTATACTATATATTATTAGAATAGGAATATTTAAAATTAATATAATAAGTTAATTATAATAATATATCATGACGCATCTAATCTATTTCTATTTTGTTTCATAACTTCATGTTTCGCATAGGGGTCGTATTAGGGGTGGGCGAAAATCAATACGGACACCGCAATGCCACGCATGCGTACTTTGCGGCTCCAGCTACGTCACTTTTCTATCGCGACATCTCCTAGTGCTACTGTGAGCCTGGTACCGCCGCCCACAATTCTGAAATTTTCCTGCCCTGCTCACGAGGTTTCCCGGAAATGGAAACCTTCAACTTCCGCTGTCTAGGGCGGTAACGTTTTCAGCTCTCTCTGAAAGATGAAATCCATCGTGAAAATGGAATAACGTTGCTCTGAGGTTTCGCGGGTTCTCAGTTTTGAGGTTATGTTATTGCGCATCTGTTTTGCGCAGCTCAACAAGTTAGAGCTATCAGCTCTATGTAACAAAGCAATGTCAAGTCAGTCCACAGAGTACTTTTAAGTCAGTCTTTCATTAGAGTTTAACTTATGAATACGCTGGGTAATAAATTAAAGTCTTTATTGTAAGTTAATTAAAATTCTCTCAGTTATCTTTATTAAGTAATAAAAATCAATTAACACATGACGTATAACGGAGCATCACTTAAGAACTACTCGACTGATTTGGTTGCTTTTTTTTAGTGGTTGCAAAATTTGCGAAATTTCCGCGGGAAATGCCCATTTCTAAATGAAAAAATTTGTTCTCGAGTACCTAAGTGACTATAAATATATAAATAAACTAAAATATAAATAACTAAGTGTTTATATTGAGAATAAATTTTATTTAAACCTAAAATTCCAGAACAACAATAGCAGGAATAATTAACTGACCTTCCTTCTGCCTAGCCTTTTCTCGAACTATGTTGGGGTCGGCTTCCAGTCTTACCAAATTCAGCCGAATACCGTATTTTACATGGAGTGACTGCCAATCTGACCTCCATAACAAATTTTACTGGGTAACATAGTAGATATCCCATAATAAGACTGGTTGTCAGAATTGTAATGATTTAACGACTGCCAAAGATTAACGTATGACAGTCGGGACCAACGGCTTAACGTGCTTTCCGAGGCACGGAGGGGTCTCGGTATGATTGCAAGTGGTCACCCATCCACGGCCCAACCGCGGCGAGCGCGGCTTAACCTTTATACTCAAACCATACTGTCAAACCGTACGGCTTATACTTAGCCACGAGCCCTTAGAGTTAAAATGTTTGGTTGTAAAGTGTACCTATATGTTTAATACTAGCTGTCCCCCGCGACTTTGTTCGCGTGTTTTAGTTTCAACGGTTTTTCATTTTTGCCACATTTTTCATTTATGCTCCGCTCCTATTGGTCGTAGCGTGATGTTATATAGCCTTCCTCAATAAACGGACTATCCAATACAAAAATAATTTTTCAATTCGAACCAGTAGTTCCTGAGATAATACCGCGTTCAAACAAACAAACTCTTCAGCTTTATAATATTAGTATAGATACGAGAGCTTTCACACACACCGATTCGTTTTACTAAACATTTGACCTCGGTTAACGGGCACACGGTTATCGGCAGAGTTGTGACATATATTTGAAATACTTGTATTTAAAATACAAATACAAAATACGTATTTTGCATTTTGTACTTTTAAAGTACTTTTTTTAAAAAGTATTTTGTATTTTATTTGAAATACTATTCGAGACGTATTTTGTATTTGTAAAATGGTTTGTAAAATACAAAATACTTTTTTATTCTTAGCTTCATTTTTCTAAAGCATTCCGCGATTTCATTATTTCTGTGTTGTTCGCTCGAAATGTCTTAAAAAAAATGCCAAAACAAATTGTATTTAAACAATATGCCGTGTAGGCAATAAAACGTTACTTTAACGATTCGTATTTAAGTGATTATGAATGTATAAAAATACAGAAATAGAAATTTTTCTATTTCTGTATTTTATAAAATATTTATAAAAAACCGGTACGTAACCAGTACTTTTACCATAAAGTATTTTATTTTGAAAATACATATTTAGTATTTAGTATTTAAATACAAAAGGCAAAAGTATTTTGTATCTTGCATTTGAAATACTATATTAAAAAAGTATTTGCATTTTGTATTTAAACACTTTTCGAAAAGTATTTTGTACATCTCTGGTTATCGGAGCGTCTGAAAAGGTTCTTAGACGTTTTAACATCATTTATATTACCGGTAATGGATCGATTATAATAATCGTAAAATTTAATCTGAAGACAAACAACGAGTCCTACTATCTTATAAAAACACTATACTTATTCTTTCGTTTTAAATTTATGAAAGACGATAAGGCAGGAAAAGATTTTATATATTATACCTTCTAAATGATCAACTCGGTAAACAAGGTTTTCACAAATAAATCTATACTAATATTATAAAGCTGAAGAGTTTGTTTGTTTGTTTGTTTGAACGCGCTAATCTCAGTAACTACTGGTTCGAATTGAACAATTATTTTTGTATTGGATAGTCCGTTTATTGAGGAAGGCTGTAGGCTATATAACATCACGCTACGACCAATAGGAGCGGAGTATAAATGAAAAATGTTGCAAAAATGAAAAACCGTTGAAAGTAAAACACGCGAACAAAGTCGCGGGGGACAGCTAGTAATAAATAAATGTGGACAACATCACATACATTGGTCTGAACCCAAAGTAAGTAGCTAGAGCACTTGTGTTATAGAATTCAGAGACAACGAAGGTACCACAAACACCCAGACCCGAGACAATGTAGAAAAGGGGTTTGACCCAGCCGGGGATCGAACCCGGGACCTCAGAGCTGGCGACACCTTGAAAACCGGTGTGTACGCCACTCGACCACGGAGGTCGTCGAATATCTTAGTATAGATATCAAATAGATTAGTATAGTTTTATAGAACTTAAAATATTCTCACAACTTTCAGCTGCGTCTATGTTTACGAGCCGAGCACGAACCGAGCCGTTCTCACGTTAATTATAATAATATAGGTTATTTGAGTACTATCGAATTATTTATTAATCACAAATATTTCCATGAATAGTATTAAATAGAAGCTTTTTTTTTTTTTTTTTTCTGGATGAGATTTACGCAGTTAGCCTGAGCGCAGGCTTTGACTGCTTCACCGGACTTTTTAATCAATTAAAAAAGCAGAACTGCGAAATAACATCAAACAAAGTTACACGAATACAAAACTTATTAGCTTTTAAAGTTAGTAGATGACGCATGTTCTATATCTTTTTCACAAAACGACGACTGGTACGGGGCAGCCCCAGATTAGTATGGAAAAAACAATAGTGACGTCTCATTAGGTTGTAGCTTTCTTTCTTAATTAGCAATATTAAAATTCTTGTAACTAGTTCAATATGAAACGTTTTTACAACTATACATAGTTTGTATTATATTTTTTTAATTGATTAGTAACAAAAATCTTAACTAATACTCAATTGTGGACGTACGGACGATGTAATGAGCCTACAACGATCACTATCCTCGAATTGAGCTATCCGTCCGTCTTTATGTTCTTCATAAAACCGACAATTCTTCTTCTTCAAAAAAAAAGATTTAGGTACTTCCAACTGCATCTAGTTCTATGTCAATATGATTGAGATTGAGTTGGTACTCTAGAACCCGACACTGGCGCCTGATCATGTAATGGCAAGAGTTGTAACTTAGCTCGATCAAAAATAACCAAAGAGAAAATCCGCCAGAAAACATTAGAATATATAATAAATACCATTAAAATTGAATAAACAAAAGACTTTAAGCACTTGATGATGACGTAGTCACATGTATACAGCTAACGACGCTGATAACATTCGATTATAAATGGTTTTCGATTCGGGTGGGTTCGAGTTCCAATTCGGGTTCGAAATGGGAACTTAATCGAGTTCGAATCAAAATAAAAAACGCAACCAAATCAGTTTCAGAATAAACATGCTATCCATTCAGTCCACACGACAAGAATTCGGGTTCGGTTCGTGGTCTGATCGTGCTTGGTTCGTAAGCGTAGACGTAGCTTTACATTTAATGACATAACACGTAAGTAGGATGACTGATGAAAATAGATAATCTTGATAGATTACCATTTAGGTACACTGTTTCAGCGAATCTGGTGTGAAAGTAGATAAACTTGCCGATGCATGTACGTAATAATAAGATAGTTGACTACCTACACATGTAGGAAAAAACTCACTAGGACAAACAAAGAATCAATCGTAAAAATAAACCGACTTTAAAATAGCATAAGTTGGTATAACCAATTCATATTATTTTTTATTTAAGGTAAACAAATTAATCCTTGTGTCGCGGGGAGTTGTACAAACATTCAATTTACACGCACAAATAAGACCTAGGCGTGGAACAAGCATTTGTTGCATCACACAAATGTTAATTGGCGTGGTGACATAATATACCACTCGGATATCCGTGCACTCATTTCTATTCTTTTCAATCACTCTTTATTCTTTTCGTAGTCCGATGGGACGGTAATCCAGCGGAGGATTTAGGATCGACAAAGGAAAACAATAAACCAGATTTTGACGCGTTCAAAAGGCCTAACCCCCATATGTTGATCATAAACAAATTACAAAGTGTTTGTGTGTATATCCGACAATATTCTAGAGCTGACCCCTTATTTTAAACGTCCTGACATTTAGTGTGAATTCGTATAAACAGATTAATTTACGTTACGGCTTTTAATAGCTACGTATTAGTACAGTGAAATGTCTTAACTTGTTTTAATAAACGTAGATTAATAGAATGGAATAGTATACAGCAGACCATGCTCGTATGGATACCTGTTTACAGTAAATAGGTAGGAATAATCTAGTGGATACGTATAAAACTCTTTATTCAGTCTATTTATTGCTGGAAACTGCAACAAAATCCGCTGCGTTGTTTAAAAGATGTAAGCATACAAACAGCGGGAACGATTTTGTTTTCTATACTATGTAAAGATTATAAATAGAGTAAAGATATTGCTTACGGCAGAACTGACTCTGGCTTTAGTTATATATATACATATATATTTCATAGTTATATGGTTTATCTACGTCAAAAGACAATATAATTGCAAATCCCTTATTTAAACAATATGCTTATATTAGCCAAGACACAACACAGTCGACAACAAACAATTTGTGGTCGACTTCCAGCAGTCCCGATTGCATATCAGACATTCATAATATAAAAAATGGAGGTCTATGAACTCATGCCAAAAAAAAACAAGTTAGTTGGTCTCTGTAATTAGAAAATATAGTTTTTTATTATTATTTTTTTCTCAAACTTTTTCGAGAACTGAATTATGTACAAGTAACTAAATCATTAATAATAAAAACTAATTGAATCGTGCTTACCGTTGTACGGACTACGATGGATACTAAAAAACTGTTACTAAACTGAATCAAGTAGGTACCAAACTTACACCAATAAACACCATTACAATATAGGTACTAACAAAACAAATACACCTAAAGATGGCTAAATAAAACAATTTGGTAACAAGTTAAAAAATATTTTAATAACAAATATTCATTAAATCGTTTAAAACTTAACAATAATGATTAATATTTACACATTTTATATGGCAGTCGTCATTTCAAACTAATAAAATATTCAACTCAATCACTAACCTAAATTACGTATTCAAACTTTCCATACAATCTGTATTTACATCTTTCTTTAATTGTATCAAAATACTTACATTCAAAATAACCTAATATTAATTAAAATTAGGTATCTTAATAATAAATAAACTATTTTCTCGTACCTACGCAACTCGTGCATTCAGCTATTTCATTAATTAATAATACAGGGAAACTTCATTCGTTCATTCATTTCCTATTCGTACAAACTGTACTTAACTTGACATAATAGTGATGGACCGTCGTTTCCTTTTATACAAAACTCGTATCCATCGACAATAAATAGCCTCTATAAAGGTTCGTGTGACAATAATAAGGATAACATTGAGAGTATTTTGTTTACGCGTCCTTCCTTCGTGTTGTAAACAGAATTTCATGTATCCAAGTATCTTAGTACAGTTGTTTCATACTGGTTCGTGAGTTTCATTTTGCGTTGACTCCACTACAATATTCTTGTGTGGAATTGTCTTCTTGTTGGGTAGAGTTAGACAGAACAACGAGTTCACTGGAAATAAACAATTAATTAGTAATGATAACACTTTCACCATAGCTAAAGAAGGTAAAAATGACTTTAAAATAATATTGTCATAGATTCTAACGAAGTTAAGTTTAAGTAAATAAAAGTAAGTAATAGAAATTTATTAAAACCAACAAAAAATCCGACTGCGTGAAAAATCGTAAACTGTTTTTTTTTTAACTTATTCAATAAATGAAGTGATTATACGTAGTGTCAGCAGAGTGAGACGAAAAGTAACTTGTTTTTCTAATTTCATTAAGTAATTAATAAGCAGTAGATACTTACCGATAATAAGGGATCCAAATAAGTAGAATCCAACGCCGCAGTTAACTTCCAGGAAAATACCGATGAGATTGGAGCCCACCATTGAGCCCACGCGGCCCATCATCATGGACAAACAGATGGCCATAGCTCTGTAACAAGCAACAATTTTTATTTAAGATTTTAGAATACAAGTATCAATCAATTAACGCAGCATATCTTGATACAATGCCAGGACATAGGCCTCATTTAATCCAGATTAAATAATTCCTTGTAGTTTATCTTTCTATTGCTATGACTTAACCTGAAATGTTATGTCATAAAATTAAGCACTGATGAAGTAACGATGGGTATATTCTAAAGCACAGTAGCGTGGTAACGTTACTTGGCTTTGTCGTTACCGGATACAATGATTGGTTTAACATCTTTGCTAGCATCCTGCTCCAAAAAGACTTTACAGTAACCATTAATCTGTTCGTAGCACTCACCTATATTTAGTTGGAAAGATTTCCACAGCCACAGCATTCATCAGCCCAATACAGGCTCCACACATCTGGAAGACCGCGAACAGTACTACACCGATCTGCTGGTTGTAGACGAGATGGGCGCAGATTCCGCTGATGCCGGTGAAGAACAGGATCACCACGAGAATGGGCTTCTTGCCCACGTAGTCCACCAGGAAGCCGACTATGATGTACATGGAGGAGAATACCAGACCGATGTAGATGGAGCGCTCGAAGGTTGACGTGTGGATTGTGTCGTCACAGATCTGGGGATACGAAAGTTGTTTGATTTTAACCGACTACGGCAGTATGTCTCATGTAGAAAAAGAAACGTTTTTTCTTTGCAGCGCCCAAAGTAATGAGACCTAAAAACAATAGTATTTTCAAAATTTACAAGTTTATCTATATACAGTGTTATTTAATAAAACTTTATACTATAGTATTTTTTTTTATATTCTAAAGTTCTTACCATGGTGCCGTTAGCGACTGCTTCCCTATTTGCGTCGAGCACATCACAGATCCTGGTCTCGCCGCCCTCGTGGTTGGCAAGCGAGTTCAAGATGGATGGGAACCACACGTAGAATCCATTGGTTCTGAAATTATTACCCTGCCGTTAAGTAAATTGTGCGTAGCAAATCAGTATTTCTTTTACGTATTCCTTTTCTTCTTCTTGACTTAAATTTATTTTAATCTCGTTATACTAAACCGCCTAATCTAGAATAGAATATTTAAATATTTTTTTTTCATAATTAAGAAAATTATTTGTTCCTATCCAACTAATTTAAGCAATGACACACAATCTAGCGTTAGTGTCAAAGAAAATACATTGTATATATAGGTAGCTTACGTAGCAAAGATTCCGAATTGGACGAAGCAGGTGAGAGCAGTCCAGGGCAGCAGCGGTGACTTGAACAAAGGCACTGTCTGCTCTTTCATGGAGGTCCATATGGCTGCAGCTCCTTTTGGACTGGTGTGCTTCGTTTGGGAGTCCACAATCAAAGATTTGACCTAAACGAAAAAGTTGTTTAAAACTTTCCACTCTTTTTCTTTACTGTATGAGTAAAATGTAACATTGAAGTATGACTAAATGATGTAATTTAAATATTTTTTTTGGAAGGCTGATCGAACTTAAGGTTAGGCCGAAAAGACGTCAGCAAGGTAACATCGATCGCTATTTGCCAGATCGATGGGAAGCGGCTCAAGACAGAAGAGCAAATGTTGGACACCTTTGCCCTTTTTTAAAAGAACAGCTTTGACTGATACTTACAGGAAAAGTATCAATATCCATCCTCGTATTAGTTACATAGATTTTCTTCACGACATCAAAGGCGGCATCATAGTTCCCAGTTGCGAACATGAACTTAGGGCTTTCCGGGGCAAAGAGTAGCAGGACTGTAGCCAGAGTGAAGGGGAGAGCACAGGCTACCACTAGCAGGCGCCAGGGACGGTACTCGATGCCGAGGAACGGCATCGGGTAGGCGAACTCTAGAGGCAGGATGAGCCAGGACACACCTGAAAATGAGGAATAAATTATTTAGCTTGGGGTCTTTATGACATGACAGCAAAAAAATACGTGTTTAGGTGATTATATAAAAGTAAATAAGCTTTCCTTCTCTATATGAGAAGAGGCCTGTGTCCAGCAGTGGGACATTTACAGGCTGGTTTTATTATAATTATTAAATAAGCTTTTATGAACCCTAAAGTAAGCTACAACTGTGTATAAGATTAAAACGACAGGCGTTCGCTTCTAAGAAACAGTTTGTGGTATAAGAGTAAATGTTTAATTTGAAATAAAGCGTTTATCTGAAACAAATATCTTTTAATACAGTTTCAATATAGTCTTTCTTTAATTGATTATTGCAAATAATTCGTTACGAAATTTGTACACTTAATTTTTATTCTTTCTCTATGCTGCTTGTCAATTGTCATTTTACGCGTATTTAGTTGCATTTTTATCGTACTATATCAAATACTCACAAGGTAGGATAACAGTTCCTATTCCGACGAAAGAGGAACCGAACGCCACCATCTTGTCTCTGTGACGAAGGTTATTGAACTCTCCCAGGTACGTGTACACAACAGCTGATGACCCCGACATACTGAAAATCATAATTATATCTTTAAGAAATCAACACTTAATTAAAGCATTTTTAGACTGGTCTTGGATAATACGATACGTTTTTTTTTTCGGTTTTAGAATATTTACAAAACATAGTTGGATAACACACTGAGCAACCACTTGTATTGTTAACTACTTTATCATTGTTTAACCAGATGCTGCCGCAACTCTTTCTTTTTCTCGATGGACAGCAGGTGCAAAAAATCCAAACAACAAATGAACAAATGATTGGTCCCCAATTTTTAGGATTGGATATTACTTGTGGTGTAAAAATTCAGAATTATTCCATAATTTATGACTCAATTGTGATGTTAGCTAAACAAAAATGTTTAATTTTCCTTCTGTAGATTATTAAAAAAAAATAACAGCGATTTTTTTTACGTAACTATAAAAAAACTCACGACAATACATTGATTTGAATCATGACGTCAAACGTTCGCCCGTTTTGTGGGAACGTCATTAGCTGACCTCTGAACTTTGATTCGCTTTATCTCAGAAGATTTAACATATTTTGAATACTAATAAATATAATAATGGCTGATATTTTTTATAATTTTTAACTTACAGACTAAATCGATTTTTACTTTTCATGCCAACATCCTATTGCTTATAAGTCCTGTAATATTTGTTTCATGTTTCAAAAGATTTCATGCCTAAATGTAGTTGTGTTGTCATAAGGATATGACACGTTTATCTTCTTTTTCTTCCCATTTTAATGTATTAAATGGTCACTTACAATACTGCTGACAAAAAGATCAGCACGCCGAAGGAGATGACTTCTGGCGCGAAGCTGGCGAAGGCGGAGAAGACGGCGGACACCAGCATGGAGAACAGCATAACGGGTCTCCTGCCTCGCGTATCCGCTAGCCAGCCCCAGAAGTACGACGTCAGGATTATAGCTGGAACATAATAACTTTGGTTATTCTTGTATATATAGGGTGTTACCGAAAGGGTATATGACGGGCCTGTTGGTCTAGTGGTTAGTGACCCTGACTGCTAAACCGGAGGTCGTGGGTTCGATTCCCACCCAGGACGAATCTTTGTGTGATGAGCACGATCATTTGTTCTGTGTCTGGGTGTAATTTATCTATAATATGTATGTATTTAGAAATATATAAGTATGTTTATCAGTTGTCTGGTTGCCATAGCACAGGCTCTGCCTAGTTTGGGATCAGATGACCGTGTGTGAGATGTCCCAAGATATTATATATTATAATTTTCAGTTAATAGATTTTCAGTTATTTTTGTTTTCTTACCTAAGAAGGGTATAGCGGAGAGCCAGCCCCGCTGCTGTAGCGTGAGCTCGAGGTCGCACTGCGCCGCGGGCAGGATGTAGCCGAGCGCCAGGCTCTGCATGATCATGCCCATGAGAATCAGCCCCGACATCAGCATGTGCAGGATGTTGTACATGCCGAAACCTGAAGATATTGGAACATAGTGGTTATTACCAGACTGCGCCAGATAATGTATGTATGTACTTATGTATATTTCTTTCGCACGCCCTGTAGCATAAACGGCTTTATGGATTTTAGTTTGAGAGGTGTTAGATTCATCATAATTGTGAGAATGACAAGGTATATTAAAAATAAAATGGATGATTTTCGGCGCCATAGAGTCTTAAAAAAATGTTTTTTGCTCAAAACCTATCTATATCTAGGGGTATCAAAAGGGCACGAGCAGACGATTCCAAAAATGTAACTCACTAATAAAGTAAATAAGAAAAATGATGATGATTTTGAAAGTCATTTTTATTTATCAGTATATTTTTATATTAATACTCTTTCTTCATGATACGAATTGATATCTAATGTGAAGACTATTAGCACTGATAATTATTGACAGCAGTTGAGTTCTTAAAGTCCTGATAATTATAATTAATCGTACTAAGGCATACTTTATTATCTAGCATTTGTGTGTACTGAATAACAATATTTTGTAATTAAGATAGCATTTAGGTGACGAAAACTCTTTAAAACTTCGCTCTCACGAACTAATTATAGTAAATTACTGTAGGTACTTACTATCTATTTGAATGACAACAACATCTCAGTACAAACAAATGATACATTATCATAAGATATAACTGCGGTGGGGTTTCCCTAATTACACCCTGTTTACCTAACTAATATACATAAGTCTAACTCTACACAAGACATAAAATCATTATTACGTCCCGGACTCGCAAATATTTAGGAGTTACGACCTTATCAAAACTAACTCGAAACACGTAAAATTGGATAGATAAAGAAAAACACGTGTGAAATGTCTCGAGTTAAGATGTGTGCAAATAGTTAATGTTTTAATTTAACTTATAAAGGTAAATAATGTCGATCGAAACGTATAAGGTTTACGTAGTAAGTGGCAGATAAATTCTTTGTTTAACTAGAAAAGTGACTACTATGATTTCATAAATAATGCCCAGCCTAATGACTAGGTGTGTCCGGCATTTACCCCTTTTTTTTTGTTACGGGTTGAAAATCTAATGACTTCAACCCACGCCGAGGGCACGACGTGGGGATATGTCGGACTTGCACCGACTAAAAACACCCCGGTCCCGTCCTTGCCTTTGCCATAGTCCTGGGTTCGCTAAAGCATGCTGTGGTGGGCCTCAGTCCTTGTAGGACCCCTACTAGAGGGGTAGGTGTACAGTGTCTACCCCTCACTCTTTCCAAAGACGGACACGTGGGACTTCGTGTCCGTATCCTCCAGCCCGGCTCCAATTTACCTTTGCGTAAGTAGGTCCCGTTCCCGTATGAGATACAATTTTTTTTGTGTCGTTTTTGAGTAATTTTTAGGGTTCCGTACCTCAAAAGGAAAAAACGGAACCCTTATAGGATCACTTTGTTGTCCGTCTGTCTGTCTGTCTGTCTGTCTGTCTGTCTGTCTGTCTGTCAATACCTTTTTTTTTCAGGAACGCGTGGAGGTATCAAGCTGAAATTCATATCAAATACTCAAGTCTATGGTCTCTTGGAGCTGTGAAAAAATCAAACTTCTAAGTCAACGCGATCAAAAGATACTCCCGTTTATGCCGCAAAATTCCGCAAATTTTCGAAACTCGCACGGGAATCAAAACCTACAGGGTACTTCCCGTGAACTCAGAATCTTGAAATTTGGTACGAAGTAACGTCTTATAGTACAGATAAAGGAAAAATTGCGAAAACCGTAAATTTTTAGTTACATCATATAAAAAAAAATATTTCTGATTTTTTTTTTTTCATTTTGCAATTATCATACCATAACTATGACTCGATCGTAGTGATGGGTGAACTTTTACTTATATACCTACAGGTGTGTACGGAACCCTCGGTGCGCGAGTCCGACTCGCACTTGGCCGGTTTTTTATAGTTATTCTGCTATTCGAATTAGAGATAAATGCAACAAATCAAAGGTCATAAAATAATATCGGTACTGGTTGTAACTAACCCGACTTTGTTTTATATATTTAAGATCCAGTGGAAGGGACTTTATGAAATATGTTCATGTGGTACTTCGACGCGATAAAGGTCATAATTAAAATTTATGTTCCGAATAAACAATAAATATTTTTCTGATATTTAGTACAATATTTAATAATTATATACCTAGTAACTATATTATGGTATAGGTAAATATCTATATATTATAGGTATATATATTTATTATATCTTTACTGAGCTAAGTTTATAAGTAGGTACTTAATTCTTCGTGGATATACCTACTTGATGTATTTGTTAAGATATTATTAATTAACATGATATGCATTACAAATTATATATTGGCTTTGGATTTTAGACTCAATAATTCATTTATTATCTGATAATGTTATTAGGTACTCACTAATTATTGCTCATCAACAATATTTAGTGGGTCGCTGGTGGTTATCAGTCGAATACGTTGTTATTCGCGACTAATTGAAAAGATTTTAGATATCAATAAGTGTAAACAGGATACTTGCATGACTTGATTTCGTGAGTAAATAATTAAAAGATAAATTTTAAAGCAGTAAAAGTCGTGAAGAGCTAAAATTTGGCAAAGTATTCATATTCTGCCTAGTGACCGACTACAGAAGGCGCCTCCAAAAATATTCTAAAATACCCTAATACCAGTTTTTCATAATATAAATAGTATATTTTTTTCTAATAATTAGTATTAAATACCTAAATCATTTTAGAAAAATTGGCCTATTCATTGGCCCAACAATATATCTATGGGAATAATTTGCGCCAAGTTTTGGGCCAAATTGTAAAGCTGACTTATTTGATTGCCTTGCAAGTGGCGATTAAGAAACTTGCGTCACACTCAACATTGTTGCAACATTATCTATACGTATGGGTGGGTCAGTGACTATTAATCATTGACTATTATTATTGGAGCAAAACAAACAAAAGGTAGGTGCTGTGACATAGTCCAGTGGTTTAAGAACGCATTATTAAAACACATTTGATTGTGCAGAAAATGAGATTGTACTAAAGACAAAATGAAGTTAGAAGTTCTTGTCGAATCAGCGGTGTTATTCTGTAAGACCTCATTCTAAACTTCGAATCTGAATCCGCTGTGAGTTTCTTGATTGGCATTCCAAAAACTCGGTTGATAATTCGAATGTACACTAGCGCTACACTTGCGAGCGTGTCAGCGAGTTGAACTAATTTGACGTAAGATTTTGACTGATAAAGTATGATGATATAAGAAGTGGGATTCAGTAAGGTAATTTTTCTTGTCACTTCAACGCTCACTTCGCACTCGAATCCGATCGAAATCAATGTCATTTTGAACCTTATGCGAAGTGAGAGTAAATAGCGAAGTAAGAAGCGAGTTATTGTTTGAACTTTACAGAATCGACGTGCTGTTCCTTACATTATTTTCTATGGTCGAGAACTGAAACGGAAATCACTTTGAAGCCGGCGTTAAGTCTCACTCTGTCTCTGTCCCTTTAAACTGTGAAGTAGCGACAGATACACATTCGAGAACGATTTAATTTGCGTTTCAGTATTCAGGGGTTAAATTTCTGTATATATGAAGACTTTAACCTTCTCTTATACCTGTGTAATATAGCTGTATGTCGGTCGCCCTCTAAGGTTCTGTTTTGACTGTTTGTCAAGGGACGAACGGTTTCATTGTCAAAAAGTCAAAACTGAAACTATTTTAAATTTTGCTGATGAGGCAGTAGGTAGGTGTTGCATTTTCTACTCACTAGGTCTTATAATCTCAGTCTTATATCAACTAACTAGCGTGTTTGTTAAAGTTACATGGTTACTAAATTAGTATAAGAAATAAAAAGTAAATAAGTAATTTCCCAGACAACTCTTATTTAAATGGACTTTGCCCACAACAGACCGTCGAATGAAACAACGCTATGAAACAACGCACATGAAACAAACATTTTTGTCCTAATTAATAAAGTAATATGGTTGATTTTCATTAGTTAGTTGTGTAATTGAAATTAATTTGTTACAAATCTACGTCAAAATGATAAGAAATTCCTTTATTCAATCACATTTCTGTTTTCAAAGTAGAGCATGAGTAAATAAGCCTATAATTATTTAAAAGCATAGCTTTACAAACAGTGATCTACTATCGAGTCTACTATTTACATGAATAATAAATCTTGTATATTGAGGATAAAGAGTTTGGAAAATGCGTTTAAGGAAAGCGGTCGAATACTCAAACGTCAATTAGTGTAAAGTCTCTTAAAGTTAAGTTGCGTTTCACTATTTGGGGGGTAAGAGACAACATTGACTTCTTATATTGAAGTTAACGAAACTCATTAAAAAGTAATCCGACAAGAAACATGTTTTTCCCTTTATTGTTTGATACTTTAGTAAATAATTGTTAAGATAAACAAAGATTATTATCTGCGCATTGCTGTCGGGCGGCAGCTGTGCAGAATTATGAGTAGTAAATATTTTGATGGTTGTACTGTTATGCTGTACTTTGTTAGATCGTTACGTCACTTACCCGATAATAACATGGCTTCGTCCAGTGAGGCAGCTGTGCTGTCACCTTTCTTGCCCCCTTTATCCATTGCGGTGTTTGTTGATGTGTCTTCTTCCAAGAGCTGAAATAAAAAAGATATCATTAATTATAAATCTATCAAAAACATTGTTGATTCCATACTTACGCTCACCCGTCTACCCTAAGATCCATAACTTCGTTGGTATATTTTTGACAAACAAAAATTTGGTCCTTTGTACCTAAAAGTGTTGACGAACAATCACGAAAACATTGAGTGATATACAACAACTCGAAGCAGTGACATATTTAGCAATACATGTATTGTGCGCTGAAGCTACCATATTGGACATTGCCTAGATTAACATTTACCTCGATGTCGGGTACTATGTCATATTCATATGGTCTTTCTGTCCGCATCATAGATCTGCTGTTAGCTCGAAACCTACAAAAGTTGAAGATAATAATGTTTTGCTTTTTTTTGGAACGCCAGGTTTTTTTTTTTCGAGTTAACCCAAACAGTTCGTGCCTGAAAATAGACAATAGCAACAACCCAGAAAAAAGGTTTGGTTATGATCTAGACGTGTCTTTGAGGGCTGGTTCGAGGCAGCCAGGTACAGTATTTAAGAGGCCCCAGCTTAAAATTATAATTAAGTTAGACTAAGTTAAATCATTAAGTTTTTTCGATTATTTATAATTTCTAGTAACGAGATAGAAATAGATATAACAATATTGCTTTTATGTTGAACTAATCGTAGGTGTCGTAGAATTTTCGAGTTCTCCAATGATAACGCTGGTAAAACCTAGTGAACAAACAGTTTGTCCTAAATAAATGTTATAAAAGGATTAGTGGTTTTTTAGCGTTATCATTAACATTTTCCAAAGAAGACGCGCGTTTTAATTGTTTATCCCCCCGATAATATTTTTACGAAATATTCCAATGAGCTAATGATTAAATGTTATCAACTCCTAAATGTTTACATTATAGCTGTTTATCAAGATATTTTAAACATACGCATTAATTTTTAGAGATTTATACTAAATATTTTAAATATCTGTGTGTAAATCTGTCTGTTACGGCTAAAACGCTGAACCGATTTAGATGAAACTTGGTATCTGGCAAGCTTGGATTCCAAGAAAGGTTATAGGCTATAATACCGATACCCACATGGGCAGAACCGTAAGCAAAAACTAGTAATAAAATAAAATTAATCGTCGTATCTATTTTGATGTTTTCATACGTGGATAAGTGGTTAGATACTAATTTAAGGAAATTACAATTTAATGTTTTCGAAAATTTTAAGCATACGTTTCGCTTGATAAGAGGTATATATTTGATTTCGAGGAATACCTACCATGCTACCATTAAAATACTTGTAGCAGCTATCTGCTACGGTACTATTACCGTACACAGCTGGTGGCTTGGAGGTTAATTTTAATCGGTAAAATACGTATGCAAATATAATAAGGGTAATTTTGTATGCATATTTCCAATGCTAGTCACAGTTTTAATAGATTTTAATAGATTTGCAGGTATGTAACTGCAATGGATATATTTAATACTACTATATGTTTTAGCCGCTTATTAAAAGCATTAAATTCTAAAACATGAAAGCCCGAACTCGGATGGAATACTTATATGCACAAAAGGGCTTACAATTTTAAATATTTATGTGTTATTTTATTATTTATTGCTCTGTTATAAATTATGTTGTGTTATTCGCCAATGCAAAACAAATAGATAATAGAGAAAATTGCGAGTTGTATCAAATTTATGTGGATTTTATTTTAAATATTTGTCGAGTTGACCCGTACCATCGTGGAACAAAGGTTATTGAACGGTCAGGTACAATAATGGGTAAAAGGACCACTGTAAATTGTGTAATACGATGACTTACGATGAGTAGGTCCTTAAACTCGATATAAAGTTTCACTTGTCATACATATATACTGTAGAGGATAATATAGAATTAGTTTAATACTGTTTTATAAGGGATCCTATTAATAAACCTCCGCTATCCGTCCGTCCATTCGTCCATCTGTCTGTCAGCGGGCTGTACCTCATGAACCGTTATAGTGGTTCAATTAACGGATTTGAGTGCACAAGGTTGCAGTTCGAACCCATTACAGGCAAGTACCAATGTGACTTTTCAAAGTTATATGTACTTTCTTAATTATTCTAAGGCACCGCTGGCAATCGGTGAAGAACAACATCGTGAGGAAACCTGGATTCCAAAAACTAGAATCCGAAATCGCCAACCCCCAATGAGCAAGCGTGGTGATCAATGCTCGTGCCTTCTCTATATGAGAAGAGGCCTGTGCCCAGCAGTGGGACATTTATAGGCTGGTATTATTATTTATCTGACTAACATTAAAAGAAATTAGTCATCTCTTTACTATCTAAACTTTTTACAATCAGATTCAATTAATATACGTAGATATGATTTAGATGAGTAAGTAAATTTATTTACCGTCATTGACACGCCTGCGATACCATTATCTGTGCTATTAATTCTTTTATAAGCGGTCACAAAGGGATTATCAGACGAATTGGTGGATTTCAAGGTTACATGGTTGCTAGTTCGTGCATTGAACTTTCGTATCCTTATTAATAGGTATTTGTCTAGTGACCTAAGGGTGATTTTTTGAGTAAGGACTTTTAGAGGCCCAGACTGTTTTACGAGAGCATCCTTAGGATGCGATGGGGATCAGCTGGTTTTATCCGTTATAAAAGAGCATATAAGCACTTTTTAATTCGCTTTTCTTTTACTATTTTTCATTAAAGGTAAATTTTTCGACCATTGCCGAATAATATTATATTAACGTCGTAAAACTTTCTCTCTTTACTTAAAACTAAAGGGATCTAGACCATATGTACCTACTTGAGTAAATTTCGTATCATTAACTCCGATAAGTTACCTTAATTCACTGTTTTTTTACTAATATGTATTGTGCTGTTACCCGCAGCACGCCCGTGCGGGTGTCGATTATCGCGGCAGTAAGTATGTAAGCCTATGTCTTTCTTAGGATCCAA
Source organism: Diachrysia chrysitis (assembly GCA_932294365.1). NCBI lineage: Eukaryota > Metazoa > Arthropoda > Insecta > Lepidoptera > Noctuidae > Diachrysia > Diachrysia chrysitis. Next base: position 12,010,750 of record OW028652.1, on the reverse strand, counting down.
GCTTACCACATGCCAAGGTTCATCCAAATCGGTTTAGCGGTTTAGACGTCAAAGCGTAGCAATAGAAAGACAGGCACGGTTACTTTCTAATTTATAATATAAGTATGGAGTATGGAGTATGGATAATATAGAATTAGTCAATCAAATGATATCCCAATCCTAAGTTTTTAGTAGGTAAGTATTACTAAGTACAGCATGTATGAATGATAGCGATGTTTTCAAATTGCATCACTTTTGACCCTACGTAGAGCAGGTAAACACAATCTTATCGCTGACATTAATATCACAGCTTGCAAGTTTATATCAACACTTTCCTGTAATACATTAATTAATATGTGTTTTTTTTTGTGGACGCCATCGCTTTGAATTAGGACTCATATCTTAGAAATATTCTTTTTTGTTTCTAAATTCAAGATTTAAAACGGAACATAATTTATTTGTGACAAATTTAAAATTGCGACTCGGAGGACCAATATTTTTGGTCGTTTTTGTATCTTTAATCCACGTGTGGTTTTCGAAAGTTACACGTGACTCAATCGTTTTGTATTTAACTAGCGATCCGCCACGGGTTACACGGGCACAAATCGTTAATTAATTATACACACAATCCTTTCTCTTGAATCATTCTATCCATTGGTTAGAATATGGATATCCGTTCGGTAGTTTTTGAGTTTATCGCGTTCAGAAAGACGGACTGAAATACGCGATGGGGACTGTTTTATAGATAGATTAATTATGTATTGTCTAGATAGATAAATTACAGCATTTACTTAGTATGTTTGTGTATACAGATGTCTCCATAGTTAAATTAAATAAGCATTATTGTTGTAAAATATACATTATTGTAATTATTCACTTTCTTTTGTTTTTTTTTTGTAGCATTAAAACAGTTTAGAAGGATGTCTTTTGTTCGACTCTTAGGTTATTGGCTATACCTATCGTTAATTTTGTTTATTGTTTAATTAGTAAGTTTATATTAAATACTTGGAAATCACGTTGACTACAGGCGATATGACACAGTACAGTAACACAAAACATGAATGAGCTAATAATAACTACTTGTTGCAGGAACTAGATCATACGTTGTTGCAAGCATTAGATAAATAGATAATTATGGTCTCTCTCGTAAGGCTCCCTGTTTTTGAGATTTTTTTTTTATTTTTCTCCAAGTACCATTGTGTAGTCAGTGTAGATGGTACCATGAGTTACATACTAACAGTAAAAGGAATTCATTTTTATTTAATTCAGTATAATCGTAATGTCAGATTTTTTCTCTAAAAATACTAATTTATAATTTTAATTTCACTTCATGTATTTTAGTATTCATGGGAATTTATTTATTTTACATAATTAAATTTAAAATCCAGAAAGTATATTTAGACAAAAAAAAAAAGATTTTTTATTTTATACACTGTCACTTTCATATTCCATTTTCAAATTTGACGTTTTTATTCTTTTTTTACAACTTCGAAATTATTTTAAAAATATAATTGATTACGAGCAGTACTCACTTTAAATTTCGAGCGTCTATCAGTGTTGTGCTAGGTCCAGCGCGCGCGCGGTGCAGTGCATGATACGCCACTATACATACGACTGATTAATTTTGACTGTTTCGCCCCTGTTTTATTTCATTAGTATCGCTAACATCTAAACAAGAGATAAGAGCACGATCCGATTCTGCTTAAACTTTAGACAGTTTGAAAAATTAAGGTTATCACTTTACGCTACAAAATTTTTATACTTCCCTACATGTTTTATTAAAATTGTTTTTTTTTGTTTGGCCAGTGTAACCGAAAAGTTTGTTTTCGAATGGCCTCTGCTAAAAAGAAGGGATAAGGACTCCCGTGTTAGCAAGTGAGGACCAAAGGACCGGATCCTTTGACTTCCCCCGGGACCAAGGAAGTCAGCGATATTTTTACCTTCATAAATTTAGGCAACGGAGTTTACAAATAAAAAAATCATTCTACTCTTACTGTATAGGTCTTCAAGCTATTATATTTTCGATAATTTGTGTAGCTTGGTCAAATGTCAAATTATTTATAACACTAAAGTTAAGATAATTACTCGGTAATTCGATATCTGATGCCATAATTACATCAGCATAATGTTTATTTATTGTTTTAGTTCCTACGGAGTTAATCGTAACTCTATCGTAAATAATAAGATCTAATAACAGGTCTCGGTTATTATCAGTTCTAGACGGACACGAAGTACCTAAGAAAGAAGTAATTGGAATACTGTAGACTGAAATCCATAAATTAAATCATAATTGTCAGATTTTATAAAAGAGAATTATTGTGTAATACCTGATCAATAAGTTATAAATATTAAATAAAGAATTAGTTATCTTCTTCTGCCTAGCCTTTTCCCAATTTTACATGGAACGACTGTCTATCTGACCTCTACAACCCATTTTACTACGTAACACAGTATCCCATGATAAGACTGATTGTCAGAATTGTACTCACTCAACGACTGCCAAAGAACTAGTTATATCAGATTGATATTACAACTTAACACTGATGTATCGACCGTACCTACTAAGAGACACGAAACCGGCCAACAAAAGAGGTGGGAAAAACAATGGCGTCAACTAGCAAAAAAATAATGCACTTACATTTTGGTAACCGTACGAATTAGGAACAAATAATGGGCTAAGATGATAGACATCGGGGTTCCAACTCATTTTACACTCGTATAAGTAATACTGACCAATTTTTAAGAGCCCGTCTGATATTGTTTAAACATTGAGGGAGATAACGGGCCGCGGGAGGGCTCGGCGTGAACTTGGGGTCGCAATTAATGGACCTCTGTGCTTACATAACTACGTGTAAACTGTATAGAGATCAGATCATTCGTTATTGGAAAGTGTTGATGACTGAGTATGAAAAGTCATAATCTAATTGTCCGACAGTTGGATAATAAAAAAAATATTAGACACGTACTTTGTTCTTTTCCAAAATATGAAAATACTAAGTCGATACATTGAATCAAAGTTCAGGAGTGGGGGCTAAATATCGTCATGCTTGCGTACGAAATGTACGAAATTGTACCGTCAAGCGATATTTGAAATCAATGTACCTATCGGCGTGAGTTTTTAGTTACGTTAAATAAGAAACAATACGGTCTATTTTTTTTAATATCTATCTGATAGATATTAAAAACAAAGTTAGTAAAAAAAAAGTCTTTCGAATGTAGATTTCCGTTTTGTTGGTTTTTTTTTGTCTTCTCGGTATTTTCGCTAATTGTCAACTGATATTTTTAAGTAACCTAAGATATATTTTAAGGACGCTTTAATAATTAATTTTTTCAACACATTTTAAACTTTTCATGAAGTTGATTGTTGTTTACTTACACTATGAATATATAGGTTCTGGTTTTTTATATATTTTATATTTAAGTCCTGAGACACACTTACTAAATATTTTAAAGTTATTTGGATTATTAATTACCACTTAAGTAAATCTGATGATTCAAGTAGGTACTAATTTCACTTGCAAACATATATATAAGGCTCTACCTTATGTCCTGACGTTTGGACCTTTTTCACCGTCCGTGGTCAGGGCCAGACTGATAGAGATAACCAATCGAACATTTTATATTGAAAACAAATCTAAAGTAAAACATATTTATTACTAGAAGATTCATTTCCTTATCTTTCTGAAATAAAAATATAATGCGTTGACCTTTTGATAAAAGCACCATCGATGCAGTATTTTGTTTTACAATTTTTTGCCCCGGACGTCGTCTGCGCGAAACATAACGATCGATTTTCAAAAATGTTGTTACAAAATTGTCTCTGATATAAGATTATAATATGGTAGCAAATAAAGTCAACGTCTGATGCTCCCAGCCCCTCTCGTTAATGCTGCTCGAATCGCTCAAATGTATGGAAGTGACAAGTCTAAGTCACAAATGTAAAATGTCATTTCCATACATTATTTTTTTAAACATATTCTATTATAGTTCACGCTTGTAGAAATGTCACTTGGCTACAGGGACATACAGGGCTACAGGGCTGAGTATAGTTGTGCTAATTATATTACCATCCTTGTTCACCGGCCAATCTCTTTGCCCTGTCCTCAAGCTACTGTACATTTAGTTGTGAAAGTCTCTATGTGATAATTTCATATAAAAAAAATCCCTACATTCATAATCATAATTATACTCTGTAAACCGTTAAAAAAATAGTCCTGTCTATTACTTTTTAGGTATGTAGATATAAAAATCAATTTAAAACAAGTTAGCCAACTATATAGAACACCATAAAATCCAAACAGGTGTAGCTAAAAAAAAGAATAGTAAAGTGAATGGGAGCGGTGGAGATAAGGATAGATTAATAGATAACGCTGACACGGTTCATACATTCGGATACTATTATTTTATTGTAATCCTGAATATAACAGGTTTATAAGTCGTTCATAAAAAATGTTACGACAGAAATTCTATTAATTATTATTTTTTGTTATTTACATTGAAAACTATCTTATAACGAGGATAACAATAATCCTTACTAATATTATAAATGTGAAAGTAACTCTGTCGGTCTGTCAGTCGCTCTTTCACGCCAAAACTACTGAACTGATTGAAATGAAATTTGGAACACAGATAGTTTAAAGCCTGAGACAGGATATATGCTACTTTTTGCAGCAATAACCGACATGCGCGTGCGCATCCGCGGGAAACAGCCAGTTACCTATATACATATAAAAAAAGATGTTAAACTAATTAAAACCTAAAATATGGCATCAAAAAATTTGCGGAGTATGGATAGGAAGAAGGGTGTAAGGTCTAGTGGGTGTTTTCACTGCCGGTCAACCAGACTCAGAAGACCAAACTACTGATGGCGAAAGGAGTCTTAGCTACAGTAAGAGGGCAAAGACATAAGCTGAACACAAATAGTTGAAGAAGACTGTTTATTTTTGCAACAAATGTAACTGATATACTAAAATAATTGTATGTACCTACAGAAACGTGGGTTTGTTTGTGAGATTAGGTCACTCGTGGTGCGGATGCTGACTTCCGCTGACTGCTGCAGTTGTACGGTGAACTTTGTGTTCATGATCATGCAGGAAACAGAGTTTTTAAGGTGTCACTGTAGATTTCTAGCTCAGTGACAACCCTAGACTCTTAACATAGTTTCTATCACATGCATTTTGTGCACGTGAACGAAGTCGCGTTGATACTAGTAAATATAAATAACGTGCATCTTAAATGATAAAAAAGAGTTTTTATTTAACTTGGTATTAAAAGTTTTATGAACTGGAAAAATTTGGGTTTGTACTGAGAAAAATGTAGAATGTAGTTCTAGATGCCGTGTAGTGTCTAAAGAGCCTCTGGTGAAGTGACTGTGACTTAACTTGTTGGATATCGTATAAGTGACTTAATAAAGTTATGATCTAATTCTTGATCCTGTTAGTTATTTGTACAAACTCATATAAGTTTACATCATTCATATTGTTTTGATGCTAATTAGATTACCTCTTCAAGTAATATCATAACAAAATTTTATATATCAACGTTTATAGCTAGGTGTATAAGTATTAATAGACATTTGTAAATATTTGTAAACATACCGAGACCCCTCCGTGCCTTGGAAAGCACGTTAAGTCATACGTTGATCTTTGACAGTATTAAGATTTTTCCAATTTCTTTTTTAAAATTTTAGTATTAAGATTAAGATCTTTTCAATTCTGACAATCAGTCTTACTTTGGGATATTGTGTTACCCGGTAAAATGGGTTGTGAAAAGGATTCTTCTGCTCTTATGACTATCGGTTTCCATCACCACCTTTTTGCCACTTCTGCTGGGTGATTTAAAAAGCTACATAAATAAACCAAATCCAGCCTACATGGGTTGTTGAACCAATCTTTCAAGTTGACGTGAAAGGTCCACCGACCTTTCGCCACTCGCTCCCACTCCAGAACTTAATTTTATTGTGAAAAAGCAAAACTTACGAATTTATTTTTTTATTATCTAACTGACGGACCAAGTAATTAGATTTTGACTTTTTATATACCCAGTCATCTGCCCCATTGTTGGACGTTATCGTGACATTGTATAGTTATTGTTCCTTTGATTTGACGACCTCCGTGGTCGACTGGCGTATTCACCGGTTTTCAAGGAGTCGGTCGCCAGCTCTGAGGTCCCGGGTTCGATCCCCGGCCGGGTCCATGTAGAAAACCACTTTTCTACATTATCTCGGGTCTGGGTGTTTATGGTACCTTCGTTATCTCTGAATTCCATAACACAAGTGCTCTAGCTACTTACTTTGGGTGCAGAGCAATGTATGTGATGTTGTCCACATTTATTTATCTATACTTAATATTATAAAGCTGAAGAGTTTGTTTGTTTGTTTGAACGCGCTAATCTCAGGAACTACTGGTTCGAATTGAAAAAAATCTTTTTGTATTGGGTAGTCCGTTTATTGAGGAAAGCTATAGGCTATATAACATCACGCTACGACCAATAGGAGCGGAGCATAAATGAAAAATGTTGCAAAAATGAAAAACCGTTGAAACTAAAACACGCGAACAAAGTCGCGGGGGACAGCTAGTTTATTTATATAGCTTAGACCGAACCAATATACACTTTAGTCTATGAAACGAACCGATATTATTTGCCTATATATGTAGGTACCACAATGTTACTTGACGAGATCGTGACGTCGAAAGGTATGTATTTGAAAAAAAATTGAGGAATTTTAGGAAGAGTTCTTGTCATAAATAGAGCTCTATCGAGCATTATCTTGTTCCCCGCGTAGTATTACGTTGTAAGAACTGTGTGTCATTAAATACATAAATCATTCTAATGTACATATTATAAAAACTAATCTAACTTGTTTCTGAAAACATTGTTTATAGATGTTTGTGAAGCTGAAGAGGGTATTAACATGTTTTTTTTATGAAATACTAGCGGCGATCGCGACTTTCTTCACGTACTTTTATAAATAATAATTGTAGTCTGTTATCCTGAAGTGCTAAGCTATAACCACTATTATAATTGCTTCAGTAGTTTTCGCATGGAAAATAAAAACAAACATTAATACATTCTCACACAGTGTCACATTTTTAATATGAGTGGAATGTTTCTCCATAAAACGTGTTCCGAAAAAGATAGTCGCAAATTGTTTTTCCTTAACGATATTTTGTTTTGTCGGTTCAACCATTAAAAAACTAAATTTTAAGATGAATTTTTAATGAGAACAGTCACGCAAAAATATATCGCAAGGTCAGAAAAAGGGTCAGATGTCCGATTTAATATTAATAAATTACGTATAATATATATAATATAATTACGTAGGTAAATAGTATAGGTATATAGTATAGTATAGGTAATCTTGCCATAGTGATGTAAACACGATAACACTGATAAAGTAATAACCATTTAATTAATTTAATTTGATTAAATGCTTATTTATAGGCTATGGAAATATTGTTTTCTGCCTTGAATGTTAGGCAATTTATTTTGCTACAGATTTTTGTAAATATAAATCCAACATTCTTGATAAGTCGAAATTTCGGTATTTAATCTATTTGATCTGTTTTGAAAATACACGTATTTTTTTGTTTTTAATTATCTTATTGATAACACCCGGTAACAACGATATAAAAAAAAACATTTGGCCTCTTCAGGTGCTGATGGTGGCGTGCCATAGGAGAGGCCTATGTCCAGCAGTGGACGAAGATAGGCTGATGATGATGATGATGATGATGAGGTGCTGATTTTGTCCGCCGGACATTTTAAACAACTTCGGACATTTCAAGCATATTTTTTTTAACGTTAAATCTACTTTTATGTAAATTATTACTTAACCAATAAATAAATATTGTATTGTATGTTTAACATTACATATAGTAGAATACAAATGAAGATAAGTCTAGATGGAAAAATAAAACAGCATAGTACGATTACTTTAAAATTGTTTTATTAATTCGGAAAATATACAAATAAGTTTTCACAACATTACCCTGAGTTATGAAATCAAATATAACAGCTAACCTTAAATGACCGGTTATTATATAACTATTTACACATTAATGTAAAAGAAACGTCCTTCAAAGTAAGTGATAATCAATTTCAAATTGGAAGGAAATCAATAAAAAACTTGAAACAAGAAATATGTGCCTATAATAAATTGAGCGCATGAACAAAGACACCGACAAATTGAAAACGATTTGTTTTTTCAAGCCGGTTAATTACATATATAGAAGGGCACTGTATTTTATGTTTAATTAAATATTAGTCTTTCATTTTGAGGTTTTATGCCTGTTGGAATATCCAATGTTTACTGCTTTTATTTCGCCTCACGAAAGTTATAAAAAAAAACTTACAAAATATTAAGTTAAGTCAAACATAACACATATCATCCTTTTATTCTCTTTCAGTCCTTTCTTAAACATATTTTACACATTTGTATCATTTTCGCTAGTACATTTTTAGTTTTCTCAAAGAATATAAGACAGGATTCAAATATTTCTTTTTAAGAATAGAAATTGGCTTACTAAGAAATTTTTTAATTCATAATAACAGCGCGTTTCCAAATGGACCCCACTTTACTGTACGTTTTTTTCTCATTTATTTGTCATCTCATATGATTTTCACTGGCTTTTAAACATCAAACTTAAGTAATTAATAATATTTTTGGTGACTACTTTGTGTCGCACTATGTTAAAGCAGAGATCGGACAACTAGCGTTGGCTTTTTATACAAATTGGTTTTTCTATATTAAAGAGAAAACGCGAGTTTCAAGTTTCAAGAAAATCGCACTCCATTTCAATCTCTATTCGTATTACAATAGGAGAGATATTGCCATGCAAGGGTCCGTACAAGTATAAACTCCTATAAAGTTAAGTAATGGTTTTATCAGCTGTCTCTGACGGCGGGACGAGGCTTCAAAACTTTTTCAGATGGCAGGAGAAAACTCAGGGCAGCGCATACTGTGAACAAAAAATCATTTAGAACCCCTCACGTAGTGTGGATATACTAAGATATATATAATAGATACTGAGTAATGAAAAACTTCTTTATAAGCAATACTTAATTAGACTTATGTTTAATTAGATTAGTTTATTTTATTATTTATTTTGTGTATGTATATATAGTTAAGTTTATTTGTAATACAAACATAACAAATGGTTTTTTGGATGAGGTCTACTGCAGTTAGCCTGAGCGCAGGCTTTGACTGCTTCACCGGACTTTACATAACAAATGGCTTTTAAAAGTATATATATTAGACTTAATATAAACACATGGAGTTAATACAAAGACAACCAAAAGTGGTAATTAAGTATTTGACCCCATTTTTTTCAGATGGCCTATTCACCCAAGATCACACATTGAATTGAGATTGAGTTCTTCTAATTAAATTCAAAATTCCCCCCTCCCCCGAATACTGAAAGGCAACTTAACTTTAAGACCTACTTAAATATCTATCTGTTGCTACTATACACTTTACAGAGACAGAGACAGCATGAGTGTTAAAGGCGACTTAAAACTAAACGTTTCAGTATTCGGCCATCAGATTTTGTAGACGCCTTAAAATATTTTTTTTTTAGAACAGAGTGAATTTTTTGTACGTAAATCTATATAGAACGTATAAACAAACACTTGAGTCAATAGAACTTTAATCAACTTGTTTATTTAATGAAACGATTACGCGATTAATAAAGGTTATTGTGAGTTAAACCATTTTTGTTTTTGTTCGAACTACGCATTGTCTGTGCAAATAAGAATGTGTAACAACAATCCTATCAAAAACAATTCGTGTAAACTAACGCCAAGACGACTACATATTGCGTACACTGTAAAAGTTTTCAGATCTTATGGAGAGCCAAGCTCCTAACCTAACACTCTCTAACTCTCACACTGGTTTCTGAAAGGCTAATCAATTTAATCTGTTGTATAATAGTTATTAATTTAAACTTGACATGTTTAATAAGTACCTACTCTATTGACATCATATCCTAAGAATTTAAATTTTTTAGCACTGTCCAGACCGAATCTATAAATGCCTGCAGCGATAGTTTTTGAACATAACATTTGTTAGAAAACATAAATTAGGGGTGTAGACAAACATGATCATTTATATTTTTATAAAAAATGTTATGTTAGAATTTTGGGCAGCAGGCATGCTTTATGGTACAAAAATACGACGAAACTCTTCGAGAAAAGGTAGGCAGTCCACTGCGCTTTTGCTGTCTCGTCTTGGCGGGGGCACTACCATGCCCCCAGAAAGAAAAAAGTGGTGTCGGTTATTGCCGTTTCATTATCAAGGCTTCCGATAATTCTTACTGCGAAGTATAATATCTTAATTCGATTTTATTGCAGACGAAGGTCGCATCAAGTTCAGTTAAAATGCATTGTTTTCATGTTATTTATGAGCGAGCTTTAACTTCTATTCGACTAAGATTATTTTAGATAATGTTTTATTAATAATCGCTTCTTTAAAGTGCTATGATTATACAGGATGTTACGGAAAGAGTATATCTATCCAAAAGGGCTGAAGAGTACAATCTGGCATGGAGTTAGTTTACGAATTTCAGCCCAAAATTATATAATTAAATAATTGGTATCCAATTTTTTGCTTCAATTATTCAGGACTAAAAAACATAACAAACGTGTCACCGCATTACGACGGTTAATATCTTATTACGTCACTCGCTTAATGTCAGATACATCGCTTAAGCAATCTTGTTTAATTTTTAGTGATAATTGATAATAATTGACGCAAACATTTGGATATCCTTTAATTAATTATGTAATTTTTGAGCTGAAATTGTGTAAGCTGACTCTATACCAGATGTTATCTTCAGCCCTTTTGGATAGATAAAACCTTTCGGTAACACCCTGTATAGCCTTTGTTTGATATCGAATAAAAGTATTGTCAATGTGATCGAGTTAATTCGCGTCTTAATTCATATGTTATTCATATAGACACCTGAAGTGTGCGTCATATAAATATTCATATAAACATTATTCAAAGTGAATGGCTTTTGTAGAGTATTTGTTTGAAACTTTAAGTTTATTATTCAGTCGTGATTAAGGCTGTGGGGCAAATCTCAGGCAAGTGAGAATAAGTGAAAAAATCATAATACATTTACATATTTATAGTTTCTAATGCTGTTTGGTAATAACATAGATATACCTACTAGATAAAGATTTGTTATAGGTAAACTGGGACCATTTGCAACTACGAAGTTATTTGGAATACCAGGTGAATTTTTATTTTTAAATTAAAGAAATATTTGTTCTAATTTTAGGTAGGTAATATTTAAGTATATTACACGTATATATACGTGAATTACATGTAGTTTGGCAGTTTCTATAAAAAAGTCTACATTAATGTTACTACCAAAAAAGCCCGTGTGTTGTATCTTTACTGTACCTACATAATTTGCAAAAGCACTCATGAATAGATTATTACTTCGATTATTAAAATAACAATATCTATAAAAATAATTATACTAATTTATAGATATCATTAATTGAATTTAATTAACTAATATATTTTAAAATGCATTTTTTTCTATTTTGGGTTATTAAAACATTTATTTTATATGTGTATTGAGAAATAAAGTAGAAAATAATAATGGGCAAGTAGTTTACCTCGTGGTAGGATAATCCAGATTGAATATAAAATCACCAACTCGTAGTGATCAAGAGAGGTGATCATTGCTCATCTAAGAAACTAATAACCTTAATTACCTGTACACAATCTTATAACCTCATATCTCAATACTCAATACCTTTATGGCATATATTATTATTATCTATAATTTTAACTTAATACCTGTGGATTTAATAGAACCATTCATGTACCCTATCAATATCGGGCACAGCAAAAAGGTTAGTATTTGTATAATAACTTTCGTGAGGAGTAGGTATTCATAATTATTTAAAACAAAACGGTTTACTCACGTATATTCTCGGGATCGGCCGACTAGTTTCAGACTCAATAGGAGTCCCTAATCATGAGCTGACGCGGCGGCGGTGGTATCGCGAGTCGAACGTTATTATTTATTAAAAAGTTAGTAGTTATCAAACAAGAAGTTACAACGCAATTTGTGAAAACAAAGCACTATCTACATAACCACTTTGCTTGTCATGTTTCTTTACATTTATGTCTGAAATCCTAATGTCACGTGTTGCCAAATTAACATGATACAGCACAAACAGGTCGTACGAGGGACTTTATTAAAAAATCAATCTTACTGCTTTGAAATAAAGTCGTTGTTGAGGACAATGTTTTACTACTGACATACCGTCAACTGCACCAGGTTCTGATAACAGTCAACCATGACAGACCTTGTTCTTCTAAGGCAAACGAAAGGTTGAAAGACCAGTGTTAACAAATGAACAAAGAGCAGTATTGGTCTTGTTTTGTGTGCCAGCGAAGGTTTGTTGGCACGTCGATAAGCTGATGCCCTAATAATAAAGTTGAATCTATCAACAAGGTAATCAACCAACCCCAGGCAAAAAAGCAATTACAAGTCGGGCGATCCCGTGAATGTGTGTGAGCAAACCTTTATGTTCTAAATAAGCAATTATTAGTTTTGCAAGCTCCACTAAAATACTGCAACGCAAAAAAATGCATCTTAATCCGGTATACTGCCACTAAACGTGAGCCCTATCAACATGTCCACGTGACGCGATCGCTGTATCCCACTTCCTAATCAGTGTGGAAAAGAAATTTACAACACCAACCAAAATTACAGCTGGCAATAAAACGCTGTTGATACTCCAACGTGCTTTATGAACAAGATCAGCATGGCAACACTCAACAGATAAGAACACGAACCGCAGGAGTCCATTATCTCATTTGGGGCTTTAGATAAATTCCGTTTTATTGTTTTATTAGACCTTAGATATAATTTAAATATAAACGTCTGAAGTAATACCGTTAGGAGATAAGGCGAAAGAAAAAATGTTTTTAAATCACGAAGTCACGTCATTGGAGATTAATTTATATATTTAATAATTACAGATAAGTTCGGCTAGATACTGTTGTATAAGCCTGATAGTTATCGTCTGGATAAAAATAACCCGATTTAACATTTTGTATTATTTTTGTGATGTTTCTCCGAGATAAATATACCAAAACGTCACTTAATTGCAGAACATGATCATGCGTTTTAAAGTGGGCAAGACTGAAATTTTATTAGATAAGCATTTAACAAGGCGGACGATGACTTGAGAGAGTGTGTAATGACTACGCTGTACATACATAGTTTAGTTACAGGAAAACAAAATAGTTCCCATATCTACCTACCTCCAATTAAAATCATTTAGAATCATTCTGTTGCTTCGAAGAGATAGACCGTCTAATTCACAGACATTTCGCGTATGGTCTCGTTACTTATCTTTGAAGACCTACTTTGCCAACGGATTACAGCAAATCACCCACTACGAATTACAGCAAATCTTTTATTACGGCTTTTTACATGGAGACTTGATATACTTACGGAAGACTAGAAATGCGAATGCGTAGAAGGTGACCATGCAGGCCGCGCTGAGGGAGACCCCTGCGGCGTTGGCGCCGGCCACCGACCCCACTCGGCCGAACATTAGCACTGCGCCCACTGCTGTACCCCTGCGATAGTCAGTATTATTTTATATGCTTTTTTATACTTAATTTTGAATTAAATAAATTGCTCTTTGATCGTCCCTAAAATGTCCTTGCCAGCAAAAAATTACGCGTTTCACAAATTATCTTGATATGATCTGTTGACTACATGAATGTTTAGACTAGGCCTACTAGATTGTTTTATAAAGTCAAGTCCTTTGTGATATGTTCTAAGACTTGGCTTTTAAAAGGGTGGCCAAATGAGTTTTTGAGAATCGAATAAGTCTACTTTTTTGCGTATTAGATAAATCAGAACAAATGGTTTATGAATCTATGATTAAGATACTTATTCACACAAGGAACTTTACAGGAACTGTCTTACATAATATTACTTTCAGTACGCGATAATGTGAATAAAGCAGCAGATACACCAAAAATCTTGCCATAACTACATACAATTTGAAAAATCTACCCGAAAGTAATTAGTGGAGAAAAGTAGAATTTTCCACAAAATCTGAAATAAAAAAATGTTTAGTCGTGTCAATTTATATATAATATATATGTATGTCTTACTATATATATATACTTAATATTATAATATATATGTCTTACTTTTGCTATTTATCACAAGTATCTATTACCTGCTTATAGTGCTTATGTCTAAAGACAATAAAGTTTATCTATATATTTAGTCAATGACAAAAATAAATATATTATTGTAGTTGGGTTTCTTTGAAATCTTCAGGTATGATGTTATGAAATAGGCTTGTAATTGTATGGAAAACTCAAGTGTAAAACTGTTTAATATTGCAAAATATTTACTCAAGCATTTACGATGTGAATGAAATCCCAAGGGTAATTACAGGTTTTATTATAACAGTAATAGTTTGTCTACGTGAGGCTGTTGAGCTCAGAGGAAACATTTGGTTTCCGCTCTGAGGGAAGAAAGTTAATTTCTAGATGGTTACCATACGCACTGATCAGTCGATTTTATTTAGACACTGTTCGGTAGATTAAAAGTTTGACACAAGCAAGGTACCAACAGACAGGCTTTCTCAAGTGAGAAAAGGGTGCTTTGTAAATAATATTTTCTTACCTTAATGTTGTAGGAAATAAATCTACGACGTATGCTGTGAGAGGCCCGATACCCAGCGCCGTGATCTGTAGGGATGACATCGCTATACCGGCTGCAATTCTGAGAGCAAAGACAATTGGGTTTTTTAAAATTAAACGTTTAATTACTGAACTACTATAAACAATAAAACGAAATTGCTTGTGTTCTTAGTTTGTCCGAAATTACTTATGATGATTATTAGTATTTAGCCAGCGTCTTTGTAAATGGGATATAATTGGAGTTAATTGATTATGTCATGGTCAGGTTTGTAAACCTCAAGTGAGTACAGTTGTACGAACGATACAGTTGGTACATATATATATTAGGTACATTGGATGTGAAATTTAACTTTAATAAAAATAGCGTGGGATCGAATAAACTTTGGTCCTGAAACTGTTTGTTTTAATAAACGACTGAATTTTTTTTTTTAATTTTTTTCATTTTTTTAAAAAAACGACTCCCGCACTAAGGAATTTAATCCTTGTGTCGCGGGGGGTTTCACAAACATTCAAATCACATACACAAAGAACACCCAGACTTGAAACAAGTATTTGTGGATCATACAAATGCTTGTCCCATGCATGGATCGAACCCGCGGCACGTCGCGCACAGAGGTAATTGGCGTGGTGACCTATACCACTCGGCTACCCGTGCAGTCAATATATCCATGATTGTGAATTATGATGGAAAATTAGCATTCAAAATCCTCTCTAAAGTATGATATCAGTAGCATAATGACTCATTATCTACCCGTCATAAATTGTAGCTAGTATCTTAAGATGATATACTTATCTAAAGCCTAGTAGTTGCTAGAAAATTGGGGAAATTTCTGATGGAATGATGATGTAGTTTTAAGTTTTGTTTAATCACTGTGAGCCAATGCCCGTCAACTATTCTGCCAACGGTATTTTGAGATAAGAAGATAGTTTTTAAGGGATTCTTTAAGGGATGTAACATCGTTGTTAATCCTACATTTACAAAGTAGTTACCTACTTTAAGTTTTTAATTCCCTTATTCTTCCATGGGATTTTCTTCGGGCATATATGCCACATACTTATATGTTATATGTACATATTATTACGTATACAGGGTGTTACCGAAAGAGTACCACTATCTAAAAGGAGTGGAGATGAGCACAGCTGTTATAGAGAAAGAAAACAAAATTTCAGCTCACAATAAGTTATTAGAATATTATTATTATATTAAGATACATCGCTGCAGCAATGTGGTTACGATTTTTGGTGTCAAATAATTGATACGAAAAATTGGATCCATTAATTAATTAACTTATTTTGAGCTGGAATTTTGTACACTGACTTTATACCGGATGTAGTCTTCACCCCTTTTGGATAGATATACCTTTTCCGTTACACCTTGTATACAGAATACAATCTTACCTGTTCGTGGACAGCCCAGCTATGAGACACCCGACTCCAACTACAATGAACATTGAAACCAGCAGCGTCTTCTTAGAGAGCGGGCTGAGGCTGGCGCCCACCACCAGCGCGCCGTACACCAGCGTCGTCACCACCATGATGAAGAACGTCTGGTGCGAGATGAAGTCCACGCATTCTAATGATGACGTCTGGAAGTACAACCAGTTTTTATTAAGATGGCAAAAGCAATGGTTTTATAAAAAAGTATTGTTACTGGAGTTTAATAAACAGTAGGGAGAGATCACGCGTATCGTTTAGGTTTTTTCCAAGGAACATAAAACTTCAAAATGATCGCCCAATCACTGATCTAATGTTGGTGAGTGCGTGCTACTTAAACTTTTTTGATCATTATTTTCTTTCAACTATTTGTATTTATTGGTCTTATTATTTATAATAATCTCTAAGGTTAGCAACTGGTTAGCAGATTCTTTGTTAATTTTTTCTAGAGATTTAGAATCTGCTATGCTGTTGCTAAACATCGTTTACATTTTTATAAATAAGGTCATAATAACACCAGCTTTAACAGGTTCGCTATCCAGACAATAGACACAATAGTTTAACAATGGACATGAATCATATGTGATACACGGGACAAGCAATGGGTTAAGACACTTGCAAGTATATAGTATGTTAGCGTGGCGTATACATTTTTGGAGGCTCCTATGCAAGGTAAGTTTGTTGTCGCTGTACAAACGAAAACTATGACCTCTATATAGGGTGTAAAAACGATTGGTATCAAAAATTAAACAAAAAAACTAAAATAATTTCGAAAAGTATTGAAATTCGAGTATTTTTTTCATTTGTTTTTTGAGTTTTTTATACTATAGGTAGCGTTTTTGTAACCGATATAGAAGTATCATAGTGTTTGTTTGTAGAACGACAAAAAACTCAATTTGTATACATTTGGAAGAAACAACGTCGTCGTCCTTCAATCATTTGTGTAGCGCAAGAGTAATAGACATTAATTTATTGTTCCAACTTTCTTTGTACTTTGAATTTTACTTTTTTTCTTATCAGTCTTTCTGCTATAATCTATCCGATTTATTTTATCTTTTGAGAATTTTGTATCCATAAGTAAAATAGCTAAAGATACCGAAATCAAAGTACCTACATTTATTTTTATATTATCTGCTTGCGTGATGTTTTGTATGTGTCGAATTTTATTTAGTGGAACAACAAAGTCATAAACTTAATCTTTACAATCAAGTAATAAAATATCGCGCGGTGGGTGTCACGTTTTACTTTAAGGAGTTCTATCTCTTACACAAAAAATAGTTATTAGTAACTACTTTTTGAAGTATCTGGTTTGTTTAATCGACCATCCTTATTGGCTATTGCAATAGGGTTAATCCGTTTGAATAAATGTACGTGTCGATTGTATCTTTAAAATCCCATTTTGTTTACAGGGTTGATTATGTAGCATAGGTCATTAATACTAGGTTTGCTGAAACTGAATTTTCTGTAATTATTTTAAGGATAATAAGTAAAAGCGCTAGGAAACTGAGTATAGAGGAAGATTGAAAGTAGCGCCCCTGAATGCAAAGATGAGAGGTAACCGTTTGTCGTGGTGTGAACATGTTCTGAGGAGGGATGCAAGTCACATAACTAAACAAGTTATGAGTATGACTGTGAATGGATATACACGGTTGTGTGAAAGATGATTTGAGAAAGAAAGGAGTGAATGCTGAGCTGACGAGTAGTAGAGACGAATGGAAGCAAAATACGCATTACGCCGACCCCAAATAATTGGGAACAGGCCAAGGAAGCAAAAGTGCTGATAATAAAAAAACCCAGTTTCACTTTCAATATTGATAATTAATTAACATGATTACTATGGTTGATTAATACTCACCGAGTTATCTGATTGGTCAATTAGTTCGCACACAGTCCCGCTAGTGGTCTCTCCGTTCATCACCTTATTGATCGTGTCCGGGGCGAACAAGAAGAGGCCATTTAAACTAAAATAAAAAGAAACTTGCAATTTATAAAAAATCAAAAATATTTTTACAATTCACATTAAAAGATCGCTGGTATTTGATACACACATAAAAACAAGAATAAATGGTAATTAAATAGCATTTCAAATCAGTAAAGCATACTAAATCAATGGTATACTTAGTTCTCAATGTCTAATTATAGTAATTGCGTCAATTAAATAATGAATTTAATGCTGTGTATAAATGATTTAAATTATCTGAGATAATTATGTGAAACGCTTAACCGGAGGTCGTGGGTTCGAATCCCACCCAGGACAAATCTTTATGTGATGAGCATGATCATTCGTTGTGTGCCTGGGTGTAATTTATGTACAGTAATTATGTATGTATTTAGAAATATATAAGTATGTTTATCAGTTGTCTGGTTGCCACATAGAAAAAAAAATATGTAAACTATAGAGCGCGCATATCGAGTATGAATTATAGGCACTAGTATGAACTAGTAAAATCGTAAAATTTGTGTCAAAACGGAGCGCGCCGTTTTATTAAAACTATCTCAAAACCTAATAATACCCTGATAATATCGGAGCCGTCGATATTTTCGCCTAAACGTCTGTCGTTGCACGGAAAATCACTTAAATCAGTAAACGAGCTTAGTACATTTAGCTAATAGTTAGCATACGGTCGGCACAAGGGGCTATTCAGCTATGCGCGCGCTCTATGCTTGTCTATGTTTACTCATATAGATATTATTATATTTTCATTCTGGACCACACTTAGTCCAATTTCCATACAACGATTGCATTCATTGCATTGCATTCTCTAGTAACGTTACCAAAAACATCGCATGTGAAAATGAGATTACGCCGACATGAAGAAATATGGGTATTAAGGGAAATACAAAAATGTTGTAGGTATTAGACTTGAATTAAGATTTAAAGCTATATATAATACTAAAAATATACTTGTTTATTTTGACTATTAGCTATTTCAATATATATTATTTTAGATCATTGTATTATATTTTTGAAGCTTTGAACAAGCTGATAATCGTATGTCCTGTCAATCTATCCAAAAATTGATGTTAAATTTTCGACAGTTCTTACTTAGGTGATGCTCCGTCATATTTGATTTTTATAATAGAAGAAAAAAACTTAATAATCATCATTTGTACCCAGGAAAGAAGCAGGGAACCTGACAACGTTTAAACTTTCTCCTTTAAGGATTTTACTTACAAAGAAAACAGTCCAAACATAAGGAACCCAGTAAGCGCGAACCACTTGAGATGCGGCGGGCGCAGCAGCGCGAACGCCGACTCTGAGCGAGCTTTCGGCGCGAGCGCACATCCCGAGCCGCGCTGATCTGGGTCAGTTATGCCACACGGAGTCTTCAGGGATTTCACCTGGAAATTGGGGAAAAATAATATAATTTATTTTTAATACATATAATATTATATAAGATATGAATTAGGTACCTAGTTAATATCGTAGTTACCAGAGAAAACTTTTCGTCCTCTGTTTTATGGATGTCTACACCATGAAGAATAGAACCTTTTGTTCAAGCGCCTAAAACTTATTTTCGCTTATATTGGGGGTTGGCAAAGGTAATATTTCTCTATCGTTATAAGTAGACCCAATTAGTAAATGATCATAATGTACCCTACGTAATAAAAAAATTTTTGTCTATTTATTGCCCTTTTATTGATCCAACATCTTCTCTCTTTTTCTTTTATGTCTGCTTCGTCGCCTCTGACGACAGGGATCTAATAAACTAATAGCCTACACTAGAAGTACTAAATACACTCACACAAAAACTATCTTCATGTAACCCCGTATTTACAGCATAGATCCTCTTCACGACATCCAGAGCCTCCCTATCCTTTCCTCTCGTCATCAGGAACTTGGGGCTCTCATCAGCGCCTAACATGAACAGCGCTGTGATCAGCAATGGTAGCGAGTAGACCGCAGTCAGCAGCCGCCAGGGACGGAGGTCAATGGCGCCCAGGTTATAGTGCCAGTCGTAAGATAAGATGATCCAGGCGAGACCTGGGAAGGTGTAGTTAGTGTTAGAAAATATATATCTATGTGCAAAAGAATAATATAGCATTAAAAGGTTAAATCCTATCTTGCTTTATCTATAAATAGAACAAAAGAACCAGTTATTAATGATGAGGAGTTTTTAAAAAAACATGAGAATTTCCAAATCGTTTGTATTCGGAATATGTATGTATGATATAAACTGGTGAACATCATATGAGAAAGAACAAAGAAGTGAATGCTGATGTTTCGAAAAATAGACGCTTAACGCCTACAGTAATAGTCACAGCAATTTCCGTTTGAACTAATTATTATTTTAGCACTTTTGTTTTGTTATTAAGTTTTAATTAACTCCGTTAAAAGTATTTATGCGTGTCATGTATATAACTCATGATACAAACTAACCAGGACTGAAAACTGTAAGTAGATTGACGAGGCCGTTGATGACGAGGACGGCAGTGTCGCGGCGCCTGCGCGGGAGCATCTCTGACACGTACGCGTACCCAAGAGACGATGGACTCGATAGACTGAAATAGAGAACGTAAAATGTATAAAATACTATCTTAAACCAGCTATCCAGACCTTTCGAATAACTCTATCGATTGCTGAAAACTGCATTAAATCAGTTATGTAGTTTAAAAGATCTAAGCGTAAAGACATTGACTAATTTTTGCTTAACTAATTTATACCATGTAAAGATGACGATAGGAGGTAGGTACTTACAACAGTGAACAGGCAAACTTAAAGAGAGCAAAAGTTATTAGTGACGGCATGAAGGAGGCGATGAAGGTCATCAAGCCAGCTCCGGCTAGGGAGCCGAGCAGGATCGGCTTCCTGCCCAGAGAATCTGATGCTCGGCCCCAAAATGGTGCTGTTAGGATTACACCTGAAAATATAAAGTCAATAATTAAATGCCAATATGAGTTGCATCTTGTGCTTGGTTTTTAGGTACTCGCATCCTAGCGGTTTAACAATTTGAAATCTAAATCAAAGTTACAAAAGAAAATCAATTATTTAGAGAGCTATATTGATTGACAGGGCGTCCAAAGGCCAAAGGAACTTGTGTTGTAGGCGCATATGCTATACAGCGCCTGATGTTTTTCGAATAACTCATGTATAAACGAATATTAGGACTTAATTTAAAAATATTGTTAGCATGTGATTATAGAAAAAGATGAATTTGAAAAGCCGGATACTTTTCAATTAGTACGAAAATGACGAAAGGAAATGAGATTAGCTAAAGATATTTTAGATTACGATTATGCTTACCAATATTAGGTAGTGAGGTAATGATGCCCTTCAGGTTATCAGGTACGTTAAGGTCGCAGGCTGCTGCGGGCAACACGAAGGCTATGCCAATCATCTCCAGGATCGCCGCGAACAATGTGGCCAGCATCAGAAGACAGTGCATCAACTGGTACTTGCCTGCGCCTGCAAGTTTTACACAAGCAATAAGTTGCATAAACGAGTTTATTTCGTGCGGTGATTGTAATATTTAGATACAATAAGCGTTAGCCTACCAATCCGGCAATATTCAGGAAATATTTTTTTTTTTGTACTAGGTATGTAGTTCTAAAATTCTATGTGGTTTCGACGAAATTTAGGTTATGTTATTTCTTTGTCCATAGTATCTAGTAGCTTCCTACTAATAATAAGATATGACAATTACAATGTTGAAATTTCCTGTAATCGTCACTTTAGTCGTAAACTGTACATACCTACAACATGATTGATATAAGTGACTGAAGTGGTACAAACAGATCTATAAATAATTCGCTATCACATCATAAGAGCAAGTAGGTGTACATTTCTCTGCCCAAGCCACTGGACAAATAAGGTGGCAATAACTTTCAGTACCTAGTTGTAGTAATTACATATTACCTAAGTTGTAAATAGCTTTCAAATATAAATCCAACCAAATATTCTCTGACGTAAATGTACGCGTACTCTAAACCTAGTTCGCCATTGAAGCTCACAACATATTATTATGTCCTCGCCGGCGAGACCCGTCGCGTATTATCAATAACAGTAACGTAAATGTTACCCTCATAAATCAAAACCCCTAAATCAAGCTGGCCCGGGCTGTCCAGTTCGGACAATAAAAGTATATTCCTCAATAATAAAAACTTAGATCCAGCCCTCCAATGCTGTCTTTGCCTTATTAACATTTTAAGCAACACACAAGTCGAGGTCCGACCCAACGGGGGTGCCCTTAGTAAACGTTGCTAACTTAGTTAGTTTTTCTATTGCTCTCGCTAGAGGCTCTAATAGTTTCGCCAAAAGTTCGGTGAAGCAGTCATAGCCTGCGCCCAGGTTAACTGCGGTAGATCATTAAAAAAAAATCATTGAGACCAAAAGAGTGTACGACTTAAAAGAAATGTACTTACCAGCTAATTCTAGTGCATCTTCTAGGTCAGTCTCCATTGGTGGTGAGTGTACGTGTTCTGATTCCATGGAGTTCACCATCGCTTCTCGCATGTTCATGTCCCTGTTTAATTAGCGCTTAGTCATTTATTTCTTTATTTAGGTATGTACTCATAACACTCACAGAAAACAAACACTTAAAAAAAAATTGGTACAAAGGTTTCTTAAAGAAGATTGGTTCGAAATTTCTGCCAGCAGAACTGCGACAGGACACATAAAAGAAGAAACACAGACACAGTGTGTAAGGTATTAAATTTAGACATATAAATGTATGTAAATACAAAAATATATATAAATACATAATAATAAATATACCTATATACGAATATGAGGCAACACTAAAGAAAAAAAAATGTTCTTTAATTAATTCATTACTAGGATACACCTTAAAAAAACTGCTTTTCCATTTTGCTATGGACTAGAATAATAGATACGAGGAATAAAGAATAACCTACAGCTATTCATTAATAAATTAATTAAATATAAAACTGTGAATTGTTTGACTAGTCAGTAATCTATTTGAAATTAATACTTACATTATAAATGCAAAAGGAACTTTGTCTGTCTGTTAAGTTTTCACTGCTTAACTACCGATTTTACAAACATATTTTAATGAAACTTGGTATGATGTAAGCTTAGATCCCAAGAAAGAATATAAGCTACATTTTGCCGCGACACCCACGCAGGCAGAGCCGCAGGCAACAGTTAATTATAAATATAAAATCAAGTGATTGAAGTCCATAACTTGCCTTTTCTCAAACAGGTCGTCAACTCCTGATTTTTTTGACGTATCCATTACGATCAGAATAAATAGAACTTGCACTAAAAGTCGACAGTCATTATATAACTTAATTAATTTAAAAATTAAACAGTGATATAGTTTAAGTCTCGCACAACAATGCTATTGTATTCCAACCTACATGAGAACAAAAATTATTTTTTTAAACTTATTCGATAAACTAACGGTAACTAGTAATGTTCCTGAATGTTAAGTATTTCAATACTGCCATACAAGGCGAAGTAATATGATTATCTTTACAACGGTTTAAAATACAAAAAAAATGGTCAAGTGCGAGTTGGACTCTCACAAGGAGGGTTCCCTAAAAGATATCATATAACTGAATCTACTTTTTTTATTATTTTTGTTATACCGGCAACAGAAATGCATACTATGTAAAATTTCAACTTCTACTTATTGCGGTTCATGTGATACAGCCTGCTGAGAGTCAGAATGATGAACAGCGGACGCTTAGTTATAGGGTTTCGTTGGTACCCTTCGGATACAGAACCCTAAAAAAGATCCGTCAGTTATAAATAATCTTTATAAAACTAGGTCACAGTGACGAAATTGTTGATAATTATTGTTACAACAGTTTGATTGCAATGTTCATAATTGTATTATCAGTGGGCCCTGTCTTTTGTTTGAAGGATGCCTTAATGATGACTATTTATTTGAAGGACAGGAGACCTACTATAGCAGAGGTAACTATAACATTTAAATTGAAAAAACTGAACAAGAGCGAATAAGACTCGCGCACGAAAAGCGCGAAGGCTTCCGATATTTCGTACCATTGTTCAAGATTTATGATTTTTATTTTTATTTTTAAGCGTATACGTACAAACTCTACATTCTTTCAAGCGTCTATCCGTTGCCATTAAAAAGACCGAGCAAACGCCAAAAATACGATTTTTATTTGTTGTTATAGCGGCACCAGAAATACACACTGTAGAAATTTCAACTGTCTAACTATTTCGGTTCATGAGATACCCCGCAAAATATCTACACACAGACAGTCGGACGGACGGACGGGCAGTGGAGGCTTTGTAATAGGGTTCCGTTGGCACTTTTTGACGGAAAACTTAAAAGGGTAATCCTTATTATTTGCGTACTAAATAACATCCATAGACTTTGTAATTACCAAGAAACAAACTACATACCTAGATAACGTTCATACTTTAAAGCCGCAAAGAAAAAAGGGTGATAATAGAGTTGAAGCTAATCTCAGTTCTCGAGCTTTAATCAATAATCAAACAAAGCCTATCGCGGTCTACAAAGGTCTGCTGGACAAAGGCCTCTCCCAAGTTGCACCAGAACACTCGGTCGTCCCCCTTCCGCATCCAGTCCGACCTAGCTGCCTATTTCAGGTCATCGGTCCAGCGAATTATTTTAACGAGCTTAACTAAGTTCAATGCACCAATAAGCACTTTACCAACATCAACTAAATATCGCAGTTAACACTTCAATTCAGAATCGACATTCGAACTCGATCACTGAGAATTTATTACACTTATTCTCACGAAAAAATAAAAGGAGTCTTACCCCATGCTTGCAAACAACTTGTGAGAGTAAAATGGTATGAAGAACTGTCAGGAACTAGCTTCAGCAGATGGATATAAGTACTTTTAAAGAGATTACAATCTGACCGTTTGAGGTGACTTAGATAGGAAGTATTTGAGATAGTACAGTTTATTGAGAGACTCATAGTGTACTTACTATGATGACTCAAACCATCTCAGACAAGTAGGGGAAAACTTTGTGTAAGGTGACACAGTGACGAATGCTTGCGAATTTACTTTACACTGCTCTTATTTGTTTTTGTAGAGCGGTTGCATATATATAACTGTCTTCAGTAAGTATACGATTCCATTTTCATCAGTATTTTTTTGGGAGTGTTTCAAAGCAAACTGGATTAAGAGACGAGAAGATTTATGGCTGAACGTGTCCCATGGGGATTTTTTTTATTATGTTCCTGGTTACCTCTGCACTTGAGTTGGTTATTTAGACAATACCTTTTTTTATCTACCATAGTTATAGAGGGTGTTTTATTAAAATAAAAGAAAATCGCATAGCCAAAGTCGACGTCATGGGATTTTTATAAACTGACCTATAAATAGACGCGGATTTTTTTACAAGACAACAAAACAAGACCACTCCTCACACTAGCTCAGCGCGATAAAAAATGTAGCAAAAACAGTCGCGTCGCGGAAGCAATGTTGTAACAAATTTTCAAATTAATCAATTAAAATTTTCAAATTTTGCCGCCACAATCATACAAGGGGTGTATTATTGATTAGACGAAAAGCTAACATCAAAGACACCAAACAAAAATTAAATAATAATATCTTTTAAAATAAAAAATTACCTAAGGTCAATAAATTAAACAACCAAACCTTTTTATCATATTTGCGTGTAAAAAACGGATCCGTTTCCTTCCGTAATGCATTGTTCACAGTTTAGTGTTTACACAACACTGACACAAGACTTATATCCTGCACGTATCACAGCACACTGTCACGTGCGAGACTAATATTGTTTGTTTGTCAAACTACTTTCATTACTTGCCGTTAACCTCAGTAAATAATGAGTAAAAGGAGATAGGCGTTACCGATGCTGTGTTTGTACTATTGATGTGTAGTGTTCAGAAAATGAGAGTACTGTCTTAAAACACACAATGCCATTTCCAGTACGTAAACAAGATAACTTTGCCACAGATGTGCAACTTTTAAATTCGTCTTTAGTATCCTTTTCTGAATGTGTCTAATACGAGACTATCTACACCAAAATTATAAAAGGCAGGCTTGTTAGTGTAGGTTGTCTTCAAACTTAAATCAGATTTAAAATATCTAGTAAATTGCTAAATGTCATATGGATATCATAGATAAATGTGAAGGTCAAGCTGCAAGGAATAGCTAATAAATAAATTAACCATAGAAATGTAGATACATTATCTGTTATATTGTAACAAGATTGTAACTTTTAATAACCAGCAGATATTCGTCTCCATTGACCAACAGACATAATAATCCTTGATTGAAAGATAAATGTCAAAATAGCGCTGATTATTTAAAAGTAGAAAAATGCTAATATGCGTCCTGATTAATGCTTTGTGTTCTGTGTAAAAAGAGGCCTCCGTGGAAGGATACAATTAACAATAGAGGTTAAGAGCCGGTTATAATTATCTTATCGGTAAAAGACGATGTTAGGATCGGTGGAATAAGTACCGGTGCAGAACTGCCGACTATCTTATCTAGATAATAATACTATCAGGAGGTAACTGTCCCACAGCTGGACAAAGGCCACTTCTCATATATGTAGAGAACGAACGAGCATTGATCACCGCACTTGCTTACGTGTTTGCAAATTTTCCATTCAATAATTTAAAAAACAGACCAGAAACAAGATCAAAGAAGTTTATAAAGTGGCACAATTATGCCTCTGATTAGGTACCTAATATGCTAACTCGAAACAATTATGTAAATGCGACCAATTTTGCACTCCATTAAAGCTTGGAATTTACTTTCGCTAACAAAGCAAGTTAATAAGTTATTGATAATATTTTTTTAATAAGAGATAATGATTTGTGGACATTGGGCTGGCGGTATGATAGGCAGAAGCTCTATATAAAATACTGGTATCCTGCTGCCAAAACATATGATTATGACATACAACATATGGTTTTAAAAGGTAAAAAGCATGAGAATTAATTTTGTATTATGTTTAATATTATGGACTTGCTATAAGAGGTTTCAAAGGCGTTAATATCTATACTAATATTATAAAGCTGAAGAGTTTGTTTGTTTGTTTGTTTGTTTGTTTGTTTATTTGTTTGTTTGAACGCGCTAATCTCAGGAACTACTGGTTCGAATTGAAAAATTCTTTTTGTATTGGATAGTCCGTTTATTGAGGAAGGCTATAGGCTATATAACATCACGCTACTACCAATAGCAGCGGAGCATAAATGAAAAATGTTGCAAAAATGAAAAACCGTTGAAACTAAAACACGCGAACAAAGTCGCGGGGGACAGCTAGTATAAAATAACGCTATGAAATTATTTGCTAAAGTTATTATAAAAGGAGAATTTAATCCACCAGGGAGCACAAAAGTATCAGTCTATTATATTTATGGGATTCCCTCCAGCTTGGACCCCGGCAAAGGGGAGGTAGAGGCCATTTTGGTTGTAGCCAGTAGAAGTATTACATACTAGCTTTTGCCAGCGACTTCGTCCGCGTTTCCGTCGTTTTTCGTAAAAAAAGTAGCATATCCTCACCGTCCTTCCTCACTGTTCAGTGGTTTCGATGTAACAGACAGATTAACTTTCGTATTTTAGTAGGGAAATATAATATATCACGTTACACAAAAATAATCCTTATAGCATGATTCAGTATTCACGCGCGACGGCGCGATGGCTTATTATCGTATTTCATGTATAAGTTTGGTGTTTCTATACCGATTTCTATGATTCTTTTTTTATTGAATAGGTAATAATGTAAACTTTTTTTAATTAGGGATGAGTGAGAGTATTATAAACGTAAGAGTAAACAAATATAATCAGAAATCTCCGAACTGCTAAGCTATCGGGAGTTACACGTGTTATTGTGAGTCAACCATAAAAGATAGACATATGCTGTTATGGGATATTTTTTAGATAATTTTATGTAGATCATTTCCGTCATACATGATTTCTATGTAGCTTTAACCATAAAGGCTGCATACGCGACGGAAGCTTAAAAAATACCGTTTTCCCAACATTTCCCTTCACTGCTCTGCTCCTATTGATTGTAGCGTGATGAAAAGTATACTATAACCTGCCCAGGAGTATGAAGAATAAATGTACCAAGTTTCGTTAAAATCCGTCGAGTAGTTTTCGTTTCTATAAGGAACATACAGACAGACAGACAGACAGACAGACAGACAAAAATTTTACTGATTGCATTTTTGGCATCAGTATCGATCACTAATCACCCCCTGATAGTTATTTTGAAAATATATTTGATGTACAGAATTGACCTCTCTACAGATTTATTATAAGTATAGATAGGTAGTCTCGAAATCGGACTACTTACTTCGTCATGAAGATTACCATCGGAGAAAATTAAAGGGGTGTTATTTTGTAAAGTGCCTGTGAGTGGGTCCACTAATAAGTTGCATCAATCGATATTTAAGTTGAACTATTTAAGATAAACACAGGTTATCCCCGTTCACCTATCATCATCATCATCATTTCAGCCATTAGACGCCCACTGCTGGGCATAGGCCTCCCCCAAAGATCTCCACAAGGATCGGTCCTGCGCTACACGCCTCCAGCCAGTTCCCGCAGCCCGTACAAGGTCATCACTCCACCTTGTAGGAGGCCTGCCCGCGCTGCGTCTTCCTGTACGCGGTCGCCACTCCAAAACTTTCCGGCCCCAACGGTCATCCGTTCTACGAGCAATGTGCCCCGCCCACTGCCACTTGAGCTTGGCTATTCTTCTCGCTATGTCGGTGACCTTGGTTCTCCTACGGATTTCCTCATTTCTGATTCTGTCCTGTAGGTGAACTCCAAGCATAGCTCTCTCCATTGCTCTCTGGTGACCTTGAGCTTCTTTATCGAGCCCAGAGTAAACGACCACGTCTCGGTACCATAGGTCATCACTGGCAACACGCACTGATCGAAGACCTTCGTCTTGAGACACTGCGGTATATCGGATGAAAGGATATCTCGCATCTTCCCGAACGCTGCCCAGCCGAGCTGGATTCGTTCACCTAACATGCTTTTAATTAAATTTTTAGGTAAAAAAATAACTCTCAATATAAACAGGAAATAAATAATTTATAAAGGAAAGATCTGGATAGGGACGTTTATGCATTGTTCTTGATTATTTTAGTTTTTTTAATTGTCTGTGACGCCAAAATAGGATGAGTACCTTAGGCTGTTTTTATAATCCGAACGATGATCCTGAATGATTATAAATATTCGTAAGTTCTAAGGTACGCATATCGTGAAATATCCAATAGCTAACATTATTAATAAGATATTTGGATTTTATAAATAATGTACCCTTGACCAGGATCGCACTAAAAGTATATGTTCTGAATTATTTTATTTATGATAGCCGTCCATATAACAAAAATACAGTTTGCATTCGAACCA
Source organism: Diachrysia chrysitis (assembly GCA_932294365.1). Lineage (NCBI taxonomy): Eukaryota > Metazoa > Arthropoda > Insecta > Lepidoptera > Noctuidae > Diachrysia > Diachrysia chrysitis. Next base: position 11,981,327 of record OW028652.1, on the reverse strand, counting down.
ACACGAGACAAATGTGGTATAGAATTTAATTTCAATGTAACACATTATGTACTACACAAAAAGTTAAAAATGTACTACAAATGTTCTTTGAAATAAATTAAATTACTGTTATTAAAAAAAAAAAAAAAACGATCATACACGTATAAACATAATCTATCACTCTGTGCTAAATACAGCTTTTCCGCATTTCTAGAGGTCCCCATAGATCGGATAGTTGGTTAAGTTTAATAGCTTATCTTTTTAATAAAATCTTGTATACAATAAATATATAATAAACCTTTAATTATTTTGATTTTAGCGTCATAAGTAGATAGTTTAACTTTATATATATCGTAGGAAGTGGAAAGCCTCTAAATATGTTTAATTCAATTTATCATTTACTTACCCCCACAAAACACACGTCAGACAATTCTTAGGAACAGACACTATTATTCCTAGGTATTGGTACAATTGTTGTAAATAAACAAATAATCACAACTATTAAGATAACTAGAACAATTTCCAATAACTTATCACAATAATGCAGTGGCGAAGTATTTATCTGTTCCTTGCACTCACGTCCGACTTACAATAGCTTTATTATTACTAATGTAGTTATGGTAGTTTGAACGCCTGGCGCTGTCCACTTGGTATTGAATTTATTTAAACTAGCTTTTCCTGCGGTTTCACTTGTTTGATTTTTTTTTAGTTGTAATTAAGATAATGATGAGATACAAACTCTCGATGAAATTAAAATCAAATTACAGGCGCTCTGAGCTGATTAAAACTGCTGTTACTTCGACAACGAATTCGATCTGTATAGGTAAGGGATAACACAAATATAATAATAATATTTAGATATGACAGTAGCCAGTTAAATATAATAATATGTATAACACTCAAGACAAGAATTTTCTTTATTCCTCTATTGACGAACTCTGTGGTCGAGTGGCGTACACACCGGTTTTCAAAATGTCGCTAACTTTGAGGTTCCGGGTTCGATCTTCGGCCGTGTCAATTTAGAAACTTTTCTATATTGCCTCGGGTCTGGGTGTTTGTGGTATCTTCGTTGTCTCTGATTCCATAACACAAGCGCTTTAGCTACTTACTTTAGGTTCGGAGCAATGTATGTGATGTTGTCTACATTTATTTAAGTGTGCTATCTTTGCCTGTCGCAGTTCGACTAGTTTCATCGGATTAAGATGCCCTTTCATCTTAATCCGATGAAACTAGTCAATCTACCTGCTTTTTAAAGGAATTGTATATGTAAATTATTGTTTGATCTATTAATTAGTATTGCAAATCTATTACACAGTTTGGCAATTCCTATGATCGTATAATTAATATAAATAAATAAATATAAAATAAATAAATAATAAAAAGTAAAGTGGACAGTCGACATAAAGCAATAACAAGATAGATGGTTAAATATCTAATATTTACCTTATTTGTACACTGCAATACAGACAGACAAATCTCGTGCAATACAGATAGCGCTCACTATCTGTACTTTTATCATAATTGCAATTTATCCGAAACTCGCAGACGAGTCAATCTATTTGAAGTGGATTAAGCTTGATTTTAGAAGCATCGAGTATATATACCAGTAGGTAAGAGATATAGTATGGTAGATATTACTAATGAAATATACAGAAAAAAATAATAAATGTTTATTTTTATTAGCAGTTAATTTTCGGAGTCTTGGGAATTTGAAAATTATGGTAATAAATTGTCTCTTTTGCCTTTTTGCTAGGCTTTTAGGCTAACAATATCTTTGAATTTTCGATACATCCTGGATGTTTTATTTATTTTTTTATTTAAAGCTTCATGCACAGTGTAAATAGGCGAACTTAATGCCAGAAGGCATTCTCTACCAGTCGACCGTTTGGTGATGCAGAAACAAACGTGGTTGTAAAGATTTATTTCCTATCTTTATGTGAAATTTCTAACTTTCCCAAATAAATAAAGTTGGCTAAAAGGCATACAATTGATGTAAATAAATAAACAAGGTATATTAGTCTATTGTATTTTCTTGTTTCTGTTGAAAGTTTATTAGAGGTAATTGTATTCGCAGGATTTGCTCATTACCTAGTAAAATCAGATAAATTGTATGATATGTAGGTATAGGAATTATTCTTTCACAATTTCCTGATAACGCGTGTCTGATAAAAAGTTTCACAATTGATTTTATATAAAAAAAAACATGTAGTAAACATTGTTTCTCATTGCAATAGTACCGATTGTATTATTGACAAACAATTATAGTCAAGTGTGCACTGGCCAATTTAAGTTATTCACTAATTGCTTTATTTTATTGACAGATCAACGAACTGAAAAGCAGCTTGATGCTGAAGGCTTGAACCTTTGACGACCTCCGTGGATGAGTGGCGTACACATCGGTTTTCAAGGTGTCGCCAGCTCTGAGGTCCCGGATTCGATCCCCGGCCAGGAAATGTAGAAAACCAGTTTTCTATGTTGTCCTGGCTTTTTAATGTAGAAAACCACTTTTCTACATTGTCTCAGGACAGGGTGTTTGTGGTACCTTCGTTGTCTCTGAATTCCATAACACAAGTACTGTAGCTACTTACTTTGGGTTCAGAGCAATGTATGTGATGTTGTCCATATGTCCATATTTATTTGAACCTATGTCCAGTATTAGGCCCTAAATTGTTATTTTAATTACCGTTAATAATACAGAGGGCATTACACGTGCCCATTAAGACGCAGCTACTATTTTTACTTAAATCTGCATACTTCTTGTTGCTACCTTAATAAATATGTTTTTATAAGAAATACTTACTTCTGAGTCACGAATAGCTTCAATTAGCACTTGAAACCGCAACGGGGATACCCAGACAAAGTCACGTACAGTCACTCACACAAGTTGCATCACAAAAGACGTTAAATAGTTCTAAATGGTGGTACAATTCAAATTACATTGAGAAGTATGTATCCGGTATGCTACACAACAATTCTAGCCGTATTTATTTTCAAAAGAGTTAAGTACCTGTGTATATTTGTAAACTAGTTTTCAAAAGATGTTTCGCCCCACGCACCGGTGGTAACATTTTACAGAAAAGAAATTAGGATTCATTTTATTCGTATTTACATCTTATTTCATGGTAGTTTATTTAAGTCCATATTTTTGCGAAACCAAGTACAATAAAAGAAAAACTGTTAAGTGCAGATTTTTCCAACGCCATAAAATATTATCAGAGTAATAATTATGATTTTTTTACATATTTTCCGTACAAAATCTGTTAAAAGACAATATTATTCCACGAAAAATTAATTGTCGATTGAAAAATCATCCCTTAAGTAGGTTTTAACATTTTATTTTAAATACAAGTTTTTTTAACTGCGATAATTTCACTAACTTTTCACTTTCAATGAATATATTTCAGTAGATATTTCTCACTTTACACTTAATACACAAAAATATTAATATCTACGGTTTCTAAGAGTGATAAACAATGTGACATTGTTATAACTACGAATGCCGATCCTCGAATACGCAAATATATTTCGTTATAACCTCCTACTGCGGTACTAAGCATTGCTCAGCGCAAACATGAGCACTTGGTAGGGGATTTTTGACATTAAGTTATAGTGCTAATTTTTATGTAGTAGTCACATATGAGTGTCAGTTTCAATCAAAATTATCACAGGACGTAAATATTTGTTTTTCTGAATATTCGGCCAAGCAATGATTAATTTATTAGATTGGTTTTTATAAATGCGTTAGTTCATGTGAACCTTTTTAGAGTTCCGTTCCCAAAGGGTAAAACGGGACTCTAGTAGTAAGACTCCGATGTCCGTCCGTCTGTCCGTTTGTCACCAGGCTTTAACTCATGAAACATGATAGTTAGACAGTTGAAATTTTCACAGATGATTTATTTCTGTTACCGTTATTACAAAAAATACAAAAAAACAATAAGTAAAATGAATATTTAAGGGGGCTCCCATACAACAAACGTGATTTTTTTAACGTGCCATAGATAATGGTATAGAACCTTTTTTTTGACGCTCTTTACGCGCGCTTTTAAACTTCGAATATGAATCCGCTGTGAGTTTCTTGATTGGCATTCGAAAAACTCGGTTAATAATTCGAATGTACACTAGCACTACACTTGCGAGCGTGTCAGCGAATTGAACTAACTTGACGTGAGGTTTTGACTGATAACGTATGAGATGACATAAGAAGTGGGATTCAGTTAGGTAATTTTCTTGTCACTTCGACACTCACTTCGCTCTCGAATCCGATCGAAATCAAGGTCATTTTAAACCTTATGCGAAGTGAGAGTGAATAGCGATGTGAGAAGCGAGTTGTTGTTTGAACATTACAGAATCGACGTGCAGGACTAATATATTTTGGACTTGGTGTCATAGTAACTTTTATTTCAGATGGTTTAATTTATTATTTACAATTTTAAATTATTACAAAATATCCTGTTGACTCCTCACGTGACCCGAAGGCTGGCTTTTACTTTGGACAGAGAATAAGCATTGTCAAACAACGCAGCCATGCGCCGTTTTTTTGGGTACACTTCCAGTCGACATGGATTAATTTTGTGACGCTATTTTTTTGAGTTTTTTTTTTATTTTAAAACCTTACCTTTTGTAGGCTATTGGAGGGTTGGACCACTAGAGTTCAAACAAATCCTAAAAGTCCTAGAAAAGCCTTTGAAAAATGTGTAACAATTCTGTTCTCATTGCGTAGCTAATGAAACGGAGTCTAAATTGATTTTGTTAATAACAAATAGAATACTGAACAAGCTCAACATTTACACGTTGGTCTGCACTTGATAAACACGGATGTTTGGATAATCCGGTATCCGTGTATACATTCGCGTTTATTCGTAAGAATCTAATAGAATTGCTTAAAATAATATGGCAACAACTAAAAATATTCTTGTTATAGATATAATACTTTAATAGTAAGTAACCTAACCTAATCAGGATTTTTCTTTAGTAAGATTATAAAGAAAAATTGTCGCCTTGGCTAAATTGTGAGGACCCAGGTAGTTGAGGCGCTTTTGAGGCACTATTAGGTACCTACTTACCTACTTTTTGGTTATTTTTACTTTTAAGTTTAGTTTTATCCTGCTTATCTACAACCTTTAGAACAAACTGTGTAGGCTGAGTCGATTGTATCTTATGCTGCTTCTTGCGCTTGTAATCACGAGCCTTCGCAATCCAGCATTAGGCATAGCGAGTAAATACTTACCTTTCACCACCTGGTAAGGTATATCACGCTTGTATTTAAATACAAATAATAGAAGGAAAAACTTAAACCTTGAGCAGGACTAGAACCTGCGACCACTGGCTTAACGCGCCAGTCGCTTTCCCAACTAAGCTACCAAGGTCACTGCCTGGAAGTTTAAATTTAGTCTTCTATTTTATTATATCACGCTTCTTCGAATTTTTGACTTATTTGAGTGAAGTTAGGTAGTTAAAAAAATTAAGATACGGGCTTTGTTTCAATACTATATTTCACATAATAATATGTAGGTACCTATCATAATGAAAGAAATATTATTTTTCCTGCAGAAAATGAAACTGTATTCATGAAACCGTCTGTGAACACTAAACATCTTGCAAAGCCTTACACCCAATAAGCAATTACAATCTATTTCCACGTACGTATTGTTTGCCACTAGTATTGGTTTAAAGTTTTAGAACGCCTGTTAGCGAAAACATGTTGTTTAATTAATCATGCGTAGTCACAAGTTTATAAACAGTTGTAACATAACAACCACGCGTAGAATGTACATACCGAGTTCTGAAATCTTGTTACCACCGAGAGCAAAAAAAATATAAGGAATGGTGACTAAGTTACTACTATCAAGAGCAATCCTTACTAATTATTTAAAAAAAAACGGTTTACTCACGCATATTCTCGGGATCGCCCGTCTAGTTTCAGACTCCCTAGTGAGCTCATGAGCTGACGCGGCGGCGGTCAGTTCGACTCGCGACACCACCGCATGTATGAATACCCCTCAAGAAAGTTATTATACAAATAATCCTTACTAATATTATAAATGCGAAAGTAACTCTGTCTGTCGCGCTTTCACACCAAAACTACTACCGATTTAAATGAAATTTGGTACACAGATAGTCTAGAGCCTGAGAAAGGACATAGGCTACGATTTTTGCTGCGATAACCGACATCCACGCGGGCGGAGCCACGGGAAATAGCTAATATAAAATAAATAGGTACCATACGTACGTGTATTTGTATTTGTAGATAATGTATGCTTAACATATAAGTATGTTTGTAAATTTGGGCACCAAACTACTTATATTTTTGTACGGCATTTAATGAAAAACATGTAGATACATGATTATATATTTTACCACCCTGTACTTGTACATATATGTATGACAATGAGTTTTTAATAATAATAATATATATATATATTATTATTATTAAAAACTCATTGATTTGATCTGATTTTATTTAATTCAGATGAACTGTTTGCCCAAAACACCCTTCATCCTTAGTCAGTTCATTTCTATTTCTAAATGTTCGCGGAAAACACCCTTTCTAAATCACAACCCATCTATAATCTCTTACGTAGACATTGATGGTTGATTTGACAATTGCACCTATGTAGATAATCGAAAAATTACCCATATGAGTTATATCCCAGGCGCCTTGAACAAAAAAAAACGGCTTTAGGTCCAAATAAATATCAGGAAACCTATTTTTTGGTATGTTGTTAGGACATTTTTGATTAGTTATGAATTAATAAAATGATATTACGATGTCCCGTTGATAAATCTTTAAATCCCTAAGAATACTTCATAACAGCATTTTTATATGAACTGTCTCATAAACAGATTTCAACAATTAATTTCAACGAATAAACGTTACTTTGAAAAAATCGCACTTTAAAACAATAATAGCAAGTGCGCACAATTTCCTGACCTTTCTCAGTTCAGTGACACAATACACGCAAAATACTAGAAACGACTGTGTACATTAAGATTGTCAGACCCCCTCAGGTGATAACATATTTACTTAGCAAACTAACTGAGCTCTATACATAAAGCTATCTGTGTCGTAAATATAATGGAGATGGACATGTTTGATCGTCTCTCGGTGTTTCCAACTCGTGGGGATTGACAGAAAAACGGTATTGTTTGTTTTTGGTAATAGAATTTTCCGTTTTAGATGTTACATAAGTTTAATTATAAAGATATCTTATTATTAGGTAATGTGAATCGGAGCCGGTGCCGGCGTAAGGATGGGAGAGGCGAGATACGGTGACGGCCCTGGGCGCTAAATTAGTGAGGGCGCCAAGATCTGAAGTCTCCTCCCTCCTTTGCTGCATCCCTCAATAATAATGAGGTTTATACATATCGGTAGAGTCGATTCTCGACCACACAGCGCATACGCTTATACTGGTTCAGCAAAAAATTAAGAAATTTCAGTAAGTAGCTGATTCAGCTGATTCCGGTAAGACTGGAAGCCGACTCCCGCATATATTGAGAAAAGGCTATAATATCCCTAAGTGGCCCTACCGTATTCTTGCCTAGGGTGTCTGCGGCTCCAACTGACTTTAATCATGCCCAACATACTTTACAAGTTTTGGTTTTGGTTTACAAGACATAAAAAAACTAAGTTTTTATGTCTTGTAAACCAAACTGCTGATACAGGCGCTTCAGATGCGATAATATCATTATTTGTGAACTAGATCCAGCAAGTAAATTGTGCTGGATACCTGTAAAAATAAATTCTTCGTGTTCATATGTTTTATGCAGATAGTCTTGGACACAACCGAAATCTACAGCCAGGAGCTGACGCAACGTGCAACGGTGTCACGAGTCGAATGTTTATAGTTCGAGTTCCAGTTAAATTCTCTAACCGTATTAACAATCAAAACATCTTTACTCCAAATTCATCGCAGCATAAAAATATCACCTATTTTTCTTTTTCTTATCTATGGTACAAAAATACAACACCTAGAAGCTGTCAACTGCAACAAGGATTCCATATTCAAACAGACTGATTTACTATTTACTCACAACTACATTTTCCGCAAACAGCCAGAAATAAACTAGCAATAAGTCGGTACACATACAGACTCATGTGTGGCCCGTAATGATGATTATATTAAGATTTGAGATAATTTGTGACGTATCATGATACGGTATATAAGGATGGAAAACATGAAAGTACCTACTTGTATTGGATAGTAAGAGTACAGACAACCAGTGTTGCAGAGGCTGAATAAATTAATACCTCTGCCTGAAATTTTAAATTTGTTAGTTTGGACACCATAGGTAAGGTTGCACACGATAAAAGAAAAAATAAAATAAGTGTAATTACTGTCTATTTGTTCTGTTAAAAAATTGGTTTTAGTTTTAAATAATAACAAACATACTTGGATGATTTTATTTATATGGACTTCATTTACTGAACAACACTCTAATTTAAAATGTTACTGTATCTAATAAGACCTTTTTTTTAAGTGATGCAAATTTAAAATAGGGTTCACAAGAGTGAAAAATGTTCACCTTTTTACGAAAAAATATAAGTAGTTGCAAAACACCGTTATTTTCAAAAAATCCAACTGTTAAATTTATAAATTTTAGTGCTAAGCATAGCTACGTCATAAATGCATTTCTATGCGTGCATTTCGTGCATTTTTGTTCATACTTATTATGGAAATAAAGTAAAAATAATTAAGTAACTTAATATTAATATTAAACTAGATCAAAAATTTTAAATAAATAACTCGATTTAATCCTTACTAAACAATTTAAGCAATCATTAAGAGTAGGAACGCTTGCTAATAAAAATAACTTAATTCCGACATTTATCTTCAACATTGCTTGTATATTTTTAAACGGTGTTTTTAGCATAATTATACAGTTGAGAACATTTTAATGCTTTACTAAAATAAAAACAGTCTACTGGATTCAGTGACTTTCAGCTTCCATTATTTAGGTACCAATAGCTACTAACTAAATATTTACACCGAGTTCGCTGTTTATGTCTTTTACTTTTATTTTAGATAACTTAATTTTTTAAACGTATTTCGTTCAAAATTACCGTGACCTGTGGCTTGCCCTTAACTACATCAAACTTCACACATGGTTAAAAATTGGTACCTTACTGTCTAATTTTGGTTTTATGTTAGTACATTAGTATTAGCTACATTATAATGAAAGTCCTTAACAAAGTTTAAGGTTGTTTTGTTAATAATAGCACGCATTCCTTATCAGACGAGGAGAGAAGTAGATATTCATAAATAAATACATGATGATAATATACTTTGTTTTCAGAATCAAAATGTGTAAGACTACTACTAAAGAGGTCGAAGTTGTGGAAAGCGGGAAGAGGAAGACCTATGCAGCTTCGATAGAAGAGGCGCTGACTATGACCGGTGAGAGATCACAAATAATACAGATCCAAAAAAATAATAAATAAAACCTTCTAAAAACGTAAAACCTAAAATATGGCATTAAAAATTCATCCACATCGCTGTCCACTGGAAATGTTCCCAAAAGGCTGGCAGAATTGCCAAAAACTTAGATATAATATATGTCCTACATCAGTAATCGTTCTTTTCATAAACGTCAATGAGAACCATCTAACTTTTTAACTATTTTTTAAATTGGTTCATGTTAAATTGATTTAATCGCGGAGAGGAAACAATTTGTTGGTAACACACAGAATTTGCGATTTCATCACTACTCTTGCAAATTATATTACTTCCCAATTTTGTTGCAAAACTATTCATATTCTAAAAAAAGATTTCTCATGGTTCCTCCTCCTCGCATCGTTTTCCTCATTGGTGGGCCATTGGGGGTCGTGATCTTAAACGTATATTACCTTTTTTTAATTATTTCCCACGGCTATTGAAGGCCAAATGTTCTTAACTATCCCTTGTATAAAGCGAAAAAAGCTTATTTACCCTTATCGAGTGTTCCAAAGTGTAACTAATCCGATCGTATCCTCTTTCCAGGCTTCGGCAAATACAACTTCGGGCTGCTGCTGGTGTGCAGCTGGACACTCCAGGCGATGGGCATGGACATGTTCGGCACCAGTTTCGTGGTTGCCGCGGCTGTCTGCGACCTGGAGCTCACGCTGCAGCAGCGGGCACTGCTTACTGCTATGCCGTTGTTGGGTAAGATGCCAGTAACCGCTAATTAGTTGAGGCGAATTACTGTTTGAATTGGATTTTGCAAAGAGTAAACAAAATTATGTTTTTATTGAATTAAAAAATTTGACACTCAATTTATACCCATTCATAGAACTGATTTAAAGGGGCTTTGTTGTACAGGAGTGGTAGCTGGTGCCCAGCTATGGGGCTACGTTTCCGACACGCGAGGCAGGAGGCTGACCCTGGTGCTGTCCATGTCAATCGGCTTCGTGTTCGCAGCGCTCAGCAGTCTGTCTCCCAACTGGCAGACCATGGCAGTACTCAAATTAATCTCATCTACATTGTAAGTTCAATGATTCACCCCGACTACTGCGCAACTCAACTTTAAGACGTTTTTAAGTGTCTATCTGTCGCGACTTTACACCTTTAAGTGGCAGACAACATGACACATCACGGTGATTTACAATTAAGTGACGTTTCATTTAATTAGGTAAAACAAAGGTATTAAATTAGGTCAATAAGTAACGACGAAAATAACGCCATAAAAATAGAGCATCAAAATCCGTTTAAAACTTTTCCATTCCAGTCTTTTCTTAAGCTGTAATTAAATAACAGGTCAGCAAGCGACAAGATAACGTCATAAAAATAGAACACCTAACTGCTGTACTCAGAGACGTAAGTCTTTACTTAAGGGATTCCTTATTATTTATTCAAGTAAGCCAACTCTCAGTATTCTTATTGTATTGTATATTCGTACTGTATATGTTGGGTTATTTAAATCGATTTAAGGGATTCCTTAGTATCGATTAACGTAGATTAACTCTCGGACGTCTGGGGGTTGTTTATTTAAATCGATAATAAGGAATTCCTTAAGTAACTGTAAAAGTCTCTGAGTGCGGCAGTAGGTATTACATACCTTAATGTCCAAGCTACCTAGTTCTCTACATACTCCTGACAGCACATTTTTTGTTGTCAAGCACGTTTCTGGGTTAACGAGTTCCTAATTTTTTATTTAGTTGAGTAACATCGTTGTACAGTATTCGTAGATTTTGTATTGAGCTTTTTGACATCACTGAATAAAATACCAATAGTAAAAAAAAAAACTTGCAGTACATCTAAACTACATTACTTTTGCGGTTAAATACCATTTCAATAAACTATATATCTTCTTTATCATTTACATTATCATACAACTTTTATTCCGATTATTATCATTAGTCTCATGTAGCTACTACTTCTCAAAGGCTCGCCTATGCAGCTATACTTAGCATAGAATAGTTTTAAACACCAAAAATTCCTTCAACAATTATTACGTCAAAACAATCTATCATAACTTCATAACAAGACGCGTCACGTATGCCGTTAAGACAGCAATTTCCCCAAACTATTTGATCGCTGATAAGAACCCCCTGGCGAGACTATGTCAAGATAAGAGGCTGAATTTAGAATACACTGCGTTTATTGTATGTGTAAATACAGCGTGAGTAAACAGAATCTGGCGTGATTTTATTTGCGTTGATATTTCATGATAGTGTACTGACCTACCGAAACAGTGTTTGCATAATTATTTAAAACAAAACGGTTCACTCACGTATAACGAGTCCCTTATCATGAGCTGACGCGGCGGCGGTGGTGTCGCGAGTCGAACAGTTCGGTCGAGATGATTAGGGACTCCTATTCAGTCTGAAACTAGTCGGGCGATCCCGAGAATATACATGAGTAAACCTTTTTGTTTTAAATAATTATGAATACTCCTCACGATAGTTATTATACAAATATAGTGTTTGCATAGTTAGAATGATGAAATTAAAGAATTATTGTCCAGGGAAAGTCCCAGTGAAACCTATCCCAGCGTCTAACAACCTGTTTTTCAAATTAATTGAAGTAGCATTTTTTATTAAATGTCTCTTGCCCATTGTGCACTATGAATCTTATCAATTTAATGTACCTACTTCTTACTGACTTGACATTATATTAATTTAATTGTTAAAGAACACGAAACCTATAAGTTCAATCTATACTTCTATACTAAGATTATAAAGCTGAAGAGTTTGTTTGTTTGTTTGTTTGTTTGTTTGTTTGTTTGTTTGAACGCGCTAATCTCAGGAACTACTGGTTCGAATTGAAAAATTCTTTTTGCATTGGATAGTCCGTTTATTGAGGAAGGTTATAGGCTATATAACATCACGCTACGACCAATATAAGCGGAGCATAAATGAAAAATGTTGCAAAAATGAAAAACCGTTGAAACTAAAACACGCGAACAAAGTCGCGGGGGACAGCTAGTAATATTATAAAGCTGAAGAGTTTGTTTGTTTGTTAGTTTGTTTGTTTGAACGCGCTAATCTCAGGAACTACTGGTTCGACTTGAAAAAATCTTTTCGTATTGGATAGTCCGTTTATTGAGGAAGGCTATAGGCTATATAACATCACGCTACGACCAATAGGAGCGGAACATAAATGAAAAATGTTGCAAAAATGAAAAACCGTTGCAATAAAACACGCGAATAAAGTCGCGGGGGACAGCTAGTCATCTATAAGTAATGAAACGATTTTATACGAGTATTTATTTTTCTTACAGGCTAATTTTTTGAAAATTTTAGTCAGTTCTATTCTATTAAAACAATGCCTTTTCAGATAAACTTTTTGACTTTTGTTAGAGCAAATATAAAACACTACCCTTTCCCTCGATACCTGAAAAGGTGTCGAAACGTTAGATAAAAATCCGTTAAAGACATTTTCAAACCAAATCAACCTAAAATCAAATAAAACTTTCATATTTTTTTCAAGGTTAGGTATCTGCTTTGTCTAAGTCACCGAACACCAAATTCTATTCTCGTTTAAAACTCCTGGCTTTTTGCAATAAACTATGCCCTTGTTTCCAATGTTGACAGCACTTCGGCCAGCAACTCCGGCGCCTACACGTTGCTTGGAGAGAGCTGCTCAGAGCGCGCGCGGGGGAAAGCCATGTTGCTATGCACGTGCGCGCTCATGTGCTCTCAAGCTACTGTGGCAGGTGAGATCTAGTCAGCCCTCTGATAAATCACTAACTCGAAAAGGTCATAGAAATTACGATTCCTCCACTGTTCATATTTGAATCCTGAGGCTGTTTGTTAATCCACATGGATGAAATATTTAATATGCTTCGCCGTAGTGTTTTATAATGAAAATCCTAGAGCGTCTATTAATGTTATATCAGGCTTTGGCCAACTTATAATTTAAAATCACACCGGTACGTCATGCTCAATTTTAGGGATCCGTACCTGAAGAGTGCCAACGGGCGCCTATAACTAAACCTCTCCTGTCCGTCCGTCTGTCTGTCTATCAGCGGCCTGTATCTCATAAACTGTAACAGCTAAAACAACTCTCTCTCTCTTTTTCAACATAAATTTATGATGCTGATATATCAAAATATAAAAGTTAACTTTAATTAATTTTTATTATTTTAACAAATACTTATGTAATAAAAGAGGCTAAGTGAGATGAAACGTAGTTTTTTGGCGTATTTGATCGATTTTAATGGCATTGATTTTACATGATGGTGGATACTTCCATGCGCGAGTCCGACTCGCGTTTGAGAAACGTATTGCTTAAAATACGTTTAAAAAAACATCGTTTTAATAAATGAACTAATATTATGTTGTAGTGTTCGCCTTCCCCATCCTCCCCCTGGACTTCGCGTACCGCATGGACTTCCTGGGCATCACGTACCGGCCGTGGCGGCTCCTGGCGCTGGTGATGTCACTCCCCTGCGCCATCACGGCGTGCCTGCTGCAGCTGTTCTACGAGAGCCCCAAGTTCCTCGCCAGCCAGGGCCGCTATAATGAAGCTCTACATGTCCTGAAGAACATTTACTCTGCTAACACTGGGAAAGATGCAGACAAGTTTCCCGTAAGTTTTGAATGAAGTGTCTGGTGTTGTAGTCTAATAAACGAAGACTCATCTCCTTTTCGGAAGTCGAAGCGTAGCGTCATTTAAAAATACAAGACCAAGACAGTTTACTTCAGGCGAAATTTGTCTAGATAAGCAAAGGTCAGAAGCTAAAAGGACAGACCAAAGCTTTTTAAAGATTTTCTGCTTCTTGGTAACATATAATGGCAATAAGTTAAAACGGTGTCAAAAAGAATTATACATAACATTTTAACGATTAAAATATTTACTTTTGAAACTTTCCTTCAGCGAGTGAGTATTTCTGTTACCGCTACATTAACAAATAATTAGAATTAAACTAAATTAAAAGTTAAAGGTGGCTCTCCTAACAGAAACTTTTTTTTTTTAATTTTTTGCAACGGTATTTTTCATTTCACTCTAAATGCTCAACCTTTTAGATTGTTTAGTTTAATACTATATTCGTTCAAAAAATATTAGTTATATTCAGAAAATCCCCAAACAAGAGACGTGTTTATAGGAGGTTTTTTGCTCGATTTTAAAGTCATAAATCTTGTACGATGGTACGGAAACCTTTATGCGCGAGTCCAACTCGCACTTGGCCGGTTTTCTTACTTCTACATCCCACATCTCTTTAAAGGTACAAAAACTACTAGAAGATACTGAGAACCAGTCTTCGGTGCATCAGGATTCGTTTTTCAAGTCCATTTGGCAGCAGACAGTTCCCCTGTTCAGGGGAGCGCTACTCAAGGAGACCCTTCGCCTGTTCTATCTGGTCGCCGTCATCTACATGACGTGAGTATTAATTATATTTTTACTCTGAATAGTATGGCTTAAATAGGTAGTAGCAACCAGTTTATGCTGAGGGAGTACCTCATTGTCACACTCACGGGCGTGCAATGTCAATCGTGGATTATAATAATTTATATTGAAATTTATTGTTCTTTTATTTTATATTGTTGTTTTTGTTATTGTCTGTGTTTTACTTTTCATTCTTATAAATTATTATGTTGCATCTAATTATTAAGCTTGTGCACGCTCTTCGGTGTGGCGATAAATGTTTTTTCTTTTTTTCTTTCTTCTAAATAACATCGACACATACTTTACAACAAATGCTCATTTACTATGAATAACAAGGCCGCTAATGGCATGTTCGATATTAATTAAGCACTTAACCTGATTTCAAATGAGTAGAAGGAAGAACGTAGTTCATGATTGATCCATACTTCATATTATAAATGCGAAAGTAACTCTGTTTGTCTTTTTTGTCTGTTACGCGACGATTTTGACAAAACTTGGTATAGGGTAGGTTTGGGTCCTAAAAAAGTACAAAGCCGTCTTTTTGCCGCGGTATCCAAACCAAACTTTATTTTGTGAAAAATCTAACATTCACTAGAATGTAATTGCAAGTTAATGGTCAAGTTCATTAGCGCCTTAATACATGAACCTTATCATGAAAAATTTTCTCCAAAATGAAGGGTGCTTAGTTGTAAAGACTCTTAACAAAGATATAAATAACGATATTTGAAGAAGTGGTAAGCTGTTTCATCCGAGTGAATAACACTCTCCCACATAATACTGACGTAAGCTAGCTACTATGCTATTTTTCATTTGGTAGCGGTTACGGAAGCCAAACCCATTTTAATAACCGGCAACGCATTTTCAAATCTGTTAGTATTCGAAAATAGTTAATAAAAAAATATATATTAAGGAGAATCCTTGTCAACGCTTGAGGTATTTTGAATTAATCTTGTTGATTGCAGTGGTAGCGGCTTCATCCTGTGGCTGCCGTATATCATGAACAACTTGTTCTTCGTGCTGGAGTCTGGAGGCGGCGAGGGCATGAACCTCTGTGCCGTCATCAAGTACACCTCTCAATCTAATTTCGCTACTGGAAACATGACCGTAAGTTGTAAACGCCAAAGTGAAAAAATCTTTAGCTTAATTTACACAACAAAAACTTAGTCTTCCCTACATTTACAACAAATTGTGCAGCAAGCATTTAGATAAGTACCTTAAACTGAACATATTCTGTTTAAATTATGTTAAACTTTAAACTGAATTATTTTCGAAATCTATTGTTGCCGATGTCGTCTGAACTCATAAAAACACCATTTTACTTGGTTTCCAGAACATAGAAGTCTGTGACGATACAATCCAAGAGACTACCTTATTCTCCGCGATGACGTACGGCGCGTTAGCCAGCTGTTCCAACCTGGTGCTCTCGCTGACCTGCGGCAGTCGCAAGCGCCAGGCCATGATCGCCATTATGGCCATGTCAGCACTCGCTGGCATTTTGCTGAACCTGGTGGCTGTTCCTATCGCTGGAGGGATATTTTTCTTCTTCTTTTTGATGTGTGCACTTTCCATGGGGATTCTTAGCGTCTATTTTGTTGAGCTGTACCCTACATCTTCGAGGTGAGCTGGGTTAATTTTAAATGAAAATTGGTTCCTTACATTATTCTCAAAATTAATCAATAAAGCCTAGAGAAGTGACATTTCTACAAGCGTTAACAAATTGCTCAAAAGAATGGAAGTGACAAGCACGTGACTTTTCGAAAATAAATGTAATTTCCATAATTTAATGTCATTTAAGCGATTTCTATCACTTGCCGAAATGTAATTTGTCTACGGGGGGCTGTTCACCGCAAAGGAAAACATTTTCGTCATATCTGCTGAGTCATCATAATTATTATCTATTTTTTTTTACCTTGAAGTTATACCTACTGCTTTGAAGCTTTTTCTTTGAGCTCTTTTCCTTTCCTTCTTATAAAGTTAATTTTGTTAACACTAGATTCCAATCAAAATAGTTTCAGTTTTAGGACCAACTCATTTCACAGCCAAGATACTAATTGTTCCTTCTATTCCAGAGGCATGGCGTCCTGCCTGTCCGTGATGTTGGGCAGGATGAGTGCGTTCCTCGGCGTCAACGCTATCGGAGCCCTCATATCCACCAACTGCGAAGCTACCTTCTACTTCTGGTCCTTCTTGTTGATAAGTAAGTTTGTTATATAAGTTTACCTACTTGTAAGGCATCATGTCACGTGTTGATAAACAAATGTTTATGTGATCAAATCCTGTAAGAGTATAATTAGGTATATGTTATAATATATGGTGGTAATTCGCGTGTAAGCCTGACTGATTTTGATGGAATTTAGTATGAGTGAGTGATCTTGAAACCCTAAGAAAGACTAATTTTTACGCGATAACCGACAACTACGCGAGTGGAGCCGCGAGTGAAAGCTAGTAGCTAGCAGATAAAATCAAGAATACTTCATAAACTTAAACTTTTTTGAATACGTTTCAGTTGCAATGATGCTGCAAAAAATACTTACCTACAGTTTTAGGATTTAGGTACCTAATAATATTAATAAATGTGTTTTATAGGATTAAGTATAACAATGATAATCTGTATTATGTAATGCACGTGACAGTGCATTAGATTAAAGTTATCTAAGTTCATTTTGGTAAATACTAGTTTAGCGATATTTTCACGTTTTTACTGACTATCTATAATCTTTATTATATATTCGTATCGCACGTTTTATTTACCTATCATTAAAAGTAGAATTTACAACGCAATATAATTTACCTCCTGCTCAGCTTCGGTAGATATTATTGTTGTTATTTCATTACGAATATCCAGCAATTGTAATGGCGCCTGAAATATTTTTTGCTTGTAATTTGCGTTTGTCTAGTTTTACCTACGCAGAATATTACCTGAAATATATTATCGAAATTAAATGCACAAACATACAGTAGTATCGAAAATAAGTAACTTAATCATAGGACTTAATGAAATCGATTAAAAATTGAAATTTTAATGGTGATTGTGCAGTATTTTGGCAGATTGTAAATATTGTTAGATATAATCGTTTGGATCGTGATGACCGCCCAAATTATTTGTGTTACATTATATTGCGTAATTTACTGGAGAAATTATAGGTACCTAAATGACTTCTGTGATGGTATCGAAACTTTAGAAAATAAGTAAGTACTTAGTTCGATATGAAACGTGTTTAAAATAGTTTTGTTTCACTGTAGTAGGTACGTAAAAACTGTTTTATTTTCGATATTCGCAACGAGTTTCACAATTTAAAATATTTCGACTCCTTGTATCCGACTATTGTTTTATTATTATAATACGTAGTCCTTTTGACACCGTATGTATGCATCATATCATGTAATTTAGTATCCATTTTATGAAAACTGTTTAAAAACTCCTACCATTCCGTCCAAAACCTGACTACGACCTACGTTTTTTGTGTTTTTTCTTTACAAAAAGGTTACTAGCAATTCGGGTGACATTCACATTACTAGCAATCTTGTTAACCCCTCCTACTAAGCTAAATATTCTTGTATCTGGAGTGTGTTCACGTCAATACTGCAATGGAATCGAACCTCTCGATCACAAGGCCGTCACCGTAATCATTAGGCTATTGCTGGTGCTGCTACTTCTAACATTGATATTTACAATAGCTGATTACCCATTTATATTATCATATATTACTTGTATATCATATTTATTTATAAGTATATCATATTTACAATATCAAAGTTCCATCATGAATCTATCAAATAATTCCTACCTATTCGTAAGAGACCTACGTAAGATTGCTTGCAAAAATAATATGGTGACAAGGATCAACGTGATTAATTTTGATAAATCACAAATCGTCTCATAACAGAGTCAAAATTGAAATTAATTCCTGCTAGACTGTAAAATCAGCAGATGCAGCTCTTTTCACGTAATTTTGTAACAAACAATCAAATCAGCCAATTGCCGTCCACTGCTGAACGTAAGCCTCCCCTAAAGAACGCCAACCATCCCGGTCCTGAGCAGTCCGCATCCATCCGCTGCCAGCCACCTTCTTCAAATCATCGACCCATCGTGCCGCAGGGCGTCCTACACTACGTTTGGCCATACGCGGTCTCCACTCTAACACATGTCTGCTCCATCGACCGTCTGTCCGTCTACAGACAAACAATAGTTCGAAATAATTTTAGTTTATAATTAGTATAATGTTTTTGTACAGACGAGCCATAACTCATAGGTATATTTTTTTGTTTTACAGGTGCAATAGGTGTGGCGTGGTTTCTCCCTCGAGACAAGGCACTAAAGAACTGAAAAAAATAACAACTATTACTATACTTAATTTCATATATTAGACAAAAGACAACTGAAAACTTTCATATTTCAAATTGCTATACAAAATTAATTGAAAAATAGTTTCGTTAAAATTGTTGTCCTAGTATAGCTATGTGAGCCGTACGGTTAACTGCTTATAAAGGTCAAGCTGCGATTGGTCCGTAGATGGGTGACCATTTGTAAACATACAAGAACTTCTACGAGCCTCGGAAGGCTCGATTAAAGTGTTGGTCCCGACTGTCATACGTAGATCTTTGACATGATACTGTGTTCACAGAAAAATAGGTTGTGGAGGGCAGATAGGGAGTCGCTCCATGTAAAATACTGTATTCGGCTAAATACGGTAAGACTGCCCCAAGACAAGCGTTAACGATGATAGAAATCGCTTAAATGACAAGTCACGTGAGTTGGACTTAACATTTCCATACACTTGAGCGATTCTATCAGCGTAAACGTTTGTCGAAATACCACTTGTCTAGGGCCCCTGGAAGCCTTAGGTACTTTATCTTGGCTGGAAGCCGACCCCCACTGATGAGAACATAGATTAGGAAAAGGCTAAGCATAAGAAGGACCTTTATTTAAACGCTTGTTGGGCAGTACCTACTTTGTCTAATATTAGATACTTGAAATGAAGTGTAGGCTGATCAAGACTGAATAATAAGTACTTAGTTTAAATTGTAAATAAGTAATTTTATTTGTATTGCGAGTGACTGACTGATAAATGTTTATTATGCCCTTGTTTAGATAATAAGTATTTACTTTAAATAATATAATTACCTTTCTTGTATGAAGATCGTTTTTTTATTAAAAAATAATTCTTTCAACAGTTTTGAAATAAGGCAAAATTTTAAAAAATATATTTTAATGAAATTGGTATTAACTTAAATAGATTAGGTAAGTAATTACCATAAAGTAATGTTTTCTAAGAATTATTTTAATTATGTTGTTACAATGAGATGTAAAAATATAATAAAGTATTTGTACTATTTGGAACCCACGTATTATTTGAATAAGAAATAACATATATATCTTCATTAATACACAGTAACATTAATTGATTACCTACATTTAAAAATTGTCTTGTTAAATAAAGACTGAATTGTGGTGTGGTGTTACAAAGTAATTTACAAAGTATTAATTACAAATTATTATTACAAAGTATTAATCTATTGCCTACATTTAAAAATTGTCTTGATAAAAAATAGACTGAATTCCAAATAACCCCGTTAACAAATAGCTCCACTTTATGTATGTAATTAAAACAGACCGAAAAGTAAAACTGAGAGTTACTTATACATACAAAATGAAAGAATAATTCGTATATGAACCCGGTATCTTAAGAATCATAAATAATGCTAAGACGGTGGAGTGATAGAGGATAATTTAAGACTTAACATAATCTCTATTACGTTACAAATACCTATAATATATTTGATCAGAGATGACTCATATTCATATTAGTGTTTTTCAATATTCTTATTCGATTGAAGATTATTATCGATTACTAAAATACCATTGTCCTGCGTAGGTATTTTATCATGGAAAATCTATTTACTGTCCGCGTGGCTAATATTTGATATTATACTGTTAAGAATTAAATGATTTAATTTGTTGATTTTCATTAAACTATGGGTTTAACTTACCTGCTGTTATGTTTAATTGTGTGAGGTATTTTGCCAAAATAGTCGACACAACTTTTATAGTAAAAACCAATCTTAATTTTGTATAATTTTAGATAAATTTTATCTGTTATTTTTCTTTAAATTTACCTGATAAAGCTATTAGCAGAAATTATCAATAGCAACAAAGGTTTCAATTACAATCATAATGAGTAATTAAGTATACAAATATAATAAAACTAAAATTATTTTATTTTTCTCCTTTTACTATCATCATCTTCTGTAACACCATTTCAAGAGGCACTTTACAATAATTGAAATATCCCCCTAGGACGAAATAGTGGTATTCGGTTAAAGCCGATGAGACTGGGAGCACACACCAGCATAACTTGGGAAAACGCTTGACAAATGAAGTGCGCAATGGGGTAGATTAGATGACGAGCTATTAAAATTCAAAATCTTATAAGTGCGTCAGTTAGATAATAAAAATATAAAAGATACGTATTTTTTGCTTAATCAATATAAAAAAAAACACTAAGAAGATAAAGCAAATCAAAGTTCAGGAGTGGGTGTATGTTGCTTGCGTAAAAATTGCATGAAATTGTGATGTCATGCGACATTTCAAATCAATGAGTCGGCGGGAGCTTTTGGTTTCGTAAATTAAAAAAAAAATACGTATTAAACATTTTATACTTAATTATCTATTTGGCAGACATTAAAAAACAATTTGTAATCTACCCCATTCTAGACGTGCCTAGAGCTCATTTTACACAATGTTTGCATCGGATCGACAAACCATTAACAAATGAATATAGGTATTTTATATTGTTTTGTTGTAAGTGCTGCTAATCCTCCGAATATAAATAAAAATTAATCATTTGTAAGTACTATATTCTTTTTATCCTGTTTTTAATAGTAAAGTAAAATAAATTAATATCAAAATTAAGAACTTGTATGTGCCGGCAAGTTCATCACACACTGGTCTGATACAAGACGACCTAGGACTGGAATGTAAAACCCACCGTACTACATTCACCGCATGGGACAACCATCAAACATTTGTGCGAGTTAGAAATATTTGTTATTTTTTTTTTTTTTAACTGGAATCTTTTGGAACGTTGGGCATTTTTAGAGATGGAAAAAACCCATTTACCGTTACCGCGACCGACACCTCTGTATATGTACCTATAAGTCGATTAAGTAGGTATCTACATATAATGTAATTGTTCAACTTTTGTTCTGTCGGCACTCCCGGAGAGCAACTATTCTTTTTTAATCTGGATGTTCTTCACGTCATTTGATGTGTATTTTATTTATGTATATCATGTGTTTTTGGATACTTTCTGCAATACAGTTAATAATAACCTGTGTGGCAGCGTAGCAGTATTATGTACTACCTATCTTGCAAATCAAATAAATAGCAAAATATATCTCATATTGCAATTCTAATATTTTAGGAAAAAAATGGCAAACCAATTAAAAAAAAAGACGGCAATTTTGGTATAATTTTCGCTTTTAAATTCTATCGCCTTGCTTTTGCAAGATACGTAATAGGCACCACTGCGGATACGTTTTATCTGAAAAACAAATACGTTATTAGGTTCTATAAATATAAAATTTTAATCGATTTTATTCCGTCAGTTTAATAGTTCAAATGCCTTGGTTTGAACTCTTACAATTTCTTATTGGTCCTCATACGGGCATACTTATTTAGAAATCCATTTTCAGATTCTCTTTCCGATCTACGTATATAATTAGAAAACTAAAAGCATAATCGACTTCAGCTGAGGTAGGAACCTACCTAGGTATATATAGTTTGGGTGTGTATGTTTCATCATGTTTTTAATTTCCCTATTAACCGTTTCATCAAAATAACAAATGGTTCTTATCTATAATTGCCAGTCGAAAATAGAACAATCTTTATTAGTCTAAGATATCCATTTGAATTATTCGTTTGAAAACATCACTGATAGCAATCTAAATTATTAGTTTTACGCACGAAGATATGGTAATACCGCACAGGTATGAACTACTTTATTTCAAGCAAATAAATAAATTCTATTCTTTTCTATTCTACTTTGGGACACTTGATTCAGTTACCTACTTTACAGAACTGCGGTGTGATTCTGTAAGACCTCATTCTAAACTTCGAATCTGAATCCGCTGTGAGTTTCTTGATTGGCATTCCAAAAACTCGGTTGATAATTCGAATTAACACTAGCGCTACCCTTGCGAGCGTGTCAGCGAGTTGGACTAAATTGACGTGAGATTTTGACAGAAAAGTATGAGATGACATAAGAAGTGGAAATCTGTAAAGGTAATTCCCCCGTAACTTCGACGCTCACTTCGCACTCGAACCCGATCGAAATCAAGGTTATTTTGAACTTTATGCGAAGTGAGAGTGAATAGCGAAGTGAGATGCGAGTTGTTGATTGAATTTTACAGAATCGACGTGCTGTAGTCTAAAGACTTTTAGGAAAAAAACGGACATTAAATTGTACTGGAACAGTCTACCTAGGACATTAGTATAAATAAAAAGCGGCCAAGTGCGAGTCGGACTCGCCCATGAAGGGTTCTGTTGCAGCAAGTAACGTAATATGAAAGTTCTTTTTTATATTTGAGTTGATTGAATGAAAGGTAAATTGCGGTTTAAAATTTATGATGTATTAAAAAAATCTACTTACTAGATCTCGTTCAAAACAATTTTCGGTGGAAGTTTGCATGGTAATGTACATCATATATTTTTTTTAGTTTTGTCATTCTCTTATTTTAGTAGTTACAGAGGGGGGACACACATTTTACCACCATATATATATTATATATACATATATATCTATAGATAACCCACACGTAGGGGAATAATGAAAAAAAAATTAGTTTCAGTTCTAAGCATGGGGAGAAAGCAAAAAAATTTTTTTTTTCTTTTATTTTTGTGTGAAAATCTTAATGCGGTTCACAGAATACATCTACTTACCAAGTTTCAACAGTATAGTTCTTATAGTTTCGGAAAAAAGTGGCTGTGACATATCTACGGACGGACAGACAGACAGACATGACGAATCACTAAGGGTTCCGTTTTTTGCCAATTGGCTACGGAACCCTAAAAATATGCATATAATTCTGTGCTACCTGTGCGAAGCCTTGGGGCGGGTCGATAATAAACTAGTGAAGAACTTGACATTTCTTGAACTAACCAAGATTACTTAAGCGTCGATAAGATTAATTAATTATTTAATATGATAACGGGCATATATTTATCAACAGATAATTTTTATGATTAAATACTCGAGCAGATGATATTGTTTCTGTTTGGTAATATTCAAAGGTTAACATTTTTGCTCTTATTGTAGTGTTCAGGTTTTACCAAGTGTGACCTTTTAAATAAATAAATAAATAAATAATAAATGTGTGTATGGCATAATGGTGTATGGCACACCATTTTAAGTTGTAAGTTTATATATTACTTGTACGGTTTTATTTTAGGCATGTTGGACCATATGATAATTCATGATACCAACATTTAGATAAGTAGGTTCCTAATCATAATTATAATCTTTTGACGTCAAGTCGCTATTGATGTCAAAGTACGCTACTGATATACCGTCGAGTTACATACTACATTCAATGTTGCCTGCATTTGGAAACTTGATATCAAATGCACAAACTGCATACATCCTTTAAAGGAATTATTTATGTTTCCACTTATTTCGCCCACTTAGGCCAAGTAGAAGTTACAAATGCACGTACCAAATACTTAAAGAATAAATTAGCGAAGGTTAGGATTCCTACTTACAGAGGATAGAGATAGTTGAATCTAACTAAACCTACAAGCTTAGATTATACAAGGTGACTTTTTAGTCGTTGTACAAAAAACTAATATCGGTTACAAAAACGCTTTGTATAAAAAACTAAATAAACAAATGAAAAAAAATCGAATTTCAATATTGTAGCCGAAAGAGTTTTACGTTAAAAGTACCTACTGACATTCAAGATTTTCTTTTCTTTTGTTTGTTTAATTTAATACCAATCGTTTTATAACCGATATACTTAGAGGTCATAGTTTTCGTTTGTACAATGACAAAAAACTCAGCTTGTATATAACAAATTTTGAAAATTACATTTTAGTGGTACCTACTATGCTTTAGTCGGTCAAATCGGAACAGTATCTATCAATAGGCATGTTTCCTATTTTTTTTTAATGTCCGTCTTGTAGATTAATGAATTTTATTGGACACGTATTTTTTTCTTTTTTCCTGCAAACAAAAAATGATCAAAATACAGAGAAAGGAAATTACGCGTGAAGTCACTCCTCGCTACGATTTTTAGCGAGGCGTGGCGTCATAAGCCCCCACTCCGAAACTTTAAAGCGGTTTATCTTTGTATTTTTTATTGTTTTGATAAAAGAAAAAATACGTGTCTAATATTTTTTTATTATCTAACTGACGGACTAAATAGATTTTAACTTTTCATACCCAGGAAACATCCCTATTAGGTAGGGTAGACAACACTTTTACATAAATTTTGTGGAAGTTTTGTTTGAATCAATTTAGACAAAGATATGATCCTAATTACCTTTTTAAAGACCGTCAACGAATCTCGAAGACCTGGATCAATGTCATTGTTTTTTCTAATCGCAGGCTATCTTTTTATTTCCCCGGAAAATACCCGTGGACTTCCTCCGCCCTGGGGAAGGCGGAGGGGTATGCTCTTACCAGCTAAAACCACCGGAGTGCTTCTCCCTTCCCTTATACAGGAGATTACAGGAAAGCGGTGCAATGTACCGCGATAGCGCAACCTTTATGGTTAATTTCTTAACCATCTTTGTTAAATGGCTTTTTATACCGCATTCGATATTTTCTAAACTACACGTGCACAAGAAACCGCACATTGTAAAAACAGGTGAAACTCGATTGACTATCTTAATTACGTCAGATAAGAGCCTCACGTGATAATTTGCCCGATTAACGATACTGACGTGTGAAGAGCTTCAGTGATTTCTATCGATGTAAGTCATTGGCGACCTTTATCTCCATCTTTATCTAAAAAAAAAGCACCCGTAATTGTGTGTTAAATTAGCCAAAATATTTTTAACTTCCGCTTTCCGTCTCTGTCTGTCAGTCAATTTAAAGAGAAAGATAAAAGTAGGTTGTATTTTGAATGCGGGGTGAGATCGGGGGAACCGATTTACAGGATGTGTCATTTCATGAAACATCTCAATTTGATGCATTTTGTGATGGTCGCCGCACCTTTAAAGGATAAATATTTGACCGAGCTGAAATTAAATGTTTGTATTGTAAAATTATTGATAACAACAGCAAGCATCAAAAAATTCACCGTATTCTTTCTAAATGACGGGAAACATGCTTTGTGCAAGAAACAAGTCATTTGCGTAACGGGGTATAGGTACGCCCTGCGCTTGTACTGCAGGACAGGCAACTGAGACCAAACCAATGGACTGTTTCACCGCATTGACAACAATGAAATGCGACAAGGTATTTCTATGCGGAAACTGATGGCAATTTCAAGATTTATACATTGTAAAATATATAAATCTTGGTGCGCAAAATGGTGGTTGCTTGGATTAATTTGTCTTAATATCTTTAAGTCAAACAAAGCCCTCACCAAAAAGGAATGTACAATGTACATTATGGAAAAGCAATAAATATTGAGTATTGAGTATTGAATAAATACTTCTTGAACAAATAGAAACCTACATATACAGAACCCAGATTTACTGAATATATTTTAATCATTGTTTAAAGAGTGTTTACTTTGTAAATTACGATTACGAAATCACTTGAAGAATCCGTTGGTTAGAACTCACCGACGTGCGTGCGAATCAGGACCTTGGAGTTAATTCAGACTTTCTGTGTAAGTGTTTATGTTGGTAATATGGAGATATCCTGTAGCAATTTACAGTTGGTACCTGAACTCTTCATTTGAACGAAAAATTTATACGAATAATACATATAAAGTACATAAGTATTTGTGATTGTGAACTGTTGTGTGCTGACTGTGAAGACTTCATAAATGTCTTATATATGTACTTTAGCATTAATTTATTTCTATCTATTTTATTTTTAAATTAATCAGTAGATAATTTAGATCGTTTTTTAAGTTGATCAAATTAAATCTGACCTTTGACACCTTATCAAACAAAGTATTAGTTTTCGTGCAATGTAAATAACTGTGTCCATAAAGTATAAAACTAATTGAGAGTCAGTTAAGCAAGTAGTACTTAAGTCAGTTAGTGTCATGTGTACTAAGTAATTTTTGCAATGAGGGTGTGATTTTGGAAATTGAATATTTAACGATTACCTACATAGTTATGGACATTCTCTTGTGTATTTATGTCTTGAAAATTATAAACTTCTTGATAGAATTAACTAATACAAATATTCAATGAGGTACGGAGTAGGTACTTAAGAATGCAGTTATGTAATTTACCTACTTAATTTAGTGCAAAAGTAAATCGACGTCAGTGATAACAAAGTCGTACATAATTCATCTAATATAATAAACAATATAACAAAGTCGTAAATAGATAATCTCAAAAATTCAAAAAAATCTATAATTATTAAGAGGAGTGCAACTTAATTGTTTGGGGCTCATTTTAGACTGACTCGGACAAATTGTCTAGAAGCCTAATGAATAAGTTATTTGTTTCTGGGAGAAATCGAAATACATTAAGTAAATGAGTGTTAACACGTTCCCGGACATAAGTCTATTTTAAATAATTTGTGAAATGACAACAACAACACCAACTTCCCCTACAAAGTGGCATTACGTCTGGCGACGTATTGTCACAGAACTCCGTTTAAAAGTAGGTATATTATATGTCACGGCATTAACGGTCTAGAGTGGTAACCGCCTGTAGACGGCATTAAGATTCCAAAGCGCTTAACTGTTTAGCTCGGCTAAATATTTCGTAATCCTCCTTAATAGCTGGTAAATACAACTCTAGGTAAATATTTCGTTGAATGAAACCAAACCGCACCTTGTCCGCCCGAAGTGACTATCGGCGACCGGTCGTTCGACACATTACGTGTATGTAAATCTTCTGGCCATAGATAAAGTGTCACAACACATATACTTTCAATGTGTGCGTGACAAAGGTAACTTGTGTGCACGTGCAGGAGTGTTTGTTGGCTTAATAGGGATGTTGACTGGGTATGAAAAGTTAAAATGTATTTAGTCCGTCAGTTAGATAATAAAAAAATATTAGACACGCATTTTTTATTTTATCAAAACAATAAAAAATTACAAAGATACAGCGCTTTAAAGTTTCGGAGTGGGGGCTTATGACACCTCGCCTTGGTAAAAATTGTAGCGAGGAGTGACGTCACGCGATTTTTCCGTTCTTTGTATTTTGATCATTTTTTGTTTGCAGGAAAAAAGAAAAAATACGTGTCCAATAAAATTCATTAATCAATCAGATGGCATAAAAAAAAATAGGAATCATGCCTATTACAGCATAAAATGCCACAGATTCATATGCTTTCTAAAAATGCTATGGAAAATAGTCAGCAGTGGACGGAGTTCTACCTTTGAAGTATTTTAAATCGCCATCTACAGCCGTAGTGCCATATTGTGAGGGCCACAATTACGCTTTTCAAGTACTGACCGTGAACGTGTTAATATAGGATATAGAGTAGCTACACAAATCATGCCTGTACACACATAAGAGCCCGTGTGTCTGATGATGCAAAGAACAGAAAAATAAATAGAACTTCCCGCCCAAAATTAATCCGAAAGGGTGAAAATTTTCAAGCAGGTTTTCACGTACGTCACATACTATTTTACCGTTTCATATACCGTATAAAAATATTAAAAAAATCTTACCCATATGAAATGCTATATGTTAGGCAGATTAACGTGATTCAACGCTTTTGTTTAGGGACGCCGTAGTTACCTTTTAGCCTGGCCGGTGGCTTGATGTTAACAAAGTGAACTACCTGAGTTAGTCTGAAGTCAAAGGTGTTGCCGTAAACTCTTGTGCGACTAATCATGCTATGTTACGATTACTTTTACTTACATATTTAGCTACAGATAATGGCTTGCGAATCAGAAACGTCATATCGCCGTAGATATCTCAATATTTATAATATGCGCTATGTTAATCTTAACATGGTACCCTTCGTGTTAACACGTTAGGACCGGACAATAATATATATTTTTATATAATTTTAAAAAAATAGTCTGTATATTAGAAAAACATATTTATTATTACAATTAATTAATTAATAATTTTGTGATTAATTAAATTATTTTATTAATTTAAAATAGTGATTGAAATGGCGGACAAAAGTAATAAGTTTTATGAAAAATTACCCTTCGAGGCTGCAATTGACAAAGCAGGTATGTAATGTGTCTATATTTATATTACTCTTTAAATAACTAGTCCATTTTATATTAAAATTGTTTTGCTATGTTGAAAAGACCAAACTTTTCCTAAACTATTTCGATAAAGGACAGATAAGGGACCAATTTTTTAAAACGTCGCCCTCGGACCTACCTAGTCTCGTTATGAATTTAATTCACGTTATTAATAGACAAAATATGATTGTGAACTAAATTAACAATGCAGGTAATTAGTTAATACGAGTAGCATCGAATGCAAATGCATATGACTTAATTACAAAGATTATATGAATTAATTACAAAGAGTTTTCCCTGAACTGAACTTGAATCTCTTTAATATTAGTATATAATAATTATGTAGTTCAAGCGGAAGGATTAATGGAGACAGATTCTGGTGGAATAAAGCGGTACCGAAAATGTATGAAAAGAAAAAAAGTAGCGTTAAAAGAATGGCATGGAGTGAACCACTGGAAATGAAAGTTTGAAAGAGGTAAAAAAGGAAGTATACAGGATTTGTAAAAAGAAAGCCAAGATAGCCGTAGCTATTGCTAGAGCCTCTATACAGGACGAATTATATAAACAACTTGATACTCTCAGCTGACCAAAAAGGGCTTTACAAAATAGCGAAGGCGATAAAAAGGCACGCGAAACATGTTATAAAAGTTGTATGAAATATGATTATGGCCAAGTAATGTCGAAGCATGAGGAGAATTCAAATTGATTCAAACGTTATTTTGAAAGATTAATAAACGAGAAAAACGATTGGAGTGGGGTATTAGATAGTGTGGTACTAAATACATATCTAGGTGAGTTAAGCAAGGACAGATGAAAATGCCTGACTTTATTCTTTAATAATTCGTTGCATGAGGAGATAATATCTGACGAATGGTTTAATAGTTGTCTGTGCTCATCTATAAAAATAGAGGATAGGCTAGGACGCTACAACAATAGAGTAATAAAGCTCATGTCATATTATAGTATGAAAATATGTGAAAAAGTGATAGAAATACGATTCAGGGAATAGACTGAATTTGCCCACGTGGGTAAAACAATATCAACAGTCAGTAATATCAATCATCACGCATTCATCATTTAGCTACACTTTATCTCAAAACGTAGACAGACTTAGAATACAATAATAGAGATATCTGTGATCAGGATAGTGACCTCTTTACTGGGAGCTTCGGATTAATGCGTACGAGGGACCCGCCACGAAGGCAGATCTATACTGAGATAAATATAGTAATTAATACCTACTTATTGTTGTCGTTATCTACAGCAGGAGACACGAGTCTAAAAATTTTGTATAGGCGCATTGTTCTATCTTACTTTTATCCTAACTAAGTAATATCATTAGTTCGTTACCTGTTAACATTTATAAATGCAATGTGTGTATGTATGTGCTGTTGGTGTAACATTTAAATCAGTGGCTTGTTGCTTTCCTTGAAAACATAGCAGGTTTATTATAGATGTCAGCTTGTCTGAGATTTTTAGATATTTTTAATATTTTATCTTTTAGCTATGTTCATAATATGGTATTATTTGTTTTAAGTTTGTTTGCATTTGCATTTTTACCTGTTTTTAAGTGCTTGCTTGAGCCGCGACTCGCACAAATGTAAATGAAACCTATTCGGCCCTGACATAAAAAATGAGGATATAAATGCTAAACAACAATCATATAATAATAATTAACAGTCAGGTCTTACTCTATAGAGAACTGAGAAGCTCGTTGATTTTAGTTGGTAGAAGTCCAGCTCACCCCTCCGTTTCCGTCCCCAGGTCCAAAGAACTTGCGGATTCCCACTGGGTCCAAATAAGTAATGCACATAAACATGGCTTGGTTTTCAATATTTTCTAGAAATATTACCTATCTACTTCTATTTTTATTCACCCTAGTTCCCATATTTCTATCTAGTGTAAAATCAAGTCAAAGTAACAACAACATTATGTCGTTCCAGGCTATGGCTTATACAGCTACATCATGACAGCCTTGACGGGCGTGACCATTATCTCCTTCGTGTGCGTGGTGTACGCCAGTACCATCATCGTACCGACCAGCGCCTGCGAGCTGGCCACCACCGGTAGCCAGCAGGGGCTTTTGGCTGCGGGACCTGTAGTGGGTAAGATCCTAACTGTATAGAACGTAACATCTGCTGAATTTCGAGACCGCGCCTCCTGTGGCATCACTGGTGTGGCTTAACTGCTCAATGTGCAGGTGTGTGGAAATTTTGGACACTCAAGGAAGGAAGGCCACACTTGCACCGGGTGTCTAATGGATCAATGATCCTCAGTTTTGCTAAATCGTTTTTGCAGCTGTCTACCCAAGTTCGAATACAATAATACAATCGGTCATAAGCTCGTTTTTAATTTTGGTCTGCTCATTGAATTTTGCGATCAGAGCATGTTTGTGGCGCCAAAACAGTCGGGCGGCACTAAAAATTTTATCACTATACATTTCGACATGAGAGTATTTTTTTTTTAAATATTAAGCTCTCATAGGTCTGTAGCTGGAGCGAGAATACAAAATGTGTCTACAATGTTATTATTAATTATAAAAATTTTAGGTTTTGTGAATAAATAGCATTAGTAGATAAAACTATAGTAATAGTAACGTATAGTGTTTGCTTACTATACACGTTATAACCCGCGGGTTATAACGTGCTAGATTTAATTAACACGTTAGCTGCGGCACCAATTTTTGCATACTTTCCGTTCCTGCGGCACGAGGTATAATCGGCCCGTACCGTGACCAGACGTTAGGGCGACACGCGGTCTATTAGACCCCACCTCCTTTTACAGACTAAAATCCATTTTCTGGCGCGAAATCAAAGATAAATGAAAATTTTGGTCCTTATTGATATAGACAGTGAATTGATGAACCCTAATCCACAGTCGCCCCGGGATCTGATGGCTAGTTTAGGAATTATTAGCAAAACAAAATATGGGATCTTATACATCTCGTAACGCACTGAAATAAGGCAAATTTTCGCTGCGATTAGTGATGGGAAAAATAATATCGACGTTTTTAAACTGTCTTAACTACGCAACGACTTGACCGATTTTGATCAATTATATCTCATTAGATCGTTTTAAGGGCAAAACCTGGCAAAACAACACAAAGCTATCAAAGGATACATTTTTTTTTAAATAATCTAAATTGTGCTTGAAGGCGCCATAAAGAAAAAAAAACCGGCCAAGTGCGAGTCGGACTCGCGCACGAAGCGTTCCATTCTATACCATTAAGAGGCACCTATTACAGACTTATTATTGGAAAATAATGGATTACGGTTTATGCATAAGGTTTATCTTTCTATTTGTATATGAAAATCTTAATGCGGTTCACAGAATAGAAAAAAAAGGCAACCAGAAGTAGAAAAGAAACTGTCCTATTTATTCGACATCGTTTAGACATGTTCGGCGCTGTAAAAGGACGTGCTCTCCAATCGACGTGATGCACAACACTGGTCGCGGGAAGCTCGCGTTGAGTGCGGTACGAGGTCAGGGGGGATATGGGACGTTTTAGCCTCGTTTCGCACTGCATTAAAATTATATTAATTCAGTGCGGCACGAGGCCTAAGACATCCGGTACCAAGGTAGGTACACCACCGAGTCCGGAACCATTAGTGATCTCAAATATATATTTATCTCTTTCCTACACTGGACCAAACCAAAGCTATGCCATTCGCACGACAGAGAAATTCACTTTTTTGCTTGCCGCACCACAGGGAAGTTGCATCAGGGGTGATTTAGGCCTCGCTTCGCACTTAACGTGTTAAACATTGATAAGTATAATTTCTCATGTAAAGAGAATTGTATTTTGTACAATGACAAATAAATATCTTAATCCATAAACCACTTGGCTACTGCTTGTCGTGGCCGCATTTTGCTAGTTCTGGTACCGATAAGGAAGGTTACTGTTTTTTTTATTTGTTCACCCTATTCTGTACAGGAGTAACATACCATAGGTGCCAATAACTTTTGATTGTTATGTAACGTCTTCGTCCTTACAACTATTAATTGATGCCTCCCGGATGACAAATGTCACACTTCTGCCACATTTTATTTCAGGGTCCTTGCTCGGTGGTATTCTCTGGGGCTACCTGGCAGACACTCGCGGCAGACGTAAGATGCTGCTTGTCTCCTTAATTGGAGGCACCATGTTCAACCTCACCGCCAGCATATCCGTCAACTGGGTTATGCTCATGATTTTCCAGTTCATCGCCTCCCTGTTGTAAGTATAAATAATATCACATATAAAGCGAGTCTAAATTTTGAAGTTATTTTTATACTTCTGCTATGATAATGATAGCAAACTACGTGAATACTAAACTGACGTATTTTAAGTGCGTTAGAATCTGCGATTTTAGAATTTCAAAATGTTCTTTTAAATTTATATGAACTATGTCTTTGTTGGGTTTTACCTCGGACAGGCAGGAAAATAATAAAAGCAGGAATTTTATCTAGTCCCCTTAGGGATTTTCTAAAACCATGGAGGATGTTAAAGTAACAACTTCCTGGTGTTTTGTTGTTCTCTATATTGTGGTCAGTGATACCTAAACCGTTTTAGTGGAAAGGTTAATTTCGTGTTAGGTTACTTTAGATCTCAAAAAAAGGAGCCGATGCTCCGTCGACCGACTAAGGCTTGACTGGTCATATAAACTAACACCTCATAATCTATGTTGTGCGACTTACAAACAATTTTCATTAAATAATTATTAATTTTCTTTTATTGAATTCTAAAATTCTGAGGTCCTAGTTAGGACCTAGAAACCGGACTAAATGTACCTATTATTGGATAGATAGTGTTATCTATTTAGTTATAATACGTAACATAACTACAGATGTTCTTCTGCGATTAGAATTAATCAGTTTTTGATTAATGTTTAGGTAGATCTGAAAATCACGCGAATCTATATTCGCGTGATTTTCAGATACCATACCATACCGTTTTCTGACATTGACAGATTACTTATAAAAGTACTCTGTAGAGACTAATATTGACAAAATATCGAATAACGTGTTCTTTTTTAAACCCCTACGAGAGTTTTTTAACCCCCGAGTGTAAAGTGCGTCGAACGTATTTCTCAATTCGATAAAATACTCTTTACTTGCATCCTTTATGTCCGTTAAGATTTACCAGTAAAACCAACTATTCATTGCCAAATATTAATGGTACAAATCCGAAATGCTTTGTGATCGTCGTTTTTTTCGAACACAATCTCGTTTAATTTTGTATGAGCGCCTATGCAAACATTACTGGCTCCCACTGTCGGACAAATGGTCACTTAACACGCTCCGAATTCTGTTTCCAAGCGCCGATACCAATAAATTATTTAAAACTATAATGTCCTTTCCGAGTGCACTTTTATTAATCAATCGTTTTTATTTTTTTCACATAATGCAGCGCTTCTGGCCTGTACTCGATGTCGATGTCTTTGCTCAGCGAGAGCGTCCCGCTAGCTAAACGGAACCTGGTGGTGCTGCTCGTCTCCAGCATCTTCCTTCTCTCGCAGGGTCTCATGGCAGGTGGGCAAATATTATACTTAACTATGGTTTTTTTCTCCCTCACTGCAGGGCAAAGACCTCTATACTATTTATAATAAACTCCTCTGTACCTATAGTTTATCTTGTAATAAATATGGAATAAGAAAATGTTTACCAAGTTTGGCAACCAATACCTACTTGAAAACACAAACAAATTTAAAATATAAATTATTGAAGGAACGCTTATATTTTAGACATCCACTTTATGTTTTTATGTATGCTTAGATTAAGTTATAAATACATATTCTTCACAGTTTATTCTGGTCTTTAAAAAGTTTCTATGTCCTACATATCTATCTACCCTAACTGACATGCTACTTAGAAGTCTAATAGGTATATAATGTATGGAATAAACTTTTCCAGCATTGGCCATCCCAATTATCCCACTGAAGTTCTCGTACCACCTTCCTGCCCTCGGCATCTACTGGAACTCCTGGCGCACCCTGCTGGCGGTGTACTCCACTCCCAGCATCATCACAATCATCTGGCTGTTCTTCATGCAGGAGAGCCCTAAGTTCATGCTGGTCAAGGGCCACGAGGAGGAAGCCTTAAAAATCTTGAAGACTATTCACCGAGTTAATAATTTCAGATCGAAGGAGGAACTGGAGGTAAAATCTTAAATGTTTTACAAACCAACCCCGCACAAGGAATAATTTATGGAGTAACCGTGACACAAGGACAGCTAGAAAATCTCTAGATGCATAGCCTTTCATGGCATTAGCAGTTTCACTCTAAGTACTTGCTTTTCCCCCATGACAAGTGACGAAATATTTTTTTATTATGTACTTAGCTAACCCTAATATCGTTATCCTCTCAATGTTCGAAATATTCCGCGGATTTTTCGCAATTTTCTTTCATAAATCCTACTACAAACCTTGTCCTAAAAATTACAAACACAACAAAAAAAAAGCCTTACGGTTGAGCCGTTCTTAAGAGATGCTCCGTGCTCTGTCATACACATGGCATTCATTTTTATTTATATAGATAAATTAACGCTTGGAAAGCTTATAATATTTTTAATAGAGACCTGCCCGGATTTTTTTTTTCTAATATTTGTATCTATATGTTAAATAGTTACCTACAACTTTCCTCGAGATTTGGGCTATAACCTGGACTGGTAGTTACAGAGATTAGCGCGTTCAAACCAAAAAAACTCTTTAGCTTTATTATATTAATATCGATATATGCGAATGGAATCTACACCAAATTTATGACTATACCTTACAATCGTTACCATTGGAGGTAAAGGAACCGTAGCTTGTCGTGCAGTAGCATTGCACCCAGCATAGTCAACTAATATTTGCTCTCCTCGGTAAGACATTCGTAAAAAACTCATAATTTTACTTGCGAGTTTTCCTTTTCCAGGTTCTCGGTTTGCTCCAAGAAGAAGGTCACCAGGCATCAGGAGGATCCGCCAAAGACCAGATCGTACCGCTGTTTAAGATGCCTCTCCTCAAATTTACCATTATCATGTTTATACTCTACGTAATTCAGCAGTAAGTGTTTACTTCTGAGTTTTCATTAAATTTTAAGGAATAAAGAAAATAGTGAAAGTAGAAAGAAAAACATTTATTGTCACACCAAAGAGCGCGCAGAACGGCTTAACATAATAATTAAAATAAAAGAACAAAAAAAAAAACAGTAACAATATTATTATGACTGAAGGAAGAGAGGTATTCATGATTGCACAACCTAAAAGTCTTTATCGCTGGTTTCCAGGGTTGGGGCGTTCCTCGTGTGGTTGCCAACTATCTCTGACCAGTTCGTGCGCATCATGCAGACAGGAGAGAACTCCAACCTCACCATGTGCCAAATCATCAATACGGATGTCCCAATCGATGTAAGTCATAATCAGTATCAAGTTTTAGTCAGATGAGAAAAATAGATATGTTAATACGTAAGTAAATCATGTAAAGGCAAGATCGGAATAAATCAACCAACAAGTGGGTAACTAAACAAAGACAGTTAGTAAATATGCATCTTCAAAAAAATTTACGACTTTACGTTTAAGCCTGGGTGTCAGTCAAATACGACCTTAAGGTATTTTGACCATCCATGCAGGCAATTTTTATTCAAGTTTAATGAAACATTTTTTACATTTACAGGAGTCTGTTGCGCCGTGTTCCCTAAACGAGACTTCTCTCCTAATAGTGCTGGGTGTTGGAGCGATGCAATCTCTCTGCAACATAATCATTAGTATGGTAAGCATTTCCACATGAAACACAACAGTGAAAATACTCACAAAACAATTGGGTGGTAACACAAAATAAAATGTCTATCATAATATGATATGGCCATAATTATGGCCGTTTATCCACCGCGGCCATGACGGCTTGCGGTCATAGTAAATGTATGTCTCGGTGGGCGTAAGGCTGCTCGAATCTGTATATATTGTACACACCTAATACTTGTACAAAATGAAAGAAAAGCGGCATCGGATTCGAAAAACAGCTATACGTAAAATATATCGGAGCATTCGCTGTTACTGACTAGGAGCATACAATAATGAGGGATTTATGGTTTCGGTCCAAATATGATTTGAAATGTCGCATGATGTCGTAAGTTTTGTACATCGTGACGTAATTAGCCCTACTCCTAAACTTTGAAAACTGATTTTCTTTATCTGCTTAGTTTTAGATATTTCACAAAAGTTTAAAATACGTATTGTGTATTTTTTTGTTATCTAATTTACGGAATAAATAGATTAAAATTTTTCCTAACATCGTCCATCTTGATCTATTTAGTCGTAGTAACAGATACAATGTTTTTTCTCTATCTTCTCAGGTGGTGAACGTCGTAGGTCGCCGTAATATAGTGATGGTGGTGACAGCCATTTGCGGAGTGAGCGGTATCGTAGTGAACCTGGTGCCCAACGCTATCGGCAGTGCCGTACTCTTCGGCGTACTGACACTTGGAGTGGTCGTCGTGGGATTGTATACGGCTATCACTGTTTCCTTGTTCCCTACGCAACTCAGGTAAGAACAATATTATCAATAACAAACCGGACAAATGCGAGTGTCACTCGCGCACTGGGGGTTCCTTACAAATTTAGCTGATCATCACATAACCATGATTCTCCAAAAACAAACCTTACCTGTGAGGTTGAAAAAATGTTCTCCCATACATCGCTGACAAATTACAATTTTCGTCATTTTAGA
Source organism: Diachrysia chrysitis (assembly GCA_932294365.1). Taxonomy (NCBI): domain Eukaryota; kingdom Metazoa; phylum Arthropoda; class Insecta; order Lepidoptera; family Noctuidae; genus Diachrysia; species Diachrysia chrysitis. The sequence goes on along the minus strand of OW028652.1, from coordinate 11,943,514 downwards.
TCGACGGCGAGTACCCTGTAGGCTTTGATTTTCCCCAAAATTTATGAGAAAAGCAACATATATGGCTGTATTTTTTCTATCAAGGTTTCCATAGACCTGATTATTTCATATAATAGTGATTTACGTACTTGCTTCATAATATGATGGTTCAACAACAGCTAGGGGCTAGGGCAACAACACTTTTTGAACAAGTGGGCTTCAAATTGTGTCCACAGTGGTGGTAGCGACCGCAATATTTTTTTGAAGAGATTGAAATCTCGTCTCTGTTGTTTGGTCATAGATATAGGTAGATAAGAGACAAGATAATTCGTAATCTTAACTACATTTACATTTTTATCCAGGGCTTTGGCTATCGCATTCGCGATGACTGGAGGACGTATTGGATCGTTTGCCTCCATCCAGATCCTCAACCTGATGTTGATCAACAGCTGCGACGCTGGCTTCTACTTGTTCTCGTCGCTCTTTGCATGTAAGTATCTAAGTTAATGTCTTATTAAGATAAAAAAACAGCATAAATATAGCTAAGTAGATATAATACTTTAAATAATAATTGACCAATCGTTATTATACCTACATGTGCCATTGTACAATCATATGCTTTAGTTTACACCTAACTCAAATTGAAATAAAAAGAACTCATTATTGATTTTTAATCCACTGCCAAGGACGGGTTAATAGACAATTTATTTGTACTTTCCAGTTTCGGCAATTGTGGCATCCTTCCTACCAGACGACCGACTTCTTCGAAGCTCAAATGCTCCACAAACCAAGGAAGAAGTTCAAAATAATGAATCGGGATTTAAAAGTATTGATGATTAATTAGAAGTGTAAATAGTATTATAAGTAGTTCTTAAAGTGTAAATATTATTAAATAAGTTATCATTATTTTTACCTATGTATCTCACCTTTTGTTGCCTAATAAAATGTTTCTGCATTAGTGGTTTTCCAAGCTGTGTCGGTTTTTTAACGGACATCAAAGCGCGCGAACCTCGGTCCTGCGCACGATTGCTTAGGTAAGGGAAATTTCGTCATTTTTATAGTTCCTGACGTCTACTGTGTAGCGTACCTATGCTTCATCATGGATTGGCACTACACCAAGGTGTAGGAGTTCATTTTAAACCGCACTAATAAAATCATCTGCATTGTCCATTATTCACGAACCCAAGCAAGACTAAGACATTCGTAAACAACGGGTCTGCATACTCAATTGCGAACCCAATTGCCCAATTGCATATCCGCTATGGTCGCGACTGAATGTCTGACGGTCCGTCACATGCCTGCCAATATTCGTACAATGTACGAATGTTTGCGCGCATGTAAGTGACTGGAGTTACACACCGACGTCGCCGACAATTTACCAACTTGTTTGGTGGCTACTTATTGTACCAAAGAATATAGTGGTACCTACTCTCTACCGAGTACTTAGTGCTTGTCATATTTTAAGATTTAATGTATTTATTATTTAATGTAATGTACTCAATATTTCACGATAAAAATTGTTTGTTTTATTTAATATGACTTATAATACATTATAAGGTTTAATTCATCCAGTATTGTCAATACGATGTTTAACGTTTACGAAGACAGCATTACATTATTTCAACCTATTCTGACACTTTGCATTAGCTGTATTCGTAAACGCACCCCGAAGTGCCTGTCACACACAGTTATCAAAAGTCGTCGTGATAAAAGGTGTCTATCAGTTGGAAGTGAAATTCCTTATTCTAAATTAAAAACATCGATCGCGCGATTGCGGGCGGCGGCTGATTACTACGGAGCAACGTCCAAGGACACTTTAAGCATATAAAGGTAGATGCAACTATGAATATTCCCGTCCTATAATGTAGACGCCGCGTTGTACCGATCGCATTGATTTTTCTATAAACCGAGATAGTAAATATTGGTTAACGCTCGTTAATCAGAATAAGATGTCTGAGAGGTTGACGGTGTCGGCCTTGTAAACATACCCTAGAAAGCAGTGAGGACTAATTATTAAAATAACAATTGTTCAGTTAATGTCGTTCAGCTTCAGTTCTGAATGTGCGATGGGACAAAACATATCACCGAAATTAAAGAAAAAAAAAAAGAAACCGTGATAAAGTATGTACTTAGATAATTAAATGAAATTAGGAGATATTTCTTAGTAGATAACAATTTATTTAGCTTTTAATACTTTTCACTTAATAATGGATTTAATTAAACATGTTTATCAACAGTTGTAAATCCAAACCAGTTGAGAGATAAGGTATAACTGTTTTGATTATTATGAGCAGTAACAAATGAACAGATTCAAATTATTATTCTAATTAGAATCAGATAACCCATTGATTAAGATTTTACTATGAAACTGAATGAAATTTGAACTAAATACACTGAAAATAAAGAAAATGTTACTTTAAAAAGGCACATCATGAATTCCTACTTTTTTTTTTATAATAGTGGTTACTGCCTTAAACATTTACACTGTTACTACATTATATTTTACTGTATATTTTTTTTATATCCTTAAAGTTTTCTACCAATAATTTGCTAGGATGTTGACAATTATAATTAGTAACCATTAAAGGGTTAGGGCCATAAAAATTTTTTGCAATAAATTCCTAAAGAAAGGTGAGAAATGTTAGAAATATACTTTATTGTACCCCATACAATTCCCACATACATTACCATTGGCATAAATACTTTACATAAAAGCAAAGATTATTTATAGCCACAACACTATATTTCCATTTAATAATATATCTTACTTTTCATCAATATTCAATCAAAGTCCAACATTCTTAATATTCTCTCGTGAATTCTGTATGTATTATTCGGACGATAAAATAGAAACATAATATATTGTCTACAGAAACTATGATGTGTTATTTTTTAAAAAAATATGCTCATGTAAGTCTGTCTCATGTATAAAATCTTTCAAAATAAAAGTCTAAACACAAAAATGAACATAACATTAAATCTTTTTAAAATCCGATGATCTTTACCCACAAAAATAATTCAGGAATGCTCTAATAGTTAGCCTATTAACTGTCTACCAGTCTTTCAAGTTTCATTTCTACAATTCAATTTAAAAATCTTTCTTACATTGTCATGTCATAATGAATCAAAATCCATAAATGCTTTAAATATGTGGCACAAACAACACATTGTAGGTATCCTATGATTACAAATAAATAAATAACATTTCTACTATTATGTGTCTGTTACACAATTTAACAAAACAAAAGATTAACTGCGAACAAACCAAAATCAATTGGTTGTGGAATATGAAGACTTACAAGATATAAGCTTTGTCAGCAGTATCAAGTATCAAGTGGACCATTTTCAAATTTAGGTAATCCCATTAGCGTAGTACGCAAACTAATTATGCAGTGGACTGAAGAGGTTATTTAACATAGTTCCGTTGCAATATTTTGTGTTGAACCGTGTACCGTTAGCCTCTGAACAACTTGGTTATTAATTTTGTTTACTTTATATGGCAGTGTGAAGTGTTATTTTTTTTGATTTTCAATGTAGTGAATCAAGTGTTTAGTACATTGTAAACAGAAAATAAAAGGTCTGTATTAAATAAAAAGTAAAATTTATTAGTTTTTTTTTATTAAAATTAGAGAACAAAACTATGATGATAGCTTGAGATATTTTAAATTAAAAAAAATTAAAAATGAAAACAAAAATTAACCTAAAACCAATATTTAATCTAGTAAAATCAAAAAAATATGTAACAACTATAAATAAAGCGATGTTGGATGTTGGAAGTGTTTCGTACATTGGAAGATTCTCTAGAAAATAGTATTGCGATATATTTATTTATTTATTATATTTTAATTTAATATCTACAGCCTTACATAACGGCAAGAACAAGCCAGAATCATGGCGACCGGAACCTGGGAGGAGTTCTTCGCTCTGCACCTTCCACCACCAGACTTCGAAGATAATCGCTCGCTTCTTAAGGAGTTCTGCGAACGACATGATCAATACGGAAATAAAATCGTGCTTGTTACCGTAAGTTTGTTTATGTAAAACCTCTACAATAAGTTGGCAAAGACCCACTTACATGGAAAGTCCGGTGAAGCAGTCAAAGCCTGCGCTCAGGCTAACTACGTAAATCTCTTAAAAAAAAAAACCTCCACTTACATCATTTCCACCACGCGCAGTCCTGCTCGGCTTTGTGGAAGATATCTACCTAAGCCATCTCGTCAACAATTTCGTTGTCTATTTAGGTTAATATCTTAATTTATTTTTTTTAATTTTTTGCCACACATTTTAATTTTTATATTATCCCGGCCGGTATTTTTCCCGGTACTCTTTTCAATTGTTACAATAAATTGTAGGTACTATGTTAAGGCCCCTCACCTGGAGCATTCGCCTGAGGAAGGAAAACCGTTTTCAGAGCACTACCTGTAATGTTTTCTTTTTTCATTTCTTAAATAACAATGTTAAATTAATATTGCTGCTCTTAGCACAACGACTGCTTCGTCTGAATCGTCTGATTATTCTGAGTATTACCCAAGTAAGATATTATCATACCTTTTACACGTCTATATTTTTCTTTTTAGGTGGCTGGACGCGAAAATTTGTCATAATGTTCTCCGTGTTATAAAAAACCTCATAAAGTAGGTGTTTTACCGTTATAGTACGTGATTGCTACTAATTTCGGGCTGGCTACGTACGACCTAAAAATAGAGGTCAAGGCTCTTTAAGTGTTTGTTCGTAAAAAGGTTTCGAGAAAAAAGGCCGAAGCATATCTTACCACACATAAAGAAGTTATAAGTATTTGTTACCATTCAATTTACGTGTATATAATTTCGGGCTGTGACATCCACTGCAATAAAAGCAGTTTCCGTTCAAAGACTTATTTCATGTCGAATAACGAAGCTGATTCTATGCTTAATGTCTCGATCGATTTTCCCATCGCTTTAGATGACAGAACCGAGGTAGCGAAAGTGATGTATAGGAGCCTATGCTGTTCGTGTACTTCTTGTAAATAAATTATGTTAGTAGAGAAATAACCAGAATGAATAGTCCTTTTGAACTGATTTGCCTATCAGTGAAACTACAAGATATATGTATATCCCAATTTAGTACTATTATATCTTTAGTAGAGATATTGTTTAGTTAGTGGGTGGGGAATGCAGTATTCTCAAAAGTGGGTTAATCATATTAAACTAGCTAGCGTAATAATGTTTGTTAAGGATTATGATGCAATTTTAAAGTAATAAAATCTTCCGTACGTGTAAAAAGCTTGTATTCCGTACGGCACCAATTAGCAGAGAAAGAAAATAAAATGATGGCGATATCTTAAAATACGAATAAAAAACTTCGGATTAAGTAGCGCAAAATTATACAATAACGCGACACATTGCCTTAAAATAACAGTAGGCGCTTCACATAAACTATCTTAAATCTAAACAATGTTCTTTGACAGTTTATATTACGACACACATTTATAATGCTCAGTATTGTACGAGCTGAATGTTTTCAAACTCGGGAAATTTTATTATACAGGGTGTTCGGAAATAAAGTGCATTCCTTGCAGGGGGTTAAAGTAGAGCTTATTTGCAGCCAATTTCGTCATGTGATGCCATGTCCGAAACCTAGTAATTACTGAGATAATCTAGATTTAAGAGTTTTTTAAAAAAAACTCGATTTCACAAGTTAAAACGTATCCTTGTGGTGAATTATTCAGCGTTTTGTTTATTATTTTGTTCTTTTCTGATAAACAAATAACCAGAAAACCATAAAAAATCAACATTAGCAAGAAAACACGACGTCTTATTGAGATAAAACATAAAATCAAGCGTCGTTTCAAGAAAATAATCATATTTTAGAAAAATCAATTGCGTTTTACTAAAAAGAAATGTGTGTAGTGTAGCGTTCAAATTATTTAATTTACTTCCTTAATTCATTAGCTATCTAAAAAAGTATAAAACTCAACAAAATCCTATGAGATCGATTTACAATCACCTTAAAAAGTAATTAATCCGTTTCCGAGAATCGTTCTCCATTGTACCTATTATCGCGCAAGTGTGTGGTTTTTGTTTGGTTGATGACGCCGACTTGCACTTGCACATTCCCTTTTTTTTTTTTTTTTTTTTGTTTGGGCGGGGGAATCCTCATGGACACCCGCTCGCTCGGGGGAGCGAACGGGTAGTGTCAGACTCTTACTGACTAAACCTGAACCGCCGTGCTACGTCATCCGCGTTTCGTGTTGGTGCGTGGTAATGCATAGCAATTCTTCACGCACCAACCGCGGGGTCCGCTGGCCAATAGGGGCCAGCAGCACACTATCATGATTGGAGACCGACGTGTAAAGAGCGTCGGCCTCTCCGCCTCGTACTGGAGCCACACCCGTAGCACGGAATGCGGCCCCCCGTCGTGGGTCCTATAGTCGGACAACGGACACCCCCGTGCCCGTCGCCCAGGACCCTAGTTAGGGCGGGAGAGCGCGCTCATGCGCGGCCCTGCGCCGCCCCACTCGACGTCGGCGTATTTGAGGCGCCTCGGGGTCGTCCTCCCGAGCGCGCTCCGCCGCCTCCTTCTGGGACATGACCGTCTCGCAGAAGGAGGACAGCGCATTCACAGCGCATTCCACGCTGTGCGACTGCTGAGCGCAGCAGCGACAACAGCCGACAGCGCGGAGACGTCTACGCCCCCCAGCGCCGCCTGGAGAACGGCGCGGGGCGCGGCGTCTTGCACATTCCCTACTGTCACTGCATTTGTCCCGCCACATGCAATAACAATAGGGATTGGTTACAAGAAGTTGGGTAGGTAATTTACCGGATTAGTTAGTTTCAACTATCGTCTGAGTACAGACCTATCGTTGCATTCTAACTACGCTTTTTATTATTGACCTGTTTTACCATGCCTTCCTTCAGTAATGAAGAATACGCAGACATTCTGGTCGGACTGGATCACCTTTTTCCTGTGCATGTACCGGTGTGTAGTGGTACGGATGTAATTGTGCTGTATGCACGGTGAACCAAATTTGCCACAGGGATAGTCCGAGGTTTCTAGCTGCAGCTCTTGTAGAGATTGTTGGATCTCTCCGAAATAAATCAAGTATTACTTCTTCTTCTTCAGCAGGTAAATACGGGGTCGGCCTGAATCGCTTCTTCGCGCTGTAAACCGACCAGTTTCACGGACGTCTCGAAACGTTCCCGAAAAAACTCTTGCATTCGGTATACGCCTATCAGGAAAGCGTAGTATGTACTCCCTCCTTGCTGCTGCAGCGTCTCCGTTTTAAAATCCGTACACAAACAGAATGTCTGCGTATTCTTCATTACTGAAGAAAGGCGTGGTAAAACAGGTCAATAATAAAAAACGTAGTTAGAATGCAACGATAGGTCTGTACTCAGACGATAGTTGAAACTAACCCGGTAAATTACCCACCCAACTTCTTGTAACCAATCCCTATTGTCATTGCATGTGGCGGGACAAATGCAGTGACAGTAGGGAATGTGCAAGTGCAAATCGGCGTCATCAACCAACCAAAAACCACACACTTGCGCGGTAATAGGTACAATGGAGAGCGATTCTCGGAAACGGATTAATTACTTTTTAGGGTGTTTGTAAATCGATCTCATAGGATTTTGTTGAGTTTTATACTTTTTTAGATAGCTAATGAATTAAGGAAGTAAATTAAATAATTTGTACGCTACACTACATACATTTTTTTTTAGAAAAACACGATTGATTTTTATAAAATATGATTATTTTCTTGAAACGACGCTTGATTTTATGCTTTATCTCAATAGGACGTCGTGTTTTCTTGATAATGTTGATTTTTTATGGTTTTCTGGTTATTTGTTTATCAGAAAAGAACAAAATAATAAACAAAACGCTGAATAATTCACCACAAGGATACGTTTTAACTTGAAAATCGGGTTTTTCATAAAAACTCTTAAATCTCGATTATCTCAGTAATTACTAGGTTTCGGACATGGCATCACATAACAAAATTGGCTGCAAATAAGCTCTACTTTAACCCCCTGCAAGGAATGCACTTTATTTCCGAACACCCTGTATAACTTCTTGAGTCGATATCAAAAAGAAAATGTTTTATAGAACATGCGACAATAGGTGCAGAAGTCTTAGTTTTCATTTTTATGTTGAACGTTATTTATTATGCAATGATGGGTTTTTAAACATTTCCCTCTTGTTTAAATACTTCATACCTACTTCTCCCATATTGATAACCATTCGAAAACATCTATTATTTTATACTATAAACTTCAACTATATCTAAAGACTCTACGCGATCTCCTTTGCCGACTGTACTTTATCGCACATAAAGTTCCAAACGCATCCATAAAAAATACGGCAAGTACCTGGTAAGTGTCTTCTTATGTTAATAGAACCCATATTTTGTAAATCAAATATTATTAAAAATTTTACACTTTCCGTTTTATGACTCTCTTTCGTCCCTTTTTTCCTCTCATTACATCATTACAATTCGAGAGGACTGTAACAAAAGGCGCATAACCTATAAAATCCCCTTACCGTTCCAGTCTGGGGGTACGACAGTCCCCCTAGAGCACAACACGGTCCGCTTCGTGGACAACTTCAGTGCTGGCACGCGAGGTTCCTCCTCAGCGGAGTACTTCCTGGAGCAAGGCTACGCAGTGATCTTCATGCACCGTCAGAAGTCCTTGGAGCCCTTCACCAGGCACTTCACCGGACAGAAGCTGCTCGATATGCTTGAGATTCAAGATCGAGGACCTAACACTTCCATTTCGGGTAAGTTATCCAAAGATTATTTAATCTCAAATGCAGAATGAACTTGTGTTTTTATAACAGCAGATTCCATAATTTGTAGAATGACTTAAAATTGCATTAGGATGTTCCTGGACTTAATAAGCTATTATATTCAACTAACCTTTTGGCTCCATGAGAGATTTTCACTTTATTATTTTCCAACCGGTGCTGATCGCGTATTGGGCGTTTAGAAAACACATAAACATCAATGTTTTTCATCTATTCCCAGTGAAACCAGACAGTGTCGATGTGTTAGCTCCGATCCTGCTCCGGTATAAGGCGGCTCACGCGGCCGGCGCCATCTTGCACGTGTCCTTCACGACCGTGTCGGAGTACTTCTGGCTGCTGCGGGCCGCTTGCGAGTGTCTCGCCAACCTGGGGGCTCGGGCCATGCTGTACCTCGCTGCGGCAGTCTCTGACTTCTATATACCTAAGGATAGAGTGGTAGGTAATTGTAGACTCTAGTTGTAGTTAGAAATTGCCATGGAAACGGTCTTCCGAAATATAAATGTTCCTAAACGTTTCCTAATCTAGGCTATAAAACAAAGCTAAAAGTTGACGATAACAAAGTCTGTCATACTGCATCCTTAGCCGACCCACAAGATGCAGTCAGCGGGCGGCGCGCCCATCATCCAGCTGCACTTGGTGCCCAAGATGTTGGCCCCGCTTGTGAACCTGTGGGTCCCCGAGGCTTACGTGGTCTCGTTCAAGCTAGAGACCGACGAGAACCTCCTGATACCTAAGGCAAGATTGGCCTTGGAAAAGTATAAGCACAAGGTAGGCTTATTCTCAATATTGCTTCTTTGGATGCTCATTAAGATTCTTTGTCGATGTTGAACGCTCGATAAAGAGCTTTCTCTAAAAAAAGTTTTTTTGATGTTCTCATGTTATTGTCAGATGGTGGTAGCGAACTTGCTGCAGACGCGCCATCACCGAGTGATCCTCGTTTCGCCAGACATCTCTCAAGAGATTATTCTCACCAGGGAGGAAGTGCATGCTGGTATGTATATTCATTCGCACGTTCTCGCTGAACCTTGCGTGGAGCTTCTTCATGATTGCTCCGTCTTTTATCTGTTTGTTGTTTATTTTCCTTGATATGTGTAATGTTGTGGCAGGTGTGGACATCGAGGCGTCGATCGTGTGCGAGATCGTGCGGCTGCACGGCGTGCACATGCGGCAGGCGGGCGAGGCCGTGTCGCCGCCGCGCTCGCCGCGCTGATGCTCGCGCGCGCGCCGCCGCCTCTACCTCACCAAGGAGTAGGCGACGCCGCAGCACTCCGCAGGTACTCCCCGCCCTCCCCAGCGCCTCGGAGCTAGCAGGTCTGCACATGCGGCTGTCCTGCCGAAGCTGCGCAGAGAATGCACATGCGATTCCGCGGCTCTAGCTAAGGCAAGGACGGGACCAGGGTGTTTTTAGTTGGTGCAAGTCCGACATATCCCTACGCCGTGCCCTCGGTGTGAGTCGAAGTCATTAGCTTTTCACCCAATAACAAAAAAAAAAGGTGGGTGAGGCCGAGTCCCCGCCGCGCTCGACAACTTCTAGTCCTTATGGCAGCGTTCAGACATCGCAATTTCGTTACACATGCTTCAACCCGAATAAACTGTTATTTATAACATGCCGCCTGAAAGGTACATGTTACTTGCTGAAGCTAAGTAACTACGCATAAACCACGCATAGATTTGATATCGGTCTCCATGAAGCTCGCACGCATATGCTTTGCTTATATATCGCATTGAGGGAAGTGCGGCTCGCACTGAGGCTGCGGATGCTCAGTCAAACATGGCCACACAACCCCAGGCGTGTGACGAACCACTCACGGTGCCAGCCTCACGATGTCCGTACGTGGCTGATAAACTCGCCTACCCATTAGATTTTTTAACCAATCCTTTTTTGGATTATTCGGAAATCTAAAACTAAAGCTTTTTTTACCCTCAAAAAGATATTACATTTTAGGTTCTCGGTCGTTACCACTAATAAGATTAATTTTAAATAACTAACAAATATTGTTTTTTTTTCGACTTTTCAGGCGCTTACGAGTAGTCAAGACTATCCGGTTTTCTGAAGTTTTTTGGTGTCTCAAATATTATTCATCCGGGATAACTACTTGAGTGTCGCCTATCGAAGTGTCTAATTTGACTATTTTCTATAAACAATGGTGAACTATAAGTGAATATTTTGTATATCGACTACAAAACTCGAGTTTCTTTATGTTAAATCGATTTGTAGGTTGATTTTGATGTCGCAATGGTGTTGACGTGTTATATTTGTGTTAATTGAAATATATTTCAAGGTATATCCGACTTCATAGTCGATAAAAATAATCGATTTGTTCGTTAAGATATGTTTGTTGTAGATATGTGATTTTATGTCGATGTAATTGTTTCTCTGTACTAAACAACTAGTGTTTCGCTACGCAGAAATACGTAGCAAATTTATCAAATTTTTATTTCGATTTAAATTTTATCGATATTTTCGTGGCTGCGGATCAAGTCTGCAAAAAAATATGTACTTTATTAATTATATCGATGTAAACATGTTCGTTCTTCTTTATACAAACTCATAACTAAAAGAACCTTTAAAATATTTTATAAAAGAAGCTTTCTTACCAACCTATGGCTTCTAAAATCAAAAGAAAAATATTTTAACATTTTCCATAAGAAATAAGATCACTTATTAAAGAGACCTTAATTATGTCAACTAATTGCAAGATCTACGATAAGTTGTTATAGTAAAATTTATCCAGTTTTATTACGAGTTCATTGACCCAATCTATCAAATCATTCGATATGATACTATGCCATAAGGTCAATGACAATGATATTGGGGCACCAATCATTGTGTGACGTAGTTCTAATCAGGCTCTCCGTATCTGCGTTGTAAATAATAAATACTCTTTGGCTGACGAAACAGTTTAGAAGACAAGTGACGTGTCTAAAGTGTTTCTAGATCAAAAAATATTAAGACTCCTTTTGTGTTACGAGTGTGAAAAAATAAATTATATTTTAAGACATAATAGTTATGTGTTTGTATGATATGATAAGAACTGTAGTTATTACCTCTGTATGTGCCCCAGTAGATCTTCTATAATAGATTTTATATGTCTATAATATTTAGAACTAATATGTAACTAAGTAATCTATGTGTATCTAAGTGTAACGAGTATAGTCGAATAATTAACACCTATTCAGAGTATCTATCAAGAACTTCCAATAGATTTTTAAATGTATTACGCTATTAAAAGAAATATATCATTATTGTAACGTTAGATTTAATTGATATTTTTAGGTAGTCAAAGTAAACATAATAGTTGTATAATTTTTTATGGATTTTAATGTTAGTTTTAAACACTTCACAAATATAAAAAAAAAATATCCGCTAGATGTCTCTATACGCACTTATTGTGTTGCATTAAAGTTTTAATCTCAAATAGTATTTATAAATATAAAAAATATATTTAAAAAGGTTAAGTGTTAGTTTTGAGTGTGTTGTCAACTGTTTTGATGTTTAGTAGAAGATATTAATATTTAATTATAAAATAACGGAATCTATTGATGTGTACGAATAGAAGTGAGTGTTCATCTTGATAAGAATTTGGAAATTTCCCAAAAACGAGGATTATCCCTTTAAAACAGAAACGAAAACTGTTATGTTATGCAACTTGAGCAGTAACAACATTTAAAAATCCGTGTATTTTATCTTCACCGCGGTCCGTTTAAATACTTAAAAAGATATAAAATTAGTTCTTGTTCCTCGAACATAACGTCTATAATTACTTTTGATGTTTTTAAAGTTGTTTTGTGTAGTAAATAAGGTTTAATGTTGTTTGTATATAGTGTTTAAGCTTACGATCTATTTCTAAATAAATGTACTCTTCAGGACCATGAATTTATAAGAAGCAAAATATAATATATTATAACATTTGACTAACAAAATCGACTTTGCGATTAATCGCACCGACACTGCGACTTATCTCAAAATCGCAGGGAATAGCGTTGAAAAGCCTTAGCTTCAAATAAATGCCTTATTTCAAAACTCATTAGACGTGGTTAATGCATTTTTCACAGTAATGTTAGTTAATGAAAATATTTTTTGAAATTCTGTTAATGTAATTGGAAATTTTATCGCGATTTAAACATAGTTTGAAGTATTAAAGTTGGAATCTATTAGAGTTTTACATATCACATGCACACAATGATCGCCTGTTCGTGTGTTTTTGTAGTATTTTGTTTTGTTTACTATAGACAAAAGTAGTAAGTGTAAAAAAACAAAATTGACGAGTTTTACATTCGTGAAGATAGATGTTTTAAATCTCTATCTCTTTCTTATTCTTCAACGAAATTGAATTTACCAAAATTCTTTGTAGAATGTTCTTTTATCATTCACTAAATAAAATACAATGAATTGATAAAAATTTTTTATCAATTTATTATTATTTATTTAACCAAATTTATTCTTAAAATAAATTTAATAAGGTTTTGTTAAGCCCTGTATCTAATAACTTGTGGGCGAATTAAGGACGAAGTTTTGTCTTTACTAGGTCCTAATAGACATGTCCACTTTCAGTTATTATTTACAGGATCCATAATATAGTTTTAACACCCCAAAGAGAGACAGGGAAACATCAAGAGTTGGATATTTAAAATAATTTATTTTAAGATATTAACTTCAAATATTAATTTCTAATAGTTAACCAAATACTGATGAAAGCCGACGGAATATTGTTTTTCTAATATATTTAGATTATGAGTCGTTTTTATAAGTCTTAATTCTGTCGGCTTCGAAGGACCGTTCTAAGGGAGACTTGTTTAACTTTTTCTGCGACTACTCGCTAAATACCGCTCGGTTTTATAAACTAAAATAATAATCTTGTATTCGGATATTTTTTACATAAGACAAGTACAGGTATACAATTAGTATTATATTTTATTATTTATATATTTGAATTCGGTTTTCTTGCTATTACTATCAGTATAACATAAATAGGGTAGATGACAATTGAAAATGATTAAAATTTAAAAAATATTTAGTCCGTCAGTTAGATAAAAAGATGTGACGTCACGCGACATTTCATATCAAAGTATCGTCGCAAGATTTTGACTACGTCAAAAAGAAAAAATACGTGTCTAATATACTTTACCTTTATTAAGCAACTTGACGGACACACGAAAATATTGTCATCTAACCTATTGTCAATGACATCTCATGCCTTGGTTAGCGAAATAGACCACTCAGATTGCAGGACAGAATAATTGACAAAGAAAAGCTAACCACTCTTAAACTAGTTTTTAGTATTTAAAAGAATGTTTTTAAATTGAAACGGTAAAATATTTTACCAAGCTGTTAATTTTGGTTGTCTTTCAAAATTATTTTGTTAAATATATATAAAATGGTATGATTATATTATAAATCTACGTGTTTTGGGTATAAAAGGGTATTTATCGTATAAATGTTGTGCTGGAGTGCTGTTTATATCAGACTTTAGGGTGTTCTATGTAGATAGATATTTTAACTGTTTCATTGTTCACATGTGTGTGTTTAGTAAGACTACTGGAGGAAGACACTTTGGTCTATCAAAAGCATATCATATAATCGACCTCAAAAGCAACTTTATGTCAAAGGCCTAAGGTTCGTTTTCGTAACAGTATTACAGACATGCGGTCCAAAGTAAGTTTTAGCATAATTACATAAAATAAATACTGCAGGAATGTCCTTAAGTTGATATCGACGCGTCGCCTTTACAGTGAGCGGAAATGCGCGAAGACATAATAAGAAATTCTGACTCCATTGTCATTTAAAATAATTGACAGTCGGAAAGAGTTCGAAAGAAAAAAGTTCTTAACATCAATACGAAGATCTCAAAACAATAAGGCTCACATTTTGCATACAGTTTGAACATTAAATAAACACACACATGTGAACGTGACGGTGTAAGTGTATAATCATGTTTTATAACTATTATATCATATTTTATGGATCGTTGATGTGAGTAAACGGCTCCCGTTTTCTTCAAGTATTAAATCCAAATATTCTAAGAATCTAGTTGTACTATGTGTTCTAATATCATCCTTATGTACTTGACAATAAGGTGCAACAACAATTTTTGCTATTTCCTCCGTTGCATTCGTGGAAAAGACGCGAAATAGTGCTATAACGCATTTAGCGGCTGGCCGTGATGCGACAGGCTGCAGTTATATTTTTAACTAGCTGTCCCCCGCGACTTTGTTCGCGTGTTTTAGTTTCAACGGTTTTTCATTTTTGCAACATTTTTCCTTTTTGTTCCGCTCCTATTGGTCGTAGCGTGATGTTATATAGCCTATAGCCTTCCTCAATAAACGGACTATCCAATACAAAAAGATTTTTTCAATTCGAACCAGTAGTTCCTGAGATTAGCGCGTTCAAACAAACAAACTTTTCAGCTTTATAATATTAGTATAGATATGTAACCGCACTACTAAAATCATGGTATAGAATATGGCGTGCCGTGTCTCGTTGCGGCAAACCGTGTATACTGCGGCCTGCCGAAGCGGCATACCGCGTTACGGACAGCAGCTAGTGTATTTTCACTCTTAACGACTTGTCAATATTTGAATCATTAAAATCATCATTGAAGTATATCAAAAAAAATGAAGAGTGCTTATGAATTAAAAAATAATCCACTTATAATATTTTTGGTATTTCGTCAAGTTTTTTTCACGAATGCGGCGTCTAAGCACAATACTGGTTCGACAGGCTAACATGATTGAGCAGTGTATGTAGCGTGGGTGACAGCATAAAGACGTAGGTATGTGTCTGAAATCGAAAAGATTTTTGCACTAAAAAGTAAAGGGTTAATTAATTAAATATTACCGATCTGACCTCCGCCATCTTGTAATTTCATATCCCTTGTCATTTGTATTATTTATTGTTTAAATTGTAAGAATTTATTAATTTATGCTTTCAGATAATGATTATTTCAAACATACATTTTACTGTTACAATCCCACGCTACGAACTCAAATAAAGAACAAGTTAATGCTTTTGTCTTGTCTAGAGTTTATATTATTTTTAAGATTGTGTGTGTTTAAATAATTTATATATGATGTTATAATGCAGTTACTCTACATTAAAAGTATTACTATCTTTATTCTTTATAGTCAATAATTATACATAGGTAGTAAAATAAAATACCAGCCCGTCTAGACAAGTGACATATCTACAAACGCTCAAATGTATGGAAGTGACAAATCCAAGTCACGTGACTCATCGAAAATAAATGTAATTTCCATACATTTAATGTCATTCAAACGATTTCCATCAGCCTTAACGTTTGTCGAAATCTCACTTGTCTACGGGGGCTTTTTTGTCAGTTTGTTGTTTACAAGATTCTGGGTCTGTGTAAATACAGTCGGAAGCATTAATTTGTTCTCTTGTATTGTGCCTGCTTTACTTTTTGAACTGTGTGATTTACAAACATGGGTATCTATCGTTGTGATATTGTACTGTACGTCTGAGCTACTACGTGGAGACTTTACTAGACCTGGATTAAATAATTTGGCATATTTTAATGTAAAATACTTGTTTTATTTTCCATTTAAACCAGTTCCTGAATAAAGTTAAGTAGAAAGCAGAGAGTGATCCAGTCTTATTACGGGATGCTGTGGATCCCAGAAAAATAGGTTGTTTAGGTTAAATAACGTGCAACTATAGTCATTGAAAGTTTTGAAAGTGCCTAAAAATGCCTACTTGAAATA
This sequence comes from Diachrysia chrysitis, assembly GCA_932294365.1. Taxonomy (NCBI): domain Eukaryota; kingdom Metazoa; phylum Arthropoda; class Insecta; order Lepidoptera; family Noctuidae; genus Diachrysia; species Diachrysia chrysitis. The sequence goes on along the minus strand of OW028652.1, from coordinate 11,927,029 downwards.
AAAATATTTTAATTTTGAGATAGGCAATCACATGTAAAATGCGGTATTCAGCTGAATCCGGTAAGAACAGAAGCCGACCCCGACATAGCTTGGGGAAAAAGCTAGACAGAAGAAGGCAAGGGGACTTTTGCCCAAGTTCGCTGTTAATTGGTTATCCTTTCTTTTTTGCAAAAATATAGCGAGCCATATAGCATACCTACTCCAGTCAGTTCTAACGGGGCTTCTAACTCCAGCGTAATGATATCTTTCGTAGTTTAGTGACGCTCTCAAGCCCAATCACCTCTGCGTCGATCGCACAAACTAAACGAGGACCCTAGTTTTCAAAAATAAAACAAAATGAACCGTGACAGTTTCTCAGTTCAAAGTTGTCATGGCCTGTCAGAATTGCACTGAAATATTTGTAAATACATAAGAGTACTCGTTTATGTGGTTACACTAGTAACATATGTTATAATTTATATTGTTTTTGTTCTAAATTGTTCAAATATGGTAAGTAATAGAAAATATTTAGCTCATTACGATAGAAGTAAGTTCAAGCAACGTAACGTAAAATTAAACTGTCATAACATTCACAAATATCAATATCAAACAAGTTCTATGATTACAATTTGCTACCTGTTTTAATGCTATAGTATATCTACTCTTGGATAGTCCCAGATACGGTTAATTACATAGGTAGTACGATACGGTAGTCAAAATACACCTAATCCATTACATATACTAAACTACTCTTTATGTATAAACAAGAAAACAATATCCCCTTAAATGTTATGTTTTCTAGGATGATGACATAGAAGACGTTGTAGGCGAAGTTAAACTCACAGAATCACAGAAAAGTGTGGCGATGTCCAACGTTTACTCAATGGACTTCACAGACAGTAGCTCCGAGAAACACAACTCCTCAGGAAAGGAGACTTATGTGTTAGAGTGGGACAGTGAGGATAGCGAGAGCTCCGTCCTCCAGGGCAACGTGAGCATCATCAGTATGAAAGACAGGCCGGCCAAGCCGGTACTCATCAACAGAGACGCGCAATGTGAAGTCACAAAGAAAATCAGCAAAGCTTCCTCCACTGGTCTCAGTAAATGCTCTTTTATTGCACAAGAAATATTCACACAAACCAGCAAAACTATCATAGAGTTAGCTGAAAGCGAGGGCGCCGTGAGAAAACCAATCCACAGCAAATCCTTAGAGACACAAACTTCCTTCATATCTATCACAGAGAACAAGACTGTCGAATACAGAATAGAAGTGTCGGGTGGAAATAGGCACGATGGTACAAAAGACATGGTAACCGACTCAGGCGATAACCATCGTCAGGGTGTCACATGCAATCAAATATTTCCTGATCCTCTTGAAGACAATTCTTCAAAGTTCATGATATCGGAAACAGAAAATGAAAAAACGGATGAAGTTAGTCAAAACAGTTCTAATGACAAAATACTAAACATCATAAATGATGAATCTAAAGAAAATTTGTTGAGTGAAGAACAAAACGAATATGAAAACACCAGCGAATTTGAACATTCACCAGACACAACTGATATGGAAGAAGACTCACTGATGGAACCCAAGCAAATGCGGAAGAAATGTGAAATCCCATGCGAGTTGACTCCAAAATCTGTCGACAACGAAGTTGCCGAACTGTATAACAAACTGTACGAAAGTATTGATTTCCAGATGCACTTTCCTTGCGAACACGAAAGAAGACGATTTGGGCACCTAACTCCTTTGACTGAGGAGTCAGTTGTGAAGAAAGATAGCTCGCAAGACGTAACGCCGAATAACGGGCCGAGTTCAAATGACGAAGATGTGCTGTTCACAAATAACGCTGGAATCAAAGTTAAATTGTTTCCAAAATTTGAAAGTAATAAAGTACCTGAGACCTTTAAGTTGCCCCCCATTCAAGGGACCGCTGTTTGCACAGACACAGGGAACTTAAACTTCTTGTTTACTGTTAATGCTAATAAATCATTGAAATCTGCTAATCTGCCTTGCGTCCATGAAGATCGAAGAGAAAAGAGTATTGATAGGTGGGAAATAGGAACTAAGGAGCTGGCGTCTGGCGAGAGTCCACTTATTAGTGTGAGGAGCGGTAAGTGCAATTGAGTATAAGATATTCATATAGGCTGAGTAGTTCTTACTGTCGTTCCTCAAGGAGGCTTTGCACTGCATTTCCGTTTTCGTTTCCCACCTACCTCATTAATTCAATATCTAATAAAAGAGTGATTGCTTCTAGAATCTGAAAGGGTAACCCATGCGACCATACAGTTGCCGCCCATCCACGTGGAGGGAACTATCACATCCAACGTGATGAAAGCCGAACACCAGTCCAAGCCGGAGCTGCAGGCGATAGATTCACAATGTCCCATCAGCATTAAAGAGAAGATCAAAGAATTGAAGATGAGCCACAGACCGAGAAATTACAGTCATTCTAAATACAGTATTAGGTTAGTAACTTCTTCCGGCTAATTTTTTTAACAAGCTACGATACAGCCAGCTTCCAGTCGCATCGAATTTAACTGAACACCGCATTTTACATACAACGAATTTGTCAAAAAGTGCTAAGTACCTAAAACAAAAACACCAAAACGCCAATGGCTATTGTAATAGTCAATTTATTCATTCAATCTTTTATTTTCTTTTTAAATACATTAATATAAGAACAATGTCACATTATAGTGGATGTGATAGTAGAAGTGGTTCGCCAAGCACCGTAGCCCCGGAAGACAACCGGCTTGCGGACGCTGCGGAGCGAGGCTGCGAACTGCTTTGTATTGAGCTGCTGAAGAGACTGCGCTCACACTCTTGGTAGGTAGATCTTTCCAAATGGCTTGCGAAATATTTCCTTATTTTTTTTGTGCGACCAAGCATGCCATTGCAATCCCCTTAGGGAGACTTAAGAAAGCGTGTAGTAAGTAGTTAGAGCTTTCAGCTGTTACTTGATTGGCCAACTACATCTGCCAACCCCTGCGGGACTGGCAGATTTTTATAATGTGTGTTTTGCGCTGGCTTTGCTACGTGTATTATGTACTAGACTTTTAAGTCATAAAGCTAAATTAAGACAATCCAGCATTTTGTATTTAAGGCGCCTCAATTAATTAAAAGCTTCATAGACAAAAAACATAATATGTAGGTAGTTACGATATAAGTATAACAAACACACTAAGATCTTACAAACATGTGTCTACAGGTTTGAAGTGGCAGACGCACTAGAAGACATCCCTCGAGTGCTCGAAAAGTTTTGGGGCGTTATTGCAGAACATCGAATTGCAGATCTAATTAGACAGGTAAAACCAAAATCTCTAATTTTAAAGAAGACTTGTACTTCGACTGTATTGCAGCTATATTCTGATTTTTCTGAAAAGGTAACCGTTCAAGTGGAGTCTCCCAGGACGCAAGTGGCTCGCGCCGCTTGCAACACTCTCGCCACTATACTAAAGAATACTAACTATACTAAGAAACCGGTAGGTGTCTTCTGTTTTATATGCACTAAGAATGGCAGCATTACGTTACTTAGCATTATATACCTACATTGATTTTTGATACGCAAACATTAACGGAAGTCACGTAACAAACGTAACCTGCATCAAAAAAATTACTTGTATGCGACATATGAGTTCCAAAGTGTAGCAGGCAAGCATTAGTGAGAAGTATTAGAAAAGCTTGGCCTTCTCCCCTTAACTATGCCACAGTGGAACTGACCACCGTCATCACTTACTTCGCCCGTTAGGTATAACATAATTACAATATTAAATTGTGTATTCAGGATTTCTACGAAGCAGTGACGATCCTTCTGATAAAGACAGGCAGCTTCAGCCGCCCGGTGCGGCGCGCAGCCAACGTGGCTCTAGATGACATCGTCTGCGGCATCGACCTGAGCCACTCCGTCACCGCGCTGTGTATACACGGAGCTGGGTGAGTGCGAAAGCGCCTGGTCCTCTGTAAAGAAAGAAGCAACCCCGAGGTTTATGCCGACAAAAGATTTGCAAAACCTCCTTGGTGTTGTAGAGAGGAGCAAATATTATTAGATGTGCCAGGGGCTCTACAAAGATCCTGTTTTAGACAATCTGCCAGCTCAACCTCATTCACTCATTAATTGAACCAATAAGGACATGATTCAATACTATCTTCATGATATCAAACACAGAAAGTTACAAAAACTTATTTTATAAGTATTTGATACTTTTTATATAGGTACCCAAATACATTTCAGTGTCATACACCTAAACCTTTTGTTTTTGCTCAGCCACAAGAGCGCACTAGTCCGCTGCGCTGCGGCGCGCCTGCTGGTGGTGTGCTGCGCGCTGGGCGGCGGGGGGCGCGACCTGCTGCGCGCGCGCCCCCCCACAGCCGCCTGCGCGCGCAAGCACGCGCTGCGCTCGCTCGCCGCGCTGCTCGACGATAAGAGCACCGACGCCAGGTATGGTGAGAATGTTTACGTTATCTAGGTATATATATTATACGTGACGTGAAGCAAAAATTATGTAGGTACCCGTTTTTAGGAAAATTACGCGGACTAAGGAGCATGAAATTTGATTGAAAGTTTATATGTAAAAGGAGTGTATATGACAGGTAGATATAGTTCATGGTTGGGGTTGGGTGGTAGTGATAGCAATATAAATTTATAACTTCGGTCGTTTAACCTGATAGGACCCGACACGCACGCCTCTTCGCCTTTCCCGGCGGAGGACGTCTCGAAATCTAAAAGCTACTTCATTTATGTTTATTCATCTGTTTTAACGTTTTCTTTATGTGGTGACTTCCCGTGTCTGGAACAGCAGTATGTAACTTAGTTCTGTAGGTACAATTTAATCTACTCACGTCCACAGAAAATATGCAGAACGACTTTACTCAATGCTGCGTCCTCTATCAAACTTCGAGGCGTACTACCTGACGGACGTAGACGTTGAGGTGGCTTCTAGACAGATGAAGAAGTACGATCAGCTGTTGCTGTGCGGTCCGCCCGAGGCCAGGTGACGTCACAGCGCGCGGTGACGCAGTCATCGAGGCATCTCGTGAAGTTTCGTGTCCCCTAACATGTGACGTGTATGTGGTTCGTGCCAGGGACCTTCGTGTAATGTATTTAAACAGCTTACTACTTTATCGAATAGAGGTATTTGTATTAGTGATGTTCTCTTTAAATCAACTGACAGATAATAGTACCTACTTTTGTAATTTGTATCGTTATTTTAAGTCCTCTTGTAACCCCATTGTAAAACATTAGCACGAAATCTAGACGGTATACTTTACTGTACGACATGATATAACGAGAACGTATTTCGAATCTTTTAGTGCTGTTCTGATTGACAAAATAAAAATAATTACATAAAAATACTACAGCATATAAATACAAAAATATAGAAAATGCTATTTTCTAAAATGATGTTTTTTGGACACCATCGGTCTTATTACAAAAAGCGGTTTATTTAACAACCAGGTTTAAATCTGTATAGACTGTGGGGTTCATAGATGTTTAAACCTGTTTTTAGATATACCCCTTTTTTGTAATAAGACCGCTTAGATGACTAATTGGGATATTGTGGAAATTATTTCGTTTGTCGTTTGTTTAAGTCCATGATAATCTTTAAAATGAAGGTAACTTTATTAAAGTTTTTAGTATTAAAATTATGTTAATTGTAGGCGTTGCTTTGGAACACCAATCACAAAGGCCCGTTGTGTCATATTCGCGCCATCTTTTGTCACCGATTGTCAATTTAACATGTCCTGTCCCAACCAGTGTCATAGTGGCCAGATAACGTCAACATATAGGTACCAAACTGTAGTACTACATAACAACAAAATTTGTTTTCGTTAAGAAAGTCGATAATAAATATATAGTTTTGTAAATATATTGTATTTACACTATATCTGTGCCTGTTTTTGTAAGCATTTTAATCTGTGTCGGCTATTGAGTAGTTTTTTTTCATTGTGAGTTTGTACGCCACGGCTGTAAAATAAGTATGACATTCAGATTTGTAGTAAAGCTTGTAGATATGTCCAGAGTTTTATTTTTAAGAGTTGTTTACACATTTAATGACACACATACATCAGTTTTATGTTTGTACATTACATTCAAGAATGGAATACTAATGAGAAAATACTAAGTAACACAATCGCGTCGTAGAAGTGACAACTAATTACGAAAATCTATGTTACTGCTCCGAAATAAAATGGCGAACATTCATTGATAAGCCGTCGACTGTACTTAAATACACAGCAGACTAGAGTTGTAATCCCTAGTTATCCCTATGGCCAAATTTCTTACTCTTTCAATCTTGCAATGACGTTCTGCCAAAGTTTAGGTAGAACAACCCCACGTAGATAGGACCAAGAAGGCTTGAAGGTATTTTGCAGCATAGGTTGTATAATACCTAGTCTAATTATATTATAGCCTACCATCCTCAAGAATTGGGTTATCAAACGCATATTTTTTTTTTAATTGACTACCAGTCTATTTGGAAAAAAATATAGAAATAGCGCGATCAAACAAAAGAGTCTCTTTAGCTTTATTATATATGTTTAATTAAGTAATATGTGGTACACTTCGATCATTTGTTTTTAATAAGTGATCGAATGTGGTACAGATTAGATTAGAAAGAAAATAAGGACCTGCCTGTTTTACACGCGGTATTTGCACCTAGAACTTATACAAGAACATAAACTACATTTCCAACACAACAATAATTGAAATTCTCACGAGGGGAGCCACGAGCGGAAACTCGCCAATTGATAAATCAGATGGAAAAATATACGGAAGCAATCATTAGATGAAATCGTTGAGACTTGAGGGTGAATCAACGTGCATTTATATTACAACGTGTTTTAAAGTGCACTGCGGTTCCCTTAACTATGTACACTCCCAGATTATGTAGACTTATTTACTTATCGAAACCAATATTGGGTGTATTGTACACGCGATTAATCTGGCTAACAAAGTATGTTCGTCAAGCTTAACAACTATAAACAAGCTTACTATGTTAGATTAACTTTAGCTTTTGAACTAAATTGAATTGAAATTAATCAAATGGTGCTCCTGTTTGATTAGCTTTTCGAATTTGTTCGCAAAATCTGGCTTAAATTATCTGACATCTTGAAACTATCAAGAGGAAAGGAGTTCGGTGACTTCTGAAAATTAGATATTGTAGAAACTATCGCTGTCGCACGGCCGTCCGGCCTATTTACACAAGTGTGACAAGGACAAATGCAGATCGGACCGTAAAAAAGATATCATTCGAAGTTTGGTTATCGCCTATTTTATTGTCCAATATTGAATCAAATTAAAGACGAGAATGATATGTTTTTTTTTTCATCGCTATTTATCAAATTTGTACACGCCTTTGAAATAGACATTTATGGAAGGTTCTAGTGCTTTTAAATATAACGCATCATCAAGAACTACAAAAAACATTGCTTTAAGTTTATAAATTCTAATCAAGTGAGAAAACAGGCGAGAGCGTTTGTATGGGGCAAAAACCCACCTTCTTTCCTCTTAAAGGTTAGCGATGTCACGTAATGCCTTACAAATAAATTGACGATGTTATTAAAGGGACTTAAGATTCATTTTGTATGTCTTGTGGAACCAAGAAATTCAAAAAATAGATATCATTTCTAAAATCCAAATGAAACATGTAACTCTATGTAATAGTAAATGTAACTTATCAATGAAGTTTATTAAGGTACTTACTGTATAATATCTCTGAAATATATCGGTCTCATGCACTGACACGTACACATTACATTCGAACTCTAAGTGCACTTGCACTTGTGCGTGCATCTGCACTTGTGGGCCAAGGCTTATTGATACCTTGGTCATACTTCACGAGGCAACTAGTATCTAGAAATAATTAAAATCCATCTAAGCCGTTAAATAATTCAGTTGCTTGCATTTAGATACGTTTTGAGAGTCCCTGATTTTTGGACGAAATATAAAATTAAGAAAAGGATGATTGATAAGGTTCGGATTTTTAAACACATATATTTATTTACACAAACATTATGTACTTTCAAAGGTTTCTAGCAACGGTCCTGAAAACTGAAAGTTTTTACAAATTTGTGTACTTACATGAGTTAAGTTTTGTATATGCTTTTTACCTGCTCAAGCTAATAATAAAAAAATAAATGTGGCTAATATCATATACATTACTAACCCAAAGTAAGTAGCTAAAGCACTTGTATGGCAATCAGAGACAACGCAGGTACCACAACCACCCAGATTTGAGAAACTGTAGAAGAGTGATTTTTTTCTAGATCGGCCCGTCCGGGAATCGAACCCGGGACTTCACAGCTGGCGACAACTTAGAATCCGGTGTGTACTCAACAATAGAAGTCGAAATAGCTAATATAGATAATTTATGTATCCAAAGTGTAAATGAACGCAGCAGCTGCTAAGCTGATGAAGCCCAAGCTAAGGCCGTTGATATCTACTTAATACTTTTAAATAAAACTTTCACGAAAATTGGTGGATCGGCTTTCAGAAAGACATATCTAAAGATTATTAGTTATATACTCTTAATATCTACTCTTTCTGAATAAAGGTGATAATAAATTAATTTATTAATTCAATCTGCTTGTATAGTACATACATACATATATCTAAGTAGCTCTCTACCCGAGCATCGTACGATTTCCCGAGTGTGCGTACAAGCTGAGTTGACACGCACACAAGTTGCGTACGAACCCCGCAAGTGCAATTGCACTAAACCCAAGGCTGATCGTTGTCAACGCACATTATGGTCTATTGATAACTTTCTACGTGTTTCCATTATGATAGAATAAAATCTAATAACAAAGCGCCTTATCAGATAGCGTGATCTGACCCTTTGAACTTGACGTAAGTGCGCCTAGATAACTAGTGTAGTCAACATCTGGCAGTCAATATAGGACAGAAAATCTTATTTTACGAGTAATAATTGATACTTGGGGGTGGAATATTGATTAATAGCATACACGTGCACATCCTTTAACGACGACACACTGTGTCTTGGCTAGACTTTCTTTTGTTTTCAAAAGATTTTTAGTTTCTGGACGGGCCAAACTTGATAATTCAGGAACTCAAGTATAAATTATAAGTTTGTTGCCAAATCCTGAGCTGACCTAGTTTATTCCTCAATAAACGTTCTAATATTATAAAGCTGAAGAGTTTGTTTGTTTGTTTGTTTGAACGCGCTAATCTCAGGAACTACTGGTTCGAATTGAAAAATTCTTTTTGTATTGGATAGTCCGTTTATTGAGGAAGGTAACATAATGAATTTTGACCATTTAGTCGTTCTCTATTTAAAACCTACAACAGCAAACCTCTTTCTGAAAAATCTTTTTTTTTTTAAACAAAACATCTGAATAAAATCTTTCACGGTCCCGGTAGTTCTAGTAGCCATAAATACATATTAAAAGTAATTTCCATTCTCTTACAAAATATTATCTAACTAGGTGTTTCCCGCGGCTTTGCTCGCGTGGATGTCGGTTATCGCGGCAAAAAGTAGCCTATGTCCTTTCTCAGGCTCTAGACTATCTGTGTACCAAATTTCATTGAAATCGGTTAAGTAGTTTTGCCGTGAAAGCGCGACAGACAGACAGACAGACAGAGTTACTTTCGCATTTATAATATTAGTAAGGATATTAGAAAATTATGCATTCTCCTTGAGAGAGGAGAGTACTTTTTATGAAGAAGGACTGTCACTGCAATGTATCTAGGCTTAGGTTAGTGGTTGAATTGTTCAAAATTCTTTAAATTGAAGACACACATTTAGATCTATTCGTTAGTCAGTTAGTTTGGCGACAGTTTCAAGACTATTGTCATTCTATTCTTCAGACCAAATTCTAAGAGGAGTCACTAACCCCACTTGCCTAGAGCATTAGGTATTTGAATTCAAACGAGTTTACTCTAGTTTAACATACTCATTTATGTGGGCAAACAGGCGACTGATAATAAAAAAGCACAATATTGAATGTATAACACATTTTCAACTATCTATTTATCAGAGTCCCACACACGTCGGATATCTTAATGACAGTGAAAAGAAGCGCAGGTCGCAGAGGTCACCCGATGACAATCCTTCACACTAACATAAAGAGATACCGCGAAAACTCTTATTACAACGGGGTAGAGTCCACAATCATGTGGCATTATGGCCCGTTGTTTTTTGTTGTGAGATCATACGATTCGCAACTTGCCAACTCGACAAGAGATAGCTGAGATTCTAGTTCACGTTGTTAAGTATGACTTTGTGAGGATTTATTGTTTTATATATTTTACGTTCCCTGATGTTTTGCCAGTTTTAAGATGAAAAACTTAACTTAATCTCAACTTTCGTTTTGTTTTTCTAACTTCTCACTACTTTATACTGCCACTACTTTCAGGTCTCGTCTTTATGTTTACAAAAATAATCTTCAGGTACTGAAAATTTACACATTTCCACATAGGCCAACTCTACAAAAGTTCTAAACTTCGGGCTAATATTACCTTCGTAAACTAAAATATTATGAAGTCCTTTAAAAGGTTTATTTTTTTCAATAGTTTGCCGGAAAATAAGATTTCAGATAACATCTATACAAAAAATTATCTGATATTTCTATCTTACTATTAGAAAAAGTTTATACTTACTAGAATGATCTAACAGCGGTGTTAAGTAGGTATATCTTTGTGATAAACGTGACTCGTAACTATTTCATCAAGTCATCAGAAAGGAGGATCACTTTTTAACACCTATACATATTATAAAACAAAGTCGCCTACCGCGTCTGTCTGTCTGCCTGAACACTATACACTCAAAACTACTGAAAGGATTTTCATATGGTTTACACTAATGTATAGAGTCATTCAAGAAGAAGATTTATGTCTATAATTCATAAATGTTCTGACTACCCGTGCAAAGCCGGGACGGGTCGCTAGTTTAAAATAAATTAATGTATATTGGTACTTTAAATGCTCAGATCATGTATAATGTACTCTGTGGCTCAGATAACTTTTCTGTAGTAAGTAACTTTGCCTAGACCATTTATAACAAAATCAAACTATAAACGTCAAGAGCTCTAGGATACAAATTAATATTTTAAGTTTTATATGAAGAGATAAATAATTATACTAAGTATGACGTTTTTACAAAAATGGTCCACGTTATTTCAATCGTGGTAGCTGAATAACAGGCACTTTCTAACAGATAACTGCACTGTTAACGTCACATTTACGTTTATAATCCATGTGTACCTACTTGTTAATGCGTGATTTGCGACATGTATGCGTCTAACAATGTCAATTTCAAAACGCGCATTACAAATAATAAACATTGCAAATCAATCGCGGTATATTTTTAAGGAAATCTGTGACGGATATCATGGCCAAATTAAAAAAAAAATTGAAACAAAGTTGAATGTGTCAGTGTTAATTTAAAACTCAGCCATAAATAGGCACGTTCTAAAAATGTAATAAAAATCAACATCAAAGTTAATTAATTGCTATTGGATCGTGCCTCTTATCAATATTCTTTTTATTTTTTTACCTAATTGGAGGTACCTATTGTAATTGCCTCCCAAGTGTTTAAATTTAGTTTAAGGAAAGCAGGTTTGTGTATTTTTGTATACTTGTGTTTGTGTGTGCTTATTTGGCGCCAAAAAGAATCTGATAATGTAATTTTGATAATACATGCAAAATGCGCATCAAAAACAGTTTTTAAGATAGCTAAGTTATCTTATTTGAACTTTATCAAAACTTTGATTGTTTTATAAGGTGATGATGATTCAATAACGAGCCAGATTTAATAAGGAACCAATTTATTTATCAACTAAAAATAATTATCTTAAACCAAACAATAGATATAATTAGGTTAAAATACAATAATCGATACAATACTACAGTTACATAATTAGCTATATGATAAAAGGAACATTCTACAGAGTACTGATTATTGAATATGACTTATAGCCCTAATTCTAAGTAAAATACTAGAATCCATTATAAATACAGAATACTTCTGTTAGGCGGCAGCCTAATATAGGCCAGATAATAGCGAGAGATATTAATTTTCTTGTTATTTAATAGAATCCAAGATGCACTCGTCTTCGAACGAGGCGGTTTCTTGTCCTCGGTCTAACCTCTCTCTGGTGATGTTCTTGCATTATGGACAGTTTTCACTTCGGTTAAATGTCCATAGTTGTGTGTGTCCGATGAAGATAGCGCGGTTTGTTCGGCGTTTCGCCCACAGTGGTGAGCAGCCCCTCTAGCTAAGTGACATTTCTACAAGCGTTAACTCTGATCGAATCGCAATTTCCACCATCGTTTAGGCTTGTAGAAATGTCACTTGTGTACGGCTGGGCGGCTCGCTGGCGGCGGCGACGGCGACAGCGGCGTCTACCGCCGGTGGTGCACCTTGTGCACCATCGGCGTGTAGCTGCAGATCTTCAGCATGCAGAACGACGAACGCTTCTGCTTGTGGTTGCTGTGTGGCCGAGCCTCCCCCACCGTGGCCAGCAGCACCAGCGTCAAAACAAAAATAATCAAGTGCAGAAAACGCATTTTGATGATTTATTTTCACACGAAATGTGCACGTAAAAGCTTTCTGTATATTATTTCCAAAAGCACAGTTTGAAAGTGAGCTGTTGGTGTTTATCGTAGTCCGCTTGCTTGTGTACTGATGGATGTGCTAAGGTTCCCGTTTTATATAGCCAGCGGGGTTATCTGGCGCGTGGCTGATAACCCGCCGAAATGAAATAGCTGATAGCGGCGAGGTTCGATGACTGCGCCTCAATGTCACTCGCGATACAGCCGCTGTAGTAAAATTATCAGAACTAGGTAAACTACCACGTGCCCGCCCATATGGACACTTCTTAATTTTAATAATAGACTTATTTATATATACTTTTTGTTCTAATTAGTGTGTTAACTTGTAGTTTATCAAGTTACGTTTAATACTTATTTTAAAAGTATCTATTAAAGACATTGTCAGTATTGGATAGATAAATCATTCAATGAATAAGATCATTTACCCACTTTTATTTTATGCGTAAATATATTTTTTTTAATCGATTTTCCTAAATCATCTATAAATAGGTATGTATAATGATAAATACCGCCTACTTAATTAGCCGGTGAGTGATGGTAAATCATTACCTACCTCAATTTCTTTGAGATCTTATCATCTTAAACACTACAGTGATAAGGTATCATATAGGTAATCTAATTTTACTGTTGCAGCTGTGTTGTTTATCTTTTTTTTTTTTTTTTTTTTTTTTACCCGGGGAAATCCTCATGGACTTCCTCCGCCCTGGGGAAGGCGGAGGGGTATGCCGGACTCCTACCGGCCAAAACCACCGGAGTGCTTCTCCCTTCCCTTATACTGGGGATCACGGGAACGCGGTGCAAACTACCGCGATAGTTGTGTTGTTTACCTACCTTAACCTTATACTATTGTGTCTTGAGGTAGTCTCTATTAAAAGAAAGTGCCATTATTATCTAAATTATTTTATTTTGAAAAGTTTCGACTTTGATGTATATTTTCCTACTAACAGAATAATACCCATTTATAATTTTTACTTGCCTACCAGAACTGTATTCCGCATTGAGCTACTTTTTTAGGAATAGGTATAAGCTTTTTATCCAAAGTTAAGGTAACAAAACGGAATATGGTAATCATTACACCGCGGATATTCCTAACAGGTACTAAATAGGTTTCGAATAAGGGGTACCTATAAAGGTTGTGTTCAACATGTTGTTATGATTGCATCAGGATTTAATCAATTCCTTACATAAACAGTAGCTAATCATATTAATAAATGAAAAAAACATCAACAGTTTTCACTTTCTTAGTAGGTATTTTTTTAAGAGGTCTACGCAGTTAGCCTGGGCGCAGGCTTTGGCTGCTTCACCAGACTTTTGGCGAGAACCTTAGGAGCCTCCAGACAAATAGAAAACTAACTACGTCAGTTCACTAAGGTAAGGTAAGGTAAGGTACCCCCTGTGTGGTTCGGATCTCGACTTAGTCCGTTGCCTAAGGCAAATACAGCAAGGGCGGGCTGTATCCGATGGCTCCGATATTATTAGGGTAATAGTATAAATGAAAGTACTCATAATATAAAGTACTGTGGGTAATATTAGGTTTTGAGATAGTTTTAATAAAACGGCGCCCTTTGTTTTGACACTAATTTTAAGATTTTATTTGTTGATACTAGTGCCTACCGTGCATACTGCATACTCGACATGCGCACTTTATAGTTTACTTATTTTTGCTAGGGTTGTATCTTAGTTTTTATTATTTAGGGAAATATTTTTACTGCTAGTTAGACCAGTTAGGGCCAGCTAGATCTAGGGATTCTTAGTAGGTAGTAGAACTAGAGCTCAACAAAGCGTACACGCTCTCACTGGAGAGTAGGTACCTACTATAATTCCTTTGCGTACACAAGATCAGTCATTGTCGTGACATTCATTCACACTTGTTCCCGCCAAATTAGGGCGTCGCCATCTTATTAATTTATGATACTCTTATCACAAAGACCATAAATCTTAATTTAAAAAATATTTCAATTGTTTTCAACAAGATCGCGTCATCGTCATGCATGACGCGTGCCATGATTTTTTTTATAAACATGGAGTTCAATAAAAACTTTTTCGTTATCATATAATATTTTTGCTTTGTTTTTAATTATTACCTAAAACCCGCTAACAGATAGGTAAAATTCCATTATTATGCTTGTTTTAAGCTATAATGCTTATTACATAATAATATTTATTAGCTATAATTGATTATTAAATTAGCAATGATTCGTCAATAATACCCCTTTATCAATTTCTTTTACGGAACACTGCAGACGATAAATAATTAGGTACGACTTCATTAAATTTTATAAATATGATTATAATCTAGTAGAAACCGGTATGTTAAATGTTTTGTAATTATAGAAGCTGATACAGTTAAAAATAATACGGTATCGAGAAGTTACAGTTTTGATTACCCTTTAATTAATAATTCCTTGTAAGTAGATGCTTGTCTACTTCTCACATGTCCTAGGAAGACAAATAGCTGCTCAATAAACTAATAAGTAAAAAATATTTATATTGATCCTGTATTTACATTCCTTTTATCATTTCAGGCACTTCTGGGCCTTTCTAGAACTACACAGATCCAAGGAAGCTCATAAACATAAACTTAAAAAAAAAAACTAGAAGTGAATATATAAGTATATTGAAGACCTCTGACTGAGAGAGAAAGAATTGAAAGTAAAGTTAGGTACAAAATGCAAAACCTTTAGTAAAAGGAAGACTAAAATACAAACGTTTGAATTATTTGAAATATGTAACACGAAATCCATCAAACCAAATTAATATTAAAATAAATTCAACTTAGCAACTCTTATCACAATGTATTTATTAGGTTGTATAGACAAATAAGGAAACCTCCTTGGGGTAAGATTAGACGAGACTTGTGCCGGACTTACGACCTCACACCTCGTCTGCACTAATTAGGTCAATGATAATCAAAAACCTTGGTTCATTTTACTGTAAATAACGTGTATATTTAGACCCCTGTATCTGTTTATCTAACTAGGTTACGCCGGTACGAGACATCAAAATAATATGATCACAAATAAAAGCTAGGGTTTTGGTTTCCTTTATTTTTAAGAGTTCGAAAAATGAGGTTCTTAAGTGGGGATGCGACTGAGTCTTTCCCCATACAAACATATTCCGCTGTTTTCTTCGTGAAAAATGCTCCTAAAGCAATTATTTTTTCCCAAAAGATCCAGGTTTACTTAATTCGTGCCTGTATGTATGTGTCTTAATGTATTTCTTTTTCTCCAAAACAATCACTTAGGGTAATATGACATTCCAACAATGTCCCTTTTTACCACCGTGTTCCGAAGACAATCAGACAAATTGATAGGACTTTAACAAAATACAAAATGATAGAAGCATACATATATCTTTCCTCTAACTTTTGATGCAAGATTTATTTGGATCATCTCAATTTTGGAGAAAAAAACAGCGGAATACGAACCGTTTTTTGTCAACGATTTCGTAAGTTAGCAGCCGTTGTCCTTTATGCACTTTACGGGGGCATGTGGGAGGTGTGCGACGGCAATGTATTCATTAAATACTTATTCTTAAATTCCACGGGTGTAGTTTCCCCTCTTAATTCCCTGTTAATATAGACGGAATGAGGCCTACCGTTAGCAATTTTGCCGCCAGAGACACTAGTCGCACGTGAAGTCCGAAATTTTAAAATTCCGTGACTGTTTTCTAAGTTTATTTCATTTGCTGGTGGGCTTAACAGCACACGCGCCACTGGCGCCAACTGGTGAGCGCAATATCGGAGCCCTTATTACAGTTTTCCTATTAATTTTAGGTTTATATAGCGATAAAATTGTGTTCGTGCTCGTTGGTGGAATATCTCTAACTACATTTCGTTACAGAAAGAAAAGAAAATGTTTTAATTGAAAAGGCTGAAATGTCGTTTCAATTGAAACATTTTGTTTTCGTTGTGAGAGCACTATGGTCTAATTCACTCCAATAACAGTAATTGGCAGAAAAACACTTGCTATTATGGTCTATAACATCCTGTTCTGACATCCTGTTGTTATTTTCCCCTCGGTAGGTACTTAACACGCGGTGTTTTGTTTTATCTATCTTTCTATATACCAAGCATCAATTGAAAATGTATGGCGATGCATCACTTGGGAACGATACGACGGAATTACCAGTAAGGGAGACTTTAGTTGATCTGTGGAGTTTATTAGTATGTCCGATATTTTTGAGACCAATTTTTCGGAAAATGTATGAGAAAATTCATGACCATCCCGCCCATATCCACGCCCGGGCGTAATTCGGAACAGCTGGTTTGAAATAATTTAAACGTTAAATGTATAAGTACTACCACGAAACTTTGAAATTCCTTGGGTTAACATAAGTATTATACATTAATAGGGACGTAATGTTACGATCAAAATACCAGCATTATTTTACTCCGATAAGTAGGTGGGATTATGCAGGTAATGATGTGTATCTAAGTTATGCCGTCAAGTTATGGTCAATTTATCTCCTTAACGATTCATTTAATAAATGATAAACTAATCTTTGCTTTTTTATACACTTTTTGACACTAGTTTTTATTTCAGAATATAACTTATCTATCGCCTGAGATAATTTATAACAATAATTACGTAAGAAATTAAAAAATCTTATTGCTTAATGAGTTTAATTTTCAATGTGTAGGAGGTACCTATGAATTATTCGTAATTATTTTCGACAAGTGCATTACGCGCAGTATTGATACGATGCTTTCAAGCTTCCGTTAATTAGAAGCAAGTATGGAAACTAATCCCATACTAGGTATCACTTTTTAATTTTCTAACTAATAACATTAAGTAATCTATCAAAACACTATCTTAATCTGTAGATTTTATCTGAATAATCCTAACATGTTTGACAACACGTTCTATGATACACATCTGCTCCAAAATAGCAGGAAATAATAAAATTTAGATTATTTCCGAACGGTTTCACGACGCAGTTTAATTTCGTTCGTTTCAATAAAAAAAACCTCCGTTCATGACGAAATTTGATAATAGTTTTCAACGCGTATGATGCAATGTCGTACGATATTTGCTCACATGAAAAAAGTCACCTTGATACACGTAGTCCGCATGAAGTTATACTATTATTACCTATTTTACCATTTAGTCGAGTACCGCGTGGGAATTTTCGCATTTTTGGCCTAACCTCGTGATCACAAAAAACCCAGTGGAATTGCAAAACGAGCGTCATGTTAAGGTCATTGAACGGAATAGAATAAAAAGGTCATTATATACATTTTTCTTGATGATATTCCTTGCAGTAATCTTGAGCTCTATAAACGGTCGAATCTTAAGCCATGTCTGCCGCCGAAAATTTTAACATAAAATTTGTTAGAAAACATAAAATGGGGGTGTGGCCTGGCATAACCAACAGTTTTTATTTGGCTAAACGTTTAATGCCGGGTTCCTATATTCGGAAACGATTCGTTTTGCTCACGGACGGTAGAATTTTCTAAGACAAATGATGAATTGAATATTGGAACTGGCCATAAGCCACACCCGTAACTTATGTTTTCTAAGAAAGTTTTGTGAAAAACTGTATCTGCAGACACGGCTTTAGCAATAAGACATAAGATGCAGGTGGCTCACTGCCATTGAGAGTATTGACATTTACCTACATAGGTAAGTATGTTTCATGATTGAAAAGCCAATTCCCTAAAACTAGGTAATTCAACCTATTTGATTCATGATATATTTGATATATTTATATTTTAATATAAAATATCATTGTGTATAGGTATACCTTATTATGACGGAGAGCAGAGTAATTTAATATCGCCTTTAAAGAAAAACGTTTGTGTCATTGAAAGTTGATTTTTATGAGAAAGCATAATGCGAAAGAAAAATAGTTAAAGTAGTTACAACTTTAATAATCAACCTTATTTCAGTGACACAAAACTCTTTTTAAACTGCGATACAGAAATGTACTCTCCTCTGACCCAGTGTGAACTGGTGTGAACGGATCCTAACATTACAGATGTGCCAAAATTGTAATGACTTATCGACTGTCAAAGATCAACTTATAATAAGACAGTCAGGTCCAACGGCTCTTGCTCTCTGAGGCACGGGGAGGTCTTGGTATGTTAACAAATTGTCACCCATCCACGAAATAAGCGCGATGAGCGCGGCTTAACCTTCATTATTGGTCAAACTGGCTTACACCTTGTTAGTATTGAAGATAAAAACGAAAACCTAGATGAAAGTGTACCTACCTACAACTATAAATGACAATTAATTATACATAATGTCGCCGTTATTCTCAATTACTTGACTTTTTACTACGAGTAAAAGAACAAGGGATCATTCCGAAGGTGATTTAATCTTTGATGTGTTCCATAAGATTACGTTTATAACGATAAGAAATCACGCCATTCTAGCTGCGCAGTTAACACCGTACTAAGACCATACAATGCTACGCCAAATTTCAGAAAATGTTGCGTAACATAAATAAATAAACATGCAACCAAATCGGTAATCCATACAGTATAAATAGAAAAAAAAAATCTTCCTAAAATAATAATAATATCGTTGATGTCTTCCGTAGCACTTGGTGAAATTTCGGCTTCGTAACCCTTAATGCAAGTTGCAAGAGCTACGGTTTTGTTTACGGCGTAGTACCGTAGGGCTTGTAGCTATGGCTTATAGTATTGGAATTCAGTAGTCAAGTAATCATTAAATAAATACCTTTGTATAGTTTTTTTACATAATTTGTTCCTTTTGATAAATCCGTTATTGGGTACTACTGAAAATGACTAGTTAGTTCAGTTAAGTGCAACTTATACATATATAGTATAATAGCTTTCCCGGCAAACGCTGTTTTACCAGGGCTACCCTTATCACTATCGGTATTAAGAATAGTTTACGCCCTATTCTCAGACCTACCTAATAAACATGGAAAATTTCATAAAAATCGGTCAAGCCGTTTCATTTAGAGTTTGGTTACAAAAACACGAGAATATTATATGATATATTTTATTTTTTTGTTTATCACGAAACAGTTCTTAATTCTGTTTTCAACAACAGACAGAGTAATCCAAAAGAGAGGTTTTATGTATAATACATAAATATACAGTAGATAAATTCTGAGAAGTTCAAATATATTTAATGTTAAAAGTTTAAAACCTTAACCGTGCGAAACTGGAGTGGGTCGTTAGTATAGTAAACATAATAACTATTATATTTTTAAAGTTACAACAGAAAAGGCTAAGTACGTAGACACCTGAACAAGATAAAGATACCGTTAACCTTCTTCGTTTTAACGGTACATTATAATAAACACATCAATAATTTCAGCTAACATTGAAGGCGATGAGAACGATATGTAGATATAATTTGATAAACAAACTCATGCGTAGTATTTAGACTAACTGAGTTGATCGCACTGATAATATCGTCTCTCGCCAAAATTGCCACAGATAACAGCATACGCGAGCTTACGCCACGGTACACTCTGTTGCCTAAGCAGACTATTTTTAGTTGCGCACGCGACGGGAATCGACGCCTCAAATTTAAACGTGACTGTTATCAATCGCGTGCTCACAGGAAATCAATAAATTAATAATTAGGAACTGAGGTCGGACAGCTCGCGCCATAACTTATATAATAATAATATCTTGGGACATCTTACACACCGTCATCTGATCCCAAACTAGGCAGAGCCTGTGCTATGGCAACCAGATAGCTGATAAACATACTTATATATTTCTAAATACATACATATTATAGATAAATTACACCCAGACACAGAACAAATGATCGTGCTCATCACACAAAGATTCGTCCTGGGTGGGAATCGAACCCACGACCTCCGGTTTAGCAGTCAGGGTCACTAACCACTAGACCAACAGGCCCGTCATATATTACACTCATGATTCAATCAGTATTGTTTACTGAGATATTTGTACCTTTAAAATGAGATATAAATAGCTTGCTGTATCGTTAGTTAAGAGTTCTATAATTTTGCTTGATATCTGCTGTTTATTAATAAAGGTGAAAGATTAAATATGTTTAGTTAAACTGGACTCGTAATTAATGTAACAATTTTTAAGACTTGAAGTAAATAAATAAAACTATTTTTAAACTGATAATGTTTATTATTATTATCCCAGTTTATGGCTTTTACCTCGGACAGAGGATAAGCATTGCCATGCAACGTGGCAATGCCGCCAGCCTTTTGGGAACACTCCCAGTAGACAGCGATGTGGACGAATTTTTTATTCCATATTTTAGGTTTATGTTTTAATTATATTAGTTTTTTTTTTTGTTATTTCTTTTATCCCGGTTTATTATTTGTATTTTAGTTCCCGACGTTTCGACACCTTTGCAGGTGTCATGGTCACGGATAGGTAACAAATACTATCATATAAACAGGTGTTAAAGCATTAATCTTATGACATCTGACGATAACAACATCTGTTTAGTACCACAAGTATGCAACAATGTTGTGTGAAATTCTGACTTCGTACTGATAATGAATTTTCTTTAAATCGGTTGTCTGATTCAAAATAATATCTGTAAAATGTGTTTAAATGGAGTGGAAGAGAAAGACTAAAGAAGTGAATGAATTGAATGGGAGATGATGAGAATGAAGAACGAATTAATGTTAAGCGTGACAGGTAGAATGGAAGAGATAATAAAAAAATAAGCATTATCTTGCGTCGACTATAACATGGGACTAAGGCGGGTAGTAGAAGTCGTTGTGTGAATTAGCCGTAAAAGCAGAACAGAGTAACTTTCGCATTTGAAATGTATTGGTTTAATGACATAATTATTTGTGAACACACACGTGGTACCCTGCACCATCGATCATACGAGTCCCAAATAAGCTCCAGATAAGATACAGCAGACATAATCGGTAAACCTCTTCAGCTGAATGCGATGCGCAGGCGCAGGTGGGCGATCAATCACGAATTCATGAGTCATGATAATCACGTAATTCATCATAATAGCTCTTGATAGTATTCGGGAACTATTAAATAATTGTATGATTCGTACTTTTGTCTGAATATTTTGGTAAAACACCATTATTTTTTTTATTTTTTTATGTATACCGTCAACCACTTTAAAGTTCTTAACTCAGGTTCCATAAAACCGTAGTGAAGCCGAAGGGTTTTTAACCTTTTATTGGACTATAGATATCAGTTATTAGTTTATCTCACTGTCCGAGTAGGCTCCATATCTTAGAAGGCTGTGTGAGGTCAAAACACAGTGTAATTTAGCCCGAAATCGTTAACATGCTTATTTATCAAATTGTTATCTACTTATGTAGAGCCTTTGCCCTGAAGTGGAAAAATTATAGGCTGTTTATAATGTGTATACTGATAGTAACAAAATATATTTATAATTTGGTCGCTTTAAGTCTACTGGTAAGTTATTGATAATCCTAAGTGTTTAAAAAATTAGAAGAATAAGCCTTGATTAAGAAACGTTGTTCATAAAATTTTACTGAGTGTTTTAAGGTGGGTCAATCAAGTGAAGGATAGTCCATGAGCATGGAGAAGTAAAAATTAAAGAAGATGCTATTAGTTATGAACCAAGGATAATAGTAGATATTTGTAAATGTTCTGAAAGATTTACTGATTATGCAGTCTTCTTATAAAATTAAATAGAATGATTAGAAGAAAGAAAAATCATTTATTTGCCACAAAAGCAACGCATAAAATTATACACAAAAAGACAAAAGATTAATTCTTAAATGATCCTTCCATTAATTAAACTTTATTATGATCCTTGCTCGTGCGTATGCTCGTAAATGTTTGCATGCCTAAATAGGCAGAATGTACAAGGATTCCTAATACATCTGTAACACCAATTGTAAACACCTACATTCTGTGCAAATAAATGATTACTTTACTTTATAGAGTACACTTGACTTTTAGCTCTGAACTCCCGGTTTGATCCCCAGAGGGGTCAATTTCGAACACTACTTTTCTACATTGTCTCGGGTCTGGATGTTTGTGGTATAGTGCTCGAGCACACAACGCCGCCTCCGCACCGCCTAGGCGCCGCCCGCCGCCGCAACGCCGCCGCGCTGCCTTCGTTTGTTTTTCTATGGAATATAAATAGTTGCTAGGTAAAAACATAATGAAAATAGCTAAAAAAATTGTGTATGGCCTTAACGTGAAAGTCACTAACAGTGTCAGAATCATTACTACAAAATAAATGTAAGTTGCCTACGGGGGCAAACGCATTCCTGCCTGACTAGGCAGTTTTCGCCCATCTGTTTCACATGTCGAAGTCCAAGGAAGTCCATAAATAATTTACAAAATACTTTCGGGGGCGCTCCAAGTTATTACAACAATTAAATAGGGTGAACTACTAAGGATGTTCAGTGAAAATAGATATAAATTATTAATAAATTCAGCATAATTCTTCAAATCAGTTGATGTAATAAGTAAAGAAATAAAGTAAATACCTACACGCTACCTTTATGATAACTTGATAATTAGCTTTGTTTTTTTTAATACATTGTAGCTAAAGATAAATTATAAAGTTACATGCGCGAAACAATATCTAACGAATGAAAATCACGACGTGTCGTTGTGGAGGCTTCACGAAAATTATCTAAATGTAACGACATGCGCAGTTATTTGTTATCTGCAAGTTTTTTGTTGTAAATTAACGATTTACTTAATTTTACGATGTTTTTATAACTAACTAGCTGTCCCCCGCGACTTTGTTCGCGTGTTTTAGTTTCAACGGTTTTTCATTTTTGCAACATTTTTCATTTATGCTCCGCTCCTTTTGGTCGTCTCGTGATGTTATATAGCCTATAGCCTTCCTCAATAAACGGACTATCCAACACAAAAAGAATTTTTCAATTCGAACCAGTAGTTCCTGAGATTAGCGCGTGCAAACAAACAAACAAAGAAACAAACAAACTCTTCAGCTTTATAATATTAGTACAGATTAGTAAACTTTGTATACCTAACTAGTCAGAAAGCTGAAATTTTTCTTTACTTTTGGGAGTGGATGCAGTTCAGTTAATTCGCTTACTTACTTATAAGTAGCCCCCAAATCTGTTAATACAGTTACGTAGAAGCGAGAGAAGGTAGCTTACATAGAAATATATGAAAGAAACCTTATCAAAGTAGGCTTTGGAAAAAATCACCTGTTAAGGTGATGTTAAAGGTCGGATAAAAAATCTTTTTTTTTGCTTTCGATTTAGAAATCCTCAAGGAGATTATCGGCCTCGAAGATAGCATGCTAAATTGTACGGACATAAGCGGCATGTTTGGTAAAGAATTATTTTAAGGCTCGGCGCAAACGGGCGACCGACCACAGCCACCGGGGGCTAGCGACAGACTTTTTCATATACATATATTTCTGCTGCAGCGAGCGGAAGCCCCTCGCTACAATGTTCAAATATATGAAAAAGTCTGTCGCTAGCCCCCGGTGGCTGTGGCCGGTGGCCCGTTTGCGCCGAGCCTTAGACCCTTTACAGAGTCCTAGGCAGAAATGCAGTTGCAATCTACCGCTGTAAGTTAGAAAAACTTATGCCATGACGACACGGTTACGTTAAACTAACACAGATGAAGTACCTACAGATGTATAATATCATATTTAATTTTTATAGTACCGGATGCTTTAAATACAATTTTAAATTGATAACTCTTCAAGTAGGTCTAGACACTGACGTAACTTGCGTCCGGGACATATCACCGCGGACCACGCCCCAGCGTCGAGGGTGTGCTGTGGGCTGTGGCTGCTATCTCAGCCGACAATCGTATGATGTTTTATCTCTACAATAACTACCTTCAGTAAGAAAAAAAGGCCAAAGTCCATCTGTCGTGTTTTGATGTATTATGTAATTTTCGTGGTTCACTTTTATTTAACAAATTTATTTCTACTTATTCGTATTAAAATGGAAATATATGTTTCTTTCTGAAAGAAGGTTGGCTGGTCAGTAAAACTGTATACAAACACTTGCAATTGTCGAGATTTTACTTACAGAATATTATATAATATTCTGGATTATGATAGAGAGGATTTTAATCCTGACTTTGTTTTGATGTTTCCTCTATAAAACTTTATTTTTATTACTTCTGTTCTAAACAATAGCATAATTATTAACAAAGCAAAAAGTTACTGTGGGATACCCATGTACTCGTTGTCTCGGTTGCAGCAGTTCACCTGTTTTCGTGTGAATTGCATGATGTGTGACGCGCTTAGAATGATCATCATACGCGGTTGAACCTAATACTTGTAATCCTGTACGCACGCTGCACGCGACGCAGCGCAAGGTACGGTGACGGAACTGCCATAGTCTCATAATTTTTGAAAAAACATTTTTACCTTACACTTTTCTAGCACGGTCATAGTGTAATACGGTGAATTGGACAGATGCCTTATTGCCTAAATGACGCAATCTTCAATATAACTTGCAAAATTACCAACTTGCTTTAAAGAATTGAACTTTAGAATGCTTAAATAAAAAATCGGAGTAAAAAGTATAAATATCTATTATTAACGTGTTATTATGTTTTGTGTTACTGTTATTATGTATAGGTACTTATGTAAAATGTTATTGTAACATGTTGTTTGTGTAATAGTAATAGTTTTTTTTTTATTTAATAGTCATGGTTGTACTAAAATATTTGTGCGCCGAAAATAGCTGAATATTTAGGATCCATTTTGTATTACCATTGTACTACCACTTACACTTACAAATAATGTTAGGATTGTTACGTATCTTATCTAGCAATCCGTGTAGCCTAAAATCAGAATAAATAAAAAATAATTATTAATATCTAAAGATTAATAATGTAAAGTTTAATCTAAAAATGAATTTATTAAAATTAATAAGTAGCAGCCAGATTCAGTGTCTTTTACTGCACTAATAACATGGGGCCTACCTACTAGAATAGCGCATTAAAAGAAGCCTATAACCCAACATTTGGATTTAAGAGGTAAATGAAGATAATTATTATGTTCCTAACCTGCCCTAACAACTTATTTACTCCAGAATGGTACGGAAGAATACCGACAAAAATACTGACGTTCTTGAAACCGATAAGAAAAAATATGAAATAAATATTTGCGCGCATTGCGTTAATTGCGTTTTATAAAACATTCCGTTAAATAACAATATAGGTATATTTATATAGGTTTTCATATGTACCTACCTACAAAAAATATATTTATTTACATTTCCATAAAATTACCTTTTATCTACGGTTTTTTGAACTTTTCCTAATACGCATTGTTTGGTTCGAGTTTAACGAGCCATTATTTTTTTATTATAAAATATTTATACATTTTTATAATAAAAAATGTACAGTAAAGCAAACTACTGAAAGTTGAGTGACCTCGTGATGGTCAGGTTTTGACGTCAATCTGCGCATACGCATTTATTTTACGATAGTTATTTTAAAACTCCGTTGATCTTTGACAATGGTAAAAACCCTATTATACTGGCAACAATTCTTACCGAGAAACCTCCCCGTCCCAAAATCAAGCTGGCCCGAGCCGGTCAAACTAGCAATAAAAATATATTCCTAAATTATAAAAAATTAAGATCCAGCCCTGCCTTGCTATTTTGCCTTATTAAGATTGTTAGCAAAGCACTAAGTCGAGGTACGAACCCCACAGAGGTGCTCTTAGTGAACTATTTCTATTGCTCTGGCTGGAGGCCCCTAAAGTTTATGAGGATAAAGGTTTTTAACGATCCCTTAAGGTTCTTAAAGATATCGAAATGAGGTAAGTATTTTCTTTATGAAATATTAGCCCAATTGGTAATGTAACAATTACTTAGATATACTTATTACATCAATAAAAAAAACTGTGATACGAGTAGATTTCTATTCTTTTTTTTTATACATTTATTTATACTATACTTTGACAAAATAGTTTTGTGATTTGTTACAATTTTCTTAATCAGACATTTATTTTATTATATTCGATATTTTTGTAAAAAACTGTAACTGTGTTATTGTAACTACTTAATAGTCAATGAACCTAAGATGATAATAAATAAATGAGACTGATTATAATTACGTTTAATAAAGATATATTAAATTCAAAATCAAAATACCATATCCATTTGTACATACTTCCCCTACAAGAAGGCTTTAAAAAAAATAATTGCTAAAATATCGTCAGTTTAATCCGCTACTATATTGCAGAATTAGAAATGTAGAAGACGAAGATCATTTTAATTACCAAACTACATTAACACAACTTAGGAGCTGATTTTACTAACGCCGGATAATTTTTATTCGTGGAATAAAATTGACGTCTTACAGATTTTATGTAAAAGAACTGTCAAAAATTTAAAATCATCTGGAATTAATAAAATCAGCCCACGAAATTGATATACACGAATATGCCACTCCTAGATACCTTCATTAAATCTTTTGGTTTTGGTGTAGATACCTACATACTTTTCTATACAAGTTTGCAGTCCGTCACTGTCCGTCTGTTTAGCCTGACGCCTGCCCGCCTGGCGGCTCTCGGTTATATTCGGTTCACAAATATTTTATTTGGAAAGCCAGAAACATCATGGGGCCAACTTGTCGGCATTAATTTTAAAATATAATAACATCTTGTTTTTTTAAGTTCACTTTTCAGGCGGGTTATTGTATATTTTTTTATATCGTTTCAATATTTTTTATAAAATTATGATAAATGCTTTATATACAGCATACCCTTTCACTACCTACTTGAACTTGAGAACTTACTAGAAAATGCGTCATCAATGTTAAAGATCACATGAGCCGCTATAAGGTCACTGACCGTAACACAACATAGCAACATTCTGCAATCTGCGCTTACTTTGTTTGAATCTCCTTCTGGAACCTTCGCGGCCAACACAGTTTGTAGAAAGATATTGGTTGAAAGGCGTTATTATGAATTGATAAGCTATCGTTGTTCGATTGTTTTTCGTTTAACAATGACGAAGTCAGCGTCGCCAGTGTAGCAGAACGACACGTGTACTTCAATAGATTTTGTTTGATTTTACAGTTTTTGGAGTTAGAGCTAGAACCTTGAGCACTAGTGCGAATTGTATATTTATCATTGAAGTAATATTAATTTAGCGGCTTAAATTTATGTCTAATAGTGTGGGCAATAGAGGTATTACATATTAAAGTCACGAGGTATATAAATAAAAACTTATTTCTGAGTATAAATAACTTTTGACTTAGTTACAAGCAAACAGCTAAGTATATTTCATTACCTACCGTAGATTTTGTCTGTCAGAGTTGAAAGTTAAGTCACTTTTTAGGGTAAATAATACAAGTTTTTAATTGTTAATTCATCTTTATAACGCTTTAACGACCTCCGAGGTCGAGTAGTTTTAAGGTGTCGCTAGGTCTGAGATCCTGGGTTCGACTACGGACGGGTCCAATTAGATAACCACTTTTCTACTTTGTCTTAGGTCTGGGTGTTTTTGGTACCTTTGTTGTCCTTCGTTTACAAAACACAAGTGCTTTAGCTACTTACGTTGGGTTTAAAGCAATGTATGTGATGTTGTTTACATTTATTTATTTACTTTGAATATGTGAAAAAACTCTACCAATTATCTACTAATAATATTAACTATCTACTAACGAAAGCACTACTTTAGTAGTTTGCATCAATTACACCTACTTAATATCCAGTGTATTGTAGGTTGATCTCCTCGTTGACAGTAATCGTATGATCTGCCGCGATAATATCAACAATAACACGTAGACACGAGGCACATGTCGGGGTGTGTCTCGCTGACCCATGCCGCGCTTTTTATAAACACCCGATCAATGACAATTGCTTGACGTAAGTGAGATAACGCAACGTAAGCCGTATTTCCAATGTAACTGTAAGCAATCGCGATTAGGTAGGTACTTGCGCAAGAGCAGGGAACTATCATAGATAC
This sequence comes from Diachrysia chrysitis, assembly GCA_932294365.1. Lineage (NCBI taxonomy): Eukaryota > Metazoa > Arthropoda > Insecta > Lepidoptera > Noctuidae > Diachrysia > Diachrysia chrysitis. The sequence goes on along the minus strand of OW028652.1, from coordinate 11,898,620 downwards.
TGTGTGGCCCTTTACAGCCCTTGAATGGTTAACAAAAAATAAATAAGTTTCACATATCAATATTCATTGTTTTCTTGAGAAGTTGCTAATAAAATTTTGACAACATCGTTAAATTACCATAAATATTCATCGCTATATTTAACACTTCGTGTGCTTATTTAAAAACTGATGAAGGATGAGTGTATGTACAGTCAAAAACATAAGTTGATGAAAACGATCAAATTTATAAAACAGCAAAACCCAATAAAATTTTATAAATTGTAATAAGAATATATAGCATTTAACCCTTTGTAATAAGGTTACCTATATTGTCTTCTAGTCGCAACATCAACTTACGGACTAGTTTTAGGTGTTTTGAAAAACTGATTATACTTATTAAATTTTTTTTGCTGACTTTACATATAGAAAAACAGAAGTATATAAGTAGAAAACAGAAATAGTTCCGAAGAATTTCGAACGACAATCTTACCTGCTGTAAAGTATATACTTAATTAACGAGTCTGCCAGCTAACGTACTTCGACGTAGGTATATAAGTAACTCGTGGACATTTTTGAGTGAGCCTTCTGTACTTAGTTGCTCATTAACTTAAGATGGCGTTGATCGCCGTGCGTAAACGGCCCTCGCCGTCATATAGGGTAGATAGTGAGGGAAATTATCACTACGAACGAACTACATAGGTACTTACATGAGATAAAACAATACGCTAGTCACTTGCGTAGTGTTGTTGTAATTGTATTGTTATTAATTGGAGAAAGTTGTTTACGTATTTTGACGTCAGATTTTATTAGTTTTACTACTCGTAGTGTCGTACCTATATTGTACGGTGTATCACTAAAAGGGACAGCAAATACCTAATTACATTCCGGTATTCCAAAGTCTAGATATATATTTTACTTAGGACCGTTGCGATTTATGTAAGTGCTTGTGGTCCCAGTTTCCACTTCAATATTAAAATATCTGCACACAACTTCAAACAAGAGTAACAATAATTTGGTTATCAATTTTTTAACTCATCAACGATTTTACATAGAGTTACATCACAATGATAGCTTTTGTGTCTGTAATGTGTAATCTTCTATCTATATTAAACAATATTTGCCGTTGCAAAAATGGAATTGTTACCGAATACTTACATAACCATTTCAACTAAAAAAAAAGATGTTTTGAAAACAGGTAGGTACTTACTTAGACTACTTACTACTTTTTTTTGGCTTTTCATAGTAAGAAACAAAAAAATATTAGACACGTATTTTATTTTTTTGGTTTTCCAAATACGTAAAAACTAAGGAGATAAACCGAATCAAAGTTCAAGGGTGGAGCCACACAAAACGTACGAACGTGTGACGGCATGCGACATTTTAAATCAATTTACTATCGTGAGTTTTAGGTTAAAAAAATAAAATCTACTACGTGTCCAATATTTTTTATTAATCAACATAACATTAAATATTTTTTTAGTCAACATACCTAATAAAAGGTAAGTATTTTAGTGGGTAAAACTAGACAAAAAATCCGCATCGACACTCGTAGCGTATTTGTAAAATATATATCACTTGTCAGTCGTTCTATCTTAATAATAATATATAAAGTACCAGTTAAAAAGGTTGTTGGCACTGCAAGCCAGGTAGGCACTGCTCTTAGTAAAAGCTAGTATTATTACAACAGCCATTCAAAACATCAACAATAAATGAGACATCTCTACAACTGGCTACTATCAAAACTATAAAATTCTTACCTAAACCTACCCGTAGCCATGCTCGCACTTAATTAACAATATTACTCGCATATCATCACTAGTACTCATTCATAATTAATAAATAAACTTACTCACTGAATACGGGGCATAAAAAAAGTTAGTACCTACTTATCTTGAAACGCAGAAGTAAGGAGGTTATCCAAATTGATCTCTGTCATAATGGTTCTACGTTACTTTTAAAACATTTGTTCTTAGTCAGAGGTCAGTTACCCGATATCAATATTGTTTTATGTGTAGGTACATATACTACTCATTAATATATTACACGAAATTTTGCCCGCGGCTCTGCCCGCGTGGATATCGGTTATTGCGGCAGACAGTGGCCATTACATCAATATCGATTCAACTGTTTAGTTTAATTAGGAAATGATAATTTGTGCAACTTATGATGCCTAGATAATCGATTTTAATGACGACGAGATTGGAACTATTTACACACGGCCGTCTGATCCCAAACTAGCCAGAGCCCGTATTATGTATTTCTTGTCGCCTGTATTATTTAATCATTAGGATGACGCTTTCAGTACGCTTAGATTTTTTAAACTACGCAACGGACTTTAATGCAGTTTTCAGCAATAAGCAAATAAAATGATTAAAGAGGAAGGTTTTTGTAGGTATAATTAAGCGGGCGTTGCCGCGGGCAACAGCCAGTACATATATATACTATAGATAAATTACACACAGGCATAGAACAAATGTTCATGCTCAACACACAAAGATGTGTCCTGGGTGGGAATCGAACCCACGAGCTCCGGTTTAGGAGTCAGTGACACCTGTTCGACAACCGCGCTATCATAATAATATTTAGGTACCTATCGCATGACGAAATCTCATCCTGTGCTTGTACAATAAAAATAAATAATCTAGTCGGGCGTTCCATAGAATCGTGCCAAAGTAAACGGTTTGAACATATTATACTTGCTTTATTATGATTTTACCTTTTTTACTTTTTTGTCTAAGTTACGATAGCGTATGTCACTTATCTTAAAATAGGGAAGGTTTGGAACCTAAAAAACTTGTTAAAAAACATTTAAATGGCAAATCCTTAGCTAATTTTACTTTATATCTAGGAAACTAAACCTATATTATTATACTTACTTTAGACATAAAACCCACATTTACAATCGCTGAACTTACTAGGTCAGCGATTGTAAATGTGGGTTTTATTGTATTCTTAGTAAGTAAAAACCCGTTTTTTTGTAAGTACGACATTTGATAACTTTAATTATTGTGCTAGTAAGGCTAAGGTCGGGGTCCCACTGCGGGGCAGACGTCGATAAGTTTCGACTGTTAAGGTTTATCAATTAGTTTGAACAAGTTAGAAATTGTGTGTTACCATAGTTAATTGTTGACCTCGTAGGTATCGATGTCACATGAAACAAGCCTCGTAATAGGAGTGCCAAGACTCCATTGAGAGGCTTCTTGAATTCTATATGATATAAGTGCATCTAACAGACGTTCTCTGGACATATTTATAGCACAAACTAAACTAGTAAACTCCTTACTGATAATACCATATTTTTTTTAAACTAGTTTTTAAATTAAAACTTCAGACAAAATCTTGGACCACACAAATCTGACATCCTATTCAGAACTAGTTCAAATTCAGCTTGCAAGACTTGACCTGACAAATATAATGTAATACCTAAGGACTTATTGGACCTACGCAAAGTGACAGCGTACCTATCTACCTCTTAGGTAATTGTGGCCCTACACAATAGGGATGTTTCCTGGGTATGAAAAGTTAAAATCTATTTAGTCCGTCAGTTAGATAATAAAAAAATATTAGACACGTATTTTTTTGTTTTATCAAAACAATAAAAAAAAAAGATACACCGCTTTAAAGTTTCGGAGTGGGGGCTTATGACGCTACGCCTCGCTAAAAATCGTAGCGAGGAGTGATGTCACGCGTAACTTCCGTTCTCTGTATTTTGATCACTTTTTGTTTGCAGGAAAAAAGAAAAAATACGTGTCCAATAAAATTTATTAATCTACAAGACGGACATTAAAAAAAAAATAGGAAACAGGCCTATTACAATGATTTAACAGTACCAACATTATTTCTTGGAAATAAAATAGTCAATATCAGTGTTTCCATATTGACATGTCATATTTATTTGGCGTTATGGAATTTTTCTATTATGTTTGCTAGGTAGTTTCTAGCCTACCTACCGAGCACATGCCATACCGAGTATTGGTCGTGCTTGCACCATATAGTTGATAATTCGTAGACACTATAAAATATTACGCCCTCTACCCGCTCACTGTAGAACCATATCACGATTATCATTGACGTAAATCCAACAATTGTTGCATTAAGTTAAAAATAAAACTATAAATGGAAAATAACTATGAGGAATATAATATTTGTGTTTATATATCAGCAGCAATGATCCGATAGTATCTGCGACCTCTACAGTTATTGATAACGTGAAAATCCATGAATTAAATTCTGAGAAGCTGGATGTTTTATTGTGGAGGGCGCGCATGGCTGTGCATGCCGCGATTGTCATGCGGGGACGTCGTGCGTGCGAGGATCTGATTCATACATAACTCATAATGCGCACACATCGCACATAAAACAAAAAGTTTCCTAAATCACTTTTGTGCATTTTAGATGACCTAACACGCACTGAGGGCCGCATCGCAAGGCAAAACATCGAAACTCATTCAGAAATATTTTGTTTTGCGTTGCGTTGAGGCCCGCAGATATGTACGCTAGCATAGACTGAAAGGTATTACAGATAATTAAGCACAATATATTCCTAAACCTTGTTTCCCCACCATGAGGGGTCAGCTTTCTTCCCTGCTTTTTACTTACGGCAAGTAAATAGACAAAAAATAAAATTCTCAAGTAAAGTTCTTAATATAATTTATTGCAGACACAAAGTGTTCAGTCCAGTGACCCCGCCGAACTGAATTTAGTGTACCACCCACATTACGATCAATTACAAAATTACCTAGCTTATGTACACGTAAACTAAGAACTTAAATAAAATAAATTACCAATTTCTTCTAATAACTGAGTTACGAGCAAGATTACAGCTATTTACGCCGTTCATACGACGCCTACGGTACAACATATTCGATTTTCTTGCCATTCTGAACTGGTAAAAGAAAAGCAACCTTATTTTATTGTGATTAGAGTCAGTTTTGTCTATGAATGTTTTGGTATAATTTCTGTATCATATATAGTCGCGTATTGTTATTCGATTTCGTATCCGAAATTACGATAAATAAAATTGATTGTGATATCTTGTGGTTTTGTTTTTCAGACTTGTCATATTATATCATAAAAAGCAAGAAAATCAAATACCTGTATAGCGGACTTAGCGCAAGTCAGCAGTTCGAAAACGCCAGAAATTCTGTAGTTTGCCGTTTAATTAGAAAACCATACACTTTGGTAGTTACAATGAATAAACAATATTCATGAATAAATAACATATTTAAAGCTGGCAACATATTTCATTTTCTTAAAAAAACCCCTTGTTTTTTAATTTTGTTATCTATCAGATAAAACCGAGCCGACCAACCTGCGCTATATAAACGATTAAATACAACAAAACAAAAAAAAATACATCAATTTGTTTTACATTGCGTTTATAAAATACGAGATCATTGTTTTATGTGTAAAATATTAAAATATATACGATACATCGCTTTTAGCTCAGAGCTTCGCGGTGACATTGGACGATTTAACTTCAGTACACACCTGTGTACATCAAAACTAGTAATAAGTAAACTCCTCTTCTGCGTTTGCGCAAGTTTTGTTATTAACTATGTTAGAGTCAGCTTCCAATCTCAACGAATTCAGCTAAATACCAGTTAAGGTTAGTCTTATATAACTAAGACAAAACATTTCTGTCGTTTCGCTCGACTGAACATGACAAGACGACAGATAAGACTAATAACATATTATTATGTTAATAAAAGGACCGCAAAAGCACGTGCTGGCTGACGTGTGCTAGCACGCTTCAAAACATGCGACTTGAACAATAACCACGCAAAAACTACACACATGCGACACGAATAAGTACTTTTAAAATTCAGAACACAACGTTTAAAAATGCGTTAAGTACCTCTATGGTCCAATATAAAATCGTCTTTAAAATACTCCTTTTTTTGAAGGAGATAAATAACAAATAAATCGTCTAATGTCACCGTCGAGTATCTCGGGGCCATTAATGAACACAGCTGGTGTGATTCATGACAGAATTTATATCAACATATTATAAAAAATATACCTACAATACATTTGTAAACTAATTGTTATGTAACATAGAATGACGAATATCTATATAAAATTGACATCTGGCCTATCAAGAGGTTCTGACCTCGCCAATAGTTATGACTTTCCCAAAGTTATGCGCATTGACCATATATAATCTAAATCCTTCAAACAAAATATTTATATTTGACAAAAATATATTATATAATTTTGACCTTATACCCATATTGCTTTCTTTACATTGAACACAACAATAAATTCTGATCATGCATGATCATTGCGAGTTTAAATTTTGTATGTTTCCTCATTAAATGGTAAATAACAGCGAGAACAAATGCTTGCGATTGCACTAATTACCTAAATATTTAGGCGAATACCAAACATATAGAAATAACATTTGTGAAACGAAAATCCATTAAGTCTACCAATAAAAACCTGAGAAACGCGTAAAGGCGCTTCAATTTAGGTAGTGTGATATCTTTATAAATGTTTTATAATCTGACCCCGCCTCGAACAGGCCCGAGAGACAGAGCCTGTGGATTACTTAGATCCTTGAGCAACGCTAATCCAGAAACTTCAAAACGACGTCAAATTATAAACTAAACGTAATGTATAGTTAACACCGAGACATTGAAAGAAAGAAACAACGCTATTTCAATAACTTTATCTCTCTCGTTCAGCGCAAATACCTATACAATCCAGGCAGTAGAGCACATTGATTATCACAATATCTTACGTTAAAAAAACGGAATAATACGTAGTAACAATACAAAAGTGATAAAAGTAAAATAATTGTGTGAAATAATAATAAATTAATAATAATGTTTTAACTAAATGTAACTAACCGATATTTACATAAAGTAAATGTTAAAATTATTTAAAATTTTACATAAATAATAAGTTGTTAAATTTTTTAATGAGTTATTAGTATCATCCCTTTCAGGACTCCAATTTGACTAAACTTTAAGTTAGTTGTTAGGACCCGCACTGAGGTCTGTGGCACGCCCTCGGTCAATAACGATCGCACATTCCCTAACTGGATTATTTTATGGTCAGGCTTCATGAATATTGCTATAAGTGATTTATTAAACTAATCAAACTTTACCTTACACAAAACATAAAACGTGATCGTTGTTTATATGAGCTACGTACAATAACACTAAATTGGATTATGACAAAAATATAAATCAAGTATTATGACGTCACAATTCAATCCTTAACTAACACACTGTTCTCATAATATGGTAACTTGACGTGTTGAGAGCCACAGACATCAGCAGAGTCAATAAAATGGAAGCATAGTGAAATTATCTAATAAGTAGAAAATAATACACAGTGTAGCGGGGTACCTATACCGAAATGCCCTTTATTAAATTTGACTAATTTATTATATCAATTATGTCGCACCACAAATTGTATACTGCTTACTAAATGTATTTTCACAACCAGTGGCCCGCAGTAGGCGGAGAGAAGCTACGAACATATTATAACATGAAGATATTCTGTTGACTTGACAAGCACTCAACGATCTCTCAAACGGTGGAAATTATATGGAACTCCCATCAATCAATCTATAAGGCACAAAAACAAACTCCAATGCTCACCATGCAATAAACCATTATCGAATGTTATTGAAAGGTTTTTTTTTTATTAAAGCTGTTTCACACAATACGAAATCAACAGATATGAGTTATTGATAGGTTTGTATTATAGGGACAAGCCCTCCAGACATTGTTGCTACTCCTGTTAGCCAGGATGTTCGCTGTATCCCAGGGAATCGATTGACTGTCTTGGAACCCGCAAAGAAATCAGAAGAAATGCGGACACAACCATCAGCAATAGAGAATGGGATCAAGAAAGACCTCATTATGGTACAAATATATTACAGTGTAAAACTATTTTTAAAATCATTTACTTTATAGAAATGAAGTGTATATAATTTGTGGTGGTCCATATTGTTAACCTCAAAATGCTCTCCACCTCGCAACACCTCCCCAAATGTACACGCTTGGTCCTGTATTTACAACATTATAATATATTCAAATTTAACTAGATATTTACATGGCCGCCGGCGTGCGTCGTCGCGAACTTTAACATAGTCAGTGTATTTTTGTCACAAACAAAATTATCACAGAGAAAACGATTGGTATAATTAAATGAAAAACGGTTCGAAATTCGAAGTTATTGTATAACGTGTTCGTTCGCGGGGACGACGCGGGCCCGGTCTTACGCCTCCGTGGCGACGGGCTCGCGCGCGTGGTGGATCTTCACGTGCTTGTTGTGGTTGGACTTGTTGCTGGAGGTCTTGCCGCAGATGTTGCAGGAGAAGGGGCGCGCGCCGCTGTGCACCTTCATGTGCTCGGACAGGTAGTAGCTGCGGTGGAAGGACTTGCCGCACTCGGCCACCTTGCACACGTACTTCTTGGCCATCTCGTGCTCGCGCACGTGCCGCTGGCAGTTGTACTTGCGGATGAACTGGCAGCCGCAGTAGTTGCACGTGTAGGGCCGCACGGACTTGTGCGCGTTCATGTGTGATATGTATTCGGTTTGCCGGATGAAGGCGCCCTTGCACAGCGAGCACTTGTAGGGCTTGGCCGAGCGGCTCATGTGCGTCCAGCGGTGCAGCTTCAAGTTCCACTTGGTCGTGAATGACTTGTTGCAGATGATGCACAGGAACGGCCGCTGGCCGCTGTGCGTTTGTAAATGCGTCCGTAAGTTTGACCTCAGGTAAACCTAGAAATTATGAATTGTTAGTTTCGTTATTTCATACCTGATTCGGATACCATAACGAAGTGATTTGATCGTGCAATGAATATGATTGTGAGAACAAATGTTCGCAGGCATCGCATGAATAAATAGGACATTTGAAAAAACTCTAGTTTGATTGCATATCGCACTCATCGTACGAGCATTTTTTGTCATAAAGACATGGGACAGCGTCAATTGAAATAAAGGAAATAATAATAATAATAATTAATAATTGAAATAGTCTAGAGGCATTCGTGTATTTGATGACGTCGTGCGACAAATTCGGTTCCTTTGCTTGTGCGATAAATGAAGGCAGCGTGGTGGAAGTAGTGGCAGCAACGGCACAGTACCTGGTTGCAGACGGGGCACTGCACGTTGTCGGGCGCGCCGGCGGGCAGGAAGTGGTGGTTGTGCTTGCGGCGCAGATGGCGCGCCAGCGACGCGGCGTGCACGAACTTGTCGCTGCAGTAGGCGCAGGCGCGCGGGCGCGGCGCGTGCGTCTCCTGGTGCCAGCGCAGCTTGGCGCGCGAGTGGAACACCACGCCGCACTGGCACACGAAGTCGCGCACCTTGGCGCGCTTGGCCAGGTGGTGGCGGTCTCTGCGGACACCACACTGCCTTAGACACGCGCCGCTGTTACGAGGGGCGTAGCGACAACGCGGTGCTATTTACAACGGGCGGACGGCCGACGCGGGCATAGCTACTACGCAGTGCTCCCACGACGATGGGCGTAGCAAAAACGCGACGATGCTACGTCGGGAGTGGCCTGAAGCGTAGCTGTTACGAAGGGCGCGGCGAAAACGCGGGCGGAGCTATTACAAAGGGCGTAGCTTGCATCGCATGCTGTGTTACTACAGGCGTAGCGAAGACACGTGCTCATGCTCATACTGCGACGCGACGCTGTTACGACGTGCGTAATTTCGGAAGTCGAACTGTACCGTCTGCCCTACCATGGATATTCGGATGTAAAAAATTGTGTCGAATCAACGCAACGTCGACGCATATGAAATTGTACATCGGCTGTTAGTTGTCACTATTGGGGAAAGACCACTCCTTTTTCACCAAACCTCTCTACTTTAACTTACTTAACATGTATTAGATAGCGTATATAATAAATTGTTTTATCTATTATGGCCACTTTGTACAAAGCCAGTAATTAATAGATGATGCCCATCTTACAAAAGCAGCGTGGCCACAGCACGTCTTGCTGTAATGCTCCTGCATTACAGCAAGACGTGCTGTGGCGTTTCTCCCGCCTCCGTCCAGTATCTGCCTCCTAAGAACTCGAAAATAAAACTCATAAAGCATCATCAGTTTAACGCAAATACATTTCGAATTGTTTCTGGAGTACAGTATCAAATAAGATAAATATCATTTGGACTAACATCATTAACAGTTGTAAAATATAGCTAAAATTACGCGTAGTCTAAAATACACAATAAAATTAAAAGATATTTCTTAGACAAAAATAATAACAACAATATAAAAAATTGACAACTGTCATAATTATGTATGCCAATAATGACATTTAGACGTTAAGCTTGAAAGCCTGCCTTTTGGACCACGATCATTGGGTACACGAGACATTCATAGTTTTTTTTAAATCCTTACTAATATTATAAATGCGAAAGTACCTTTGTCTGTCTGTTGCGCTTTTTAGCCAAAATTACTGAACCGATTTAAATAAAATTTGGTACACAGATAGTCTAGAGCCTGAGAAATGACATGCCTCACATGGCTACTTTTTGCCGCGAAAACCCGACATCCACGCGGGCGGAGTCGCGAGAAACAGCTAGCATATATTATATAATTCAGTATTTCTTGTGTATGTACTTCCTTTTATTTAACCTTCAATATGAAACGTAGGCGAACAGCATTTAATCAGTAGAATATAAATGATAACCGATAAATTAATGAATGTTTTTACTTTGTCTGTTCTTTGCAAGGACATAATTCTTATCATAAAGGTACCGCTACCTTTGGACAGGCATTTATTACTTCTCTGTCGTTTTCATTGTTTATATTGCAAAAGAACATCCATAATAACATTATAAACGCGACAGTAACTCTGTCCGTCTGTAACGCTTTCACGACGTGTTAATAACAAACTTATACATTTATAAAAAAGGGGGGAGAAAAGGGGATAAGAGATTTTATGAGAATTTAAAATCTTTAAATTTAGGTTTATAAGGCTCATGTCGCCCGCGCCTGCTGTGCCGTGCGGTTGATAGCGAGACGGCACCATATCGTTTCTCACTCGCACCACGAGTTTATAAAAGGATTGGCGACATTATTCTGCCGTAGCCGAGTCGGCTCAGGGATACCTGTGAGGAGGCCGTCAACTAGGGACTTGCGGTGCTGAAAGCGGAGCGTGCAGCATGCCCTAGCCAAGCTAAGTGCACATCTATCGCCACAGAAGATCCTTCCTTTACCAACCGGAGCCTCTTAATCACCCCTGAAGCCTACCATAGTTTAATTTCATTTTTAATTCTGTTCATTAAACCACCTTTTGTAATTTGGTAGCTCAAATGCTACATACATACTATGATGGCTTTGAATTCTAATTTTTTCTTTGTTAACCCATTGATGGCAAAAGTTCTTATACAAAATGTTGTATCTCACCTATGCTGCACCATGTTGGAGTATCTCCGGAAGGTGTCGTTGCAGATGGTGCACTTGATGGGCGTGCGGCCCGTGTGCACGTTGTGGTGCTCCATCAGCTTCTGCCGCGTGCCGAACCGCTTCTCGCACACCTCGCATCTGGAATTAATCAAATTAATTGTCATTTGTGGTCATGTTATTTTACAGCTAAGTAATTTCTTCCATATATCCTCTCCATTTATAATCATTTATTCAATACTAACTTTAATGCATTTTGGATGTGGTCTCAACGACCATCAATATTTATATATTATTTACAACAACGTCATTTATATATTATTTACAACGACGTCAATATTTATATATTATTTTTCGCGAAGTGAACTTCGCGGAACTAATTTACGTAGTACTAGCATTAATCAGCGATATATGACTATGTCATCGGAAATACAACAATTATTACAAAAATTTTGCTCAGTAAATTCACAATAGTGTTTTGAAACTTTTTGCAAGTAAAAGTCGAAATAAACAACAACCACATCTAACAAACCACGAACCAACTCACTTAAAGTTCTTAATTCCTAAATGTGTCTTCAAGTGTAGGGCTAGGTTGGCTCTCCGGAAGAAGCACTTGCCGCAGGTGAGGCACTCCAGCGGGTGTATCTTCAGATGCGCATGGTACGCCGCCTCGGTCTCCTGGTCTACTTTACAAGTATTACACGTGTAGTCTTTCCGTCTTCGCTTGGTTTCTTGTTTAATAATACGGTCGACCTCGATTTTAGGTTTCGCTTCTTCCATAGTGTCGTACACCTCTAGTATCGTGGATGTTATCGATTCTTTTGAGTCCATTGTCAACAGGGTGTCTGGAATTATATGTTTGTCGGTTAGAAAACTCTTGTAGCTGTATTTAAGCCATCAGAACACACAGTGACAGACACCAACATCAATATAAAAATATTAATACTGTATTGTAACGTTTCAATGGAGAATAATACTGAAAATATTTAGATTAAGAGACACATAAACAGTGAGCGGAGATCCGCTTTTCGTGACTTACACTTCTGTCTTTTAGCGTACCTAGCTACCAGTTTTAAAACATTATCATACTCTTTGCCAGCTGATGGCAAAATTACGTTTGCCATGACAAATCTGTCCAAAAAATAAAGTCCGGAAAGGGTTACCCTTATCACCTAGGGGTATAAAAAATAGCCCACGACCTTTTCTCAGATCTACTGAATATAAACAAAAAAAAATCTAACAAACACGTTGACACGAGGTTTTATATATAAGATGTATGTCATATTAAAAAAATAACAAAATGAAAACTTCACATGATAGTTTCATGTGAAGTTTTCATTTTGATATTTTTTACTTTACATATTTTATAACAAAGGAACATACTTGTCAAAGTGATATTATCAGGTTTCTCCTCCTTCTTAATAGTTCTTGCGTTGACGAGGCGTGAGTACGTCGTCTTGGTGACGGAGCAGGTGGGCAGGGCGTGCGCGAGCATCTTGTGTGAGCGCAGCTCCTTCAGCGTCGGGAACTTGGTGCCGCACTGCAGGCACGTGTGCAGGCGGGACTTCGGGAACGGCGGCACTAGCGGCAGTTCCTCCTCACTGTCGACATGGTGAAGTACAATTAGGAATGAGGGTGGTTAGAGCCGTTTGTGAACATCATGCAATTCTTCATGTAATCTCTGGTGGTGGTAAGAAGTTGTCGACATAACTGTCACTATAACAAAATAATAGTATGACTGATATGGCTAATTCAGAAATCACATGTGTATCAGAAGGAAAACATGTTAAATAAATCCAATACCAACTTATATGTACATAATATAAAAGTTTGTATGACTGAATGTTCACTCTTTTGCAGAAAAACTACTAAATGGATTTAGCACACAAATAGCTTATACTGATGAGTTTCAAGAAAATGGAAACAACATGGATAAAGCTAGTTGCTAATAAAAATCCTGCATGAAATATTATTTTCCATACTGAAAAAGAGGTAAATTTCTCAGTATATGAGATCTTGAAGACATAAGCTCCAAAGTATGATCTATATGTTAATGGAGGTTTTACATTTATAAATAAATTGAATACTTTACTTACATGGGTTCCCTCTTCTCGCTGGCATCGACCTCGGAGCCGTCGGAGACCCAGCTCTCCCGCGCGATCAGGTCGTACGGCTCTGCAGGCGGTACCTCGGTGTACATCTGTGAATACCAAGCCACAACTAAAAAAACATAACTCTGGTTTCTTGTGCAATTTTGTGAAGATAAAATAATAATATATTGGCGGTCATATTCACACGAATACGTAAACTAACCAGTGTGGTGGTAGGACATTTGCAAGTGATAATACGAACTTTTGCGGCCTTCGTGCTTTTCCAAACGGTGTTAGTAGATTTATATAAGCTTGCGACTTTTAGTAACAAACTTTCGTAAAGTAGAAATAAAATACATACCATTACTCCTGTTTGCTACGTTTTTTTTAATAGGTGATAATTATGAGCCAAAGTGAGTGGAGTCTCCATATAAGTTGACTAATTATAAAAAAAAATCTTGTTTGATCTTATCCAGTGGTTTACCAATGTTTTATTGTGGATTTTAAACCACAATCGCATTTATGAGCATTAATCATATGGTTCCCTTGTTCTAATTATTATGGAATTTTATTTCGAAATTAATTAACGGCTTTTAAACCCTCGTCGAGAAGCGCATTGCGGATTCAGACTGCACGTCAACAGCATACAATGTACGCGTATGCTGAAAAAATCTCTAAAATGGTGAATTTTAGAGTGAACTTTGCAGTCTCGCATCAGGTGGTACTGAATTACAATATAATACATTTACACGAAACATTTTTTTGTCAATGTGCCAGTGCTGAACCCAATAATACAACAGTTTATCTTGATATTAACTGAATTTAATATTCTATTGAATTAAGTTTAGTCATAACAATTAAAACAAACAAGTGTACTTACTCCACTCCAAGGTGACTCCATGTCTCCGTTGCTCTCTTGCCCGCTCAGCTCGCCACGCGGCGGCATGCGCTCGTCCGCGCAAATGTTCATGGGCGCCTCGCTCTCGCTGCGACCTTCACTGAGCACGTCAGCTTTGCTGTCTCGCTCACACCCATCCACTTCCACATCAGCCTGCACTTCTCTAACACCTAGCTCCGAATAATCTATTCCATTGCTCTCTGCTATTTTGTAGCTCTCATGTATAAAGTTGGGCAGAACAAACTCATTTTCTTTCTGAGATGGCTCACCCCAGAGATATAAACTTTCTTTTGGGCCTTCCTTAAACGATGCCGCTTCACGTTCGGCGTCAAACGCTTCTACACGATCTGGAGTAAAGTAATCTGCGTAAATATTATCACCAAAGTAGTTCTCATTCATCATACTTACAAACTGTTTATTTTTGGAGGCAGCCTCAAGGTCTAACAACTCTCTGTCATTAGATTCTTCATTGAACTCTTGGTTAGGTATATTCCCATATGTAATAACATTGATAGGTCTCAATGTTTCTAGGGGAGTGAGATCTGACGTCACCGTCTCATTACTGAACCCCCCTTCATTACTGGAGTTTATTTCTTCTTTTACTTGCACTAAATCCATGCTCCCCACATACTCTTCTGGCTGGTCTAAGCTTGTAGGTGCTACAGGTTCTATATCCATAGATTGTTCCTCTGTGTCAGCATCAAAGTCATTATTGTCATCTTGATCTTTGATCTCTTCCACGGATATAGTTTGTAAGAGATTAGGCTTGTCCTTGCTTTCTATCCTATCAGCTTGATGAATTTTATTCATTGTAAATTTTTCTGGTGATCTGCAACCAGATGATGTTGGAGTGTCACTTTTAACTGCAGATTTTAAAGGAAAGGATTTTGCATTCTTAATTTGCAATACTTTCTTGTGCTTCTTTACATAAATATTGTTCAGTCTTAATGTATTGTGCCTTACTGGCTTCTGAGAGAGCTGAATTTTCTTTTCTGGAAGTTCTATGCTACAATGGTTAACTGCACGACTCTCGAGTTTAGGTGAAATTGAGGTACGATCGGTGGAGTTGTCGCCATTCTCGGACAATTCACTACAAGGGGATATGGATGGTTTCTCATTACAAATTAAATCTGGAACAGGACAGCTGTCTGAAAAGTCTGTATCCACTTTATTATCTCCAGAGCTTTTGCTGGGGTTGCCAACATTCTTTATCACAGAAAATGTATGGGAGACCATGCTATCAACACTAGATATTGATGATGGCTGAGTGTCATCAGACGACAATTGATTGTTATCATCTAGATCAGGCAGAATCTTCTCAGGTGTATCTGATCTTTCAATTGCATAATCTGACTCACTAGATCCTGTAAGATCCATTACAGTGTTCACCATATTTTTGTGATGCTGAACTGGAACTTCAACTTTAATGTTACTTAAAATTTTCAACCCTTTGCTACTTCCTGGGGCTTCACATTTAGAGTCTACAGGTTCCATGGTTTTCTCAATTTTCTCTACTGAAATTCTTGTTTTTTGCTGCGGTTTTACAGAACATATTGGCTCTTTGTTTTCAGAAGGTGTTACATGAGGGCTTACTTCAATTACAATTGTTTTAGGGTCATTTACTTTTTCCACTGATTTATCCAGGTGTATACTTGGTACAGGAGGGCCACTGTCATTATAAATGTTTGTAGGACAAGTTTTAGCCATCACTTGTTGGGGTGTTGAGTACATACATGAGGTATTCCCAAACTGGTCTACCACCATAACATTTTGATACACAGAGCTAGGTTGAGTTAAATTAGTAACATTCTCACTACCCAGTATAGTGGGCATGGAAGTTATAAAAGGCTTACCATCTATGCTGTGAACCATTTCTCTGTAAATTATTTGGGAGTTTTGGGTAACACCAGATGTTGATGATGTTGGAGTGAAATCACCAGAAGTCATTTGGTTAAGTTGGTTGCTAGCTATAGGGCTTGTTGCAGATTTGGTATTCATTTGCACTTGAGTGTTTTGTAAATTACTTGGCATAACCATGTTGTTTTGCAAACTTTTCTGTACAAATGCTGGTGCCGATGGTAACACAACATGCATGGGCTTGACCCCAGGTGGCAAGTACTGAACACCACTCATATTACTTTTAAGGAGTATATTATTTGTTTTGGGCAGAACTTTGACAAGGTCATTTCCTCTTCGAGTCACTCCTGGTACCAACTTTACACCTGCTCCTCCCACAGTTGGCACATTATATGCAAACAAATTGTTACCATCCAAAGCACTGTATTCAGCACTCCGGGAAAATTTGATCTCTCTATCTTCTTGTTGATCTGGATAGTAAGTATACTGTGGATCAAAATCTGGCACTGGAGGATTCTGCAAGGTATCTTGAAGTTTATCATTTTTCAAATTAAATGAATTGCTTGCATGCTGTCCATGCTGTCCTGATCCAGTAACAGGAACAGAATGGTTTTCAAAGTTAACATCCATAATTCTAATATCAGGAGTACCATGTCTAGATAGATTAACCTGAGGAGTGTTTTTAGATGATCTACTAGGTGTTCTCCTCCAAAACCTGTCATGTTCTACACTTCGGCTTCCATTCCATTTGGCACTGTCATCTGCAGCAGGTGTCCGTGACCTACTCCTATAGGATCGCTCTGAATGCATAGGTGTGGAAGTCCTGCTTCCATAAATAGAGCCTTTGCTGGCTGTCAAACTACACAATGCCTTTATAACCTGGTCTTTTGGATGTGTGTCCAAATGAGACTCCAGGGTGATCCCATTGTGCAGGAACAGCGTGCACACGGGACACTGTACAAGCTGGTCCATGTTGACGTCACGAGGTGATCGCTCGGTGACAAAGGCAGTGGCGGCGCGGCCCGCAGCGACCGTACGAGAATGTCGTCACAACACGCGCACTCAGTCCGCAGAGCCAGGGCGCACAATGTCCGTGACGCGCATATCTTCTATTCACACGTAAGGCTCTCGCTCGATCCACAACAATACATAACTTCGTTGCACGTCGTCTCCTTATCGATCTGTCAGACAAAATACTCTGTATAAATATACGACATTATGTCCACAACATCACATTCTACAAACTTGTTCAACGTGCAAACAGAGGACAAAAGAAAACAAAACCCCGAGATAAAGGCCATTGAGACATAAAAAAGTCAAGCATTATGTACAATGAAGAATGAACTGGATTACGATTATGTAGCAAAAACGCACTAAAGGAACTTACCTAATAAATTGTTTGTCATGTATAGTCCATGACATCGATTACTCTAAATAGATCCGTTAATTATTTACGACTAAGCTAAATCTAAAAATATTTCCAAATAGTCAGCAGACATATTGCAGACGTCTTGTTCACGTTCACACACAAACTTTTATATTCCGATACACGAACCCGAACATCGATATGCGCTCGTGGCGATGTGCTATAATCGAATTTCTATTATAATTTTCCCCAAAGCAGAAAATAACGCTGATAAGTTATGCGTAGAACGGAGTTTTATTCAAAACCAATCCATAGAGAATAAAAAATAGTTCGCATTTGAGATTTGTTGCTACTTGTATTATCTTCTATTTTATTCAAATTCTCTACTAATAGCTTATGTGTATTGTTACGATAGGCTAATTTATTTATTTATTATCCTTTGTTACTTTAAATAATTACTAAAATTTTATTTACTTCAAACATTTCAATACAGGTGCTGGAACGCGCCAGCGCTAAGTACTATGGCTAAGTAGGTCAATGACATTAGAGTTGATTGCAAAACAAAACAATAAATATTTGTCAATGATTGGTCGAAAATCAAAGGTGAAATGATTAAGATACGCCATATATTTTTACTTGAGTGAAAAAGTAAAGACGACCTTTTTGATAAAACGCGATATTTATAAAATTTCGCTTTTATATAAAAGGCCACCTTTTTATTCTTATATAGTGTATTTTTTTGTTTAAATTATAGACTTTTGCAGAATGCGATAAAAAAAAGGCTTTGTGTTAGTAAAAAATCATTAACTATTGATTATTTATTTTCTTGGTACCTACTTAAATGGCCGTGGTATTTTAACTTTATAATTTTGGCCTATCTGTGACCGGTTCTGACGTACTATATGACATATTGACAATGACAAATGACATTTCACATTAATATTATTAATTAAATGAATGGTCCGACGAATCGAATCACAGAGTACTTTTATAATCGAATACTCCGAATGGTCAAGCAAGTGTTGCACACTGCTCAGAGTACTGTATTTATTGAAGTGTTGAAACCTTTATTAAAGCTTGTTAAGGTTAAATAGAGAAATATTCAAATTTCCAGTTAAATTTCAGCTTACCCGAAGAGTAGCAATAAATCGAAGATCTAATAAAATGTCTTACAATTTTGAGGATATGTCTTTTAGTGGTATGTTTATTAATATTTTTTCTTTTCTAGTGATGTGTGGGTACTATCAAAACTCTTAAAAATATGTTAATTTGACATTACCTGAAGAAGCAATAGGTACCTATAGGTCATGTTTAGATTTTAAGACTACTGCTGAGCATTAGCCAGGCCTATATAATATTACCTTTGGTTACACTATATTTCTCTGTTTCATGCCATTCTCATCGACTGTACTAACAAAAAAATAATAATAGAGCTTAAACCTACTAAATGGTTATATTTATCATTATCTACTGGAAATTTCAACTACTTAAGTAACTGTAGATACCTTATAAGATAACTCCAAAAATAATTCTGGTATTTATAACTTAGAGGATTCTTGGCTTCATCTTAACTGTTCTCAACCAGTTTTGTGTGTAGGCCTTTTTAAGATTGCACCATTAAATCCTGTCTTGCGCTACTTCCATCCATAGCTGGATCATAAGTTGTGAAAAACTCACCTTAACATTTTCTATGGAAAAACTCCCATGCTTTTGGATGGCCTGGACCTTGGATCCACAATCCATCCAATTAATTCCTGAAGTTTTCTTGATTTTTTCCTTCCATTGCATTTCTGGATAAACCGTTTCAAGCAACCAAATGTAATAAACACAAATTCTCAATTTCAGAGGCAAAGGACCTCTTACGTAAATGGAGAGAGAACAATGAGAGAAGAAGTGATGATGTAGTGGAGTTGTGGACATCAGTCATCAGTGATAATATTGCTAAACTTGGCAATGAAAGTAAGTAACAGGGCATAAAGATTTAGAATACTAACTTACCCTTATATATTTTTGTAATTCACCTATAGTGTCTATTTACCTTTTAGTTAATTTATGTTATTTATTCATTAAAAAAATCACTGAAGTACAGCTCCTGTTTTCTTCAATAGAAAAAGCTTCCTATAATATATCTCATTATCTTTTTCTACTTAATTCACGCGTGTGAGATATAAACTAGTTTTATGCACCTGTTTTCTTCACAAGCACCCTCCAAAATTGCCTATTTCAATTGCTGTTTTCAGAAGCATAGTGGTAATTTAACAACTATTAATGAATAAAGAAAACATATTATAGACTACATAATCTATAATCTAAATATTCTTTATAATATTTTTAGAGGAAATAGGCGAGAGCTAAACCTCGAATTGTATAACTTTTTACAGTCGAATCTACACTTGTCCTTACCACACTTGGATAGATATGCCAGTCGCCATGAGACAGCGATAGTTTTGTCAAAAACGTAATTTTCAAAAGTCTGTTCAACTGGCTCTCCTCAAAAGAATGTTTATCACACTGAAAATGTCTATCTTTTTTCAGAGCATCTGGTATTGGAACAAGTAATGTATGCAGCTCTTGATTGCCACGCATATCATATTGCTGTCATGTGCACCTGTATGTTGTCATATGAGTTCCCGAATAGTATGCGTGTTCTGCGATATGATGCTGCGTATGATGAAGCTAAGGAATCGTAAGTATT
The DNA here is from genome assembly GCA_932294365.1 of Diachrysia chrysitis. NCBI lineage: Eukaryota > Metazoa > Arthropoda > Insecta > Lepidoptera > Noctuidae > Diachrysia > Diachrysia chrysitis. Next base: position 11,878,362 of record OW028652.1, on the reverse strand, counting down.
GTGCCTATTAAGAAATACTTTTTAATAGATTACTAAATTGTAAGTTGTTGATGAATGTGGGGTTTTTATTACCCTTAACTGTTCTAACACTTTAGTACAAAGTATGTTCCTAAATTGCAGATTTCAAAATTGTAAAATATTAACATACTAAGGATATATTAGCTACGTTCTTTAACTCATATTTTTGTAGAAAAATGTATTACCTATGTGGCCATAACAAAGCCCCATGGAAACATATAAGATCTGCAGTTAATCATATCAATGATTAACTAGTTAAAAAAACATTTTAAATACCTAATTTTTAGATATGGAGAAGCTTTAGAGACACTGGATAAGATAATTAAAGCAGATGAGACCAACGCAGCGGCCAGGAAGCAGCGCGTCGCCGTCTTGAAGTCCCAGGGACTTATCAACGAGGCTGTTAAGGAACTTGTTGATTATCTTAAGAAGTGAGTCATTATTATGATAATTAAATAGTTATGAGGAGACCACAAATCTTTTATCAACTTAATAACATCAACAGTCAATAATAAACAAGATATAAATATAATTGTGAATAGGTATACACACAAGACTGAAAAAGAGTTGTATGGATTGTGTGAAAGATGATATGACAAAGAAAGGAGTGATTTCTATGACAAGTAGTAGAGATGAATGAAAGCAAAATACGCATTGTGCCAACCCCAAATAATTGGGGACAGGGCAGGGAGATGATAAAGTTAAAAATAATTAAACAAACTTCGATATCTGAATGCAGATGTATGACAAAAGGATAAGTCTCACGAATTAGTAACATTTGTTTTTGTTTTTACCTTTGTTTCGTCAATCCTTACTAATATTATAAATGCGAAAGTAACTCTGTCTGTCTGTCGCGCTTTCACGCCAAAACTACTTAACCGATTTAAATGAAATTTGGTACACAGATAGTTTAGAGCCTGAGAAAGGACATAGGCTACTTTTTGCCGCGATTTCCGACATCCACGCGGGCGAAGCCACGGGAAACAGCTAGTTCATTATATACCAATACAATCTTTACGTAGGTACTGTAAGAGTTTACTGCCAAGGTTGCGATGGATGTACTACACTTCTGATGTCATGACTTCGAGAAAGCTCCCTACTTGCACCCAACTCACGCTTTACTGATTTCTCGTATCCAGGTTCATGTCTGACGTGGAAGCGTGGCAGGAACTGTGTAGTCTGTACCTGCAGCTGTCGGAGTATGCGCGCGCCGCGTTCTGCGCCGAGGAGCTCATCCTGCACCAGCCGCACAACCACCTCATGCATCAGCGGCTGGCTGACATCCGCTACACTATGGTACGGTGTTATACCTACATAAGTATTAATAACTAACATTAAAACGGCTTTACTTTGGCGGTATAAGCAGACATGTCTGACTACTTTGAAACCTGATTGAGGTCCTTAACCATGGCTCATGACGCGATGGTGTTGCGCGACGAACTGACGCAACTTGGACAATGTGGAATTTAAAATCAAATTTTGTTATTGTATTCAATTTCATGAAAAAGATAAGGGGTTCTGTACTGTGTACATAGAACCCTAATCTTTTTCTTAAGTAAAAGGAGCCGTGTTACTTATTGTTTTTACAAATTGCTTGCTTTTACAGGGTGGTGTAGACAACATGGAGCTAGCCAAGTCGTACTACTGCCAAGCCTTGAAACTGAACCCGGACAACATGAGAGCCCTGCTGGGATTGTTTTTGGTAATTATTTTATGTTTATCTCACTGCTAAAAATTACATCAAGTCGTGGTGGCTTAGTGGTTCATTGAACCGATTTGTGTATGTTTCCTTATTTTTTTAAGACATTCTTGACCGTTGGTGAAGGAAAAAATTGAGGAAACCGGGATTCCAAAAATTGGAATTTTAAATCGCCAACCGTCAATGAGCAAGCTTGGTCAATACTCGTTACTTCTCTATATGAATAGAGGCCTGTGCCCTGCAGTGGGACATTTATAGCCTGATATCATTATATAATTGACTTAAAATTCGAGGCAACTTAGTCACATCAATGATAACTTTAACATTCCTGATGTTCCTGATGGGAGCTGGTTGACTACATAAGTCAACAGGCTCCCTCCGCCACTGAGCAAATGTAAACCAGACTTAATACATACTTACAATGCTTATTACTGACCCAATATAAATCCTTCCGTGTTGAACAGACGACGAACAACTTGCTGTCGCACTACAAGTCGTCGGGTAACGCGGGCAAGCGCAAGGAGCTGTGGAAGCTGTGCCAGTGGGCGCAGTCGGGCGCGGCGCGACGCCAGCGCGCCGCCCGCGCCCCGCCCGCGCGCGTGCCCGACCTCGCGCCCGCCATGCTCGCGCTCGCCATACACGAGTAGCTCCGCACGTCGCACACACACCTGTAACATGCTCGCTGCACTACGAGTTACACAAAAAATCATATAGAATGAGCTAATTATCTTCAAACAATCTTGATTCACACGGAAAAGGATGCGTCCCAATTCGAACCAAAAAATTAAAAAAATACTAATGTTCATTTATTTAAAACCTACGATGGCACAGAATAATTTACGTTAAAGTTAATAGCATTACCCCTGTCCGTCAAGGAATAATACATTACCAAAAGTAACTTGACTGATTTAAAATTAAAGCGCCATCAATATCAATGCTACCATTGACGTGCGTTCTAGCGTATAAAATACTAAGGGCGTATAATAGTGTTAATATTAATACTAAACTTAGTAAAAATAAACAATTTTGTTCTAATAAAACTATTTATATATTTAACGTGATTCAATAATGAATCTTAGCTCCATTAACAATAAATGTATCTTATTAAAATTTATTAAGTAGGTGAAATAATTTTATTTTACTTTCATGCAATATCCAGTATTGAAAAATAGGGTCAAACAAATAAAATCTCTGCCCTTGACCATAGACTTGTTAAGTGATAATCTGTAACTTCATTAAGTAAACAAAACAATAGAATAAGTCCACCAAGATAAAAAGGATCTATATTGGATTATGTAATTATATTTAAATATGCATTTATGGTTTATGTTATTGTTGTGTTGGTGAAAAGAAACTTGTTTTATTATATTAATTATGTTACAGGACTGTTTGGGATACCAATTATTTAAATAAATGTATTATGATGTTACCATCTAACCTTATTTTATTGTCAATGAAAAACCTATTCATCTGTATTTAATCATTATAATTTTGTAACATACCTAGCACATAACTAGACTAACGGCGAAGAAAATAAAATACATTTTCTAACATTTGTATTTCTTTAATGTAACTTTAACTCTGCTTAATAACTACGACATGTCATCATGTCATGTGACGTCTCTTTTGGACGCCATCTTGTAGACTGCGTAGGCCGCCATTTCTTCGGATCGCCTTTCTTTCTTTTCCCGCCTTGTCATTTCACCCATTGCGAAATACTTTTCTCTGAAAAGAGGAAAATATTTAGTACTAATACTTAATATTTTGTTAAATAATTTCTTATGTTTTTGTTTACTGGGTATCCTGTATTTTACCACATTCTTTAAACTTTATATATTTGGTTATTTGTTTGGTTTTTAGCTCCAAATACTAAAAAGTTAATTACGAATTCTTGCGATGCGGATTGACAGCTTCGAGGGATATTATTTCTTATAAAACAATATTCCCATCGCAGCTTTCAACGACGGTACGTCGCCCCTTTTATTTAACCAAACGGATAGCATGCCGCATACGCAATTTTTACCGGTAGTAACACTGGGGTACTCTTACTCCTTTACCGGGGAGCAATTGGGAGCGCATTGTCCCTCTACCACAGGCCCTATTTCAGTACTTACCTAAAGTTATGCGATCCCCCGTTAGTATCGAGCGGCAGGCTGGGCACGTCGTCATGCACCTTCTCGTACGTGAGCAGCCGGCGCGCCGTCAGCTTGGACAGCACCTGCTCCGAGTTGGCCACCAGCGACAGGCACGGGTGCGACGGTAACTGATCCTCTTGGTATTCCTCCCTGGAGATTATTATAGGAATTAATCAAGGTGAATAACTCAGATCAGATCAGTCGTTCAGATTAAACTACTACATAAATAGTACTTTTTAAACCTCATGTGTCAAAAAAAAAGCATAGTTTGCCATTTTGTCGAAAAGTTAGACATAACTAACAACAATGAAATGACTTATTATGGCCGAACTGTGGACGTGAAGTACAATAGCAAGCCACTGTACAGCTGCTGCAGGCCGTGCTCCACCTTAGCGGGGATGTGGTTCACGAAGTGCTCGTCCGACAGCTTGTAGTTTTTGCGCTCTATGACAATAATTCTTTCTATAGGACACTTACCTAACTAGCGGGTACCAGCAGACCAGTCTACTTCCGACCTCCAGATGCGTGGCCGCGAAGTTTAGGAGGTCGCCGTACAGCTGCTGCAGGCCGTACTCCACCTTAGCAGGGATGTGGTTTACGAGATGCTCGTCCGACAGCTTGTAGTTATCCCTCTCTATGCCTATCTTTTCGGTAGGCTCTCTGACACCATAAGGCGCTGATAAGAGAATTATTTGATTAACGGTTATCGGCAAATAACTTGAGTTAAATGCAATGTAACTGTATAAAAACTAAAGGCAAATAATTAAGCCTTTTGTTGAAATTTTGTTTAAAAAAGATAGTGTGGCATTTCAAGATATTGCCCTTATAAAGATAGACAAGACCGCAGATTAAAAAAAAATGACTTACGATCGGTAATAATTGCGTTGAACTTGAGCCCCTGTTTCCATAGTGGCAATGAGAAATCGCTCACTAACACGTCCAAGTACAAGGATTCTGTTCCGTATTGCCTCATATTCGCTCGTACGCTTTCCTCTTTGGCACGCTTCTAGTATGGCAAAAATACAAGATGTCAGTAGAACATAATGCAAAATGAGACATTTCAGTTATAGCATCATATATTTTTTGCGACTAAAAATTGCTGTCGTAATTATATCACTAAAGGGCTGATTTTACGAAAGATAATTTTCTCCGAAGAACATTTTAAATTATTGACATTCAAAATCTGTCAGATGTCACTTTTATTCCACGTATAAAAATTGTCTAGCTTTGGAAAAATCCGCCCTTAATTTACAATGTTAAGCAGCCTATATCGCCTATATCGAATAAACACACACCGGCAAAATCAGCGGAACGGAAAAAGACTGAGTATAAAAATAATAAAGTGATATTGAAAACTATAATATCAGTAAAGTATACATGAAGTAACAAACCTATTGACATCTTTAAGATCGGCTTTAAAGTGTTAATTAAATTTTATAAAAATAATCATCATTAAAACAAACTGCATTTGTACTACGCATTTTTAATAAAAAATGTCTGTTCCGCTAATTGTGCCTGTGTGTATTTTACTTGTAATAAAATTTACTTTATATTTTTTTGTACACCCCATTAAGTTGTCATGTGATCGCATTGCAAAATAAGTAAGCACCTTAACCACAGAATACATACTTTGTTACCTTTTGGCCGACGCGAGTGGGCCGCGTGCGCCCGTGCAGCATCATGAAGTCGATGTCTGAGCCCAACACGTAAGCTGGAGACAGATAAATGTAAATGTTATACAACAACTAAATACTTGAAACATTTTTAATGTTTACTGTGTTAGGGTTCCTTAACCAAAGGGAGGCAAAGGGACCCTTTGTCTTTCTGTCAGCGGGCTGCATCTCATGAACCGTAAACCTGTAGGCCCAAGTGTTGTTCGGAATAAGAGTTTCGACTGCATCATCTTTTTCAAAATTTAGTAATAATTAATATTAGTCTATTAAAGATTAACAGTCAAACATAAATTTACCTCCAAAATGAGCAGCAGCTACCAGCAAAGATCCGGATCCAACAAACGGGTCTAGTACAATATCGCCCGACTTCACTTGCGCCTGGTTTGCCATGAGCAAAGACAGTTGCGCGTCCATACTGGTGTTGCCTATAAAGTGCCGCTTCTTCAGCGAATGGTACTGGATGAGGTCGCGCTGGCCATCAGCCACCTATTGGAAAGTAAATAATTTTTTAAGTAAGAAATGCTTTCATCGATTTTTTATGTTTTTGAATAAGAACAGAAAGTACCTACTCTATCTTAGTTTTAAATAACACACTTATCTAAACTAAACTTATTGAAGTTCTCACCAATGTGATGTTCATTATTTTTTGTAACACTAATATTTTTAAGCAACTGACTGAGGGTAATTTCTTCATAACTTAAATATTTTTAAAGTTCTCAAAATGATTTCTTAATTAATGAATATATTAAAAATAGTAGAATATTCCGGAATAATGAAATAGTTTTGTTAATTATCAAGAACTGACTTTTTTGAACATGTTTATAAACTTACCCATTTTCCAAAGAAGAGATCATATGGTTGTTCAGGTACCATGTTAGGGTCGTCACCATAGAACTCTAGGTAGGCGAGGGTCACATCAGGCTTGTTTAGCTTCACCGTCCCTTCCAGAGGTAAATACGCAAATGTCTGAAATAATTACAATAATTGCCTAGATGAAAAATTTAGATGGATGAGTCAAAATGGTTTTTCTCTTTTTCCATCAGTATTTTTATTTACTGTAAATGTTCAGCTTAGGTAGTTAAAAACTTAATAAATTGTTAAAGTTTTTTTTTAATTATGGCAATCTGCTGATACATTCAGCAATTTCTGCCAATGTCGTGTTAAAGTTATTGTAATAACAAACATTAGAAAAAATCATATTTACTGTTAGCATTAAAATTATAAAATAAACCTCACCTCAATTTTCTCAACTTTTTCTTTCAAAGTAAAATGTTTGCAGAAAGTCTCGACTTCCACTTTATACGACTTTTTTGGAGAACAACAAGATTCTATTAGTTCTTTAGGACACAAATGTGTATCACTGGATTCACCATGACCATTTTCACCAACCACCCAACTTCCTGTTGAGTTCTTCAGTGAATTCTTTAAGTTTAAATGCAATTGCGACTCGGTTTTTGCTGTAGACCACAGTTCTATACAGTTTTTGATCAATACAGATCTCGAAGCAATTTTTCTAACACAATTTTCAGACGGTAACTCAACTATCCAGTAAGGCTTTCTAATACTTGGCTGCTCTATAAACTTTATCGGTATATTAAAAAGAGATATTATACTATACATTTCCTGAAATTAAAAATGTAAACAATCAGTAAAAGTAATACGTAGCAAAACGTAAGTAGGTATATTTTGTTTATAAAAATTACCGCATGACGAAAATCTAAATGCTCATGGGCGAACCACATCAAATATCGGCGCCACATTTTGTTATCACTTTGCATTATGAATTCAGTTTAAATATTTTGAAAAAATAACATCGTGTACTTTACTATCACAACATAACCTTAATAACTTTTTGACATATTGCGGATTATTGCATTTCGTTTCATTCCATTTCGCTAAGTTTAACCATGTAGCTGACATAAAAGTAGTCTGTGGTAGCTGACAAATTATTTATAAGATTCATTAGGAATGGAACGCATTATTGAACAAATCATTGAAGTAATCTTTATAGTTATGAGTATGAAAAATACATAAAATCTTTGAATAACTTTCGTAAGGCTAATTCATTATTATAATGATTAGGTATTCAGCAACAGTTTATAGAATCTTTACCACTTTATCAAGTTCACGGGCAGGCTGCGGGAAAAAGTTAGTACAGCTTTTGCCCACGGTCTGCCCGTATAAAGATTCATCAAATTAGGTTAAGCGTTTTAGCCGTGAAAGCGTAACAAACAAACAGAAGTTACTGTCGCATTATAGTAAAGACGATAGTATGGGTAATGAAACAAGGTACATTAATTAAACAATTATAATTTAATCTTAGATTTTTACTGAGACCAATTACACAAGGGGCTGACACTAGGATAAATAAGTGTATGTTGTGCTAATATAGTTTAATTGTATTAGCACAGTATACACTAGTTTTCTGGAAAATTAACAAATTCCAGTTAGTTATACTTCTATAGTAACCAAAAGGGGCTACTATGTTGAGTCAAAAGACTGGTCAGAAGTGGATATGGCCCCAGAGCACTATGCTATGAACTGTTTTCTTCTTCTACATGAGTAGCCTCCAGCATTTCTTGGTATCTGTCACTGAGGAAGTCCTGGTATGCATCTTTGATAGCTCCTGAGCAGGCAACATAGTGGCCTCCGGAATGTTCTGCTACTATGGGTTTTATGAATAAGTTGATGAGGGACTCACTCATTTCTGGAAAAATAAATGGTGTTATTATTTTAGGCCATGTATATTACAGTAAGGTATTTGTATAATGTTGTAACCTTTAGGTATAATTGAATCACTTTCGCCATAGACATGCAGTGATGGCAATGTTATCTCTTCATCATAGAAGCCCTTATGTACTAGACTGCCAGATCTGAACCCTGATGTAAATATTGCAAATTTAAATGTGTAGGGTAAATCTGCAAAATAAAATATAAGTATAGAATTAGTTTTCTTGAATAGTCTTGAAGTATAAACTTATGTTAAAAAAGAATATCTATATTTATATAACTAAAAATCAATTGCAACATGTATGATGGAACATTACTTTAGAATGTCTCAAACAATTTAGCTGCTTATTTTTCGTTTGTATTATTTGTGTTAGACAAGGTTTGTATGACTGAAAATTTGCGATAAATCTATAGGAAATTGACAGGACAACAACTATTGGATCAGCTAGGAATGAATAACATGATCTCTAAGCTTTGGTTGACTGGTAAAAAATGTCTTAAGCAACAGTCTGCTGGGGCTTTGAGAGAGCAAAGAATAAACAATAAAAGATCTTTCTATCTAACTTTTGAGTTTAACATGCAATTCTGCTCTGTGAGTAGCCACAAGTTTTATTTCCACATTAAGCTTGTAAACGCATTATAGAAAGTGAAATGGACTATCATCAACTAACATCCTTTCTGCTGCATAGCTGCCAGTAATCCTACAAGGCAAGCTCCTTGTGAGAACCCCATAAACCCATCAAAGGGCCCATAATCCTCCACTACTTTCTTAATTAATTCTAAGGTGTCTTCAAAGCCAAGTGCAGGTCCTCCAAGACATTTCCCACTGAAGGTGTTGTCTTCAGCATTGAACCACCATGATCGGGAATCTGTAAGAACATAACATATTTATTTACAATTGAAATTTGATTAAGCAACTTGTTAGGCTCTCGCGTTATTAAGCAAATCCTTATAGGAAGAGAAAGTATCCATTTGTTATAATGCCTTACTCTGGCGCTCAATGTAACAAACAAGAATTAAATCTATGCCTGTTCTTTATTGTAGCTATTTATTTGTAACCAACCCTCATCACCTCCGCCGTCTTCATTCACAACTTTGTGAGGCGCAGATATAAATACAAGTTGTGCGTATTTAGCTACAGCTTTGCGGAAAGATCCAATCTTTGCTCTGAACACTGCCCCGTTTTGCCTGTAGCCATGAAAAGCAAGGATCTTCAACTTCGGTCGACCTGATCCTTTTCCCTTGTTGTTTTGGGGCGTGGGTGAAGGCGACATCGACTGATTAGAACTAGAATTAGGTTCCGACATTGCGCTGATGATACGATATGATGTGTATTTATCTAAGCCATTAAAGTTACGCACTAATTTAATTAAACACGATAAAAGTACTCTGTGCACGTATGTTTATTTATTTTTAAGATTTGATGAGGTTATCTTATTATAGTAATTCGAATTTCAATTATTCATTTGACATTTGTGTTTTGACGAGATGTGTAGAAAAAAACAAAAACATACATGAGTGCAAGAGAGAAAACGATGAACATATAATATGTATAACAACAAGAAATTGTAGAACTAGAACGCAACTATTTTGAAATCTTGCCATAGTAAATAATAATTATATAAAAAAAATCAACTAAATAGTTGTGACAGTCATACTAATGTTACTACACTATTTGTTATTTGGCGCCAAAATCCAGGCAACTGTCAAAGTATTGAAAGTATTGTGTTGTGTGGATTGTGTGGTGATTGTGTGGTAGAAACAGAATATCGTTGTTTAGTTGTTGACAGAATTCGTTAATAAGTTTTTAACAAAGAACATGGAAGACGGAGACTTCGATCAACGTTTGAGAGACTTACAAAGAGAATACTTAGAATTTTTAGACGATGAGGTAAGTTTTTTCAGAACGAGATAAGTTTACTAACCTTATTATTTTATAAACCGGTTAACTTATTTTTGTAAACTTCCAGGAAGACCAGGGAATTTATATGGAGAAAGTTAAGCAGATGATCGCTGATAAGTCACAACGTTTAGTTGTAAATGTAAATGATTTGAGGCGCAAGAATCCGGAGCGTGCACGAACATTACTTGACAACGCTTTTGAAGAGCAGATAGCGTTTCAAAAAGCTCTGAAAGAATATGTCTCGTCAATAGACCCTACTTATGCGAAGGTCCAAGAAGAGTTCTATGTGGCATTCTGTGGTAGTTTCGGAAATAAACATGTTACACCAAGGAGTTTGACTTCCCGGTGAGTTATTGTGAACTTTATAATTATTTACATATTTTATTAATTATAGTGTATCTTAAAAGAGTATTAGAAATAATTCAGGATCAGGGAGAACTGGTAATTTAATAACTTCACAAAGGTTAATTAAAAAAGAAAAAAACATCTGGGATAAAAAGTTATTAATTAATTTTGCTAATGTTTACATCATTGTTAAATTATATTTTGTTCTTTATCAGGTACCTAGGCAACTTAATATGTGTGGAAGGCATTGTAACCAGGGTCTCGCTTGTGCGGCCGAAGGTGGTCCGTAGTGTGCACTACTGCCCTGCCACCAAAAAGGTCATGGAGAGGAAGTACACTGACCTCACCTCCTTTGAAGCATTCCCTACTTCTGCTATATACCCTACTAAGGTAATTAATTTAAAATGTCTATGTTTATTACTGTATTTATTTACATGTGCAACTGCACCTTAATAGCAACACATGGATAGCACTTTTATTTAAAACTAGCTAACCCATAAGTTGTTGTGCTGTCAATCTGTACTAAAATTATTAATCGAATTTTTGTTCATACAAGTCTTGTCCAATTACAAGAATAAATGAAAAACATCCAGCCTGACCGATTTTTTAAAACTTTTCTTAAGTAATGCTTCATCATACATATGGCAATTTATTTTTATTTATATAGAAGGCCACTACTGGGTTTTCAAATAAAACAATATAAAAATCCCCTATTTTAATATTGTGTATGAATGAATTGAATTGAATTTTGAATTTTCCTGAATTTTGTTTATATTCTACTTGTAAGTAAACGGTATCAATTAACTGAAGCATGCTACTGTTGTACTATGCACGACATTTAGATTCTAAATTATAATAATATAGTTTATTTATCTCAAAAAGGTACTTTATAACATTTAAATTACAAACAATCAAAACTAAAGTAAAATGAATAACTTACAAATACTTTGTTTTGTATTTTTATTGACCTTAAGGCTAACACTTGATTAACTTAGCAGTCTCATGAATACTGTACATAGTGAATACACCGTATATACCATACCTTATATACCGTAAATTTTCCAGGATGATGAAGGCAACCCCTTAGAGACAGAGTATGGTCTCTCCCGCTACAAAGACCACCAAACCCTCACAGTACAGGAGATGCCAGAGCGCGCGCCGGCGGGACAGCTTCCGCGTAGCGTTGACATCATATGTGACGATGATCTGGTGGATAAGTGCAAGCCAGGGGATAGGGTGCAGATTGTGGGAAACTACAGATGCCTGCCTAGTAAGCAGGGCAGCTTCACTGCTGGTACATTCAGGTATAAATTTTTACTTTTTAACCCTCGGATGAAACAAGGGGTGTTAAGTTTGACATCTGTGTCTGTATGTCTGTGCGTGATGATAGATATACTCTTGAATGGTTAAACCAATTTTCATTTATTTGCTTTTGCTTTTATACACTCAATGTACAATCGCAGACTTATTATTATGCCTGAAGCATTCTCTACTAGACAAGATTTATTCATATCTTTATTTTTCTACTATTGTAATATGGGTATAAAAATGTGGGTTTTTTAAACCAGATTTGCTCTCGATATTTTTTTTCACTGTTTGCCAATGATGTGTTAGAATAATTAAAGCACATAAAACTTGAAAAAGGTCATATTAGTACTTGGCAGTAGTGGAGTGTGCTGTGTGAACCTGCTACCTTGTGCAAACAAATCTGTTCATTGAACCTTTTGGCCAACATTCTGTTTTTTGGTAGCAAAAGAAAAGATACAATAGTTTAATTACCTTTCAGAACAATCCTCATAGCCAACAATGTGACTCAGATCAACAAAGACATGAACATGAACATAACTCTTGAAGACGTGAAGCTCTGCAAGCGTCTGGCCAAGCGCGGCACTACCGACATGTTTGAGCTGCTGAGCAAGTCCCTAGCGCCCTCCATACACGGACATGATTATATCAAGAAGGCCATACTATGTTTATTGTTGGGCGGCATGGAGAAGATCTTGCCTAATGGCACACGACTTAGAGGGTAAGTTGAGTCTGTTTCTTATGACTTCATTTTAATGAAATAAGGTAGAATTTAATCAATAGGGATGTTTCCTGGGTATGAAAAGTTAAAATATATTTAGTCCGTCAGTTAGATAATAAAAAAATATTAGACACGTATTTTTTCTTTTATCAAAACAATAAAAAAAATACAAAGATACACCGCTTTAAAGTTTCGGAGTGGGGGCTTATGACGCTACGCCTCGCTAAAAATCGTAGCGAGGAGTGACGTCACGCGTAACTTCAGTTCTCTGTATTTTGATCATTTTTTGTTTGCAGGAAAAAATAAAAAATACGTGTCTAATCAAATTCACTAATCTACAAGACGGACATTAAAAAAAAAAATAGGAAACAGGCCCATTGTCCTCGTGGATAGCCAAGTGGCATAGGTCACCCACCAATTACCACTTACAACCAATTACAACATGCGACAAGCATTTGTGTGATTCACAAATGCTTTTTCCAAGTCTGGGTGTTCTTTGTGTATGTGATTTAATGTTTGTAAAAGTCCCGCGAGTCCCGCGACACAAGAATAAAATCTTTAGAAAAGGTTTTCACATTTACTTACTGAAGAGATAAATACATGACACTGCCTTTCATTATTTTCTAGCCATTATTACATAGTTATTTCCTATTTACACAGAATTTACTTTCATAATCAAATCGTGTTTACACAGTCCATCGTTTTTTCCATTTTTATTTTACCTTTCTACATCGACACTTATAACAATAGTAGGAACATTTATAATATGCTATTTGTCTTCATGACATTTCCACACAAACAAAATCTATCAACTTTGAACCATTATTACTTACATGTACATAGATATAGGCTTCTCCCAAGTGGCGCCATAACACGCTATCCGTCACCTTAAACTCGTGTTCACAATAAGATAACCGTAACTAACATGACACACGTTCTCCAGTGACATCAACATCCTTCTGATCGGCGACCCGTCAGTAGCCAAGTCCCAGCTGCTGCGCTACGTGTTACAGACCGCCCCGCGAGCCATCACCACCACGGGAAGAGGCTCCTCCGGCGTCGGGCTGACAGCCGCCGTCACCACGGACCCCGAGACTGGGGACCGCAGGTTAGGTTAAAAAAGACGTCGAAAACTAAGCTTGAACATGAACATGTGTTGCTTGCTGGAATGGCAGATCTTCAAGACTGAAATAATTGTTGATTATTTTTGTTTTTTATTTACGAGTATGTGTTTGTCAGATTGGAGGCAGGTGCCATGGTTCTGGCAGACCGCGGCGTGGTGTGCATCGACGAGTTCGACAAGATGTCGGACATCGACCGCACAGCCATCCACGAAGTGATGGAGCAGGGACGCGTGAGCATCGCCAAAGCCGGAGTGCACGCCACGCTCAACGCCCGCTGCTCCGTGCTCGCCGCCGCCAACCCTGTGTACGGCCGGGTCAGTACCTAGCTATTTGTGTTCACATCACCAGGTGATGAGTAGAGCCGCGTGAGCATCGCCAGGTTAAATTCAATTTCAGCAGAGCATAAGTTACTACAAAAATTAAAATACTTATATATTTTAATTGTATACTAACGCTAAATAAACTTGTCCAGAAAATACCTACAAACCCATCAATGACCGAAATCATATATTTTTATCGCTATATTACGCACTGAAAATACATATAAATGCAACTATAATCCCTCTTACAGTACGACCAATACAAGACACCCATGGAGAACATAGGGCTGCAAGACTCGCTGCTGTCGCGTTTCGATCTGCTGTTCGTGATGCTGGACATCGCGGACGCCGACCACGACAACATGATATCGGAACATGTGCTGAGGATGCATCGATACAGGTTAGATTTACACCAGATTTCCGCTTATATTAATCTATACTAATATTATAATGCTGAAGAGTTTGTTTGTTTGTTTGTTTGAACGCGCTAATCTCAGGAACTACTGGTTCGAATTGAAAAATTCTTTTTGTATTGGATAGTCCGTTTATTGAGGAAGGCTATAGGCTATATAACATCACGCTTTGACCAATAGGAGCGGAGCATAAATGAAAAATGTTGCAAAAATGAAAAACCGTTGAAACTAAAACACGCGAACAAAGTCGCGGGGGATAGCTAGTATCTTATATGTCCTTCAATTAGTTAAATAAAAATATTAGTCAAGTATTTTTTTTTACGTTACAAAAACTCACTACGATACATTGCTTTGAAATGTCGTCTATAAAGTCCAAGGGTGGGGGTTTATGACGTCACACCTGAACTTGATTGGCTTTATCTAGATGTCTACTAGTTTTTACTTATTTTAAAAAGGAAAAAATATGTGTTCAATTTTTTTTTGTTTTCTAGCTTACGGAGTAAACAGATTTTTACTTTTTATACCCAGGCAACATACCTATTAGGCCGACCACGGACATACCGACTGCTCAAGCTGCGACTGTATGGTTAACTAGCAGTTCGTGTGCCTAATTTAAATTATCTGGCAAATTGATGTCAATTTTCAGCTAGCAAGAAATCAGGGTTACAAATTGCCATAAATTGCAATATCCTGTTTTCTCCCCTCAGAGCATAATATATAATTACTTCATTACAACTTATTGCAAAAGAAATTTTCGTAGCAAGCGCTGTAATATTTTTATATTTCATAGGAATCCAAAAGAACAAGACGGCGAAGTGCTGCCAATGGGCTCCACCGTCGAGATGTTATCCACAGAAAACCCGGACAATGATGAAGTCGAGGTAAATTACTTTATTAAACTCAAAATATTTTAAAATTTTTCAACAACTATGTATTTATTTTAACATTTTCCAATTGTTTCAATTCTCCATAAAAATTAATACCCATTTAGCCAGACTAAGTTACTTTTGCTTTTATATTGGAATGGTTAGTTTTATAAAACCTCTTATCCCAGGAAACAAACCAGTCTATCTACGAGAAGTACGATCCTCTCCTGCACGGCAACACTCGCAGCAAGAAGGAGCAATACTTGAGCACGAAGTTCATGCGCAAGTTCATACATATAGCGCGCCTCATGAAGCCCAAGCTCACGCAGGAGGCGTCCGACGCCATCGCGGACGAGTACGCCAGGCTCAGGAACCAGGACGTCATGGACAGCGACGTCGCCAGGGTAAGATGCAGTTACTTTGTAGAGAGCGAAGAGTGGAAAACACGTGGATGAAGACGCGGGGAACAGCTTGTAAATTATAACTACAAACAACATATACATATTTTACAGTTAACTCTTGTGGGAATACAACCCGCAGTACATCACACTGTGCATCCGCACATTTGCAACAGCGTTTCAATTTTTTGAGGTAGAAAGTGCTATCCGATTTTACATTACACTGTGACATGACCGTAAATCCTTTTTTAAGTTCTATTTTTTCGTTTATCGTATTCTGAATCTTTTCAGAAGAGTACTGCACTATTCTATGTGGACCTCTGCTAGGAAACCAAAAATTAAACTAATATGAAATATTGTTGTACACGTCACAGACGCAGCCAGTGACGGCTCGTACGCTGGAGACGCTGATCCGGCTGTCCACGGCGCACGCCAAGTGCCGGCTCAGCTTCCAGATCACGCAGGACGACGCGCTCGCCGCCATACAGCTCGTGCAGTTCGCATACTTTAAGAAGGTACCAACTTGTATATACCTTTACCGACTTTCTGAAGCACTGTATAAATATGAGAAAGTTATTTATAGGTCGAGGTAGACCAATGTGTTTTAATACTTGTTTGTTTTTAACCCCCAATGCTAAAACTTTAGGTTAATGTTATTTCAAAACCAAACTGCTTTTTTTTTGTTTTTATCTGTGCGAAGTCTAAATGATTATTCTCAGAAATAATTCAAGAAATTCGATTTAGTCGTTAGTTTATTATTCTTTTAATCACAGGTGTTAACTAAAGAGAAACGTCGCAAGAGACGCGCATCGTCCGACGAGGAAGCCGCTGCAGAGGAGCCGGCACAACCGCGCGCTAAGAAGTCTAGGAAAACGGTAAACATTATGAACTTATCTCTATCTACATAAAAAAAATGTATGCTTCGTCTAGACATGGATTTAAAATCAATAAATAAAAAAACAGCATTACAGATAGTTAGCGATTACAGATAAGTAGAGGCGAAATGTAAGAACTTATATTATTTTGTTTAAAAAACAGCAACTACGTGAGGCCTCTGAACCGAACCCCTGTGTACTGGTTTACATTTCATTAACATGTATGTTACATAATATATATTGTAGCAATGTATTTTTTATTTATTTATATTATAAGTAGTTTTAATAATGTCTCCAGGATGCAGCAGGCGGCGAAGACCCCTACACGTTCTCATCAGACGAGGAGGCCGAGCCCGTGCTGCGAGCCGCGCGCCAGTCCCAGCCCGAGCCCGAGCAGCGGACCACGCGCTCCACGCAGAAGACCATCGATACCAATAGGTGAGGTTATTTAAATGTCACCTATTAAATATTGATGTATAAAAAGATGGCGACATTAAAAGCTATCTACGAATAAGTTCTATGTAAGTAAATGAGTTATAGTATACTGAGTGCGCGCCCAATCATATTACATTTTGTTAACAGAATATAATCAAAACTGTCCGTAATTAAATAGTAGAAAAGAAAAATTTCAACCTCAGGCAGGACTCGAACCTGCGACCACTGTCTCAAGCTATGTTGGTGTCGACTGTACTGTGATTATCAGAATGACTTATCGTATGTGACGCGATCAACAGCTTAATAGTATTTATAGATGGAAATGCGACGAGCGAAATTTACCAACGATTACCAGTCTTCAAAACGAGTTCCACAATTTAAAATATCCAGACTTCTTGTGTAACATTCGGGTTGTTTTATTATCATAATATTTCTTTTTTTTTCAGGCTAACACAGTTCAAGTCAGCTCTCCAGCAGCTGTTCCGCGAGGAGCGCGCCAACTCTCTCCCGCTCGCCCGTGTCACCGCCTACGTTAACGACAAGTTTGCACACGAAACCTTCGACGACGGGGAGATACAAGCTGCCTTGCATAAAATGACGCAAGACAACCAAGTTATGATGGCTGACGATATTGTGTTCCTGATATAGTGGAATACAGTGATTGTTTCTAAAGTTTGTTGATAAAGTTACCTTAAGAGAGTGAACTGGTACATAACATGATAGTTTAAATGAAAAACAGCTCATGTACGGCTAAAATTTATTAACCTATCCTACGGTTTCCTAATATTAGAAGTGAGTAATAGAATTTTCATGTAAGTGCCATACAAATACATTATTGCGCTCACCAGTTGGCGCCACTGGCGCGGCAGCTGTCAAAGCCCACCAACAAACGACAATGACCTCGCGTGCGACTAGCGCCTCTGGCGGCGAAATTAATAACGCCCATGTCTCAGTGAAGTGAATAGGTTAGTAGTTTTAAATATATGGATAATTAATATGAACCGTTTCTGTAAGTGATATGCGATTTATCTGTATTGCTATAAAGTTCAAAATCGATTTGATCAATCATCACATATTCAGGTATTATGCATTTGAATTCTGGTATTATAGTGAAAATATTCTCTACATTCATTTGCAATGAAATACAGATCTGAGACTGTTGAAAGTATTTGATAATTCATATTTAGAATGATGCATCTTTTGTGGATATAAATAATTGTTATGCTGTCATTAAAGTAGGAAGCAGCTCCAATCATCAATCAAATGCTAGGCATACTTCCCTTTAATCATACAATGATATCTGCATTGATTAATAATTAAAATTTATACATGCATGTAATGGCACATTCATTGGAAATTTATGTAATCCCGCCTATTATTAACAATTTGTCTTTGTTTACTTGTTACTGTGTTAAGTTTAATTGTTAAGTACAAAAAGTGCTCTTAATTGATAATATGATAATAACTTCCTTGTTTGCCTACGCCGCAGTCGGTTAAAAATCAAGGTAAAATGTACAATGGAAATTGTGAATAAAAATCTGATTTACACTTAGTTGTTTTTTTATTAAATTACTTAATACTACATGTATTGTCATTTCCTTCCCTTTTTTCCTTTACCTTTGCCTTTATTGTCTCTTCCTTTACCTTTGCCTGACTTGTTTACTTTACCGCCGAAAACTTTCTTTTTTTTATTAAAAGATCTTTGTCCATCGTTACCATCTCTCTGGAACTTTCTGCCACCCTTCTTATCATTGTGGAACTTTCTACCATCATTTTGGTTGCTTCTGAAGCCCCTCTTGCCATCCTGTTTGTTTGGAACCTTTGTGTCCTGATTCCTTTGGAATTTCTGTTTTATCTTTTTATCTAGTCGCATCTTTTTGAAGCCGCGTGGTGCGTCGGGGTCGCTCTTTCGTTTCTTTGAGTCACGCGAGAAGAGATCTAGAAACAGCAATAAAAGTAATTATAAAGCAGACAAAAAGAACTTCATGCTACTAGATGTTACAATGTTAGATGGTTAACATGTTTCAAAATAATTCAATTGTTTCATTAGAAAGAAGGAGGCCACATTGTACCTATAGCTGGTAGTCGTATGAGTGACTTTTCAAGCTAGGAAGCAGCCTATAAAGTATCTATAACAGGATATGCAACTCTGGTTGTAAAAGGTAAGTAAAAGCTTTTTAGATTACATGAAAAATGCGATTGTTGCAGTTTTTTTTTTCTTGTATTTGTTTAATTTTTCTTCATCTACGTGACTTAATGTACACTTGACATACTATGTATTATATAAAATAATAAACAAACAAACCTTTCTCCGGTTCGACCCCAACTTCCTGCCTGTAGTAGTCGGCGTCATCATCGTCATTGTCCTGATCCATGTCGGCGTGCTGCGACTCCGCGTTCGCCAGCTCCATTAGCCTAAACAATTTAAATCGATTATTATAAGCTCGATAAGGATAACGTTTAATCGATTGCGACTTGATTCAGAGTTAATACTGATAACAATTAACTACTACCACTAGGGTGGTTTCACTCCGCAGTGTAGGTACGTTCGGCCGGCACGCCTCCCGGGTAGGCAAATGGCAGTAGGTTGGCGCTAGCTGGGTTGCGCGTAATTTTATTATTAGATTAGTATGTTGTAAGCGACAAGTCTACAGCCTTTTTTTTGTTACGGGGTGAAAATCTAATGGCTTCAACCCACGCCGAGGGCACGACGTGAGGAATGTCGGACTTGCACCGACTAAAAACACCCCGCTTCCACCACGGTTCGCTAACGCATGCTCGGCGGGGCTCCGGATGTCTACAGTCTACAGCCCTAACGCGCCGCGCCTGATAAAGTTACGCGCTAGAAAGGAGCGACAATGTTTAGGTAAATATTGCGTTAGGCATCAAGCGTTAATGCGAGCTGAATTGCACTTTGTTTTGTCGCAGCTAGAGTCGCTTCCTTCTCGCTACCTTCCTACGTAGTACTAAATGTTATTCTGAGGTATTACTAACAATATTTTTTTTAACCTATTCAAAAAATCAATCTAATTGACGTGATGCGTATTTTTTTGTGCTTATAAATATCAGTCATTTTATCTGGTAAATAATGCTTAAAGCTTCTATAGTAAAAACCACATGAATACGCATCAAAAATCAACCTTAATTAAACTACTTTAAAACTAAGAGTCAATATTTGCCTACTGTAATGTCATAACGATTAAGCAGGCTCCGCATAGCCGTTGCGCGCGCTCTCAAGACCTCAACAAGTGTCCCTAACCAGTGCAGTGGACAGTATCACATTATGTAAGTTATTTATCTATTATAGCTAGCTGCTTACCTCTGGCTCTCGGTCTGCCCCTTCTTCTTCATGCCTTCAATAGATTTCTGTTTAAGATCCTCTTTCTCCTTTTGTTTCCGCTTAACATTCTCTTCTTGTTGTGCTTTACGCTTCTCTTTCTGTCGTCTGCAAAGAGAATAATATTTTAACGAGTGTTTAACTACTATCTAATAATATACAAGGTAGAAAACATTTAAAAATATTTATTACAAACTTTTTTAAATGAAATAAAAGAGTAATTTATTTAGAGGTTTTTTTTAAAGATTACTACTAGCAATGTGGTTGGAATTCACATTACTAGCAATCTTGTTAACCCCTCCAACTAATCTAAATATGCTTGTATCTGGAGTGGGTTCAGGTCCACAGAGCAATGGGTGGGGATCGAACCTGCGACCTCTCGATCACAAGTCCGTCACCCTAACCATTAGGCTATTGCCGCTTTAAAGGCGGTTATTAGGTTAATTGTTATGTTGTTATTAGGAAGTAATAAAAAGGTAAATTTAAAATTTGGATGAGAGTTTTGATAGCTTTTAAAATATCTATACTTACGTCATGTCTCTGAGTGTAGGTAATTAATTGCATTTTGCAGTAAAAAAAAAGTTGTACATTGAATTAAAAAACTATATATAGGATCTTACCTCTTTTCCTCTCGTTTTTTCTTGATCAGAGCCTTTTCTTCTTCCGTCTTCTCGACCAGCTCGTGGTACAATACTTCGCCGTCCATCAGGCCATCTTCAACCTGCAACAGTTAAGATATTTTATATGATATCTGTGCTTAAACAACGACACTTATATCCCTGTAGTTACGTGAAAAAGGAGATATTTAGAACTGTAGAGTTCTATATATCTCGACTCCTATATCTATTAGAATGGTTATAGGTAACTTATTTCTGGAACTACCAGTATAATAATTTGCACACTACTAATTTAATTTGAGAAAGTCTCGATATTATATATAAAGTCTATGATATGACTCGTCTGGAGTGAAACCGTGGGCCTATACAAGAATAGAAAAATTACGGTTAAGTAGCACTTACCTTAATTAATTGGAAAGATATCCTAGGTCCTAACTCAAACAGTCTGATGGCCGACTTAGACTCCGCGGCGGCACCTCTTGACGCTAAGTTCTGTGGTAGTACCACTTGGGCATTGGGATCGTCTTCAAACTCACTCTCTGACAGCATTCCTGCTCTGTAATCCAATAATAATGTAGGTACTTTAAGATATGTGACTAATAATAAATGTAGTCAATTAATTACTTCCTTGAGAAATTTATAATAGGTAAAATGAGAGAAGATATTGATAAGGAACTTACTTGTCAAAGAATTCTGACATATCTTTACAGCGATTTAAGTTCGGTATTTTGCCTTGCACCATCTGTAATTAAAAAATTATAGAGGTTAAACTAAAATAAAGGCACAGTATTAAGTTAAAGGTATTCACAAGGATAGAATATTAAAGACAGGACAATATAACAATAACATGTATAGTTTGTTAGAATTCTTGTATATATTGATGTTATTTCTATTAAAACAAACATCAACTTTACGCAAGTTTGAATAAAGTTCATGTTAGATTGTTGAAAAAGTCATAAAAATATAAAGTAGCGCAAATAAAACCTTATATTATGTAAGCATTACAGTTGTTTTTTCTAAAATTCGTGTTTGTTTACATGCTTGGCATATAAATTGCGAACGCATTATAACAAGTACCTTTTTTGTTCCCTTATTAAGTCCTACAGGTGTGGCTCTGATTGCGTAATGTCGCATATCGACAAGCTTAGTCGACGGGTTGTAGTTCATCAGTACACAACGACGAATGTTTTTCAGCTTTACCTGTAATCGTAGAAAGAGTTGATATCACTAATGAAAAAAATATTTTGTAGGTTTTTTTTTTCGTGAACTTTTTAGCCATTTTCTAATTGTTTCAATTCTTACTTTTTAGTATGTAGGCAGATGGCTATATATAGGGTTGCCATTTCTAAAACCTGCCACCCAGGACCGGAAGCGTAAGTTCCCCGGATTTTGGAGCTTTCACCCCGGACATTTCAATACTTTTTTCATTTACTTACATCTTGATTATATTTTACTCCGTACTTGATAGAAGAAAACTTTAATTTTAAGCCTCTTTTGTTGCATGAAATAGTGTATTTAATCGTTCTTGAGACGACAAGTGAGTAATTTTGCTTTATTTTTTAACCTTCTTAGGTAGGGTAGGTTCGCCTGTTTGCCGTCCACCTCCTGTTTTCGTCCATTTTCTGCTGCGTGCATCAAAAACTTCGCGAAATACCAATATTAACACACTTACGAATTCGTCTGTTTCCCTTTTCATGCTTGAATATCTAAGCAACAAGCTTACATGTTAGGGAGTAGATGACACGCTTGTTATAATTAAAACGAACACAATCAATTTACGGTTTGCGTTGGACGAGCGTTGACAGATGAAATACTGTAAAAAGTAAAGCGCGCTCCCTTAACTTTTGCGGTAAGATTTCTATATAAATATAGACCTTCGGGATTTGTTTCTTTTTGGAATCAAATAAGTCTTATATTTATAAAAAACACTATTGTTTACCTAATAAAATGCATTTTAACTATTAAAAGGACGGGAATCGGCTTTTCGTTTTAAGCTAAATCACTGTTTTCGACCGAGTGGACGGAAACGGGCTTAAACATTGCAATATTTGTCTTCTCTTTTTTCATATATTATCTGATTGAAAATATATGATGTCATGGATTAATTAAAGCATATAGTACACTGACATTGCTATGTCCAAATTGCGTCCACTTTATTGTCACCACGTATTAAACTACAGAGACCTAAATTGCGGTCGAAACCTAGTTATCATAAAAAAAAACTCGCCAGTTTCCGACCGTTTTTAAGCTAAATTAAGATTTTAAAACTATTTATTTCTTTACGATAAGAATAATTTACATTTTAAACTTTTTGTTGTGTATTTAGCTTACAATATAATAATAATAAATAATAATAAAACTTTATTCATAAAAAGAGATATGCGGTTCTATTATGATTAAATATTTTCGTCAGCCCCAAAAGTAGACTAAGCTACGTCGAGGCTACTCGTCGCCTATACTACAGAAGGTATTGTAACTATACAGTGATAGTATACTGGTTAAAGATTTTTTTTTTCGTCGACCCTTATATTCTGCCTGTAATGGCCTACGATTGCGAAACCTAGTGACATACAGTAGGGATATTCCACAAAAAAGTCGCTCTACACGTCGCTAAATATGACTATATATTATATCTGATTAACAGTGCTAGTAGCTATAAAAGAGAACCCGAGAGAAATTGATTATTTGGATTTGTATGTGCCCAAGTTGCAATAAAAATGTTGATTGACAATGTTTTATTAATAATATACTTAATTATCTATACAAATCCCTTACTTCAGAAAGTGGACGATAACTGGCAACCCCTTGGAAGCAAACTGGATTTTTTGGACGAAAACATTTTCAGCTTTAAATGATTATTTAGAAAAACCCTTGTCCAATAAAGCTGTAACCTTTACGTTAAATGAAAGTTAAGTATATACGAAATACGTTACGTTTTATTAGAAATTTATTCAATAACGTATTAATTTTGGTTAACAAAGTCGGCAACTCCACTAAATGGACGCAAACCGGCGAACTTACCCTATTAAATAAAAAATAAACAAACCCAATATTAGTTACTCAGTTAATGAAATTAAATGAAAACTTGTTGAACTTTTTATTTTTCCATACAATTAACAGTTGAACAGGCATTTCTGTTCCGTCCGTATCTGATCGAAAACCCGGACTTTTATTGTATTCCGGGTTGCACCCGGACTACAATTTAAACCCCGCCCGGACGCTCCCCGGACGTCTTCCAAACTAGGACAAATCCGGGGAAACCCGGACGGATGGCAACCCTAGCTATATATCAATTATTGAACAAATAAAAAAAAACTGTATTTAACTACTTAAATTACCTCCAAACCCTATGGTTTGATGATGTATTCCGTCTCAGAGTCAACTTTTTTCATTTAATTTTGTACTCTATGCAATGAGTGAAAACATAAGTTAATCTCGAATACTCATACACACTTTATAAAATAGGCGGAATTATCTAAAAAATACAATTTAATTAACACTTACGGTAGTAATATTAATTGTCGGAAACATATTCTGAAACATTGTAGCCATGAGCTTCATGTGCATGCCTTCTCCG
Source organism: Diachrysia chrysitis (assembly GCA_932294365.1). Taxonomy (NCBI): domain Eukaryota; kingdom Metazoa; phylum Arthropoda; class Insecta; order Lepidoptera; family Noctuidae; genus Diachrysia; species Diachrysia chrysitis. The sequence continues at coordinate 11,853,871 of OW028652.1, read as the reverse complement.
GAGAAGCTGTTGAGCACGATCAGCGGCGCGTGCTGGAACGCGCGCATCGTCACGTACTGCTTTCGGAGGGATGATATCACGTCGCGGGCTAAGCTGTACTGGAAGTTATAGGCTTTTTATTTAAGTATTTACATATAAATATACAAACTAAGCAGAGGATACAAAAAAATTAAGAAGATTGTATAGGAAAGTAATCATTTTGTGGACTGTGCGTAAAATTTTAGTATACTGTATACCTGTGTAATCCAATATTATAGATGCTAAAACAACTCTAGCTGTCTTTTTATGCTTTCATGGCTAAACCACTGAACTGACTTTGAAGATACTTCGTATGGATGTATGATCCCAAGAAAGGACATAAGCTACTTATTGCCGTGATAACTGACATCCACGCGGGCGACGCGACAAACAAAAGCTAGTATAAATTTAAAACAAAAATCAATGAACTAGCTTACATTTTATAGAAACCAAAATGGCACTCAGTTACCCATCTTTACAATGCTTATTTTGCTAGGAAGTTATCCAAAATTCAAAACATTGTACAGAGCTTTTGTGCAGCACAGAAAATAAACTTTGATTTCTAGAGACCGCAAAAGGCTGAGTTGATTGATTGATACACTCCATAAAATAAATTGTTTGAAGCTTACTGTTTAATGACATAATTGTTATTTACTTACATTATGTATGCGAAAAGTGAGTGTTGGGCCACGGGGAAGCCGAGCCATCCGCATGTATGATCCCAGTTCTGTCTCTGTGAACACCATCATATGTGACACATGCATATATCCTGATATTGACACAAAGTCCTTTATTGTGTTTTTCTTTCTTTCCTGAAATAAGAATAAATTTGTTTGTAAACTCCTGTATTTTTGTTTGTTGAAATTTATAGTGTAATAAAATGTTTATGCTATTCTTGATTAAATTGTCATTTAAAGTAAGCATAAACTTGTTATTACTTATTGGCAGTAATGAACTTATATAATTTAGTTTCATATAGAAAATAGAAAATAAATTATTTAACAAGCTAGATTATTGTGCTGTCTTAAACATAGACAGTACTAGAGTGAAGAACAGGAAAGGAATATTTATTTTTGTTAGTCTCCTTTAAGGAAAACTGAGGATTCATAAGCTCATAAACAAGTGCAACAAAATCCTGCTAGCCTTAAGTTGTGAGGCTGTGAACGGCTCCATGATCTTCCTGAAGTCCTTCGCCAGGTCCATTAGGTCCCTGCTGCATTGTCCGCGGTGGATCACGAAGGAATGAGGGGCTTTTACCAAGTTTTCTGGCTCCAATGCCTCTTTAGTAGTAGGATTTTTCTTCACACATTTACCTTTACGCTTACCCATTGTAATACACTTAGTTTAACTTAATTAGAATAATGAGTGTTACATCTACTACTAGATATTTAAAATAAGCTTTTGTTTTTTAAATAAATAAACCCACGAGATGCTTTATTTTGAGGTTATAACATGCACTTCAGTTTTGTGCTGTTTTGACAGTATTTGACTGACATGACAACTTGACAAGTGACAACTTCCGTTCAGTAACGTTGTCAATTTGCCAAAGTTTCTATTTTCTGTTTATTTCTAAATTTTTGTAAGTATATTTGTGACCAAAAGTGCTTTGTTATTAGCTAATGTGGTAAAACAGATAGGATTTGTAATTTAATGGTAAATAAGTATTTTATAGAGGCAGCCTGGTAACTTGAAGACATTAGAGTAAATAATAAAACGAAACAATCTGACCGCTACAGCGTTTGTTAACTACATCGCAACGTAATAAAATGAGAACAAGTGCTGCTTCTTCGATATCATCGTGTATTATTGTACTCTGTGTCCATCGTCACACTGAGCAGCACAGAACAAATATACTCTTCCCAGCAGCGAGCGCTGCGTAAGATTGAGCAACTCTGCTATCAAAGTTGCTTACAGAGTGCCATAAAATTTCAGCAACTGTAAACTTATTTGGTTGTAGCAACCGTCAACTTTGCAGGAGATAGCAAATAAACCTATTCTGTAGGTATTGTAGATTGCCCCTTTACTGTGGAGATCTCTAAATCTAGAGCCGTGGTGATCCAAATTTTAACAAACGAGTTACTCCGTCTTTTTTTTTTACTTTGGCTCAAGATCAAATTGATACAATAATAAAATTTAGGTATTTTAAACCACAAACGGGGGTTAGACATAAAATAAAACTCAGCAAAACAAATCAAAACAGCTTTATTTCCTGCTGGCTCATCTGTGGATTTTTGAAAACTACACTAGGTATTCTTTGTCTAAGTCTCATTATGTATTTCAAGCGGTTTTGTTCAATTTATTTAATAATTAATTGGTATACAAAACCCTCTCCGATGTGAGACCTTAGATTACAATAGCTTAAATGTTAAAACGAATAAATACATATTTAAATAATGTTGGTGCCGTGTACTTCCATCACAGTAGGATTTGTACCAGCAGAGTTGAACAAAAGTTGAGTAGTATGAGAAGTAACAGCTAACCACCGCACGTCACACCGGGAACACGGCGGGTTCCCGACTACCATGGTTTACTCGGACACTACTAATTCGATAGAGAGAAAGCGTATGGTACAAAACATTGACTTATCACGACACGTAAATACTGACAGTAAACACATGGTAGTGGTGTCTGCAATCACAAAACAATGGTTCATCAATTTTCTATCTTATTTTAAGTGCAATTAGGTGCATTATACTCAACTATTCTACTATTTTTGGATTTGAATTTAAAAAGAAATTGTATTTGGTAGCAATTCTGACTCTTAGAGATTTTTGTGTGTTATTATCTAGCTATGCACCGTAAGCGGCTAGCCTGCGGGCCAGCTGACGTCACCGCGGCGAGGCAGCCAGCCGGCCGGCGAGCGCCGAGACTGTATATAGTGGATGAACCCCAACCAAAATATACAAAACATCTTACATCAATAAAGGTGCAATAGAAAAATTACATAAAAAATAGAGAAAAAAAATAGTTTTCGTTGAGAGGAACTAGATATTATTCAAATTCATTTGCAATACAAAGTAACTTTTATAAATCACAATAAAGAATGTTGCAGACAAACGAAGATTATTTTTTGTATTTACGAAATATAAAAAGCCCCTATTTTACCCCTATTCAATTAGCTACTATCTATAGTCCGTTCTATACTATATCAGTTAAATACCGTATCATTAATTTTATTTTAAAATCATATTTATAACGGGTACACGTGAATGTGACTGAGAGGTAAAGTAACACTGATAAACGTCTCCGCCAGTCACCACAACGACTCGAGGAAGGAATCAACACATTGGCAAAGAGCAACATCGCAATGTCAACTGTCTACGTCCGAGTGAGCGTGATCATATACTACAAACCTAGCAGAAATTATACAGCCGTATGGACTTGCTTTACTGTGTCAAACTGAAAGATAAAAAGTAAAAATAAAAAAAATCCACATAAAAAATGAGATGTTACGAGATCAGTTTTACTCGAGTTTTTATGGTTTCTCAGTATTACTTCATGCTTCTAACAAATCTGTATATTAATATTATTCAATCTGTTTATTTGTAGCTTAACGTAATATCATCGTTAGTCATGAATAAAATGGTATCTTAAAATAAACTTATTTCCAATATAAGGACATGTGTACTGGAAAGAATACCCACGAACAATTTGGCTACCTATATATATGTTATATTCAGAACTTGGTGTAATGAGCAACGCTACAAATAAACAAATCTTTACACCGACTACGCACACAATGTTATCGTGAGAATGAGTTTTATTATAAGGGTACCTTCGTATATGACAGAACGGTACACGTTGAAGCGTCAAGCTAAAAACAAATTGTGTCGCGGTGTTAGTAACGAACGATTGTTTAAATAATTATCAATTAGTTAAGTGCGAAATTTTATAGGCACAAATTGTCTAACATTCAGTTAATAAATTGAGATATTATTTATAGTTATTATTATTATTTAACGATATAATTCCGTTAGTGTTATGTCATGGCCTAGGTATTCTAACCAAGCCATAGTAGATGATGAACGTTTAATATCAATTGTGCCATTAAGTTAACAATAGTCCACACCGCGCATACAGGCGAGGTGTCCGCACTCCCGCGTACCGACGTCCACGCTAAAGATGTACCGGCCATCACATCTCAATCAAATACGGTTAAAATAAATACCATTAGCACTACAACCTAAGTCTTCAAATTGAGCTAAGTATATCGATGTAATTCATTCGTAGACCTGATATCCCAGCGACCCGTTCAGTAGGCAGACAAACGTTTGGGTCTCTTGTAGACTAGTGACTAATACTGGACTACCGATACATCAATAGGTCTCTAGTGTTCGCACGTCATAGCCACTCTTAGAATACGTCCACGAGGAGGCGCGCCGCGCGGACCCACCTCTACGTCTATATGTAACAAAACTAGTATCAATCACTTACAAATGTGCAACCACAAAGTAATAGTGGTTGAAATTTTCGCAATAAACTACAAAAAGCTACACTCCCTTCGTACAAAGCATCACAAAAATACTACAAAGAAACGTGTAGACGTAACAGAATATGTTAAAATCGAGCAAAATGATCGATAAATTAATAACAAAATATGTTATATGCAAAAAAATATAGTTAGGTGTCGCTCGCAGACCGATGGTGGAGGCCGGCGAGCGAGTTAGTCCACTTGTATGAACTAGGTATATTACAAAATCATTGCTATGCAAAGTTGGTGCTTGCATCAGTTTCGTCCAAACCACAGCCGAGTCGTTTAGTGTTGATCCATCTGGAATTGACAATACAACTACATCAGCATTTTATATTCAAATTTATGAAGATCTTCGACATTACAAGACTTTTGTAAATTTGCAAAAGGTACAGAAAGAAGAGCTAAATGGCGTCTACCGTGTCTCTATTGTATACCGTATCACAGGACCAGATCTATTTTAGATAACTGGGTCAAGAGAAAAGGATAATTTTGAAAGGTAATCTCAAATTATTTTTTTAGTAGCTCGGAGGGAGCCGCCATTGTGTGTATATTGTGTTTTAATGATTTCTTGAAAGTCTACTTTAGATTAAGTTTAACCTTGGAACAATAATTAAGTATTGTTGAGATCTTCTCCCCCTCAGTCGTTCACTCTTGTTAATTGTTAATATAGTGGTAAAAACACGCGTGGTAACAAAACCTACTTGTTCTTGTCCATTGGTTTCCTGTGATTTCATCACATCTGGCAAATCCGGTGGCGACGAGTACGGAGTCAGATCCAAAGCCTCGAATTCACCATTCTCCTTCCTGTAATCAATTATTATAAGAATTTAATTTATTATGATAATATTGTTGCCTTACAGGGCATAGCGTTTCGGGGCGGAGGCAAGGATAAGCAACCAGCAACCAGCAATTATCCAATAAATTATTTTTAAAACTACATTTCTTCCAAGGTTTATTAATCATTAAATTAAAATTTATAAATATTTTTAACAAAACACTGTTGTTAGCAACTGTACAAAAAAATAATGGCCGTATAAAAATCCTTTATTAATAGAAAATCTTTATAACTACTTGCGTGTGTGTAAAAACGTTAATTTACGGTGATTAATGCCTAAATTATTTCATGAACTGTGCAAGGTTAAAAATATCTGTCATTTCATAAAATTTGGCCATTTTACTATTAATATTTATCCGTGGTTTTACGATAGGAATAAAAAGCTATGTTAATTTTATAAAATCCTAAAATATTTTAGTTTTAATATTAATTACAAGAGACTTAAATAGACTTTCTTGCTAAAGTATTAAAATAAGATTATTTTCTTCAAGATAATAGATATTTTAATTACTCTTTCGCGGATCTTATTAACTACAATTCTTGCTGGTTTGCTAAATATAAGTGCAGTACATATCTGCTGATCCCATGAGAAGATATAGGGATACGTATTTGTTATAGTTCAATCATAATTGCGCGAATACGCGAAACTGCACCGAGACGCGAAGTTGTACTTATAAATGTTACGTAGGTATATTACGAATCTATTGTGTTGGTACCTACGAAAGTTTGCGCTGACGAGAGTGACCGGGGTTCAAGAATATCATAGAGTCTGCGTTTTATATTTATAGCGACATGCAACGTCATAAAATCAATATACTGCAAGGTTTTTGAGGCGGCACCCGTTTGCTTCGCTATGTTCATTGTCCTCGATGTAACTACTACTGGTAATACTCACCACGGTTTTAACCGAAACATATTTTTTTTTAACATGCTCGAAATATTATGATGAAAGGAGAGCTGACTCCCTTAAAAAATATGGCTTGTGCGGTTATTCTTTTGTTACCCCAAAAGACGTTCTCAAAATTGTAACTGTAGCAACAGTCGTCTATTTTGAATGTCAAATAATGAGCATGCATCCTTTTATGAACAAATAGCATGTTTTTGTGCTAACTAAGTAGAATGTTATACTGGCCAGGCCAGTATACACATCCTTTAAGGCCAGGCCAGTATACACATCCTTTAAGGCCAGTCTGGACTTAAACTTGAGTGACGTTTGAGTTTTCGGCCGACGGTAAACCTTTTTTTATTATCGAAATATTCTGCATACTTAGTTGCTTCTTCCAATACAGACCTACTGTTAAGTATTCTTGCTTACAAGGATAAATTCCTGGCATTATACGTCGTACCTACCGTTTTAAACCTATAATAGGGATGTTGACTATATGTTTTTTGTATATTAATAAAAAATATTAGACACGTATTCTTGTTTTAGGTAACCAATAAGTTACGACGATACACTGATTTGAAATGTCACATGGCGTCACGATGTCGTACGTTTTGTATAACATCGTGACAGAATTAGCCCCCATTCCTGATTTCTTTTTCTTTAATTCGCTTAGTTTTAAGTTCATCATTTCAGCCATTAGACGCCCACTGCTGGGCATAGGCCTCCCCCAAAGATCTCCACAAGGATCGGTCCTGCGCTACACGCCTCCAGCCAGTTCCCCGGTCTAAATAGATTTTTACTTTTCATACCATTTCACATGCCCTTTCCGACATTGCAGTTAATGACGAGTGTACTTAAATCAATATTAAAATAATAATAACCATCATCATCATTTACGCCGCCCACTGCTGGTTATAAGCTTTCTCCCCCACCTACCACTTAAATATGGTTTGGGCCCAGCTCCCATCTCGCCACATGATGAAAAAAGACCGGATCTAATCCTGTATCCACAATGTCGCCAGGCCAAAATAATAATACTAGATTGTCCCATTCCAGGTCAAGGATTTTGTTGTGAAAACGTTTAAGTTATTCTCCGCCCCAGGCAAGACGGAATGGTATGCAGGAGTCATACCAACTAATACCACCATGGTCTAGTTTCTTCCCTTTTAACCGGCACCACATATACTAGGCCTGCTTAAATAGTTTAGAAATTACTAGAACATTACCTTAAAGCCAGTCCAATAGGTGCGGGACACTGAGCCTTCGCGGTGGCGGATGTTAGCCCGTACTCGGCCAGGGTCTTCTCGTCCTCCATCAGCTGGCTGTCCTTGTTAAACAGCATCTGACTTGGCGGTGACACCTTCAAGATACCTGGTAATGAGAAAAAAAAGAGAATTAACTAAAGTTTTCTGAAGTTGTCAGAAATATTCTTCTATTTAATTAGAAATGAAATAAAAAAATTTCTTTCTTTCAGATACTTTTTATTTCAAACATTTCCAAAACAATTTATTAGATGGTGTTTACAATTTGTTAAGGTGCAAGGAAAATAAGCTACATAGTTTGCAAGAAAATTAGTAAATGCATGAAATAAATTCTTCTGCTATTTCGAATAATTTGTAGATGTCATATCAATGTTGATTGCAATTAAAAAATCCGCTAGGTTCGCTAGTCTGTCATAAAGTCTATCTGGCAATTTCTTGGTTTGTGATAAAGTCCGGTGAAGCAGTCAAAGCCTGCCCTAGCTAAAAACTGCCAAAAGCTAAAAACAGATCTCTCCCAAAAAAACTGGCTTGTGATTCTCTTATTGCTAGAACGAATATATGATCAATTCATATATAGTTAAATTGTTGACAGAGCCAGTTTATCAATTGAGTCATAGGCAAATGAATGAGACTGCTGACTCAAGGAGAATAAACCAAGCTTATCAGTGTCTGATTCAACCTCATATATAGCACATTTTTTATTTGTTAACTTAGCTAGATTTCTGATTACTCTATTTTTCACAGAAATAAAATTGCTTATATTATTTCACACATAGACGGTAAACGGGCGCCAGCTGTCTGTCCGAAAGACCACTTTGAAACACACCAATTTATGTCTAATTGCGGTGTTGTCCGATTGATCACAAGAATTAAGGGATTCAAGAATAGTACTTTAAAAAAAAACTGATAATTTCAAGGTTTAGCAACCAGCAGCCTCTGACTGTCTGCTTATTAAATAAAGCTCTAACCATCATACACCACAAGAGTCCTATCACCGGCTAGGCGTACACTGGCGTACAGTATTGCGACTAGCCATCAGCTGGCGACCAGGTAAGAATCCTTGCGTGTGTAAATTCTTACAAAACCCATACACTAGAACATCAGACCCCAGTTACTGCCCGTTACACGGCGCCGGATAACCGATAAACAGTTTAGGTAAACTGGGGGATTACCCCAATTTAAAAATACTTATCAATCTATATATATATATATTATCTTTACTATATTATAAAGAGGAAAGATTTGTATTTTTGTATGCTTGTAAAAAACAAACAAAAAGACAATGGGACTGATTTCAAAAATTCTTTTACCATTAGAATGCTACATTATCCCTGAGTAACATAGGCTACAATGCTATGCTGGTCAAAGCCAGGGTGGGTCGCTAGTTTAATATATTGTTTATTTGAATGTCAACCAATGTCATTGGTTGAACGTGTTAACAACCACAGGTTTTCAAAGCTGATAATCTTTTACCCAGCCTTCTTCTAATCTTCATTGGGAGTGTCTTTCAGCCTCATTAGGATACCAGTATTCATCATGAGGCCTACACCACCCAGTCCACTAATAAACATGTCTCTCTTACTATTTACTGCTTGCAGTATTGACTAACAGAAAAAGAACACTGGAAATCCTGGGTTACTTATTCAAATAGTTGTCTGAAATCACCCGCAAGTGTTGTAAATAATGTTTGTTGAGTAACTGTTTGAGAAGAGGTTATTACTGCCCTGCCTTGGCACATTAAAGCCACCATTATAATTAACAATATAATATAATTAATAATACTCTCAATCTCTCTTCTTTTAAAACAAATGCCTGACTTACACAATACAGGTAGTGTTACAGAGTATTTTGTAAAGTATGTATATATACCCTTCCTAAAGAAACATAGAGTTTTAAATAGCTGTAGTTCCTATATTAGCGTTCTTAAATATCGATAAGAAATCAAATACTTATCAGTTGCTTGCAATTCTTAAACCAAGGCCAATGACCTTTTAAGGTGATAACATTGATTTTAATTAAAGCATTTTCTTAATTATTTCTTGAACATGCATCAATTATTCAACATTATTATTTTTTTGTATAAGCCTGCTATATATATAGATAGATAGTGTAAAGTCATATTTTATCTAAATTTTGTGAATACATACTATTAAATAATGGAATAGCCAATATTTTATTATCCTATTCCGATTATCCAGTACCTAATATGTTGTATACTAATATCAAGTTTTCCTTCTGTATTAATATTAAATGAACAACAATAAGAAGGTATATATATTAATGTGGTAGTTGTGGGCACTTCAGTATATCATATCATGGTAGTATTCACACTTCATTTCTTATTGTGTTACTAAGCACTCCACCTATTATCTTAGCAGGGATTAAAATAATACCTATGCAAATTTACAAGTGGAATAAATATCAATGCATTGATACATCTGTATAACTGCTTACAGCTCACTTATCAAGGCTTAATAGATTATGATGGCACTGTAATCACAGTCCAAAGTCTAGAACTATAAAGAAAGCATATAACACTCAATGATACACTTCCATATAGGTCCTTTTTCAAATTTGGCCCTACAATAAATACTAGCCACGATTTTTAATGTTATACACAAACATACTTATTAAATGCTTTGACAACACATTAGGTAAATATTCTGAGTCATTCTTGTTTCAATCGGAAATTATCGAATTAGAGCACAATTCTAGAGTATTAAACATTCATGAACAATGAAGAATAACACAAGGCATAACAACAAAACCTACGCTGCGCGCCCGACATTGTATCCCGACTATAAATAGAATTTTCTCATATCGCGTTTATCGCACCCACCTTCGATCATTTTCTTCAATTCTAGCACAGTTGTCGTGTCCTTCGCGTCAGTGAAGATGGTTAATTTTTTTCGCCTAATCATTAAAAAGACATCCTGAAAACAAATTCCATTTTTGAGGTTACGTCTTTCAAGCTAATATCGCACGTCAATTTATCACTGATTGCACAATTTGTTAGGCACAGTTATAGCATAGTGTTTTCTCTTGATAACTTACCATGTTGAGTTTATATTTATTTTATATTATCTATTTATTTTTAGGAAAAAAACTCTCCAAGGCGTACCTACGAAATGAAATTATAACGAAATGACAACTGCAAGAATTCACAGATTATTAATTTTATGATGAAAAAGGTGGTAATTGAAAATCGACTTTTAACATTTTGATTTTAAAATAGTGATTTTAATTCAAATTTCATATTCCTTTATTTTAAATTTACTGTACTCAAGGATTTCTCAAGTCAAAATAAAGTACTAATCATACTAGCATCCTAATTGTATGAAGCCTTGTCTACAGCGCCAGTTTTTTCCAAAATATTGTATGGTCTTCACACACGACTAACTTTTATCACGGTGATAAAATTAGGGATTTGGCCTATCTTGTTCGTCGTTTTTATTCGGCATAACCCAATTTATGTTTTATAACCATGCATCTTCAAAAACTGCCATCGTAGAGTCGGCTATACATACACACAACTAACAAAATAACTATTTTGTTAGTTGTGTACAAAATAACTATTTTGTTAGTTGTGTGTATTCAGGAATCGATTTTTTGCTTAATCGATTTGTAATCATAGTGTCATCGTCTTTGCCACAGATTAAAAATATGCCTTTGATAAGATTAGAGGTACACATTATTTTATAAAACGTACCACTTAAATTTAATATGGGATTCTTTTAAAAACAGTTTTTTTTTCATTGTGCCAAATAACAAGTAACGCTATTAAAATTAAAATCAATAATATTTTATTTCACGTAAATAAGCAGCGTCGGTATAAAACTCATGGTAAACACAGACAACTTAAGGTACGTTTAAAAACGTAATGTTTACAAATTAGCGAACTAGTTTTCATTTTTATTTTTATTCTGTAATTATAAAATACTATATGTATTTAATGCATCTTAACATTTATTAAAAATTACGATGATCTGATAGCAATTTTCGTTTTAAATTATAGCAAAATACTTTAGTTTGTTTATTTTGACATTGACGCTATCAAAAAATATTAACATAACAATAAGTTAAGAACGCACAGCCTTCTAAGCGTACTTCGCGAAAATGGGAAAATATTATTTGGTGTGTTTTTTAACGTTCCAGGCCTCCAAAACAAACTGAATGACTTGTCGTCGCAAATTTGCCAAAACCCTTGTAATGTAAATATTGGAAAACGTTGGTTAACAACAAAACATATCGTATAACCTCAAAGTTTTGTTTTAACACAATGAATTCACAAGTTTGTGCGAATTGTCATAATGAGAAGCCTGTAAATACGACTAATAATCGGCTTGTAACGGAGAGTTGTGGTCATGTAAAATGTATGGACTGTTTGCTGCAGGAAAAGACTGGTTGTGTTGTTTGCCTTAAAGATAAGTCCAAATTAAAAATTGAAGAAGAGTTGCCTTTGAAAGAAACTGCAGGTGAAGAACGGGCTGATGATAGCGAGGCTTTAGAGACTGAAGACAAGTCGTGCGACGACGATGTCCATAAAGAGGTTCAGTGTGAGATATATGATAAGAAAAAACCTGAAACATCACATATTAAGATAGAAACTGGTAAGTTTTGCTATAGATTCTTATTAGAGTTTGTTAACATACATTATACATGCAGGTGTGGAGATATTTGGCCAATATATCTATTCTTTGTTTGTTTTGTTTTTAAAAGACGACTCCCGCACTAAGGAATTGAATCCTTGTGTTGTGGGGGGTTTCACAAACATTCAAATCACATGCACAAAGAACACCCTAATTTGAAACAAGCATTTCTGGGTCACACAAATGCTTGTCCCATGCGGAGATTGAACCCGTGGCACGTCGCGCACAGAGGTGATTGGCGTGGTGACCTATACCACTCGGCAATCCGTGCAATCTATTATAATATTAATATTAAAAGTGTAATGTATGTAATTTTCTTAGAGTTATGAAACAAGCATTTGAAATAAAACTACTTTGAACAGATTTTATTGCGGTTTGTATTTACATTTTAGTTCCCGACGTTTTGACGCCTTTGCAGGTGTCATGGTCACAGGCAGACAATTTTCTTTCAATTTCTAATACTCAGGTAAACCTCAGAAAGCAAAAAGCATTTACTGCTGGATTGTTTAAGTGGTTTTTAATAACTGACTCTCCCATACTCTGTTGTAATAGATTTCATTACGGTATTTGATTAAGGGTATTTTAGCTATCACAGATATATGTATTGTTCCCATTTACGAACATACATACTTATCATGTTCCCATTGTTAAATTTAAATCAATGTAATAAAACACTGATTAGAGTTTTATTTTCAGATGCAAATGGGAGATATTATTTGTGCACTGTATGCAATAAGAAATTTCATGCAAGAAGCCAAGTGGCTTACCATGCTTATTGTAATGGACAGCGGAAGCCCTTTCAGTGTCCTGAGTGCAATAAGGTAACCAAATTATGTTATTCTCATATCATATTTTCTACGAAATTCCCTCCCTTGTAAATTTTGTTTTGTCTACTGTCATCAATAACTTTAGTTACTAACTAACTTTGGTTTTGAATATTTATACTAGTAGAATAAACACAGTAACTACTAGCTTACAGATTAAGTAAATTGTACTTGCTAAAATCCTAATGACGTTGTTGTGATCTCTGGACTGTGCTCTGATCCTGTGGAGTTTTTAGGGTATTTAAAGTCACATTTGTTCACTATAGTCAAATTTACCCAGTAAAGACTCAATGGTTCAGTGAAACATTAGTTTAATGGCAGATCCAAGGTTGTTGTTTGGCTTGACCCGCTGAGGGCTAGATTTTAGCCGAGAAATGATTGAAGATTATAATTGATTACAACTGTACTAGTTTTGTAGAGTTCTTTTATGGAAAAAATTAGAAGCTTTTAGGCTTGAGGGCTATAGACTCTTAGCCCCTGGATCCGTCACTGGTTTCCATCCTGTCTTAATCCTCAAATGATAATTTAGGAATTTAGACTTTGAAATTTCATGATTATTGTAACTTATCCAATTATTAATAACTTAATATTGCAGAGCTTTGCGACCCTCTCTCATTACAAGTACCACATGCGCGTGCACCGCAACGAGCGCACCTACTCGTGCGACATGTGCGGCGAGGGCTTCTTCCAGATGTCCAAACTGCAGCGGCACAAACTGAAGCATACTAGTGAGTAAAACTTTGAAATTAAACTACTTTGAACGGATTTTATCGCGGTTCAAAGTAGTTTTATTTCAATGTTAGACATTGAAAAAAAACAATTATTCACTTAAACTTCAGTGAGTAAAACTTACTAAATAGAAAATACAAAATAGATCTTCAAAAACTGTTGTACAAACTACTAGATCAAAGGACTTTTCAAGTATTTTTGTAGCCATAGCCATTTATTTAAAAACAATTATTTTTTTATATTAATATTTATACTATACATTTAAAAGTAATTTGTTAAATGATGTATGAATGAAAAATACAGAGAGAAAACTGATGTTTGAATGTGTTAAGTAGAGCTAGATGTATTTTATGTAATTCCCCATGTGGCTGGCATAGTCACAGAGTGACTGAAGCCTTGTTTAAAATAAAGGTAATAAAAAAAAGCTTTACCTTTTTAAACCAATTTAGTTTAGAGCCTAAAATGCAAATTACTATGAAACTTGCAGAAACAGTAACCTTGTTATATTTTTGCAGAAGAGAAGAAGTTTGCATGCAGCCAATGTAACAAGGCATTCAACAATCTATCATCTCTCCGTAAGCACGGCCTCACACATACGGAAGAGCGGCCATATGTGTGTACTACTTGTGGTAGCCGGTTCAGAGATAGCTCAAATTTCAGGAAACACATGCTTAAACACGGTAAGATATCATACTTTTTACTTTACGGCTGTTTAACGTAGAAAAAAAAATAGGCAATAGTTTCATTATAAAAAAAAATAGAGATAAATTGCTTAAATTCAGGATTGTGAAATGTAAATAATTGTATTCATGTATAGAAAACTCATGCTACCTTTTTTTTATTATTAGCCTCTTTTAGATCCCACTTTGGGGCAAAGTCCTCAAATCTCTCTGTCCCTCGCAATGTCTGGCCACGTATGCCATCCATATCTGACTAGGTCATCATCACAACCTTCGCCGTGGTCTACCTCTCTTTTAAGTCATAAAAAAACAAGCACTTCATAGGCATTAATTTTTTATGGAGTAAGACCAACCATTGTAGCATCATAGACATTTTAGTTAATTTAAATCAAAATTCAAGTTTATAATACACTGTTTTTCGATCACAATTTATCATAAATAGCTTGTCAATATTTGTTAAAAATTGTCATTGGAATCTAATAACTGTGTAAAAAGAAAAAAACTTGCTTTTATGCAAATTAATATGTTGAATTAATGAGAAAAATTAATAAATAAATCCACGGATTATTGTAATGATTTGTGCTCCGTGGCCGTCAACGAGGAGTAAGTAGAGTGTGTGATGCTTGCCGCAGAGCGCAAGTGCGGGTGCGGCGGGTGGGGCGCGTGCGGGCGCGCGGCGTGCACACTGCGGGCGCGCGCGCGCGCGGCGCACCAGTGCCCGCGCTGCCCGCGCGCCTTCCACTCCGGCAAGGACATGCGCCGCCACGCCGCCGTGCACACCGGTAACTATGCATACCTTTTTTAACCTAGCTAATCCCCATAGGCTTCCTTGCCTTGTATGTTATTTGTTAACAATGATTCTTTGAATTTAACCTAACTTATGTCCCTTTTTATCAAAAAATATTTTGTCTATCTATGTTATGTATCATCTTTGTTCTGCAGTTTGTTTCATGTAACATGTAGTTTCCATGTGATGTTTACAAAGCTTATGACTTCTATATATATATTTATTACCATCGCAGACTCAAAACCGTTCCGCTGCAAGGTGTGCAACCGTCACTTCAGAAGAAAGGACAACCTCGAGCGTCACATTCGCAACACGCACCCCGACTACGTGCCCGCCACCGCCGTGGAGTGCGACGAGGCCGCTCTAATACAAATCCGAGCCAACGGCCACGCAACCAAAACTGACGACTATCAAAAAGGCGAGAAGATCAAACTCGAGATCCTCAATCCCCTGCCGCCGTTACCACAAGACGTTATACAAAAACATATGCACGAAAACGGCAACCGTAAAGACGAAACAGAACCTGATAATAACATAGATAAATCCTATATTTTAGTCGCAAATAACGCTCGCCAAAGCGTCATCGTCGGAAAGAAACCAATAAACGTAAGCGAAGCAAAAACTCCTTCGAATGAAGAATGTGAATATGTACATAAAATAAGAAAGGCATCTATAATACCTCTGCCACCAATAGATGTGAGGAAAATGATTGAATTAGAGGAACAAACTAATTTGAATAACTTAGATTTGGGGACGCCGCCGAAGGATAAGAAGACGTTATACGAGAAGATTTTGTATGGGGATAGAGACAAGCGAGATAATGAGGACGGGAACGTTGATTCCAGTGCGGGGATACATTGGAGGAGGAAGCTGAAGCAGTCTGTATCTATAGGTAAGTGATATAATTTCGTCGATATATTTCTTTTGAAATAAAATCTGATTAGTTATATTTTTTCTCTGTGCTCTGATATGATTGGTCTCAAAATGTTACCTTGAAGAACACCATAATAAACTTAACAGTTCGTTGATTCCAAATGTCTTAAAAGCTTTTGAGTATTTGTCGAAACTGTAACTCAAGCCATTATCACGGCCATTTATGATTATCGATAGAAATATTTAATATAATAATATATCTTGTTATTTGCTGCACAATATCAAATGCTTACGATAGGTAAAACAAATATTTCTTGTTTGACGTTTTCTTTTATTTTGCAGATTTGAAATGAATGAAGGCTGAATTGAAGCACGGTGGACAGGGCAAGTAATTGTAGTATAAAAATATTTTATATGTATTGAATGCATTTATATACGACGAAGTTACATACAATAGTAAATCAATTTACACTAAAAAAGTAGATTCAACAAGTTTACTTTTATGAAGCAGTATAAGAAAATGAAGTTTAAATAAGAACTATAAATGGTCGTTATCTACATGTTTTTTAAGTAGTGATAGAATGGTAGCCAGTAGATGTAAGAAAAATGCAATATTTTAACCACCCTTTGGGACTAAATACATTAGTACTAAAAATTGGTTTTACAATGAAGTAATATTTATATATTTTATGATATCTAGGTTTTTGCAGGAATTGATCAAGCCTTTCTGTCTTTCCTGTCCATCCAAAGGTTGTCTGGAAGATATCGCTATTAGCGATAAGTCCGCCATTGTACCTTATTAACTTTATATCTTAAAATGCTGTATCTTTTTTCTGGTGTGCAATAAAGAATTTAATATATAATGTTAGGTCAACTTTTTAAGAAGCTCCCACATAAAATAACATGGTATTAACATTACGCAAGTCTTGACTTTTTGAACATGCAAGTTTTAGGGCTAAAAGGAGGTTAAAGTATTTAAGTTCGATAAGGTTTCCCATGGCTTGTTCACATTCCTATATTAATAACTAGCGACCTGCCCGAGCTTCGCACGTATAGACAAAACATTAATAAATTATATACACATACCTTCCTCTTGAATCACTCTATCCATTGGTAAAAACCGTATGAAAATCCGTTGGGTAGTTTCTGACTTTCGGGGGACTTTATTTATAAGATAAGAAGATAGATTGCAATTTATCATTACCAATCTTGTTTTATGCGTCATTAAGTTTCATGTGCCACTATAATATATTTTGTGTTACGACGACTAAACATGCCTCCCTGTTCCTTGTATGTGAAATATACTTATACAAAAAATTCAAGCTAATGTATTTAGTCCTTATATCAATGTTGGATAGTCTTTATCCATGTTTCCTAACAATCTTTGTGATTCTACTCTAAAATTGTATAATATTTGTATGTACATTTTCTCAAACTAATTAACTGTGCTCATGTATTTTATTATATTTTTTTTTGTTTTACTTGAAAAATTATTATTTAAAATCAAAAGTTTAGAGTTTTTATTAAAAATTAAAAATGATTTTTCTTAATCAATGATTTAAAGGTTTTTGACTGTTTTAGATTTTAATATTATATTTTTCACATCACTGTTTTTATGTATTTTCTGTAGTTGTTAACTGAATGCTGTATTGCAAATCTTAACCAGTCAATAATATTACTAACACTAGTTCGTAAGGGCGTCCAAGACGCGTTTATTTTAACTCGTTACTATTAGCTGTGACTTTTATTTCATATGTATTTTATGTGTATCCCAGATTTTAAAGTGTTATCCAAATGGTTTACTATTAAAAAAATATATTGGACGATGCGGCCACGGACCAAATTATTTGATCTCTAAACGCTTTTTCATATTTTAGTCGAAATTTGTTGGCTTGGTATAAAAGGAGTTCAGACTGATTGCAAGAGCTTAGAGGTAGTTCTATATTTGAAATAACATAAAGAAGGTAACATTAGAAAAGAAGACTGTATCTAATGATGTAAAGGTGATTATTTTTTAAATATCACAACAAAATGCTCATGTCGTTAGCTTGGTCTGCCAAAAGATTCTATGTGATAAATGCGGTTATTTGATTTTCTATTCTTGCTTAAAAATATATAAATAAAATAATATTAGTTATTATAATGTCGACTGAAGATCATGATCTCTGATGTAAGCTGATCTCACGTATTTTAAGTTGATGTTAAACATTATTGCGCAGTATGGTCTAGCATTAACTCGTTCATAAATTGTTCACACCTAGGCGAGTATGCCTTCGTGACTATTCATAATATATAAATTATAGTAGACTATTAAAGTCTGTTGCTATTGTGTTTGACGCGATTTGAACACACCTTGAGCTTACAACTGTAATTTCTACGTAAAAAAAAAATAGACAAAATATTATTATTTCTTTCACCCACCAATGAATTAAATCACAGACCTTACTTTCTACAAAATTTTGTAGATACTGAAAAAATATTTAAAAGTTCTTAATGTAGTTGAATATTAAAGTTATTATCTGATGTAGACTAGACCCAACTTTCAGTTGTGTTGTTCCAAATGTTAGCTTATGAACGAGTTACTGCAGCGCACTACTATACATGTACGACGTACTGACGAGCTTTTTAATTATAATTTCAGTAATCAACATGAATTTAATACTTCACTTAAAATGCGTAACCCATTCGTTACTATGTAATGTTTAAATAGTTGGTAAATCTGTTTACCATTGTCTCTGACTATATACCGGTATGATACAAATAAATAGATTAAAACATCTTTCTTTTGTTTTATTTTAATTAGTTGGTAAATGTTTAATAGCTACCTGCATCTATTGCCAATGAAACAATATGTTTGGGTGCTTGCCAGTTTTTTCGTGTAGTGTATTAGGAAAATGTACAGAGACGGACTGGATGTTTGTTTTAACCGACCCAATTTTGGGATCTCGCCAAAAAGGATCGTGTCCATCGTTTAACTGAGTGAAAAATTTGCGCGTCCTGCCTAACGGTAAAGAATAGATGGAGCACTGGTGATCTATCGCCACATTAACACATATTTTGTCTGTGGCAGAGGTATATTTACGTTCCAGCAGGCTAATTATTGACTATCGCTATCTAGGATCATCGCTTGAGTAGTCAACCGAGATACTAGATAGCCAATAGGCCTGTGACCTGGGATTGGATAAACAAGTCTAGCAAAGTAATTTGATCACTTGATCACTGTCTTTCATCGATTAAATTCATTAAAACAAAGCGCCCAATAAATATTTATAAAAGTTGACTCCGGATAGCAGAGTGGTATCGACGGAGTGGTCACCCCGATCAAGTACCACTGCGCGACCAAATGTGGTTCAATTCCTGCTTGGGATAAATATATGAGTTATCCACAAAGGTTTGTTCTAAGTGGGTATTTCACTATGACAGTGATATGATAGTTTGTGATACACAACACAGGGGTTAATTGCCTTAGTAGTAGTGGGTATGAGTCGCTTTTTTAAATAAAAGAATCAATAAGATAATGAACTTTTTCCGCATTAAAAAATTATTTAACAATTGCATTAATTACTACGTTCCCAAATCCATCTCTGCTTTTCGAACAGAGATAAATCACGCGAAGAGTATTATGTAAGTTCAGACTGTTCAGAGTCAATGTTACTACCGCTGCATCCGCATACCACCATGGACATTGTCTCTTGTATCACAAGTTTATACAAAGAAAGCAATTGGAAGGAGATAGTCCATAGGTACCACGACCATCCTGATAGGAATAAGGTGTTATGGGTTTACCCTAGTGAGGAGAACTTTAAGTTTTTGAAGACTTGTTTGAAGGAGCTGCAGTGTGATAAGATTGTTAGCGTCGGCTGCGGGTCGGGCCTCCTCGAGTGGATGATCACGGAAGCTACCGGTAATTGTGACATATTTTGAATAATTCAATGTGTTCAGTGGTTGTGTGAGGTTTTAATGAGGATATTAAAATTGGAATCGGGGTTTTTGTGGCTTCTATCTATCCCCGAAGAAGCAGGTGTTAGCCACACTTGCTTATTCTGACTCATCACTTAAACATCGTGTTTATTTATATGATAAATTATTTAATTTAACGGGCAGTCTGTTACATTTGTAACTGTGGGTTAAACATTTGAAATTATGGCTGTTAATGTAGTTACCTACTCTTATAAAATTCAGTCTTTCGGAAGGTCTTTTTTTCTATACATAAAACTGATCCGAACTGCGATTAGTTATACACCAAGAACATTTTTAAATATATCTTAAACAAGAATTTATCGCGAGACTTTTTTTGTTTTTTTTTTTTTTTTTTAATAATAGTATAAAAGAAAAATATTGCATCGTCTATTCCATTATTTCAGGTTTACCAGTGTCTGGAATAGAGGTAGACGGGGCGTGGTGGCGCTGTAAATACGCCCCTCCAACTTTTATACCTCTCCATTTCGCACCCGCGGAGTTAGACAAGGACACAATAACTCTACTGCAGAGAAATACACACACCGCTTTACTGTTCTGCTACTTCAACAATCGCCCGGCGTTTGAAGACTACCTCAAGTATTATAATGGAAACGTGTTAATAATCATAGGTCCGCATCAGAAAGGGGTACATACAGACCCCCAGCCATTCGATGACGTCAGCAACGACTGGATCCTCCACAAATCACAAGAGATCAGAAGTAGCGGGGATTTTATAGCAGTCTACACAAAACACAGTGTAGAAACGCATTCCATTTAATAAATAATTTACAAGTTTCTAATATTAACAGTCTTTTTTATAAAATTTTAAGCCTGGTCACACTGCGTTTACAGCTCAGTGTGGCCAAGCAATTAAATGCTAACAGTATTTACAAACAAAATATTTGTTAAGCAACATTTACAATGATTACATTTTATTTAAGCAATTCGTTTCACTAATTTCTTTTATTTCAAATCAAACTATTAAAGTTAGGGTCATCATTACATATGCACGCTATATTACAATAGGAACAAGTTATAATATTGCAGTGATGGGCCAATAAAATAATAAGGGACATAATTATTTAACTTATAAATACATGATTGCCGGATATTTTGCGAAATGCCTATAGAAAACCCTAAAACATAAGCTCCATTTACTAATAAGGATCGTGTTTTATAAAATACAAATTGGCCCAAATACATATTACGTAATTAAATTCACTTTTTTTATTACTCCGTAACATTAAAATGTTGCACAACAAATAAATCTATCACAAGAGGAGTTATCATAAACAGCTCATTCTTTCAAATTTATAACTATAAAAAATCAACATTTACTATTTAGTCTAATTCTTCATCAGTTCTATATTCTTTACGTTAATCTTATTGGTGGTCGGTCTTATTGCGTTCATCATAGGGTCCATTATGCTTTGAATACATATGGGAATCTCGTTTGTCGGGCCCTCACTCGATCCTTCGAGTAAAACCTCTTTCTGATTCATAATAGGGACTTCACTGATCATTCTATTAACTTCATCTTGTTGACATCCCGTCTCACTGTCGAGGAAGTGGAACTCGTTGTGCATCGGATACAAGCCTTCCAGAGGATAAAACATGTCGAGCCGCGGCAGAAGCTTGTTATCGTCAGAGTTGTCATCTATCTCGATGACGTCATTCTGTTCCTCTGACGTCTCTTGAAGACCTACGCCAGATAGATCCATGAGACCAGAGTACTTCTCTCCGATCAGATTATCTAACAAATACTGGTCTATGATTGGCTGGTTTGCCGCAGTGTTGTTCATCGTTATGTTATAGAACGAATCAGATTTCACTTCATTCTTTATTTCGCTCATGTTTTTGTGTATATCTTCCAGTGGTGGTGACGCTTTATATTCTCGAGTTATTGTCGAGTTGTTAAGAAGATTTGCGTTACACATTCTTTCTAAGCTCGGCGACTGGGTGTTCTGTTTAATCGTAGACTCCAATTTGATGTAGCTGGGGTCGTTGGTTTGTATCTTCTGCGGCGGCGGGAGCATCGTCATGGAGTTCACGTTCAGTTGCTGGTTGAACGAGAATATTTGTGCATTGCTGTTCATCTCCCCGTCAACGGGTGTGGTAGCGGTATCCGCCAACATTGGTTCCTGAGGATAAGCCATAATGATGTTCGGTGACTCACTCAGCGACGGTTCTGGTTGAAGCTGCATGAATTGGGTTGTGATCAAATTGTTGAAGGTGACGGGACTGCCCAACCCGAACCTCTCATTGTCCTCTAGTCTTCTAAATGCCATCTTCTGCTGTGAGTGAAACATGTTCACCTGATCCGGTCCTTTCAATATGAGATTGCTTTTGACGGATATTTTTGGCTTTTTTCTTGGCACGCCTTCGTGTTCCATTGGTATATTTACGGGAGAGTTACAGAAAGACGGCACGGGCAATATCTGTGTCGGTTTTATAATGGGCCCGGTCACTTTGTTAGGCATGGATATTTTGTCGACTGGCTTCAATGTAATGTTGTTTCGTAAAGTTTTCTGGGGCGCAGGAGGTAGTCTGATAGGGAAATTGTTCATAATGTTATTGCTCATGCTGCTCTGTATAGAGCAATGATTTGATACTAAAGAGTTCACGGTACTGTGTTGTAAAAGACTTTGTTCCATGGATACCGATGGGTTGAGGAAATGAAGATTGGATGGGGTGGTGTCATAGGTGAGCAGGTGTTGGGCAGGGTACTGGTGCCGGTCCATCATGGTGTCGTTGGAGCTCTCGGAAATGAGGCAGTCGGAGTTGTTGTCCTCCTTGCTCGCTTGGTTGTTGATGTCAGACGGCTGGGGCGTGTCGTTACTGGCCGTGGCGCAGAAGCCCTTGATGAAGTCCGGCGGCAAGCTCTCCGAGAGACTGTCACAGTCGTACACTTCTATTGGAATCTTATTGACAGTCTTCGGGGAAGATTCTTTGCTCGGCTCTGCATTTCTAGAACTTTCACTGCTCGTGTTCTCACTGGGTATCGTCCAAGCGAGTTGTTTATTAGCTTTATTTTTGTTTAGGTCTATAAGCATCTGAATGCCGTCCTTATCTGGGTGTGTGGTTAGATGCAGGACATACTTCTCCTTGTTGACAGTCTTGAAAGGACAGTAGGGACAGCGGTGGACGTCGCTAGCAGTAACGTTGGGATGTTTGGAGATCATATGGGATGTGAACACGGTGGACTGGATGGCCGTGTATGGACAGTGCTTGCATTTGTAAACACTCTCGTTCGTATGCTGTTTTTTGTGTCGTCGCAACGAGTTGTGATCGCCAGTTCTAAAGTTGCATTTATTGCACTCATAAGGTTTATCTCCTGCAAAAAATAGAATTCGAATGATAAATAACTACTATCTCATGTGCTCTTCATTATTTTATTATGTCCTATAGAATAAGCCGAAAACTTCGAAAACATTGCTAGTTGGCAAGCCTTCATACCATTGTCGTCCATTCACAATATTTTATGTACTTTTAAGTCATCACAGATGAGGCGCAATAATCTTTGTCCGCTTATATTCATTATACAACTCAACATGTATAAACTTAAATTTTACTTAAATAAACATCACAGGCAAAGTGTTTAAAGGATGTTATTAGGCTTAGGTAGTAGAACTATTGAATCCTTATTATATCCTATAGAGCTGATAAATAGGAGCATAACTTCTTAAAAACATACCTGTATGTGACCTAATATGCATCTTCAGCTGATCTTTCCTGGCCGACGTGTAGTCACAGTGCAAGCACTTGAAGGGCTTCACCTTGTCGTGCACCTCAGACACGTGCATCAGCATGCGCCGCTGGTTGCTGAACTCCCGCTGGCAAATGGAACACTGCACGGGTGCAGTGACACGCTTGTGAACTAGCTTGTGCTTCGACAATTGATTTGCATTCTTAAAAGATTTTGAGCAAATTGTACCTGTAGATAAAAGTTGGTTTTAATGACAAGAAATAACAAATTTATTAATATTAATTCAGTGGTTTTATTAGAGAGTTTGTACACAGATTGACAGATAAATTAATTTTTTTCAATGACTACTTAATTTAACTTTTGTTAAATTTATTACCATGAAATGAATAATCGTTTACATGTTGTTGCAGCATTTAATTTAGTTTTTTCTAGTCAAAGCCAAACCAAACAAAAAAGTTGTATTGAGTGATTAGTATAATCATGATTAAACCAATCTTAGATGTAAATAATTATTTTCTTATTTATATAAGTGTGGGTAATCATAATCTATATAATACTTACAAATATGAGCTTTTATTTTCCTATGAATATTCATATGGATATTGAATAATCTGTGCCTATTGTATGTCTTAAAGCCACAAGTATCACAGGTAGGTAGCTCCATATCTACTGAATGGACTTTCCACAAATGTGTGTGTAAAGACTCCACGGTACCCAACTCAGAATTACATTCCGGACATATAAGAGACCCATTTTTATGGCATTTCCTATGATATGTGAGGTTGTCAGCCTCTTTCAGACGTACCCGGCACCCATTAGTTGAGCACAATTTTCCATATTTTTCTTCTAAACCCTGCTCACTTGTATCCACTTCTTCACTCATCTGATCAGATTTTAGTAAAAAAGGAATGTGTGAAGATTCTATCTCTTTTTGTTGTGAAGGTGATGGTATAGAGACTACTGTGGTGCTGTGTGGCTGTACTGAAGAGATGAGGTCCGGGGTGGCACTGGACACCTGTATCATGTTGCATGAATTGTTTACTGTGGCAGCACCTGACACACTGATATACTGAGGAGTAATCTCATTGTTATACACTATGTTGAAACTTGCATCCTGTATAATTTCTTTTGGATCAACCTTTTCAAAGTTAGGTGTACTCATCTTGTTCAATTCATCAACTGATATGAATCCTACTCCTTTAGGCAAGTTATTGTTGGCACTGACAGCATCCGGTAGTATTTCTATTTCTATGACCTGCGGTATTTTGAGGTCAGTCACATTCTGTGCGACGGGTTCTGCAGCTGGTGGATCATTGTTTGGAATTTCTTTTTTTAATTTGGCATTTTTAAGCGCTATTTGCACTAGACTTTTAACCATTTTTTTAACATCTTTAATGCCCATTTTGTGATGATTACGCAGGTGGGTTCGAAGGGTCTCCTCGGCGTCGAACACGCTGGTGCAGCCGGGGCAAGGTATTCGGATGTTATCGGCGAGGCCATTGCTCTTAGCTAGTTCTGTGTGGACGGTGAACAAATGAAACTTGATGTCGTCCTCGGCCAGGGCCATGTAAGGGCATGCTTCACATTTGAAGAATGCAGTGGATCCTACTGATTTTTCTTCGTAAGACATGACCTTCTCCTTGGTAGGTTTTATTTCTTTTGCAGTTTGAGTTAAAGTTCCGTTTACATTTAAGATAAATCCTTGGACAGACATACTTCATGGCACAAAAGCACTAACCCAAACTTGAATAGACCAACAGTACATTAATTAAAATAAACAATGCATTACACACAGCTGTAAACATCGGAAGCCATTATATTTTTACGTATCGATTCAATTACAATAAAAAGGGATAGCATAATCAAATGCAGCTTCGTGTGACAAGAACCAAATATGCAATTGCTAAATATTTTGTTTTACTAGAAGGGAAACGCAATTTGACAGAATGACAGCAGCTGTTAAAATAATAATATTAGAGCTACACTTTGCTTTGCACACTATATCAATTTAATTATTCCAAATTTATAAATCGACTAGTTGTCTATAGTCTTTGTTATTAAACTATATTGCTAGTCTATGGCCGGCTAAATGACTGACGTATCCCATTGATGTCAGTGTTTAGCATCGTGTAAATTTCTTATCAAAGTTAAAGAAAAACTGCAAAAATGAGCGTAAGTATACGAGATTTATGCTTTATTATCAATAATTGGTTCTTGTGCACAGTCGTTATATGGTTTCTTATTGTAATTTCAGTTGGAAATAGAATCAATGATCCGCTACACGTCGCCTATCAACCCGGCAGTTTTCCCACATCTCACAGTGCTCCTCCTCGGAATCGGCATATTCTTCACGGCCTGGTTCTTCGTCTATGAAGTGACGAGCACAAAGCTTTCAAGAGATCTATTCAAGGAGTTAACACTATCACTGGTCGCTGCACTTTTTTCGGGATTCGGAATTCTCTTCTTGCTATTGTGGGTTGGAATCTACGTGTGATACCGATGTAAATGTTAGTTTGTAAGCTATGTATAGCATTCCGAGTGTGGTTAGCAAGAAGATTGGTTCTGTATGACCCAATGTTTGTATCTAATAAATTTTATATCTAAGAAAAGATTGTTTTTATTTTTATCACTTTTAATCTTTATTATGTATAAAAGAGTATTGCTAAAGAAATAATGCAAAAAATCATTGTTTATTTTGTGTATTATTTAGATTATAATATTGAGTTGTGTTAGCTCAGTTGTTGACTGATTGGATTTCTAATAAAAGTCTTTAGGTTTAATACAATGAAATTCCTGATTTCATTGTCTCAATATTATTTTTTGTTGCATTTGTTACAAGGACCCGCCATTAACCATATAATCAGTACAGCCTGTAAATACTACTGTATGTCTATTTATTGAAGAAAATAACAATAAATAAATAGCAAAACATTTTAATTTTCTTTCATTTCCATGTAGTACCACTTACTGACGAGGCATACATAATGAATATTAATGTTTTCTTATATGAATAACAATGAAAGAAATATATCTAAAATAAACAAAAATTATACCTACTTAAGCAAATTATAAAAATGGAATTTATGTAAACTCAATTGGCTTAGACTTCAATATTTCTACACTTATTACTAATAGTTTACCATGTTCTTGTCTAAAGCCTGGGTCTCACAGCAAGTGACAATTTGTTGCCTGCCCCTGTCACACACAGCGAGATCTATACGAGAATTTCAAAAGACAGAGTGCAGCGGAGCACCCTTATTAGCTATGTGATCCCGGCTTAAAGCGGTGGTCATACAAAGCGAATACTCGCTGTGTGTGTGTATCTGTGAGCTGTGTGTGCATCTCTGAGCTAAATTTCATATGAATAGGTACATATGTTTAGTTTTTTGCACAAAAGAGTAAGGTTCAAATTTCAATCCATGTTCACAAACTATGATAAACTTAAAAACATAATATTAGTAGGATTTAAATAGTTTCTAACTTCGGACGTGACCGGCATACAAAACGTTGGTGTCGGTTTTTTTTCTAAAATAGAATAACAAGATTAACACGCCAAAAAAAAAGCCTGGGTACCTAAACTAGGCGATAGAGCAGGATAGAGCAGTTATAAAATGACATAAAAAATACTTAGGAATTACCTATACCTACCTAAATTACAATCGGCTATAAATTGTGGTACACGGTGCGCAGTGCCTTACACTCCTGTCTGACATTTGGAATTTGCAACGACTTGCTTCGGACCAGCCATTTTTATAAAATTTATTACGATGTATAAACTAATTATTGTCAACAACATCGGTCTGCATTTGCTCGGCCAGCTTCTCTCGTTCGCGGCGGAAATCGTCGTCCAAGAGAACAGTCTCATGCATGCGCTTCGACGCCAGCGCCTCGATGCGCCCGTACAGCGTAGGGTGGGTTAGCACGAAACTACTGTTAAACAAAGCTGGTTTTTAATACAACTGGCTTAAACTCTAAATAGCATACAATTGAGTTGTAAGAATATTTATTTAATGATATTGCAGTAAACTTCTTGACTTATAATTTAAACTTGGTTAATCCAAAGGTAACAGAGGAGCAGTAGTTTATGTCTGAACCAAAACAAAAAGTAGGTATAAAGATATACCTCTTTTTTTTTAATTCAACCCACGCCGAGGGCACGGCGGCGTGGGGATATGTCGGACTTACCTACACCGACTAAAAACACCCCGGTCCCGTCCTTGCCTTTGCCGGAGACGCGGGGTCGCTTACGCGGCCTCGGCAGGTAATGAATGATATACCTAGACTGTTACTTAAAGCAGAAGCTAAGTATTTAACCATAAATAAGTAGGTATAAGTACCTACCTACTCGTATCAATTTTTTTTTGCAAGTGGTCATAGTTAAACATAAGCGGTTTGCTAATATTTTTTAGATTGAGTTTCAAGTATCGTACTTAAAGTCCCGCACGTCGAGGCGGTACAGCTGCGTGATCTCCACAGCCACGACAGTGGCCACGCGCTTGCTGTCCTTCATGAGCAGCGCCACCTCGCCGAAATGCGAGCCGTCTTCCAAGTGACATACCTGCCAAGCGCAAGGGTTTAACGTTAAAAACAAATACACAAAGTCATGTTACCGTTTTTATGGCGTTAGCAAAGATACCTTAAATCTGCCATCAATAAATTGCACATTAGTTAGTAATTATCTACTCTAAAATGCTTTCGACCACTTTTAGGGGGCAATCCATGAGGGGCAAGATTTATCACGGTGTTTGCGGAAACTGTGGGTTATTAAAATGATATAGGTAGGTACTGAGGTAGGCTTACATAATAAATTATTATCTAACTACGACACTTTAGTCTCGTACCTCAACACCTTTCAGTGAGTACACAGCCACAGTGCCGGTGGCTATGAAGTACATGCAGTCGCCGATGTCCCCTGCCCGCACCACCAGGTCATTGGAGAGGTACACCTCGGGGCGCAGGCAGCCCAACACGGTGCCCACTACGCTCGCCGGCACGTCCTCGAACAGCTTCACCTTGTGCACCAAAGTACGACACGTGTGCAGTTTGATCTCATCGCGGAGTTCGTCTAAAATGCAGAAAAAAAATATTATTATTATGTATAACTGAGAGATGGCAAAGCTGTTACAGCTTTCCTATATATGTGGCATTTTTCAGTATATAGAGAAAACATAATATGCACAAAAGAGAGAAAAATTAGTGGGTATTGGAAGTGTGAAATAATGTGCCTCGTAGACACTAGACATCGAGGTAGGTATCATTTAAACTTATGCCCGGAAATTCCTACGTCTATAAAAAAAGGCGATAATACTTGAGAGGCAGGTCAGCTCAGCTTCTTCTTTAAAGTACCGCTCCTGGTACCGATACTGGTAAAAGGCGCGAACTCGCTTCTTAAGACTGAATGGAAACTGCCTGTATTTCATGTACTCCTGGTGGAAAAGATATTGTAAAGTTAAACGACATAAAATATTTTCTCACAATTTTTGTCCGATGCCTCGTAGTGAACAGTGACAGCAAAGAAAGAAAATAAGTATGTACTTAAATTTGTGTGTCCCTCGGCCCAAGTAGAATAACTATAACTTTGCAAAATTTTAGAAATTTGCTGATAACATTTAAAATGCTAACTTAACAGATAGGTAAGATTATAACTATTTTGAACTTCATAAATTATAACTATTTTGATCACGTCAGCTTTCAATTAAAAAAAAGTGCATCATATTGAGACCATTCGTTTAGGACGCCTCAGACAGTTACACAGACAGACAAGTCAAACTTATACCACCACTCTTTTGCGTCGTTGGTTTAAAACAGCTTTGCAGTCGACGACGATGATTGCTAATTCGTCTTCAAGTCGTCCTTACCTCCACTTGGTTCATGAGTCCCTGGTACCGCAACGAGGAACCGAATAACGTCAGGTAACTCTTGATGAGAAACACTTAAAAAATAAAATAATATGGATTACTGGTTTGTATAAATAATAGTATACAAACATGTTTTGACTACACGATTAAAAGAATTGTGTAAGAAAGAGAAAATCAGCGGAAAAGCATAGAGATCCTTAGAAAAACGTTTGGTGGAAAATTTTAGACAGTACCTAACTAGTTAATTACATGGCACGTTGCCACCGAGAAAATAATAAGTTTATCTAAGGGCTTACCTAAAGTAAACACCATAAACATAGCTGCATACACAATAATGACGGCATGAAAAAGAATTTCTTCTGGTTCATTCGAACGAAACATTGTAAAACCGGTTCCTGAAAAAAAAACCGCTAATAGAATTATTTAGTTACCTTTGTATGGTCATACGGTCACACAAAATTAATGCTTTTTCATAAAAGGATAGAGTGAGATGGTACAACTGTGTGTATAGAAGAGCCTTTAACGAATGACGACGAATGGTAGCGAGGTCGTTTGCCCAAGATCGTCACTTGCGGAGGCTCACTAACAGATGACTCACTAACGATTATCTCTATTCATGTGCTCTCTACCATATGAGTTTACGTTATCTACTCATGTGCTGTACTTGCACGATGGGATACCAAAGTAAGACGTAAGTTAAGACGTATGTTGATATTAATAAGTACCGAAGAATGCGGACAGTGTGATAATAACAGCCTTATTGTAGCGGACTTCCCAGCTGTACAGCAGCAGATCAGTCGGGCCGTGGATACGTAAGTAGTAGTTGTATTTGCTCGACATTTCGCCCCACCCTGCATGAAACCAAATAATATGTATTTATTCATGAAGTATATTGAAATCACTTGGTCATGTGAGATGATGAAAACCCGTAGAAGAATAAAATACAAGTGAAATTAACAAAGCCTTAAAAGAGAATGGTGGCAGTGGCACTAATATAAGCCATTATTTTGCTCATTACGAACTTACCGACTTAGTTAGATTGGCTTTCAGTCTCACCGAAAGCAGCTGAATACAACGCAATGAGTACCTAACTGTCTCCAGGAACCAGTTAATTTGTAATCATATTATCCTTGTTATGGACACCGGGGTGGACGACCTGATGACGCCAATATCATGCGGAATTGGTATACTGACAGTAGTAATAGAAGACTGCTGGTAGATACATGAGGCAGCTGCACCAGTGCGCCGTGATCAAGAACACCACCACGAGGCGCACCAAGCCGTGCACGATGTAAGACTCCGTGAAGATCTGAACACAAACACTGATTGTGTACAATCCAGTTATACCGTACAATACATTTTAGTGAAGTTGGTTTTTATTGCCGCAATTACCTGAACTTACTACGTTTCGACAAAGTTCATATTAGTTTGTAATTCTTTCGTATCGATCGGGGAACAATTTTTCTCAGGTAAAGATTTCACTGTAAAGCTTTTTATTGTGTAAATAAAAAAAGCTCTTTTTATTAAATCTAAATTAAACGAATCATTAAAGAGATAAACGTTTGTACTATTTAAAAGTACTTGTAGAAGATAATCATAACTTTTTCATCATTATCGTCCTATGCTAAACTTATCGAATCAAGACGAAGTCAATCTGACCACTCACCCTGAGAAAACTCTTCAGATCATTCTGCACGATGTATATCCTAGCGGTCCGGAGCAAGGACATGATGTGGCCGATGAGAATGTACCGAGAACTAAGGCGGTGCTTTAAGAAGATGTAGGCGACGGGCATGCACGATATCAGGTCGACAAGGAACCAGCGACGGAGGTAGTGACTAAAAAGGACAGTTCATTTGAATAAGTTGTTCATATAACCGTCTATATGTGAGATCATACTTTATATCATACTAGCTGTCCCCCGCGACTTTGTTCGCGTGTTTTAGTTTCATCGGTTTTTCATTTTTGCAACATTTTTCATTTATGCTCCACTCCTATTGGTCGTAGCGTGATGTTATATAGCCTATAGCCTTCCTCAATAAACGGACTATCCAATACAAAAAAGAATTTTTCAATTCGAACCGGTAGTTCCTGAGATTAGCGCGTTCAAACAAACAAACAAACAAACAAACAAACAAACTCTTCAGCTTTATAATATTATATAAGTATAGATTTGTATTATCAACATACTATCTGTTATTAATTTCTCACTGTTCAAATAGGTAACACTTGCAAAAGCTATTAAATTGAAATGATAACAGGAAATTCTTACCATACAGTCCAACTTTTAGTCATAACAATGGTACTTTCTTTGGAGTTTATATATCCAGTATTAATTTTCACCAGTAAATCTAAGAAGCAGATAGCATGGAGACCCAGTAGAATCCGGTCTGTCATGTGGATTTGCATGTTGTCTACAGGACGCAGAACGAAGAACAGACGGAATGTAGAAAGACCCATGTGGATGAGATTCACTGAGATCATGAACGTATTCCAGATTATACTGAAATAGAATTGCAGCGGTAATTTATACAAGTTTCCATATAAAGTTAGTGGAGAAGTTATCATGAGATAGCGGTGAAGAGGATTGCCCTGCCTAGACTCTGCGTAAATCGGCCACCGGCCACAGTGGTGGTACGTTTGCGCCGTGCCTTAGCATTACATGTTTTTCTTAGCTTCTGTGATGTTGTTCTGTGCAGTTTGACTTCAAAGTGTAATTAGACTCCGACGCAAAAAAAAAATGTTAAAAATTTTACGTGTCTGTCTGTGTATCTGTGTGTTTATTTTTGGCCTACTATGCCAAATATTCTCCTAAACGAATGGACCGATTAAGAGCGGTTTTTCGTTAGAAAGCTTCCGTGATGGTTTTTGGAATTTAAGATCTGTTCAGGATTTTCAAAATAAACAGCAATTTTCTAAATTTTCTAAACTTTTCAAATTAACTTAGTTATTTTATAGTAGACTATCCATGCTTTACGTAACTTTTAAAATGTTATTACTAACGAGAACAAGCTGAGCGGGTGTATTACCCGTCCCCCTTCCTCGAGCAGCAGTCTCTGTCGCTCGGCAACCACGGCCGAGTAGCTTCGGAAGTACTCAGACGTCACCGGGTGGTGCTTCGTGAGCTGGCCCAGCTTCCTAATGCCGCGGATGCAGCGCCCCACTGTGGTAGTTTTCTTGGGCAACATACTATCAGAACCTGACAAAATAATGCTGTTTCTAAAATGCTGGCCTGGTACATGATTTCAAATCATTTCAGGGGCTTTAAAACTTTCGGTGGATACATTTTTGATCGAGAGAATCGGATTTATATTTCAGTTTAAAGTAGAAATTTGTTTTAAAGTTATTTCGCAAAATTAACTTAAACCGTCTATTTTAGTAAGTAGCTTCAGATCCTGAGATGCAATTGGTTTAACACAACCAAGAAAAGACAAAAATATCTATAAGTGTCTTACTGAGTATTAATTTGTACATTGTATACAATGAGGATCATTACCAAGGTCCAAATCACATTTATGTTTCTTGTGCGACATGCTGTGCAATGTGAATTCTACGTGCAGCTTCCAACGTTCACAGTAAATAATATAAGTTATCAAGCCTCTGACGTCGCTTCGGCTTTGGTCCAAGACACAGAGTACTTTTAGTCCAAGATTTAACAACAGTTTTGAGAGTTTTGTTATGTAAGATTGACAGTGACAATCAATCTATAAAAGCAAGGAGAATATTGTTAATTAATATATTTAGTTTTATTGCAATCCTCTTTTAAGTGCTTGGTTCCTCGGAAAAGGAAAGAAAATCACCAATGGTTTAAAAACACTTGTGACACGAATTCAGGTATGAATATTCGAGAACTTTTGAGTAGATACACAAAGTAAGGGTCCGATGATATATAGAGAATAAGTTTTTTTATTTAATTCTTTTAGTTTAGCCGGTGCTAAACTAAAAGAATTAAATCGGACCCTTA
Source organism: Diachrysia chrysitis (assembly GCA_932294365.1). NCBI lineage: Eukaryota > Metazoa > Arthropoda > Insecta > Lepidoptera > Noctuidae > Diachrysia > Diachrysia chrysitis. The sequence continues at coordinate 11,820,366 of OW028652.1, read as the reverse complement.
CTTTGTAAGGAGGTTTGTAGAAGGAGCAATATCACTCGTACGTACTGACGTACGAGTGATATTGCTCCTTCTTCCCAAAACGGAGAAAATGACGAGTAAAGCTAGTTTTTACCGTAAAGGTTGACTGTAGAGTATGGACTAAGTAATGACTACCCTGTCTCTGCATTAGGCTAATTAAAACACAAGACACAGCTTTTATTTTTTATTAATGTACTTTATATAACAAAATAAATGCACTTACGAATACGAGTATATCTACAGTTTTAACATCACATTATTATTGTTATCACATATTACATACATATGTTTATAATTAGTCTACCTCCGGATGGGCGTGTTGCCAAAGTCCGAGCTGAACGGGCTGGTGTTAAACTTGAAGTTGTTGCCGTGGGTGGCTACAGTGTCGTTATTCTGAAATATAGAAAAAACCATTTTCTAGGAATTTTGTTAAGTATTTTGACTGAATGCCCTTAAATCGTCCAAAGTGAACCTGAATATAAAAGATGCTACTCGAAGAAGAAGCTCTTTAGCTTTTGTTAATACACGTGTAAATTCCAGGGGGTTTGGAGATAGCTTATTTCAATACTCAATACTCAATACTCAATTCTTTATTAGCATTCCATAAGTCAAATACAGGTGGTACATTTATAAGCTAGAATCATTATGGACCCGGTAGGGCACAGCTTAAAGAAGTTGGAGAGATATGCAAATTATTACTAAAATTATAATTTTTATATCTTAAATACTTTCATAAAACTATTTATTAATAAAAATAATATAAAAATGTTTCGTGTGGATGTAGATACTTTTGCTGTAAATATTGGTTTATCTGTTTATATGTTTATCTGTCTATATCAAAGCAACTTTTAAATAAGTTAGCCTACAAGATGAACAGTTCAGAGTGAGAATACTAAGTATTATTTTGGTAATATTATATAAGTATAATTGTAGCTGACCTTATCGTCCAACACAATGCCCTGCAAGGAGTTGTCGTCGCCTGGAGGGAAGTAGTCGTTCCGGAACTGTGGCAGGTCCTCGATGCCGATCAGGTCTGAGTCGTTGGACACGTCACTGAAAAATAAGCAATAAATAAGAGATAAATGTATCATACACAAAGTATGTGAAAACTGCTCAGCATAAACACTAACAGTCTATGTAACGTGCCAGATAGCCATCAATTAATTTAAAATGTTCTGAACATCTGATATAAGGCCTCCCAGTCCGATGTACCGACGACCTAAAAAGGTGGCCAGGGTCAGACTGGATGCAGAAAGCGGAAGACCCGGTGTTGTGGCGCAACTTGGGTCGAAGCCTATGTCCAGCAGTGGACCGCGATAGGCTAAGTTGATTTGTTCAACAGCTCATCTATTACCTGATTGCATCGAAGTCCGGTGCTTTGAGGGTCTCGTTCCAGATGGGGTTGGAGCCCTCGATGGCGTGCTTGTTGGTCCCCGGCGCGGCCAGACCCACGCGGTTCAGGCCCGAGTCCACAGACCCGTACTTGGTCATAGACAGGGCTTCGAGACGACGGTTGAGCCTGTAAGAGAGTTTGGAGAAGAGAAAATTAATTTTTGATCAAAATGTTTTTTTTTTTCAGTTTGATTTAATATCAGTCGAGTGTCTTTAATGAGACCAGGGCAGGAACCAGTCCGTGAAGTCTCCAGGTTTAGCAAACGCGTCAGCAGCGTTTCTCACGATATGAATAATACTTACGCCCTGGTCCTGATGATGAAGGTCACCAGCAGCACAAGACACAAGAAGCCGAGCAGAGCGGCGAGCGCGGCCAGCACGTAGATGGTGACGGCGCTGGTGTCGTCGACCAGCTCGGGGCTGGACCCGCCCGTGAAGTCCTCTAGGGTCAGCGAACGAGACAGCAGCATGTCCTGGATCGACCGCAGCAGAAGCGTGTTACTGCGGAGCCTGGATGATAAGAATAAGGTTTTTAAATAAATTTATGACTTGCTAAAATACAGCCGATTAAAATAATTATGATAATCAATAAATCAAATGTTGAGAACTGACAGCTTCCGACTGGAGAAGATGGCTGTTTTTTTTTAATTAACAAAAAAAATTGCAGAAGAATTATCATTCATGAATTGTTTTTATACCAACGCATTACTAGGCATCACCATACGGTGATGACGAGACTACTGCCATGTGTTAACGCCAAGAAGGAAGTCTATTGTCCATGGTGAACGCCTTAGGTGGTAGGGCTGTAGGAGACTCACTGCTCGATCTCCTCGGCGGTGGCGGGGATGTGGTTCCGGATGAAGTGCGCGCGCACCTCGGTGCGGTCGTCGCGCGCGATGCCGGCCGCGTCCGTCGCGCGCAGCACCTGGTCGATGTTGCACGTCAGGCTGAATCCCGTCGAGAACGCGTCTGCTATCTAAATAAACATGCCACGACATACATTTTACATCTCTTATCTTATACTAGCTGTCTCCCGCGACTTTGTCCGCGTGTTTTAGTTTCAACGGGTTTTAATTTTTGCAAGGTTTTTAATTTGTGCTTCGCTCCTTTTGGTCGCAGCATATGTTATAACTCGTCAGCTTTATATATTAGTAAAGATTACATGGGTTATTTTGTGTTCGGGTCGCCTTGTAGTACAATTGGATACAGCTCACCTATGTGATCACCAAGAGTACTAAAAACAGTCTTGCTAATTGTAAAAACTAACTTCTGCATTGCAGGATGGAAATACATTTAAAATACTGTATTCTGCTGAATCTGGTAAGTCTGGAAGCCGACCCCAACATACCTTGGGAAAAGGCTAGGCAAAAGAGAAATGAAATTTATTAAGCGTCAAAGTTTTTGGCTGGACCTAAAAAACGAGATCCATTTCAAAACAGAAACCATTGATTTTACATTTTGTTGAAATGGATGTGGGATGTTTGTCGTCTGATCAACAACAATTGGGTCAAAATACCCACCGAATGGTTTCCTTCACGAGGCTCGTCAACGGGGAAGACAGAGGCGGAAATGGCAAATCAAATCAAAATCAAAATCTCATTCATTTAAAATAGGCTACAAAGTAGCACTTTTCAAATGTCAAAATAATAAAATAGACAGCGGCCCGATTCGCCCACCCTACAGGCAGGATGATGGGTATAGTTTTTGACGGAGTAGTCAATAATAGCTCGATATCACTGCACCTGTCTTAGTATCTCTACAACACTCTTGGTTGACTGGTAGAGAATGTCTAAGGCATTAAGTCTGCCATTGTACTGTTTTTTGTGTGCATGAAGTTTAAATAAATAAATGGCTTTAGATTGAAACAATTACAAATAAAGTACGGAGGCCTTTTCCTGCCAGTGGTACTAGCTAGCGATAACAATAAAGTTAAATACATATTAAATTCAGCTCCTCAATACTTAACAATAGGATGGAAATGTATTAAGTGTTGAATCTAAGTTTACTAAAACTAGTTGGTACTTACAAATTCTCTGTTCGCGTCGACCACATCCAGGGTGTTGTTGAACAAGAAGTAGACGCGGTTCAGATGCGTGATAAGGTAGATCTTCACGTCTGTCCGGGCAGTCGCATCCCCTACAAATAGAAAATTATTTGTTTTTCTAGTTTTCATTTTTAATATTATGTTGAGGGAAGAATTACTTGTTGGTCTAGTGGTTTTAAGCGTGACTACCCAGCGCGAGGTTTTGGGTGGTTTCGGTAAATGGGTCACAAATTGGTGGTAACTTTTTGTCATTAACAGTGGTATTATGCTAGATCACAGTAAAGAAATATTATTAATTCTAAAGGCAATTCACGGTCATGCTACCCTGTCACATGGTGCTGAATCAAAAATATGATCGTGAATGTGCTACTGGTCGGTCAACCCTCCATTTAAAGACCTCGTTTGGACCCCTGCCAAATTTCACTATGCTTACTTTAACTCTGCCTGCTTATAACTTTTTGCATTTTTTTCTACTGTGATGACTTAAGCTACTTTTTGTCGATAGCCGACATAAGTTTTTGAAATTTAAGATATGTGTAAAAGTCTCAGCAGTGGGATGATAAAGGGCAGTAAATGATTATGGTTATGAACTTACTCGTATCAGTAGCCACGACTTCGAATTCGAACATGCCGACCATGGTGTCCAAGGGGTTGATGTTGAGTGAAAGGATACCACTCTCAGGGTGCAGGATGAAGGCGGATTCCTTCACAGTCTCCAGCGTAGGGTCCACTACCATCGTCGAGAGGTCCATCGTGTACCTTATATCTAGGTTCTCGGTATGCGTCGCCTGAAACAATGAGTGTGGTTTCACTGTGGTTTGGGTGGTGTGGATGTTGGTTTAACTTACCTATTACTAATGACTTAATGACTTGAAGATGCTCTAACCTTTGATGTGGCTTTATTTAATTATGTTAAAGTAAAGTAAGTATTTACTTTTGACTGTATCAAAGACAACTAGAATCCAAAAGATTTTTCAAATATGTTTTTAGATCTTTTAGCGTTACAAATTCGTTGAAGATTCAATGTATTTTCAAAAAAATACATTAATTTAATCAATTCAATTCAATTTTATTTATCTTAAAAAAAATACCTTAACAGTGAGCAGTTCTCTGTTCGGCGTGTCCGTCTCGTAGATGCCGGCGGTGTAGATGTCTCTCTCAAATTGAGGGCGCGGATCAGCTTCTCGCACCTAAAACAAATGTATGCAATCAGCTAATTGAGTTTAAAAAGTTTTTTTGCATATTCATAGCTATTTTAAGCTCCGATAAAAAAGAGGTGTGGAAACAGTTCACAAATGGATAAATGATTTTGTTGGTTTTTTTTGTTTGAATCCTGATTTGACTCGATATAAGTTCTATATTTATGAAGATTATTTCAACCATTCAAAAATTATTACGTTATTTTTCAAAAAAATACTGGTCTAAGGTTTTTTTTTTTATTTTTTTTGCTTTGATCTCCTAATGAGCTCCTAAAATGAAGAGGAGTTTAAGTGTGCATACATCAACGGTGAGCAGCAGTGCGGAGGCGGGCAGCACGGGCGCGCCGGGCGCGAGTGGCGCGTTGGCGGCCGCCAGCCGCAGCACGTGCTGCGCCGCGCGCGAGCGCTCCAGCTCCCGCGCCAGCGAGATCACGTTGCTACTGGCGTCCAACCTGAACAAGCCCTCCTCGTTGCCCTCTGCAAACGTACACTCATTTACAGAACGGGAAAGGAGATCGGACTACGTATGAAAAGGAAATATCTATTTATTCCACCAGATAGATGAAAAAAAGAAAAAAAAAATAACTAGTATTTTTTCTTTTATCAAATCAATGAAAAATGACAAAGTTAAAGCGCTTTAAAATTTTGATGTGAGGGCTTGTGACGTCACTTGTGGGTAAAAATTGTAGCCTCAAGTGACGTTACTCGAAATTTCCAGTCACTAAATCTTCCTCATTGTTTGTTTAATTAAAAGAAGAAAAAATACGTGTTTAATATTTTTTTTATATCTATGTAAGAAGTTAATAAAAATAAGTAGTCCGATCCCCTAGTACAACAAATCATCATTTCATTTAGCTGGAAAAAGACAATGATGAAAATGAATAATAAAATTAGGACAAAATACCTCCAAATGATTGGGAACTGAACAGTGCGAAAAAAATAGGTCATCTAGAGGACTAAGACATAATTGTAGATTTTGAGCATACAGGCTTTAATCAAAAATTCTGTTACACTCAGTGTAGTTTCGAGGCGTTTCGAGGCGGATGTTTATGAGAAGCAGTAGATAACATAAAGACTAAATTATTCTAATGCGAACCACCACACGAGTTTTAAAACATTTCATATATTGCTCTATAAGAGAATAGATGACTATCAGGGCACTCAATGCCACAAACAGTTGCAACTCGTCGACCTAATCGTGAATAACCAAAAACAAATTTTTAGTATAACATATTTATAATTCTTACCAATAATGCTGTAGTATATTTGGTGACAAAACTCATTCAATTCCACGCACATGTAGTTCTTCGGGTCCACGGCTAATGGTAGCCGGCGGGTCTGCAACAAACCAGCCTCTTTTTCTAAAATATAATGAACTTCGTTAGTATGCTTGGTAAAAAAAAAACTACTTATTTTAGACTAGCTGTTTTCCGCGGTTCCGCCCGCGTGGATGTCGGTTATCGCTGCAAAAAGTAGTCCTATGTGCTTTCTTTGGCTCTAGAGTATATGTGTACCAAATTTAATTTAAATCGGTTCAGTAGTTTTGGCGTGAAAGCGCGACAGACAGACAGAGTTACTTTCGAATTTTTAATATTAGGAAAGATGTTGTTCACTTTTATAATATTTTTCTTCTGAAATCCAGACTTTTCATAAAAAAAAGAAACTAATTACACCCGAAAAAAATATATTTTGGGTCACAAAAGTGCAATGAATATCGTGTCATCAACTAGCTCGAAGTAAACTCCACAACGTGAACAAACGTGTCACTACAAGGGTCAATATCTTATTACGTCACTTACTTAATGTTCAAATACACTGCTTCAGCAGTTTTAGATTTTTGGTCTCGAATGAAATGCGAAAAATTGGATATCAATTATAAATTTTGTAACCTGACTATACCGGTATAATCTTCACCCCTTTTTTATAGCTATAATCTTTCGGTAACACTCTGTAGATGGAATAAGTTCCGATACGCATGAATAAGTTACCAATAAAATCGACGGTGTCCGTGTGTACATTGAAGACGGGGTCTCCATGCGTGGGCACGAACACGAGCGTGAAAGAGATGTCCGTGAACAGAGGGCCTGGCTCCGTGCCACCGTCCGATCCTCGGATGGTCACCTGAATATCGACATTATCATCATTTCAGCTGAAGTATAACCAATGGACAAAGGTTGATTGGTACAAAATACCTTAAAGTATAAATAAATAAATGGACTAAGGCTTTTAACATAGGTTGCCAGCGACCATAGCAGTCTGTAGTACGTAGTAGTGTAGTTTGTATGTAAGCCTAGACACGCAAAGATTGAACATTTTCCATAACCTTAAAACGATAGTACTAATTTCAAGGCAATGTTTTTTATAATGATGCTCGCCTGGTCGCATTTGTCGCGAAACAACTGTAGCTCTGAAATCATTAGTCTGAAACTAAGTAGTTTCTACATCTGCAACAACCTCGCGTAAGCAAAGGCTTTTTTTTAAACGCTTTTTGTGATTTTAATAAAATCTCCATGTATATGGGGTATCCCAGTCTTGGAACATTTATTAGACTAGTTAGGTAAAGTCGGTTTAAAAGTATTACCTGAAATTCATTGTTGTCTAGAGGTAAGGGCTGAGATAGATAAAGTTCGCCGGTATTGTCATTGAAGTTCCGCATGGCGAAGTATTCAGCGGCTGTAAAAGTTATTGGAATATTAGCATCTGGTATGGAAAACGACAGTTAAGTTAAGCATCAAGGACAAACCCACCTTCAAAAGCGGCCTACAAGTAGGGTTGCCAGACGTTCGGATAAAGCCGGACACAATCAGGCTTTTTGGTCGCGTGTCCGGCCAAATTAGACAGCGGCCAATGGAATGTACGGCTTTTAAGTTAATTATTTATTGTTGTTTCCTCAAATTTAAATGACCTCAAGATTCTATAGTAAAAGATTTGAGAGTTTTGTTTTATTTAAAAAAAATGGTCGTATCATCACAACACGAATTAACAAAAACGCAACACGAATTGACAAAAAACGAATTAAGCATGAGGCTTTTTCACCCAAATGTCCGGCAAACCTAGCTGGTCTGCCCAGATTTTCGATTTCAAGACCAGGGCCTCTAGACAAGTAACAATGCAACAAGCGATAACGCTGATCGAATCGCTGAAATGTATGGAAGTGACAAGTCCAAGTCACGTGACTTATCGAAACAAAATGTCATTTCTATACATTTAATGTCATTGAAGCGATTTCTATCATCGTAAACGCTTGTCGAAATGCCACTTGTCTAGGGGGGCTGGCCACCCTACCTACAAGAGTAAAGTCTAGTAGGGAAAGGGCAAGGTGACATTCAAGGCGTACCGTCTCCGGTAACGGTGAAGGTGACGGCGCCGGCGTGGAGGCCGTCTTCGTCTGTGGCTGTGATCCGCTGCAGGTCCTCGTCGTTCACTCGCATCAGCACACCATTCACTGTCGAACGTTCCTGAAGGACCACATATGTTTTTGGTGGGTTTGGTAGGTTTTGCCAATATGGTTAATCGACTTTTTTTTTCATATACTTAAATAGATAAAATAAGAGTTCTAAATTATAGATTATTAGCCATAATGCCAGGAATATTTTTGGTCATTTTTAATAATAATATGATGAATATTCCTTCACATTCAGTACAATTACTGTATCAACCATTTTTAACGAATGACACTCCTTCACAATTGCCTAACATCAGATAAGAACATTTAAATCCTAATCATCAAAGATAATTTACATTTTTACGTCGTTTAATTGAGCTTTCAGATTTCTTATTCTTGGAGTAGAGTATCGGTAGAAATTAACGATTTTACTGGAAAAAAGTGCCAAACGTTAAAAAGCGCTCAAATCTCTTCTCTTTTCATCTTATATACCTAAGGAGGTTTTGATATAGAAATGTATACCCATAACCTGCGGGAAGACCATGTATTCCAGACCCAGAGCTTAATGAATATATAAAATAAAATACTCTTTTTAATTCAAAAACTATCCGTCAAGAACACATTTACCAAGGTAATCAAGGGTAATCCGTTTCCAAGGGTTAAAATCGTCTCATGGTAACCTTTTGATGCACATAAGCATAACTCCTTACCCTGGACAGCCTGATGATTCGGCCTTCCTCGGGGAACACGAACACCGGCGCGTGGTAGTTGTAGGGCCGTATGACGAGAGTGTACACCATGTCCGACATCTGCTGCGGGATCCCGTGGTCGTACGCCTTCCGGGTAAAACAGACATTATTAAATACTACATCTTTTGTAGTACTGTGTTATTTTGTAAAGTACTTTGTAAGTTTTATTGACACACATTTTAAAAAGACGAATTTGTGAGCCACTTTTAAAATAAAATCTTTATCCTTATAAATACAAAAGTAACTCTGGCTGTCTGTCTGCCTGTGTGTCGCGCTTTCATGCCAATACTATTGAACCGATTTAAATGAAATTTGGTACACAGATAGTCTAGAGCATGAGAAAGGACATAGGCTTTTTACCGCGATAACCAACATCCAAGAGGGTGGAGCCGCGGGAAACAGCTAGCATTATATAAAACAAAGTCGTGTTAGTTACACCATTTTTAAGTCAAGAACGGGTGGACTGATTTTCGTGATCTTCTTTTCTTTCATGGACTCCAGCCTGAATAGCAGAATAGCTATAAAAATTATGAAATGATCACTTACGGGTGGAACTGCGTGGCACCGCTAGTTTTATAATATTTAGTCTTTTAAAATTTTATTCATCACTTAATAGTGTAGGTAAATACATTTTTTTTTAATGAAAACGTACAAGTATAAAGGTAAAGGATAACATACCAATATATGTATATCATAAGTGCCCCAGAATCCCTTCAGGTCCTGAGCAGTCTCGAGCTCTCCCGTCTTGTTTTCTATCTGTATCATGGTGAATAGATCCGGGACTTCCATTTCTCTGTTGGTCACGCTCAGGTCGAGAATTGCATAGCCGACCCTGGAGTTATCAGTGTCCGGCTCGTCTCTGTCCGGAGCGTATATGTCCGGTTGTAAACGTTCACCCTAAAATAACAAACAATTTTGTAACAAGCGATCAATTTATATTTGGTTACAATGAATTTCGGAATATGGACCTATAATAAAAGGATGCCTTGAAACAAAACTATGCTAGACGACCTCTGGGCTTTACACTAATTAGGAGCTGACGACCTCCGTGGTCGAGTGGCGCCAGCTCTGAGGTCCCGGGTTCGACCCCCGGACGGGTCAATGTTGAAAACCCCTTTTCTACATTGTCTTGTGTATGGGTGTTTGTAGTACCTTCGTTGTCTCTGAATTCCATAACACAAGTGCTTTAGCTACTTACTTTGGGTTCAGAGCAATGTATGTGGTGTTGTCCACATCTATTTATTTTATTGAAAAGGAGAAAAGTTATTTAACATAATTAGAAAATAATAGCCAAATCAAACGTATTATAAAGATATTGTCAATAAGCATGGCTTAAAAATGGGACCTTAAATTGTACCTTGGGTAACCCAACTTTTTTGTTGTTTTAAATGACACGTTTGACAAGAGAAGAAATCATTAGCCACCAGCAGCTCAACCGGCAGGAGTACAGTGTCCCTTAGCAAGACATAAAGGGATTTTGTGTAACTCAGTAAAAAGGGTACATATGTATTGGCCCTTTGGGCCAGAAGTAAAAGGCTTTCGATTGTGTCAGTTTGTTCAGTGAAAAATTTAAATCCTTTAATTTCTATGTCCTTACTTCTTTCATATCCTCGGAGATGGACCAGGACAGTTCCTCCGGCGGCGGCAGTTCGGGCGCGTTGTCGTTCACGTCCAGTAACACCACTCGCACTATTGTCTCGGCTTGGTTGCGGTTGCCGTCTAGTAACGAACAAAATTGTAACGACAATTGAGAAAAAAAACAGATTTAAAAAACTTTCATGGATGTATAAAAAAAAACTAAGTTTTATGTGTCTAAAAATATGGTACAGAAATGATGTTATGTCTTAATACGATAATTCAGAATCAAATCATTATTTTGTCTTTTTAAAAAATGATACTTAAGCATTATTGAGCTATGTCGAGCAGTCTCAATGGATTTTGTTGGACATCATGTTTATCACATAGAGTGACGGTTGGGTCTGCTGGTTTGTCTTCTACAATCCGATTTTGTGATATAATGTCTCATTATTTCATCTTTATTCATTTAATTTCAAAAATTATCACAAATTTATTATTCTATATAATTATCTATTGATAAATGAAGATATAACGTCAAATTTGGAGTACAACGAGGCATTCTAGGTCTATGCAAAAATATCAAGTCATTATGAATAACGATGATTATATATTGTTAACTGAATTTAAATGTCACTGGTCAGTGGTCTGTCGCACCATCCATAATATCATCCAATACGGACTGAGGAAAACAGAAAACAAAAAGAGGGAGATTGTGTAAGATGTAAGATGACAGAAGGAAGAAAAGAGTGAACGCTGACGTGACGAGAAGTAGAGATGAATGTAAGCAGAATATTAAAAATACACTATGCGCGGACCCTAAATAATTGGGAACAGGGCAGGGAGATGATGATGTTGATGCCATACCTCCATTTCCATAGAAGTTATCAAACAAGTTGAGGAATATGGTGTGTTCAGGGTACTCCCCGTCCCGGTCCAGCACCTCGTCAGTGGTGTACTCCACGTAGACGAGGCCGGTGTCGAGGTCCACCGCGAAGAAGTCGCGCAGCATAATGTTCACAGCGTACATGATCTGGTACTTTACTGTGTTGTATATCTCTAGAATAGTTCAAACGAAATTTTGTATCGAACCTTCTTATTGAGGATGTTAATGTACAACCAGTTGACTCCCATATGTTCTCACCAAACAGTCTGGTAAAGCATTCAAAGCCTGCACTTAGGTTCACTACGCAGACTTTTACAAAAATAATATATTGAAACTCAGAAACATAATACAGCATCATAACGATAATAACGGTTTTAAATCACAGCTGAAATCATATTAAATTGACTGGCGGAAAATGCCTAGTGGCATTAAGTCAACCTCGTGTACCATTTTGTACATAAAGTTTTAAATAAATAAATAAATCCGACAGTCAAGAGATCTCCACCCGATTTGAGGCCTTTATTTTGATTTTTAATTGTATTGTTAATTCAACGTCTCTTATATTTTTCTTCAGTTGGAGGATTAGTCAAAGTAGAACACCAAAACCAAAACCAAAACCTGGTAAACTAGAGTACCACAAAGTAATAGTCTTACCATCTCTATCGAGGTCGGTAGAGGATAGCTGCGCTACCTCGTCTCCGTCGGTGGCATTCTCCCAAACATACACAGTTATGTTCGGGTACTGAGGGATCGGCATCTTGTTGTTCGTGTCTATTATATGAATCGTTAACTGTAAACATAAATGTTATTCACCATTTAAAGTAACTTCTCAGGAGAAGTCTTCGTTATAAAGTAAGTTTGTTCTGTGGATTACGATAAATTTACACGTTGAAATATTTCATAATATTTGATCGCCGCAAAGGTAACAAAATTTTTCTCGGAATTTCAGATTTTTCAGAGATATTGCCTAATTAAAAATTTATCACCTGACTATATATTTTGTTTGAAATGTCGGAACATCGAAAAAGACCCCTTAAATTGAGAAAGGTACATTTTCAATATTTTGCTCGCCGTTACACATTGTCGTTTAACTAATAATTTAAGTATTATCAAGGCATATTACGTCTCCTGGCGTGTCCCATGAAGTGGGATCATCGGGGCAATCCTCTTCATCTTCTTCGACACAGTGGTCGCTGGCCACCACAGTGTAGTCCAGCCGCCAGCGCTCTGGCTCGTCGGCGTCGATAGCGCCTCCAGTCTGGACGGTCAGCTGGCCCGACACTGGGTGGATCGTCACTAGGTTCGGTGGAGTTCCTTCCTTAGGTCTAAGAGAAAATAATTTTTTTATTGTCGGTATGCTTAAGTCGGTTAGTCGACAAGTTTTAAGGTAAAACTCGAATAATTAATTGGGAATAATCTCATTTTTTGTGCGTTTGGGGTGAACAGCTAATGACCTCAAGCCGTGGGTACGGCGCGGAAATGGGTATGTTAGAATTTCACCGCCTAAAAACACGTTGTTCTATCGACTTGACGATTTGGCGTTATCGTTCATGACCACAGTAGTCTTTGAGGATTTACTATTTTTAGCAATAAATATGTGGAGTGGTACTAACTGTATAGAGTATCGCACTTTATTGTAGAGCGGGCCATCAATGTCGGTAGCTAGAAGGGTACCGATGACGACGCCTGCGGCCGAGCCCTCGCGCACGTGTAGCTCCTGCTCCAGCTCGCCGGCCACCCACAGGGGAGCGTTGTCGTTCATATCTATGATGTTTACTGCCAGGGTAGCTGGTAGCATCCAAAAAAAAAAATATTTAAGGCGCGATAAAATCATCTAATCTCTTAAGCTTGTAATGTCCAAAGGTCCAATGACCTTTTCTCTTTTCCATGGATGTCCGTTCTATATTTGCCTATCTGATAGGAATTTAACTGGTTCCTCCAACTTCTTCTGGGTCTAAAGAATATGCTGTCCACGTAGCTGAGTACTGGTCCGGGAAAACATATCTCTACTGATATTGATCTATACGCTAAGAAGACGAAGAAGATCAAAATTGACAATTTCCAGTATCAGAAGAATACAAGGAAATACAATGAAAAAATAAATAAGATAAGGATGAGTGTAGATTTAGATTACATTACTATGAACAATGTTGATTCGCTGTAATATTTAGACATCAGTGTCTTGAAATTGCAAGTCCGTATAATAAAAGATTTTTAAATCATTAGTGCTCATACTAGTAATACTAGAATAATTATTTCAATTCACTTACATTCATCATATTCATCTCCGATCACAGTGTTCTTATCATACACTCTGATGGAGAGGTAGAGAATCTCGAACTCTTCGTAATCGATTGTAACATTTTCCCTGATTTCCCTGACGTCCAGCCGGCCGATGGCTGTGTGCCGGGTAGGGCCAGGGATGGTCGTGATTTCCACGCAACTATAAAACAATCAAGAAATTCTCATCTTTAATGTGAAAGTATAGAAGTGCTGTTTTTTAACAAAAATAAATTATCCAAAGATAATTTTGGAATACTAAAGTTAGGAGTTTGTCAAAATTCTATCTCCGTTAGGGAAAATCATAGAAGTAGAAATAAAATTTTAAATCAATGACTTAGTTTCTGTTTATTTGGAGATTGGTCAACCCGTTCCAATTCGAAAAAAAATAACCTGTAACTTTCTTTTTTTTTCACCTTTCTGTTCATATCAAAAATTTGTACATACTTAAGATACTCAGGAACGGGCGTCATTCGTCCTTGCTTGGTGGCGTACGACGTGTCCCAATGTATTCTAAACTCCAGCTCGGCGGTGGTGTCGGGGTCGGAGGCCGTGATCTCGTCTGTTATCACGTGGTCTTCCGGGACATTCTCCTCTACGTAAGGACTGCCGCGAGGCTGTAACACACATAAGATGAATTAACAACGCATTATATATTCAGCTGAATCTAGAAACTAAACCCAACATAGTTTTGGAAAAGGCTAGGTAGTAGAAGAAGATAGAATATTCTATTATCACAATAGCAGGAGTTTAAAATAATCGCCGCGAGAAATGATGGCATGGCTTCGGCAAACGCAAGGACGGGACTGGAGTAGTCTTAATATGTTTAGTTGATCATTGCCTTTTCACCTTGTTAAAAAAAAGCAGTTTATATTAGCATAAGTATAAATAAGGTCATACCAATCGTAAGGAGGGTGGCGTGTTGTTGATGTCTTGCAGCTGGATCACCAGCTGGGAGGTGGCCGTGTTGTACGGCTCCATCAGCGTGTCCGTGGCTCGGATCTGGAAGTGTTCACAGGGGTGTACATCGAAAAACTAAGTAGTAAGATTCTAAGAGTATCCACTTGTGAAGGAGTTATGGTTGGTTTACTCTGGTGACCCTGCTCGTCATCATCTCCCTACCATGTTCCAAATTTTTTGACAGTCGGCGCAATGTGTATTTTGCTTCCATTCATCTTTACTACTCGTCAGCTCAGCATTCACTACTGTTATCATAAATCACCTTTCACAAAATCTATTCTTTTGTATACCCATTCACAGTCATACTCATAACTTGTTTAGTTATGTGACTTGCATCCCTCCTCATAACATGTTCATACCACGACAAACGGTTACCTCTCATCTTTTCATTCACGGGCTCTACTTTCAAGCTTTTAACTCCCTACAAAGTGTCATTCAAATTCCTATCTCTTGGATGAAAACTGTAATATATTAATCAAAATGACCGTTTATAGATTTAAAATAGTTGTTGATTTAACATCAACATTGAAATTATGGAAACACTAAATAATACAAATGAAGTGACCCAAACTATATATGATGACTTAAATATAATGGTGGATTAAAGTGACGGTCTGATGAAAACTGAGCTCAAGATAGTTTGAACAAAGCTAGAAATAAGCAATACAAAATAAACGAATTTTAATTCTCAAATATTAGAATAGTTACCTGTACAAATAGTTCATTCTGTCGATGGTAGTCAAAGATGTCGTTGTACGCGACAAATATCTCACCAGTGGTTTGATTGATTGTTAAATAGTCTTCAGCATTGCCCAACAACATGTGCCTACGGTAAAAAAAGCAGTATTATTATCTACACATTCATTGAATGTTATATTTAGCTATAGAGACGAAGTCATATAAATTATTTCGAATGTACATCAATTTTGATTACATTATAATTTTGTGATTACATGCTAACGTAGCACGCTGTCTGTGACACGTCGAATTAGGAAAGCATTGAAGCGTCAATATCTTCACAAGTTTTTATTTACCAACAGCATTACGTATTTCTATAGGCTAAATTTATTCACTATAATATTTCTAATATGTATGCCTATTAAAGGTACACACAGCATTCCTGCAACTTGTGTTTCAGGAATGCGCGTTCGTAAGTTAAAATGAGAAGTGACGCGTCGCTATGGTTTGTCGAGATTCACGTAGTAGGCGTATATTTCTTCCTGATCCACCGCACTCACTTTCCTAGCTAATCTCTACCACATTCATCGAACACCGAATTTCTTACGTGTTACAAATATCACGTGTCTTCAGCATTGCTTTTACAGTATTCCATACTACTTAATATCCAAACTAACATTATAAAAGTGTCTTTCACAGCTAAACCACGCAGCCGATTCAAAGGTTTCGTAAAGATTTCGTATGGAGCTTGAACTCCAAGAAACAGGCCATTTTTCTCCGCGGTTACCGATATCCTTACTACTAGTTCTATTTATTACCTCACGGTTTTAAGGCGATACACCATTTTTTAGCTATTTTCATATCGATTTTATTTAGCAACTATAAAAGTTATTGACTTCAAATTTGGTTTCTAGATCGAAGAGGATATGATGAAAATAAATGTCGATCAGTTACACGATTAAAAATAAACTTTCCTCGATTTTATTTTTTGATATCACCCCCATAAAAACCCTTTTTTTACTTTATCCACCAAACTATTCAACTTAATAATATTTTTTTCACACTTTTTGATGCATAATAATAACATCTAGATTAATGTCGATTGATTTTTTATTCCGTTCGATAGATTTCGATTAATATGAGATTTTTCATTTTGTCGATTACGTTATTATTTCATGACCTTGACATATGTTTAGCTCTTTTCGTCTCGTAAGCAAGCAGCGAGTATTATCTCTGTCTACATTTCCGGATTGGCTCTCCAGTCCGTTTGACACCGCCTACTCGCAAACGAAATAATTATTCGTTTAGCGCCTTAATAATAATATGTGTATTATTCACTCACTCCACTCTATCATCGATGTCTCGGTCGTGGGCCCTGACTGTCGCCACTGGGAAACCTTCGCCTACCGTCTCCTCAAACGACACGGTCTGGGCGTTGTGCTCGAAGATAGGACTTTCATCATTCCAGTTTATGAGGTTTACTTCTAAAAACGCTTCTCCAAATAATCTTGTGTCGTTCAAGTCTGTAGCTATCACCTATAACGAATGTTTTATTGATTATGATGGAAGAATGAGACAAAGCACAGTTGAAGGAGAAAGTATAAGTGATTCTTGAACTTTTTTATGAACTAGAAATAGGTAAAATTTATGATTTATAGAAAGGAATTAAAATATAATTTATCTATGTCATCATAATGAATCATCATAATACAAACACGTACCTGGCTACAATGCAACGCACTCTACCATAAATATTAGTTCTAGTATGTTAAAAGCTTCAATGATTCTTCAAAGTTATATGTTCCAGACTAACAGTTAAGTCACTGTATTGATTTTTTTTACGCTACTCGACAATATAAAACAACAATCAACATCAGGTCCACTGCTCAACATAGGCTTTTCCCAAGTTGCGCCGTTGCGCCATAATATACGCGCCGTTATTACGTATCATGCAAAAGCAAAATGACAGTAAAATTCGTAAATTAATGTTATCAAATTGTAAATTTATATGACGTTATTGCATCTCGATGTAATCGAGACGTATCATCGTGATGTATGTGTATCATCATAACGCCTGCAGTGTTATTAGAAAATTTTGTTATCGCTTTGCTTTGCTTTTAAATACGTTATAAGGTCGCCGGTTTGTTAAAACATACTCAGTACATACTCCACGTACCTTTAGTTTAATTTGTTGGTATTCTTCCACTTCGTAATCCAGCAGGCGGTGGTTTTTGGTGGACATAATGAATGTTTGTCTCTGGTATCCCACTGTGGGGGATATCGTGAAAGCTTCCTCAGCGCCCTCAGGGCTTATACTCTCCAAGCGCAGCTCGTATTGAGCATTCTCACCCTAGTCATAAAAGTTAAAGATGTAAAATAATTGATTTATTTATAATTCTTATACACACATAATGTAGATAAATTCTCTACCAGTTAACCGTAGGGTGAGGCAGAGATGACAAGAAATAGTTGGATTAAATAATTTACATATGCAGATAACTCTAACCGCCTACACTAACGCCTATAACAGACTCTCTGTATGGAGTGGTAAAATCTTTTCTTATTTTGACAACCAATTTAGTATAAAAATAAATAACTTAACGGATTTAAAGAATGTTGGCCTATAGAAGCGTGTCGTGTGTGTGTGTGTCGAAATAATAACTTGTCGAAATTCAGAACGAAAGCAATTCGGACAGAAAAAAAAATGAGAAAAAATGTACCTACGCAAAAAAAAAGTAGATTGTACGACATAATGTTTTCTGAATGAATAATAAACTTACGATATCTCGGTCGTGGAAACCAAACTCAATTAAATTGAGTGTCATAGGCGTCTCTTCGTCTATATCTATGGAATAGGTCTCATGGAAAGGAACTGGTCTCTGATCATTCACATCAATGACGATGATCACAATGTTAGCTCTTGTTTCAAAGGAGGGATGACCTTCTTCATCATCATCACCGTATTTGTACGCTACTATAGATAGCTGGAACATGTCTTTCTCGAGAGTGTCTCTGTCTATCTCGGAGACTGAAAATATAGCGCCGCTGCGACCTCCCTCAATCGTCTCCAGGGAAAAGAATGTGTCTGAAAGCAATAGTATATTTTACTGTTATCGAAATATTATTTATAATATAAATACAACGAGCTGTGCCCGCGACTGTGCTCGCGTCAGCTGAGTAGGTAACTTCCTTACCCTATCTACCTACTTACTGTATCATTCACACATTCCTTTCCATACTAAGAGATAAAAAAAAAATGTTTTTTTTCAAAGGTATAAAATTTACTACTAAGACATAAGTTACAAAATCTTTCAGTCGATTCATCATACCAGCCAGCAATGTTCCACTGCTGGGCACAGGCCTCTTCTCATATAGAGAAGTAACGAGCATTGATCACCACGCTTGCTCATTGCGTGTTGGCGATTTCAGATTCCAATTATCGGAATACAGGTCTCACCACGATGTTATCCTTCACCGTTTGTCAATGATGTCTTAGAATAATTAAAAAAGTACATATAACTTTGAAAAAGTCACATTGGTAGTTGCCTGTAATGGGTTTGAACCTGCAACCTTGTGCACACAAATCCGTTTATTGAACCACTAGGCCACCACGACATCATGACATTGACAGTCGATTAATAATATATTTTTTATATAAATATTAATTTCAATTGGTTACTTTCTCGGTCATTGGGGTTAACTTGTACTAATATAAGACTATATTAGATCTCAGTTGCGCGATCCACGATGGACAATTTATAAATATAAAAAAAAGATCGATTAGAGCCATCGGTTGCTGCGATGACCTTCTGGGGGTGGCAACCAACAGCCAAACACGGGAATTCTTCGCGAACCAAATATCCATCACCTGCTCAGCGCAATATAGGAACCATTATATTAACATACCTTCTTCGTTAGCCTCCAGCCTGTAGTAAATAGGTTTATCGATCCCCGTGTCTCCGTCTATGGCCCTGACATTGAAGGTTTGATTGGTCTTTTCGTTAAACTGCTGCACCGCAAAGATCTCCAGCCAGCGCGGAGGCCGGCGGTCCACGTTCTGAACTTGCACCATCATGGTCACTGTGTGGTTGTTGGGTTTTGAGTCCTGTTTAAAGGCAGAAATTAGTATTGGCTAAAGCTGCTTCGTACAAACACGTTCAGCGCCGGCGAGCTGTAAATGGCAAGAAAGTGTAGGTGCTATGTACTATGTACATTATTTTGACATTTAAAATCTGGGATCCTATTGGGAAATAAAATATTTTTTTAAAAGTACCTACTCTACAATTATCAAGCCTGAATATACGACAGCAAACATGGAAAATATAAATAAGCAGAGACCCAAACCCATCGATCGCAAAAGCCATTGTTTGTCATTCCGTATTTGTATCAAAATTCTGGGACACAACATCATAAAATGTTAGCCATTGACTCGATAAGAAGAATAAAGTTACACGATTTGTATGATAGATGCGAATTTTGCCTGCATTTCATATAGAATGATAGAGTAATGTGCCAAAATATATATAGATATGCTTACCGAAGCCGTTACACTGAATATATGAAGAGGGTTGATCTCGAAGTCTAGCGTTTGCTTAAGATAGAGGACCATGTCGGTGTTCATCCAATTTAAAGAGTTGTACTCGTTGACTAACTCGAAGTAGTCGTCGTCGTAGCGGTTGCTCTCGATGACGTACTTCATGAACCGAGTGCTGATCTGGCCGTCCGCGTCCGAGACCGTGTACACGCAGGAAGTACGCCCGATTTCTCCAGGTTCCTAAAGAATTCCGTATTAATAGAAAAGAAAAGTATTTATTGAGTGTATTGGAGAGAGGAGCTTTCTATTAGAACTAGTGATAGACAAGTTGAAAGGTAATCATTTATCATTGTATGGGCATGTAATAAGAAGGGATCAAAGTCAAATAACAAAAGGAGTAATAAATATTACAATAAATGCATATACAGGCAGAGGAAAACCGATAAGAGATTAATAGATTGTGTGAAAGATGATATCAGAAAGAAAACAGTGAATGCTAAGATGACGAATAGTAGGGATGAATGGAAGAACACATTGCGCCAACCTTAAATTATTGGGAACACAGCAGGTTGAAGAAGAGGAGCAGAAAAGCATTTAGAGACTACTTCAGTTTTTTTTTTTCTTATTTCATTACATTGTTTGTGAATAGATTAGAAAATAATAGTCATTATGTACACCATAAATTATAATTTTATAATAATAAATAAAGGCACACTATGCTGGCGGGTATATTGGAGCCTTGTCGCGCAAACTGACGGAATGGCCATGGGTATGGCGGCAGGTTGCACGGGCATTTGGTGGCCTTGCGTCAGTTCGCTTCTGGCTTTCACGTGTTAGTTAATTGATGTTTTGCGGATTTGTGCCAGGTTTAGCACGGCAATAACCCGCCAGTTTAGGCCGCCGAGCCCAGTTACAGCATTAAATAAAACGAAATATTGAGATTAAGTAATTATGTAGTTTACTTAATGTCAATATTTTGTTCTAATTTGTAAGAATGTGTTAAAGGCATTGCAGGTATGTTGTGATCAGAATGTTAATGTTAAAATCCTTTAGCGATATTGGTTTTGTGTCTTAGAGTTCATCTGACTAGTCACTACCTACGCGTTGCAGTTTGCGATATCGATGAACGCACAAAACTGTTAAAATCTCTATATTTTATCTCACGTATTGTTGATTTTAAAGTACTCACAGGCAAGGTGCAAGGCTCGATCATGTGTATTATGGGAGGGTTGTCGTCAATGTTGACGATGTCCAGCACCACTATGATAATTGCTTGTTCGTCGGGCGCCGTTATGTCGAACACGTACCGCTGCATAGCAGGCACCTCGAAGTCTTGCCTATGAATATCAAATTAAAAATTGCAGGGAGGTACAAATATTAAAGTTCTATTAAGACTTAATTAATGAAAGTTTTACTACTTTACCTCTTAGTGATGACAAGATGCCAGTCCCCATCTTCAGGGATCTGGCGCACGACGGGGCCGAGCGAATGGAAATTGCCCGTCGTGAAGGCTTCTTCGATGCTCGGAGTTCCAGAGCCTGAAACACAAGAACATTCAATCAACAATTTTAAATGATGCTAAGGCAAACTCATCGCGACACATACTCCTGGGTCTAGTGGCGTACCCGCGGTTTTCAAGGTGTCGCAAGTTTTGAGGGCCGGGGTTCTATCGCCGGACGGGTCAATATGGAAAACCACTTTTCTACATTGTCCTGAGTGTTTGTGGTACCTTCGTTGTCTTTGCTTCCATACCACAAATGCTATAGCTACTTACTTTGGTTTTAGAGCAAGGTATGTGATGTTGCATGACTATTCACACTGCCCTATGTGCAAACGATGCCTCACACTAGGAACATAATGTTCACACATGTACACTGTCGCACACCGAGAGGATGGAGAGTATAGCGTCGCAGAGTTAACGTCACATTAATAACGTACCTTGTGTATATTTAAATAACATCTAGTGTGTAAAATAATTGGCCTTGTATCGAGGGAGGTTTTTAAAAAGTTTACCTTGTTATAAAAAAAAAATAGTAGCCAACAACTGCGCATTTTCCAAAACTAATACTGAACCAACAAGGACATTTTCGAGATATTTTTCTTTTCGAGTTTCTCACATCGTTCCTTCATCGACTTCATTATATTAGGGTTGGCTTTCTTCGATAACAGTTTTTCTTTATTTTCGCCTGTTTAGAAGGATTTTACTGACCTTTATAATTGATCTTGGCAATGGCTATCTCTTCTTCGATCTCCTCTTCCATATAGATATGCATGATGATGCTGTTTGGTGTTAAACTAGGATCCTCCATACACAGCTCTTCCCGTTGCGGCATTGGTATCAAGGGCTGCTGGCTCCATGGCACTCCTGAAATTAATCACCTCCGATTAAAAGAATTTCACAACCTAATTTTAATTAAAGTTGACGTAAAAAAAAATGATATTTGAACCACATTTTATTAATTATTCATCATTTATCAATTTTATTAAGTAAAAGAAGTAATTTTACTTTAACAATAAAACAATGGTTGTTAAGACTAACCAACCATCTTTGTCAGTATGTAAAGTCTAGGTAAGGTGTCTATAAACTTTATTTACCAAAAAGTGCAGTTCTGCCATGATTGCGAAACTGCTACGATTGATTGCGAAAAAAAGTACAGTAGTTATAAATAACTTTGCTTCGAGAATAACATCCTTACCGTCAAAATCCTTTATTTCAAAAATTGGTGTCTCTTCCCTGGGTATGGCTATCATATACGAACATCGATCTGTGAAAAAAAAAGAATATTTATAAGATTTTTTTTTTCTACTTTATTTGAGCACGAAATATATTATTATTCACTACCCGGTACTCAACGCAGTCTATCCGGCAGTGACCTTACAGTGTCGTGCGTAAAGTCAAATTATTATACTTCACCACCAGATAGTTCCGAATTCTTATTCCACTGTTCGGTATAGGAATTTTGTCTTTCGGCGACTCAGCCGCACCCTTCGCGGCGAAAACCGTAGGTATGTGAACGAAACCTAAGTACATACCTTCAGCTTGTACGAGAGCAAAGCTAGCAGCGAATATTAGCAGCGCTGACGTCGTTATGCGCACGTCGACCTCCATCTTACATTCTCTGTGTCAGTCCTGAGATGGTATCTGGTATCTGTAGGGTAACAATTTGTCCAAAGGAGTCATATCGATATCTATACTTCTATACTATATACTAACATATAAAGCTGAAGAGTTTGTTTGTTTGTATGTTTATTTGTTTGTTTGTTAAACGCGCTAATCCTAGGAACTACTGGTCCGATTTGAAAAATTCTGTCAGTATTGGATAGCCCATTTATTGAGGAAGGCTATAAGCTATATAACATTACGCTGCGACCAAAAGGAGCGGAGCATAAACGAAAAATGTTGCAAAAATGAAAAACCGTTAAAACTAAAACACGCGGACAAAGTCGCGCGGGGGACAGCTAGTACACTATAAATATCATACAGAGCTCTATAGTTTAGATTTCTCCGAATAACAGCACTTAAATACTTCTGGTGATCCCTTCGGACGTCAAGACATCGTTGTAGAGAGCATTGAGCGCATCAAGCGACTGTCATTTATTTCTGGTAAAGCATTACCTGTGCAAGTATTTACATCTAACTAATGTTCTTTTTGTTTTTATCGCTTTTAACTATTATTTTTTAAATAATATTTTATCGCAATTAGTTACTTTTTTAATTTCTTGTCAAATACGGATTATGTATTACTTTTAGAAATGTTACCAAAAAGAGCTTGGGTGTATGGACCTTCTGATAAATAATTGAATGTTTAAATTAAGTACTCTTTCCGTTATTTATCGTTATCAAAATAACACTGTGAATATAGAATAAGTACCAAATTATCACAATGTAAGGATAATCGATGATTTTGATAATTGTATTTTGGTATGAAACGTCACCAAATTGTTAATTAAATTAGATCATCAGGAAACTACTGTCTGATAGGAGTTGTTTTGATGATTATGACGTTCCTAATGTTTTGTTGACTTAAAACAATATTTTAATTTCTATAAGCAGAACAGTTGGAAGCTGGTATAATTAGAGGATTAAATTCGTTTAACATTATATCTACACAATTTACAGCATATAATATAGATCAATACACTTTTGATAGTTTTCATCAATTAATATTACTAGCCTAAAATGTCCCACTGTAGGGCAAAGACTCTCTCAAAAGCCGCGAGTGACCAGTTCATTAAAACCGAATCCAAGTTATCCAGCTATACTTATAGCTTCATGCTAGCATTCAGCTATACTATACTTATAGTTTTCATGTTTCTTAAACAAATATGTATGAAATAACTTAATAATCCTTTTTACCTTAAAGGTATGTTTTATATTATAAATCTTGTATTTATGTATACGGTTGGTAACACACCTTATTTTACGAATATTAAAGACTTTTTGAATCGATATAAACAAATAATACTATAAAATAAAATATAAAACGTATTATTTAGGAATATTGACGGTTTACTCTCGCACATTTTCGGGATCGCCCGACTAGCTTCAGACTCAATAGGAGTCCTTAATCATGAGCTGACGCATCGGCGGCGGAGTCGCGCGTCGAACACGACATCAATTGCGTGAGTAAACCGTCAATATTCCTTAATAATTGTGAAACAACTCACAAATTATATGTAACTAAATAATTTAAAACAAAAGTTGCGTCAAATTGACTTATTGTGTCTAATGATATTTCAACAAAGATATAAAAAGAACAAAGAAATTAAATTGATTAGATTGAACAATCTACGCCGGATTCGTAATATATATCAAGCGGACTGTAAAATGTATATATATATATAGTATAATCAATTGTATTTTTTTTCCTTCTGTTTTTGCTTGCTTCATTATATAGATACCTTTGTAAATTGCATGTACATACGGAAATCAGGCTAGATTCGTTTTAAGTTTACATCTGCCGTGTCATATAACTATGTAAGTACACAATATGCTGGAAACAAAACAGTTTTTCGAAATTCTAAAGAATGAATTACAGAATAAAAAAACAGCATACTGAGCTGTTTTTTTTTACTATAAGGGGGCAAAAAATAAATAAATAAATGTGGACAACATCACATACATTGCTCTGAAGTAAGTAGCTAAAGCACTTGTGTTATGGAATCAGAGACAACGAAGGTACCACATACAATGACGGACAATGTAGAAAAGTGTTTTTTTTTCTACTTTGACCCGACCGGGGATCGAACCTGGGACCTCAGAGCTAACGACACCTTGAAAACTGGTGCGTGCTCCACTCGACCACGGAGGTCGTCAAAATTAAATATGTTTTTTTTTATGATGCCTTTATAAGTTGGATAAAGGTGCTACTAATGCAGCCATTTAAACGGTGCACCAAGTCCAACTCACTATGACAAAGGCATTTGGTATTAGTTCTAGTATATTCTAATTGTTTCGACGACTGTAACGTTTTTACCTAAACAAACTTAATTTTTGACATGACTCATGCTGGATGTCTCAAAATAGTATAACAAAATTGGCTTTCTAGCCCCCAATTTAAGTAGTAGAGGTTAACTTGTTTACAAAATTCCGTGGTAAACTGGTATAACGAAACCCTATGATAAAGTACCTACCGAAACAAAACACAAACGAAACGGAAACATGCTTCGTAAACTACGTAGATATATATAGGAACATACCTTTTATTATTTCTCAATTAATCCAAAACAGTAAAACACTACACAGAATGCAACAAATATTCAATACAATATAAATAAATAATATTTCTAAATACACAGCGTCCACGGGTTTCCGGTCGATTAAATGAGGTGTATTAATTTTTGTGTCCAAATTATCGACACAGATTAGATTGCGAGATATTGTTCTATTTTACATACCTATCGATTAAAGCGAACGATAAGAGTGTGATAAGTCGTTTTTATGAATATGTGATAAAATATTCGTCATGTTTATGTTAATTATATGACTGTATACCTAGAACAGGCGGGCTTTTTCACTTTTCCCTAATAACTTGCTTTTGAAGACAGTATTGTTTCGCGTCGTCAAAGATGTAGCTACGAGTAGGTATGCCCAGTAATTGATAATCCACAAGAATAGGGTACAGCTTACCCAGAAAAAGGATAATGATAGATGTACTTACTTGTAATAACTCTTAATTGAAAATTACAATTATTTGTTACATTATTTTTAAACCTGTTACGAATTTACTGTACCTACCGATTATTATACCTATTGAACATTAATGATATCTTAGAAATAAAAATATTAATGCTGTCAAAACTCGCACGATATTAATCCGAAGTCTATTAGAAAACCAGGGGCCCTAGACAAGTTGTATTTCGACAAGCGTTAACGCTGATAGAATCGCTGAAATGTATGGAAGTGACAAGTCCAAGTCACGTGACTTATCGAAACGAAATGTCATTTCTATACATTTAATGTCATTTAAGCGATTTCTATTTTCGTCAACGCTTGTCGAAATGCCAGTTGTATAGGGGGGCAGTCCTTTACAAGTTCAAAATAGCTGGTAATCGTTTTTAGTTTATCAATCGCGTCATGCAATTTCTCTTACTAACACAATTGACGAAACTGATGATGTAAAGTCACTTCGTTCTACGTCAAGAAAGGGGTGACCTTTCACCCCACACATTACAGATCCACGTGGCACCACAGAACACGTGATTCGAACCCCTGTAGTTTACAGAGGAAAATATTGTATAGAGTACCTAGCACTATTTATCATTCTGTGATAGAGGCTAAGAGAAGTTAAAAACGAAGTGACTATAACAGGTATTAAAATATGAGGTCACAGGCCTGCAGCAGTACACTGCTTATCGGTTGGGATGGTATGGGATGGATATAGAACAACCGAGTTACGCCTGGTTTCTGGCATAGGAAAGGGAGGAAAGATTCGTTGGTCTTAGCCGGCTATTGCCTTCTTCGATGCAGAGGTAGCCCATGAGGAAATATACATAATAAATTACTGTAATCATGACACCACATTGTTCATAAATAGCAAATGACGCCACGCACGACATGTAAACCAGTTATAGGTACAATAAAAAGTACAGTAACATAAAATACAACGCAAACTTTCCCCAAGTCTTAACCTGGTTACTCACATGCGCGCAAACATTCAAATTAAAAAACCGACACAGCTTGGAAATGAAATCATTCAAATGTCGTCCTACTCTTTTGGGTTTGCGTATTCGTGCGAATGTGAGTGACCGGCATTAGGCCCAGGTTTCTCGAAGATAGCAATACCACTGTGAGCAATATGCTGATCATGCTACTTCTCTTTGAGAAAAGGCCTTTGCTCTGCCGTATCTAAGTCAAGTTTATTTAATGCTTTGAATGTTAGGACCTAAGCTATATCTCAATAAGACGTAACGTTTTGCGCATTCCCATGCGCTCAGATTTACGATTTCATTGACAAATATTAAAATAATTGTCAATGTGAACAAAAAATAGTGTTTTATCAATATTCCTTATCGTGGCTATTCTTTCATTCGTCCGGACTCCGGACGCTTCGTAAGTTTGCTGATTGTGACGTTTACACTACAGTGAAGCGGACCTTTAAGAGCATTTTGTTACATAGACACTAATATTTAAAAAGTGTTAATAATAACTTTTCTAATATTTTGATTGAATTAGAATTCATGGATAGTTGACAAGCACTAATTCAGAATTCAGAATACAATTCTGGTTGAACTAAATATTTAAAGAAGAAAAAGAAATAAAGCGTTGTTTACCAAAAAGACCATGACACCTGCAAAGGCGTCGAAACGTCAGGAACTAAAATCTAAAAACAAACCGCGATAAAATTCGTTCAAAGTAGTTTTATTTCAATACAACAAAAGCTTACATAATGTAGGAACTTGAAAATTATAAGCTATTTAGATTCTGGGCATGTGAACCATTTTATTTTGATATCCTATCAAAGAAAATCCAAAGTTCAAAATATAGTAAATACAAAATCTCTACAACTAAGCATCAAATAACGTAATTCGTCTACACCGTATGTAACAGTGTAATTGACGTCTAACAACAAATATTGACCCACGATAAGGTCAGCTGGGCTCGCTAGCGTGCGGCCGGGCTGTACATGCGCAAGCGCCGGTCATTTCTCAGTCGAGACCAGCCCGCTCACGAATCAACGTACCCTTATCACAAGTGAGTACAGTTTTTAACTTATATTTATGTATTTTCCGGGTTACATAGTTATAATGTATCAGAATATTTCACTGGTAAATTTGTTTATTTCATGGATTTTTAATGGATTGCGTTTTTAATTTTACACCAACTACAAATATATGATGATCACTCAATTTCTCACATTTTGCAATAGTTGTAGAGTTTTTTAAACTTATGTCGCCTACTATTTAATTTAAAATAAACACATTACTAGTCAAACTTCAGATACCAGTGCCCTTACTCTCCAATTTAATTTTAATTCTAATACAATTTATCTACTCAGGCAAATTTCGCCAGCTAGTCAGAAAATCCTTGCATTTCGGTGAAAAAATAATTTTACCAATATTTTTGCATAGAACAACTCTAGGTCCCTCCCCATGAGCTTGAAACTAAGGTACCAGTGTAATTCGCTTTTTGCCTGCGTTAGCCGGGTAAAAAGTGTTAGCATTTCATTTTTGTGTCATGGGACAACATTCATTATATTTCCATTTATAGTGTAACTTGTATTCAGTAATTGGAAACAGTCAGATAGATAAATTAAACGAACAAGTAAGTAGATTGTTTTTTGTTATTAGTAGATATCAGATAGGTATACAAATACGTTATGTAAAAAGCGGTTATTTCGATATTACAAATAGATATTTTAATATTATATATTTATACTAGCTGTCCCCCGCGACTTTGTTCGCGTGTTTTAGTTTCAACGGTTTTTCATTTTTGCAACATTTTTCATTTATGCTCCGCTCCTATTGGTCGTAGCGTGATGTTATATAGCCTATAGCCTTCCTCAATAAACGGACTATCCAATACAAAAAGAATTTTTCAATTCGAACCAGTAGTTCCTGAGATTAGCGCGTTCAAACAAACAAACAAACTCTTCAGCTTTATAATATTAGTATAGATAAATGAGGATTGAGAAACGTTGGTTTCAATTTCGTAGGATAAGGTATTTACATTACGGTGGCCAGTTATGTCATTTATGCAAGACTATTTAATTTCGATGGCATCAAGATTTTGAAGACGTATTTGCATATATCTCATAACTTTATTAAAATATTTTGATGACTTCAAGTTCTTACATATAAATATCAAGAAGAATATCCTTTATTTTCAATTAAAAAAAAACTCAGTAGTAAAAAATTCCACCGAAATCATAAAGGCGACTTGTTGAAATTCACTTAACAATGAACATTAATCAATTTAAGAATAACAATCAATCATCGTCACAATATCTTTCTTAACGATTTTTTGTACTCAAATTTCTCAACAGTAGGTACCTCAGCTTATTAGCTACAACTTATCACCATTAGGTATTTGGATTATTTTCAGCCATTCATCGATAATGGCAAACAATCGATTAAAAATCTATTTGATTGTTTCATTTTCAACTTAGTATATAAGTAACATTAATAAATATAATATTGCATGCTTATTATGTTTTGGCCACTCATCTAATCCTATGTAAGCTTTATTAGGAATCTTATCTTGAATTGGCGTTATAAATACGAAATTTATATCGTTTCATTATTCTGTTTTCTAAAGTAAGTAGCACATAGGTAACCAAAGCATAGAGAGCGGTAAATACTTCTGCTAAAATTTTCAAACATATCAGTGGTAATAAAAGTGAAGTACCTAATTAAAATGATTTTCGAAGTCAACAATGTGTTTACAACTTTACAGTAGTAGTTAGGGGAGGGGGCGTAGATGTCAATTAGTTACCGCCTCCAAACATAAATATAAATAAATATCACGTAGTATTTACATTAAGATCAACTCGGCAGAAGTCATGTCTTACAAATAAATAATGTCTAATACATATGATCTGACCCCACGGCCCACGGCCATCTGATCCCAAACTAAGCAGAGCCTGTATTATCGCAACCAGACAACTGATAAACATACTTATTCATATCTAAATACTTAATATATTATAAGTAGAAAAATTACACCCAGACACAGAACAAAATATAACCATGCTCTTTACACAAAGGTTTGTCCTGGTGGGAATCGAACCCACGATCTCTAGTTTAGCACTAACTGGTGGTCACTAACCACTAGACCAACAGGCTGATCAATGGTTTACTATTTGTGATTTTTTTTCTTTATTAGGCTTTATTTTTCCTTTAATTATTATCGGGACCAAGGGTGTGGATGTACAGCTACATGTATAATACAAGTATATCACAGAACATCAAAAGGGCTTGAAGATCCTGCACATGTCCAGTCTTTCTTCTGTTTAGACATTCATATCATGAGATTTAGCGGCGACTTAAAAGTAAAATACCTACTTAGTTTTATTTGATCTACGTTGGTTTACGACATAGTGTCGTTAATGCTTTAGCGCATACATTTGATTGGTCACGTGCTGGAGGGCAAGGGCCAGGCGTGTGGTTCGAAGGTTGAACAAATAGTGATGATCGCTTACAAGCCGATAAACAAATCATTGACTCACATTACTGAATGACCGATGACAATTAAAAGAACTAATAATACCATTTTCCTAGTAGGGACTTGGATAGCGAAAGACGTAGTAGTAATACCTAGTTAGATACATTAGAAAACATAGGTACTTGAAATATAAGCTCATATAATTTTAAAAATCTATATCTGTAATTAGACGATGATAAAAATTGAAAAAGCAATTTTATACCGTTCCTCACATAAATTTGGGTGAAAGGCTAATAACTAACGTAACGCTTAACGCGATGTATTATGTTTTTGATTGTAAGATGTGGTTGATCATTCAAGTCTGTATAATGTCTATGTGAATATTATTATTTAGAGAAATCCTCGCCAGTCTCGATAATCTTTGTCATGGTTCCTATTATTTTCTATAGTCCCTCAGTACAAGAAGAACGAAAATGCATTTGCGGACATGTCGAATTATGATCGAAAAATTCTCTTAATCTTTAATTCATCGAACCTCTAATGGAGAGAGACTTTAAAAAATCATTTTTTCTAACTTCATTATCTGAACCGAGTGAGTCACAATGTAAAAGCATGAAGCAATCAATGTATTTGCATGCACTGCCCTGCTGTTTGTTGACATTCTGGGTACAAAGTTTATAGATAACTGTGATTCCGGGAGAAATACTGATTGTTCCGTAATACACAATGACTGTGTTAGCCATATTTAGTTTTTACCATTATGTATTTCCGAAGGGTACCTAGGTAAAGATCATGTAAAGATGTAGAGATAGGAACGGCAGACAGACAGATAAGCAAACCTAGGTAGGTAGCATTGCATACAAATTATTTTAAAATATGTGCAACACTTTGCATGTTTTATTTGGATGCGTAATATCTATTCTTAACACTAATCTCTAAAGTAACGGTACGGAGTTAGCTATAGTCAACTATCACATTTAAAGGTAAGTTATTTTACATATTTAATTATACAATTATGTTACCTCATATACCGAGAGAGAAGAAAGACCTTATGCACCATTCGCGCCATTATCAGATCTGTTAACAAAGTAAATAATATGTTATTAACTTATTAATGTTCTTGATTTTTTTATTTGTTTGATATTCGAATAAAAAAACATACAAATCCCAACGATAGCTAGACTGGGCATCGTACCTATACTAAGTATAATCGTGTAATTGTTGTTAAAGAATCTAATTTAAACTTACAATTATGATTTTTTATTTGAATATACCTATATTTTAAGTAGTCACCTTTATCGTCGCTTAGATCACTCTTATAATTAGTGTTGACCACAATCTACATTCAATTGTGTCCTTAATATTATGACCAACATGTTGAAACTATTAAAAACTTACAGATAACCTTTTTTATAAAATAAACAATATCTCCAGTATTACTGCAAAGTCCAATATAGTCAGTCGGTGTCGTGCAAATAACAATAAACTATCTTTTATTAGTGCATAAAGATATTTAGTTCTTTTTTAATTCAACTCTAATGTCATTCGAATATAGCGCGAAAATTACTGTCATAAAAATGGCGGCCAACGGTGAGGTTTTTAAAAAAAGTTTTAATGGCATGTGCACTGTGGGAATTAATAAAAGGACGACGGGGTCCATTGCAAAAAAAGCAGAAGCTTATTTAAATGCTGTTAAGGAGAGTCTAGGACCAACTCCAGGTTAAGTATTACTTTTAGTATCGAAATCATAGTTTGTTTTTATTAAATAGGTATTTGGCAATTGGAAGAATTTGTGTTACTGGCTTTTTTAAGGCCTGGTTAAAATATAATTATGCACATATACCTCATTAGTTATATACCTTATTAAATTCTTAGTTAATTTCAATATGGAAATCGGTCTAAAAATGTATAATTCTGAAGTTGAATCATGCATACTTCACGCAGCAATGTCGCTGAATACATAAAATATGATTTAAAAAAAGTAAACATTAACACGTTAGCTGCGGCACCAATTTTTGCATACTTTCCGTTCCTGCGGCACGAGGTATAATCGGCCCGTACCGTGACCAGACGTTAGGGCGACACGCGGTCTATTAGACCCCACCTCCTTTTACAGACTAAAATCCATTTTCTGGCGCGAAATCAAAGATAAATGAGAATTTTGGTCCTTATTGATATAGACAGTGAATTGATGAACCCTAATCCACAGTCGCCCCGGGATCTGATGGCTAGTTTAGGAATTATTAGCAAAACAAAATATGGGATCTTATACACCTCGTAACGCACTGAAATAAGGCAAATTTTCGCTGCGATTAGTGATGGGAAAAATAGGATCGACGTTTTTAAACTGTCTTAACTACGCAACGACTTGACCGATTTTGATCAATTATATCTCATTAGATCGTTTTAAGGGCAAAACCTGGCAAAACAACACAAAGCTATCAAAGGATACATTTTTTTTAAAATAATCTAAATTGTGCTTGAAGGCGCCATAAAGAAAAAAAAACCGGCCAAGTGCGAGTCGGACTCGCGCACGAAGCGTTCCATTCTATACCATTAAGAGGCACCTATTACAGACTTATTATTGGAAAATAATGGATTACGGTTTATGCATAAGGTTTATCTTTCTATTTGTATATGAAAATCTTAATGCGGTTCACAGAATAGAAAAAAAAGGCAACCAGAAGTAGAAAAGAAACTGTCCTATTTATTCGACATCGTTTAGACATGTTCGGCGCTGTAAAAGGACGTGCTCTCCAATCGACGTGATGCACAACACTGGTCGCGGGAAGCTCGCGTTGAGTGCGGTACGAGGTCAGGGGGGATATGGGACGTTTTAGCCTCGTTCCGCACTGCATTAAAATTATATTAATTCAGTGCGGCACGAGGCCTAAGACATCCGGTACCAAGGTAGGTACACCACCGAGTCCGGAACCATTAGTGATCTCAAATATATATTTATCTCTTTCCTACACTGGACCAAACCAAAGCTATGCCATTCGCACGACAGAGAAATTCACTTTTTTGCTTGCCGCACCACAGGGAAGTTGCATCAGGGGTGATTTAGGCCTCGCTTCGCACTTAACGTGTTAATGGACCAATCTTTCATTCAGAACAATAATTACTATCTATGAATTTCATTTGTTTATGTTTAATTAATTAAGTGGTTTTGCTTGTTTTATGTACTGTTTACTGTTATATTGCTTAATTGCGTTTGTTTGTTGTTTACGAATTGTTATAAGTAATACAGTACTACCTATCTATTAAAAATCAGTTTCTTAGAATGTGAACTTGATCATAAAAGGTTTATTATTTTATTTAAACATTGTTTTATTTATAGCCATAAAATACATGGGTATTAAACAGGCAGTAATATTGTACAAGGGTAGTTTTGGACCGCTTTTTTACGGACCCACGCCGAGGGCACGGCGCGGGGATATTTCAGACTTTCACCGATTAAAAATAATTTGTTTTCGTTTCGTTTTCGTGTTCCGTTAAGGAAAATGTCCCTCGTAACACAGAGCCGCGGGATCAGATGCGCATTCCTAGCGCAACTCTGGTAGGCCTCGGTCCTTGAAGGACCACTTCCAGAGTGGTGGGTGTAAAGAGCCTACCCCTTCCTCGTCCGATTGTTGAAATTATTCGCGACATTTCTAAGTTTAAAATAATGTAGCTCATCCAGTTTTCATAAACCTAGTGCATTAAATAATAAGTAAATTTTAAATACCACGCAAATCCTTTAAATTCTGATTTACCTCTCACTTTATTTTATCGGTCAATTTGAGAAAGCCATGCGTCACGCATTCATTTATTCGCAAACAAAAACAGACATTGCATTCATAGCACAAATGCATCGTAAAATATAATCAAAACAATGATAAGGTTGCTGTGACGTAGTAGACTTATATTTTCTTTAATAACATGTTCCTAGATCTGTAAATATTGCATAATACTCTGGAAAAATTATCGATGGCACAGAAATTATTTATTTTAAACTTGCTTTTGTCCACGGTTTCGCCCGCATTGACAATTATTTTATACACGATTAAACTTACCCAATTAAACTCAACAATGAAGAAGGACCTTTATTTATACCTATCTATCAGTGAATTATTATTTTTAATCGCATTGGTAATTTTAAAGATTACCTTTATCAAACAAACAATTGGTAAACAGTATTGTACTTTTTATTAATTTTGCTGGCCATGGAATGAGCGTAGAGGATAACTCCTTACAAAAATTCGGTCTTAACTAAATTTTTGTAAGGAAATGTTGCTTTACTCTTGAAGAATTGTTAAATATATGACTCTGACTACGTAGATGGCTACGAGTAAAGCTACGAGCTACGACCTACGAGTTTAGGTTTCAATAATTTTTTTAGGAACAATAAGTGAAAACCATTGAATTATTTATTTAAGTAATGCTGTAACGATTCTAGGTATATATAATTAAGATGTTTTGTTTCAGTGGCGACGAAAGTACAAAAACCTCATATACCGAAGTTGGAGGTGGTGTCCAGGGTGGCCGCTATTCCCATCGTGGAGTCTAGCATCGAGGTCACCGAGAAGATGTACCACAAGATAAGGGTAAGGACCTCACCAAATCTACCTCATTTACTTTTGAGCGCTGACGGCTTAAGAATACTTGAACGTAGAAACATCCCATGCTGACCGCAGTGTGCTTTATTGTTTATTACACAACCTTACCATCATAGCATAAACGGTCCTAAGTGATTCAAAGTTATGTCAATTATAATGATGCAGACTTTTGACGGTGGTGGTCCTTAGATAATTTGCCGTAATTGAAAAAAAAAAAGTAATTTAGCTGACGATGAACAAAAAAATAAAATTTCGGATGTGTCCTAACCTAACCTACCCCTGTAGAGAATACAGGCAAAATGTCTTGATTGCTTGAAATGTCAATGCTATTCTGCCTACAGGAATCAAACCCGCTGATCCGCTGGTACCTATCCCTGGGCGAGAGATCGCTCGCCACAGGTGTGTCCCTGGCTCTCCCAGCGGTCCTACTCTTCGAGACCCCTATCCATCAGCTTGACAAGTTCCTCTGCATGTCTCTGGATGTCGTGGAGAAAACTGTGCCCTCCATAAACCTGCCTCCTCAAGCAGTAAGTACCTTAATCAGTAACAGATTGTCCATTTAGGATAAAGGGACGACGCAGATCAGTCAGTTTAGCCAGAATTTTAATAAACCTTTCGAGTTATTTTTGGTAGAAGTCATTCGAGACGAAATTGCCTTAAAGACTCAAAGTAAGTCAAGATCTACATTGATTATATTACAATGTTTGTATATTTATGTACGGACAAGAGCACTCACCCACGAATACTGAAACGCTTCTTAACTTTAAGACGTACTTAAACATCTAACTGTCGCTACTTTACACCTTAAAGTGACAGAGACAGCATGAGAGTTAACGACGGCTTAAAACTGATTGATGTTTCAGTATTCGGCCATCAGAGTTTGAAGTTTCTTTAAGGAAACAAATGACTCTTGAAAAAAGTTACGAACAAAATCTAATAGGTAAAGGTAAATTTGAGTCAGATTGTTAGGGATATATAACATTTGTATTCAAGTCACTTACTGGCCTTCTGATTTTGTAAAAAAATATACCTATTTCTAGATATCCGCGATGTGATCTTATCTTTCATGGAAATCCGGTTTGGAAGACAATTAATTTTTGCGATAATACATGCATATTTTTTATATTACTTTATTTAAATATTTATTCAAGTAATATACAAGATAACTTCTATTGCAGGTCATTCTTATATTTTTTGTAAGAATTAATTAATTTAAAAATTTACGATAACAGTCTTCGTATGTGTATTTTGTAGGTATTGATATTTACATAATGATAAATTGATATTTACATAATGTTTGAAATAGTTGATATTAGTTGTGATCGAAATGACAATACAATGTATAATATTACTAAACCAAAAACCTATAGCTGGTATTTTATTTGTAGGTACTTACTACCTACGTGGTTAAAAATCTCTTCAGGGCTTTAAAAACGTCTGCAGCTCCGTACTGTTTCAGGAACTAAGAATATAGTATTCTTGTTCAGAACAACTATTTTAGTAATGTTTTAATTAGAAGTCTCTGTTAAATCTTATGCTGTATCAGCGTTGTAAGAGAGACTTTCGGTGGTCTGTGTGGACAGACCTTAAGTTTGGTTTGAGTAGGTAAACAAGGGGATTTATAAAGTCCAAGCTTTGGATGTAGATACCCTTCATGTGTCTGTACCATCAAAACCATCGTGTGCTATTACGTAACTTCTTCGAAACAGTTGTACTCCGAGACGCGTCAGTACGTGCTGCGTCGGGCAGACTCGGTGAAGCAGCTGGGGTCTGCCGTACTGGACTCCAGGGTCACCGCCGTCACCGCCACGGCCCTCGACCGAGCCCTCTCCACCGCCGACAAGTACGTCGACAAGTATCTACCGCCCGACCAACAAGATGCCTCTGAAGGTTAGTGAAAGAACATTATGAAGTTCTACTTGTTTTAGTTTGGTAGCTATGCGAAAACTAAATAGTCATATTTTCTTTTAATAATAAGGCTTGTAGATATATACGCGCATAGCGTCTTTTTGAAATAGAGAACGCATGCGTTTGCATTTCTAAAGCAATTTAATCGATCGATGTCTGTTCAATCGAAAATACTTGGAGATAGAGATGTGGTGATATGATGTATGTAATTTTTATTAAACATTCTTTCTAAGTAATACCTACTTTTTCACAAAACATATATTTTATCTAAAGATGAGAAGTAGCCACACAATAAAAAAATAACAATATTAATATACCTGCTTAACAATTAATATTTCATTGATATCATAAACGCCGTTATCTGCAGTATAAAATTACCATCAATCAAGACTTATTTATTTTAAACAATAAGACGGATATAGCTTGTAAGGAACACGGATTTAGCCTCAATATTCTGAAAGTATTACCAAACAAAGTCTTAGAAAACCATATCACTGTTTTAAAATAATTAAGGTTCTGGTAATCTCACAATATTATTAAAAATGTGTAGTTGTCTACTTTGTTATTTTACAGTAAATGTACCTACTTATAAGTACAATAATTATATATTTAGTTTAATAATGAAAATGTTAATATTATTACGCAGCTTAAGGGCCAGAAAAATGGCTAACTTTGTAAACTTAAATTCAAAAATGATGGCGAAATAGTGCAATCAAGAACGAATCACATCGGAATTCGGCAGCGTAGTTGATAAGATTTATTATTGTGATAGGACCAGATAATTCAGATAGATAGAATCAACAAAGATTCTTGGATTGGTAATATCATCCATATCTCATTATTCAAATTCCTGTGTAAGTAGTACTAATTATAAATAACGTTGCAAATTTTTTTTGGTAAAGATTTTTTATCTATCCATAAGTACCAGAGATAACGCGTAACAAACATACAAAAATAAATGTACCGTCGAATTGAAAACCACGTCCTTTTGAAGTCCGTTACAAATATTCCCTACTCGTCATTACTACGCTAACTGTCACATGTTACGCATGTCAAGGAAAATAAATTAACAGCAAATAAAAAAAAAAAACATCCGTTGTTTTATTACATTAGTTTAATGTGCGGCGGGTACACATTGAAGACATAATTAACCCTCACCAACACTAGACCTGTTTGAACCTAGAGCACTCAATTAATTGTCTCATAAATCTTTTGTTAGGTAACATAAATTTACATAATTAGCAGCGAGCTACAAAAGCCCAGACGCATTAAACTGCCGGTCGCAGGGTTACATGATAACATTTGTCTGAACCCCGTCTGGACGCCTAATTAACGGAACTAGACCTGTTATTGCACCTTATATATCGTCCTGACCCGATAACTCCATATTCCTAAGGATATCAGTAAATGTTGTGCCCGTAATTAACGAACAAGCAGTAACTGCTACTATAACTGTTATCTGCAAACTGGAACTGTGACAAATGAGACAAGATATTTACGTCCTGGACTCTGCGCCCATTCATGTGGTGATCATATTTGATTTATGAAATAGGACTTGAAATGTGTGTATCGTGAGTCGTCGCAGTCATTTTTCAACATCTCACCAAGCTCACTCACTGTATGTATTTTTATTTTTTATTTATTAAGTATTTACAATAAACCTTATACTTACACAATGCCCCACAAAACCGTTTATACAGTTTGACTGTGGGTGTAATAACAATGATGACAAATTTGACGATTGGTAATTATAATTATAATGACTTCACTAACTAAACTTAAGGTATGTTTAAAGTTACATAGTTTATAAAGTTATATTTATGTATATTACATTATATACCTAAGAAAGTATCGAACTAATTACATAGACTGCCTCGTAGGTCTAGTGGTCGCAAGCGCGACTGCCGTGTACGAGGTCTCGGGTTCGAATCTCGATTCGAGCCAAAAATACTTACTGGGGTTTAGTTTAGAAATACTCAGTACAGTTAAGTTAGGTGGTGTTTACACCCCCGTGCCTCGGAAAGCGCGTAAAGTCGTTGGTCCTGCACCTGATCTCTCTCCGGTCGTGTCGCATTGCCGTCCTATCAGACTATGAGAGTAAAGGAATAGAGAGTGCAACTGTGTTCGCGCTTGCACTTGTGCACTGAAATATTTCCCGCACGATGGCTAATTCTGTTAAGAGAGGCGCCGTGACCGTAATTCGGTCAGGATCACATTATATATTAATTACATAGATAAGTAAGTAGTACATTATGGATAGTCAAGATGTATTTAGTTTACAAAAAAAGTAGGTACTTAAAATTTACTTAAATTTCTTAGACGCCTTATGTTATACTAGATGTCCCCCGCGACTTTGTTCGCGTGTTTTAGTTTCAACGGTTTTTCATTTGTGCAACATATTTCATTTATGCTTCGCTCCTATTGGTCGTAGCGTGATGTTATATAGCCTATAGCCTTCCTCAATAAACGGACTATCCAATACAAAAATAATTTTTCAATTCGAACCAGTAGTTCCTGAGATTAGCGCGTTCAAACAAACAAACAAACAAACTCTTCAGCTTTATAATATTAGTATAGATAACATGCGTTCACTTGTGTTAATAAATCATTGACTTACAACTTCTTTATGCTGCTACAATAGTTAGCTAAAAAAGCTAATTCAACTTTACCATGAGGCGTTTTGAATTAACCTTTAAAATTATTCCAAAGATCTTATTATTAGAGTAGCAAGCTAAGTTGTTGAAAGGCATATCAGGTATGAAACTATAAAAGTTATGTGTCAAAGAACAATTCTCCAATTTAGTACTCAATCTTGCTCATTTCTTTGGCCAATACTTTTATAGTGTCATGCCGTCTAACCGTAGTGTTCTTACCATAGTGATAATCATAGTGACGAGCGCTGACACGGTGGACGGCGGGGAGAGTGGACGCGCCCGCGCAGCACAGGCCGTGCAGCACGGCGCCAGGTTCGGCAGGAAGCTGCAGAGGAGACTCACGAGGCAGGCACTGGCAGAGGCCAAGGCGATCAAGGAACAGATCCATGTGCTCGCTTATGTAGCTGAATTGGTAAGTCCTTGCATTTAAAAAAGAAGTGTAAACGTTCAAATTCCCCTTTATGTAGCGAACTACCGGGAACAAAAAAAACTGTCCAAAGAGTCAAATCGAGAAAAAAGAAAGTAATACCATTAGAAGGATTCTAAACAGAGAGCTTTTTTATATTTTTTTACATTTCTTAATCTTATCATATTGGACAGTAATTTATTAAACACCATCTTAGCGAAAATTGTTATTTACTATTATTTAAATGATCTAAATATTTAAAAAAGTTATTGGTGAAGTGTGTAACTATAAGTTTTTGTGACACAGGTGGCGACAGACCCAGTGCTCGCTTGGCAGAAGGCTAAAGAGTTGTTCTCGAACCTGAGCCGGCCGGAGCCCGAGAACCAGGCGCGCCCCGAGACCCTGGAGGAGCTAGTGGTGCTGCTCGCCCGCGAGACCGCCAGGAAGATGGTGCACCTCATCAACTACACGCACAATGACTTGCCCAAGTGAGTCTGGATTGGAGAATTTTAGTTATTCTTTAAAATGACAGTCTTCTTTAAATTTAAGTACTTATAATTTTTAAATCCAAGGTTATTAAAGCTATTACAAAAAGCATAGCATTCAAGGTTGTTTTAACCTCAAAATAAATAAGAGAGCACGGGAAATGGGATTTTGTTCTTTCTATGAGCATATGTGAATAATGTTTTTTTTTCCAATTTTAGAAACATGCATCAAGGGCTAACACTCATTACAAAACATCTGAACACGGCAGCCGATGCACTTATGAAGGTAAGTTTTGTTTCATGATAATTATACCTATGCACATTTTCTTGCTCACTGCAAGGTTGTAGTATTAATTTTATAAAAGCAAATTTATCTGTATATTGTATTGAAAACCGCTGAAGTCGTGGTGTCAAGAGTCCTCCAAACTTACTTATCATGGCCCATAGGCATGTTTATAAAATACCATTAAACTGATAACCTTCGTGGTGCTTCCAGACGGTACCAGTGGAGACAGCGATGTCCGAAGTCAAGGGGCTGCGCAGCAAACTGCAAACCTTGCTGCAGCACCTGCAGGAGGCTTCCAAGACCTACTTGGTATAAATATAAATAGCATATAATACATGAAGTACAAAATTCTAAAATTCTATGTTTATTTCTGTTACTTCGACAAAACCTAGCTGCGATGCGAAGTGACAAGAAATTCTTAATTATCAATAGCCAGAAGCAATGACGTTTATATTGGTGCGTAGATAAGTGCTTAGGTACCTGTGCATTACCCACTGATTTCAAACATGCCTATAATAAAGCTAGAATTGGAGCACGCTTTACAGACTGTCAATAAAAATGTGGTTAGGACTTTAGAAGATAGCGACAAACAGCGAGCCAAGCACTTTGATTCCGTTGTAGGAGTTTGTTACGATTATACATTTTTAACAGACTTCAAAAGAAGGTTTTTTATATTTATGCGATAAATTCGGCAATTGCACATCGATTACAAAAAACGTTTTATCACCGATAGGGTCAGAGGTATTCCCATATGAATTTAATCAATTATTATCAATACCAATAAACCTATAGATATAACTAGCTGTCCCCCGCGACTGTGTTCGCGTGTTTTAGTTTCAACGGTTTTTCATTTTTGCAACATTTTTCATTTATGCTCCGCTCCTATGGGTCGTAGCGTGATGTTATATAGCCTATAACCTTCCTCAATAAACGGACTATCCAACACAAAAAGAATTATTCAATTCGAACCAGTAGTTCCTGAGATTAGCGCGTTCAAACAAACAAACAAACAAACAAACTCTTCAGCTTTATAATATTAGTATAGAATCAATTATTATCAATACCAATAAACCTATAGATATAATTTAAAGAGATAAGTTTTACACGCAGTATTATGACCAATACATATATGAGTTTACGTGAGACCAACTTATTTTTAATTTCTTTTCTATGGTAGATATAGTTCCATTCAAATTTAATGGCGGCTGTCAAGTGCGCTAAACGCTGCGCAGTACCTCGCCCCGCACCCCCGCTGGCGCATAAGTTTGGTACTGCGCAGCGACTCGACTTGTGTTCACACTCACAGCCGCCTTTAAGTTTGCACCGTACTGTACATACCTTTGAAGGAATCAATTCGTAATAAGGTATCGTAACGCCAGGATCTTCGAACAATATTTAATGACATTAGAGTAGATATATATTTGAAAGAGTTTTTTTTTTATTAAGTATTTAAATTTAATATAAACTGTTCTTTTTACAGGAACATTTAGCGATATTTTTGGCGGGAAACGAAGAACGCGAGAAGATAGCTCCTCGGACAACGTACGAGCAGCGCGACGACTTGGCGGCAATCAACGGACTCAACTGACTATTTTTTAAATTAGAACTTAAACTAGAATGTAGTCTATTTTCCCGGTATTCAAACGCAACTGATATTAAAGGTCTACGCAACACTTGAAGGAAATTTCGACGACAAAAATCCGTTGCCAGTTATTAGCACAGCACACATAAATACTCTAGCGAGGTTATTAGTCATTTATATGCAATAAAATGTATTGGCGGTCCGCTGCGGAATGTCCGCAGTTTCCGGAATTTCCGTTCAGTGTGACGTAGGCCTAAGGGCTCTTACGCGCTAGCGGTTGCATACTAAACTGAAAAAAGCAAAAAGCCGCGAAAGTAGTCATTAGTGCGGAAGAGCTCTAAGTTGACGTATTTGGTGTTGTAGCAAAAGCAACAAATAGGTATCTATTTCTTTTTTCAAATAGTAATGATCGGATACTCAATCATCATTTCTAAATTACTCTGTTTCTGTATTTAATGCAGCAATAGAAAAGTTCACTTTATTGTGTGTCTTTGAGAATAAGAGGGAAGTTATGTTTCGATTATATGTATACGCTCTACAGGGATATATCTACGCAAAGATTATTGTATGGGAGTTCCGTCTTTTTGATTCTAAGTTCCATGTATACATTTTAATTTAGAAATAATAGCTATTTAAATATGTATGAATGTATCTGAATTTGGAGTAGGTAGCCGACATAGATAATTTTATTATGATACATATATGTAAGTTATATGTTGATTATTGTTATACATTAGTTATTAGTTGATTATACATTTGAAGATCAATAATAAGTAATTGCTCTCTAAATAAAAGTAAGTAGTATTTTAAAAAGTAGATTCCATTTATTTAGGTTTTAGTATGTAGGTACCTACACTATCGAATAAATTAATAATTTAATTTCTAATATTAATAATTTAATGTAACATATAAAAAAAGCCTTACATATTAAAAATATTAATAATTTACTATAGCATTTTTTTTTTGTAGATAATTTTAAATCTCACAATTCCTGGATAATTTACAAAAAATAAATAAAAGTATCTTAAAGGAATATTATTATAAAGCTGTGATTGTGCGACTGTGCGTGTGTACCTATTTTATTATTTACGGGGTGAATAGCTTATAACTTCAACCCATGCCGACGGCACAGGGGATGTGTCGGACTTGCGCCGAATGGAATTGAGACCACAAAAAAAGAGTTTTTCCAA
Source organism: Diachrysia chrysitis (assembly GCA_932294365.1). Classification (NCBI taxonomy): domain Eukaryota; kingdom Metazoa; phylum Arthropoda; class Insecta; order Lepidoptera; family Noctuidae; genus Diachrysia; species Diachrysia chrysitis. The sequence goes on along the minus strand of OW028652.1, from coordinate 11,776,954 downwards.
ATAAATCATTTTTATAAAAGCTACCATTTACGTTCAATATTAACTCTGTGAAATGAAACTGACGATATCGAATCTTGATACTGGTTTCTATGTATCTAAACCTCCTTCACAGATAGAAGATCAATAGCTATGGTAGAAGAAGATAGAACTATTTAAGTTGTCATGACGACAAGTACCTGAGTACTTGTATTTTTTATTTTATTTTATGTAGATATTAATTACAATGGTATAATTTATTATATCTAAATTAATAGTTTATAGGGCGCCGTTACTCATAAAACGGCTCGGTATACTAAAAAATGAATGTAGAAGAGCTGGATAAAGATTGCCCGCATATTCCATACTATGTAAGTAATGAAAGATCATAATAAAGATGACAAATATTTTTGTAAACTAAGTATTTTGTCCCGCATCGATGTGTTACGAGGGGCTTAGTTGACAAATTTTAATTACATAGTGCATGCAGACTCCAAACGTTTTGATTGGGTAGTTGTAGTAGCGTGTAGACGGCATAGGACCGTCCTTCTTGTGGGAGGCCTTGGGGGAGGCCTATGTTCAGCATTGGACATCTTTCAGCTGATATGATGATGATGATGATGACATGCATATTTTTTCAGCCTTTAGATAAATATTCTGAAGAACTTGGATTGATAGAAACTGAACATCCCGTGATCGAGAGAGAATGGACTTGGACTACTCAAACGACTCTATGGATAATTGTGTTTGCCTTACTCCTGTGGCTCATCACCTATCTGATGGTGATGACTATAACCATGTGCTTTGACATCAGTTTCCGTTCCGTCGCGACTTTCACTGGCTTAATACACTGGTATAATGGAACTTCTTTGATAACTAACGAAGACCATTCAAGATACGTATTAACATTTTAAATTGTGTTGATTTTTTTGTACAATAAAATGTGAGATTTTTTAAATACATTTTAATATGTTTAATTCTCATGGTCCTATCAGAATAGGTACATCTTCAATTATGTTACCTTATATGATTCATGATTATCAACTGACAAAGTAATAAGCAAATTACAAAAGTTGCTTTGGACAAACTTCGGTTGACCGCACATTGGCAATAATGCCAACAGCTTTCGAGTTTATTAAAGACTAGCTGTGCCCGTGGCTTTGTTTCCGTCAACTGACTACCTACCTACCTACCCTACCTGCCTACTTTCCATACCTACCTACCTATTTTCGCAATTACTCACTCACTTTTCGTATATTAAGTTTAAAAAATATATATCTATTTCCTTTCATACAAACCTTGTCCTGACAATAGCAAACACTCGAAAAAAAAATATCCGATTTGGTGCAGTCATTTGGAAGTCGCGTAAGTACATGCATTTCGGTTCTTCATTGTATACTACTCTATGTATGCTTCATGCTAACAAACCTTTTTATGTTTTCTGTGTAGTTTTGATGTAGATCTGTGACGCTGACGCTTGTCATTTTCAATTGATTGACACTTGCTTTGACTTTTGACAGTCAAATTTTGCAATTTGCGTCATGATCATTCCATTGATTGAGACTCGTGTATAAACATTATATTATTTTAATACTTGTAAGCAAACTAAGCATTAAAGTGATATAAGCTAAGTGTGTGCAAGGCAGCCATGCCTTCTATTGATGTGTTGCCCCCTCCGGGGCTGCCGATGGAGCCCCCGTTGGAGGAGCCCCAAGCTCCTCCGCCACCAGTCATTGGCATCATTTATCCTCCACCCGAAGTGAGGAGTATCCTTTTAAATATTAAATCCTACAGTTTATGGTTTGTTTAATATGTATACAGTATCAATATAGCATAATATATATTATATCACACATTTTTGGGAAATAACCTAATTCTTAAAAAGTTAATACAATGTACTTATTATGCAGTAACGCTCTCGACAAAACGTTGTAACATGCGTGTATAAAATCCAGCTTTTTACATTATATTTTAAAATTATGCTAATTGCCAAAGATTTTGTGTTATTAGTAAATAGAACCCACTACACTTGTGTTGAACAACTTGACTATTGTTTGCTTGATCTTTGTAGTTCCACTCTAAGAATAAAGACTACAATTAATAAAAACAACAAAAAAATATACTTAAAAGATTGTATTGTATTGTAAAAGTGAGTGAAAAACATTGTCATGACTATCATTTTAAAATAACCCTATAACTTTAACTATAACTTTGTATGTTTTATATAACTTGTTTTCAGAACTTCAATTAATTTCTTTAACCGGCATTCCTAGATATTGTTGACAAGACTGCAAGTTTCGTAGCTCGAAATGGTCCTGAGTTTGAAGCTCGTATCAGACAGAATGAACTCGGTAATCCGAAGTTCAACTTCCTTAACTCGGGAGATCCCTACCATGCATACTATCAGCACAAAGTCAAGGAGATCAGGGAAGGAAAAGGTAAATATTTTATATTAGTTAATGTAAATTAATTAAATAAGTTAAGAAAAAGTAAGAAAGCTATAGTGCATACACAAAATTAAGAGAAGGTTTAGACAGAGCCAGTAAAATAGCCCAAGCTATGTTGGGGTTAGCTTCCAGGCTTACCTGATTCAGCTGAATACAGTTTTTTACACAAAGCGATTGCCTACCTGACCTCCAAAGCCCATTTTACTGGGTAACACAGTATTCAATAGTAAAATCGGGTGTCAGAATAGTAATGACTTAACAACTGCTATAGATCAACATATGACAGGACATAATAATGTTATACATAATAATAAAAAAGAAAATACTTATGGCTTTTTTAATGACTGAATTCATGTTTATCAATATTAAAATAAAATACACAAAAAATTATTAAATTATCAATTTATTGCATGTGTAGCTCCAGACCTGGCTGCGCTGGTGCCACTGGGAGTTCCCTCTATGATGCAGCGTCCTGGTCTCGCACTCGCGACTGCCTTGCGCCAGCAGGAGCTGCTAAAGGCCGCCGCACCAGCCGAGCCGCCGCCACCGCGCGACCCGCCACCAGACTTCGAATTTATCGCAGACCCACCCTCCATATCAGCCTTAGAACTCGACATTGTCAAGCTAACTGCTCAGTTCGTCGCTAGAAACGGACGTCAGTTCCTCACTGACCTAATGAAAAAGGAAGAACGTAATCACCAGTTTGATTTCCTGCGTCCACAGCACTCACTCTTCCAATACTTCACGCGTCTCCTAGAACAGTACACCAAAGTACTTTTGCCTCCAAAAGAATTGGTTTCCAAACTTGCCGCCGAAGTTCGTAGTGGAGTGTTAGAGCAGGCGCGCAGCAGGGCTGCCTGGCACTCACACCAAGCGCGACGCAAAGCCGCCGACGAAGCCAAGATAGAGAAAGAGCGATTAGCTTACGCGTCTATTGACTGGCATGACTTCGTAGTAGTCGAGACTGTAGACTACCCTGCAGGTGAGCCTGGAGACTTCCCGCCACCTACGACACCACTTGAAGTCGGAGCGCGAGTGTTGGCACAAGAACGTGGAGAGGACATCACTCACGGAAATGAAGACGACGACACAGAGATGCAGCTTGAATCGGAGTCCGAATCTGAGTCTGATGAGGATCTGGCAGAGATGGAGGATCGCACGCAGCAGCAACAGCGGCCGGATGATAATCGGGTGCAAGACATGGAGGAAGACAGTTCTTCGTCTGAGGACGATGGACCTTCGGCCGGGCCGCGGGCTCCGGGCGACGAGGCGCCGCTGCCGCCGCGGCCGGATCGCGTGGTCGTCAAGAAGTATGACCCGAAGCGCGCACGGCCGCAGCCCACGCCCGCGTCCGAGGAGTGGCTGGTGTCGCCCATCACGGGCGAGAAGATCCCCGCCAACAAGGTGGCCGACCACGTGCGCATCGGGCTGCTGGACCCGCGCTGGCTGGAGCAGCGGGACCGCGCCGCCGCCGAGCGCACCGACCGGGACGAGGCCCTCGCGCCCGGTGCTGCCATCGAGGCCTCGCTTAAACAGGTATGTTAACTGGCCAGACAACTTTAATCCTTGTGTCGCACACAAACATTCAAATCACATGCACAAAGAACACCCGGACTTAGAACAAGCATTTGTAAATTACACGAAAATATGGTAATACTATTTCAGACTATATTAAGCTTTCTTTAAATCCCGTAGCTCGCAGAACGTCGTACGGATATTTTCGGTGTGGGCGACGAGGAGACGGCCATCGGAAAGAAGATCGGCGAGGAGGAGCGGCGGCGCGACGACCGCGTCACGTGGGACGGACACACGTCCAGCGTCGAGGCCGCCACGCGCGCCGCCCGGGCGCACATCACGCTCGAGGACCAGATACAGCAGATACACAAGGTGGGTACACTATTTCATTATTGTTGTTTAATTTATAAGTATTATTCTTAATTAAATCCTTGAAATATAGGGTGGTTGTGTTTGTACTATTCACTGTGGCTGCTATATTGCAAAAGGATGAGACCAGTTACTTTAATACTTAAATATTGTTGAGAATAAGCAGCTCTGTTGCAGCATTTCATTCCAGTTCAAGGAAAATTTGAAGGCCTAATCTTACTTTAAGCCTGTCAATGTGTTTCTCGGCAGAAGAAGCGTTGATCGACCGGGAGCAAGATGGGTCGACGATATATATATAATAGACTGTTTTAATTAAATACAAATAGTAGAAAAGAAACATTTTAAACTTAGGCAGGACGCAACTGCGACCACTAGCTTAACGCACCAGCACCACTAGTTTTGCCAACTAAGCTACCGATGTCACTGACTGGCGATGTATACGACATTTAGTAAACCAATTTCTCGTTAGGTCTCACCGACTCTGAATAACTCTACTATTTGTATTTTATTACAAATATTCGCTCAGCATGCGTGAATTCGTAACAAATCATCAAAAATAATAGACTGATAATACTTGTTGTGCAGGGATTTTAGTCGTTCATAGTTTTTGATTTGGCCAATGTTTTGTTCTTATAGGTCAAGGGTCTCCTTCCCGACGAAGAGAAAGAGAAGATTGGTCCGAAGCCGGTGGGCGGCGGGGGCGTGACTCGCGTTGCGCCCCCGCGGCTGGCCCCGCCCGCGCCCCCGCGTCCGCCCGCGCCCGCGCCCCCCGCGCCCCCGGCGCCCGCGCCCGTGCTGCTGCAGCCGCTGCCGTCGCTCATGGTGCTGCCGCCGATGGCGCCGCGGCCGCCGCTCATCCCCACGCCGGTGGGGGCCGTGGCCGCTGTAGGGCCCGTTGGGGCTGTTGGTAAGTCCATATCTAGTCAATTTGGTTGATCTGATTAGTTGTTCGTAATAATTGGGAAAGAAAGGAAATCCTACGAAATCTCTTGTGTTAAAAATATTCATGAGGTTATAAAAAAAACTTATAAAACGAATTACTTATTTGTCAGAATAAAAACATAAATTATAAACCTCTATATATACTATGTGTGTAGTCTTAGTAAGTCGAAGTCGACTGCAGTCCGGTTAGTGCGTAAATCCTTTTGCATTGCATTTTTGTTTATCAACTGTTCTATTAATCGATTTCCTCTCAAAGGCTATAATAGATTTAAATTATAATAAGTACATAATTTATGAAATAACTATCACTGTATTACAATTAAGATAAATAACCTATGTATAATGTACTGCAGGCGCAGTAGCGGCGGCGGGCTTCCCGTTCCCGGAGGAGGACGAGGCGCCGGCCGCCAAGCGCGCGCGCACGGAGGACGCGCTGGAGCACGAGCACGCCTGGCTCGCGCGCCATCCCGCGCCCGCGCCGCTGCAGGTCCACCCCGCATTATATTATTTATTTTAAATTAGTGAAATGCCTGAAAATCTCGTCTTAATTGATTTTTAAACCACTGAAAAGTTTGATCGTCTCTGAATGGTTCATAGCCTCGAATTAACTGTTAATTTAGTTACAACATAAATTCATTGTTCAAAAGAAATGACTAGAAATGGCACTAGAGCCAATATTTTTGATCTCCTTCGATCTTAACTACATAATATAAACAAAATAGTTGCTTTAATTTTGTTCAGCCATTGTGTCAATTTTCTGTAAAATTAATACATATGTTGTCTTTCTACCTCTTTTATCGCTACAAGTTATATCTATCGATTTACCTTGAATACATGTAATATGACGTGATTACAGATCGCGCTCCCATCGTTACCGGAGCGCACGGAGTGGCGGCTGGACGGGCGCGCGCTGTCGCTCAGCGTGTCGCTGTCCACCACAGTGGCCGAGCTCAAGAACATCCTGCAGCGCTCCACCAACATGCCCACCGCCAAGCAGAAGCTGCACTACGAGGTACACAACTTACTAGATAAACTTGATAAATAAGGACCTTCTTATATAATGAAAACATACGCACGGCACGAACTATTCGAGCTACATATTTAATTCATAAAAAGCTAAGTTTTTAAGTAACCAGTATGTAACAAAATCATATATTTTAAAAAGTAATTTATTCGAATGCCAGAAGCCTGTTGACTAACAAATTTTTATAGACATACACAATGAGAGGTACCATTATGAATTTCGCCACCAGGGGTGCTAGTCGCACGAGTTCATTCCATAGTTTGTTAGTGGGCTTTGGCAACTAACGCGCCAGTGGCGCCAACTGGTGACCGCAATAACAGTAGCCCTAATTTCCCAAACTCTGTGCATCAACAGAGCGTTTATATTTAATAAGACACACAAAACATTGGTAGTGGTAACTTAGATTTTTATTTCAAAAAAATATGTTTTGTTTATTTAGTCAGCTGTTTTGTAAGAAGTTACCTAAATAAATACATTTTAATACTACTTATTCCATCAACAGGGCCTGTTCTTCAAAGACACGAACACTCTGGCGTACTACAACGTGGCCCCCGGCGCCGTCATACACCTGCAGGTCAAGGAGCGCGGAGGTCGCAAGAAATAATACCTACCCACATCGCTCTACTATTTCGGTGTTGCCAAGTCATTGTCGATACATTTGTTGCCAGCGTAAAAATGTTCTTGGTAGTCCATTGTGTAATGAATTATTAAATAAATGTCTTTCTAGCATTTTATTGATACAATAATAAAATATAATATCACTTAATCATTTGTTTTTTTTTTAAGCAGTTCTAACATTAAGTATCTACTATAATTTGTAGTTTTATACAGTCTGATAAAAGAAACAGCACATTTTTAGCAAACATTTATTATAAAAGTGTATAAAAAAATTAACAAAAGTACAATATATAATAATAACAAAAAGCTCTAGTCGTTATAGTTTATTGCAATAACGTTAACACATTGCAGATCATGATTATCGACCAACAAAACAATGGAAGCTTATACGATTTACTAAAACCACGTCAAAAAACATTATTATGCTTATAAATAGATCTAAGGAATGTGTAATGGAAATATTGCACAGTACAGCACCATGATTTATGTCAAGTATATAATTAATTATTTAGAAACAACGTTTTACTCGCGCACATTCTCGGGATCGCCCGACTGGATTCAGACTCAATAGGATATCATGAATTGACACGGCGGCGGTGGTGTCGTATTTCGTGTGAATGTGCGTGAGTAAACCGTTATGTTTCTGAATTATAATGAATACTCCTCACGAAAGTTATTATACAAGTATATAATTATATTGTAAATAAAATCTGTCTTTCCTCAAACTATATTAGGTCAGCTTCTAGCCTCACTGGATTCAGCTGAATACCAGCATATACATGGAGCGACTAATCTTCCACAAGTAAGTAGGTAATTTATGTATAAGTGTAAATAAAAATGTGATTATAAAATGATAAATAACGCTCGGTACTCATAAAAAACAGATAGTAACTTAATCTAACTCTTGTTATTCATCTTAAAATGACAAATAAAAAATATTCTGGTAAAAAGTTAATTGGTAAATAAAATATCAGTTTTTTTATGAATAAAGAGATTGGTACACATCCACAAGATAGGAGGCAGTTGCTCAGTGCATTGATATTATACCGGACTAGTATTTTAAGAGTATTTAGTCACATCTCTGTAGATACAAAAATTAAGTCAAGGCTTAGAGAAAAAATAAGTAAACTATAGAGCGCGCATATCGAGTATGAGCTGTTGGCACGAGTACGAACAATTAAAATCAAAAAAAATCTTCTCTCATCGCACGGAAAATAAATTAGTAAACGTGCGTAGTACTTACAGCTAAAGATTGCTTACAATGAGCGCACTCTATGCTTGTCTATGTGTCCTCTAAGAATCAAGGTATATTAAGCCTTGCTAAGTTGTTATACCTCAGTTAACTTTTAGTTACCTCCCAAATCTAAAGTAGAACACTTCTTATAATTATGATCACAAGACCTCCGATTCTGAACGATACAATAACAAAATTCAACAACATTAACTAGTAATAAATGCCGTATCTATATCAAAATGGATGGAATGTTTAACTTGTTAATAAAAGTGCCGAACAAGCAGTAAAATGTGCTAAAATATAAGCGTTCATTAATATTTCATTACTGGTATTTAACTATTTATGTAAGCGTTTATGTATTGGTACGTCAATAAATATATTTTTGTTAGTCGTTAGATATGACTAAAATTGGCTATGAAGATACTTGAACTAATTCCTGCTCAAAATTAGTACGTTACGATTTTTATATAGTAAGATTTAGTAGCTTACAAACCAATTAAATTTTTAGTCGATTGTAAAAACGAATATAGTTTTGGTAACATTTTTTCCGTAACTACTTGGCTGATTTTCATGGTACTTAGTATTTATACAGATATCTTTATATTGTATGAGTATATTATATCACAAGAATAAATGTTATTGTTTTAATCGTATTCGCCAGTCACGACAGTCGTCCACTATAATCCTTTTAAGTAAATAAGAGCAATAATTTATAATAACGTGAATGGTATTCAAACCGCAATTTTTGTTAAGTCCTAAATAAATTATTATTTTAATTATGGCAGGAAATAGCTCAAAGTTTTAGCACCATCGTTCAACAATGATTAGCGTTTACTTAAATGCGATATGTTAGTATTGTGGTGGCATCTACTTAGGCGAGTTTAGGAATGGTCTCAATCATCTCTCGGTAGCGGGCCAGCATCGGCGTGTAAATCTTGTCGTGGTCTGGGTAAGGAGTCGCTACTGGAGATACCTTCAGCTCGGACCCTGGGTAAAGACACCAAATATATTATCATTTTACGTAAAATTTTAATAGTAATAGAAGAAAAAACATTAACACGCATATAAGGCTATTTGCAGGCCGTATTATTTACGTCCAAACACATTTAAACAATTAAGTCTTGGAAATTATTGCTAGATTCTTTTTCTATGTGGCCTTAGTCCAGCAGTAGAATAATTTGCAGTCTGCAATTTGTGATAGTAAGTCAGTTCATTAAGAAGCTGCAGCTGGTTTTCACATAGTAAGTCAGTTCCAAAGTAGACGCGCACTACACAATAAAACAATGATAATAATTAGTTTTTGTGTGATTATTTGCAGATAACAACTCACCAGGTAATTTGGTTCCAGTTACAGCACTCCATACTTCGGCGGCGCGTATTGCAGCTCCTAATAACGCTGCGTTAGCGTGCTGGTCCTGTGAACAAGCGATCCATGTATACTTCTCATCACTAAAATTGTATATAAGTTAAACTCAACGAGAATAACATTCTGTACAAGACCTTGACCAAAAAGTGTCCCAAGTTTACAAAGTGAAACCACATTATTGAAACTAGTTGTACACTGCAGTAAGCAGTTCCAGTTCTCATGAGACATGTTATTATAGTTATTCTGCTATTCGGGACGGAGAAAAATCCAACAAACCAAAGATCATGTCAATAGGTCCACCCGTTGAGTTATAAATGGTATATAGATAGATGTAAGTCGTATGCCATGTCAGATCGAGCTCGAACACGCAGTTTGGTGGCAGTTCGCGTTTGTTGCCATTTCTTATATTACGCTGTCGATACAGAAAAGCGCGTGAATTATTTTCTTCTTCTAAAGAAAATATATTAACGTTAGATTATGTTAGGTACTGTATATATTACCTGCACGTAAACGGGTGTGTCGAATACGTCAGCGAATATCTGCAGCAACTCTTTGTTGACTGAAGCGCCGCCCGTGGCGATCAGGCGAGACGACTTGTCTGAAATATTAACAACATTATAGTGCTACTAGCTGACCCGGCAAGCGTTGTTTTAACAGAGCCACACTTTTTACCTAGGCGTATAAAAATTGCCTAAGACCTATTCTCAGACCTACCAAACATACACAAAAAACATAAAAATCAGTCAAGTCGTTTCCAAGAAGTTCTATAACACAAACACCGAACACGAGATTTTTATATTAGGTTTAGTAGCATACAAAAGATCGCGGTTGAAGGTAACAATCGAGAATAATACGAGTGAGCTGAGTTAAGTGAGCGTGTAGTGTAGGATGTGAGTGCTGACCGAGCGTGAAGGCGAGGTCCTCGGCGTGCGCGCGGCGGGCGAGCGCCTGCCCCTCCAGCAGCGCGCGCGCCTCCACCTGCGGCGCCGGCCGGCCGGGCGCGCGCCCCGCCGCGTCGCGCAGCCAGCGCCCCGCCGCCGCGCGCGGGACTATCTCCGCCGTGTCGAAGTAGATGCCTGCAACAAACATTCATTGATCTACGACGTCCGGTGTTGTTTATTATGAGGACCTTGTCGCTACCAGAGCAAATTTCCGTGCTTTCAGACGTTTTTGCCATACCATTATTGGAATCAAAATAACAGCTCCAAAATGAATTTTAGGACCCATTAATGTTAAAATTTTATCCTTGGTGCTTGGTGCTTGGCAACTGGGCCTAACTCAGTTGTCTTATCTTTTCTTTGCCTATGGCCTATCTTTTCTTTTTGTCTCTCGCTTGCAATGGAGGGAAGTGGAAACAATTTTTTCCTACTCCTCCTATTTACTACTTCTGATTAATTTCGTTGCGGGTTCCAAGACAGTCAATCGTTTCCCTGGGACACACCGAGCTTGACTGTTTCGGTGGTATTCATTGGTTATCATTGTAGATCCTGGCTTACAGGTGTTGCAATGATGGACATGAGCGGTGGGCTAGTCCCTATTTAAAAGACATTCATTGAACAATCCTTTTTCGCTATTCTACGTTTGTTAAATCTCCTGCTGCCCGTCTGTTAATTTAAATAACCTTTTTTGCGAACCAACTAGGACTACGGCCTCTTCTGCTACTTGCATAGACAATATATTTAGTAACTGCGAAGCAATTAACAAATTAATTTTATCTGATGTTTTATGTTTTAACTTCTGACCATTGCGGTCAACTTGCAAGCTTCCCACATTTAGTCGTTTACAAAGTTCAAAAGGTTGTTTGTAAGCAGGCCATACACAGCGCGCCGGTGTACTCGTTTTCAAAACAACATCGGGTCTAAAGTACGGCCATCTATTTTAGAATCAGATAATCCAAATGACGTTTATGGAGCACTTTTTGATGTTGTTGATAAAAACATCGAATAAAACAACGTGGAATATTATCAATCAAGCAACTGGTAAGGTTAAAAAACGGGACAACAACCTAGAGATTATTTCTAACAATGAATTAGTATATCAATCTGATGAAATCGCCCAAATTTTTTATGAATTCTTTGCGAACATACCGAGGACTACAACTTGTTCTTTTAAGTCATTATCAGTTGATGCTGAAAACTTATTACGTAGTAGTGTGCCAGCATGTAATGCTATTTTCAGCTTTGAGCACGTGACTCCATTGCATATAATAAATGCTTTCAAGTCACTGAATCAAAAGAAGACCGAAGATTATTAGGGTATCTCTGTAAAACTTTTAAGTAATATAATTAACATTGTTGCACCCTCTTTAACTGACGTTTTTAATAAATGCGTGGACGTAGGTATCTTCCCAGATTTTATAAAATGTAGTAAAGTTATGATATTTTTCAAGTCAGGCAATAAAAGCGATATTAGTAATTTCAGACCTATATCAATTCTCCTTGAACTCCTGAGACATATTAATATAAAAATCCTCCTACATAGCGAGCAATGCGGTTTTACAAAGGGCATTCAACTACCGCCGCCGTTGTAGCTTTACTTAGACATATTTATAGTGCATGGAAGAACTCGCAGAACACTATTGAAGTGTTTGGTGATCTTTCTAAAGCATTTGACTGTGTTCATCATAATGCATTAAATCGTAAACTCCGGTATTACGGAATAGAAAGTAGGGCGCTTGATTTAATTTATTCTTATTTAAGTGATAGGCTTCAATGCGTTGATGCTAACGGTAGTAAGTCAGCCGGACTACCAGTCAAGCTAGGAGTGCCCGAGGGTTCAATTCTTGGTCCGTTTTTGTTCCTAGTTTACATCAACGACTTACCATTCTTTTTAAAATGCATATGTGTCGTTATACTGTTTACAGACAACATTTCTTTAATTCTTAAAGTGAATAGGAATAGATATGATTTAAATGAAGTAAATGGTGCACTTGCTCAGGTAACACATTGGTTTTCAGCCAATAATTTAGTTCTAAACGCGAAAAAGACCAAATGTGTTAAATTTACAAATGTTAAAAATCTTGGCCCTTAATATTATTATAAATGATGAGGTACTAGAGACTGTAGACTCAACGGTGTTTCTGGCATTACGGTTGTTACTAAACTTAAATGGTCGGCACATATTGCGTATCTTGCGAGTAAGCTCTGCTCTGCTGCTTACGCCGTTAGAAATGTCAGGCAGATCACTGATGTGTAGCCATTTGTATTGCCACTTTTTAAGGGGCTATGCAGTAAATTAGCGTTTGGGGATTTTGTTTTTCTTTATACGTATACATTTGTTTTGTTTTTAAGCCGGAAGCAGATTCGTCATGCTTCCTTAGTTGTCATTGCCTGCGGTGGCGTCGTGAGTCGGGTCACCTTCTTCCCTCTAATATGGCGAGGGAGGTGATGGCTGATCCTTGCGTCATTCTCCTGAACGGGTGCTGCTTGCGGTGGCTGGTCGTTCTGCTGAAATTGGGCTCTATAGATAATACTTTTAATTTCATAGTAGTACCTATTATCTTCAAACTAAAAATAATAATAATAAATGACATTTATTATTATTATTGTGTAAACGGAATGACAGCGTGCTGCTGAGGAATTTGTTGCGCCGTTTCTTCTCCACAGCCAGAGAGCCACAGACTTAGGAAGCGGTGAAGGGTGGGCGAATCGGGGTGCTGTCTGATATGTTGACTAACTAATTTGAAATAAATGAATTTTGATTTTATAGCCCTATGAGTTCTTACTTACTAACGTTAAAAAAAATAAGTTAGAAGTTAAACTCGCGTGGAGAGGAATCCGAACGATTGCCACTTACTTAAAATACCACAGACTACTTATAAGTTTCCCTGTAAATAAATATTTACTTTTTTTTTTTGAATTTTTGCCTTCTAGTTTCGGAGATCATATTCAGTAATGGTTAATTTTCGCCCATTTTCTTTAAAAAATTTATAACTCCATATTTTAAAATAAAACTACACGGCAAGTTAAGAGTAGCCTGTAATAAGAATATTACTCACCCATATACCCCATATTTCCTCTAACAGTGGACCTCAATAGATCGTTGAACGCCTCCCAGTTGGGTCCCGCTAGCCTATCCCTATGGTTCTGGCGCGTCAGCGAGCCGTTAGCGAAGCAGAGTAGCGCCATGTAGGGCGCGTCGGGCGTGGGCCCCACCAGCACGTGCCCAGCGCTGGGCGCGCCCGCCTTCTGCAGCCCCAGCAGCAGCGTGTCGCTGGTGCCCAGGGACAGGCCTACCCAGCCAGAGCGGAGGCGGAGACCTGGAGAATAAAGCTATGGTTACTAACATGTTTATGTACAGGGTGCTCTTATTTATTAAAGAGTTTACTGGGGATCATAATCTTACAAACCATATATCTTGACAAACTAAAATTTTAGTGATGTGAATCTAAATCGTTTTGATCATATTTGTGATATATGTTGAGTTAAGTTGATTTGATATAAAGTGGCGTGGACAACACAAGTACCTACTAAATAAATATATCTTCAACTAAAAAGACATATACTGTAAATGCAATTATACCCTAAACAAGTCGTTAGTTTCCTATTTTTTTTTAATATTGATCAACCCAAAAATTTGTTAATCACCTGTCAAAACTTTTGTTGCAGGGCTGTAATTGGTTGTTAGTCATTCAGTCAGCCAATCACAGCCGTGATCAGTACATTTGACAACAGATTAAATTGATCAGTCTTTTAAAAACCGGGGTGTTATTAAACGCCTATATTTGCGTAGTCTACCCGTTTCATTGGTCTGTGGTAAAAACAAACATGAAACATGTTAAGATACGTGGAGTGTTTGTAAAACTATTAAATCACAGTTACTGATAAGACGCGTCTTATCGACGTGTGCAAGTGGCTGATAACGGCTTTCATGGCGTATCGTAACAACTTGGATAGAAGTAAACATGTAATCAATGTCATGGAAGCTGTGAGCTGATATAAGTAAGATGTAGAGGTTTGTAATGGATTGTAATGCACTAGATAGTAAGTACAAAACAAGTGTCGTAATATAATGTGTAATTTATTGTTTATTTCATCAAAGGATTTTGTACGTAATTATGGTGTATATTAAATTCTTATATATATTTATATATATATTCCCTAGAAGTGGTTATCCGTGCGATGGGTAAACAACAGTTTGATATTATTATTGACTTGATTTGTGATGTAATTTTACATTAGGTCTTAAATTTAGGTTATCAGCGTTCAAAATCTTACTTTTTGGACGTTTGTTACGCGTTATCTCCGAAATCGTAGATCCATTAAAAAAAACTTGAGATCATATAATATATATATATAATTCCATCTTTCATTTTTATTATTATGAGATAAAACAAGACAATTTAAAAAAAACACTTATTCTTCTGCAGTTTGCGTATTTAACATTTTGAATGTAAGTATAAAGGACGATTATGATGATGATAGGTATAAACAGTAACACCTTTACATTTATATTTTGCAAATAAAAAAACACTCGATAGATGAGAACTTATTTTTTTCGTCGGTTGATAAATGAGGTTGTATTTTTTTTGTACTCTAAACAATAAATCTTTTCATATACCTGCTAGAGCGGAACAGTTGTCGCCGGTAAAGGCTACAACGCGACAGTCTGGCTTGAACCCGTAGCGGCCGACGAAGTACGGCGACACGAACCCCACTACAGTAGCACTGGGCACCGGGGTGCCGAGCTTGGTTGACAGGTTTTCGTCGCCACACGCCTGTGTTAGATAATTTGGTTTTAGTAATTTGAACCTTATGTCGAGTTTAATAGATTGATGTGGGAATTTGAACTATATACTCAAATCACTTACTTTATCTTTTATTCGTGTTTTTAATCTTTCTACTTGAAGTTAATTTAAGTTGACGGCCATTTAAAAATCATTTGTTTGTTGGTTCTTATCATGACAATCAAAGAGTTTTTAGTAGAACAACGTGCACTTTTTTACTGCTGTACTCAAATAAACCAATAACTTAAATATAACTCACATCCAGAGCCTTATCGTCCCAGGTCATGGAGGTAATGTCCAGAAGGTTCATGCCAGAGCCGTCCGCCAGGTCAATGGGGGCTATCTTGCCAGCCAGCAGGGAACACGCGAACGACGACACGAGGGAGATTCTCGAAGCTGCTTGGTACGCGCGAGGACGAGTGCGGAACATCTTGCGGATCTGAGGACCTGTGAAACGCTCGTACGCGCGCGACCCTGTGATTCTTGACAGTTCCTAGAACAGATAAAATTGGTAGGTACAGTTGGAAAACAGCAGTGGGTACCTACATAATTAAGAAGCTAAGTAAAAAATAAATGGTAGTCACTGGCGTTTCATAAAATGTTTTTCTTAAACCTAACAATATGTTCGAAAATGCAATGTGTCTGGAGATATGCCCTTTATAGCGTAGTTCTTAACGCTAGACACATGCCATGGGTACAGATTAGTTAGAAAAACTTGTATTTATACTCGAACCTGCAGATTCTAGCAATTACCAAATTTTCTGAAAAAATACCACTCCGAATGCAAAATAAAAAAAAAGACAGAAAAATAACATCTTCATTTTCATCTGTTCACGTAACATTTTGTAAGTCATACCTCAGCACCAACAGCTTCCTCCAGCGCCTTACAATCAGCGGTAGTACTAGAGTCCATCCACACGGGCGAGTCGCACACGAACGCCGTCGCCAGCTGCGTGTGAAGGAACTCGTCTGGTGACAGCTTGGCTAGCTTGGATTCCGCATCCTTCGACCACCAGACTGAGCCGTGTTGCTGTGAACAAAAATGAAAAAGTTATCATTATACAAATTATATCCTGTTATTTTTTAACAGGGCTATGACCAAAATAATAATAATAAATCGTTTACTATCAGGCTACTATGGCCCATGGATACATATGAACCTTACAAACTAACATATACATATAATGCATTACAATAATTATTGTGTCAGTAAAATAGCTAACCCAATATACTGTGTCTAAGCTTTGCTCAAGGTGTTGGATTTTGGTTTCAAGTTGCAGCAAGGATTTATTCCTATGATTATTAGAATTATGCTTTGCATTTATTTTAAGACAAAGTTAGTTCTTAATTTTTTATCGTTTTTTTGTTTAATATATTTATCTTGAGATTTATTTAATATGCAATTTTTGAGTGGATTCCTCAATGCAATCAGTTATTTATTTATATGTGAAGATCACCATGCCCAGAGTCTTCACAAGAATTATGTACTGTGTAGTCCCACCTGGCCAGCCCCTGATAGAGCCTCGATGATGGAGAAATCCACTCCAGCAACCACCAGGCGGTCCATCACCATATCTAATGCTTTCACCCACAGCAGCGGTGGAGCCGTCACCTCACCACGCTCACCCCGCACCACACCTCCCGCCGTTCTATAAACAATGTATTTGTATGTACTAACTACTAAGTGTATATAAAAAAAAAAAATAATAATAATAATGTGGACAACATCACATACATTGCTCTGAGTCAGAAAGTAAGTAGCTAAAGCACTTGTGTTATGGAATTCAGAGACAAAAAACCCGAGACAATGTAGAAAAGTGGTTTTCTACATTGAACTGGCCGGGGATCGAACCCGGGACCTCAGAGCTGGCGCAACCTTGAAAACCGGTGTGTACGCCACTCGACCACGGAGGTCGTCAACAAATGTTTAATAGGTATAGTAAAATATTAAAGGTAGGTTATAGATTTGGTTATAGGTTTCAAAAAATATGTTCTTATATTTAAGAGAGGATTAATATACACTAAATTTAAAAGATCATGAAAAGCTTTCACATTATTTATTTGTATTTATTTATTTATTTATTATAACTTTTTGCACAAAATTGGTACAAAGGTGGACTTAATGCCTTAGGCATTCTCTACCAGTCAACCAAAGGTAATGTAGAGAATTCTATCATATTTAAAAGTTTATCAAAGTGACAATAAATCAAATATAACTAACAAAAAAGAAACCATAAAGAGTAGGCGATTTAATTGACTAACATGACTTTTCTAAAAAGTCCTAATCAGTGGTATTGACTGTTATTGTAAAACTCTGTGAGTATTTCCTTAGGTGTTCATCATGATCAACAACAATATGGTTACTATGTGTAAACAACATTGCTAGATTACTCACTAATTAGCTAACACCAATCTCTTACATTACTCAGCACCTACATAGAATTGTCAAGACAATGTCTTTATCTGCTAATCAAAATTTTAATTACTAAGATATTATGTCATCCTGAATTGGAGAACAATAATATCACAATCAATTAAAAAATAAAGCTTTATCATCTGCCTAATTATTTTGGGGTTGGCTACCAGTTTATTGATTTTTTAAACCCACTACTAGATTTAAACTACAAATTATTTCTTAATTAACATAATATTAATTAACAAATTCTATAAAGTTATATTTAGTTATTTTGTAATCTACCTGAATTCTGGTAGGTCCACATCAAACTCAACTTCAGCTTCATGCAGTACTGTAAAGTCCTCACCAATTACTAAGGCTTTTAACTGGAAAAAAGTAAAAATAATGTTATACAAGCTGATCACAAATAGTTTTAGTAAGGAGGTTCCACATCATATTTTAATTTAATTATGAAATTAATTAAAATACTTGACAAATTAAAAATAAATAATGTGATTCCAGTTTTAAATTGTGGCAGAAATTAAATAATTATTTAAACACATCATGTGGTATGATAGTGACATTCAGATGGATGGATAACTTGTTTTTAAACTTGACCAATCACCACTGTACATAAATATGTTTAAATATTTATTACATCTTGAAATAAATAACCTTAGTTGCTCTTTTTATCGTCTCTACCTACTAACGTTGATTTTTCACAATATTAATTAATTAAAAGTAAAAAAAGCCTTATCATTTTGTTTATCAATTTTACGGCATTAATTATTATAGTGAATCTCAAAATAATAAATGACACGCGAGACTGAACTGGAAATGCTAATTACTTTAATTAAATTTAATATCAAGACTTTGTTATCAAATATAGGTGTACAAAAACTTACCCTTTGAGTACTAAAATCAAATCCCAAAAAAGTTTTTTTCTTTGAATCCTCAGTCATTTTTTTTTATATTTTGACAGCGCGGGCGGACAGTGACACGGCTCTGCGGTGCGTTCAGGAACGCGATATCGACTTGGCTTTCGTGACTGAATGCCGTTTTGTAAAATTCCAACGCGATTTCACGATATCATTATAGTATTTTATTAGTCTGAGTATATAAATTAATCGATCTAGACTAATGTTTGGAACAATTAGATAAAGAAGCCCAAACAAGGTCACTATTATCTCATGTTATTATTACGTAATCGGAACTATGACTCTATCTACTTAATGTTATTAAATCATAACCACACCCAGACTTAGATAATTCAAATTTTTGTGATATAATTTAAATAGTAGGTACAGTCACCCCGAAACAACTATTCAGTTGTATGATGCACTGAAAACTGACGCAAACTCCGGAATAATACAATGCAAAGTAATTAAGTTTTATTAAGGTATTAGTTAAGTTGGTAATTGTCTAAATGTAAAATGTTGATTTAGCTAATCTCAGATCTTATTAATAAATTATATAAGGATTTTAAATAAGAAAACTCAAAAATAATTCTCAACTCAAAACTCAGCCGAGCATAACGACACACAACAAAACAGTTAGTTATGTTGCATTGTTAGCCTTTTTAAGTTACGTGCTTGCTATGAATCACAGCGTGGTGCTTACCTACCTAAAATGTAGGTAAAACGGGTTCAGTGACCTATATAGCACACTAAACACCGACGGGTACTCATGGTTAATTGAACAAAGCCCCTAATATTAGAACACCAAATTTTTTTAAATTACCCTGCTATACTATAGCTTACGTATCAAGCTAAAAATCTTTTTGCTATAACACTCGTCAGTAGATAAATACCTACGTTACTTTTGAATGTACTTAAACGTATTATTTCTATAACGAATTATACTCCTAGTTACTTACAAAAATACTGGTACAAACAAAATGCTATGCACTTAATTAAGCATTACCATTGAAATGATTGGCAAAACAACTTTTTCATTCATAACTGTGCCTTATATTTTTGTTTGCAGTGCACTTTATAACATTTGCTCAGTACAAAGTTTTAGGCGTTTCGGTGTATGAAAGAGAATGAAGCAGATAATATAATGATGATAAAGCAAGATAGCGTATGTAAAATAAACACAATAAAATGCTTTAATCAATGTAATGTTTTATTTAATAGGAGTGTAGGCTATAAAATTCTAAAACATCTTAAGGCATTTTAATATAAAGGGATTCTGCATTATCTGTATAAACAGAACGGATGCAAATTTCGATCACAATCACATAGATTACCAAACTTGAATGCTAGAAACTAGAAACCTTATTAAAAGTACCAACTATGTATGTAAACCCTTAATAACGTAATCATGCTTATTGTTATAAGTAGTTGGTTTTCTTGAAACTTTGACTTGTTTGCACTGACCGTAGGCTAAGAAGTTAACCATTAAATTGAAAACTCGTAAAGTAATATAAATAAAAATGCCTTCATCCAATATTTTCATTTAAAGAATTAAATTATGTTATGGTTTTAAACGCCTCAATATGACCAAAAAGGCCGTATCCACACACACAAGCGCTAGAACTCACACAGGTTTCCGTGTGAGCTTACAAGGGTGGCATGTAACGTAACTAATCGTATGGAAAACCTACACGGGTGGCGAGGCGCGCTTTCGACGGCTATATTTAACTGTGCCACCCCTGTGGCTGTGGGGTCGGCTTGGACACGGTGCGCGGTGGGACGAACGTTTACGCCTTTAAACTTCAAATACGTGTCAACTTTGTTGCCGTTTGATGAAGGTATTAGTGGAACGGCCTGGTTCACTTGCCGGCTGGCTTCTTTTTATAAATCGCTGTCAAAATATTGATCTGTCAGCCAACCAGTACAATATTCAAGTAGGATTTGGTACCTCTTGCGAATATCAAATATTAGCATATCCGTAAATGTGAATTTGTCATTTTGTTCACATATGTCAAAATTCTGTCCAAAATAAAGTATATTATCTATACTAATATTATAAAGCTAAAGAGTTTGTTTGTTGGTTTGAACGCGCTAATCTTAGGAACTACTGGTTCGAATTGAAAAATTCTTTTTGTATTGGATAGTCCGTTTATTGAGGAAGGCTATAGGCTATATAAAATCACGCTACGACCAATAGGAGCGGAGCATAAATGAAAAAATATGAAAAAATTAAAAACCGTTGAAACTTAAACACGCGAACTAAGTCGCGGGGGACAGCTAGTTTAAGGATAAATTGTTAAACATAGTCGTAATCTGCAGTACCTAGGTAAGTATGCAACGAATAGATATTTCTAATTGAGCAGAATAAGTTTAAGAAGGTACCTACCTACATATTTTTAGATATCTACGCATTAAATAACTAAGTACTGACTAGCACATGCGATACATTTTCATAAAGATGAGCTAGATAGGTACCTATGTACCATAAATGTTGGTATCTACCTTCTACATAAGTAGGTACGAATTTGACGTAACAAATTTTTTGACTAAGAAATACTTGATACTCTATTTAAATAAATAAATAATTTATTATTTTTTTATTTTTTAATATCTTGGGACATCTCACACATTTGACATTGAACCGTTCGGAGATCGAACTTTGGACTTCAGACATTGCGACATCTTGATAACCGGTATATGCAACACTCGACTTACGGAGCTCGTCAAACAATGAGGTATCTATCACAAATGTAGTAGATACTTACTTAAAGCATAAAACCAACTTCTAATATTTATACCTAAATATTAAAAAAAATAGGCCATACACCGTGCCAACGTTTACCAGATTTATACAACGATTGCGAAACAAATATTGAAGGAACCTAGAAACATTTTAAAGACATTTCATGCCGCGCCTGTACAAATAGAAAATGGCAGCCACGCTAGCGATAGGCTCGCATCCTGTTTCAGCGCTTCGGGAAGCGATAGACACTTGATAATATTGCTTCGTTGCAACACGATGGAATTTTTGTAAGAGATGTAACGTTACGACGCGACGACCCATTTATTGCAGTAGTCAAACTATCAGACTCTCCCTTGGTAGCGAACTAGCAAAGGTATTTTTTGAATGCCAAAATCAAAATTATTTTATTTTTAACAATTAGGTTTTCAACAGTTATTGCTTACAAATATTATCCTATAATTACCTCTCTACTAGATAAGTACCTCTTTTTATATACCTACAACGTATAGATAAAAAAAACAAAATGAGTAAAGTAGTTTTTGCGATATTATACATTTTGGACTTCCACTTTGT
Organism: Diachrysia chrysitis; assembly: GCA_932294365.1. Lineage (NCBI taxonomy): Eukaryota > Metazoa > Arthropoda > Insecta > Lepidoptera > Noctuidae > Diachrysia > Diachrysia chrysitis. Next base: position 11,755,110 of record OW028652.1, on the reverse strand, counting down.
TGCATTTCACGGTAACATCTGCGTAGATCAGTAGTACGTGCGGATACCGACAGGCGGCGCTAACTCTGCATGATTTTTTGAATAATAAAAATGATGTATTAATATTGTTATGTAATAGAGTTGTCACTGTTACTGGAGGAATTTGTTAAGAGGTGCCTCTAGTCCTTGTAGGTATTTAAAGGACTATTGCTGTCGCGCTACGCCCGTAAAGTGCGTAAAAGACACTGCAAACTGCAGCTCCTGCTGATTATACCTACAAAATCCTTGATCATAAGACATTTCGTATTCCGTTTTTTTCTTCTCCAAAACTGGACTGACCCAAAGCAAATTTGAATCAAAATTTAGAGGAAAAGTATAACCATGCTTCTGTCATTATCTTTTCGTTAAAATTCCGTCAATGTTCTTCAAATTTTACCTAAGAATTTAATCATAGTCGTCTGAACACGGAAGTAAAACGGCTTATTTTCTGATTATTGGAGGGTCGTATTTTTCTAGTGATTATGTTTTGAAAAAACAAAATGATAGAGACACGCATTAAGTAAACTTAGATATTTTGAAAAAAAAAAATTGCTCTGGAAGCATTTTCCACGAAGAAAACAGCGAAAAACGTTTGTATGGAGACAGGTCCAGTAGTATCTTCTCTTAAGCCAATAAAATTGTCACAGTTATAATTACAACCCCACACCAATTCTTTTCTATTATATTTTAATCTTCATTCCATTTCCGTTTTGTCGGTACTAGCTAGGAAGCAAGAGGTTGCTGGTGGTATAGGTGCACAAATGACTCGAAGCATAAAATAAACGTTTGACTCTCGTTTCCCTAAAATTCTATACACCGGTGAACTAAAGAATAATGCTGGTATTAAGAGTTTTTGTGTTTCGATAGACATTGGATCCGAGGAAAAAATTTATATATGATGTACGTATCCGCTAAGCACAGTTTAGGAAAAGGCACCCTAATGAGTTTATTTCAAACAGCATGTTGCAAGGCGATTAGTAGATAGTTCGATTATGTTTTCAGCAGCTAGCCTTACATAAGAGGGTTACTAAGACGCTCAGATATCGCTTGTAATCTCACGCTACCAGCAAAGTGTCAGAAGTCGTTGACAATGAGGGATGCTGCATCTAAGATAATTTGTTGAAGGTATTTATTACCTTCTTATTACTTCGTATAACCGCAGTAGGTAGTTATCATCATCATGTTAGCCTGTTATTGCTCATAGCTAGGTATAGATCACCTTACAATTGTCATTTTTTGCAGGTGGATTCAGATTTTGTTGACGTAATTACTATGATATAGGTTTTCCTATTTACTGTTCTCTAATGTTGAATCGACGAAAAAACAGTAGTAAGTAAACGTAGTTACGCAGAGTAGCTATAAATCGTACTTAGTACTATTATTTTACGCAAGGAACATATCCACTGTTAATCTGTTATTTTGTATAAACTTTCTGTATGTTTCTAAACCAGTTTTGGTCTTTCCCGGAGGTTATAAAATTTTATAAACTTACGCCCAGGACAAGGACTGTCTTGATAAGGCAAAAAAAAAAATAGTAACATAAGTTAATGATAAAACAAATTTAAGAGAAAAACTGTAACTCTCTTAAAACAACGAAAACCGGATGGCTTGTAGTTCAGCTCATAACATAATATTATGAAGAAAGAGCATGTAGAATTGTAGATATACGATAACATAAATAGTCTAAAATCGTATACAAATCAAACTCAATGTCTAATTATAGTAATTTATTTAACTCTTACTGTTAAAAGATAATAAATAACATAAAAATCAATCAGCTCTATCATTTAGACTGTTACGTGCTAATGGTCGAACGCTAAATGCTGGCTGGCAAGACGTATCATAAAGAAAAGTGTTTTTATTTTTAAACGCGTGCTTTTTCAGCCTATTCGGCAGCAGTTTGTTGTTTATGTTCGCATCATAAAATCAACTATTCGATTTCATTTAGGAAATATAATTATTCGATTATAAGATTTTAGTGTATGAATGTGTTGGCGTGTAAGGGCGAGGTTGTCCGTGGTGCGTGCGGTGCGTGCGGTACGCGCGAGTGGCGCGAGTGGCGTCTGGCGGTCGGGCCGCGCCGCGAGGATGCTGCGCCTCTTAATATTGTAAACAAGAGCTTTTTCGATTGGTGGGCGGCAACGCGCATGTGTCGCGCGACGTGATCTTGTAGTGGCGTCGCGTTTATTTTATTTCATAGTATTTTTTTGAAAAATAACAATTTCTGCAAGATTTTTGTATTTCTTTTTATTCACATAAATAATTTTGCTCATCATATTGAAAATTATGTTTTAAATTTAGTTGTCAAAAAACCAAAATAAACAAATAAGGAAACTTGTTTACTAAACACCTGTTATCCGTAAGTACAAAGACAAATGCGTCTATGATTATGCGCTTTAGGTACTAGCATGGAAAATCTCTTTGTTATTTTTATAGTGATTAAGTATGAATTTTTAAATGTTTACCCATAAAGTCAATCAGTCCCACTAGCTAGAAGCTTGTCAAGCTTTTCTGCATAGAGACTCACAACAATCATTATAATAGTATACTATTGTTAATCATACAGCATTGTCCACACTTCCACAGCAAGTGTATAGTATGTATGCTCCGAGAGAGGAAAAGCTGTAAAGTAGGCAATTGTAAGCTAGTGTCATAAGTTGAGAAACGTTTCCAGAGATAAGAGTGGAAATCGATTGTGCGGTGGCGTGTGTTCGCCGGCACGAGGTCGGGGCTGCGTGCGGCGATGGCGGGGGCGCGGGGGCGCGGGGACAAGCAGCGCGGGGGTGCGGGCGCGGGGGGCGAGCGCGTGCGCGGGCCGGCCGGGGCGCGGGCGGCAGACGCGCCGCGATGGTGGGCCGCGACAGCCGCTCGGAGAGCGCGGCGCGCCCCTGGGCGCCGCGGCATGAGTAGCGCGCCAGCCCGGCCCGGCCCGCGCGCCCGCCATGGCGCAGGCCGCGCCCGCGCCCCATCGCACCCACTCCTTCGCGAAGAAGACCTTCCACAAGCCGACGTACTGCCACCACTGCTCGGATCTGCTGTGGGGCCTCATCGGGCAGGGATACGGTTGCGAAGGTACGCGTCGCGCATGCGCCCAGCGTGCGTCGATACCGGGCCCGCGCGCGGCCGCCGGCACGACCAGCGCGTTATGCAACCCGGAGCCCGTGGCCGGCCCCGGGCGTGTCTGCCGGCGCCCGCCCCGATCGATACCGCCCTCCCAGTGTCAGCCCGCTCCCGGATCGCCTCCGGCCCGCTCCCGGCACGCTCCAGGTCCGCTCCGGCCCTCTCCGGCCGGCGCTCCGCCGGTTCACGTGCACGCCCTGTGTCGCCTTGCACTTGAAATTTCAAGGACGTCGAAGGCCGCCCGACATTCATCGTTCTTTGAAGTTGCTCTTCGCTGGTGCACGTGAGGCGGATTATAGCCGCACGAGAGCTCCGGTAGTGTAAGTCCCGGGGAGAGCCGTGCTGGGGAGTAGGAGCAGCTGGAAAGCGAGAGTATCGGTGGCAAGACGAGTGAGCATCCGGGAGCATATCGATCGATCTGTTTTGTAAGAGGTTTTTTCATAGCGGTGAGGCGGGGCGGGGCGCGGCGCTGCATCCCCGCTGTGTGTCCTTAGCTTTAAGCTACATGTTGTGGCCGCGTCCTCGCGGTTCGCTGTGGTAAGTGACGGGTGGCTGCGGGTGGACACGTCGCCCTCAAATTTACGAGATAATCCCGAGATGAGAGGACATCTTGTTTTTGCGCATTTTGTTTTGGTACTTAAAGTTGCTTTTCTAAAACGTTACATGTACAAGCTGAAAATCGATTTATGTTATGACTTGAGCCTTGCATTTAACATAAGCGGTTCAATTACGCGATGTGCGTACTTTACACTTCAGCATAACGGAGATGTGTAAGATGGAGTCAGAGCAGGAGAAACTACCTATCTCTTTCTCTCGCTCGCGTCGTCTCGCTCTCTCTCCCCTGCATTACTAGGCATTACTAATTCATTGGTTTTGGTTTATGTAGCGTATCTGCAAGTTGTAAAACAGTAATATTTGTTAATTAGTATTGTGGTTCTACAAACCGGTGCACTTGTGCTACACATAATAAACATTACATAATGTTCCTGATCGTTTTTTCCTCCTAATGTGGAGCGCTACGTGACGTCACAGTATTGTATAGGACAACATAATAGGAACATTGAGTAATATGTAAACTAAATTAAAGATGATAACATTACGTATTAGTTTTGTGGGGATAACTGCTTTAGATCGGAAAAATTAATACACGTAGAGTTGTTAATGTGTTGTAGTACTGTTAATACTATTATAGGGAATAGGTATAAAAAGTAGCAGTTTGATGTCGCTGTAGAGCTGCGTGGCTCGTGACTGTAGCGCTGTGTATTGATCTTCACGCCACGTCCCTTGTGAATTGAGCCGAGAGACGCAAGCGAACGGCTACACTCAAAATTTACCTAACGCAATCATTGTAACATTCCGTTCTAAATCTCAAACAATACTAGACCATTCACTAGTATGGTAATAAATAAATAGTCGATTATGTAACTCGCTGGTCACGGAACATTATTGATATATTACTATAAATAATATTTCTTCAAACAATAGCAATTGCTGCCATAATATTTTCTAATAAAATAGCACAAAAACGAAATACAATTTTCTTGATCTTTTTACGTCACAAATAAAATATAACCATCAACATATTTTTGTATATCTCAAATATTCTTTATTTCAAATAAACTTAACTAGGTATATATACATACAAAAGGAATAATAAAATAAACTAATCTAATTACACATAAACCTAAAATATGGCATCAAAAAATTCGTCCACATCGCTGTCCAAATAAATGCTATCTGAAATAACGAATAAATGCTTATTTAAAAAAGTATAATGAACTCATAATGCTTTAAGAAACATTTTGAAACTTACTTAACGCAATATACTGCTTTCTTTGTTCTTAAACGCAACAGTAACCCAATAATGTACAAGTCATCCCGTATTAAAGAAATGTTTTATTATACATACTATTCCCTACTTGGCTTAGTTTAGTTGGCCTCTTAAGTAACTTGCAATATTCGGTCTATATTCCAAATAAAAAATTCCTTTGGTGAAGAAATGACGAAAATCTTATACTTACAGATGAAACAAAAATAAAAAAAATCCAGTCAAGATCGACTTCCGTACCGTAGTACAAAATAATATACAACAGTATTTATTTTTTATTATTTGTTGTTATAGTAGCAACAGAAATACGATCTCTGAAAATTTAAACACTACCTATTACACTTCAAGAGGACATAGGAAGCTTTAGGCCGTTGATGCAGGACCCTTAAAATATTGACACTTAGATTAAGCCAGTTATGTCGGGTCGAGAGTTACTCATAGCTATATAGCAAAGATAAAATTATGGTTTAAAAATTAGCTTTATTTTCAACTTTAACACTTACCCTGCAGTGAGACGATCACGGCTAACAAATACTATAACATAAATAATATAACTAGCTTTGCTCCATAGTTTTACCGGCGTAAGTAGTTTTCATGTTTTGATATTCTGCTATTCGAGACGAAAACAAATAAAACAAATCAAAGATCATGAAAATCGGTCCACCCGTTTTTGAGTTACAAAATAGTGTAACTAACACGACTTTGTTTTATATATAACAAAATAATACTAGCTGACCGGGTAAAAGTTGTTTGGCCATATAAATTGCACACAGGGATATGTAGACCTACCGAATATACACGGAAAATTCAATAAATATTGGTCAAGCTTTTTCGGAGGATTTTGGTTACAAACACTGTGACACGAGAATTTCGTATATGTAGATTAACATTTATGTACTCAATTTTTAACATAACATTATGCTGAGTAGATAAGTAGCTTTGACTATTATTAATGAGCGTAGTTTTACAAAAATACATAACAAGCGCTAAATAATCTTATATAAGTTTCAAATAGGCAGATGTCTTTGAAAACTTAAGTAGGTAATAGTAACACACAACGTGTACTCTAAGTACTTCGTTAATTATTATTATTATATGTTGCTTTCTGATATTAATAGAAAAACTTATTTAAGTCAGAATTTTTAAAACGCAGAAATTATAATAAAATAAATCACTTTTAACTTATACGCGAATATTACACATTTAAATTAAAACTATTTTTAAGCGTCTTGTTTTTCTGTTCTACAATTTATTGTTATTGATCTATCTTTATTTATTTTAACATAACAAAAAAAAATAGCATAATATATATAAATTAATTTAAAAAGGTAATTCCAAAAAGTACGTTCGTTATATACTGTCGGCGGTTAAATATCATATTTGGTAGTAAATAACGAGGATAATCCAAAATAAATAATACGACGACATTACAACTGTATATATGAAACATAAGTATTTAAACCTGAAAATGATTCATATTATTTATTTTGGATTATCCTCATTTTTAACAAACAAATATGATATTAAACCGCCCGACGGTATAATTATCACCAAAGTACTTTTTGTAATTACCTTTTTGAACTAATTGATATATTTCATGGTAAAATCGTTTTTTTTTTTCATTCATTTAGTCAACTTGTATAGCTTAACTAATTCCATCGAAAGATTATATCAGACTGTATATCTAATGAAATAAAAAAAAATACTATCCGAAATAATAATCAGCACCTAATTCATCGTTACAAATCTCAACTTTTTTCAGAGATCACTTAAATACTATTCAATGTCTAAATTCGTAACCGCTGCATCTCGTAGCGAGGTCTGCGTAGCGCCGCAGAAAGTATTCGTAGCGAAATGTAGTAACTCCGTAGTAATACGACTACGGCGTAGTATTAGTTCTACAATGCATTACAACTGCGATATTTTGTATTCATTTGATTATTATTTAGTTAATGTGTTATATTTATTGCCGCGAGCTAATTTATGTGAGGAGTTTACTACAGCTTCGTACGTCACCGGCTGCAAGGTCCGCGTAATAATAACTTTAGATTTTCGCACTTGAGGTCATCGTAAATTATACAAATATAACCTGCTCGTGTATTAATAGCTCGTTATTACCAGAGCTAACATTAAATGGTAACGTTATGTGGTAAAACTAATACGAATAGTAGAAATACTTAATTATTCCAAGATACCGTATAAACGATAGCCTACATTTGTTAAAGGCAACAACTTTTTCTTACCTATATTCATATAAATGTTTGCTTTACTTATGTTAAGTTTTTAATGCAATATTAAATTACCGACTCGCATGTTCTCGATTCCATACAATTGTGCTTTACATCAAACCTAACATAAAAAGCCTGCAGACATGTGAACAACAAAAGCCTACGGACAAGAGAACTGCAGAGCTGTCACTGCAACATGCAAGACAGTTCAACAAAACCAATGCAAACAAAACAAGAATAACATTCATTATACCGTCGACGCTTACTATCTCGCGCGACAAAGCTTGCCGCGTCAAGACAATGTATTACAAAGCTTGCCGCGGCAAGACAATGCGCGTCCGTAGTGTGTCACCCGCGCAACGCCATTGTGGACGGGAGATAAGGGACGCGACGTGTGGAAATGGACAAGTTAATGTAACACTGTCGCATTGTCGTGTGTCGTGTGTCGTTGTCGCACCGTGCGGATACAGCCTTACAACAGCTCTTCATTTCGTTTAGAATGTAGCTTTGAATGTGTGGGTTGATCAGATTATAACTTACTTCCTACCTTTACTTATTGTTATTTTGTTGTATGATACGGATACAGACCTTATTTATTTTCACTAGTTGGACGTGCACTAGTACATTGCAGAAAACTTAGAAAAGGAGATAAACAACTAACTATGAATTATAATGAAAACAAATTTGTTTAAATTAATAATTATCAAAGAGACGAGACAATAGATAGCGTGCGATCAGGAAAAAAATCATAACTCATAAACAAATTTATAAATTGTTTTCATAGATTTTGCTTCTCATAAAGAGAACAGAAATTAAAAACACCATTTTGTTTTTCTATACACATTACATAACAAAAATATTGAACGAAATTAACAAACAACTCCTTTAAAAAAACGGAAAAGTGCAGTCCCTAAGCATTGTACAGGATATATGCCATTAAAATTGAGCAAAAAATCCAAAAAGCGGATTGCGATGCGATTTTAGCAATATAAACTAAGGACGTTTACCTGTAGCGATTAACATCGAGCGAAAAATGCCAAAAACTTTTCAACTATAGTAGTTCTTTCATAATTTCCGTAAATAAATTAATGAAAGCAACAAAATTACCAAACAACATTATAACCACTACAAACCCACAAAGTAAACAAATTATATCAGTATAAATAGCAGTAACTATGACTTAAGTTATACTTATTACGGCACGACGTCAGTCATTGCGAACTGAAATTTACCTTCCCTTACTTATAAATAAACACTTGTAAATACACACGTATTTAAGTTCAAATTACCTTAACTACTGAGAAATAAAACCACCTAACATTGCCTTACACACTATTTTAAACTTAATATCATATGTGCGTAGGTTCAAATTACCTTACAAGAAGGATGGAAAGAAAGCTTAGTCGATTTTCTATTTACCATTTTTTTTAATCAGTTCAGTAATGATCGTGGGCACTTGGGCAGTGTGTCACACACTATGACATTTCTATTTCTGGTTGATATTTACATATAATTACGCCTCTATAAAGCTTAAAATAGATACCCAAACTTTTAGTCGATTATTTTCGGGTATTTGAATAATGTTGTATTAAATAAAGTGGGTTTTTATAGTAACATTATGAATAATTTATTTTATTTTATATATAAGATTGCAATTTTTCTATAAATATCGTCACGAAATAACTGTAAGCTAAAATATAATTATACATAAAGACCCAACTGTTTCCCAAGGGCGGGGGTGTAAGTAACTACTCTAAAACATTCGACTAATTAAGTAAAAGTCATTACTTGTCCTTTTTCCACTGTAAACAGTAAAATAATCTCAATCCAATCCTAAAACGAAAGAAACCCAATCATTAAACGGCAGTCGAATATAAAAAGCAAAGCCCATAAAGTTGAAAAAATAAAGTTTGTTTATTTTCGCATCCACAAAAGCCTATAGACGTTCTAAATATAGAACTCCTTGGTATTGCAAGCGATGTTTAAAAAAAATGTAATTCGTACAAGCTGCTTGGGTCGGTACCGGGGCTACGCCCGGCGTATGTAGGGCAGCTCTGACGTCACACGGTGATGACCCAGTTCCATTGCCATTGAGAGACGCGCGTCAATGGTGCCCCCCCCCCCCCCTCATGCCTGCCACCTGCCCCCTGCACCTAGTGCAGCACCCTCACTAACAAAGAAGCATACAACAGTCATACGTTTGCCTTAAATCCTTCACAAAGAAAGTACATGAAACTGTTCGAAATTACATGCAGTAACCAGTTTCGTAAGTTTTGAAAAGTATATAAAAATTACATTATAAATGATATAATAACCGTAACTTGTACGTAAATACAACAATCAATTTACAACCATATTTCAAGGATGACGTCACAGCAATAATTCATCGAACTAGGTTACTGAACGGCGAGGCAAAAGCACACTTTCATTGAGCCGCTGCACAGTGTTCCGCATTTAAAATTTATAGTCAAAGGGAACGTGGATTTGCGCGGCACGAGTACTGCGCCTTTGTGTTGCCACGTAGATAACTGTCGCGAATTTGTCGCGGCTTTCATTTGTTCTTTGTGCACTACGCTTTTGGTGTAACTTCAAGTTTAGAATTCGCAGGAATTCACTAGCTCGCCCTCATTACTATATTTCTTTTGAATGTTGCCAGCTCTGTTAAATGAGTTTATATTTGAACTGTTTGTTGTGAAATTTCAAATTGTTTTCGTTTTTGCTTTGGCTTTTTGCTGGATATGAAGCCAATATGAATTTATTGTAGGTAGGTACTCTGTTCCCTTAAAATATTAAAGCTTCATATTGTTTAATATTTATGTACTTAATATGCATTTATCTATTACAGCATTATCTTGAAAATTGTTTTAGCAAAACGTCCGTTCAAAAGCTTCGTTCATTTATAGGCATAATAACGATAAATGACGTCTAGTCTTCAGCATATCTCTTCTCTGTAACCTTACATAATGTCTTATTACCATTACCCGTGTACATCCGCAGAACAATGAACAAACTTTAACTAGAAGCACAAAATTCACTATGTGAATGCACAGTAACAAAAGAGGTTGCACAATGAACAAAAACTTTGTCGTCGGCACTTCGCCGTTGCACTAGCCGATCTAATATTTATATCAGCGACTGAGAAAAGCATTGTGTCTCTTTGTAAGTTTCGAATTGAATTATTAATGCATTTCTGTTGCATTTCCCTTTTAGAAGAGTGTCTCGTCGGCTTAATGATATGAACGTAGACGCGCAACGGCGTTTATGAATGGTTTTGGATTCATTTGTGTTAAACATTTAAACAGTAGGCTGAAAACTTCTCATTAAAATATAAAGCCGTTCTGTGCTTGTTTTAAATTGGAACAGCAAAACATTTTTTTTTGTGACTTTATTTTACGAGGATTATTTTCTTATCTAACTGCTAATATTATACTTGTTAGTAATATTCGGAGTTGCTCGTGGCTAAGCGTAAACCGTACGGTTAACTGATAATAAGGGTTAAACTGCGCTCGCCGGGGTTGGTCCTCGGATGGGTGACCATTTGTTAATATACCGAATCTTTAACAGTCGTTAAGTTAATACAATTTTGACAGGCAGTCGTGCTATACTGGGTTACCCCGTAAAATGAGTTGTGGCGGTCATATAGGCAGTCGCTCCATGTAAAATATGGTATTCAGCTGAATCTGGTAAGACTGGCAGCCAACCTCAACATAGCTTGGGAAAATGCTAGGCAGAAAAATACTTGTTGGTCATATTCCGAATTGGATCATTTCGCTCAAAGACTTTTTGATAATCAGTTATCATTAAACATTTCTTACTTATCGGCTTACTTATCTTGCACAAACAATAATATTATAAGTAATACACCTAGAACAATAATATAAGTAATACACCTAGATCAATGATATAAGTAATAGGTACAATAACTAAACATTAAGTATTTGATTTTAATGTATACTATAACAATGTTAACGTTAAGAAATAACACTCAAAGAAAAATGTAAATGACCGTACATCAAGACTTATAAAAATAGATTACGTATACTTGTTCCTACAATACAATGATCAGGTGAAATACCTGTTTATTTCTAAACCAGCAGCTACAAAATCTATACTAATATTATAAAGCTGAAGAGTTTGTTTGTTTGTTTGTTTGTTTGTTTGAACGCGCTAATCTCAGGAACTACGGGTCCGATTTGAAAAATTCTTTCAGTGTTGGATAGCTCATTTATTGAGGAAGGCTATAGGCTATATATCATCACGCTATGACCAAAAGGAGCGGAGCATAAATGAAAAATTTCGCTTAAATGAAAAAACGTTGAAACTAAAACACGCGGACAAAGTCGCGGGGGACAGCTAGTAACATATAAAAATCGATGTCAAACTAATAAAAGTGCAATTACTCTTCCTAAAATCTGTGCTATTAAAATTTGGCAATGATGCGCATGTGGGTCAAACGCGGCACTCACAATAGCTCTATTTATATCAAGTAAAACTAAAATACATCAGTATTCCTGTACGCACGGACGGAAATAAACCGCCTATATGTGTTTTACACCAGGAGTTAAGATTGCAGACGCCAAACTTGATTGTAACCGCCACGCGTCAACGGAACTTTTAAAGGTCGATATTATTGCAGAATTGTCATGAAAAAATACGTTTTATTATGTTCTGTACTCATAAATTCATGTTTGATGATTTTAAGTATTTATTGAAGAATTTAATATTTTGCATATTTTCTTAATTCTTTATTGTACACGTAACACATAAAATTGAGTTCTCTAAAAGCAAAGCTTTGATTAGTACAGTGATTAAAATATTATAATTATTTTGATACAAACATTAAAAAAATCTTTCGTTCATCTTATAATTCTATAATCGTTTATCTTATAATTCTATAATAAAATATGAACTTATAACATTTTTATATCACACTTACCTACAGCTAGTGTTTATTCTTAAAATAATGTACGACACTTGACTAGCGGGGGCCCTCGACTCTGCCCGTAATGAGCCTGTACCGCTTTGTGACGTCAGCACTATGTACACGACCTAATTCCCGCTCCAACTAGCGCGGGCCATAATGACGTGAAAGATAGCTCTTTTTCTCGTTGAATGCACATCAGGAACCGAAATGAATTCTATGAAAATGTTTTTGTAATAAGTGAAAGTTTTTTGTTTAATATGTAGGTACATTTTATCTATATATATATATATATAATAAAATAATGTACAGTTACAATTAATATACTGTTATCGTATTAAAAGTAAAGGCAATTATTTATTATAGTAAAGGCAATTTTTTTTTCTAGTGTTTTTATTTGGCATAGGTATATCGTACTGTATGTAATGTAAATAATACTTAAAGGTATACTAACCTAAAATATTTATTATAACGTATTGTAAACAATTTGTACCTATATCCTCTTTGTTTTTATTTCAAATCTACTTTATACAATGATAGTATCATATTATTGCGTAGGCCGTAGCGTTTCGTAGCAAGGTCCGCGTAGCAACAACGTGGAGCGTAGCTATTTTTAGACGTACGTAAGCAATTGAAATGTTTAGTTTAGAACTTTTACATGAACGTAGGTATGAAATAAATTCTTAGAAGTATCATCACGCGTATAACCGTTTAGTGGGTGGGCAGGGAATTTTATTTGATCAATTGAAGTATAGACCAACATATTTACACTTAATTTTTAGGTTTCAATACCTGAAGGGTGCTAACGGTACCCTATTACTAAGCCTCTACTGTCCGTCTGTCCGTGGTCCAAGGTCGATAGTTTAAATTTTCAAAATATTTTTGTATGTAAGTTTTGTTGGAAGAAGCCCCAAAATTGGGTTAATCTCGCCTTTTGTACATCGTTTACTATAATTATAATATTTAAAAATATATGTTTTAGTGCAATAAAGAATAATTAAATAATAATATGTACATTGCCGCTACAATAGCAAATAAAAATAAGATGGCGGATTATAACTTGCATGATGGTACGGAAACCTTCGTGTGCGAACGACCGCACTTGACTAGTTTTTTTATTTAACATTTTGCCCGCGACATTAGTCATACACAATGAGTAAAAATAAATTGAGAACATGCTCATTGAATACGTTTTGAATACTTTGCAAATATTGAGTTTATAAATTTTTCTTGAATCTGGCCCTATTAACAGCCATCTAAACTGTACTTATAGATATTAATACAAAATAATCTATAATCGTGTTCCGTTTCAAAACATTGGTGCATCTCTGACGTCAGAGTGAACTGACCTAGTAATCTGGCGATCGTACTCCAGTAATAGGGGAAATTGTACCGACTCACTAAACAAATATATATAGAGCACTAAACTTATAGATTAAACGTTTAAACCAGAAGGACAATATTTTATTTATTATAAAAGAATAAGATACTTGTTCAATTATTATAATAATAATATATATTCTGACCGTATTCGGCCACAACGACTTAGCATTTTTATTTAATTCGAGCTTCAATTATTATTGAATCATCATGAAAAAAATTAAATGCTTTGTAAAACAGAAAACTACAAATAGCTTTATTTTCGCAGCAAATAAGTTTTTAATACAGGGCAGGCAATATCTAATAATACGCCTAACCGGCAATACCTAATAATAACCTTTGCTCACCCTTTTTCTTCTTCAGAAGGAATATTGGGCTAGTCCAGAAGGTAGGCTTTGACCTGACACACAGCTGACACAGCGGTACACTACACAAATCATCATTGCATTATCAGACAGCAAAGAAACGCTACTATTGTGCCCTAACAATTGTTTTTCAAATAATTATATTTATTTATTTATTTTATATTTATTTGCATTTCACAATGCGAACCTTAGGTGGCAACTTAAATCTTTGTCCTTGTCGGACACGCAAAATTAAAAATTAGAGAAAGAGGGCTTATAACTATACATTTATCTAATTCTAATTTCAATAACCTAATCTAATTCTAATATCAACCTAGTTATATGAAAAAATAAAGAAATTATAAAATATGTTTTATATAATTTGTGTATCATAAGTCACAGTACACATTATATACATTGATTATCTAGTATTACTGTATCTATCCTGTCTTACTAGAGCGGTAACAACCAGCTTTAAAATAGACTATCATCTAACAGCTACTCTTAAAAAGTTAAAGGCAATAACACTAGGTAATAACAATTTGAAAGAGTGTATATTTAGTTAAAATGCTTGCGATAGGGCTCTCGATCGTAACCGGGTCGCGGGATCTGTGTCAGAGATGACGTCACGGGAGCGCTCCCGGTTCGACCGGTATATTGCGAGTAGGAATTCTATGAGTGATTAGTTATGGAGACAACACTTTAAATGGGTCAACGAACTGGTGTGAGGGAGTTTTGTTTTAATCGGTGCTAAAGATTTGACAATCTTTTGTTAAGAGTTTTTATTTTTCATTGTTTTTTTTTTGTATATCCCTACTGCTCCTTCAATAAAAAATCTATAAGACGGCGATTTTTACTAAAACTTATTAGTTAATAACTTGTGAATAAATAAATTGCAATATTATTATGTTGGGAAGTAATTTCTTTACAGAAAAAGCAGGGAAAAGTCCTAAATAAAAAGTAGTTTATAAACATGAACAATAGTGTGGCCAAGTAAGAAGGATGTCTTTACTCGCGATCAAGAAAACATTCAAGAATAAAATACATACTTAAATTGAAATCAATTATAAAATACAGGACAACATTAATGATAATATCTGAGTGGAAATTTTACACAAAGCTTATCGCGATTATTATGCCCCATGTTTTTTTTTACTTTTTTGCTAATAATGTTGCAGGTAAAGGTAATCTATACAAATCTATTGTAATTTAATAGAGCCAGTTTTTTTTTGTTGGCTAATCTTAATTATCCCAAATCTCGAAAGATCTGTCAGTGTCAGTTACTGGCCTTGGGAGAAAAGGAAGGCGAGTGAAACCGCGGGTCAAAACTAGTGATATAATAAGAGTCTCGTCAGTATTCCTTCAATCATAGTGTCGGTTCTATTACCGTATGTTGTCTAAATAGTTGGGAAACCGTTCTTTAACGCAGCATGTAAGTGTGCACGTCACACGTTAACTGGCGGTTATTTTTAACTGTGTTTACTGTCGTAACAGTGTCTATTTCAGATGATTTTCGGAATTGCGTCAATTTGTAGGTTGTTAGACTTATTAGTAGTATTAGTTTAATACGCCTTGTGTAGTTCACGATGAAAATGTTATATTTAGTAATTGATATTAAAATACCTATTAGGAATATCTAAGTGCATATAACTTAAGTAAACAGACATACTGTGTTACCCAGTAAAATGGGTTGTGGAGGTCAGATAGGCAGTCGCTCCATGTAAAATACGGTATTCAGCTGAATCCAGTAAGACTGGAAGCCGACCCCAACATAGCTTGGAAAGAGGCTATTCAGAACAAGAATATATAAGTTAAGTTAACCTTAACAAATAGTAATAAATCTATACCAATTTTATAAAGAGGAAAGATTTGTATGTCATGTATGTGTCTATGTATGTAACGAATAAACTCAAAAACAACTAAGGTAAACGCAGCTATTACCGACCCTGATAAGACAATTTTAAAATCGATGATAATTATTAAGAGCTGTGATTGCTTTCAAATTCAGTGTTTTATTTTTATATGAAACTGTTATTTGTCTAGTTTATATTTATTACCTTATATGCCCAAGTTTAGAACGTTTTCTTAAAATTAAAAAAATATTAAGTGAATAACTCGATTTTTGGTATTACCGACCCATAGGAACGGCTATGAAGCTATTAACGATTTTTATGAAGCTATTACCGAGTGTAACAAAACTAGGTATTTTGTTTAAATAAGAACAAGTAAATGTGGTTTCGTGAAGGTAATTAGCATGGATTAAGAAAGGCATGTAAGCTTGCATTGACTTTCCTCCGCTTTTGTTGATCCATGTTTCTGCAAAAAGCAATTTTATGTATTTCGTTTGCCATATTAATTTTCATAATTATTTTTGTTATTAGTTAATAATATTAGCTAGTATTTTCTGTAACCAGTTAACCAGTGTAATGTAACATTATGGATGATTAGTATGGAGTCGGTAATAGGTTCCCATACTTGCTATCACCGACTCACACGGGTCGGTAATAAGCGATGTATATACAAATATGAAAGCGTTGCACCGACCCACAAAAACTAGATAATATGTATTTATTTGATATTTATAACTTTAACAGAGATTTTAAATAATTGATTAAACAAATAAGATTAATAAATGCACACATTATTATACGATGAAAGGTTATATAATTATGTTCCTTTAACATAACAATAAATGAATAATTTTACTATACGTGGTGAATATAAAATGGAAAAACAAGTAAACTATACAAAAAAGTATAGGTCGCTAATGGTGTGTAACAATGGCTGATTATTTGAGATTAAAATGTCTTATTAACATAACTGTTTTATCATCACATATTGACAGAAAATAATTAAAACTAAATATAATGCTCAGGGCAATTACCGAGCCATGGATCGGCAATAGCTGCCACTATTAAAATTATTGAAGCTATTACGGCTCCATTTAAATTTCCAGTTTTATCCTATTAAATTACTTAAACTTTATGAAATACTATACGAAATAAAGAATTAACACTTAAATAAACACATTTAATAATACACAACAAGTACAGGCTTCGTATATTTCTGTAAAAAATCTTAAGCAAAAATTGAATGTGCTTACCTGTAGGAACAAGGACTTGTACCACACGGCCGGCGAGCTCGCTGTCGCCACAGAAAATAACGAATTTTGTCTCTTTCCCGGGATACCACGCACACAAACGTTAGTTTTTACGATGCTCAATGAACAAACATTCGTGTTTCGTCAAGTATCTTCAGCATAAATCGTTCCAGTAGCATAAAAATTGCAAATTAATGGAATGGATCGGTAATAGCTGCGGATTTTCGATGGGTCGTTAATAGCTGCATTTACCTTAGGTCGATTTCAAAAATTCTTTCACCACTTGAATGATACCTTATTCCACATTAATATAGGCTATAAAATATTTTGAAAAAAAATGTCAACCCTTGCGAAGCCAGGGCGGGCCGCTAGTAGCAAATATTTTGAATAACATCATTAACCTTGTCCAGTATCATTAATTAATACTTTACGTTTTCAGAGTGCCTTTATCTTTGTTTAGTACCTACAAAACAATACAACGATAACATGTATATTTCATGAATTGTCGATGCATCATACAAAAAAGCGGATATGTTATTCACGACGCAGAACATTTCCCAACGAATTGTTTGCCCACTCTCGAGCACTACGCAATGCTTTGCAAAATTTATGGCAACTAAATGATCTATAGCTTGTTAGAAAGATTTACCGTTTAACACGGACTTCGTGACGCCGGCAAACAATCATATATCTATGTATCTCAAGGCTCCACATAATATGATCCATCCGTTACTCTAAGCTACCTAATTAAATAAAAAATATATTGGAAAGCTGTTTTTTAAATGGATGTTTATTTTTGGTAATAAGTATTATGAAAACTTTTAAATAGGCTTGTCCGACACGCGATCTAAGAAGTTTGGCGCGCAATTCTTTTACTAAGAACAATTCAAAACTTTTTTAAAACTATGAAAACTCCAATTTTTCATCCATACTAAGTAATATTATTAATGCGAAAGTAAATCTAGTCTGTCAGTTTGTCTGTTACGCTTTCACGACTAAATCTCTGAACTGATTTCGATGAAACTTGGTATGGGGCAAGCTCGAACCCCAAGACCTTCTTGGGGTTCGAGCTTGTCCCATACCAAGTTAAATGTCCCATGTCCTTACATGGGCTACTAATTGTCTAATATATTTCGATATTTAGTTTACCTACACAGTACAAACAGTGCCCTTACCCTTCAATTATTTTTAATCCCAATACAATGCCAATGCAAAATTTATATCAGTTTAGAGGACACATGACACGTTTTCTTGAAAAAAAACCTAATGACAATGAAAAGAACTAACTGAAATATAAATAATGACAGTATTTTTGTACTGTGTTGTTAAAATGAATACCTAACAATTTTGTATTGGCATTGTATTAAAATTGAAATTCATTCAAGAGCCACCCCCTTATTTTAGTAGTGAAAGGGTCAAACACCCGTTTCTTTGTCCTGAACCTTCACTTAGACACATTTATTACCAAAATTGATTCCCTATTATACATATAGGAAATATACAGGATAACTAGTTATTGTTTACAAGCGTCAGAGCAGGTGTCGTGTAGTTCCGCCTGAGGACCGTTTGATCTGCGCCCACGCTTGTCATAAACTATTTACGGTACCTTTATGGTCATCTATAATTGTCTATTGTTTGTCTATTCATTGATTAAAGGGAAGTCTGCTGGATGTACATTGTACGCATTTGTTCGGGATGTATTGTTTTAATTTCACTTTAGGTAGGTAGTATTTTTGCAGTGTTGCTATACTGGATATTGTTAACTGAACATTTTAAAGGACTTAAGAAAACTTTACATTCCTATTTAATAACAATAAAACTATGTTTAATTAATTTATGGCCAATAGCACAGAATAATTAAGAACGGTAACATCACGATGAAATAAACGTAAATAGCGACTCTAGCTGCAACGAAACAAAGTGCAATTCAGCTCGCATAAGCGCTTAAAGCTTAACGAGGTATTTACCTAAACATTGCTGCTCTTTCTAACGCGTAACTATATCTTTATAATAATTATGGTTGTAGATTTGTCGCTTACGACAATATAATTATCTATTAATTGAATTACGCACAACGCCAACCCAGCAACTTACTGCCATTCGCCTGCCCGGGAGGCGCGCCAGCCAAACGTAACTACTTAAACTGCGAAGTGAAGACCCCTCCTAATAGGTCGGTAGGTATTCGATTACTTAGTATTTTTGGCATTTGAAATTTTGATAACACTTGGTAAAGGTTGCTTACTTTCGTTTTGATTAATTTATGTAGTTATCTTCCGAAACGCGACTAACCTTTACAGGTTTTAATTTAGGATCTGCAAAAACAAAATCCTACCTTTGTACCTCCTTATATCCACCATATGCGAACTTCTCTAATTTATCATTTTTACAAATAACCGAAATCTTGCCAAAAATGTAAAATAGGGCGCTTAATAACGCCACTATTACCAGAGGTAGTCTAATTTAAAACAGCATTTACTATTTTCAGATACACGTACGTAGTAGGCAAATAGATTGTAAAAATACTCAATGATGTAAAAACTTACTACTCGTGATTGTTTTAGTATTTTTGTAAAACTTGAAATATAAAAAAGATGAATGTTTGCAGTAATTTAGACTACAGCCAATTTGAGGTTATCGAACGCAACAAACTAAACAAGATGCAAAGGCTTCGGAATTATACAGCCAAAGCTCGCAATGGGGATAGAGCTAAGCCACCCGCGGCTAAGTCAAATTCGAGCGGCGAGGTGGAGCACGATTGGCTTGCGCGCGTGACGTCAATGCCGACCTCCCGCCGTGCCCCGCGCCCCCGCGCCCCCGCGCCCCCCGCCGAAGGCCGCGCCACTCGCTTCAGAAAAATAATCATGATTTTCGGACGGAACGATTTTTTCTCTTTTCTTCACCACGTACTGAGACTTCATTGTTTTAGGTGAAGGTGTTATTCAATTATGTTTTGCGCTGATTTAACGCGTTTGTGTGAAGCACGTGGTAGCTTCGAGTCTGAATAATTTGGTACTACAAGTGTAATGTATACTTTGCGTATTTTGTGCTGCGTTGCGCAGATCACGTAAGCACGAATGATAAATTCGCAGAATATGTAATGATTTAAACTAAACATTGTCAGATGAAATAATTAGGAGTCTATAACATGTGAATATTTCTAATCATAATGATATACAATTGCGAAAGGTTATGCAATAATGCAAGATCTACTTAGATACTTTCATAGACAACATAAAATGTATTATTTTTGCTGTTATTTAAATTAAAGATAGTAATGTAATACGAAATATGAACCCAAAAGTAACCAGTAAACGGTTCCATTTTTTATAATTCTTTTAATTAGTAACGTATTACCTAAATACATTTTCTTATCTGTTCACCATTAGAAACAGGTACGGGATAGTCTTCGTATGCCGCGTACATACAGAAGCAATTCGTTGACCCCGCCCAACCCGGTGCCCCGGACTAAGATCACATAATCGATCGACTTTACGTCAAAACAGCTTACGTATTGGTACAAGTTACACGAGTTAAATCTAACTAATGAGAAATTATCAGAAAAGAAATAGTTATAAACTGCATTTTTTATTTAAAAACCTAAACTTACGTAGTCCAGTGACAAATACAAGAGAATTTCTCATTTATCACTATATCAGGCCGTTAACATCAAATACCTTGGCCTACAAACACGCAATTCACATTGATAGAAATCTTAAAAAAAAAATTAACTTTTTTTACAAAAACAGGTTCAAACAATAAGTCAATATGCCAAGTAGAACAAGTTGGCAGTGACATGGAGGCGTATTGAGCTCGAACACGCGATGCCAACAGGTGGCTTGAATTTTTACGATACATAATTAACTATGCCGCATGTTGTGTGCTGTGCGGCGTGCAAGCTGGCCAGCGAGAAATTGGTTTGATTACAGTCAGTAGGTTTGATAAAGGATTTGAAATTATATTTGATGCAGTGCATTTTAAAACAGTAGATTAGATTGAGTGCGATAGGTATGTTTTAAATACTTATTAATTGAAATTTAACCATTTATGTTTCCATTGTTTTTTTTATCTTTCTGTATCTCTAAGAATCGGAGAAGTCTAACTACAAAACGAACGGAACATACTACGACACAAGTAGGATAGCAAAAGCTATTCCAAAGAGTATTCAATCCAAAAGATAAAATCAAGGTTAGAATGTTTTATTTGCCTCTAAGTTCTAAATTCATTAAATTCATTTCAAATGAGGAACAATAACTCCGTCCTATAAATATCGTTAGAAGCCCAATAAGGCGCCAGAATTGCTCGCGCCGTCCGCATGCGTGCACGCATGTTTACAAGCGCCAACGCTATATATAGAGCGCCGGCTATTTGTGGTGACTCTGATTCATTCTGTTAATTAGCCTTATTCCGGACAAGAGATTACGACGAATATATTATAGTTTTAAATAACATGTCGATATCGGAACCTCTTACACAAATCATCATAGGTCGTAGTCTATATTTTAATTTTAAATTGTTAATTTTAATTTACTTAAATTTTAAAAGTAGTAAGATACGAGGATCTATTTGGAGTTTATCCTAAAGCTAAAACCACTATCTAAATTGGGCCCTAAATGTTACCACAGCGATGTGTTTTAGGTCAACTCCTTATTTTTTCCGTAACTTTCCTCTATATATTTCTCAGAATCTTGATCGTTGAACTTCATAGCTGATGATGATCAAGCGCAGGCTATTGACCTCAGAGCAGGTTATTTCAGTGGCCGTCTACGCAGTGTTTACTTTGGCAGTAAGAATAACGACCGGTGCTCTCACGTTTAAAAAGTTTTATATTTGATTGTATTCCCGTATTTGGAATTCGATTATAAACAATGTTTTACACAAATTAAAAACGTAACTAGCTACGAATGATTAGTTCTTAAGCATTTTGTAATGTTAACACCGCTGTACCATTGATCAGCAAATAAAATATGGTTTATGATTTGGTCAGAAATTACCTACTTTAAGAATCAAAGTATTGGTAATTTAAGATAACAAACTTAATTGCGCTAGTGATGAATACGTTAGCTTACAATTTTTAAGCAAACAACTGTATCGATAGGCATTCTGACAAAAACTGGCCGGTTTAAAAAATTAACTTTTAGACAGTTTAAAGTCACGTCAATGATATTATACGCAAGATATAAGACTTTTATAGTTAACGACATTTAAAAGTTGCAAAAGATAGGATAAGCATAGTAAAAGAGAGTTATCAATGAAAACCTCGTAATTAGGAGGTATTCCAATCCTCAAAATGCGAGAGCTACTCGTAATAATATATACTTATACCTCATTTTTATATATACAATATCATTGAGTCACGTAATAAACTAGCACTATGACGGTTGAGATTAAGCGGTCTTCCATTAAGAATTTACACAGACGCCTAAGTAGTAACCTAGTACACCAGTTGGTGAGTGTGTTGGTGGTGTGGCACCGCGGCGTGGTGTGGCCACGTCCGGGAGGTGGTGCCGCGCGGGCTGCAGCGTCTATTCCCGGCCCCGCCCCGAGGTTATTTAAATAAACCATGACGTATTAACGTCAGAACACCACTAATACGTTTCCTTGATCCCCGACGGGCGGTGCCCTTCCGCGTTATAAAAACACACTGTAGTTTATTGACAAGCGCGTTTTATAAATAGCTGACATTTGTTTTATGTTTCGCGTACAATTGAGTGTTAAGGCTGAACGAGATTTCGAAATAGCATCCTGGAAACGCGTTCAGAAAATATTCTGGTTTATGAAAGTTGAAAGGTTACCGTATTATTAGGTTGATCTAACAATATCAAAAGGGTTACTCGCAATGAATGATTTACATTATTTAAAAGGTTGACATACCAAAACAATTTAATGAATACCAAACCTCTTCCTAGCATGGCATTGAAACTATTAATAAGTACCTATTTTTATTTACTTTTTCCCAGGAATATCCTTATAGACTAAATCCAAGTCGATATAATTTCTAAATTATAGGCAAACTAGTCTTACCAGTAAGAAATTTAAAAAAGTTCCATATTTGCGAATTTGTTCAGAGTACTATATATTTGCACCATGTGTAATTTATAGAGCCTACCGGAGCTTTTTGAGTTCATCTGAAACAAAAACCCTTCTTTATTAAAGTACTACAACTGTAAGCGAGAACTTTGTGTTTTTCATTTATTATAATTTAAAATTCCGTCACGTCTATGTCATACGCCATTGACAAGACAGTCTACTATGTTTTAATTTTTTAAAAATACAAAAACTATGTCCATAATCTTTGAAAGTATTACCGCCTCATATTGCATTTCTTTTATTTGTGCTTCGACCAATCACCTTGTTTAACTAATAATGATAGGTACATAAACTAATTTTGTTTTAGCAAAGTGTGATGTGTGATACTTATCGTTTTTGGTAAATATGTATGTACCTACAATATGATTTGAAAGTCACATTGTTTGATTTGTATATCGCTGATTTGCCTGAGTTAGACCCCACTATAATTAACTTACCAATCCATTGATTATTTTAAGTAAATTTATGAATACAGTATTAAGTAATTGACAATTTAGCTTTAATCCAATTATGTACTATGGTCTATGCGTGTCATAGAACGCTGCACGGCAACGATTCATAATATAATGATATGTAGTTCGTTACTTCTATAATGAATTATGATTCCACTGGGAATGGTTTACCTATCATCGGTTATACTTACGTACACCCACGCGAGAATACCATTATATAGCAGTTTTTGTACAATGTAATACAATCTTTTTACTCTGATTTTAATATGCTCTTTTTAAATACGAACTTGTTTCTTGTCGGTGAAGCAACTTCAGTAGTCCTATTAATTCTGTGCTTGTACCATGAACTCTCAATGCAGGACTGTTGCCGTTGTGGAAGCAAGATGGCGCACTAGACTGCACGTAGCAGCGTCTCGCTTACACGACCGCGACAGTCCTGCTTTAAGAGTTCCAACGTCCTGTTGGCTTATTTGTCTATATAAAAATAGCGGTAAAAACGCATGTTTAGTACCGTATAACGTCGGTGACCAACAACGTTGTAGTAGGTCTAGTTGGTCATCGGGATTAGACGGTACGAAATTTGTGTTTTTTGTAAAGCGATAGTGGCTTCAGGGCTGTTTATTTAACGCCAGATTATTTATTCCAAGGAATAATTTTAAATTTTTGTTAGTACTTCCATACAAAATATGTCAGACATCAATGTCGGATATAATTTTTATTCCACAAATAAAAATTATATCCGACAATTGAAATATCAGCCCATAGTTGACAACCGCTATAGCAAATAAGCCTGCTGTTGTTGCGTGCTCGTTGAACATGTAAAAGAACTCAGTATTTAGTTTAGTCTTAATAATATTTATATCCGGGTTGCAAATAGAAAACACTGGTTCAATCAGTTGAGAGTAAACTCTTTTCTTTCTTCTATCTTCTTCTATCTTTGATTTTTGGAAAATATATTTTTGGTACTGTACGTCATATCCGGTAAAACTGATCCCAACATAGCATAAGAAAAAAAGAGGAGGAACCGATTTTTTACAGTAGTCGAAATAACTTAACGACCTACGCTGTCTTTGCTACGACGTAGCACGTACCATCATCATCATCATTTCAGCCCAGAATCACCCACTATTGAGTATAGGCTCGGATACTTAATACAAAATCTAAGTTACGTAAAGTAATAAAAGGCTTAACAGATATTTAGATAATTTATACAGTATACATTTCAGCAAACTGTATATGTGTTAATCTTTTTTATATGTTTGTATGCAATATTTAAGTAGATACACAGCGCTGTTTCTTTAATACGAAATTGAAAGCTTAAGTAGTTAATCTCTACAGCCTAAAGTTCCAAATATGATATGACCTAGGCATTGTAGATTATCTAGGTTTGTGACCTAGGTATTGTACTCTACAATTCGCCATAACCAAAAAAAACAGAAAGCCGAACAGAATCGGAACTTAGCGGCTATCCAAGAGTTCCCGGGTCGTTATAAATTGGCAACATCAGTGTCTCAGCGGCGGGATGCGAGCATGCGCGCCGCTATCGATCCGCGCGAGATGAGGCCGGAGCCATGCTCACTACGACCTGTTTTGTCTATGGCGCCACTATCTCTCCATTAAATACTCTCTTTAGGTTACTTTTTGGTTGGCTGTTTGAATTTTGAATGATTCGTGTCATGTAGGTACATTATCTAGGCTGTAATGGTATTCAGATAGATTTGGTGAAACTGGATGTCGGCCTCTACACAGTTTGGGAAAAGGTTATGCAGAAATGCTACCTATGCCTTTGACTACTAAGTATTTTTTTTAAAATACTTATTTGCAAAAAACGAACATTACAACTATGTACCTACCCATTATTAAATAATAATAAAAAACAAATGAAGTACATTTCTAACAATAAGTTATTTGAAGTATTTCTGCAAAACATTTTATATTATCCTAAATTTAATAATTTTTCGATAGCAGGTTAGAAAAAGAGGATCGTCCAAAAAGAATTTAAGTTGTAGCAAATTTAACGAAATATTCATGTTTAAAATAGAAGCACACATAATATAGCTGCATAGTTAGCAATATTGCAACAGTTTGTGTCCCGAGCGGGTGGCATGCCTGAACTTGGCGGAGGTTAGGCGCTGTGCAGCGCGTGTCGCCACATGTAATGCAATGTTCAATTATGAGCTAACCTATTGAAATGATAATCCGATGTATATATTCGTATTAAAACGGTCTACTAAATCATTTTAAAAACTTAAGAAACCTTTGGCTTAATATTTGTTAGTGACAATTTATTAACATAAATGAAAGCTATATTATATAGAAACTAGCTGTTGCCTATGCCTGGGAATCCAAGCTTACCCCCATACTAAGTTAGATCCAAATCGGTTAAGCGGTTTATCTGTGAAAGTGTGACAGACAGACAGACAGATAGAGTTACTTTCGCATTTATAAAATTAGTATGGATTAGCGTCACCTATAAAACTACTGATATAGTAGTTGTTTTTCCACTGTAAGATCAAACCGGTATTAACTAGCAAGTACTACGGCGTAGGCTTATACTAATTTAAACGTGCTACGAAAGTCGCAACTCGACGCTACGCCTCTAAAGCAACGCAACCTTAGTTACGAAAGCCTTTATGATATTGCAGCCGATTTGAAATGAAATATATGGCATATAGTACAACTTAAGAATATTTTCTGCTATACTTATTCACGCTGTTGTTGATAACAATTTTCACTATGAAATATGCTTTTTTTTAAAGATTAAATAAAGTATTTAATCTTTTTAAGAAATCGTTTTTAGAAAATCACGCTTACAATTTTCAGATTTATTATTTTTATAAAACCACGTTAAAGAACTGTCTTAAATACCGCTAAAGCACATAAAGTCTAGACATAACAATTTATAAGGATTTGAATCGTGAGACTTATTTGTTGTGCTAAGAATTTGATTTAAAACATTTGATGTCAGCTCTGCAGCTATTGGTCACAATTTATTTTACCTACCAAGCGTTCGCGAGAACATTTCCAATTGCCTTTATATTACAACATCAAACATCTTGTTACAGTGTGCAACTTCATAGTGCACGAGCGATGCGTGGGGCAAGTGGTGACGCCGTGCTGCGGGGTGGCGCCGAGCCTCATCAAGGTAATCTTAACTCTATTATGTGCACAATAGAATACAGAATTCAGTGATAGAACACTTGACAATCAACAGTTGTGCTGTAAGCACATATGACTTGTGGAAAATGAAAGTCTTAGTACTAAGTCCTTGATTTAAGACAAGGTTATGGCAAGTTATGCAATTTGATTATATTGTAAAAAAAACATACTATATAGAACTAGATCCATTGATGTGTTAGCGTATAATAAAATAAGTAAATAACATGGAGCTTCAAGTGTAATAGGTTTTATGGTCTATATTGTCTACCCGTGACTTTGAATCATGCAAAAAAGTGGATTATTTAAGACGAAAGAAGAATCTATATATACAATAATTTTACATTCGCGTAAACCGTCACAAATGGTTGTTTTATGACTACGTCATTTGTGCACAGAACCCGGTGGCTCACTGCTGGTCAGAGCCCACACACCACAAACGCAAGTTTTGTACGGTGTGCCGGAAGAGGCTCGATGAATTACCGGCCCTGCACTGCATGAGTGAGTATCGCATATCGTATTACTTATATTTCATAATAATACTAACTATTATATATAAATAAAGTATATTTTTTTATTAGAAAACACATGATACCCGGAAAAAATGAAGTAAATATTCTTAATAAAAAACTAGTAGATGAGCTAAGACTGTGGTTTTTGTAATATTTGCTATAATTGAGTTTAAGAAAAGTTTACCGAAGGCTAGCCAACAATTTATTTATAGCATTCTAGCTGTAATAGTGTTGAGTTTAGCTTCAAGTAATAACAGTGAAGACACTTTTTACAGCCAAAAATGTCTACAAAAAATGCTACAAATAAATTAATGCTACCTAAATAAACAGATGTTCCTACTAAATATTTAATTGAGTCCCATAGAAAAGTACTTGTTGTAGCGATATAGCTAGAAAAAGTGCAATGTAATTGACACCAGGTTACGAAAATACATCAAGATAATTTTGTACCTGCTAGAATATTATTCGGACTTTCAAATGCTGAATGTGATTTACTCACTCGTATTCTGACGTACAGTTTGCGAATACTACGTGCACGGAGAATGCGTGGACTTCGCGGCTGCAGACTGCAAGGAGAACGCGACATACTGCGCGGGCAGCGAGCCGCGGCACGTGCACCACTGGCGCGAGGGCAACCTGCCCGCCAACAGCAAGTGCGCCGCCTGCCGCCGCGCCTGCTGGTCCGCCGAGTGCCTCACCGGCTACCGCTGCGAGTGGTGCGGCAGCACGGTACGCGAGACACAAACCTCCCACACGAGCTCAGCGTAGCACTCGATACATGCGCGACATACTAACCGAACATGTGTTGCACAGTGCCACGCAGGATGTCGCGCGTTACTACCAGAAGAGTGCAACTTCGGGATGCTGCAGCCGA
Organism: Diachrysia chrysitis; assembly: GCA_932294365.1. Lineage (NCBI taxonomy): Eukaryota > Metazoa > Arthropoda > Insecta > Lepidoptera > Noctuidae > Diachrysia > Diachrysia chrysitis. The sequence continues at coordinate 11,727,090 of OW028652.1, read as the reverse complement.
TCTTCTTACCACCGTCGGCCGTGTCTATCCCGCGCACGGAAGTGCCCATGGAGGCAATCATCGGCGTGCACGTGCGGCCGCCGCCCTCGCAGAGAGACTTTGGCTGCCGTAAGTGTCCCACAAACCAGAGTGGCCCCGGCAACCACCGCTTCCCGCCACGTACATGTGCCACGCAATTCGCAGCGAGCTTCCTTAGTATAGGCCTCGCTTGTAACGTAGTCTGGCGACTCTCGGTCGGCGACGAGCTGGCCACAGGCACACACGGTCAGAGCTCTGCTGGCTGGAGGGGTAGAGGACCACCACAGGAACTTTTTGCCAAGATAATTATTCTTTCAACATGCTTTGCTAGTTATCTCTTTAACTTACATTGGGTTTCGACATCGTAGCTATTATCTTTTCGAATTATACTTCTTTTAGCTTTTGATTCCCACAGTTCACTTTTATATAAATCTATCAAGTGCACAGTCTATGGAATGCGTAAGTGAGGGGGCGTCCTGATCGTGCGTGGCTGAGCGTCGGGTCTAGTCGTGGTAGCCTGTAGGCGGTGTAGGCTCGGGCTCACGAATCGCTTGGCACATGCGTGGAGCGGCGTGGCGTGAGCGTGTGTGTTGGGGCAGCGCGCGCTGGCGGCTGGGCGCCGGCGCGGCTGGTGACGCTGGCGCGGCGCCTGCTGCCCGCCGCCTGCAGCCCGCACGGCGGCGCCTCGCCCCCCTACTCCCGAGGTAACCCGTCCGCGCCCGCCCTAGCACCCGCACCGGCAGAGCTGTACTGACCACCGCTTCTCTACCTAACACTAATATGCGACCAATAATATACTCCCTGAGTCGATCGTAAACCAAACGAATCTAATGTCTTCCAAACCCAGCCAATAAACATTTCAGGAGAAGCGTGTTTGGTGGTATCCGTAAACAGATTAGAACCATAAATAAAGGTCAATCTTTATCAGATCAAAGTTACGTTTGCCAAGGTCTGTAATTTGACCTGGTCGGTACATCTCCGTGCATGCCTCTTGGCTGGACCGATATTCCGGTTCAGTCAAGCTGAACGTAAGAGCTTTTGCTGTAAGCTTATACTCTCCTTTTAGACGCTACAGTTTTTTAATCAATTCACTTTTTTTCTTACTCTTTAAAGGGCGTGTATCAAAATTTGGCATACAACCTGCCAAATAAATTGTTTAGCAAAATGTAACCTGCATCATTATGATTTGCAATCTTTTTAAAAAAAAAAATTGGTATACGCCCTTATCCGTAACGAAATAGCTGTATTCCTCTCTTCTCTCCTCGTTTTTCCCAGTTTCTAAATGTGCATGAAGCGACAAATCGCAACGAACTTATTTCTGACAACACTACTCGATGCCGACAGTCAATTCTACAGACCTTTCATAAAACTACAAGGCTACAAAGTCATTTGAAACAGAGAAATTTAGAACTCCAAAATATTAAAACTATTTCCAAGCCCTTAAATCTTGTAAATTGCGTTTATCAATCAGATTACGTACCAAAATTTATAAAATCATAAATGTTGAACTTTCAATGCGTGTTCAAACAGAATTTTGAAGTACTCAAATCTTATAAACCTAAAACTAGTCACATCTTCCAAACGGGCCAATGTTTAGTGACCTTGTCAATGTCATATAAGATGACATACCTCCTTTATTTCTAAATCATGATGACTACTTCGGTAAAAAAAATATCTACACAACCGTACCTCCATAGTCTAGTTGCCTTTGCCCTGCAGTAAGAATAGGACAACTATAACTTACCCCCGTAGACAAGTGATATTTCTATAAGCGTTAACGATGATAGAAATCGCCGAAACGTGGCAATGACGTTTCTTCTCGATAAGTCACGTGACTTAATCTTTTCACTTCCATATTATGTTTAAGCGATCCGATCAGCGTTAACGATTGTAGCAATGCTACTTGTAGGGGGGCTAAAATGTTTCTGAACTTCACATGCCTGTATATTTCTTCAGCAACATTGAAGACGTAGGTTTTCATTAAAAACTCTTTCGAATGTTAGCTCTCCCGGCACTTGTCTTGTAGTTGAGTGAAGCCCTGACTATTCTGTGCCCCTCTCACTTGATAAAGCTCAGTGACCGGCCAGTCCAAGAATACTCATGATGCAGTATTCCAACGGCACGAAGGTAACAGACCGACAAACGCGATATTAACTATATACATCGTATGTATATGTATGCTTAAGTATCCAACGCTGCTTTGTGTAGGATGTCATTTTATGAATATATTTCTTGCCAGCAATGTATAACGAAATTATTTTTTTTTTTTTTTAAAGTAATAATTAAATTTGTAGTTTGGAATGTATTCTAAAATGACATCCAAGAATAGGTAAATATGTGTTTAAAAGTTGTATTATAGATTACGATGTTCAATGTGTGCTTTGGATTTAAGATTTTTTGTTAACAGAAGGTTCACACAATTTTGTGATAGTAGACAATAAAGCAAATTATAAAATACACGAATAAATGAATAAATAATAATGTTCCGTATATAAAGATATTTAACATATTTCCTTTTTAAGTGGTGGCCACACCATGTGCTACTTACCAACCCTGTGTCCAATTATTACTGAATTTGCTGTTGCTCTTTAAAATCTTTATGTACGGAACAGATAAATATATTATAATTGTAGCAATAATAAAAATATAACCATAAAATAAGCTTAAAACAATATTGACATACATACCTACCTCTTTGCCTAAGTTTTTGCTTTTAGGGAAACTGTGTCCTGGACTAAAACAATCCGAAAATCCGCTTAATAACAATCATTACGGAAACTTCGCATATTTATAGCATTTTAACAAACTAGGAGAGGAACTAGTGTGGTTTTGCACCTCCATAAGTTGACACTGGAATGTTTCAACCATCCCTGAAACCATAGCCTTCTCATGATGACCTAGTGTGTGATCCGGTCACAAAATATACATTTATTTTTTTAGAACAGATTAAAAACAGTTTAAGGATTTTTTTGTGTGACCATATCTAAGGGCTGACAGTACACAGTTTTGATAATCCATGGCACCGTAGTCGGGGCGAACGGGGGTGTGTATGTGAGCGATATGGGTGTTGCAGCTCGCAGCGTCAGCGAAGAGTTCAGCTCAGGCTGCGAGGGCCGCTCGGGCTCCGGCGGTGGCTCCACGGGCGCGCCCGCCGACCAGGACCACCGACCGGACCACAAACAGCATCGGGACCGGACCCCGGATGATCGGGATGAAGGTAACAACACTTTTTTTGAAGCCTCATAGAGCCTTCAGAAAAAGAGTAAAATCTTAATTTCCATGTCTGTTGAATATTTCCTGATAGCTAAGTTATGTTTAAACCAGAAAACATTTAAGACTGCTTCTAACTAATATTACCACAGAATAATAAATATATTACTAAGCAGCAGTATACCTATACCTATATGTAGCATCTAAACCTAGATTGGAAATAGTAAACAGAACCAAAAAAGTTTCTTGTGACTTTAAGATGTTTTAGCATTTTGAGCTAGATTGGACTTGGTACAGCACATCGAAGAAGATGTTACAATTTATTTCATGGTCAAAGTTTTAAGAAATTCCCGTCTTCAAATAACACACGTGTGCCACAGAGGTGGTGAAGGTGTATGACGGCGAGGCGGCGTGGACGCGGCGGCTGTACCGGCCCGTGGTGGTGGGCCGCAACTGGTCCGAGCGCGAGCTGGTGGCGGCGGCCTTGCGCGCCTTCCACGTGGCGCGCGATCCGGAGTTGTTCGAGCTCACGGACGCGCTGGCCGGCGACGAGCCGCCGCTTAAAGACCCCACACCGCTCGCGCACGTCACGCGCCTTCCTAACAAGAGACCCGCACTCTTCTTACGATTCAAGTGAGACATTTATAGTAAATTCTAGGAAAACGCTTTCAGAATTAAAATTGTTTAAAACTATATTTAATCTTTAAGTAAGCTATCGTGTCATGTCAGTCTGCTCACTGGACGGTCAACAAATTAAGATCAGCAATAATACTGTCTCCAAAGATAAGGTAATATTCTGTACTTGTAAATATCCGACACAACAGTGATGGGCGTATCAAAGCGTTACGTACACTTTATTCATCTAGCAAATAAGGCAACGTCCTTACAAAACTGATAAACCTAACAACAGATTCATAGTGAAAGTTCAGTAAGTGTCTAGTCGCGAAGCTGGATGAAGTCTTATTTGTATCGTTGCATAGGGAGCCTGAGACCGGCGGCGGCGAGGTGCGGGTGTACCCGGGGCGGGTCGCGGGCGCGGGCGAGACCTTCGTGACGGTGGGCTGCGGCGGCGATGACGCCGTGGCCGACCTGATGGCCGCCGCGCTCGAGCGCTTCGGACTCGACCCCGCGCGCGCCGTGCACGACTACCGCTGCTCTGAAATCCTGCTTGACCGCGGAGGTAACTACCTATATAAGTATTCCACACATGGTTTCTAGAAAAGTTACGCGTTCTGGCTACTCTTAATTCCCTTTTAAACCTTTATTCAAAGCAGTCTAATACGAAGTCTCTGATGAAGATCACATGAACTACTTGCTGATCTTATATTTCCCATGATGGTGACCGGTTGCATCTGGGTCTTTTAAGTTGAAATCTTTTAGGTTACAAACAATTTTAAAAGCTATACAACCTTTTCACCTTATTTTGATAACGTTTTGGAGATCTAGGTACTTATATCCATTTCCAACTGTTGGCCCAGTATCTGAACGCGTGCTTGAGGAGGAGGAGCGTCCCTGGCGCATAGTGGTGCGACTGGCGCGCGAGTCCGTGCGGCGCATGGAGCTCGCGCGCTTCTACCTGCAGCCGCGCCGCGACCCGCACGGGCCCACGCTCGCACTTTTCGTGGCCTCGCTGCCACCGGGCCTCTCCGAGAGGAACTATGAGAACATTCTGGTCGAGTTCCTTGGTGCCGGTGAGAAACACAACCCATTTTAACTTATTCGACTTAATACATCCACTATTACCATAGCACGATGGTGGCACAGAAGAATCAATTTTCGTAGCCAAATTTGAGCTTATTATGATTCTTTCAAACATTAAATTTTTTCCCCGACGATGTGAAAAGATATCATGGCTCTTGGAAAAGGCTGACTAGGCCGACGAAACCATGTCCATTAATATGCAGATGAGAATATTTAACAATGTTGTAAATAAATGATGTAATCAGTCAAAGTTTTCCTCTAGAAGTTTTGCTAACCATCTGCGACTCTCTGCACAGATAACAAGTTCACATCAATCGGTCCAATCTACTACGAGTACGGGTCGATGGTGATCACGTATGAAGACGCGAGCAAAGCAGTGCGCGCGCTCTACGCGCTCAGAGAGGCCAAATATGAAGATAAGCATTTATTGGGTGAGTCACTTTGTATTTCTGTCAAGAGCCACATAAACGCACTCATAGTCTTAAACCTAATGGTGGGAAAAAAGGTTACCATCTTTTAATGTTGTTAGTACGTTAAAGTACCAAAATATGTATATACCTTTGTTAGAGATAGGTTAAAAATATTTAAGGGCTGTTACAAGAATCATATCTAAGAAAACCTATTTCACCGCCTCCATTATCTATTTACCTATAATGCATAATTGTTATACAGTGATGTTGTTGCCGAGCATCGAGCCTTCAATGGTGCCGGCCGGTGTGAAGCCATTGCTGGTGTTCGTCAACGTCAAGTCTGGAGGCTGTCAAGGCCTCGAGCTCATTTCTTCCTTCCGCAAACTCCTTAACCCTTACCAGGTGTTTGACCTTGAAAATGGAGGTCCGTTGCCTGGGTAAGTTGACTTTATGTTAGATTTTTGTGTTTTTGTTATCGGTTTCAGGTATGAGATATTTGTCTATTATTTATCGTCAGTCTTTTTTTGGTTCAACATATAAACTATGAGTAAGTTAACATCCAGACATACCAACATTATGAAAATAAAATGGTTGTTGGACAGACATAAATCTCTTGCGCGAATATTCAGAGAAACAAATACCTCTGCACCGCACAAATATTATATCGTAACTCGGGATCTTATCGCGACTTTGTTTTAATTTGAAACACATTGCATGAGTTCTAGAATCGACACATATTTCTATATATCAATATTAGCTAGCTAAGTAGGTCTTCATTCTGTACAGCCTGTACGTGTTTCGTCACATTCCCAACTACAAGATCCTCGTGTGCGGCGGCGACGGTACCATCGGCTGGGTGCTGCAGTGCCTCGACAACGTCGGCCAGGACTCGCAGTGCTCCAACCCGCCGTGCGCCATCGTGCCTCTAGGCACTGGTAAGGAATTATATCAGTCCATGCATTGAGAAAAAGAATTAACATTCTACAACACCATGTTTCTACATTGAAACAAAAAGAGGTCTATCAAAAAATCTCCGAAATTTGTCGAAATTTTAAAAATATAATATTGGAAGATATAAACATTGTTTTACGAGACACTGACTATAACACTGAGCTTTGTGAACTCTAAAGTATGATAGAAAATAATCCTTATAGTGTCTACTATATGCTATTGGATAATATCATATAAAATTTAACTTTCAAGAAAACCTTCTTAGTATATTTCTTGTATTAATGATGACTTCTTCTCGAGGTAATGACCTGGCGCGCACGCTCCGTTGGGGCTCAGGGTACACTGGCTGCGAAGACCCTTTGTCTTTGCTGCGCGACGTCATCGAAGCCGAAGAGATCCGCCTCGACCGCTGGACCGTCGTCTTCCACCCCGAGGATAAACAGGATGAGCCTAAAGAACTATCGAAGCAGCTCCCTGGTTAGTGATCATCAAATAGTATCCTACACCTTTCTCATTACCTCACTGTATCATTTCACAATATCATTTAATTATTGCCTGTTCCAAGTTGCACAATTCAACAATATGTACAATGTTCATACTCGAACCATCTCGGGTGTGAGCATACATAAATTGGTTCCGCCAAAATTATTCTGATTTCCTTTTACTTCCTTTCATTTCATGTAGTATTTAAGGAAATTTGAAACGCAATATCGAGACAGTAGCGTGGAGAAGGAGTTCCAGTACTGTTGTTGCTGAGTTCATCGGTTAGGCCGCCTCTCATTTCATCGTATCGTAGTGGTGACTACATTTATGTGATTCCGCAGCGTCTGTGACCACAGGGTCGCAAAGTGAGGACAACTCGCAGATCCTCGTGATGAACAACTACTTCGGCATAGGCATCGATGCTGACCTCTGCTTAGATTTCCATAACGCTCGTGAAGAGAATCCAAATAAGTTTAATAGCAGGTACGTACATATTCACTCGATAATTATTCACAGAAGGTCTGGTAAGGCTATTAAGAACAACATTAATTCAACTGATTGGATCATTGATAGAAATATGATCTCTAAACCGCCGTGTCTGTTCTCCGCCCGACTTGGCAAAACCACACAACACATGACATCGTTCAACCTTAAATACAAATTGTAAAATGTGGATGCAGATCGCATTCATTTCATTTATCCTCAGATCAAATAACAGAAAAATTATGCATATTATTACCCGCGTTAGTAGTTTTCGATCCCGTAAGATATCAACTGTTTTGTTATTTATTTTGCTATCTGGACGGACACTAATTCAACATATAAAAAATTATAAAAATCGGTCCCTCCATCTTGAGTTATAAATGGTGCTACTAACCCGAATAGATGGGCTAACTTTTAGAAATCGTTCAGACTACCATAATAAGGACAATTTTTAAAAAAATATGAAAAACGCTTAATATACAAACAAAAAAAAATGTCTTTATAATCTACTGTCTTCTAACTATCCTTATCCTAACAACACTATCTCAAAAAAGAGATGTGTAGGCAACTGAAAATAACTATGTTAAATACCTACAGAATTATGTTACCAACAGCACTGACTGGGCAAGTACTTACAAGCGCGCGGCGGGATGCGAGTGCAAGTTCCTACCCATAATGGATGTGTTTATTATTTTAGTTCAAAATAAAATCACTTTAATCAGTACTTTTTTGCTAAGGTAAAGATACTCTAGCAAGAAAACCAAACATTAGACGTACGCTCTGTTAAAATTTGTCCATCTATTTTAATTAGACATTATTATAAAAGAAAACGTTACAAACTTTTTGTAATCGAGCTGTTTTGTTACCTTATTTACTGTCCTTCCGAGGTAAATTTAACAAGAACGTTGTCCAAGGAGTTTAGATGATGCGATTTTACTATTACCACATTCGGTACCTACAGCATAACGTAAACTGTGCAGGCTCCGCAACAAAGGTGTGTACGTGAAGATGGGACTGCGTAAGATGGTGGGCCGCAAGATGTGCAAGGATCTGCACAAAGCAATCCGCTTAGAAGTGGATGGCAAGCTCGTCGACCTGCCACAGCTCGAGGGGATCATCATTTTAAATATACTCAGGTATTTATAACAATGTCCACTAAAAAGACTGAAGTGCATATCATAAATGCGCGGAAAATGCAAAACTCAAAATTATTTGACATCCTCTAAACAATTAATGTACTTTAAAACACTTTGGAAGCTCCAAATCCCTTAGTATAACTAACCTCTTGGTTGGTGACAGCTGGGGTTCAGGTGCCAACCCGTGGGGCCCGGAGAAGGATGACCAGTTCAGCAAGCCCAACCATTGGGATGGCATGCTGGAGATCGTGGGCGTGACCGGCGTCGTGCACCTCGGTCAGATCCAGTCCGGACTGCGGGGCGCCATGCGAATAGCACAGGTGACACTGCCCGGATACACAGGGGATTGATATTAGTATGGGGATGATGTGAAATGTCGGAAAACTTTAGTAAATTTTTATTACAATAGAGTAGTATATGAGGGCGTGATTTTTTTTAAACTCAACCAATCATAGCCGATCTGCACAGGGGGAAAATTTATATATTTTCAAATATGAAGATCTAACGTATCTAACGAGATACAAAAATGATTGAGTCTTCATTTAGTATTAGACTTGATAAATATAGGGCCCCAACCACACAAACTTCGTGACGAAACCAGATAATATTTCGAAGCTGACACGAGTGATCACGAGTTCCTTCTTTATCTGAGGATTCCTTTCCTGAAATAAGCTAGATTGTATTTAAACAAATAATTTAGAGTGGCACATATAAAAAAAGTAGAAATATATTTTTTACCAGTTACCTGTTTGTGGATGCTTTTTCGTTGGACATTATCGAGGGTTGGTTATCCAGGGCGGGCACATCAAGATCAACCTGAAGAGCGAGATCCCGGTGCAGGTCGACGGCGAGCCGTGGGTGGCGGCGCCCTCCGAGGTGGTGGTACTTAAGTCTGCGCTCAAGGTAACTACACACTCGATCAGATACCGAGGCCGCCACGAGAGCTAGGCTTGTTACAACCTTAGTCCCAGGTCAAGAGAACTGGGTTACATGCCAGTGCTTAAACGCAATAAAATGTAAGAAATTAAAAAAAAAGAACTAAAAAGTCGTGTAATGAAGTTTCAATGTAGTTGGTTTTGGGGTAAACAATAATTTTATCAAAATAATTTTATCAAAAATGAACAAGCCCAATTCTCGCTGGAGCTCCACAGTCAGTGTTTGCATGTGCTCGCTTGCCTATGCCCAAATAGGGCTCAATTTTAAAATGCTTATTTCAATTATTGGAAATATATGACTAAATTGTCCTGTTCAAACCAAATGTTCCGCTTGGTCAACTGGAAAACTAGTACATGAAAAAAATACTATCTGAAGCTGAACTATTAAAATATCCAGCTTTACAAGATACTCATGTTAACATCGTTTCCTTTTATTTTATTAATTATAATTTTAGATCATATTTTAATAGATTATACTAGACTCATAAATTGTGCTGATTAATATAAAACTAAAACAAAAGCTGAATAGACCATGAGATGTGTCAGTACAGCTGATGAAGCGGCACTTTGTCTAATACAAATTGACCGTCCCGAGTCACGTTACGCCCGAGCACTCAAACTCCACTCAGCACCGATGTTACCACTAGTTCTTTAAGTCGCGGTGTTGTCACGCGGCCCCGTCCAGCCGAGTGCGACACCGCGGCTTCTGAGCCCGAATCCGCCTCCGAACGGATCTCCACCTACGTACACCTGACATTCAATATCGCATCGAAGCAACCACGATTTTCACACGCGGGTAACAGCTTCGTCGAGTCGAACGCACACTTCTTTTTGGGCACATCTGAGCTTAGATCGATCCACGGATCTCGCTTTGTACATATCGAGCGCCGCGGTAGCCGAGTAGCCCCTCGGCGTAGCGGCGTCAGGTGTGCGTAGCGGGCTCGCGGGGTGGGCGGCGGGTGCGGGCGGCGCGTGACGTGCGTGTGCTGCAGGCGACCATGCTGAAGAAAACCAAGCGCGGGTCCGCGGGCGCGTCGTCGGCGGCGGGCACCTGACCGCGCCCGCCCCGCCCCGCCGCTGCCAGTCGCGCCCCGTCCGCAGGCCACCATGCTGAAGAAGCGCGGCAAGGTGCGGCGGCGCAACACGGAGCCCAGCATGCCGCGCTCGCCCGAGCGCGCCGAGCGCCCCGAGCGCGAGCGCCCCGAGCGCGCCGAGCGCCCCGAGCGCGAGCGCCCCGAGCACCCCGAGCGCGCGCGGCCCGACGACTCCTGAATCTGGCTGAGCGAGCGCCTCATCTAACGCGCCCGCCGGCCCGGGGCTCAGGGCTGGCGCGCGCGGGCGCTCGCTGCGGCCGCACCGCTCTCCGCCGCACCTCTCGTGTACATAAATTATTAACAGAATTATATAAACATAACTATAAAAAAAATAAAACATATAGAAGATAGTTGTTGTTTTATTTAGATCTAATTAACCAAAAATTAACAGAATGATGTAAAATAAAATATTACAAAGTATAAATATTATGAGTTTTTTTTTGTCTCGCGCGGCCCCTGGTCTGACCTGATGATGAGCATGGATCGACGCTGACTCTGAAGAACTTGGAATCATAATTGGTTTGACGTCACGTCTTCTTTGTTTAGGTCACATTTCTACATAAACTTGCATACTTAACCGCAAGAACGATGACCAATAGAATTTACAGATATCGAATAGCTCATTTTCTTACTATTTTTTTCGACAACTAGAATTTATAGAATATATGTAAAGAATTTCGGACCAGGTTTCTACTATAAAGTTACAATGGTTTAAAACGACCTTACCACTTTGGTATTACTTTGACTTGGGTCTTTTAAATAAAACAGAACAATTCACTGCCACCCAGCTATTTTGATAAAGCGGTTAAAACTTTACGAAATAAATTATAAAGTATGATTATACTAAATTCGCTGTATTAAAAATGGTAACAGACAAAACACTGGCGCATTAAACTCATGACATGAGCAAGAATTCAAAAAACTTTGAGGACTAGGCAACAAGGATGGTAGCAAGGTTGACTGCTAAATACTGGGTCCCGAAATGTCAAGGTATTGTCTAAATAAAAACAAGAACTACAATTAATATTTTTATTATCTCATTCCGAGATTTCAGACTAGTTACAAAGCACTACTGAAACCGTTTAGTTACCGTTAAGAATTCCCCTGTCTGACACCCAGTTACACAGAAGAAAATAGTCTTTAAGACTGTATACTTAAGCTTAAATTTACAAATAAGCAAAACATTTTTCAATCAGGGGTGTATTATAATGTCCTAATGCCATAATTGTGTAATTAAGAGCTGATTTTTCAATGGGCAAATATTTGTTATTCGTAAAATAAAATTGATGTTTGACAGATTTGGTATAGCAGGACTGTTTAACTGTTTAGAATTAATTCTTTAGTAAAATTATCTGGCGTTAGACAAAATCAGCTCTAAGTAATTAATTTAGTGCTATCGTTCTATATAAATAGATTTCTATCTGTCACTTCAAGCACTATTTCAAAACTTCATAATACACCCCCAACTATATAAATATAATATACAATGGTTTATGTACAATAGGAGTGTATACTTTACTACGATTGCAAGACAAGCGTACGAGTTTGTATGGGTAATGGCAATTTTCATACCGATTTTTATACTTGAACAATCCAAAAAATACATAAACTATGAAATTACATCGTAACGGCATTAACAAAAATCTTAAATCAGGGAAAGAGTCGAGAGAGAGAGTCCAAAAGGTAAAAACTAATTCATTAAATGCAATAAGAGAAGATAAGGATAGCATTGGCTCCTCTGACAAGCAGGATTCAATTGTCTGGCTTGTAACTCTATGGTTTCAGTTCAACCATTTTAATGTGGGACCTTACTGTCTCTTCCTAAATCTCTACAGACTTAGCAACCAATTCTAAATTCAAACGAGATTTTACAAGATAGTTTGCTGTCTACTGTTTTAGTTTGCTATTAATCGAATAGATGTCGCTACACATAAACTCCAAAATAAATCTACTTGAATAAAATATTTTAGGAACTAGTTCCAGAAGAATTATAATGGTATCCCTGCAATCAAACTGTCCTACACTTGCCTTGCAGTCTGCACACACTCTGTGTTCGCCTAAAACACCAAGCTCGGTACAATTAATTATACATTTGTACTTCATCAGTTACATGAAGATTCCATATTGAGTTGTTAGGAAACATATGTACACAAAAGGATACCTACGTACTCCTGGCGCCAGTATATACAACAATTATTAAAGAGCTGAAATACAAGTCAAATGCCGTACAGGGTACACAGGAAAATAAATATGAAGAATTAAAACTAGCATAGTTCTGTTTGTTGCAACGAGATGGCGCTATTTGTAAGTTGAGCATCAAACAATCATAACATGGTTATATATCATAATTAGTTTCAGGGACCACCCTAATACTAAAAAAACTTTAAGGTGTGATTTGACAAGCTTAAAACATAAGTGAAAAGTAATTAAATATTACACAACCTTTAGAGAGTTTCTTGATTGGCTCGGTGAGCGCGGGATGCAAACAAGAAGGCAAAAAAGAATTATCACATGATTTTGGTAGTGGAAATTGATGACGACACAAACGGTACTACAGAATTTTATACAATAATGTGGAGCTGAAAGCAACACCGTATCGTTTTGGTACAGAACTTCCCAATCCCACACCGCTGCCGCGCACAAATCAGAAAACGGAGCATACACACAAAACTATGTTGTAAAATAGCACTGTACGGCAGTGTACTGTCCAGCGCACGTCAGTCATAACAAGATATTTAAAAATGATCCTTACTCCAGTACTCACATGCGCACAAACATTCTAACAAGATTCGTGCGCTTTGATGTCTGTTAAAAAAACAAAACAGCTTGGAAATTAAATCATTTGCGAATGTCGTCATACATTTGCGGGTTTGAAACAAACTATTAAAAATATGCGGTTTCTTATTTAAGTATTAAAATTGTTGATACGTGTTATACACTGGCGTCTGAAGCACTCCATATTTGAAGTAAGAGATGACGTACATCGGGAACAATGTGAACACTGGGTACTTATAATACTTAGCCTAAGGCATTAGAAATCACAACATTCGTGCTCAATAGCATAGACAATTAAGGTCCATAGAGAAACGTCAGAGTCATTAGCAAAACTTTTTAAATATTTATACTATAAATTTATATAAGTATTTCATGTTTTATTTAATAATAATAAATACACGAATAGACCCAATTTATAAGGCCAGATGGAAGATTATTTTATTTTTATATGCAGAAAGCAAAACGCTTAGAACTACAATTAAAGCTTTCTACTTTTCTAAATATTTAAGCAATATTATAATTTTATCTTTTTAACGCACTTTTTTTTTTAAAAGTTTAACCTGGAGTTATTTTTCGTTTTGATTAAGGGCGGCCATACATACAAGATTCCAAATTTTGAATCGGGATTCCGTAAATACATGACACACATAACTTTACTTCCGTTCGGAATAATAATAATTAAGTTAATGTGATGGCACGTTCACGCTATAGAGATCTAATCTCTGACAAGTAGGTAGGTTAAGTAGGTTGCTGAAATGAACTAACTTTTTTTTTTCATGCGGGATTCCGAACTTACAGACTAAAAATGTATTCGGAATTCTGAATCGGAAAAAAAACAATCGGAAAACTACGGTAAGTATGTGATAATGACCATAGTTTTGTATGGATTGGATTTAGTGCGTTAGATATAACGATTCCAAAATTCTGAAATTCTGAAAACCAAATTCCGTATGTTTGTGGCCGCACTAACTCTGAATTTTCTTTATGTAACCTTCTATAAACCTATCACAAAATATGTAACGTAGTTATATATAAAATAGCCTCAAAAACTACACTTCAATGTTCTCAATTATTTAGGAATATTGACGGTTAAATCACGAAAGTTATTATACAAATCAATGTTCTCTTATTAAATTGACAATTATTACGATACAGAGAAAAGAAAACATACTTAGATACACAAAATTAAGATAAGCTGGCAATACAAGTAGCTACAGTATACATAATGCATTTTAGGTTAGTTATATAAATGGACCAAGCGATAAAAAATATATATTTGACATAAATAATTTAATATCAGTATTAATTAATATTTGTTATAATTAGTAGAAATAAGGAACATTTGACTTCGACTTATAAAAATACATTTACTTTTCGTTAGAGTTATATTGACTAAGTATATATATTATAATATATTGAATGTATGACCCATAGTGGAGTATTAAGAAAATAGCTGTGTATTATTTATTGTGACTTATAATTCTAGTTTCATCAAGACGTGTTTTTTTTCGAGAGCAACACAGTAGCTATTGCAAATAGTTGCTAAGCCAATAAAAATGTGCTGGTTAAGATAACCAGCACATTTAAGTTAATAGATAATTCGTAGGTTATCCGAGTCCCGGCATTGAGACGGAAAAAAATATTGATATTTTAAGTACTTATTTTAATTAATATGGTATGTGTTTTTATAATATATTATGTACTTTAAATAAAACAATCAACGAGAGAAAAATGACTATTAAATTAATCTCCATTCAGACAAGAGGCAAAACTCTTAAGGAAAGAAGCAATTTATTTATATTTTTTCTTAAATAAGTATTATACTATTCAAATTTGCAAATACATCAGATTTGTTACTTTGCACGTCCACTTGTAAACTATCCCAGCATTCTTAGCTTATTTTATTTATTCAAATATACAGGCTTTATATTTTACTTTGAGTTCTCATAGACCTCATTAAAGTATTTTACCATTTTATTATTATGACGCCTGGCAAGACTGACTAACAACACTTCTCAAGCATTGTCCTCTACTCATTACCATCACAACTGTACTTGATACTAGAATGTAACTTACATTATTACATACAAACATTAGTATATTAGTTTCTTTAATACACAAGCATAATTTAGACTATTGCCATCTCTTTCTTTCTTATAAAATTAGATTATTTTTCTTTATTTTTGTTAAAACAACACAAATCTTGTATAAAAACTGTTGCCGCAGAATGGCGAATATACAAATTAAAATATCATATTGTTTACAAAAATGTATAAGGTTCAAAATAGTTTGTCAGATAAAATAAGAAAATAATATGGTATATAACTATTTATAATTGCAGTTTGTCAAGTTTTTTTAGTTCTGATCGTCATTCTTTGGTCATCCTATAATATGATTAAAAAAAGAGGCAATAATCTAAAGTATAGTCGTGTATACAAGAGTATCAGTATATAACAGTTTGTATTGCCGCACGTCCTTTACAAAGCTAGCTACATGTGTACAATGTGTAGTTAGCGTCACTCACGTCACTCAGAGTCCTCACTGGGCTGCAGTCCGTCAGCATCCAATTCTGGAAGTTTGTTTCAAGTTATTTATGATTTTTTATAAAAAAATAGCAAAATGAGGACAGCAAAAAAAATGTTAGTGTTATTACAAACTTGATTTTTTTTTCTGTCTTTCTCGTTAAGTTAAAATTGAAGAACATTATAATTTTTTGTTTTTATTAATTGTATATTAGTGGGTCGATGGTTACTACTTAATTATGGTAGCCCAGTAGGCGTACACCATCCACAAATACATCCTTAAGGCTTTACACAAGCTGTCAAAACATGAAAGAAAAAAGAATGAAGGTGTGAGTTAAATGAATGTGTGTGTGTACCTAGTGCGGGCTAGGTGTAGGCGTGCGTGGCGCGCAGCGGGGCGAGCGCGTCGGCGGTGTAGGTGCGCACGCGGCTGAAGGCCAGCGGCGGGAACTTGCCCGGCGACAGCTCGAACTGCGACCACTGCTCGCGCCGCGTGCTCACCGCGTAGCGCCGCCACACCAGCTGCGCGTTGCGCCGCGAGCGCGCGCTGCGCAGCTCCAGCTCCTGGGTCGCGCATCAAACTTATATTATCATTCATTCAATCGGGATAACTACTCTATTTTACGTTCGCGGTCAGACCTAACAGTCTGTAACACTTGTGTCACTTCTGTCTGTAACAACTTCAGTAATTGTGGCTTAATATTTTTACCGCAATACGCAATTCTGTAACGTAATGTTTTTCTGTTCAAAGTAAGAATCCAGTCGCATAAGTCTTATTGTCCGCTCTTTCGTACTTGAGGGGATATGGCTACATACTAAAACAATTAAAGTGTCAGAGAATTCGACACAGGAAATATCCGGAAGCACAGGATTCTTTGAAGAAAATACAACTAAACATTCCACAGCACACATTTATACGAAAAAACATTTGCACCCTTCTTGCATCATAGATTAAGTAGGAAAACACTCATTGAACTCCGATACACCTTACTTACCACAGAAGTAATGAAAGTAATTATTTTAAAGAAAACGGTTTACTCACGTATATTCTCGGGATCGCCCGACTAGTTTCAGACTCAATAGGATATATAGAAAATAAAAAAAAAACGCGGCCGCGGTGGAAACTAGTCGGGCGATCCCGAGAATATGCGTGAGTAAACCGTTTTGTTTTAAATAATTATGAATACTCCTCACGAAAGTTATTAAACAAGTAATGAAAGAATGACCATGTTTGTATAGCAGATTTGATCAGCTACAGTGGATAGTATCCTTACCATGTGGAAGGTCTGTTCCTGCTGCTGCTCGGCCTCCTTGCGCCGCGGACGGAAGCGCGTGTTGCTGACCACGGTCTGCTTCTTGTCTTGGTTCGATTTCTTTATCATTATCACTACCTGCAATACGATAACTTTATTAATCTTTACTTTACTATACTATACTTGCTTTTTTTTGTGACTGAAATCAAAATATTTTTAACAAAGTTGCTCTGCAAAATGTTTTAATAACATTTTTATTTGTCTTCTATAAAATTAAATCCTCACAAAAAACCACTAAGGGAGCCACCTCCGACTACTATGGATTACAAATGAATCGCCGCCTGGCTCTCGTTAAAATAAAGAAGAGAAACGCTCCAGGGGCTGTAACTGTTCAGAGTTTGGCACAACCCTGAAACTTTCCCACAGCAGATGTTCATAATTTAAGTGTAGGAATTTTACCAGTCCACTGGCTGCTCCGCTGTGGTCAGCACAAGGCCCTCAGGAACCCGTTAGATTTTGTTATCATATTAGACAGTACCTTATCCCCGATGAGGCGGTAGTGGCCGGCCATGATGCCGAGCCCGGGCTTGGCGACCCGGTACTTGAGGTGGCCCACGCTGACCGCCGGTTCCTCTGCTGTGGTGTACATGAGCACCAGACCCTCTGGGAAGAACCTGTGAGTACATAAGACCCTTATTAAAAAACTCTACATGATTTACAGAAAAAAGTTCCGAAAACATTCATGGAGATAGAGTGTGAACAATAGATTCTGACACCCTGAAATCGAAAACGGACAAACGGTTCAGCCGATGTTGTGACAGGTTATGAAGATGCATCGCCATCTTTTATAATGAGATCGGTTCTCCGGTTCTCCCAGAAACTAGAAGGACACGCGACAGAGCCGCGACTTAGAGCTAATAAGTGAGATAATTATACATATGTTTAAGAGAACATACCTGAGGTATCTATAGTAGTCTATAAGATACCAGGGCCTATAGAACTGGTCCTGGAAGCTGTTCTCTCCGTGACGTATGTACGTGGTCTTGCTGATATACACGCCGTGGAGTTGCAGCCGCGGCCTCTCCACGTACATCTGCCGCCACGAGCTGAAGCCGCTGCTGCGGAGCGTTCCGCAGTCGATGCCCCAAGTCCTAGTGATGAAGTGGGTGACAAAAATCAATCAAGACGGAAATAAAAATATTTATAAACCACTTTTGGGAAAATATTGGAAAAAGACAATAAATAAACTGGAGAAAATTACTTGTCAATAAATAATTACATAATCTATACGAGACTAAAACAGAAGTTAGTATTCTTGTTTCCTTTTAGGACTGCTACATATTTTGTTTTTTTTTTTTTTTTTTTTTTTATATTAATGTACTTTTTGAACGGATTTTATCGCGGTTTATATTTAGATTTTGATTTTAGTTCCTGACGTTTCGATGCCTTTGCAGGTGTCATGGTCACAGACAAACTGAGGTGGTGGAGTTTTATTTCAATGTCTAACAATCGCGTATACCTTAGAAAGCAATATGTTTTTTTTTATACACTTAGGATTCCTACATATTTTTTTTACAGATACGAGAAAAGAAAATCTTTTTTAGGAATAAGATAGTCGGCAACTAACTTGACACAAAGTGAGCGCCAGATGTCGGGTTCACGGGCGGCGACGTAGAAACCGCGGCACACGCCGGCCACGCGCTCCAGCGAGCACGCGTCCAGGTCCGCGCTCACCACCCAGCGCAGCAACACCTGCACCACCTCGTACGGCAGCCACGACACGTGCGCGCCCTACATGTAACAGAGACACTAGTGTGACGTCACCACCCAGCGCAGCAACACCTGCACCACCTCGTACGGCAGCCACGACACGTGCGCGCCCTACATGTAACAGAGACACTAGTGTGACGTCACCACCCAGCGCAGCAACACCTGCACCACCTCGTACGGCAGCCACGACACGTGCGCGCCCTACATGTAACAGAGACACTAGTGTGACGTCACCACCCAGCGCAGCAACACCTGCACCACCTCGTACGGCAGCCACGACACGTGCGCGCCCTACATGTAACAGAGACACTAGTGTGACGTCACCACCCAGCGCAGCAACACCTGCACCACCTCGTACGGCAGCCACGACACGTGCGCGCCCTACATGTAACAGAGACACTAGTGTGACGTCACCACCCAGCGCAGCAACACCTGCACCGCCTCGTACGGCAGTAACACCTGGTAACTTTTACTTTCCGGGGCTTGTTTGGGGCCAACGACTGGGCCGTCCACTGTCTAGGCAGTGACATCTTGGTCGGAAAGAAGTCAAAATGACTGAAACTATTTTATGTACATACCTTACGTAGGTTGCTTACCTTGGCGGGATGTTCCTGTTCGCACAGCACCCCCTTTCTGGCGAGGATCCGCTGCAGCCGAGCCAGCAGGTCTTCACCTTCGACCGCGTCCTCATCATCACTGGGGTGCGCGTCATCCACGCGAGTCACTTCCTCCGTCTCAGATTCCTCTTCTGCAAACATGCAGAACTAATAGTATTTTGATTTCGGAATAATCCATACCTACTACACAGACAAATATTATAAATGCGCAAAAGTAACTCTGTCTTTCTATTTGTCTGTCTGTTATGCTTTCACGGCTAAACCCCACAGTCGATTTTGATAAAATTTGTTATTTAGTTAGGTTTTAAGTCCAAAAACAAACAGGACAAAAATAAATAACTTCAGTTATAGAATTATAGAACAGACTTATCTGTTACCTTCTGGTGACTCTCCCCTAAGCTCGTCGTAGAGTCGTGTCTCGACATCAGGCAGGATCTGCATGGCGCGCTTGTAGTGTTGGATCGCCTCGTACAACTTGCCGCCGCGCTCCAACTCCACGGCGTTTAGAAATAGCTGCTTAGCCTGGTAACCAAGATCATGTGTTGGTAGATTTATGAGCTCCTTCGTATCCTGTTCCATGTTCCCTACTTTTAGTGTTACTATTTTAAATGTTTTATGTAATGAGCCTTATTTATAAAAATTCCGGCGGTGTTTAGCAACTGCTTAGAAGGTTTTAAATTCCAATTTTCTATAGAAAATTTTAAATAAGTATTTGCTAATCAGTTTTGATAAATAAGGCACAATACAAGTATTGGGTTTCCAAGTATTAATTTTAGGTGTTTTTAGAAGGCAGAAACCTTAAATATTTATTAAGAAGAATGCACCAGATTGATAAATTAAATCAGATTGGGAGATGGGATCAGTTTCCCAAAGAAACATAACTGTTTAGAGATTGTTAGTTTTACATCCACGAAAATTTAAATATTATCGTAAAATTATCTGCACTATATAATTAAATTTTTCCTTCTGTCTCTTCCCGCAAGTGGTTAACATACCTTATCTTCATCAGTCAAAGGTTCTTCAGCTGCCGGCTTCTGGTTGGCTGGGCGAAGTTCCCGCTGCGGGGTTGAAGTGGGGTCTAGCTCCCGCTGCGGGGTGGACGTGGCCTCTAGCTCCCGTTGCCATTGCTGACGGAATGCAGAGAGTTCATCGACGCCACTGTCCTACAAAACAAGATAAATAATTAAAATCACAGGATAATTGGATATATTACTTCTTACTTGATCTACAAACCTCAAGTGATTTTTATGGAACTTGAAAAGACCAGAAAGAACTTTAGATAACTAAGCATGTCGTAATAGTTAAACTTAGATTAACTAAAACTTTTTTACTCATTTCTCTAAATTAAAATGTTTCTCTTTCTAAGGACGTGTATGTAAGAAAGTAACTTTACTTTTTGGTAGTTTGGTCCAAAACCTTAAAAAGTCTTGTGCTAACTATAGACCATACCATACCTGATACACACAAGTGTGTATCAGGTTAAAACAGCTCAGCTCTTAATCATCTGTATTCAGACATGCTTGTAAATAATTTATGAATCAAGATTTTTTCTGCTTGCACTCTTCAATGCCCAATGCGTGCATAAAGTATGTTCTTATCTGTAATACCTTCTCACAGTTCCAGACTAAAGACTTTAGTACATATTTACGAGATTCTGAACGATAGCTTTGTTTAAAAAGATATCTTATAATGTTTGTTTTGTAACTAGTGTAAGAAACAATCATGATACTAAAATACTAGATTTTTTATGGTGAGCACAACAACAATAATACACTAATTTTATTAAAGTGTCTCAAATTGTACCTGAATAACTAATAAATCATTAAAAAAAATGTATAATTGAGAAGTGCCATGAAGATGTATTTCAATATTACAATTTGAATTTTTGCGCGAAAACGCTAAATGACGTAATGTAGCTGTGGTCGTGACGTCAGCATGTTAACAAATAATGTTACATAAAGAAAGTGAAATATTCCATGCATTCCCAATTCTTTATTTTTAGTGAAGATATGGCCTAGATATTATATATTCTCAAGTACATAATTAATTGTATTGTTGTTCAGCCTAATTGTTTTGTTATTGTGCGCATTGGACATTGCTTTTGTTTTTTGCATATTCATTGTGAAGCAAAACATCTAAATTAGAATCAATTTAAAGAGGAAGCTATTCAACATGTGCATTCCGCCAATATTTACATATGGCTGCCAAACGTGGGCACTGACCACTGCACAATGCAAGAAATTAAAAGTAAATCAGAAAGCCATGGAAAGGAGCATATTCAAGAAGAGAAGAATAGACAAAGTAAGAATTCAGAACTAAGAGAGAAAAAAACTAGAGGATGTAGCTTCCAAAATTAAACATCTTAAATGAGCAGGACATATAATAAGACAGACATGAAATATGGAGCAATACATAGACAACATGGTACCCAAGAGGCTGCAAATGGAAGAGAGGCAATGGAAATATGGCCGGCAGGATGTGGACCAGAGTGGTCACTGACAGGGACGAATGGAGAAAACTGAAAGGCTTTTGCCACACAGACAAGGAGGAACACAGAAATATAAATATCACAGTTACTGTAGTTTAAGTAGTACACTGTATTTTTTCTGATTAAACTGCTATAAATAAATAAATATAAAGACAGTGATCAGTTCACAGTAATTGTCACGTTTTAGTTTTCATGACCGTATGATGTTATATTATGGCGGCTATTGTTCACCTAATTAAAAACAAGATTAAAGAAAGTGAAAACTTTGAAATTAATTTCGTAAATTATTTTAGACATTTTATAAACTAAATCTTTTTCTTACTGCTTATTGTCTAAGCTATATCAATTGTATATTTTTAGACCTTTTCTCATAAAGTCCTGTTTCTACACAAATAACATACCACACCCCTAATTTATGTTTCCTAAAAAACATAATAAGAAAAGCAAATAACATGTCCATAGGTACTTAAATCACACAATATTTCTACTTACTATAAAATTCAAACTAACTTCATTGTCCTATACTAAAATATCATAATCATTATTTTCCCCACACAGAGTTGATACAACCAATGTGATTTTCTTTACACTACACATACTATCTGAGGTTAGTATAAATTCCAAATGGTCAAAAATAAATAACAAGAACATACAATTATCAAACAAATTGTTTGGAATTAAATACAAATAGTAGAAACGAAATATTTAAACCACAGGCAGGACTCGCACCTGCAACCACTGGCTCAACACTGTTTGGTCACAGGTTAGAGACCTGCGTGAAGTTTAAACTCTTTTTTCTACTATTTGTTTTCATTACAAATATTCGCTCTGCATGCGTTAATGCCTAAAAAATAATAGATTGTTTGGACACAACAATAGACTAAAAGTAGAGATACAGTTTGTTCAACTGGAGTAAATTAAACACAAATGAAAAAAACTAGGCTATACTGCTGCTCCTGTTTAATAGATTTTTGGTATATAGCAGCCTTTCTCAAAGTGGGCGATAACACCCCCTTGTGGGCGCTGCAGGCCTAAAGGGGGGCGGTAAGAGACCCAGACAAATAATCAAATCTCTGCTAATATAGCTCACAATAATTAATTTAATTTGAAGTTATAGTAGTTTTTAAGTAGGTGAAAGAATGGGGGCGCTAAAAATAATTTATTCTTAAAGTGGGCAGTAGACAAAATGAGTTAGGGAACCCCTGGTATATAGCCTAAAAATGGTACCTAGAATATGTGGTGTAAAGGAAATCTCATAGGTTGCATAAACCATGTAAATTAAACGCGTTATTCAAAAGCTTGAGCATCAGGTCTTTTCTGCTTCTTCTCTGTTCTAATTAGAATCTAGGAATTTTGTTAAATATATTATTGAAATTGTTACCTGTGTATTGTCCTGCACATTTAAGTTGTTGAGTGTGCTGGCCACCTCCTGGACCTCCAGGGAGGAGGACGGGTCTTCCTGCTCCTCCCCTTCGCAATCACTGCCGGAGCCGCCCGCTGAAGGGCCTTTCGCCACGCCAGACGCCTAAAACAATCATTTAATTAGCTAGTAGGTCTTGTGAGACAACCATAATATTTAAGTGTAAAACATGTGTACAGTGTAGGAACTGAAAGACGTTTTTTGGAATTGCCAAACGAATCTTAAAATGTGAGTTAAAGTTTATCATTACTATATAGTAGGTACAATTTAAAAAAAATTACATGAAATCATAGTCCTTGTTATCATTTTCAATAAAATGTATATTGAATGTAGATATCGCCGAAATAATCGTATCCAAAATAAAAATTAAGCTAATGTATTGTCTTAAATTAACTTTAAAAGTTGATAAAACTCAAGGTTACACCAACGAAAATATCAAGACTGAATAACCCAATTTTAAAATACTTAATACTTATAAACAAGTCAATTACAATCAACTTCTAAAATATAGAGCAAGAAACAAATAATACATTCTTAAAAATCATTACGAATATGGCAAACAGATTTATCACGCCGCAATATAAACATTATTAACAAATACTTACCATTTTAGGGAATATGTTTATATAATATCGCTCTGTATTTACTCTCTATTATAAACTAGGTACAAGTATTTATATTAATATTAGGCATTCATTAATATCTACAATTATCAATAACCCATGTTAATAAGTCATATCTGAGCTAAATTTGGGTAAATATTGAGTTGAAATTGAGATCGAATGATCGAATTTGAAATCAATGCCAATCAATGCATTTCACATTGTCAAATGTCATCAAATTTTGACATTGTTTGACAACACACACAATAGGGATGTTTCCTGGGTATGAAAAGTTAAAATCTATTTAGTCCGTCAGTTAGATAATAAAAAAATATTAGACACGTATTTTTTCTTTTATCAAAACAATAAAAATATACAAAGATACACCGCTTTAAAGTTTTGGAGTGGGGGCTTATGACGCTACGCCTCGCTAAAAATCGTAGCGAGGAGTGACGTCACGCGTAACTTCAGTTCTCTGTATTTTGATCATTTTTTGTTTGCAGGAAAAAAGAAAAAATACGTGTCCAATAAAATTCATTAATCTACAAGACGGACATTAAAAAAAAAATAGGTAACAGGCCCATTGCACAGAATGCTTTTCTTTTCTTTAACTTTCTCGCGGTAAAGGTCTTAGACCATGGTTATACTGCGTTCATTGCATGCTTTATTGCATGGCCATGCTATGGAGTATGGAACAACCAAAAATTAATACAATATAGAGGAAAAAACCCAATTTTCACACTAATCTGATATCTAATAATTATTTAAAAAAGTTGTCAGAACGCACTTTGCCGTACATGTCAAAAAATATTAAAGACGCGATCGATAACTGAAAATCGCCTAAAGATAAGTTTCATTTTAATATTTTTTTATTTATTGGAATTAGGGTAATTCCGTGCTTCGGAATTCCCACACATGAGAACATCATTAGGTGTAATGCTTAAACGTAATGCCGATAAAAAAAAATTGATACTGCTAGACTGCACCTCTAATTTATGTTTCCTAAAAAATATTGTAGGCATTTTGAGCTGTAGACACAAATTAAACATACTGCTGCTACTGCGGTCCGATTGGTGAGACAGAAGGGTGTCCAGCCACAAGATGTGACTAGACCAGCATTTTTATCTATAGGAAGTTTCAGTCCATAAATTATTATTACTTCAGCCATGATGAATGATCGTCCCACGTCAGGGCAATGGCCTTAGTCTACCCATTTTTCTTTAATTTGTTGTGGTCGTGCTTTTATAGCCCCTCAGGGTTATTTTCTATGGCGGTTGTCAACAAAAGCGATAATTGCTTTATGAAAAACACTTTGAAAATTCAAATTTCGTATCATCTAACGTCGATGACCCACTAAATCTACTACAACATAGTTGGTCACCGACTTTAGCCGATACTAAATTTGTGTCTTTACCATTATTTTTATCTAGTAAACATCGCTTGGGTTGTCAACTGGGGAAAGCGAATAGGCCTACTGATGTAAATGAAAAAAAAAATCGACCAACGTGGCTTTGTGGGCCATCCAGGACGTTTTTATAATGTACCTTAGCTACGTCCATAAAATACACAACGCTGAAAGCAAAGAGTTGAATAGGTAACTAACAAAAAAACGTTACAAAAAAAATGTTGTAATAATTTTACTTAAATACAGAAGATGTAAAAAACACAAATTTCATCTGAAATTAAATAAAATAAATCATACAATAAGTTATCGCCAACAAATTAAGACGAATATAAGTATCGTAAAAGAACAGAACAAATTATTAAAAAAGCATAATTTTAACAAATATGTCATCATCCATTGTTTTACACAGAAATGCTTATAATTAATCAACTATACATTATCATCACAATAAATTAGTTTGGTTTCAGTTCATAAAATTGTAATATTAATTTTAATAACATTTGTTTCCGCCTTTTCCACATATAACTGACTTTGAATTACAATCCAAAAATAAATAAGAATTAGTGTATAAAAAATAGCAAGTAGTAGGTAACTAAATCCGAAGTATATGTGACCTCCTTTTATTGCTTCTACTGCTATTACAATAGCCAATCCGAAACTCACAACCATGTAAACAATTAAAGCAAATAAGTATGTAAAAAACAGTTTTCGTAATCGTAGCAAAACAGCCACGGTCAAAACAACATGACATGAGAGTACTAAAAGTGCCAGAATACCGTATATGCACTCAACTGCTGGAGAATAGTGCGTTGGTATTCCATGATACTCGAGGAACTCAAATCCCAGCGACGAGGAGAAATAGATACACGCAATCGTAGGTAAAATGCCCAATAAAGCTATTACATGACTACCAAGGTAAAGGGGTATATAAAAACAGAAGGAATTTAAAATTGGGCATCGATATCCAAATAAGCCTTCTTTTTCCTTCACCATGTTATGAAAATAGTTGATCGTTATTATACAAAATAGGTATTTATTTTGATCTTGTCAATCTACCTGACCTGTGTACCTGACAGTACTCTGTGGTACCTGACGTATACACGACAGTCACAGAGTACTTTTCACGACAGTAAATAAAAATCTATTTTCGTCGATCGTAGTCCTAGGGATGGATCCTTGGTTTTTAATTATAGACTATTTTGTGCTGACCTTGTGCTGACGAACATCATACAACAAAATAATAATCTAATGGTGTTATGATACATAAATCCAACTGTCTGAAGTGTCTATTAATTTAAAGTGTCTGTGAATAGAATTATACGCTGCTGACCTTGTGCTGATGAATATAAATAATTTATATTACAAAATGTAAAAGTGATACATAAACCCAACTGTTAACATAATATGTATATATTATTATCTAAAGTGTCTGTTGAATTAATTATAGGTCTGTCGAAGATGCCCATTATTTGAAATTAAATCACAGGTCCGTAATGATTTGATTAAAATACTCAAATTATATTATTGATGTGACAAAAATATGACTGAACAATTTGAGGATTTAGATAACTTTAGATTAAACAATATAGACAATCATAAAGTGCGCGCATCGCTAGTAGCCCGTTGTGCCGAGCGTAAGCAAATTCTTTGATAAAAGTACTACGCTTGTTCGATTGTGATTTTAAGTGCGACGACAGACGTTTAGGCATAAATGTCGATGATTTCGATATATGTATATTATTAGGTTAGTATAAGGTATTGAGATAGTAAAATGGCGTTAGGTTAGACACAAATTTTAAGATTTCACTTATTTATTTGTACCTTACAGTTTATACTTGTTAGGCGCACTCTATAGTTTAATTACTTTTTAATCTTATGATATAACTAAATTGTTAAGGCTTAGCAGTTAGTCGATTTTTCCGTTGAATGTCGATTTTGTACAGTTCACAACACCAAGGAAGTAGCCGATTGATTTGATTGATGTATGACGTCATAACATTGATCAGTGTCATGTCGTCACGTCAGCCAAATAATTAATAAGGCTTTATTTCTGTATTTTCAGCCCAAAATGTAATGAAGTTATAATATATAATTGTTTATACACATAACATTCCTTTTTACGTATTTTATGTAACTAGTTATAAGCTGCAAAAATGGTAAGTAACCTTAGACAACTACCTTACTGCTTTTCAGTTTTATGCTTAAATTAGGTATCTTTTTGATTTTCATGCAGTAGTTTCGATAGCTTCATGCAATTATGTGTAAATTATTGATACTACCAACCATCTTTCGTATCTTTTCAGATGCAATTTATGTTGTTATTCAGCCGACAAGGCAAGTTGAGACTACAAAAATGGTACGTCGCTCACCCAGACAAACTGAAGAAGAAGATCACCAGGGAGCTTATTACCACAGTGCTTGCCAGGAAACCCAAGATGTGTTCATTCTTGGAATGGAAAGATGTTAAAATTGTCTACAAAAGGTTAGTGTTCTCTAAACATAGATAATTTATAGTAGAAGCCATGGTATGTGCCTAATAAACAAAATGGTTTTATTTTTGTACTAAGAGTTTACTAAGTAAATGTAAAGTTTAATTGAATTGTCTGCATTCAAACAAAATACTTACAGTTGCTCTTTCTATTTTTGTGTGCGAGGTTTTAATAATGGGTTTATAATCTTAAGATTTCTATTTCTTCGTCTTTGCAAGATGATTCTGGTTAAACAGATATATAGTAATGTTCTTTACTTAACCAGTTTAAATGTTTACTTGACAGATATGCATCCCTGTATTTCTGCTGTGCGATGGAACAAGAGGACAATGAACTGCTCACTCTAGAGCTGATTCATCGTTATGTTGAGCTTCTTGATAAATACTTTGGCAGTGTAAGTGTTTAAACTATTGTATATTAAATTTTAAGGAATTCCCATGGCTAAGTAATTTGAGAAAAATGTCTGTTACTTATTGGTTCAAATGTTGTTTATGTAATATCTGACATCTAAAACATTACCTATGTAAATGGATAGCTTGTTGCCATTAAAAACAAGAGCTGCATGTGATTTAAAAAAAATCGTATTAATTATCTGTATGACAGAATTTTAAACTTAAACAGCGTCAATATAACTATTGCAGGTGTGCGAGCTGGATATAATCTTCAACTTTGAGAAGGCTTACTTCATCCTGGACGAGCTAGTGCTTGGTGGCGAGCTACAAGAGACCAGCAAGAAGAATGTGCTGAAGGCCATCGCTGCCCAGGATCTGCTGCAAGAGGTCAGTAGCCAGGATAATGAACTTGTCTAATGTCAGAATAGAAAAGTATCACATTGTAGTGGTTTTACAAATTATCAATTAATTAACTCTATAACCTATTATGTTATTATTAGCCTATTATATTCCACTGCTGGACAAAGAGCTCTTCCAAATTAGCCATAATACCCAGTCCCACTAAGTGTGGCATTGCAAAGCAAACTTCCAGAAAAGTAACAAAGAATGACTGTTGCCACAGTAAAAAAATATGCTTGTTGAGCTTATAGTTAATAATCATTAAACTCTATGCTCTTTTTGGTATTTTACAGTCTTCCATATATACATCTCATCATAATTTTGGTCATGGCATACCTGATGGCCTGGCATACATGAGTATATGAGCATAAAATGGCATACAGTGTAACACACTGATGACATCAATACTATGTCTAATAGAGTAAAGTGTGATGAGTAATTAATAACTGTGATGGATAAGATAACAATGTTTACTTATTTACTTGCAAAGCTATCCAAAAGTATGGTATAATAACTTGTAGTCCATCTAATTTGTAAACCACTATAATGTGAACAAGCTCGAAACATGATGAAAATAAAAGTCTAGAGGCAGGGCCGTATTTAGGTGCATATTTAGGTGCAAACATTTATTTAATTATAAATTAGTTTAATTTTGAGTCTTGTTGAATCTTTTTATTAGAATACCTACAGAAGTGTTATGGTTAGCTTGGGCTTTTCCCATTTCTTTACTCTTTATTGTTATATAATAGTTAACGTAGTTCCTAAAATATTCAACAATTGTTTTTGCATAGCGGATAATAATTTAGCGATTGCTTTGTTCCTTTGATATTGTTAAAAGATTGATTACAATATTATTCAGCTATTAACAGGAGTATATAAATAGTTTAACTAATATTATGATTGAAATCGTATTTATTACTATTTGATTTATTTAAACAGACAGTATAATAGATAAGTGTTACTTAAAATCGAGAGAAAACTGCCATAAGCAATATATTAATTAGATTCTAGTCGCAAAACATTTTAATATTTCTATAAATACGAATTTTGAATAAAAATATATGAATAAAATAAAGATATATAAAGTGGACCAGTTTATAGGACAGTGGCCTCAGTAGTGCCTTTGATTATGTATTAGATGTATAACACTAATGTACGCGTAGGAGCACTGCCTTTTATATTAACTCGAGAAGATGCACTAATGTCTATCACATATCAAATTCTTTAACTATTCTGTGTATTACACAATATACTTACCGAAAACACATTTATCTTGGACCTAAGAAAAATATTTAAAAATTTATTTCATCTAACAATCATGTAAAAAAACTTATGAAACGCTTAGAATAAATGTGTTTTCAAACCTTTCTCTGCATATCATAATTTATAATCACGATTAGGATGCTATAGATCTCTTTAAATAGATCGAATATCATGGTAGAAGCTACCTTAAAATAAAAACCTAAATAAAGCCGACGGTAGGCAGGTAAAAAAAAAATACAAATATATGAATTTAAATCAATATTTATGTTAGGAGCTATATTAGTGCATATCCAATAAAAGTTAGAGGTATTAAGATAAAATGTCAATTTAAAAATGTATTACAATATTTACAAAATAGTTTGTTTGATATTAAGAACAAAATACTCTTAGTTAGCTAAAACAAGACGAACACTAACAAATATTCTCCTATACAAATAAACTTACGCGAGAATTAAAGCTAATGGTCCAATGTGCGGCCGACGTATAACGAGAAGATACTGCTCAATTTATTATACCCACAAAACAATATAATCTCTTGCCAAAATAATGGCCTTAATTTTCTTTTACTTAAAAAAATTCATAAATCTATTTAGAGTATTTGACTGAATTGACCAATTTACATAGTTATGTTTTGTCAATATTACCTATAGCCACATTATAATAAGACATTTAGTATATTTTTGCTCAATCACAATTAAACCTAACTTCAATAATGTATTTTCTTCTTGATAGTGTGTAATGTTTTAAGCCATATTTATTTACTTGCTCAATTTTATTACTAATAACTGAAATTCTCGTTACACGCCGGCAGCAAAACAGCTTACAATACTATTTGTTTTCTTCCTCTGCACTCTGCTAATGTTCTCCTTTGTTTTGGTGTGGTATGCATGCGTTGGTGGCGGTCAGGACCTGAACGATGGATTGTTACACTGATGTGTTCGCACAGCAAAACAACAATGACTCAACAAACTTATCTAAGTCTTTGTATGTCTCAGCCTCTATTGCATGCGCTTATATACGTTTCTATCTTATTCTATGCATATTTTATTTATAATTCGTTAGCTTAGTCTGTATAATTTATTTCGTTGCTACATTTGCATGTATGTTAAGTAGTTTCATCTTTACTAACACTCACAAAACATTCAGGTATTACTCAGAATAATCATATTATAATCTCAGACATAGATATATCATACGATATTATATAGTTTTAGGGAAACAATGCGTCATTATAGTTAGATATAAATAGTTTATCTGTATATCGTTGCTTTATATATGTGTAGTTGAATTTTACGATAATTACATTGTATCGGGACACTGTTTCATAGTGCAAACTCCGTGTCTATAATCACTGTTTTTGCAATTCCCAACATGACGTTAAGCATTTTTTTTGCTCAATCATTCCATTTGGTCATTATTCTGAAAATCATTAGATACACACATAACATCTAAGTTATAAATGATCATTATATTCTAATGTGAGTGTATATACATTGTAAAACAGTGTCCTTTTTGGTAATGGTCTGGCTGTTCATGCATTTACTGTAATGGGTTGTCGAAATACATTATATAAACAAATTAATCTGTTTTCTTGCATGTACCGAAATCCTGTCCCTCGCTTCCGTAGCACGAGTTTAAAGATTCACACAGACAATATGTATAATATTTTAATCGTGAATCGACGACAACCCTAATTTGTATAAATATTTTGAAATAACTTGAAAATAACTCATGCTGCGGACTTCCCATCTCTCCGATGTGGTGTCGTGAAGGTGCAATGTATATGAATCTCTTTAACGCTTCTCCTTGGCGTGGACTAGTCGAATAACAGTTCCGTAATATTAACAGCATGCTAATTTTCCTTATATTATATATTTTATTATTAACATTATAAAATATTTAACTTTCAAACGAAATAAAGTATATGATCATTTTTATGTGACCGTATTTATGTATTCATAAATCTGTCTTTATTTATTGAATCATTTAATCTTCTAAATAATTATATTGCACCACAACAAAGCGAAGTTCGGCCCTGTACGAATCAAAATACATTAGTTTTTTAGGACTGCAAATTAGGAATGTGCTCCTTATTTTGACAACAGGTGAAATGATTGCATGGTAAGGTTGAGAACAAGTATTATGTGAAGCGTCTAGCTTAGCTGCATGTTTACGTTAGGACGAGACAGTGGATGCGGCGCTGCGGGAAGTGGGCCTGCTCTAGCCGGCCTGCCACTCTCCGGGACTCCGCACTGCGAGCAAGACGCCACTCACAAGTGTTGAAAGGACTTAAAATCTTGACTATGTGTTACAATCGCCCATACTGTTCGTTCATCACTCAATTTTAGGCCAATTATGACTTTTGTTAATTAATTCTATCAAAACGTCGTTAAGCTATTTTTTCCGTGCTCTCTATTTAAAAGAAAGTCAAAAAATGAATATACATAGATGATATTTCTAAATTCATATACTTATCGGAATTTTTCTAAAAATTCTATTAATTAATGCTCTCTCTCTCTCTCATTGTACTTGTAAAACGATATTAAAATTTTATAAACAGGTAAAAGTATTGACTGTAGACTATTTCGTGAACAAGCGCCTTTTCCAGCTGTTTACTACTTTATCTGAAACTAGCTGACCCGACAATCGTTGTCCTGTCAATTTGCATTATTTTACGCGGATTTACGCAAATATAAAAATACAAAGCTTGTCCTGACAATTACAAATACATAAAAAAACAAGCCAACTTGGTGGAACCTTTCTTAAGTGACACTCCGTCATACATGTGGTAATTTATTTTTATTTATATAGATTATTTCGTGTAAACTTGATGGTGCCATCTCGTAATATATAGGTGATTCATTGAAGGGTGCATGCATTACTTTATACTGCTGTGTCATTTGCTTAGGTACATAATCTATGTGATGTACGTCATACTATCTGTAATAAGTATAGTTCATAAAACATGATTTATAAACTAGCATACACCAAGTAGGCGATATGGACAAGTATTGGGCGACTGTTACTAACCATTATTTTTATATAAATTTCCATTCTAAATTTAATCTAGGTAAGTATTTTATATAAATGTAATATGTAAATGTATTGACAAAATTACGTTCTACAGACTAAAGAGGACCAAAAAATGTTTTTAAATTTACTTCAATTTTTCTTAACAGCGGGTCCTAAGTTGACTGTTTTAAAAATGTTGACACAAAATTTTCTTAGTTTAATTAATTCTCGTTATTGTAATTTCTTTATATTGAATTTTATATTATGTTAATGTATTTTAATAAGTCTATGATTTGTTGAAGACGAATTATTAAATTAGACTACATAAATTAAAATATTATTATTAGGAGTTAGGTCCACCGATTTTCATTTGATCGATGGCATGAAGAATTTATTTAATTTTTATAATTCAAACCCGCTATGGCCAAATTATTTTTATTATTAGTTAATATTACTGTAATAAAAGTCCATTATAGTTGTTGTACGAGTGTCGAAATAGGGACAAACTAGGTTCTTTCTTATTTTGTTAACTATAGTTTTGTTTTATTCAACTCTAAAAATGTGTTTCTGTATTCTTTTATTTTATAATAGATATAATGTCTACATATCTTTAAAGTTTGCTTGTGTTTTTTTTTCTCAAAACTAAGGACTAAATATTTTACATAAAAAAATAGCAAGAATCAGTATGCGTTTATCTTAGACTTAACATTTTATGACGCAGTTTATAATACGCAGTACATAATTAAGGAGTTTTGTGCAATAAAGTGTATTAATCTCTTTATGATAACGTTTTGTTTCTTGATACTTGTGTACATTTGTGATAAAATAACATATTTCTTATAAAATATATTTTT
The DNA here is from genome assembly GCA_932294365.1 of Diachrysia chrysitis. Taxonomy (NCBI): domain Eukaryota; kingdom Metazoa; phylum Arthropoda; class Insecta; order Lepidoptera; family Noctuidae; genus Diachrysia; species Diachrysia chrysitis. The sequence goes on along the minus strand of OW028652.1, from coordinate 11,693,408 downwards.
CATGTTATATCATCTTTACTTTTATTACGTACCTTTATAACGGCAATGAAAAGTTCACTTTATGGTAAAGAGATGAACATCTTCCCCCTAAAATCATAGTACTTTCTTTATTATTTATTTATAACATCATACAAAATAATTTCGAAATATATATTAACAATTTAAATATCTCATTAACCTACATATAATTAAAAAGTGGCAATAGTTCTGAACAGCATCAACCGAAAAGCGATTGCTCGGTCTAACGCGGCCACGAGCGACACTGGCTCAGTGATGACCCTTGTTGCAGGAGGAGACGCCCCAGGGCTTCTTCGAGGACCACGGGCTCGGCTAACGGCTCGACGACAGCACACCGCACCGCATACGTAGCTGCAGTAGAACATACGTCACGTGATCATGTCAAGTATTCTGATATTACACTAAGTATTTGATATTGTCTTCAGCCCCCGCAGACCAGTGTCATTTCTACAAGTTTTAACGATGATAGAAATACCTCAAAAGTATGGATTTTTTTTTTCTTTTTGATAAGTCACTTCCCCCCGGATATTGAAACGCTACTTAACTTAAAGACGTTCTTAAATGCCTATCTGTCGCTACTTTACACTTTTAAGTGGCGGAGACAACATTAGACTTAACGGCGACTTAAATCTGATTAATGTTTCAGTATTCGGCCATTGGTCTTACTCATTTAAGCGATTCAATAAGCTTTAAAGCTTTTAGAAATGGTACTTGTCTAGGGCAGGTCGTTTGATAAACTTGGCACGCCTCAAAAGAGCTATAAGATATCGCCGTCTCTGTCTCACACACCTTTCATGTGTACTTGCGTCTCGCCTTATCTATTTTTCAGCTCTTTTCAGACGTGCCAAGTTATTATCCATACTGTATATCATTGTAAGACCCACATAATTTAGTGACTACAAATCTGTGGTAATAATAACGTCTTTAATCCAAACCATTAAGGTTCATATTCGCAAATTACCACTAACGTGTAGTCCACGTTTATGTCATGTCAAATATATATTTGTTGTAGGTATACAGTATTAAAATTTTAAATGTCCGTTGTAATTCGAAACAGATAATTATTATGATAATCAAAGCTCGGTATTAGTTCTGTGGTTTAGTTTGCATATGCTTATTTATCGCTTAATTATAATTAGTTTGAAAAAGTTTGCATTTTAGTATTTTTAGTTAAGCATTACTAGCCAAGGTTGCTAGTGTAATTATTACACTACTACTATTGTAACGTGGCAACTACTATGTACTTAATTTAGTTATAATTTGTAGGAGAAAAACATCTATGCAGTTGATTTTACAATTTAGGTAAGCAATATAATTCGTTCCAATCATAGAATAATAACTCTGAGCGTAGTTGATCTGGGTCTTTTTCCAAATTGTCTACAAAACTACATATAAGTACCTATTATAAAATTCTTGTGAAATGAAGACATCTTGTTAAGTAAGCGAATATTCAAAATTAGTTTTGGGTCTAAACTTAGCTATCCTTGTATTTAAAAAACGTAAATTGAAAAAGAGATTAGCATAATAATGTTCTACGATTATGAATGTTTGTTGTGGTCCTGTATTCGCCACAACAAATGAAGGTAGAACAATTAATAAGTAGTTTGTGCCAAAAGATTCATACATTATATTTTCGTACATATTTTAGGAGTTTCGCTTATGATTGTTATTTAATCCTTGTATGTCAAAATGTAAACCCTGTTAAAATCTATTTAAAATACTTATTGTACCAGTAATTGTTGTAATATAAATAATCTTTCCTAGTGACGGAGATTTGGAATCATGTTTGTATGATGCAAAAAACCCCAAATAGTACATAGTATAGTAATAGGCGGCCATTACATGATCAATCTGGGATCAGTTCAATCTGTGATCGACATAGCATATTTCTTGATCCTTTTCAATCTATCATCAATAAACACATTACACGATCAATCTAACATCCATCTAACCGAGGACACAGATTGATCGTGTAATGGCCGCCATAGGTTATTGTGGGCGTGTAAGATATGCTACAGGCAGGTTATACCTTCTGGAACATACGTGCATACATACATATTCTTTATTGAATTTGGGATCAGTATGTCTATTATGTTTTTTTTTACTAGCCTAGCGCTAACATTACCGTATACCGTGGAGAAGACTGTTCCGATACCATGATATCATTTGTACCTATACATTTCTACATTTGTAATCTTTACACGTTAATGCCATGTGATACATATTTGTGCATGTTCCTAAGTCTTGCGTCGGACTTAATCTCATATCAGTTTCATATCTACAATCACAAGGCCTAACTAGCAACAAATAATATTCACTTTGAAATATATTGCGTATTAAAGTATTATTAAACAATAAAACCACCTTTTATTATATATAAAATTCCTTTTATTTAATATACGATTCAAAATCACTAATATAAAATAGATCATTACAATATGCCGTATAAAAGCGATAAATATTTAAAAAGACATATATTGACAGTCTTCGTTAAATAGAAATACATTAAATGATTTCACTTAATTAAAAACGCCATAACAATGGGGGTAAAGCCTGTATACCAGCATTGTGGCTAGATAGCTTAGCTCTAGACAAACAGGACGCTATTAGTGCGCTGGCGCCGGCGTGGCTTGCGCGGTAATTCTTTGCCGACCTCATTTTAATCTCTAAGGACGAGATGCGCAAGCTAAATGCATTCTGCTACAAACAAGATCCTGTTCGCTGATTAATAATAAAATATAAAAATTAAAATAAATGTGTAAGTTAGTTAGACGTTTCTGTGGATTTGAACTCCGGGGTTGTCTTGACTTGGTTGGCGGTGGTGGGTGAGGAAGCGGGCGAGTGCTTGGAGGGCGCGGGTGCTGTTGGCGCGGGCTCGGCCGCCTGCTGAGAGGCTGCGGCAGCGCGCTCCTGCTCCTCCTTCTCCTGCTGCTGCTGCTGGCTCGTCACGTTCGCCAGGTGCAATGCAGCCAGCAACGCCGTTATGTACCGACGGACGTCCAACTCCACACCTATCACATCAACAAGTAGATAAGATAAGACTTGCATCAAAATAAGATTGCCAGCGTCAAGGTTCGTGAAGGTGAAGCCAATTTAGATAAACATAATTGATTTGCATGTTATTATGTATGCAAAGGTCATAGAATGGTAATCACTTTAATGTCAGAGATGGAATGTTATCTGATGTATTGTTTTTTAATAAGATACAATATGTAGGTAAATAATTCTTGGTAAATCATACATCCTATTTACATGAAGTCAGTACCTTCATCTTAAACTCTGAAACTGCTCCATATATCCATCATACTAATTTTATAAAGAGGAAACACAAAACAACTGGGCCAATCAAAACTTCTGTCACCATTTGAATGCTACATTATGCCAGATTAACAAAGACTATAGAATATTATTAAAATGAACGTCCTTCCGTGCGAAACCGGGACAGGCCGCTAGTAATACTTATATATAAAAATGAATCCAGGTTCCCTTGGTCATGCCATAACTTTCCAACAACTGCACTAAAACTATTAATAACTAGCGGGTAGCTAGTAATAAAATAATATTAGACTGAATGATAAAAACAAACAGATTATGGCAGAGTTTAATAATGCAACAAAATGCACTAGGGATGAAGTATTATATCAAAAGTGTTTATTGTGAGACTGATTAAAGGATTAACAAGAAGCATGATAAACAAGTCTAACTGTCTTATCACTCTTTAATAGAATATCTCTCTCCTACCAATCTTTAACGTATAAACATGATAATATACAACAAAAATAAGAATAAGTTGTAAATGTATTTACCAGAGTTCCTCAGCTCGGTGACTTTGTAGGCGAGGTTAGCCCACACGCGCCGCGCGGCCACGGCGGTGAGCCGACCCACCGTCTGCGCCGTGTGCAGCGCCGGTTCGCTGGTCGCCGCTACAAGTTCGTCTACAATTAACAAACCATTACGCTCATAACACAACTGCCAACTCAGTTCTGCTAACTACTTAAGTTGACATGCACTTATATCTAGGTTAGGCTGGGTTAAGCTACATAATACATGACACCGGTTACACTCAGTCTACCCTAGGGAAGAGGCAGCCCAGTGCAAATATTGTAAGTAAGGTTTCCAATTGCTAAAAGAAGTTTCGGTACATTATGAATCATTTAATATGATGTTTAAGATATTATCAGAAGGAATTTACCGCAGTTATATTGTTAGGGGCTAATACTATCAACTAGAAACATTTTTTGTTAACTGTATAAGGATATTTGTGTGTGGGCCCCAGTGTAGATAATTAATTTATTAGGTATATTTAAATATGTAATTATACCGTAATTAACTATAAACATTTGATTAGCTTATCAAGTAGGTGATGATCCTCTTAAGCGGATGCTGTTTTTTGTCTTTCAAAAAGAATTAATTAAAAAGATAAGAAACTTAAGATAGGTATTAAGTAAGAATGGGTACCTTTATCAGTGCATTGATTACAATGTAATTAATTACTGGCTTTTCAAAAATATTTTAATTAAAAGACATAATTATTATCAGTTACACTAATTAGGGTGTTTTAAGTTTAAAAAAATCGGCCTGGCTTCAATTATTTTTATTAATCACGAGCCAGTAGCTTGTAACTCATTGATAGACCACATGTGACAAGTAAACCAAAAGGATTTTTAATTCGCGAACTTCCCTTATTTAATTCAATCATTTTGAGTCAAGTTTTACTAAAAGACTGGTGTTTACATCGCTAAATAACACGTCAAAGTAGGTATTAAGTGGATTTTAAATCCTAATTTTAAATGGAGTAGCGGTAGTCATGGACACAGAAAATATAGAACCTACTTAATATCCTTGAACGAGTACATTGACTAGAGATTACAAGGAAAAGCCTACTTAGATCCTGTTATTATCATTGGATATAGATAATGTATCAATAGAGATTGTGCAACAATAATCTTTGACCATTGCACAAAGCTTGTATACTCGATTTTAGCATTTCGCATTCGCCCAGTACTAATAACAGAATTAGTCACGATATCTGCGAATCATCCTCACTAATTAAAAAGACTATAGCATACACGATACCATCACATCAAATTTTAATTTTATAGTAAGGAGAATATTATTGGAAATGAAAAATACAGATCGTTTATATGATGACTAGGTACATTATTTAAAAATACAGCCAGCTGAGAACTTGACTCATAACTATGTGACATTTTATATGTTGTCTTTAAAATATATAATATCGAGTGTTATTGAAATCTTTGAGTAAATATTTAATTTTGTTCTGTGAGATTCAGCACCGATGTTTGGTTTGCTAATTAAGTTATTAAAGTCTAATGTTCGATTACATAATTAGTGGTATAAGTTATCATATCATGCGGACGTTTAATTACAATCTTTCCTTGGCAGCAAAACATGATCTACAAAACTGTTCTAAGTTATGGTCTAGGTCTATTAGAATTTGTCAATTAAATGTTTGTAAACTCTTCACAACAAAGATTACTCCTTACTGCAGAACTTTTTATATTAGAAAAGAAGTGTAGGTATAGGTGTATATGTTTATGATTATGTAACTAATCAATAAAAAATATTTTGTTAGTTTAACTACTACAATATACATACAAATCTCGTGTCACAGTGTATGTTATGGAACTCCTCCGAAACGGCTTGACCGATTTTTATGAAATTGTATGTGTATATAGGTCTGAGAATAGGTCGTATACTATTTTCTGTGCCCCAGGTGATAAGGGTAGCCCTCTTCAAATTTTTATATTTTTGGATTAATTTATATGGCAATACAACGTTTGCCGGTTCAGCTAGTTATTTATACTAAACTAGTTGACCCGACAGTCGATATCCAGTCAATCAAATGTGATGTCACATTTTTTTTCCCGCGGATTTTTTCGCAAATATTCGTTCATACATACCTTGTATGGTCAATTACAAAAAAAAAACAGCCAAATCGATCGAGTCTTTAAGTGATGCTCCGTCATACATGTAGCAATTGATTTATATTTATTTAGACAGCTGCAAAAACTGGTAACTTACTGCTAGGTTCCTCCTGGGGTCCCACAGCGGGCAGGTAGTGGTCGAGCAGCTGCATGGCGTACGTGGCGCCCATGTCGACACTGTGGACTGCCTTCTGGCCGTACGCGGTGGAGAGTAGGGCGTTAGCCTTCGCCCAGGATAGCTCCTTAAGAGAGTGCACGCGCTGCTCAGCTGCTTCGCGGGCTGTATATACCTGTGATGAGTGGAATACTTGTATTTTTACTGTGGAAAGAGTATAATTTATCACACATGGGGACGCTTGAGCGTCGCCAACTTGTAATAAAGTATCGTTTTTTTATGACGATATTTACGCAGTTAGCCTGAGCGCAGACTTTGACTGCTTCACCGAACTTTAAATTGTCGATATAGAGGGCCGAAAATGGCTAAGATGTATGTCATATATTTATTACACAATACCACATCCTTAAGTTATCCCAAAAAGGTAGTTTGGTCGATATCTTATCTAATATGAATGCGTAATTGAGTTTGTTTGTTACGTTGTTACGCTTTTAGGCGTAACTACTTCACTAAATTTGACGGTAATTTGGTATGGAGTAAGCTTGAACGTAAACGGAAAAAATACACTTTTAGCCGCGATAACTGACATACACGTGGGCCGTTTCAAGCGTAGGTTTTTATAACGTCAGCGTTACATGTTACATGCTTTTGACGTATGTAATATAAAGTAAGCGTGAAAGGCGTCACCAATGCAGTTGCAAGTTCGAATATCTAGGTATAGGTATTACTAATATTATAAAGAGGTAAAGTTTGTGAGGTTGTAGGGAGTAAACTCTGGATCTACTGAACCGATATAGTTTTTTTTTTACTAGACACGTTATTTTTGAGTGTCATAGGGTATATAACTTCACGCTACGACCAATAGGAGTGGCGCAGCAATGAAAAATGTTGCAAAAACGCGAAAAATTAACCCTTTCGGGAGCTTCCGTTGCGTGCGGAAGGAGAAGGAGAAAGTCTCGCAAAAATCATTGATGACGCAACTGTGCCCTTACACTTTGTACCGACTTCTCCAATATAATTTTAATTCTAATACAATGCCAATGCAAAATTTATATTAGTTTAGCAGGCAGGAATTCAGTTCTTTTTTTAGTATGGTGTCGAAAGGAAGGAACTAACTGGAATCTAAACATTGAGCGTATTTTTTATACCGTGTTTTTTGTGTCCGCTAAATTAATAACAATTCACCTACAGGCCAAGGAAAGGAATTCCATGAGATAGGTAACTTTTTTTTTCCTGTAGTAACGGTAAGGTACTACCTACTTTAGTAGGTAGGTACTAAGCCATGGGCCTTAGCTGTTTGTCCTTGATCCACATTTCAACAATATTGGTACCTATTTGACAGTGACCTATAATTTAAAAACTGTTAGCCGGCTTGCGTAGTGAGCGGTCGTGTTCGCCTTTTACTTACGACAAATACAAATTTTAAAATAGTAGTGTTATACAATTTTTAACTTAATTGTGTGCGACAGTTGGTCCTATTTCGTATACCGCAGTGAGTGTCACACAGAACCACAGTCCGTGTTAGAAAGAACTGGATAGATTGGCTTCATACTGCTTCCGCACTATAAGGGTCATCCACATATTAACCGAGCGGAGCGATAAGCGGAGCGATAAGCGGAGCGGTAAGAAAACAGTTATACAGCATGAATACCATACGTTCACCTACTGATAAATCCATTAACAAAAGGAACGCTACTGTTGGGAATAGTAGCTCTCAGCCTGACCTATCAACTTTCGGTACTTCAAATTATAACGAATATGTATCACAGCGCAAAAGAAAAACGCCGGAGGATGATTTCTCACACCAATTTGAGGAATTTAAAAAAGAAATTATAGGATTATTGAAAGAGTTTGGTAATTCTCAGACAGAAAATATCAATACTATAAAAAAAGATATCTCATCTATAAATGAACAACTCATTGAAATGAAGACGAAAACGGACCAGCTGATTATGGAACATCACAACTTTGAGTCCGAAATTCAAAACCTATCAAGTACTGTCAATAAGAATCAGGAAAAAATAAAATGTATTGAAAACGAAATACAGGTCCTTCAAAATACTCAAAATAATTCATCGCCATTAGAACATCCTACATCATCATCTGCTTATGGTAACATCATGATCGAACTTCAAGAGCGTATGGAACGCAGTAAAAATGTAATAATCACTGGAATCTCTGAACCCCACTCAGAAGACATGGAGAAAAAGAGAGAAACCGATAGATGTGAAGTGAAGAAAATATTATCAGACATATATCCTCTCCATCCTGAACCGGAAAAAATCATGCGCTTAGGGAAATATGACGGGAAGAAAACACGCCCTATAAAAGTTTGTTTCTCAACATCAGGAACAGCTAAAGGGATACTGAAAAATAAATTTAACTGCAAGGATAAAAACATAAAAATTTACTCCGACCAGACACCGAATCAAAAAAAGGATATGGAAAACCTACGAGAAGAGTTACGTCAACGTAACTCGAAAGGAGAGAATGACCTAATTATAAAATATATAAAAGGAGTCCCTAAAATAATAAAACAACAGCCAAAAAACGAGACACCGGAGAAAATACAATAAATGAAACTACGGGTAACAAATCTGTAACTCATAAAATATATAATAACTATGCCAATATAATAATTACAAACAAAGCACTAAAATTTCTGTATGCAAATATCCGCAGTTTAGTGAAAACAGGCAAATTGGATGAGTTGCGATGTATAATAGAATCGTTTGAAGCTAAGATTCATGTCATAATCATCACAGAGACTTGGATAAAAAATGATGAGGAAGCACAAAGGTTAAAACTGCCAAACTATACTCACTACTATAACTACAGAAAAAACACCAGAGGTGGTGGAGTATCTATGTTCATCCACAACAGTATAAAACATGAATCTTTGGAAGATGAGTGCGAAGATGGTAACCATTTCCTATGGGTACATATTGACACTTTTTCTCTGGACATAGGAGCAATATATAAGCAACCAGCGGCAAACACGGATAGGTTCCTCGAAAAATTTAACCAACATCTTTCAAGAAGAAAACGTGTCATTGTCTTTGGCGATCTAAACCTAAATTTGCTAACTAATGAAAAATCTGTAAAGGAATACAAGGCAATCCTGCGAGAGAATAATATAAAAGTATTGAATAAGATCGCCCCGGAACACTGTACTCGTGAGACCACATCATCAAAAACAATCATAGATCATGTGTGTACAAACCTACAGAACAACACATTCCAGATGTCTATAATTGAGTCATCCATAGCTGACCATAAACAAATTTATCTCGAGCTAAACAGATCTAGAAACGAACCTATAAAAAGGTTTCAATATGAATCAATCAACTATATTAACTTGCAGAACGATATCAAGAACATATTTCACATAAAACTACCTAATGATTATGAAGAACTAGAATATCAGCTATTACAAACAATTGCACAGAACAAAATAAGGAAAACAAAAATGTTAAACCCTCCCTGCAAGGAGTGGATAAATAAGGACCTCATAACACTAATAAACAAAAGGAACCAAATGTGGCACAGTTTAAATCAAACACCCGAAGACGAAGACTTGCGTAAGGAATTCTTAAAACAGAGAAACCATACCTTTGTAAATATCCAACAAGCTAAAAATCAATACTACTTTAAGGCTTTTGTAAACTGTCAGAAATATCCTTTAAAAATGTGGCAACTAATTAACAGATTATCAAATAACAAAACGGAGTTGGCCAGCCCTGGGCATTTAAAAATCAATACCTCTAATGGAGAAATCTCAGATACTCAAGAAATTTGCGAATACTTTAACAGATTTTTTGCGACAATAGGTACTGAACTTGCAAATAAAATACCACAAAAATACCATAATAACTTAACACAGACACTAACATATAATAAACCGAAAAATAACAATCATGAATTGTCAGAGCTAAAACAAACTTCTGCAGACGAAGTACTGAAAATAATAAAAAGCCTAAATTCTAACACTAGCTCCGGTTTAGATGGCATTAGTACGAAATCCATAAAATGTGTTAAAGACACTATAGCGGAAAGCCTAGCAAACTGTATTAATATATGCTTAAATGAAGGCCATTTCCCCAACCGCCTTAAAATTGCGAAAGTTAGCCCAATATTTAAATCAGGCAGCAAACTTGACCCCAGTAACTATCGACCTATATCGGTACTACCAGTGATGTCGAAAATATTTGAAAGGATTCTGCATAAACAATTGTATGAATATTTAACAAACATTGATTACCTCTACAATAAGCAATACGGCTTCCGCCCCAAATCAAACACTGTTTCCGCAACTGTTGACTTAGTAACCAATATTAGACTTAACATTGATCAGAAAAAAATCACCTTAGGAATTTTCATTGATCTAAAAAAGGCATTTGACACCGTAAGCCACAACATACTACTATCAAAACTACAGGACATAGGTGTAACTGGTAAAGCATACGAGATTTTTAAATCATACCTTACAGACAGATCTCAAGTTGTCAAAATTAATAACCACCAAAGTGACCCCCAATTGATTACTTGTGGCATTCCTCAAGGTTCAATCTTAGGACCCTTGTTATTCCTCATTTATGTCAATAACATACATGAGATCGGACTAAAGGGAGACATTACTTTATATGCCGACGATACTAGCCTGTTTTACTCTGGTCACTCATTAGAAACAGTCATCAACCAAGCTCAGCAAGATCTAGATCTATTACACATCTGGTTACAGTCAAATTTACTTACTATTAATGCATCGAAAACGAAATACGTTATTTTTTCTGCTAAAAACAAAAAAATTGGAAATCATCGTCTCCTTACCATTAACGGTGAAAACATTACTAAAGTTAACAAAGAAAAATATTTAGGCCTTATTCTTGACAACCACCTTACCTGGAAACCCCAAATTGAAAAAATCCGCAATAAAATAAATTCACTAACAGGCGCGCTAAGAGGCATAGTGAGATGTCTCCCGAGACAAGTTCGATACACGATATATAATTCCTTGGTCAAGTCTCGTATTGATTATTTAATAGAGGTATGGGGTACTGCAACTAAAACAAACTTGCAAAAATTGCAAGTTGCACAAAATAGAATTATTAAAATACTATTTCGATACAATTATCTGACACCAACAACCAAAATTTATAAAGAAACAAAATTATTCAATCTAGCCCAAATATATAAATATAATACATGCATTTTTATTAGAAAAATCCTAACTAAAGATATCCACTCACAAATTACATTCACAAAAAGGATAGATCACTATAAACGCATGACAAGGCAAGCTAATAACCTATGCTTGAGGAGCTCTAGAACAAACTACGGAAGAAAGAGTATTCTATATAACGGGGCCCAACTCTATAACCAATTACCTAAATCTATAAAAGAAGCAAAAACCATGTTTACTTTTAAAAAAATATTAAAAAGCCACATTTTAAAGGATTATTTCATTAATAAAAGTTAAATCTAGGTTAAGTGGTATCAATCATTAACTTAATCTACACTGTAACACACACAATTCAAAATATATCACACGGCAATTCTCCATATACGATTATATATACCCTACATTATATTTATTATGTAATATTATAGTATACCTAACATATAAAAACCAAACTCTAACATACAAAATTACATACAAAATTATATACATAAATAAAACAAAATATGTACATTCACTATATGTTAATCTAATATATTTTACCCTACGTATCTGACACATCCTACTTACTACTATATACATGAAGAAAACAAAAATTTAAAATTATTATAGTACCTACAACATATAATAACTACACTCCTCCTTACCTAACACCTAACACACAAAATCATACACATAAATACATAAAGAAACTCAAGTTATCAAAATATATAAATGCAACTTACCTAGTTATAATAATTACTACAAACTTATAAGATAAAAAAATAATTTTACGAGCACTACAATAACAACATTGTACCTATTTTTAATCGCGGTGAAATAGCCACTGTGTCATGGGCCTTAATAAACATGTATTGTATTTTTCTATGACTGTACTCCCCAGCTCACGCACTTCTACCCGCACTAGCGATGCGCATAAGATGTCGTGCACATTTCTACAATTACCCTACCTTCTGGTACTATTGACTTATTGTACCAATCCACTACGCAAATTGGCCTCATGTATTTATAAATTATAATATTGTATTTTCTCTGTAAGTGATTATGTAAATCTTTTGAGAAAATAAATGTCTAAAACCGTAATTTTAATATCATGTTTGTTGTTAAAAAGATTAGTACCAAATAACTAACTGACATACTAATAATAGAGATAACGGCAAGGACCTATTCCGGTTCATTGTCCAGCACGTGATTGTAACAGTTGAATTGAATTTTAATTATATCTTATCGAACAACGTTGGAAATCATAAAAATATTGTTTTGGTTTAGATGATGTCATAGTACCTCCATATTACTTATGTAAAATTCCTGTTATTTTGTACGAAGTTAAGCAATACAATAGGTCTGTGCATTAGGTAAACATGTGCACATATATGTACCTACCTACTTGAAAACTGAATTCATTAGGTACCGTCAGTTACTACGTTATATTATTATATAGGTACTAGCTGTCCCCCGCGACTTTGTTCGCGTGTTTTAGTTTCAACGGTTTTTCATTTTTGCAATATTTTTCATTTATGCTCCGCTCCTATTGGTCGTAGCGTGATGTTATATAGCCTATAACCTTCCTCAATAAACGGACTATCCAATACAAAAATATTTTTTCAATTCGAACCAGCAGTTCCTGAGATTAGCGCGTTCAAACAAACAAACAAACTCTTCAGCTTTATAATATTAATATAGATTAGTATAGATTAGTGGACAACATCACATCCATTGCTCTGAACCCAAAGTAAGTAGCTAAAGCACGCGTGTTATGGAATTAAAAGACAACGAAAGTGCCACAAACACCCAGACCCAAGGCAATTTAGAAAAGTGATTTTCTACATTGACCCGTCCGGGGATCGAACCCGGGATCTCAGAGCTAGCGACACCTTGAAACCGGTTTGTACGCCACTCGACAACGGAGGTCGTCAAATTAGTACTTTTATGTAATCAAATATAGTATGCCTACTACTGATATAAGTATACAGAAAACGTAGGTAGGTATGTAGCTACCTACTTTACAAATAAACAATAATTATTCCGCATGAATATGCACATCTAAAAATACGTACATAAATAATTATAATGCACGCAACGCACAAACCTATTAATTACCCTGTAACTGTAAACGAAGCAAAAACTACCGTCAACTTTACATATACAGCGAAACTAATGCGAACACACACGAATGCTTCCAATGATCGGAAACGACAGTCGCATACATTTCAAGTAAGTTTCGAACATTATTGGAAACAAACAAATGACGGGTCTTTATGAATGTAACAACATTGCATTGTGAGCAGTCATAATAAGCGTCTCGTACCGGTGGCATGTTGTAAATTGTGATAGTAGAACATCCTGCCAGACAGACACTTGCACTTTGAACCAGTACGACTATGAGAGACTTCCTGAAACTCGAGATAACGAGTTTATCCGCGTCCGGAGTGTTCAAGAACATTCCTGACGACTTTGAACGGAACTTTTATTTAGTACCTATGAACGTAATTAAACGGAGTCATACTGATATAAGTAAATTTATTGATATAGGTAAGTATAGTTCGATTCAAACTTAATGGCGGCTGTGAACACGAGTCGAGTCGCTGCGCAGTACCAAACTTATGCGCCAGCGGGGGTGCGGGGCGAGGTACTGCGCAGCGTTTAGCGAACTTCACAGCCGCCATTAAGTTTGAATCGAACTATACCTATTACCTACGTGTAAAGTATGTTTTCATTGCAAAAACTTCCTAATACTAAAATGAAATAGAAAGCTGTTTACCAAAAACGTTTTACCTATTTTAAACTTTTTAATGGTATTCAAAACCAGCCAACTATGTAAATTCAAAGCTATCAATAAATAACTATAAGAAAAAAAGTGAATTTCTACCTTGTTAACATGTGGTGAGATTCTGGACAGAACTGCTTGTTTGGTGGTCTCCACAATGACCTTGGGAGGTTCAGCGACGAGTGGCACGCGGCGCTCCAGCTCATCGAGGGCGGCGGCGACCTTAGCATCACCAGCCACTAAGGGAGCAGCTACATAAGGTGCTGCAGTGTTCGCCGCGCGGACCACGCCGGCCTCGGCTGTTGATAGTGCCCATTCTAGGAGAGAGTGGGCCCCTGGACGAACAGGATTCTTGATTAAGTATAGTAGGGCAAAAATATTGTAATTTTATTCATTATTTTGAAATTGGGTCCAACCTATAGTATGGTTAAGCACACATTACTAGTACTAAATTAATATTTCGGAGTGCAAGTGCAAAAATTGTATTGACTAAAAATACCCAAGTATTCGAATTTTTTTGACATCTTACCTAACTAAATTAGATTAAAGAACTTCAAGTTTAATAAGTAATAAATAAATGGACAGTTTCGTTCATCTTGAGGGTCTTATTAATTTAGTAGTTTTTTTAAATTCAAGAGTCAATAATTTAGTATATGTAGCAAACATGAAAAAAAAATATACTTATTGCGCACGGCAATTTCTTCTAGGCAACCATTGTATGGAATATCATTTAAAAGAATATAAGCATCATACTTTTTCATTTTATTGATCTACCTAAATAAATTAAAAAATTGTCCAATGACCTATATTATCAAAATTTAATTTAGATGTAGACACTGAATGCATAATACTTATGCTATAAAAAGATAATCCTAAGCAATAAAAGCACAGTTGTTCAATGTTAGTATAAATTGAAAATTAATCTATTACATTTTTCTCACTTTCCTTTTATTTTTAATGTTAACCTGTGTTTAGTCTAAATTAAATAGAAAGGAGGTAGATTATTAATTTTAAATTAGTTTTTTTTTTCAATTTCTATTCATTGTTCAAAAACTAGCTAGTTATATTTTATATTATGGCATAAAACTTCTTATATAAAAGCACAAAGCTTACCTTTAACTTTAGTGTAAAATGCTCCAAATTGTCCAACGGCTGCTTCAACTGTGGGCAGAGCCATAGCCTTCTGCACCGACTGCAGCTGCGGTATAGGTGATGAACTTACTTCTGTTGCCATCTCTATCTCTGCCATTAAGAAATAAAAGTTATAAATATTTGTTACAGACAGGCTTACTTGGGAACACTAGAAATTATGATGCAATTCATACCAAAATGACTGTATAAAAAATAACTACAGGATATAAATTTTTTAGAAGGTACTACACAAATAAAAATGTGAATTATAATAAAACAATTTCTGGTATTTGTAGGACACTGGACAAATACTGTTTAGAACGCAGAACCTAGTAAAATTTTGCTAAATGCTAAAATTCCTCTACCCTCTTGAAAAGTTCACAAACCTCGATAGTTGCACAAAATTTGCAATAATAATCAGTTAAATGCTAGGCAGGGCATAGAACTATAATTAAGCGCATTTGATGATCGAAAAATAGAACACAATGCTATCAAAACAATATTTCGTAATTCACACTTTTAGGTAGCTAAATATAGTTTGACACCAACCTTTTATTTTCACCAACTTTAATAAACCAACCGGCGCAAAATAATAAGTTAATAACTTGCTTAATACGAATCAAACGACTGTCTGAAGGAAACTGAGCATAAAATAGAAAATATATACGTGCTAAGCGACAGATAGTGACGACGATAAAATAATAATTTTGTGATTCACAACCACTTTGTTGTTTGGACTTTGACCGGTTGACTTTAAAGATGTGCAACGAAACGAAATTACAAAGGTTTTTTTTTGTAAACTATTACAATGAACAAAAATGTTAAGAATCCATGATTGATAACTAAATAGTAGCATTTAAAAATTGATATAATTTATTTCTTTATTTTTTTAACAAATCCGTAAATTCATATAATGCATTTTGAAGCAAATAATCTTCAACAAAACGCAATAGTCTGTCACTGATAAAGGTAGAAGCACACAGAAATTAACACACGATTAAATAATCATAATCTTATAACATAAAAAAAACATTTTAACAATTTTGCAATATTGTAAATGTTATTGTAAATCCTAGGTACGAGTAGAGTACTGTTGCATTTTTCTAGGTATACTTACTGACAGTGTAATGAAAGTTTAATTGGTTGCCTGATCGTATGTTTTTAGTAATCTATCTATACTAATATAAAAGCTGAAGAGTTTGTTTGTTTGTTTGTTTGTTTGAACGTGCGAATCTCAGGAACTACTAGTCCGATTTGAAAAATTATTTCATTGTTGGATAGCCCATTAATTGAGGAAGGCTATAAGCTATATAACATTATAACGCTGCGACCAAAAGGAGCGGAGCATAAACGAAAAATCGTTGAAACTATAACAGGCGGACAAAGTCGCGGGGGGCAGCTAGTATAAATATAATTATGTTGACTTAGCTATCACGCAAAACACGATACACACTTTTTCAATAAAAGTTGCAGCTGCATTTCAATGAGGTCAAAATAGGTACAATAATATTTTTGTTATAAAAAAAGAACGCATGGGTACCTATTGAGTTTACCGTAGCTAACTATGAGCATTGAGTTTACTCTGTGAAGCTGACTGGTATGCGTTTACCTTTTCCTACATACTTTTCTTAGACAGATAAAAATTAAGAATGCATCATTCAACGGGGTTAAACAACATAATTATTGAAAGCGTTAATAATGTCATTGTGTATTAAGGTTAAACCTCGGAGCAACAATAATAAACAACCTTTAAATAATTCGATGTACTGTCAGCAGCAGTGGCTAAATAAAACATATGGCAAACAGACAGAGAGAGCTAGATTTGTTTGTGTTGTAATTAGAAAGAGACAAAAGTTTACTATTCCTTTGTTTGATGCTTTAATAAAAATACCGAATTATTTTATACATCAGCTGCTCCACAAAAGTAAGCTCCAAAAAAGAACATAAATCAAGTTTTGACTCGCAATGTTACAGCCAATATTTTTGGTTGGCCGCCAAATACCAACGACGAACATTGATCGCAAAATTTGTGGAACGAGGCCAGCACACGTGTACATATACACAAACATTGGACGAGCGACGAGTTCTGATTGGTTGTTACGTCAGGCGGGCTCAGTCGTTCTTGTTTTGGAGACTGATTAAGACAATATTTGTATCAAAATATTGAAAATGTCTTGGACCAGCGATACTGTGTTGGAATTTCTGGAACTCTACAGAAGAGAGCAACATCTTTGGGATCCAAAACATCCTCTACATAGAAATAGAAGTGAAGTTGCGGAGTCCTGGCTCAGAATACAAGCTTCGCTTAGTATACATTGTTCAATTACAGACTTAAAAAAGAAAAAGGAATCTTTAATGACTTCCTTCAGGATGCATCTTGGCAAAAAGAAAGCTCAAGTCGGATACCGTACTACTTGGTTCGCTTACAGTCTTATGGAGAGCTTTCTTGGCGGCAAATACGAATGTGATAGCACAAATCAATTGGAAAATGAGGTACCTAACTACAATAACTATGTTTCTGTTTTAAATTGTACTCATATCCTATTTTATAAAACGCTTAATTTTAGAAGTGTGATAGTTTAGAAACTCAGAAAATTGGTAAATATTGGACCAAATAAATTGGAACCAATTGCGTAATGCGTATCACCAGCTACTATTTTGTGTGAGTTTGGTACCAAACTTTGGATCATTGTACCAATATAATTTGGAATTGGGGGCCAATATTTTGTTTGCCGGCTATTAACAGATGTTGGCTAACGAATAGAATAATAATTTGATAGTGATGATGAGTGATTAATTTGTAGTTAACCAGTCAATTCGCTTATTTATATTTGCGTTAATCTAATGCTTTTTATGATAATTTATGTTTGGGAGCATCGAAATACATAATATTATTAAGTTTATTTGATTGTTCCAGTACTTTACAAATACGGGAAATTATACAACTCAACCAGGAATACCAGAGCATACGAATAATATGAATAGAAACATTAACATAATTGATAAACATGCATCTCTGTCTAGGCAAAACAAACCAACGTCTCCGTGTCAGAAAAACTCGACGAACAAAAATGTTTCAGACTTAAATTACACAAAGAAACGAATGGATGATTCTGGAAATTATTTAAAAACTGCGAGTGAGGTGAAGACTGAAATGGACGAGTATGATTTGTATGGTCAATTGTTAGCTAAGAAACTAAGAAAGTTAGACGAAAGGCAACGGGATTTAGCGATGCATGAAATCGATAATGTTATGTTCCGTGCTAAAATGCAGAGCAGCACACCGCAGCAAAGAAGTTATTCTACATCGCCGTCGCCGGTGCCACGGAAATTAAAATCTCCTATATTTATAGTGGCGCAACAAAACCTCTCGACGAATATGCAGTATGAAGATGAGAATATTTCGTATCAAGAACAGCCTCCGTCTTAGAGGTCCATAAACCTGTTTTTGGGTATTGGAATAAAGCTGTAAAGCGCTGGAGTCGCGATGTTTTTAAAATTGAAGTCGATTCCAGTCGATTTAAGTGAGGTCATAAAAGAAGCAGACAATTGGCCGATTTGTATAAACTTTACTTTTATTTTTAATCGATAAATAATTTATTAAGAGTTGTCTACCGTATAGTGTAGGTGTCCAGTGATATATTTATCTACCATTAAAATGGTTTAACACATTTGGAACTTGTTATAAGAATATTTATAGTATTTATTTGTATAATAGCTTTGTAAGTTTGCGTTCACGGTACGTTGTTGAAAACGTATTTATGATAGTGCCCTTAGAGTGCCTAATAATGTGATGTATTTTTTTAGTATACATCGCGAATAAATTCGCTGCTAGAGGCGCTAGTCGGAGTAGTCGGCGGCGACTTTTTAACATTCGCGAGCCTTCTCCGAAATGTCAAATTCCATAGTCATTTGTTGGTGGGATTTTGCCCTAAATTTTGATATTTTCCACACCTCTTATTATTATGGCAATTATGAGTTACGAGTGAGAATGTCAGTGCTTCAGTCAGTGTGTTATAAATATGTTTTAAATGTAATTTGGCGCCTGTACCTATTAACAAATTTTGACGGCTGTACCTACTTCACAACCTTACGCATCAATGTGCGCATCAATTGCGCCAACTGGTGAGCCATATACATGCTAGGGTCGTGCAATATTTTATGGACTTGCAACTTTATTCCGTAGGTACTGAATGCACAAAATGCCTTGACGGTTATTACAATATTTTCAAAACTCATGGTTTTTATTTTACTGCATTTTTGTAGTTATCTGTGACGGGGATTTCCAGGAACGAAATTCTGCTCGAGATGATGGTTTGTTGTTGACGCTGGGAAAACTTGGTACTTAGATCATACGCAACATCATTTTTTTTATCAAAGTATTAAGTACCTTTCAGAAAACAAAATGATTATTTACTTATACTCATTAATGAAACTCTTTGCAGTTATTTTTTACAAACCTAAAATCTTACGTCATGTTTAATGCATGATTGATGATATAGGTAATAATTATAAAACTAGTAAATTCTATTAAAAAGAGTTGTCGATAGAATTAGCCAATTATGGTATATTACCTACTGATCAATGACGTCACCGCAATGTTACGTTACGATAAAGTTATTACTCTGAACGTAAATACAATCATAATGAACTAAACAGTAAATTTGATCATTGGACTGGGATTAAAAAAAAAACTTGTATTCGTGTAGGTACCTACTTGTTTATGTATTTATTTAGACTTTGAATGCCTTAATTATGACAATCCATACCTATAGCACTTTAACAAGAACTGACGTGGTTTTATGTAGAATCTTATGCAATAAACGGCAATAGTTACGGTACATATCCGTACATACAATGTAGTAAATTATTACAAACTTAGGATATTTCTTTGTTTTTAGCTACATGGACTTGACATGGCAATAAATGAAACCACTTAAAGTAACTACTAGTCTACGGAAGCAAAAAAAATAGATTTTAAGTTAGTTAGACGCAACTTAAAAAACTGCAATTTTTTGCTCTAAATATTAATAGGTAACAAATGGCACAGCGCAGCTACAACGCATTTCAATGTACAAGGCAAAAAGGAGGTACGTATAATCTTTACTAAAATTATAAATGTGAAAGTAACTCTGTCTGTCTGTCGCGCTTTCACCGATTTAAATAAAATTTGGTACACCGAAAGTCTAGAGCCTGAGAAAGGACATAGGCTACTTTTTGCCGCGATCGCCGTCATCCATACGGGCGGAGCCGCGGGAAACAGCAAGTTATTTATAAATAGGAAAGTTGAAGGATTCAAATTCATGCTGATTTCTAGATTTTTTACCAAATGAAAATACTCTTATTTTTTTAACCGATATCGCTTATTGATAATAGATTATTGATAATTATTGCAACAGAGGAACCCATCGTCTGCCAGCTTCACTTTAGAAGCGAAGTTAAAAGCTTATTTGCTATAGGGGTTGTCAATAAAAATGATAATTCTTTTGCAAAAAACATAATTATTTTTCGAATTTATGCTTACAAAACCATGTGACACCCTTGCTCAGACAAAATCTCGGGGTTTCCCAAGTTGTGCCCTATCACCCGTACGTAGGCTTATTTGCTATCTCCAGTTGACAACCTAAGCGTTGTTTACTGGGTAAAAATAATGGTAAAAATGAAAAACACAAATTTCGTATCGTCCAATGGTAGCCGACGTTAGCTGACTGCATCACGTAATAATAATAATGAATGGTCGGGTCATAGTATACTATGATCATAGTGTGATGGGCTTGTTTACATCACGAAGTGTGAGCAACGAGTCATACAGTCACAGTATCGGCCCACTCGCGGCATGGCGATGTGAACTACAAGCGTGTGGGGTTCAAGGGTCGTTGTAGCATCAAGAAAATAGTAGGTCATGCTCTAAGTAAATAGAACAATTATCAGTAATGTTTATAAAAATTCCATCGCTCAAAGTCTTACCTAAATGGTGTGCAGAAGTATTCTTAGAAGTTTTTCTAGTCGGGTTAAACCTGTAGATCAAGTTTTCCAGTCATTTCTTAATTCCAAAAAATAACTGACATTAGAAAGAGTTCAATATACCAACTGCCTTTGCTAGACATGTTGCGGGTTCGATCCTCGTTTGACACAAACATTTGTGTGATCCACAAATATTTGTTCCAAGCATGGTTGTATTGCTTTAGAATGGTGCAAAATGTTATTATTTTAATTAAGTTGAGATTCCCAATGATCTATGTAAAATTCGAACTTGTGACCTTATATTAACTTAGAAAATAATGATTTAATAAAGCCATTGAGCTAATTACGTCGTTAAGGCACTTATTTTAAAGTGGATTAGTTTCACTATTTAGTTAGTCACTTATCTGGTTATCTGGATTTAGGGCTTACGTAGATTATAATTATCCGCATAATCCTATATAAATTAAAACGATTCAAAAAGCCATGACGTAGCATCGTACGTTACGGCGTACGAAAATGTACTTATTGCTTAGGTATTTGACCTCTGCATAATCATCAATACCTACCTCAATCATTTAAATTAAGTACGTTAACAATACAAGAGAGTATGATTAAATAAAGGACAAAGCCTCAAAGTAAGCAGTTTATGTTCCTTAGGCCTTCGATCGTTATCTATCGAGCATGATCGAATTAACCACCTATCTAGAAATGGCTGGATTACAATAACTAAAAATAGAGAATTTAATTATGGCAAGTTTGTAGACAAACTTTTTATATTAGTACCAATGAATTAAACCTTGGTTGAGGGACTACAGTCTTGTATTGTTTAGAGAAGGGCATATCTAAGTACTTGATTTAAAATACAAAGGCCGAGTCTACTGCGACAGTTTTTGAACAAAACATAAAAGTGTGTGGCCTAAATGTGTTGTCGAAATATAAACTGTCAAATATGCTAGGCCACACCTTTAATTAATATTTCTTAACAATGTTTTGGGATCTTTTCTCAAAGGAATGCAACTTTTAAAACTAAGATATTCATTTGATTGCGATATTTTACTTACACACCTTGAACTCATTTTCAATTTTTAAAAAGTTTGTCTAAAAATGTAGGCGGACAGAGGCTGGCGCAGCAGACGTGATTAAGCACGTTTCATAGCCAAAAATAATGCAATAAATAGCATGATAAGATGTGCTGTCATTATCGATTTTTTTCTGCGCATGGCAATGACAATTGACATAAGGTCAATACTGTCCAACTGAAACTCTTAAGCTGTCATGTCTGATAGTGTATAATCTATGATGTCAGCTCAGATATGGGGTTTTGACGGTTGGGTTGACAAGTGTTCGAATTATTTTTTGCGAGTGAAAATATATAATTCTTTTGAGCATCTTCGTTATATTTAGTGCGTGTTTCCTTTAATTCTAAGTGTTTGTAAAATTTATGGTGTAAGTTAGTGGTGTTTCATTTTTGTAATGGACTCCGATGAGCCCCCTGATGGGGGCGGTTCTTTAGATAGTTTTCAGGATGCGGCTCCTATTTCATCGCCGCGGGACCAAGGGCTTACCATTAAACCTGGTTCAAAAAGACCGGCAGAAAGATCTGTCGAAAATGCAAAAAAAAATATTTCGCCCGCTCTCTCATTACAGACCGAATATGTCTGTCCTAATTTTGAAGAGAAAATTAAATATGACTCTGCAGACGCGGGTCCATTCGTGGTCCACGTCTCATCTTCTTTGTCCACTTCACATTCATTAAAGTTGGCTCAATCACTGCATAAATTAAGCAACATAATGTCAGATATTTCTAGGGGTGGCATTAAGTCTATTGGGCGTGGCAAGCTGTCCATAGAGTTTGTGTCTGCGGCTTCGGCAAATAAATTTGTAACCAATACGGAGTTATCTAAATTAAATATGATTGCGTCTATTCCTAGGTTCCATATAACCCGAATGGGAATAATTAAGGGTATACCTAATGACTGGTCCCTGGATGAATTTATGGAGGGAGTTTCTTATCCCCAGGGTTGTGGCCAGATAATTAAAGCCAGAAGGCTGAACAAAAAAAATATCAGGGAAGAGAAGACTGAGTGGGTCCCCTCTTCAACCATAGTTTTAACTTTTTTAGGTTCTCGGCTTCCTAATTATATCTATTGTTATAACTCATCTTTGCCCGTCGAGTTATACCAACTTCCATCGATTCAATGTCGCGTCTGTTGCCGTTTCGGTCATGTGACCTCTCAGTGCAGGTCCAGCGCCCGTTGTTACCGTTGTGCTGGACCGCACCGTGGGAATGGTTGTGACGTCTCGGAGGCGGATGCGACTTGCGTCCTCTGTTCAGGATGTCACACTGCCACTTACTCTAAATGTCCTGAACACCTTAGACAAAAATCGATTAAAATAGTTATGTCCGAAGAAAATGTATCTTTCTCGGAGGCATCTCAAAGGTTCCGTCCGGTTCGGACATCTTTTGCAGATAAGACAAGATCCCAGATTTATAGTAACCCTACTCTCTCCCAGTCCCCTCAGCTTTTCCCTCCTAATCAGGTTGTTCCTGTTCCTGCTCCTCATCCTAATCACCCCAAATCAAAGAGTTATAGAGAGACGGTATTTTTTGAGCGTAGTCCTAGACCAACTTTGAAACCGGGATATGATGTTCATGGTCATTCTCAACTCTCCCAGTCACCCAAATCTGTTCAACCTAATGGTTGTGCTTTCCCCTCATCTACACAACACATCCCATTTTCTAATTCTTCTGCTTCCTCTAGCAAATTTCCCGTCCCAAATGACAGTTCTATAGAAATTCTTTTATCCACTATTGTAAATATTTTAGGAAAAATTTGTACTAATGATGCCATTCCCCATAACGTCATTTCGATTCTCAAAGAGCTCATTTCTTTTTTCATTTCCAAAAATGCCAATTAACATACTACAGTGGAACTGTAGGAACATCCGCCACAAAAAACACGAAATTATAAATTTAATAAACCTACATAAACCTGCAGTTTTAGCTATAGCAGAAACCTGGCTTAAGCCAGGTTCCACATTCAGAGTAGCCGGCTTCTCCTGTCTCCGTGATGATAGGGATGACGGTTATGCTGGATGTGCCCTAATAATAAGTAGATCTTTTCCTTTTTGTAAATTATCCTTACCCACCCATAGTCCAGATTTTCATATAGTTGCCGCTAAGGTACTTAATCTAACCTTTATTTCTATTTACATCCCTCACCCGAATATAAATTTGTTAAACGAACTCCGTAGCATTTTGTCTAATATTTCAGGCCCGCTTATAATTTTAGGCGACTTTAATGTTCGGCATTTGTTGTGGGGATCTCATTGCAGTGATTCCATTTCATCATCTCTTATAGATATCTTTGATGATTTGAATGTGTGCATTCTTAACGATGGTTCAGCCACCAGAAGGGTTTCCCCCGTTCAGAATGTGAGTGCCGTTGATCTTTCTCTAACATCGCCTTGTCTTGCTTCCACTGTATCCTGGAAGGTACTTCCTCTTTCCTACGGGAGTGATCATTTTCCAATCCTTTTAGAATGGCATCGTTCCTGTAACCCTATCCCCAATTCCCCCCCTCTACTTAAATACCGTCTCTCTAAGGCTGATTGGGGTAAATTTTCTTCCCTATTAGATTCCAAAACCAATTTTTTTCCCCAGGTTGATATCGATAACTTTCTTCTTTTATACTCAGCCTTTGTTGATTCGTTAACTTATGCAGCTGATAACTCCATACCTCTTAAAAAATCCGGGAATTGCAATCTCGCCTCACCTCCGTGGTGGGATTCTGATTGTTCTTCTCTAATTCGTCTTCGTGATGAAGCTGAGTCAACATATGCTTCTGATCTAAGCATGGAAAATTATCTTACATTTCGAAGAATTTCTGCCCGCTCTAAAAGATTACTTTCGAAGAAAAAGGCTCTGGGCTGGCGCTCATTTTGCGAATCTCTATCTCCTCGCTGCCCTTCTGCGCTAGTATGGCGGAAGATAAAGTGTTTCCGAGGATCCCAATTAAATACTTACAATATCGATTCAAATGTTTCTTCGGCCTGGGTTGCAGGCTTCACAAATAATTTAGCTCCTCCTTTTGTTGCACACATAGACTGCCTACCTTCTTGTGCTTCCGCTCATATTTCTTCTGATCCTTTAAATGATATTTTCTCTATGGCAGAATTAACCTGTGCTTTACATGGTCTGCAAGATTCATCGCCCGGTATTGATGGCATCCCTTACTCATTTATAATTAAATCTTCAATGGCCTCTAAACTAGTATTTCTTAATATTATTAACTTTGTTTTTCTGACTGCATCAATTCCTGACTCATGGAAGACCCAAATTATAGTTCCCATTTTAAAACCTGGCAAAAATCCAAACGACCCATGCTCCTATAGACCGATTGCTTTATCTTCTGTGTTAGCAAAAATTTTTGAAATTCTTATTAAAAATAGGCTAGAGTGGATAGTGGAACACAGAGGCATTCTCCCCCAGTCTCAGTTTGGCTTCAGACGGGGAATGGGAACCGTGGATAGCCTGAGTGTCCTCACTACCGATATTCGGCGTGCCTTTTCAGATGACAAAAGTTTGATCGGAGTATTTCTGGATATAAAATCAGCTTATGATAGCGTCCAACTTCCATTGCTCAAGCAAAAATTGTTTCAGCTGTGTATCCCAGAGAGGTTGATTAATGCAATCTCGAATCTGCTCATGGATCGATTGATCACTATTAGAGTCAATGGAACTCTTTCTTCTCCCAGGCATATATGGAGGGGCTTACCGCAAGGATCTGTTTTGAGTCCATTATTATATAATATATATACCTCAGATCTGGATAAATCTGTAAATTGTTTTTGTAACATTTTACAGTATGCTGATGATATAGTCTTATATACCGCTGACAGGTCAGCTGCAACTGCGGCTGGCAGAATGAATTCAGCGTTATTTTATTTAAATAATTTCCTTGATAGTCTCGGCCTCTCACTTTCGGTGTCTAAGTGTTCAGGAGTTGTTTTTACTAGAAAGAGATTGATCCCGTCCGTAACTTTACAAATTAACGAACAGGTCATATGCATGGACGTAAAAGCAAAGTTTTTAGGTGTTATTCTGGATTCCAAATTATCAGGCATTCATCATTTGAACTACATTGTTAGTAAATGTGAAAAAAATGTTAACATCTTAAGAGCACTGTCGGGGGTTCGATGGGGTTCTCACCCATTTAACCAAAAAATCCTGTATAATGCCATCATTCGTAGTCATTTTGATTATGGTTCCTTTATACTTGAACCCTGTAACAAGTTAGCCCTTGCTAGACTTGATAAAATTCAAGCAAAATGCCTGCGTATTATCACTGGTGCTATGAAATCATCGTGTACTAATGCTCTTCAGGTCGAGTGTTTGGATCCTCCTTTAGCTCTACGCAGGCAATATCTTTGCGATCGTTTTTTATGTAATATCGTCCAAAACCCCTACCACCCCTTATACAAAAAATTGTCCTCACTGTCCCGCAAGGCTCGGGATTCTAGTTACTGGAGCCACAAAGATCTTCCTCCCCTCCTTAAAAGTTTCAACAAAATTTCCGCTATGCCGACTCCGATTTTCTGTTTGGATAAAGATCCACTATTCCACTTTCAGTTTGAGTCTTTGATTTTTAAACCTAGAGTTATTCTAGACTTCGGAATCAGCAAAAATGACCCCGGTGCCAACCAAAAATTTAATAGCATACTCGAACGACATTGGAGAGGTTGGTTAAATATCTTTACGGATGCTTCCAAGCAGTCAGACGTGGACCCAGTCGGTGCAGCAGTCTGGATTCCCAGGTTTAAAATAGTTTTAAATTTCAAATGCCCCCAACAATCTTCGATTTTTACTGGAGAAGCGATTGCAGTTCTAGAAGCTGTCTCGTATGTGTTTTCACATAAACTTCACAAATCTTTAATTTTCTCTGACTCCCTTAGTTTACTTTCAGCTCTGCTTAAATCCCCTTTCCGAGATAAGGAAAGATTTTATCTTCCTTTTAAAATTAGATCCACTCTTTTCCAATGTTTTTCTTCGGGAATCGACGTAGCTTTAGCGTGGATTCCTGGGCATTGTGGGATAGACGGTAATGAATTAGCTGACAACTTTGCCAAGCAAGCAATACGTCTAGGTCTCGATACCCATCGTAAATGTTTTTCTAGGGATTTGAAATTAATGGCCAAACCCTGGATGCTAAAAACCTGGAATAGCCTTTGGGGACAAATTAGGTTAGCCAAAGCTAAACACTATGGTAGCTTGCAGCCCGTAATACCCATTAAGCCTTGGTTTTTCAAATTTCGTAGGTCATCAAAATTAGTAACGTCCACTATCATCCGTCTTCGCCTAGGTCATGTTTGTACACCGGTTTTTTTAACTAAGATACATATCAGAGATTCCTCCATTTGTGAATGTGGAATTGAGGATGGAACGGTGGACCACATATTTTTTAATTGCCCCAAAATTTCTGTTCATTTATATGATATTCTTCCTCTAGATTTCCCTCGACCAGTTAATGTTAATACCCTGTTATCTCTCCCAGTCTTTTCCTATTACAATGTCTTATCAAAATTCCTTTTGGCTAACAATATTTGCTTGTAATTTTTGATATAGTTTAAATTTTATTTTAGTCCTTATTTAATAGAATTCTTTTAATTTATTATAAGGAAGGTGTTCAAAGGTTTTTTTTTTATTTTTTTTCCTTTATAATTTTTTTTTTTTTTTTTTTGTTAAATTTTATTTTCCGCGGTAAACACTTGTTTTCCCAACTTTGACATTGGCAAAATCGTTGTCCTCCCGACGACGGAGCCATACAAAACAAGAACTGAACTGATGTCAGCTCAGCTGTGAGCCTGTGCTTTGTTTTTGTTTTGAGAAAAACATGTTAATGAGTTTTCCAATTCAAAGTCTACACGAGACATACCACCTGTACTTTGTCGGGAATGATCTGGACTTGAGAGTGAGTTTTATAAGGGACGTTCGTGACGAGTGATAATATTAATATGATCTAGTGGGAATATTTTAAATCTGAGTGTATATTGTTAGAAACCGTTCACGAACCCTATTTAGCGCGCGTTACGAAACTACAGCTTTGTTCCATCTAAGATCAAAATATTAAAGAGCCATGGCCACAATGGTGAAGGAAAAGCGTATGGGGGTAAGTAGAGAATTTATTTATTATTAACTTCACTGTTTACGAATCAATACTATTAATGTGCGCAGTTTATATAATATAAACTGCAATTTGCGACTGTAGTATTTTCTTATTATTATTAAATGCGCATAACAATTAAGTATTTACCCAAAAATATTGCAAGTGCTACTTGTTGATCAAAGATTCCTGTTAAGATTTTGTGCCTTTTGTGAATAACTTCTAGTTATCTTGGCTTTATTTTATTATATTCTATTATAAAACGAGGTCATTCTGTTTTATTCAGTTTCAAATTTACAATATAAATAAACAAATATAATCAATTTAAATAATAAAAAAAAAATAAAAAAAAATAAAAATAAATATCATATACATTGCTCTGTACCTAAAGGAAACAGCTAAAACACTTGCGTAATGGGATCAGAGCCTACAAGGGTATAACAAACACCCAGACCCCAGAGAAAGTAGAAAAGTTGTTACACTGTCCCGTCTGGGGATTGAAGCCGGGACTTTAGAGCTGGCGTCACCTTGAAAACTGGTGTGTAAGCCACTTGACCACAGAGTTAGTCAGTTAAAATAGCTAAATAGTTTTTACGTATAACTAAAGTTTATATGAGAATACAAATTGATCTGAAGCTTTCTGTTTCACATCTTTAACTAATATTCATACAAAAATAACACTGTCCTAACTATTTACTGTATTTTAGTAAGTTATTGTTGCTGTTTCTAAATTATTATATGTGCCGAAGCTACTTTATAGAAAGGTCATATATTTTGTTGTGTTAAAAATCTAAACTTTGGAGAAGAATCCTATAGCCTAATAAAATGTGTCACTCATTTCAGAAGAAGAAATCTAAGGAGAAAAGCAGTTCTTCTAAAGAGGTAACCCCTGAATTGGGAGAACCACCATCCCCAGTAAGCATGGCTGATTTTGCTGAATGTGGTCCGAGTGGCATTCAAGCTACTAAAATGGTCACTACAGATTCCAATAAAAGTGTTCCAAGTATCACAGAAACAAATAAACAAATACCTATAGCTGAAGTAGAAAGTGCCAAAGAACAAACAAACATAGTTAGAAAAGAAGATATCAGTATACCAGAATCTGATTCTATAATTAAACATACAGAAGAAACAAAGACTGCAACAAGTATTAAAACACATAAATCTTCTGAATTAACATTACCAAATATTCAAAGCTGTTACAATGAACTGAGTAGGAAACTAGAAAGAATGGCTATACCTTCTGAAGTTACTGAAAATATCACAGAAGAAAGAGAAATGGAACTTAAGTGTAATGATGCATATTTAACTGTCCATAAAAATACAGGGGTACTTGAGAAAATTGCAGAATCTGTAAAAGAAGAAGAAGAAAATACAATGATATTTGTACAAGAAGAGAACGTCATGCCATCTGCACCATGCTTTGAAGAAATTCCACAAAGTAAAAAGAAAATACATCAGGAAATGGAAAGGGAGAGAACACCGAAAGTTAAGTGCATGCCTCTAGAAGATGCTATTAGGCTTTGTGGAGGAAAGGAGATGGATGAAGTGAGGCAAATGAGTGAAGCCGAGGAAGCATTTGTTGCTGCTGGTTCTTTGATTGGACCGGGGTCTACATTATTTGATTTGCTGCCTACACTCAGGTAAAGTACATTTATTTATTCAGTTCACTTCTTGTTATTCACTTTTTATTACATTGTTAATCTGTTAGTGTTGATAATGCATATGATTTTGAATTATTAATACAATAATATTTGAACTAAATACATAATACATATAAAAATCATCAGCCATTTGCCCTAAATCTTTACTCACAATGCAAAATTGATATTAGTTTAGCGGGCAGGAGATTCAGTTTTCTAAAATAAAAATGCTGTCAATGGAAGGAACTGACTAACTGAAAAAAATACTCTCAATGTTTAGATTGCATCTAAACATTGAGAGTATTTTTTTGTACTGTGTGTTGCTTGTGTGCCTGCTAAATGAATAACAATTTTGCATTGGCATAGTAATAGGATTAAAATTAAATTAGAGAGTAAGGGCCATGGGCGGTTGAACCTTGTTTTTCTGACTTAAAAAGAGTAATATGAGTTTAAACACTAAATTAAAAAAATCAGGACCTCACTGATAGCAGCAGAGAAGGAGCGGATGAAATTAGCTTACGGGTTTTTTGAAGAAGAGAAGAGTAGGAATACTCTATGGAAAGTGGAGAAGCGTCAAGTAAACCTATCAGAGAAGTGCCCTTGTGGTCTGAACGTAGATTTGAAGTTGAATTATGAACACGCTGAGTTGAATAAAGCGAGGTTGCCGATCGCAAAGATGGGGCTGGATAAGCTACTGAGAGACACACAGGAGTCATTCTGCCATTATCAGTTTTTGGCCATGTTAGCACATGCTCAGGTATTTTTTTTTATCTATCAATGTATTTTCTAAAAATGTTGGTTTAACTCGTAGAAATAGAGTGCAACGGTGGTAATTTAATATAAAATTATAAAAACTCTCTGTCTCTCCCAGTCCGTTAAATGAATTTTATGTATTTTTAGGATAAAAAAACAGTTGTCATCTACTACTAGCTAGTTGAGGTAATTTATATAAGTGATAAGATTTTATAAATATATATATGATTATACCATTTCAGATTGAAGCTTTACTAGCAGACACAATCGAATCCAACAAAATATATATACGCGAATCTCTAGCACTCGTGTTATCAGAGTTGCGACAGTGCGACAACGCGCCGGACGTGTTGGCTAGCGCGCTGGAGCGCTGGGCTGCCGCGCTCTCAGCCGCGCTAGTCGACAACCGTGATCTAAGACAGCTGCTCTATCTTATGCACCATCTGTTTAGGTAAGCACTTTTTAACTTTGTGGATTGATCAAGCGTTTTTTTTTAAATTCCAATGTGACATTAAAAAATTGTATGTACTGATATGGCAGTGTGCACGCTCAGGGTGAATTTAATATCAACGTTAAGTATTTTATACTTATAAATATCTGCTGCAGCATTTGTTCGACTTTGTGGGAGAGCCGGAAATCGGCGCTCTTCTGAAAATTCGGCAAAGTTTTTCCCAAGACTTCGATTTGATATAAGCCGCTTGCCAGTTACTATAGTGCATCTATTACTGACTTGTTTATTACTAGGCACCCCCGCTCCGTGCAGTGGGCTTGGGACGCTATCAACGTGCAGGTGGACAGTGCGTCGCCGTGGCGCGTGCTGGCTCTGCTCGAGCTGTTGCTGTGCAACTCCCGCGCTGATGCCGCGCTTGAGTGTACTGAGGGTGAGATTAAACTAAAATAAAGAAGATAGTAAGAGTCTCTAAGAATCAAAACCGAAGTACTTCTGTTAAAGTTTGAATACTAAGATGGAATGACTCGTCTTGTATTTGCAAATTTAAGAACAAAAGTTGAAATAAAAAAAGTATTGAGCAGGGTAGGAAGATGTCAAGAAGCTACTTAGATACAACGTTTTGAAATTCAAAAATATATAGTATGCACCGTCTTTTGATCGTTTCCTTCTATCCTTGACTGGGAAGATGAACAGTTCAACTATCTTCTAAACAGGACACGGTCATTGCTTTACATGATCTTTTTCCTGAACTGACTTCCAATAGCTGAATACCATTTAAACCAGAAGGTAATTTTGAATAGATCTGGAGGAAGCTTGGGAGGAGGTAGACAAGCACGGCGGCGGCGGCGCCGTGAGTGACGGCACGCTGCGAGAGCGCGACCTGCTGGCGCTGCTGCAGGCCTTCCCGCTGCGGGACCTGCTGGCCAGGCTGCTGCTGTTCACGCACTCTGTGAGTTGGTTATACAACATTTATGTTTTGGGTCTTGAAATCTGGTGAGACTGGAAGCCGACCCCAACGTAACTTGTTATTGGAGAGCAGGTCCTCCTAGCACAGCTTTTACTTAAAAGGAGGACCCTATGTAAGATTTAATGTAAAAATTGAAAGTTTGTGTAGTAAAAAATTTTATTATTTATTATTATTACGTAGTTTTGGTAGGAAAAGTCTAGGTAGAGAAATTATTTGTTATTATTACGTAGTTTTGGTAGGAAAAGTCTAGGTAGAGAAATTTCGATTTATAGGACTTAGGGATGCTCCATTGCTGAGTTCATATATTGTGGAAGGTACATCATATGCTAGGCTGTATTTACTCGAAAGATTACATTGAATGCTTCCTTTTTAAACTTGGTAATATTCTTGTTGTTTAGTGAACTTTTTTAACATAGTTTTAGTTCTATACTATCTAGCCATTTCACTAATTACCTAGTAACAACAATCAATTAATTTTTAGTCTTAAAAGTTCAATAATCACAACTTTAGTACGTTAAAAATATGTGTAGTTTATGAAAGTAGAAGTGAGCACAGTAGCACCCCCAGGACGTGCGGCTAGCGCGCGCGCACGAGTGGGGCGACAGCAGCGGCGGGCGGCGCGTGCTGCGCGCGGGCTGCGGCGTGCGCGCGCTGCTGCACGTGCTGCGCGCCGGCGCGCGCCGCCACCCCGCCTACGTGCGCCTCGTGCGCCTGCTGCGCGACCTGGCCGTGCACGCGCTCAAGGGACTGGCGTGCCTACATCTTACGTGCAAGTGGGTATTTTTACTCACAAGAATATAACCAGGTCGACTGTATTTGTTTCGACTGTTTTTAAAAATTGGGGGTGGGAGGCACACGGGACGCGCGAGAGCAGTTTACAGCTCGCGCAGTCGGTGTAGGTTGATCACTGACCAACTGTTTGAGAAGTCCGTTTATGGGCGGTCTTATAACAATCAAATTTACAAAGTATAAAAAGGGACGTATTCGCACAATGACCTTTATGTCATAAGGTGTTTGATGTCTTCTTTTCTCTCTCTACCGTCCGTTAAGTTTCAGAATCTTTGTTCTAGTACAAAGATTCTGAAACTTAACGGACTTAGATGGGAATCTAGGCTTGACATCATTTTTGAACAGACTGAATATCGAAAAATAGTGCCACGCATTTAACATAAAGATATTTAACATAGCTGCACTATGAAAATAATCTATTAGGATTAGGAAGGCTTTGAAAAGAAACTATGTCCTTACCGTTCATTTTATATTTTTGAAATGAAAACTTCTTATGGAAGGGTAAATCGCTTCGTTACGTAACGCGTTACGGCGCCAGTCTTTCTCTCACGCATACGGCAGCGGTAGGCAGGCTCATCCTCTCTCACTCTAACCCACAGCGCTAGCTGTATTTCGGACAAACGCTTCCTCCTACCTCTACTCAGTGTTTAGTGTGCGATAGGCATATTATACTGTTGACAGTGAGCATATAACCTAAAAAAAACCACTCTTTTCTAAAGTGTTTATAAAAATTATTCAAGTAATAAGCTAACTTTTTTTCATGTTAAACGATTTAATATTAAATAGTTTCACTTGGATTAGTTGAAGTTATCACTTCTATCGGGCGTCCCGAGAGGCACACGTTTTTTTACCTTTTAAATAATTTAAACAGATCGACGTACGACTTGGATCTAGCAGACAAGATACAAGCGGAGTGTGAAGCGGCATTCTCCGCTGGGTTCGGTATTCTTAGCAAGCAGGAGCTGCACCGGTTACCGGCTACATTGCTCTCCGATGATACGGCGAAGGAGTACTGTATCGCTAACATCGTTTTGTTACATGGTATGTTGTTACCACTCAAGCTTTGATCGATAAGGCCAGATTTATACGATGCGACAAATCATGAGAGTTGCAGTACATTGCGGGGCCGCGCGTTTATAGTGTATAAGTGATCAATCATAGACGGCAATGTACTGCAACACGCACGATATTTCTCGCACCGTCTAAATAAACCATAATTAGGCTGTACTTTTGATTTTGTCTGCATATAATTAAAAAAAGCAGTGGAATAAAAATATTTTTTGTTACTTCTGAAAACATTTACTACTACTTAGTTTAAACTTAATTTGTACTTGTACTTGTCTTCAATGTTTTAAAGGTTCAGGTTGCGCTACAACGTTTATTATTTTTACGAAGTTTTCATCAGTACTTGTTAGTCTACAATGAACTTTATTTACACTTGCATGAAGTTGATATTTGTTTAAGTGGAAATAAAGTCAATTAGCACATGAATGTAAATAGACTAACTGTGTGAGCAGAAAGTGTATGGGCGGCCTAGGTCAACTCGTCGTTTTTACTCATGAACAATGTTTTTTTAGTTTTAATTTATTTTGCAACAGATAATTCTACTTCACAACTAGAGCAGCTATCACTAGAGCTGCCGGTCCTGCCGTGTGACGTGCGCGTGCGCATAGTGTCGCAGGCGGCCGTCGATCGCACGGACGACCACGAGCTCGCTAGGATTGTCATAGAGTTCTTATTACAGGTAAATATCTTGTTTAAATCATAATTAGGTCTGGTCAAATGAAAAAAAAATGGTCACTAGAAAAAAAATGATAAATTTTGTATTTGTTTAATAATGAAATTGTAGAGCTGTTCTTGCTATCGCGGCTTTGATATCTCTATCTAGGCTTAGTAATAAATATTACTATAATTACAAATAATAAGTCTTATTTCATTTTGTCACTTTATTTTATGCATAGAAAGTTTGTGTTTTTAAATTAGCATAATTTTGCTCGTTCGTATATAGTAATAACTTATCGAAATTGCAATAAGGTTTATTTTAAGCTGAATAGATGTATTTTATTTGAACTTTATGCACATTATAGTTTCAATGTATGTTATGTTTTACAGACAGGAATCAAACGTAAATCAGTGACATGCAAAGGCTTGTGCGACATTACTGCGCGAGAGTGTCTCGGAGAGGTGCTTGCAACGCATCCCTACTTACACACAATCGCCCTTCAAGTTGTTGCTGATTTGAATATAGGTGATAAGACATTAGTTGTCTGAGATTGCTTGAATTTGAGTGGTGTTAAACAGAAGAGTGACATATCCAAAGATATACCGATACATACAACTCCGTCCCTAAATCAAGTTAGCCAAACTACCAATAAAAATGTGTCCCTTAATAATAAAATCTAACACCCAGCTCTCTCTTGCTGTTGAATTAGAACATAAATATTTATATTGAAAAGAAGAAACTATGCTTACTATTCCGTTCTGTCACTGACCAACAACGTTGCGTGCCATGCATGTACAGTGAACAATAGGGAGGTTGACTGCGTATGAAAAGTAAAAATCTATTTACTTCGTAAGTTAGATAATAAAAAAATATTAGACACGTATGTTTTTCTTAATTAAAACAATTAAAATTTACAAAGATACAGCGCTTTAAAGTTCAGGAGTAGAGGCTTATGACGTCACGCCGTCGTAAAAATTGTTGCACGTAGTGACGTCACGCGAAATTTCTTTCTCAGAATTTTGTTCAATTTGCTGGAAAAAAGAAAAAAATACGTGTCCAATATATTCATTAATCTACCTGACGGACATTCAAAATATTTTTTTAGGACATACATATGCCTATTGTCAGCGTGATTATTTCTCCAATGTCGCTACGTTTCGTGTATGACACGTGACGTTAAAAAGACTGTATATTCCAAAAGACGAAAAAATCCTCTGCATTACGCACAGGAATGATCGTTTTAGTGCACGGTAATATGGAAGTGTAGTGGGCAAACTCCTTTAATGTAAGACCTGAAATTTGAAACACAGTGGAGACGCTCTCGCCGTCGTGCGTGAAGACCTTGCTGGTGGAGAAGTGGCGGCCGTCTCGCTCCGAGCTCATCTCCTTGCTGGACGACTGGGCGCGCCGCTGTCCGCACTTCCTGCAGCATCTACTGCTACAGCTGGACTGTACTCCTTACGTGTAAGACATTGTTATTTACGCTACGACGACTGAGCGGAATTTTTGTTTGTGTTTCGTAATTACATTAGTGTGCTGTCAAGGTACATTTTTGTTTAGAAATAATGGGTGTTTAGAATAGATTTTTTTAGAATATAATTATTTATTTTCTTGAAATATAGTGAAGTATATTTTATTAGTGTGCTACTTCGTCCCCCGCACAGCTAGCTAGCAAAACTCCCTACGTTTGTGGCGCCTTCCAATGCTCTAAAGTTACAACGAATTAACACACAAACCTCTAAACCACGTGACTGTCTTCTTTTTAGCCTATCTCAATTTTGTTGTTGCCTGTTTCCATTATGTTACTTGCCGTGGGAGAAAAGCAAGGTGAGTGAAACCGCGGGGCAGAGCTTCTAGTTTAATGAAATATCTTGTTCCAGCGGGCTTGCCCTCGACGTGCAGCTGTCAGTGGGGTCCTGGCTGTGCAGCTGGGTGGAGAGCCAGGCGGGAGGTCCCCCGGAGTGGAGCTGGAGCGCGCTGCGGCGGCTGCGCGTGCACCGCACGTGCTGGCTGCAGGCGCTCGACGTGCCCGCGCCCGACCCCGCTCCCACGCACTTGTTTAGCGTCGCTCACGCCTTGCTGGCTACGTCCTGGGGACATTGTATACCTGTCGTAAGTTCTAATACTGTTTATTGTGCCTCTACTAACTTAAATGCGAACGAAAGGCGAAATCTTGTGGATTTAAGATAAAAGCCTGCCCACCCAGCCAGCCGCAACTCTTATGCCTAGCATTACCTGTGTGGATATCGACTATTGCCTCACTGTCTTACAGGATTCAACTGACCAGTATTTTACAAGGAGAGAATCCGCGATCCGATTTTTCAACACCGCGAAAACCACTGTAACCCGAAAATCGTAGCAGCCTCGCGATACCGACCTTCAGTCACATCTAAGATTAAACGGCCCAGACATACTCTATCCCGACGATAAGACAACGCTTCTCCAAGAAGCATTCGAGTTACCTAGCAGTAGCAATACAAAACACAACCGCCGTATTTTACGTCCTCGCCGGCGAGGCCCGTCGCGTATAAACAATTGTAACATAATAGTGCCCTTAGTAAACGTTGCTGACGTAGTTAGTTTTTCTATTGTTCTGGCTGGAGCCCTTAAGGTTCTCGCAAAAAGTCCGGTGAAGCAGTCAAAAAAAATCAAGGAGCGATTGCCTATCTCACCCACAAGTTATATGCTAGGTAGGTATTCTGTCAGATTTAGAATTGACTACCTTCAAGAGCGAACATATAAAGAAAAACTGAGAAGTGATGTCTTTTTCTTTACCCCCAAGTATCCAAGCGGCGACCGGTCACCGCGCATGACGTCACAGCTAAATCTCAGTCAAACCCCGAGCGGCGACTGGTCGCCCCACTACCTTCTCTTGATTTGAACCCTTTTTGTGTTTAGAGTCTACTTTTGTATGAAGAAGTTTGATGATTTAAGATCTTTATCCTCTAGTTCAACGAGGTACAACTCACAATCAATGAGTTAGGAGATCTATTCAGTAAGCCCGAGCGCAGTTGACTGCTTCACCGGACTTTAGAAGTAATGTCTTTGTCCTCAGATATGTGCGGAGGGAATAACAGGGCTGTGCCAGCTAGCGGCGAGCCGGCCTCGCGACGCGATCCACTGTCTGTCCGGCGTCATGCTGGTCATGGCGCACTCGCCGGAGTCCGTCGCCTTCACTCCCATGTAAGTGACACTCATATTGGAAGCCATGAAGATTAAGAACAATATTTTTAGTCATAAAGTATTTTTGGAGTAAAAAAAAATTTTATACTCTAATCAATATTAGGAAATAATCCCTGTGGCGCGGAAGCAATTAATTTTCAATAAGTAAGTATTTGAAAACATAGCCCAAAATAGTTACATTGTACGTGCAAGCAGGAATCAAATATATAAAATTCTCGTGTCACGGTGTTTGTAATTAAACTCCTCCGAAATGGCTCGACCGATTCTTATGAAATTTTTTGTGCATATCGGTTAGGTCTGCGAATCGGACAACATCTATTTTTCATACCCGTAGGTGACTTCCATGCAGGTGGAGCTGCGAGCAACAGCTAGTTTTAATATAATATTTAAACAGTATGATCTTGATCCTTTTTCTATAAGCTTGTAGTCGGCATGAAGGTGTCTAAGCCTTCATTTCTTTAATCAGGAGTTGTATAGTGATGAATCTACAAGCAATGCTAGCTACTATGTGATAATATTGTATTTATCATTGTGTACAACACGCCAATTACCTCTGTACGCGACGTGCCTCGGGTTCAATCCCCGTATAGGACAAGCAGTTTAAAAAAAAAAAGAAAAGAAAATAAATAATAATAAAAAACATAAAATTACCCATAAGCGCAATTTGCCCAGCGGCAGTCTTATATGATGTTATAGAACTACAATAGTTCCAGTAACAGAGGTAGACAAGCACTATCTCATTAAAACGAAAGGGATTGTACAATTTTTACACATACTGGAGTTATTTTAAATCCAACAATTGCAAGCAGAATAGTTCGTTTAAAAAAAATACAAAACATAAACGGAATGTTATAATTGTGGATTATACTCGTACCAGGTTCACAGAGCTGTTCACGACCTTATTGAACTCTACACCGTCGCTGGTGGCGCGCGCGCTCGGCCGCGGCGGCGTGGACGGGCCCGAGCTGCTGTTGCGACTCATACTAGCTCAGCTGTCCGATCCGTAAGTTATATTATTTAGAGTAGATACATTATATGGAAAACTGTAGGTATACTAATATTTACTGATATGATTCCTTGCATATTCTTGTGGCTATTAATATTATTTACTTCCAAAATGGTGTCTCTGTTAAAATAAGGAATATGCGAAATTGTTTTTATGTCCTTAATTTGTTCAATTACAGCTTCTTAACACTAGAAAATATTTATTTATTTTATTTATATTATAATATAACATCATAATGAAAAGAATGTGATATTTAATGTCAAAATACACATTAATTCTCATATAAGAATGATAACATTTGAAACAGGCGCCATCTTCTCTGCATCTCAGTGCGCATATTGACGTCAAAATATTGTCCGAGTCGTGGTTAACGTGGAGAATAATACCAAATTTCGTGATTCTACGCCAACGGGAACGACCATATAGGTTTTCGAACCAAAACCTATAGGTTATAAGGGAAAATTCGGAAAAAAGAAAGTTGGAACATTTTGACATTCGTACTAGGACACATGCAGAATGCTTTACGCTATAATGATCGTTAGCGAGTGTTAGGTTAGGGCGTGTAGAGTTTCATGTCGTGCGGTGTTCCACAGGGATCGGTCTTGGGACCGCTCCTGTGGAACATCGGATACGACTGGGTGCTGAGAGGCGAGCTCCCGTCGGGCGCCGACTTGACGTGTTATGCGGACGACACGCTTGTCACTGCCCGGGGGAGTTCGCACAGGGAAGCGACGTTGTTAGCCACGGCTGCGGTGTCACAGGTGGTGAACCGCATCCGGCGCCTGGGCCTGGAGGTGGCCCTGAACAAGTCGGAGGCCATGGTGTTTCATGGCCCCCGACGGGCGCCGGCGCCGGGATCACACATCGTGATCAGTGGGGCCCGGATAGCTGTCGAGTCCACCATTAAGTACCTAGGATTGGTGCTCGACAGCCGATGGGAATTCGGACCCCACTTCCGGCGGCTGGCGCCCAAGCTGATGGGTGCAGCGGGCGCGCTATCAACGTTGCTTCCCAATTTGGGGGGCCCGAGCGCCGCCTGTAGGCGGTTGTACGTGGGGATCGTGCGATCCATGGCCCTTTATGGGGCCCCTGTGTGGGCGATGGACCTGGCGGCCGGAACACTCGCTACTCTGCGCAAACCGCAGAGGGCGATGGCCGTCAGGGTCGTCCGCGGGTATCGCACGATTTCCTACGAGGCGGCTTGCGTCCTGGCCGGATCCCCGCCCTGGGACCTAGAGGCGAAAGTACTCGCGTCATTGTATAGATGGCGCGAGGAAGAGCGGGCACGGGGCTCGAGACCGGCGCAGCGGCAGATCGCGCTGCGCCGAGATGAGCTCCGTAAGGTCCTGGTGGCGGAATGGCGGCAAAGGCTTCTGCGCCCTGCCGCCGGCCTCGCTACCGTCGAGGCGATCCGGCCAGTACTCGACGTCTGGCTCGGGAGAAGGCACGGCTCCCTGTCATTCAGGGTGACGCAGGTGCTGTCGGGGCACGGCTGCTTCGGCAAGTACCTGTGTCGCATAGACAGGGAGCCGGACGCTCGGTGCCACCACTGCGTCCATTGCGGGGAGGACACGGCGCAACACACGCTCTCGGAGTGTGTAGCTTGGGAGGAGCAGCGCCGTGTCCTCACAAATGAAGTTGGAGGCGATCTGTCGCTGCCGGCCGTAGTACGGAGGATGGTCGGCAGCGCAGAGTCGTGGGACGCG
The DNA here is from genome assembly GCA_932294365.1 of Diachrysia chrysitis. Taxonomy (NCBI): domain Eukaryota; kingdom Metazoa; phylum Arthropoda; class Insecta; order Lepidoptera; family Noctuidae; genus Diachrysia; species Diachrysia chrysitis. The sequence goes on along the minus strand of OW028652.1, from coordinate 11,652,902 downwards.
GTGGTGTCCTTCTGCGAGGAAGTGATGTCGCAGAAGGAAGCTGCGGAACGGGAAAGGGAGATCTCGACTCCCTTCCCGGGCCGCAGAAGGCGCACCGGGCGCAGGGGAAGGGCGGATAACGCCCTTTTCCGCCCCCCATAAATGGGTCCAGGGGCGAGGGACTTGGGGAAGTCCCCGGCCCCTATTCGATGGACCCGAGGCGGAGGCGCGCGCGGGTGTCGGCGCGCGCCTCTGAGACGATGCACGGGGTAGTTAACGCCTCACTACCCCGTGCAGGAGACGAGGCCCGGACTGACCGGGCCGGCACTAGTGCGGGGCTGCGGAAGAATTTGGATTCCCGCGGCCCCGCGCGCACGTGCGAGGAGACACCGGGGGGTTTTAGCCGGTAAGAGTCCGGCACGCCCCTCCGCCTCTCCCCAGGCGGAGGAAGTCCATGAGGATTTCCCCCCGTCAAAAAAAAAAAAAAAAAAAAAAGGGCGTGTAGAGTTAGGAGCTTGGCTCTCCATTAGATCCTATAACTTTTTAACAGTGCAAGCACTAGGCTAGGCACCTACTCTTCTTGGCGTTACTTTACATGAAAATGTTTTGTTCCAAAAAAAGTCCATGAGATCTGGAATTACGTAGGTAAAATCGCGGAACGCTGCTAATTGATTATATTCTTTTATGGGTTTGTTGTGTGGTACTAGGAACAGCAGCCCGGGGCTGGTGTGCGCGTGGCTGCGGGCGGCGTGGCGGCCGCAGTGTGGCGCCGGCGCCGGCGCGCTGCTGGACGCCGCCGCCGCCGCTACCAGGCTCTGGCCGCATCTGGATGCGTATGCTGCGGCCTTGCTGCAGGTACACAGTGCTATAGGTGGTTGTGGGTACCGGCAGCAGCAGCGCCGGCGCCTAGAATGGGATTAATTCGGAAACTTACTGATTATAAACACTCTCGTCCCATTCATAACTTGCCGGAGTTTCTTCGGATTTCTTTAGAGCCTTTGCGCGGTTGCGGCGGGCATGAATATCTCGCCGTACCTCTTCTAGAAAAGGTGTGGTAGTAAAACTTCTACCCCTCACTTCTACAGATGTGTTACTTCGCGTCCTTATCTTCCGTGGCCTGTCAGCTAATTGGGTGACGAGCCCATCCGATCAATCTCTTCTACTGTCAATCAACTGCCTTTCAGGAGGACAATGCACAGGAGCATTTAAACACTGCAGTCCGCAACGCTTCAACCGCTCCGCTTCTCTGCGAGTGCTTGTTACGAGCTTGGCACGCAATACGCGAGGTGAACACCAGCATTCTGCCGCGCCTGCTGGCCGCGCTGCACCAGCAGAGGCTCGCGGGACAGAAGGCGCACGTGGACAACGCGCTGCAGGTACCATCATCAACAACCATCATGATCATCACCAACAATCTTTATCATCAGTCCTCACCATAATTTTACCCCGTTACGAAAAGTGTGATCGGGCGAGTCGAACGGAAATTGAGAGGGAGATATAAGTTAGAGAGATAGATAGAAAGAGAGAGTTAAGTTTTGTTTATTACTGTAGGGGCAAGAGAGAGATAGAGGTGCGAGCACACATTTTCTTTCTCTCTTTCTCACATAGCCAGTTACTTTTCGTATAAAAAGAAGAAGAAGATGGTCTAAAACCAAACTGAAGTACAACTTCAGAAGGACACTCGTTTTTTTCCTGTTAATTTTTTTGTTAGTTCTGTGCGACCTACAGTTTAGTATAGTATAGTAAGTATTGAACCAAAACCCTATTGAGGCTTTTTTTTCACATCATATGCAGTTAGTTATGCAGCTACAAATAAGAGTGAAATATGAATGCATTGCATAGTTACTATTTACAGGATGTCACTTGGCAAGGTAAAGTTCATCGACTGAGGCTTAGGTCCAGCAGGTCTCTCAGAACTTATATAAACTCCTGTCATACCTGTGTGTGTGTATTGTCATTTTATATTTCAATAAGTGTGAGTATTCTAGAAAATCGGCGCCAGCATAACTTCGGAAGAGCTGGTCATATACCGCACAGCGAATGCGGCGCTGGTGGCCCCTATGAACCACCCGTCACACCTGACGCTGTGGAGGCTTCTCATGCATCTGTATCTGCAGAAGCCGCCGGGGGATATGTATGTAGCATAATGTTTTAAATTAATTTAAAAAATATTGATAAACATCACACGCATTGCTCTGAACTCACATTAAGTAGATAAAGCACTTGTGTTATGCAATCTGAGACAACGAAAACCCAGATCGGAGACAATGCAGAAAAGTGGTTTTCTACATTGACTCGTCCGAAGATTGTACCCGGGACTTCAGAGCTAGCGACACCTTAATACCGGTGTATACGCCACTCGACTACGGAAGTCTTCAAAATCTACATACACTTTTTACATAATATTGTTCAAGATACAAATAGTCCATTTTATTTTCAGGTTATCACCACCCCTAGGCCCTCAATTCTTCAGTGGCTTAATAAAATCGCGAACACTAGGGCAAATAAAAAAAAGATTAAAAGAAACTATAACGTATCACCACAGCGAATGTGATTCGCTCAAAATAGAACACAAATCTGTGGATGTTACAGATCCACAGACTAACAATGTAATAGAGAAGGCAAGTCCAGTTCAAGAAGATGATTTTCTCTTCCCGGCATTGAAGTTAGAGGATTTGGTTGGAGGAGGCGAGTCCAGTGTCTTAGAGGACATTGGAGAAGAGAGTGGAAGTAAAGAGTCCAGTCCGAGTAGGGAGGCCAATGATTTGAAGAGGGATATGGCATCTATGATTGCTTATCATGCAGCCGCTGCCAAGTAAGTAGCATGTAGTACTTTGAGTTTTTCTCTAAAACCTTTTCAACTAAGAATATAAGCTGAGGAATTGGTTGAATAAAATTACGGAACAGTTTCACTTAGGCTTGGCACAAACGGGCTACTGGTGGCCAGCGACACACTTCTTCATATATTTGTGGCGAGTAGACTACACGACTTGCTACATCAGACAACATTTGTGCTCGTTTGCGCCGAGCCTTATTGTTTGATGTTAGAAATTTATAACATGAATAAATCTCACAATAAGCTCTTAAAAAATATTTTTATATATTTTTTCTACTCTTATCAGGATGTTAACGGAGTACTTGGGTTGGCTCGAAGCGGGCGAGCAAGTCCGGGCTGAGCCGCACTACGCAGATATTGCCAGATATATTCCTGAGCGTGTAAGTATTACATCAGTAAGAAAGTAAAGCTGTAAGTCGTGGCAAGAAATGTATATTTGTAATAACTTTCGTGAGGAGTATTCATAATTATTTAGAAAATACGACGGTTTACTTACACAAATTTTCGGGATCGCCAGACTAGTTTTACTCGCGGCGGTGGGTTCGCGAGTGATCCCGAAACTGTGACCCCGTGAGTTAACCGTCGTATTTTTTTTATAATTTATATACACACACAAAATCATAAGAAACAACATTATACAACTGTACATAATAATGTTATAAAACATCATCATATGTTGCTACCAGGCTCTAGACGTGGCGTGGCAGCGCTGTGTGCCGCGTCCTGCAGCGTCTGCGGAACTAGACAGCTTCCCCTTACCGACGCCGCGCCCGCCGCCCGACACATCACCTCCCGTCACTCCCTTCAACGTCGCTGTCGACACTATACTGAATATTAAAGACCGCTCAAGGAACAGGTATGTGATGTATACAAGAAAAAAATGCACACGTGCTGACCCCAAATGATTAGGAACAGAACTGTCCCTCTAGACAAGTGGCATTTCGACAAGCCTTAACGATGATAGAAGTCGCTTAAATGACATTAAATGTATGGAAATGACATTTCGTTTCGATGAGTCACGTGACTTGGACTTGTCACTTCCATACATTTGAACGAATCTATCAGCGATATCGCTTGTCGAATTGCACTTGTCTAGGGGCGCAGGAAAATTAGACGATAATTGTTAGGCTATTTCTCTCGGCTTCCTTTCGTTTAAATGTCGGTTATCGCGAGAAATAGTAGTATATTTATAACCAACTCCAAGGCTATTAGTTAAGCTGTCTAGCTGCAGTAAATAACAATCAGAAAGAAACGACACCATGTACAAAACCCTGATGTTATGTTATATGCAGTTGTTATTCTGTTGGCAGACGCAAAAGGATCGTTCTCCAGACGCCTATGCCACGCATAGACTATACAGACTCAAGAGCTCTTCTATCCGTCCTTGACAAACATCTGACAGACGTGGAAACACTTGCACAGTAAGTTTATTTAAATAAATAGTACTGACTTTCAGATTTGTACTACATTATATTTTCATTGCCTTATCACAGGATACCTTTTCACCTCATAACTATGCCCACATAGGCAGTCGGTCTATGTATGATCCAAAACTAATGTATATATCCTTATGTACCTACCACCTAAGTTCACATTGTGGAATGCAATAAACGTATTGAGTATTGAGTATAATATTAATATTCGACTGAATCGGGTTAGATAGCCCTAAACCAGTTCAGGAAATAGGTATGCAGAAAAATTCCATCCATGTATAATTATATTTTGAGCCATTCATATATTTAATAATCTTTCCATTAAAAGACTACTGTTTTAATACATTTACTGTGCACTAAGCTATTAATGGTATTGCTCAAGTTGTTTGCCGAGAACTATACTTTATTCAACAGAGAGTGGCACTCAGAGTTGACTCGTGTGGAGACCCTAGACTCCAAACTGTGGGAGCTTGTGGTCGGCCTGCGCGTTAACAGACAATTGCCGGCTGTGCGTAAATCCTGCGCTAACAAGTGTAAAAGTATCATTTTTGTGATACCGGTACGTACCTTTTTTTTTTTTTTTTTCTTTCTTTCTATCTGCTTCTTTCCTCTTTTTCTATCTCTTTATATTTACTTTAATGGATACGTGTAAATTTTACAAAAAAAATGGACATTTCATTTCAACGACGGCGGCACCTTTATTTTTCTAATCTATAAACATCAATAATCATCTTAGGATTATGTGAGATTACAAATAACTGAATTTCATAGCTATCTGATAAAAAAGTGTATTTAGTAATAGTGGGTTAAGGAAAAAAGAACCTAAGTTTGACTTTTACACTAAATAAATCTCTGACACCGTGACACCACAACCAGGAGCAAGAGTCATGCAGATCGGAGGAGGCTGAGCGTCGAGTGAAGGAGAACAGGCTCGGCGCCCGCACAGCGCTGCAGCGGCTGGCGCGCGTGCGCCCGCGCCCCGTCCGCACCGCCGCCGCGCTCTACAACATCATCCGGTAAAACCTTTATTTATAACAAAACGGTTTACTTACGTATATTCACTACCCCGACGATAAAACAACGCTTCTCCAAGAAGCATTCGAGTTAGCTAGCAGTAGCAATACAAAACACAACCGCCGTATATTACGTCCTCGCCGGCGAGGCCCGTCGCGTGTAAATAATTGTAACGTAAATGTTACCCCCCCGTCCCTAGATCAAGCTGGCCCGAGCCAGCCAAACAAGCAATAAAAATATGTCCTTAAATAATTAACACTTAGATCCAGCCCTCCCTTGCTGTTTTTGCCTTAAGATTGTTAGCAACGCACTAAGTCGAGGTCCGAACGCCACAGGGGGTGCCCTTAGTGAACGTTGTTGACGTAGTTAGTTTTTCTATTGCTCTGGCTGGAGGCCCTTAGGGTTCTCGCCAAAAGTCCGGTGAAGCAGTCAAAGCGTGCGCTCAGGCTAACCGCGTAAATCTCTTCCAAAAAAAAAAAAACGTTTATTCACTTGATCGCCCGACTAGTTTCAGACTCAATAGGAGTCCCTAATCAGGAGCTGACGCGGTGGCGGTGGTGTCGCGAGTCGAACTGTTTTGTGTCGACTCGCCACATGAATAAACGTGAGTAAACCATTTTGTTTTAAATAATTATGAGTACTCCTCACGAAAGTTATTATACGGTAATACCTTTGCTCATACTGTGCTATTCAACATCTTTATATTGCCAAAAAAGCTCCTTCCTAAAGAGACACTCGGTTTATTCAACTAATACCACTTTCTTGCCTGCGGTCCTAACCGCGTGGGTGTCGATTATCGTGGCAAAGAGTAGCCTATGTCCTTTCTTTCGATCCAAGCTTACCTTTCACCAAGTTTCATCCGTAACAGACAGACAGACAGTAAGAGTCAGAGTTAAGTTCGCATTTATAATATTAGTTTGGATGGGATGCACAAAACTGTACTCATATCACACTCAAATATTAACATCAACATTACAAAAACATTCACAGGAACCTCACTTAACATTTAGGTCGAATGTTTGCTCAAATGTTAAATACCCATATCAGCCAAGCGTCTATATCTCAATCGGTATGGTCCCTGCAAGCACCCCCTAACCATTATTAGTCATATTTCTTCTGCCTCGCTCTTTCGTTATTTTATTCTTATTCACTCATCTTTTTTTAAATTCATAATTAGAGCCTATATATTTGTCCTCGACAGGAACATTACCAGTAACGAAGCGGCCATGCGCGTAATAGAGCGCGTGTGGAGCTGCGGAGGCGCTCCGCACTGCGAGACCTGTCCGCCCACCAAGCAGCTGATTGTATCACTAGTGAACGAACTGGCTGAGGTAACCTATACTTCCAAAAAACCACACCTTTAACTTAGTTGTCTGACGTTTTAGAGCTAGGAATCTTCGAGAACTTTTAAGAACATCACTGAAAATACTTTCTTCGTGGCCTAGAACTGGTTCGGATAAATTCAATTGCTATTGATCATCATGATAAGGGGAAGAGACAGAGAGAAGACTAAAGTTATACAAGAAGATAACATCATATATTTATTAGTGAATAGAAAGAAGTCCGAAAAATAAAGATGTTTTACGGGCTTACGGCAACTGGTTAAATTGCCGTAAGTAAATAAATAAAAGTCTGGCTTAAATAAAAGTCTTATACGCAGAAGTAGGCTATATGCGGCTAAAAGTGATGGCGTTTTTATTATAGGTATAATTACACTAGTAGTTTAATAAATAACCTGCCCCCCTAGACAAGTGGCAAGCGTTAACGATATTAGAAATCGCTTAAATTACATTAAATGTATGGAAATGATATTTCGTTTCGATAAGTCACGTGACTTGGACTTGTCACTTCCATAATTTGAACAATTCGATTAGCGTTATCGCTTGTCGAAATGTCACTTGTCTAGGAGGGCTGCTGTCTCTGAGTCTTGAGAGTTGTGGATTGTGTCGAATCTGCTCATGATCGTTCAATTCAATGGTCGTTATTACTCTTATGCACATACTTTGTTCCACACTGTAATTACTCGTTGGTAGGAAGTGTTTTAAGGTTTTCCGCCGAGATTGAGAATGGTGTGTGTGGTCCGCAGCGCTGGGTGCGCGCGGACGGGCGCGCGTGCGTGGCGCTGGTGCGCGCGTGGAGCGGGCGCGCGCGCGCCGGCCTGCAGCAGCAGCTGTGCGGCCCGCTGCTGGCGCCGCGCGCGCTGGCGCCCGACCACTGGGCGCAGCTCTACGCCGTCGTGCTGGGCTCGCCGCTGCCCGACCACACCGTCTTCAGCTACCTCTCCAAGGTCACACACACTGCCACGGCGGACATTTAACACTTATAGGCTTAGTTCATTCACGAATGAACTATACTGGCATAAACATATTAAAAATTAATTTTAAGCAGCAATAAATTATGGGAATAAATCTAAACTCTTATTTTTTCTCCATATTATCCAAAATTCATAATGCATAAAATCCAAATGAATCTTTCATATTTTAGTCTACTCAGTTTGAATGCTATCTATGCCAACAACTACAAATCATTTGCACATATGTACAAAGAAAACTATTTGTTTAAATAATACAGATATCAAAGTGAGTATTATAATAATAATTTAAGCACTAACACTTCTTTCTTCTTACAGTTTGAAATGACCCGCTGGGCACAAAATATCGACAAAAACCAACACAAAGAGCTCCTCGAATCTTTGATACGCGCCGCCCAGCGGTGGGGCATGGACCCGCCTGCTGAACACAGCATGCTGCTGGAGATGATAGGCATGCATACCGCCATACTGGTGCATACCCAGGAGTACTGCAGCCATGTGATCAGATGCTCGCATGCATCGGTCAATAGGACGCTGCCGCCGAGCCACTGGGAACATGTTAATAGGGCTGTCGCGGCTAACGCCGAGCCGATTAGTATAGATGATGTGAGTAACTTGTGTATATTAATTATATATCACGACTATGCTCGTATGGATTTGTATTTCTTTCAAATCAATCAAATCATTTATTTTTGGAACTAGGATAAAAAAATCATCACTTTTACAAGTCACATATAACATTTTTTTTGAGCTCGCTGGATTTGATCTTTCCTAACTGGCTACCCTAAGAAGAAATGTCGAAACAACTCAGGGGTCAACCTCTTTTAAAGTCCAGACAATCATTGTACTTAAAATATCGTGTAAATAAATGCATTGTATGTATTTTCTGGATTGGCCTTTTGAAGAAAGACCCAGTTCGACCTGAACAAGCCTGTGCCAACAAGTGGCAAGAGTGCCCTTTTATTAGTCTCTATGTCCAAACGTAAATTATTTAGCGTTCCAATTAAGACACGTTAAAATATCACATACCTTCACATACCTACTAACTAACTTTTGCTAATTAACCATACTAACTTTTGTTAGCGATATAGTTAAGACCAGGAAAGTTTGAAGACTTTCTCCAGATTCCAGGCTTGATATTTTTTTTTTATTTCGATTTTATTAAAATGACGTAATGTTGAACAGTTGAACACTCTCCTGCGCATGCTGGGCAAGCTGTGGTGGGACGCTCGGCAGAGCAACGCGGCCGGCGCGCGCTCGCCGCATGCTGTGTACGCGCCGCACGTGGCCAGGCTGCTGCACTCGCTGCAGCGGGCCTTCGTCGCTGCCGCCATTAATAACTCTTACGAACCTTCTAGAAGTGAGTATTGACCAGTTAATCATAAATGTGGACCACATCACATATATAAACCTCAGGCAGGACTCGAACCTGCGACCGCTGGCATGACGCGCCAGTCGCGTTGTATTTCATTACAAATATTCGCTCCGTTAATGCGTAACAAATAATTAAAATAATAAACATCACATACATTGCTCTGAACCCAAAGTAAGTAGCTAAAGCACTTGTGTTATGGTATTAAAAGACAACGAAACTACCACAAACACCCAAACCCGAGGCAATTAAGATAAGTGATTTTCTACATTGACCGGGGATCGAAACCGGGATCTCAGAACTAGCAACACCTTGAAAACCGGTGTGTACGCCACTCGACCACGGAGGTCGTCAAAGTTGGCCAATGATCAACATACATGGTCTGCTCGATCTGTCGTCCGCCCGCGCGCTCCCTCCCGATCGCTTTTTGTTCTTTCGCTCGTTCCAAGCAGTCGGACTGCTTTAAGCTTATATGCTCAACCTTTGATATTGTAAATTATCTATTGTGCTATTTGTCTGTATAGGTATTTTCTTCTCTGGCACTAAAATTATAATGCTTTTAAGACATAAATGGGGTCAAAGGTACTTATAAATGTCCCGGATATTAGTCCTAGAATTTTTACGCGTATTTAATTAGTATTAGCCTAAATCAAAATAAATATAACTGATTATTCTCTATTGACTAGTATAATCAATAATACCAATATTAGATTGGACTCCGTTTATACGTTTCTTGCGTAATTTAGTATGAATGTTAAATACACGATACACTAAATGACAGTACTGCCGCTAAGATATCAGGGATGCCAGACTGGTTTCCGGCCCAAAAGGACCACTTAATTATGAACTCATTAGGCGTCGGATTTTGACAAGAGTAATTTTTAAAAATGTTGTTGGTCAAAAGTTGCGTGGGACACGTGGGCAACTCTGCTATACTCGTGGAACCCCTGGATCCTGCCGTACCCGGCGCCGCCTATCCTGCTGTCCGTGCTAGACCAGGACACCTACACGCCCATGCTGAGGCATTTCGTGGATATCGTGCACCAGGTCATGATGGACTGTCCCGGTAAGTATTATAAGAAAATTTGTATTTATTACAGACGCAGTTTTCTTAGATGTCCAATATTATGTTAAATCAAATGTCTCCAGTGTGTTTGAATGATCTAAACACGACCAACTAATTGGGAATTTTCCATGAGATTTGATAGGTGATTAGGTTGATTGGTCTTTCAGATACCGGGGTCTCTTTATATTTAACTTTTTTATTGTTGTGTGTAAAAGGTCGCAAATGCTTCTAGCTAAGCCTGTGGAGTAAACGCGCTAGCAGCGTACTCTGTAAAGCTAATGATGATGGTGATGAAGAATTAAATATTATTAAAAGGAAACGATTGATTCTATAAACTGACCAGTATATTATTATTAGATTGTATTCGACGTCACATTTGCAATATTTTTAAAGGCCAGCGACGCCATAATTATTATTTTACGATTATACAATTCAAGGCTCGGTACAACGAGAATCGCGCGCGCCGCCATGTTTTTTTCCACGACCATCGACTATGGACTCTTTTGCCGCGCATTAGTGATGTCAATATAGTCGCTAGTGTTGGGTTATTTAGTAAGATTAATGTTTCCGTCTAACAATTTACAATATTAATAACCTGATCATCTTGTAGGAACGGAGATTCACTTGCTCCAAGCGATATTCGAGTGGTGCATAGAAACCTACGAGGTGTGCTTATCCAAGCCCAACTTACAAGAGAGTCGCGTACAAGCGGCGGCCCTACTCTCAGAGACCGCCAAGCTGCCGTGGAGCGAGCACCAGTGGTTCTACGGGAAGTGCTTGATGATTGCACTAAGGGTTAGTGTGAACCTACCTTTTTAACCAAGGAAATGATTTCGTACGCTAAGTCTGACGTTGAAGGAACGCAAACGTCCAACATTCGCTAGTGACACAGGTCGCTCATATGCGCGCAATTATTTTGAGAAGTTTCTCGCGCTTTGATGTCTGTTTAAAACCGACACAGCTTGGAAATGAAATCTTCTGCAAATGTCGTCATACACTTGTGGGTTTGCGTATTCGTGGGAATGTCAGTGGCATTTTTTTATATTCGTGACCTAAGAGCCGCACACACCATGCGCCCGAGCACTCGGGGTGTCGCGCCGTATCGTATCGTTGTCAGCTCCGGTGTCACAGCAAGGACACCCCTTCCCGTATTGCTCCGCGGGGCGCATTGCCAGAACATACAGTATTTTGTGTATATCTTTGACGTTCACACGGTACGTTCCGGCGACGCTTATTGAATCGTAAATTAGGTGATAGCTAAGACTGTGTGTGTGTTTGTACCAGATATGCGTGAGCACCGACAAGGACTTGACGTCGTGGTGCTGTGCGTGCTGGCGCGGCACCACGGCGCAGACGCTGCAGACGCACTCGCCGCTGGCGCTGCCGCTGCTGCCGCTGCTGCTGCACCTGCTGGCCGCGCCCGCGCTGCCGCACGCGCCGCAGGTACCGTGAGCACCGACAGGACTTGACATCGTGGTGCTGTGCGTGCTGGCGCAGACGCTGCAGACGCACTCGCCGCTGGCGCTGCCGCTGCTGCCGCTGCTGCTGCACCTGCTGGCCGCGCCCGCGCTGCCGCACGCGCCGCAGGTACCGTGAGCACCGACAGGACTTGACATCGTGGTGCTGTGCGTGCTGGCGCAGACGCTGCAGACGCACTCGCCGCTGGCGCTGCCGCTGCTGCCGCTGCTGCTGCACCTGCTGGCCGCGCCCGCGCTGCCGCACGCGCCGCAGGTACCGTGAGCACCGACAGGACTTGACATCGTGGTGCTGTGCGTGCTGGCGCAGACGCTGCAGACGCACTCGCCGCTGGCGCTGCCGCTGCTGCCGCTGCTGCTGCACCTGCTGGCCGCGCCCGCGCTGCCGCACGCGCCGCAGGTACCGTGAGCACCGACAGGACTTGACATCGTGGTGCTGTGCGTGCTGGCGCAGACGCTGCAGACGCACTCGCCGCTGGCGCTGCCGCTGCTGCCGCTGCTGCTGCACCTGCTGGCCGCGCCCGCGCTGCCGCACGCGCCGCAGGTACCGTGAGCACCGACAGGACTTGACATCGTGGTGCTGTGCGTGCTGGCGCAGACGCTGCAGACGCACTCGCCGCTGGCGCTGCCGCTGCTGCCGCTGCTGCTGCACCTGCTGGCCGCGCCCGCGCTGCCGCACGCGCCGCAGGTACCGTGAGCACCGACAGGACTTGACATCGTGGTGCTGTGCGTGCTGGCGCAGACGCTGCAGACGCACTCGCCGCTGGCGCTGCCGCTGCTGCCGCTGCTGCTGCACCTGCTGGCCGCGCCCGCGCTGCCGCACGCGCCGCAGGTACCGTGAGCACCGACAGGACTTGACATCGTGGTGCTGTGCGTGCTGGCGCAGACGCTGCAGACGCACTCGCCGCTGGCGCTGCCGCTGCTGCCGCTGCTGCTGCACCTGCTGGCCGCGCCCGCGCTGCCGCACGCGCCGCAGGTACCGTGAGCACCGACAGGACTTGACATCGTGGTGCTGTGCGTGCTGGCGCAGACGCTGCAGACGCACTCGCCGCTGGCGCTGCCGCTGCTGCCGCTGCTGCTGCACCTGCTGGCCGCGCCCGCGCTGCCGCACGCGCCGCAGGTACCGTGAGCACCGACAGGACTTGACATCGTGGTGCTGTGCGTGCTGGCGCAGACGCTGCAGACGCACTCGCCGCTGGCGCTGCCGCTGCTGCCGCTGCTGCTGCACCTGCTGGCCGCGCCCGCGCTGCCGCACGCGCCGCAGGTACCGTGAGCACCGACAGGACTTGACATCGTGGTGCTGTGCGTGCTGGCGCAGACGCTGCAGACGCACTCGCCGCTGGCGCTGCCGCTGCTGCCGCTGCTGCTGCACCTGCTGGCCGCGCCCGCGCTGCCGCACGCGCCGCAGGTACCGTGAGCACCGACAGGACTTGACGTCGTGCTGCTTTTTATCTGGATTTAACGGTGCTATTTACTTGGGTATCACGGAATACGAATTTAAGCAAGTCTGGGCCAACCTAAATAGTCCTTAAAGTTAACAACCTCTTGCCACAAAATAAGGATGTGCTGATTTTAATTGAACTATACATATGTTGTGTTATTCTACTTCATTCTTTTTGCGTTTATTCGTGCTCAAATTTATCGCCCTACATCGCTACGATTTAGTTCAAGTTGTTTACCGAAAACATCATTGTTTCTTTGTCAACATCACGGCAAGATCAACTCCTATATTCTGAACATTATGTAAACCGTATTTTCTTCGTTGACAGTTTTATGAAGAAGGCTGCAAGATTCCCTGGTCGCTGCTCCCGCAGGAGGCGCTGGACGAAGCGCTGGACCGCTACTTCACGATGCACCACAACCCAACTCTGCCCTACCATGAATTACCACACTTCAGGTATTACACCTCATATTTGTTGATATTAAATGTAAATATCAGAGTTTGTTTGTATTACTAGTGGGATTTGAAGTATTATTTTTGCGTTTGAAAGCCAAAGGTTATTAAAAATGACATTAAGCCTTTGGGAGCTGAAAAAAGGTTAGTAAAGCATGAGTTGCAGCTACTTACGGTAAAGTTACCGAACGAAAACATGATACGGTTCGTAACATGGTTTTTTTTACACATAATTGGCCTATTGTGTTATGAGCATGTTACGTAATTTGTCTATCTTACAAAAATAGTTCTAGTTTCCATAAAAATCGTAGTATTATTAAGAGAAGTATTTTTGGTTCATTTGTTCTCTTAAATAATGACTATGCAGTTAGAATGTACACGATGTGTCCCCAGGATAATCCTGCTAGCGTGCGAGCTGGTGAGCGCGGAGGAGGCGGGCGGCGTGCGCGCGGGCGCGGCGGGGCGCGTGCGGCGCGCGCGCGGCGTGGCGGCGTGGGCGCGCGGCGCCGCCCAGCCCGCGCTGCACGCGCACGCGCCCGCCTTCTGCACGCGCCTGCTCTCCATTATTGCTGACCTAGGTGACATACTTTTATTCAAACGTTCTAACATTTATTCTCTCAAAACTACCATTTTGAAGATTTTAAGTATAAATATAACGTATAGTCTTTCGTAACTCTCTGTAACTAATTCAGGTCCTGTAACACCAGTCTGTTAAACTTTGGTCTATACAATTTAAAAGACCGATTGTTTACATTTCTACTTTGTAGCTGTGGTTTTAATGAAAATTACTCTTACTTAATTATTTAGAATAAAACGGTTTACTCACGCATATTCTCGGAATCGCCCGACTAGTTTCAGACATCAGCTCATGATTAAAGATTGCTATTGAGTCTGAAACTAGTCGAGCGATCCCGAGAATATCTAAATAATTATGAATACTCCTTACAAAAGTTATTATACAAATACTCTTACTTATTTTTATAAATTTGTTTCAATACATAAAAGCCTTAGTTTAGCTATTGTATAAATGGACTGTTTTTTATTTCAGAACCGTTTCTACAGGACTCCCCTGATGAACTAGAGGAGCTGCTGAGTCGCGCAATCGTCATTATGTGCATAGAACCTGCAGCTGCAGCCGCACTACCGGTAACTATTAGTACTATTATAATAATACATTTGTATATGTTTTAATGCATTTTAGATGTGGAAAACAAACGATCGAATTTATTAAAGTTGATTTGTGGCGACATTTCACGTAGGCGTTGACGTCATAGTTATAGTGATAGCAATGGAAAAAATACAACTTTGCTGCATACAAGGCATATTTGTTCCGAGCAATGGCGATGTTTTTTGACGTGATAACGTCTTTAAAATCGTTTTAGTCGGGTGACATGTTCAGAAACTTGTGTCACACCAAAACCTCACGAGCGCGATCGCAGGTATAACGAGGGAGAGACGGACCGATCTCCCGTCTCATCTCGAGCGCTGCCAGTCATTCCGTGAAACTTTTTATTTTTATTTTTATTTTTATTTTTATTTTTATTTTTATTTTTATTTTTATTTTTATTTTTATTTTTATTTTTATTTTTATTTTTATTTTTATTTGGATTCGGTCCCCACGCTCAAGGCCCGCGTTAGAATCTATGCAATAGCTCAATAAGTACAAAAATCACTAAGTTTAAAAAACTGAAATCTTGGTGACCCAGACCAGAACCAGCTCCTCCACGCTGGTGGCGCTGCAGTCACTCGAGATGTTATTGTTATTATGAGAATATCATGTAATCTTGATATAATCTGAAATAAAACAAGGCTCCAACCTAATACATTCCACTGGATTGTTATCTGTGATAACGTCTTTAAAATCGTTTTAGTCGGGTGACATGTTCAGAAACTTGTGTCATACCAAAACCTCACGAGCGCGATCGCAGGTATAACGAGAGAGAGACGGACCGATCTCCCGTCTCATCTCGAGCGCTGCCAGTCATTCCGTGAAACTTGTCACGCGGAATCCTCACGAGCGGAGGCTGGCATAGCGTTCGAGTGAGTGGACCGATCTTCCGTCTCTCTCACTCTAGCGGCATACAAACGAATGGAGATTTTCTCGTGCGGTTAAGTTTTCGTTGAATGTTTAACAGTGAAACAAACTATGAAAATTTGAAAAAATTGTTATCTTCATTAATTCCTTACTTCCCAAAAACTTATATCACCAATAAGACGTTATCACGTAAACATCTCGATCGTAAACCTACTTTACAAACAACCAATTTTTTTATAATTCATAAATCCTGCTTACATTTGTCTATGTCTTATTTTTCTTTAATTTAAAAGAAAAAAATAGATAACAACGTTTGTTTTGAATATAAATAAATAAATGTGGACATCACATACATTGCTCTGAACATAAAGTAAGCAGCTAAAGCAGTGTTATGGAATTCAGAGACAATGAAGGTAGATACAGACAACAGGGATCGAACCCGGGACCTCAGAGCTGGCGACACCTTAAAAAACCGGTGTATAAGCCACTCGGCCACGGAGGTCGTCTAAAAATATGGTTTGGTATTTCATGCATATTCTCAATGAGCTGTGTGTGTGTGCGAGGTGTGGACGCGCTGGATCCCGCGCGCGTCGCCGCGGCTGGCGGCGGCCAGCGTCACGGCGTCCGGCGCGCTCACCGACTTCCAGTACTTCGCGCCGGTGGCGGACGCGGCCGCCAGGGCACTGCTGTGGACCAATAGTATGCTAATACACACTCGCTGACTCATTTCTTGATTCTTAGTTATATGTTACACTAGCTGTCCCCCGCGACTTTGTTCGCGTGTTTTAGTTTCAACGCTTTTTCATTTTTGCAACATTTTTCATTTATGCTCCGCTCCTATTGGTCGTAGCGTGATGTTATATAGCCTATAGCCTTCCTCAATAAACGGACTATCCAACACAAAAAGAATTATTCAATTCGATTCAGTAGTTCCTGAGATTAGCGCGTTCAAACAAACAAATAAACAAACAAACAAACAAACTCTTCAGCTTTATAATATTAGTATAGATAATCGTATGTGTAAGTTTAAGGCCCGATAATTTCTTAAACTGTTGCTTTTATTTGTTGGGGAAGTTTGTTGCGTGGTTTCTTTTTCCATGTCTTCTTTATTTTTGCACAGCTAAAGAACTTAATAATCATACAAGGTGTTGTCTGTTTGTTTAACCTTCAAAACGTGCTACTTAGTAGTGACTATTGACATTCATGAATTTTAAAAACCTATTTTACTCGGCTGTCCGAGACTTGGGGAAATACTCCTCGAGTTCGCTTTGAGAAAGATAACGGGCTACCGAACTTTTATTATCGACTAGTTAGCCAATGAGATTGGGACAGACGAGAACACTTGCAAACTACCGCGACGTGGTATGTCAACTATCACTGCGCAACGTGTTGCTAATTATGTTTTATTTTAATAGGTGACAGACTGCAAATTAAAGTTACCAAGATACATTTCTTTGACAGTCAAACATAAGTGTAATGTACAAATGCTTGTTGTACTTATGTGTGAGTGTGGCGCGCGCAGGGGGCACGCCGTGGCTGGAGTTCCCCGCGCGCTGGCACGCGTGCGCGTGGCTGGACGCGGCGCGGCTGGCGGCGGCGGCGCGCGCGCACGCGGCCTACCCGTGCGCGCTGGCGCACGCGCGCGACCCCGCCTCCGCGCGCGCGCTGCTCGCCGCGCTGCGCAGCGCGCACCACGACTTGTACGAACTACATTCTACTATACAGGGTTATTTGTAAAACACCGATAACCTTGCAGGACTGTATTACTATCATCATAAACAACAACTTTTGTTCTATGACTTTTTACAAAACACAATACATTTACTAAAAACAAACCTTCAAGATTTCGTTGTCCTATCAAACACATTTCAACTCTGTATTTTGCTGTAGGTACTACCTACGCCTGCCGCGCACTGTCCTCGTAGTAATACTTTTGGGTAAGTAGCTCGCTACGCTACGATTCCCGCCTTTTTACGCAAAAGCCAAATGATACCTACAATCGGATATTTGACATGGAATTAACCTTGATATTTCATGGTACCTACGTACTAAACATCGTAATAAAACAAACTACCATTGACTTCTCACATTTTCTATAAAGCACTTGTTAAAAGTATTTGTTTGTAGATAGACTGAATCCATTCTCCCTTCATACTTAACCAGGCTTAGGACTGGCTACATTAAAGAATAAAATAAAATTAAATCGTATGTAGGTACTTAAATTATCTACCTTCGTAATGTGACGTAAGTTATGTTAACAGGTTCCGGCGCGGCGTTATTGTTTATTAAGGAAACGTTGACAAATCTGACGTAAATAAGCTGTTTTTCGGTACATTTTGCGAACAAACGAAAACAAATCAAACAGAACTAACAATTTATTACCCTAAGTATTCTGTGCCTAAATGCTGTGAGCTTGACAAAGATTGTTCGGGGCGGCGCGGCGCGGCGGCCGGGCGGCGTCCCTTTGAGCCTATTGTTATTGCTACTTATTAGATACCTAAGGAAATGCCCACAAGTGCCGACCCGACCGCAAGGACTAGTTATTAGTATTATTTGAAGACATGAACCTTAACGGGTGGCATTAAGGTTTATTTTATTAGGTCACTAGCTCTATTGCACAGAAAATGTTTTATGAAATGTTAGTCCGCGCGTCAAAGTTTATTTCCTCCTAATTCCCGCACAGGTATCCGTGCGTATGTGTGTGTTAGAGCGGTTTTAATGTAGTGTTGCGATTCGATACCTACCATATTTTGTAAACGCGCGGTTAAAATAACTTATTGTAAACACATTTAGTGCGGTCAATGTCAGTACAAAACTAGGTACCTACCCATTTTTATTTTTTAATGCAGGCGTATTTAGAAAGTGGAATCAGGATAATATTTACAACAATTGAATGAATAAGTATTAAAATCAGTATTTACAAATTATTACCTCTCAAGTTTAAGTCTCGCGGATGTTGGTGAGTATCGCGCACATAGCGTTCAAAATAATCACCTTCACAACCCACACAAAGTCCACACCTAAAAAGTAACTGTTCATTCACTCGCGAAAGCACAGCAGAGTTTGTTTTTATTTGATTAAACGCCCAATTAATCTTTTCAATCAACATGTCGCGGCTTGTGATTACGCGACCCGTGTACACCAATGTCTTTACATGTCCCCACAAATAAAAGTCTAAAGGCGTGATATCTGGGGACCTAGGAGGCCAAGCACGAAGTCCGCCACGTCCTATCCATCGATCAGGATATTTACTGTCTAACAAGTCTCTGACTCGGCGAGCATAATGCGCCGGCGCCCCGTCTTGTTGGAAGTACATACCACGTAAATCGGCGAGTGGTATTTCTTCTTCTAATACCGGTAGCGTTTCGGTAAGAAATTCTTCGTACCTTTCACCGTTCAGTCTATCCAAAAAGATAGGGCCCAGTAATGTGGTATTCACAATTCCCGCCCACACATTCACACTAAACCTGTGTTGGTAATTATGTGGCCTAGGTTCGTGCGGGTTTTCATAACACCATAGATGTTCATTACGTGTATTAAATAAACCCACTCTGCCAAATGTAGCCTCGTCAGTCCATAAAATTGTAGGCCGTACAGCTAAGTACCAGTTGCAAAAAGCGACTCTTGCTGGTTTGTCCGGTTCAGTCAGCTCCTGCGCACGATGAAGGTGGTAAGGATATTTTCCTTCAGCGTGAATGACACTCCACGCAAAGTATTGGCTAACATTGAACCGCCGGGCTGCGTCGTTGGTACTTGCTGCTGGATTTGCTTCGAAGAATTCGACGATACCTTCTTCTTCTCGTACTGCGTGCCTCGGTGGACGACCACTATCCCTGATGGGATTCCGGAATTGCCCGTGATCTCGTAACCGCTGTGTGGCGGCGAGCATTGTTCCTCGGTTAGGTATACGTACGTTCGGGAATCGTATGGCGTATTGGCGACAGGCTTCTGAAACATTGTCATCACACCTAGCTAGCATTCGCACCATTTCCGTGTACTCGACATTTGAATATTGATACGCCATCATGTAAAGATAATTACGTCCGCACTGCCGAATTTCACTGCAAGGACACGTAATGACGCGACGCAAGCGCATCAAAGCGATTGACCGACTGAGGGACGCCGCCGGTAAATAGGTCAAGTTCAAGTGCCCCCGCCGCCCTCACCCCGCTCCCGTCGCTATTGTACTATCGCTTTGCTTTCTTTTGCTTCAGGTAGACTTCGTAACATTTAGAGCGTTTAATTTAAATATTTTTATTTTTGTATGAAAATCTGATGAAATAAAATATGATGAATTTTTAAAAGTCACAGAACAAAAGTTGTTGATTATGATGTTAGTAACATAGTCCTGAGAGGTTGTCGGTGTTTTTCAAATAACCCTGTATATACATATACTATAGGCATATGAAATCACATGAAACTTATCGTGACAGTGCTTTTGCCGATTATAGAGGTTGCGACGGGTTTCTGACTTCGCTATCACTTTGGTTGCAAATACGTTACCTTTAGCTAGTATGTTCAAGTAAGTAAGTTTGTTCAAGTTTTTGACCGACAAAGTTCAGTTCGCTTGTTTTTTAATGTCAAACTCTAGTAGCGCTGGTGTTTTTGACTTGTTACGTTTATAAAACGACTAGATTCCGTTATACGACTGTAATAGGTTTTTGGTACAATGATTGCAACACGATCGATATGTGCGCGCGATACATGTATCGGCGAACGCGGTCCGCAACATGAAATGGAAAATGTTAAAGTTGAGTCGGTGAAGCGATTTCGCAAACAGCCTGTCACGTGGTTTTTACTTTAACATTCAACTTGCAAGAGTCGCGCACGTATCTTAGTCGCATACACTAAGGTTAGCTAGTATTGACCACAGCGTGTACGACGAAGTCATGATCGCGACGTGGATCTGCTACGCGTGCCGCATAGCGCTGACGTTCGCGGAGGACACGGCGGAGGCGCGCGAGTGCCGCGACACGGTGAGCGCGCTGCTGGGCGCCTGGGCCGAGCCCCCGCGCCGCACGCTGCTCAGCATGATCACCAACACCATCTACACCGACAGGCCCTCGCCGCTGTGAGTATCGCCTTACGTACTACACGTGCTCATCTCTCTACTAATCTAGTCGCCTCTCTGAGGTTTATAAGAAACTAGCTGTCCCCCGCGGCTTTGTCCGCGTGTTTTAGTTTTAACGGTTTTTCATTTTTGCAACATTTTTCGTTTATACTCCGCTCCTTTTGGTCGCAGCGTAATGTTATATAGCTTGTAGCCTTTCTCAATAAATGAGCTATCTAATGTAGTTTCTGAGATTAGCGCGTTCAAACAAACAAACAAACTCTTCAGCTTTTTATATTAGTATAGATAAAAAAACTTTTGATTTGAAAAAAAAAGAGTTTCTTGCCAGTTCTTCTCCATAGAAAGGACACTTTGGAACCGCGCACCTAGAGTCATTTAGTTCTGTAACTTTAACGTTAATTAAGCGCCTTTTTGAGGTTTATAAGAAATAAAAAAACTTTTGATTGATTTGATTTGTGTTTTCAAGTTAAGGAGCATTCAATTTACAAAAAATCTCTCTAGATCCAATTTAAAAGTAAACGCGAACGCGGCCTAAATCTGGTCATGTATAAGGAAGAAAGAAACCTTCGATATTTATTAATAAACAAGCTGACATCACTAATTATTTTATTTAGGTAATCTCGTGGATTTTTTTAAAAATAAAACTTTAGAACTTAGATACTTACTCCATTTATTCAAAGGACAACGTAACAGTGTTCTTTGAGAGGTCCGCACTGTCCGACTGTTAGTGTGAATGCTTTGAGCACGGTCCGTGGGCCGTATATGAGTGGTGTATAGTTATAGTGCTGTCAAGTTTTTAGATGTGGCTATTACAATATTGTTAGTTGATTATCTTCGGTAACCAACGTAGAGACTTAATGCTTTAACTTACTTTTCACATTGCAATAACCATAATGCACTAAATTAGAACCTGTTAAACTTATTTTAAGACAGTTAAATGAATCTTCTGAATTAATTAAATAATTGCTTTTCCGCCGATATATATTTTATAGCACCCATTCATATAACATCGAAACTCATCCCCAGACACCGTGTCCTATGCAGCTACGCTCTATGCGTGCTGACCCCTGACCTCAAATCTCGGCGTCAGTTCGAAACCGCGTGCTTGACATCACTGGGCCAGCATTGTGACGTCACGAGCTGGGCCGCCGCGCCGAGCCTCGCCAAGCTCGTACGACTGGCGGCCCGGCTGTGGCCTGCGAGAGACAGGTACTTCCACATAGAAATGGATATGGCTACAGGAAAAATTCGATAAAAAGAAATAATGCGACACTTTAAATTTTAATAAAATTATATCAAGTTCCATTGCTGAACATAAGCTTCTCCCAAATTGCGCCATAACAAACGGTCCGCATGACCAATTTTAACGATATTTGTTTCAAATTGAGGTACCTACACTTCCTGATTTGGTGGAACAAATATCTAAGGACCACACATAACGCGTCCAATAAAATGTAACCAGTATTTGTGTCCAGTGAAATTGTTAAAGATTTATTTCTTGTACTAGACGCCAGTGATATTTATAAATAATTTTAATCACTAAATCCGTCGTCCCGCTATAAAGGACTGAAGGTATCCCTTTTATTCATTACTGAGTGATGAATTTTATAACTCGAAAGTATACACTATTTAATGTAAATTTAACTGTATGTGTATGGAAATAAAGGATATATTTGTTGTAACTTAGATTCGGTATATACAGGTAGGTCGCGCCACGGCTAGCGTGGAGCAGCGGTCTTTTGTAATATTTTCATTAACTGCACGGATAGCCGAGTGGTATACGTCACTACGTCAATTACCACTGTGCGCGACGTGCTGCGGGTTCGATCCCCGCATGGGGCAAGCATTTGTGTGATCCACAAATGCTTGTTCTAAGTCTGGGTGTTCTTTGTGTATTGCATGTATTTGTTAAACCCCCGCGATACAAGGATTAAATTACTTAGTGGGGAGTCGTTTAAATTTATTAAAATTGTCTAATTGTAATAAATGTTCTAATTGTTATAGATGTAAGAAAATGTGGCTTTCCTTATTCTTACTCCTTCTTTATTCTTTTTTCTCTTTTTAACTGTAAATATAAATGTGGCAGCTCCGCCTCAATACCCAAACTCTTTCGTAGTGACATAAAATTTAAAATACAAGGAGGATTAGATTCTCTTTTTCATTAAATGAAAGTTGATATTCTTGTCTGTTGTCTGTTCTTACTTCTTATTTGTAGCTCAATACTTACTTTTTTATATTAAAATTAAAAATATACGTAATTAAGATTATATTTATTTAGAGAAACTATTAATATACTCGAAAAAGACTATATATTTTTATTTTTATATGACCATTGTGTAAATATATTTAGTTGGTTTGTTTGAAAAAAGACTTTATTGGCAAGAAAATAAGGCTGGTGTTGGTAAAAATCTAGTGAGAATATATACCTTGTGAAATATTCAAATAAGGTTTAAGTTCCTTTTCTAGTTTTACAATAAAAAATGAACTAAAATATTATTTGAATATTTGAAATGATTTTTTTTTTAAGTTTTAGTATTTAATAAAGTCAAAATTGGCTTAAAGTGTAGAGTCAAGCTTCCTACAGACAAGTTACTTTGACATTTTTTTTTAATTAATTATCTTTTATTTATAAATACATTATATAAAGAAAGAATTTCTTCAGAGATCAAATTCTTGGAATGTGGTCTGTGCAAAAACAAATGTTTTAAGACATAAATATCGTAATGAATAGACAGGAAGCTCGGCGAATTAATAATTATATATTTTTTTGACAGCGTTTAAATATTTGGTATGAAAATGGTCTCATCTCTTAGCTAAATAAATCATTAATGCATTAAATGATCCAAAAATAGTAAGCTCTCAAACACAGTTCCCTTTCTGCACAGAATTTATAATATAACCAAATTGTTCTACCTCTTAGTCAAATCAATTACATTTGTTTGTATAGTACAAAAACAACCAATTTCAATAACATATCCGTAGATAGTTTTCTGTACTGGAGATATCGATTTGACATAATTTATATGGCGCTTAGTCCGCCCATACACGGACTGCTTGAGCAATAAGTCAGTAATCAACGTACACGGAGTACGCGAGCTGTCTGTCACCTGTCACGTGCGCCTCCCGGCCGAGCAGGTGCAGTCCACCGCAAAAAGTCGGACGGGCCGGTTGGTCTAGTGGTTAGTGACCCTGACTGCTAAACTAGAAGTCGTGGGTTCGATTCCCACCCAAGACAAATCTTTTTGTGATGAGCACGATCATTTGTTCTGTGTCTGGGTGTAATTTATCTATAATATGTATGTATTTAGAAATATATAAGTATGTTTATCAGTTGTCTGGTTGCCATAATACAGGCTCTGCCTAGTGTGGGATCAGATGGCCGTGTGTAGGCTGTCCCCAGATATTATTATATTAAAAGCACAAAAATTGCTTCAAGCAGTCCGTGTGTGGGCGGCCTTAAGAGTCCATCTTTCACCATGAGCTTTAAGAGACCTATTTTTTTTTGTAAGAGATTTGCGCAGTTAGCCTGAACGCAGGCTGCTACTGCTTCACCGGACTTTGCCTTAAGAGTCCATCTTTCACTATGCTGTCGCAGTTTTAAGCAGTCGATATCAACTACTTCAAGCAGTCTGTGTGTGCGCGGCCTAAGTCAAATTTCTACCTCTAGTGAGGAAAATGATCTATGGATATGTTATTGAAATTGGCCATTATTTAGTTACGATAATTATGAACTGATTTGTATTGTTTTTTGTTTCTACTAGTCAACATGACAAAATTATTGTAAGCCACAATTAATTGTTTCAAGGAGCGATCAGGTGTTTAAAGATATAAGTAGCTTAGGTTGATATTTAATCAATGTAATTAATGTTTATATATATCTTGATGTAAACAAATATTTTCTCAGGCTGTAGGCCGTTTTACTGTGTTTTACTGTAGTTATTTATATGGTAAACATACAGTAAATAATGAATAGTTTAACGAATGACCATAAAGGTTCCATTATATCCTTTAAGATCTAAATAGCCCAATATTGAGTGTTTCATGTTTACAGTAAATAGATTAAAATAATCTTTCTGACAAAACGCAAGTGAATTAGAATATTTGTTAATAATTATATCATTCTCCTACTATTAGACAATAGTTTTAATATTTACTAAACTAAATCCTTATTGATAAAATCACTTTAGTGTTTGTTTTGTAATAATCAAACAATGATACGGAATTTTATCGAGCAGGCCGTGGTTAAGAAAACTACATATCCGACATATCTTTAGTTAATTTACACTTATAATCTATCTTCTTTTAAAACTTTGAAATTGCAAGTTAACGAATACAGTCTTAATTATAGATACAATAGGATACATGACTGGGTATGCAAAGACAAAATCTATTTAGCCCGTCAGTTAGATAAAAAAAATATTGGTCAGATTTTTTGGTCACGCAGAAAAAAAAAGTGTCATATATCTGCAGTATGTTACAAAAGCCCTGTCCGATCCAATAAAAGCGTATTCCTGGTTCAATGTTTCTGGTAGATAAAATTTGTCTTGCTCAGGCGGATTCTTTGATATAAAACTGTAGGTAGTACACGTGAACTTTTTCGAGAGGTCAGTGTTGCCTTTGATCAGTTTTATTTTAATTTTATTATATTTGCCGGAGAATAATAATCTCAAATCTATTCAATAGTAACGTATATGTGTACGCAGTACGCTGCCGAATAATACTTATAAGGATCGGACAGGGTTTTTGTTGCATGCTGTATTTTTTATTCATCTATCTGACGACGACTTTAAAAATGAAAACAAGTAATCTACCCTATTCTTTATACAAAATCCTTTAAAGATGTTATTTATTTTATCTCGACAGGTATCAATATATGTGTATCTATATGTGTTAGTAGATGTGATTTAAATAATTGTGGGAACTAGAATAAACGTGTTTACATGTATGGGATAAAAACATTACCGTTAAATACCATACCTACCGTTTTATATACACCAATATTTTTTATATTTTGAAATAAAGAAAAAGCATTTATTGTCACACCAAAGAGCGCGCACAACGGCTTATTAACAAAACGTAACATATTAATATAAAATCACGGAAAAAAAGAAAACAAAAACTAAAATATTAAATAAAAGAACAACAAATTTAACATAATAAATTATTATATGTGAGTGTGACAATTTTCTCAATAAAAATAAATAAAACATTGAAATAATAGAATTTCAAACGCATTATTTTATCGCGTTATAGTTAATATTTTATAGTCTTGACGTTTTGAATACCTTTATAAAAATTAAAAAGCGATAAAGTACGTTTAAAATATTTATTGTGGATTCTGAAGTATGATTTTTAAAGCTCAGATATCATTATAAAATAGTCATGTAAACACATTTAATCTAAGTACCGTTTATATAGGTTATAAGGTAGCAATCTCAATGTTCTAGATGGATATCACGACAGCTTAAAACTTTGTTGCTCAAATGATGCCATATTAATTCAATAAATAAATAAATGTCATTTCAAATAAATTATCTTTTATTTTACATTTGCCTTAAGTATAAACCTAGTATAGTCCAGTACAGTGCATTGTTACTACGATGATTTTTATATTTACAGTAATGATTTTACGAATGCGTACTGAGATATCTTACAACTGATTGAAATTATCATAATAATACAGATTTTAGAATCACAAGGTTTAAATCCTACCCTTGTGTGCATTCGAGCTAAATGTAAACTTATTTTATTTCTGATCGTACATATCGGATCGATGGCCAGTAAAGTATAACCCTGAACGCCATCGGATTAAATTATGTATGGGCAGGTAACGCGTCAAAAGAATTAATATTCCTTGCTAGCTAGAACTCATTAATTAAAGTCATCCATAAAGCTGTTAGCAACACGTTGAGTTTCATCAGATATTCGATATTTCTAACCCTATAACCCTTCTCTATACCTAACCCCTATAATATTTAACAGTAAACCGGTAACTGACTGATATTATCGTCAGAAAGAGTTCCTATCATGTTTAACGGTCAAAAGTGACTGTAAAAACCTTTAAAAACAGTCAAGTTAAAACCTCTTCCCATGATAATGTACCACCAGTCCAAGAACAGCTGAAGTGGTGGCGATCACAGTGGCCTGCTTAGTACTAAGGGAATTGCCCCACAACCAGCCTGGTGGCAGCCAGCTGACTGCATGGACTGTATCCAAGAGTAGCTTGGTTGTGGTGAGGGAAGCTTGCGTAAACCGCGCCGGCGCGCATTTGGTCGCCTCTGGCTGTTTCAGAGCGTCAGCAGTCGCGTGGAGACTTCGAAGGGATCTGTGGATCAAAAATAATGTGGATAATTTGTGAAACTTCTGATTTCCAGACTTTTTGAGCCTAAGAAACTAATGTCCCAGACAAAATACAGTTCTAGGGGTTCATCTTTCTAATTATATAGGATTCTGGTAAAAGATTTAGAAGCCATTTTAAACCACCAAAAAGATTCAACGTTCTCGTCCAAATGTCGAATGAGAGGAAGTTAAATGCATTAGTTGTGAAGATAATCATATTTTGATAACTAAGTCCTTAAATCGAATGTATTATTGTTAACTTATAGATAGGCTTATGGTGTTAAATAGAGAATAGATGTTAAGTGCCGCAACAGGGGGTTTGATAAAGTGTTTTTAAGATAACGAGATCACGCTCGCGCTCCGCAGCCTCTTTCTTTCTCATCACTGGGCACTACATATACCTTAAAACAATTAATCTATAGATCAACTCAGCGTAGATCGGTCCACTGCTAGACATAGGTTTTTTCCGAGTTACACCTTAAAACTACTCTCCATCTTTCGCATCCCGTCTGACCCAGCTACCTTTTTACGTAGATCTAGCTAACCTGATAAACCCGACGAATGCAGACAACGACCAGAACAGTTTGTGCGCCGTCTTGACTTTGAAGTCGACCTCCTTGGAGACGGTCAGCACGCCGGTGTCGATGAGCCACGTGACCTTCTCCAGCTGCAGGTACGCCAGCGTGAACGTGCTGCCAGCCACGCCCAGGGAGCCCCAAAATGGACCGTCCTAGAACATTACAGAACTTTATCAAGATACAAAAAGTTCTAATACATACAAAAAGTAGCAGGATAAGAAAACAGTCTCATTTTAAACAAAACCAATAACCGTTAAATATGTCGTAAAATCTGTATCAATAATTTACTACGCCAGTAGATAAAATATCCAGCATAGGGAAAAATCTTTGTGATCTAATATCATTTGTTCCAAATCTGTGTATTCTTTGTGGTTTTCTAGGCTTCCTGCTCGCAGTTATTATGAGCGCAGGATCTGTGATTGATGTTTAACCGGATCATAAATGATGTTCTTTGTGTCTTTGGTTTGAATGTTGGTGATAAATGTATTTAATAGAATTTAGTACATAGTCGTTGTACATTGTAGTAGTTTTCCTCACGATTTATTCTAAGGAAAACATCGTGAGGAAACCTGGATTCTAAAACTTTGAATCTGAAATCGCCAACCCGCAATGAGCAAGCGTGGTGAACAATGCTCTTTCCTTCTCTACATGAGAAGAGACCTGTGCCCAGCAGTGGGACATTTATAGGATGGTTTTATACATAGTCGAACATACCTGGCTCCCAAGTCCGTAGTTGAGCGCAGTTTTCAGCACCATGGCGTCATCGAACAGCCGCATGGAAGCGCGCGCGGTGGCCAGCCGGGCGCTCGCCGTCATCAGCTCCTGGCGGCTCGATGTGGTGCCCCATAGCTTGAGGGTATAGCACACCACGTTCACAACCTGCGAAGAAACTTAATTTATATATCTTACTCTGTATATGAGAAGGCTGGAAGGCCTTTCCTTGCGAGAATCTTTGTTACCTACTTACTATAT
This sequence comes from Diachrysia chrysitis, assembly GCA_932294365.1. Classification (NCBI taxonomy): domain Eukaryota; kingdom Metazoa; phylum Arthropoda; class Insecta; order Lepidoptera; family Noctuidae; genus Diachrysia; species Diachrysia chrysitis. The sequence goes on along the minus strand of OW028652.1, from coordinate 11,624,527 downwards.
AGAACTACATGACATTTATCCTATTTTTTGTATTTTCTATGGCTACCACTTATTTACAGAGATAAGATTATTATAAGAATGTATTTTTTAATCTCGGCTTGATAAAAAGATTAAATAATAAAAATCTATGGAAATCGTCATGACTAGATTTGACAGTATCTTAACTAACCAGATAGTGAATTAAGATTTTGTTTTTTCAAAATAATTTATTTAATGTACCATGTAAATATAGGTACCTTTTTAAAATTCTTTAGAAATTGTTACCTGAATATGTTATTTTTAAAGCATTTTAGCGTCCATGGCTGTATCACTAACTCATTAACCAAAACTCATAACATACACCAAAAAGTTAATAAAAAAAGTTATTTTTTTACCTACCTTATCCCGATTCGCGTGCGCCTGAAGCAAGTCGCAGAGCTCGTTCACAGCCGCCGTCATGTTCCGCGTGTTTACATCCAATGGACAAATAAACGCCGAAAACTAACGATAAGATACACACACTCGACATTCTGACAACTAGTTATATACTACTGTTATATAAGTTACGTGATATGTGATAGCAATGATCTAATCTGCAGTTTGACATCTCTAATCTTCGATAGGTCTCTGTGACGAGGATTGAGTATCTTAAACTGTCTTTAACGTCACGTTTTTGAGATCTTGATAAATAATTGTTTATAATAATTTAAAACATAACGGTTTACTCACGCGTATTCTCGGGATTTCCCGACTAGTTTCAGACTCAAAAGGAGTCCCTAATCATGAGCTGACGCGGCGGCGGAGGTGTAATGATGTTAAGTAAATAAATCTTTATCAATGTCAATGATGCCGTTTATGCAGGTACGCTAGTAGGTGTCGCTGTGGTAGTCAACTTTTCTTCGAGTATAAAGGTATCTCCCGCAAGGAGATCGGTAGCCGAATAGCATTGTAAAGTAATATCTAATCTAATCTAATCAGCCTATCTTGTTCCACTGCTGGCCAAAAGCCTCCCTTCCCCTCTTCCACGCACTTCTGTCCTGAGCTAAGATGGGCCAGTCCTTTCTGCAGGAGTCAAGTTGGTCTCTCCACCTTGTTTACAGTCTGCCGCAATGACGTCTAGTGTTATGTGAGACCCACAACTCATCCGACATGCGATTGACATGACCAGTATACTACATTCCAGTATTTTGATATGTATATATGTATATACATTCCACGTGGTTGTAGAGTATCTACAGTAGTACACTTTTTAGTAAGCTTTGTACTATCCAACGTACCCATATCCACCTTTTCTTTTAAAAAGAAGTTTTCATAGTTATCGAAATTAAGTATTACTATGATAAACAAATAAATAACCAACTCATTTAATTTATAACACACATTTATTATAATATTTTCAATATGTACAAAAATTTGTTTTCGCTAACTAGTTTTTCGATTGTCAAATATACTTAAATAAGTATGAATATTACATTACATTACAACATTAACAGGTACGTATGAAGATGAAAACTTAATGACTATAAAAAGAAATTAAACCTGCTAAATTAATGGAAGAAGTAAATACGTCACTGGTAAAGAAAGGCACAAGCAATAAAGATACATTATAATAAAAGAAAATTGTAGGTACAAGTAAGCCGCAGTTATACAGCACTAGTTAGAAGTGAGAGAAATACCGTTTATTTCAAAGCAAGACTCGTATTTTCTGCGTATTTCGGTCCACCCTTAAAGTAAAAATCAGTAAGCTATACCTAGAGTGCGCCTAACAAGTATGAACTGTGGGCACTAGGATGAACAAGTAAAATTATACAATTTGTGTCAAAACAGAGCGCGCCGTTTTATTGAAACTATCTCAAAACCTAATATAATATTACCATAATATTATCGGAACCATCGATATTTTCGCATAAACGCCTGTCGGTAAGTGCGAGAGAAGCGAGTGCCCTATCTGACTTCAACAACCCATTTTACGGGGTAATACAGTATACCATATAATAAGATTGGTTGTCATGCGGGCTCCAGACTCCTGTGTGATTCACGGCGTGGATTCACGCCGTAATTTTGCCGCAAAGTCGTCGCGAAAAACATGTCCCTTCACATTCGCTATCGTTCAGTTTAAGTACGCGCGCTCGCCAAGAATGGACGCCGAATGTAGTACTATCGCCGTCACGCTACTGTTTTCACGCGTGAGTGTGGATGCGTTTGCGTTCACGGGAGGTTCGCGTTTCGCAAACCCGGGCGCGGTTTAAAACTTTGACGCGGGCGCAAAATACCGACACTGAACGGGGAACAAGGCGTGAAAAGGCGTGAAGCCCGTGAACGGGCGCGAAAGCCATCCACATTCGCGGTTCGCGGCTTTCACGGGTGTTCACGGCGCGAATGTGGAGCGGGCTTCAGAATTTTAATGACTTAACGACTGTCAAAGATCAATGACAATAGGAACAAGATCGGGACCCAAGGCCTCATGTGGTTTCTGAGGCACGGTTTATAAATAGTATACAAAATAAATATGCCTACTATAAAATACTATTTGTATTTGCGAATAAGACTCAAATTAATAAAACTATATCTCCAAAATAAAATACGACTATCAAATTCAACTATATACATACAACAAATAGATTTGTCATTTCAAGTTAGAATCTATCTACATAATACAAAATGTCACACACGCTACATTAAATACTTTGGGGGAAGGATTTCTATTTTGAACACAACTTAAGAATAGTACTGTTTCAATTTTGTTATTGTTATGGAAAAAATGAATTAAAAATGCATAACTGACCTTCCTCTTACCACTTATATAGTACTATGCGAATCGGAATATAAGGCAAGACTACGGTAACGAATGTATACGCCAGTAGTTTCATCAAGGCAGGCAGTACTGCGGCTTGTAGATAACGTCAACGCCACTAGTTAGTTTGCATCATAGGTACTTGAACTTCACCAGACAACCAAATCCTCCCATCCCACAAAGATTCCCTGTATAAATCCACTCCACATCCACATTACTTCAGTAACCGTTTTTTCGCGAAGTACATAGCGATTCCTATAACCGATGACGTAGTAGCTATCACAGCTACTTTCGTATTCCCTATCTTCTCCCCCCACAGCCAGCCGGCAGGCAGGCAGGAGACAGCGTGCGTGATGTCCAGGCACAGCTTCCCAGTCACTACCGCCTCTAACATCAGTCTGACGTCCAAATTCTTCTTGGCGTCAGCACCGCCATCTTCCGACGCTCGTTGTAAACACTCACGACTCCACAACAGCTTTCGCATTGATCGCGATGTTCTGAAATGAAAATTATGGTATGTTAGTCCACAAATAAGTTACCAGTTTTAGCAGTAAGGAATTTGATAAGAAGGTTATTTTCATTAAAATATTGCTGTTTAAGTTACACTATTTGGTGTCTACTAGTCTGTGCGGAAAGAGAACTTGGAATTAGGATACGCACATTAAATAGCGCTATTTGAAATTACAAATAAAAAAAAAAAGAAACGTTACGAAGAAAAATACGAATATACCTAAATTATGATTTTATTTTTCAGCGGGGATGCTCCTAGGACTTTTTTATCAATTTTGTTTTATGTACCTATGCACCAAGTTTCAATTACCTGAAATCTTTCTACTTATTAAATAAACAAACATCAGGTGACTTATGTAAACTTACTGTATAAGCGATATAAACAGACTAGCAGCCCACAGCGCAGTACTGACTGTCTCTAGCTTGTACGCCGTGTCGTCGCTCAGTTTCAGTACGCCGACGTCATACAGCCAACACGCCTTCTCGACCGGCAAGAACGCTTGGTCTACCATGTTGGCTAGCACGCCTAAGAACGCTGCTGTCGTTGTAGCCTCCTGTAGTTACCGAAAAAAGTAATATGTATTATTTATTTTATTTTATTACGAGCCATTAGTCATTAAATCCCACTGCAGGATAAATGCCTCCCTTCCCTCTTTCCTTTTATCTCTTTCAATTTATCATCAAAAAATAATTATGTTAAAAAAGTGCTAAATCTAATTGTGTTCTTTTACCTACACTTATGTAAGTAGTAAAAGCCGTACAATTTTACTCATAATAAAGGTTAAGCCGCGCTCGCCGCGTTTAGGCCATAGATGGGTGCCATTTAAAACACACCGAAAGCACGGAGGCCGCTCCGTGCCTCCGAAAGTACCTTAAGCCGTTCGTCCCGACTGTCATACATTGGATTTAAGATAGTAACTACTATTATTAAAATTCTGATAAACAGTTTTTCAAGGGGTATTGTGTTGCCCAGTAAAGTAGGATGTGGAGGTCAGATAGGAAGTCGCGCCATGTAAATCACGGTATTCAGCTGAATCCGGCAAAGCCGGGGTCACACATAGCGAGTACTCACTGCGAATAGGCCATTCGCCGCGATTTGATTTAAGCATGTTCAATTTTACTCTCTGCAAATGCGCAATCACCGCAAATATTCGCTGTGTGTGGACAAGCTAGTAGCGAATTGTCGTTGCGAGTATTATATCTTAAGACTGGAACCCGACATGGCCAACATAGTTGGGGAAAAGGCTAGGCAGAAGACATGTATGTTGAGAAAGTATTTGGTAAATACTAATATTGGTAATAAAATTACCAAACGATTGTTTGCAAGTTTATTGCAGAGTTGTTTTCAACTATATGCAATGGGAATTTTCCTTAAAAGAAAATAGAATAACAAATACTAATGTCCCAATATATTAAAAGTATTTTTTCATTCATTCCATTCTTGAAACCCCTTTTTAGTCAAAGATTATCTTTGATGGTTTAATTGTTTCTTTATTTGGTTTTTAGCATGAACAGCCTTATTCATTAATTTTTCTATACCTAAATAACATTCTTTTTAAGAAAACCGGTTGTAAAAGGATTTTAAACCTAGAAACTAATTAAATAGAGTTTATTATTAATTGAACTCCTGGTTACATCCAAAACTTTATCTTAAAACATTTTGCAATAATGTACAATATATTACTATTAGTGTATCTTTATGATCTTTCTGATAAAATGGTAATGATTACTTTGAGTATTTATAATGTTTGTGACATATTCTTATTAGTTTGTCATGCTGTCATTATGCAAATAAAAATAATGTCTATGTATATAATTTGAAATTGAATAATAATGAGTATTATCATTTAATTTATTTCTTTACTAAAAGATCGCAAATAATATTATTAAGTTAGTTTAAAGTTATAAAAACTGTTGTAGTTTTTTTACTTGTTAATTGAATGCATTTTGCTATAGATACAAATAAACTGTTGAAGGATTTTTTTTGGAAGATAAAAACATCTAGATTAAGGTATAAGAAATCTGACAGTGCATGGATTTGTATGATGAATATTTTGATAAGAATGCTTTCTTAGGAAAGAGAATAATATGTTCTGTTCAATAATAATAATATGACAAATATCATCAAATGCTTTTTCTTCAAATTAATAAATCAGTATCTATATTAGAGAATATTTTTAAAAGATTATTTCATGTGGTATGTCATATAAAAATTAATGTATTGAATGGCTTCAAATATCAAATTTTCAATTAAGTTTTGTTATGTGATTTTATGCATTCTGGCTTAGTTAAGAGATACAGCAGATATTGGTTAAACATACTTAGTTAGATTAGTCCTTTTGATTTTTTTTCTTATTATGTTTTATCTGTTCAAGGACAAGACAAAATATGGATTAAAATACTTACATGTTTACCTAACCCATAGCTGTATGTGAGTCTGATCATGGGAATGTCATCAAACAGCCGCAGCATCATCCTGGCAGAAGATAGACGGGAGCCGGCCGTCTGCCACGGCTTCTCATCTTTCACACATCCATACAGTTTGCATGTGTAACAAGCTAGACGGACCACCTGTGTAAATAGTAAAGTTTAAATATATAGATAAAATAAATACATTTTTATAATTATTATTGCTTTTGACAAGGTAACTATTTTTGGGAGTTCTGTAGTAATAATTAAAAATTCAATAAGTCATAATATTGAGTACTTAAATCTAAATTTATGGGTTAAGTTTAGACTCTAAATGAAATTTTAAATAATATAATAACTTAAGTTTTTCTATTTTATGATATTGTTTTATGTAATACCTAATTAATCCCCTAATCTTCTAACATATAAAAATCTTGTGTCATAGTGTTTATTATCAAACTGCTACGAAACGGCTTGATCGATTTTGATGATTTTTTCGTGTATATTTGGTAGTTTAAAGAATAGGTCGTCGGCTATTTTTTATACCCCTAGGTGATAAGAGTGGACCTGGCAAAACAACGTTTGCCGGGTCAGCTAGTATTCTATAATTTGATACCTATGGTTTGAATTAATATTCTAGTAAAATTAAAATAGCAATTTAAAAGTAAAAGGTTAGTTGGCGCCTAGTCGTTGTGATCTACAATGTGGTTTATGTTTCTGACTGGTATGACCGGTGTAAGTTGTAAATACCAAGGCCGTTATGCTTCCGCATGCCTTACCTTATCTCTTCCATTATAGCTGTCCAAAAGATCGCAAACATCTTCTAATATTGAAGACATTTTACTTAAACTACACTTGTTTAAACTTTAAATAAAAACTTGTTGATCACAAGTTATCGAAGTGGACTGCGAGTCCACGGCAACAACGGAGCGTGCGACTATCCAGATATACGCTTGATAACTATTACATTTCTCCAAAGTCCAATCTCTTTACGATATAAGTTTCGCAACCTTGAGTTCGATTTCGAATTCGAAAGGTTAGCCTACAGCTGACGATGACGTGTGGGTTTGACAGATGACAATGGGAAACTCGTTTAGCAATAAATTTATGTAATTTATTTTTGCAACAATTAACCATTGCTACATTTGTATCCAATTTAAATTAAGATGTTATTAGTGTTTTTACAAGTGGACCACGTCACGTTTGATATAAGATGAATTTAATTTAGTAAAATGTTTTTAGATATGTTTTTGAAAAATATATTAACGTTTCATGTTGTCATTTGTCATGTCAACTGTCAGCAAGCTGTCAAAACTTTGAGCTAAATATTTTCGTAAACAATATTATTGTTAAAACGCTTTTTCTCTCAATGTAAATTGTATCAAGATGAGCAAAATTAACGTCTTCTCAATAACTGATATCCCTGAATTCTCTAAGAAGGAACGTATAGTGGTAGTGGGTGTAATAGGAAAGTCGCCGTATCGTTACCCAAACAAAACAACCCCACTTTTACCCTCAGTGCAATCTGAAGAAGTAAGTAAATCATATTTTATTTAAATCTTTAAACTGACGCAAATCATCGTCATTACACTCTAGTTCATCTTTATTAACTTTTTTTTAAATTAATTTGTAAATTTTGTCAGTAAAAAGTTTTTGTGTATTTGTTTTTGCTCAGAATGGTATCGAATGCCACTGGGACGAGCGCCGCAGCATCCTCTACCTTCACGCTATAACATACCTCGACACAAAACGCCTGACTGCTTTAGCAGCCACACTCGATGAAGACTCTAAGAGTGTGGACAAAGATGCAGATGCTGCCAACTGGCTGGTAGCGTCAGGAGAGCTGGCTGCGGAGTCCTGTAGGGCAATTGCTCTGCTGTTCCACTTGTGTCATATTGTGGTGCTGTCATCACCAACACCGGTGTTTGATCTTGGATATTTGCAGCTTTTCAAAGCTATTGATGCTTGTAGGTATGTAATTTAAAAATATAAACATGTTTTGCGTTGTCTTAAATTTTAATACAGCCTGGATATTTATTGTGTACAAATTTTATATAATTTCAGTTTATTTCATTTATATTTTATTTGTTAAGTTTTTTGTGTAAAACACAATGGTTCAAAATAATTCTGTGCATGTAAACAATTATTATGGTGCACAATATTTTATATGATAAAATAAATCACCTTGTTCAATTACATTTTCAAAGCAGATTTTGATAAATTACAGAACAGAACAAATAGCCCGCACCACAGCAGCTCTTGTCAGTATAAATGCAACAGGTGCCTGGGAGACGCACGGCCGGACTTGTTGTCCGCGGCTCCTGTTTCACTTCAGACGGGCCCCTACTCCATTGAAGAAGAATCCAGCAGCTCTGAAGAGGCTGGAACACTCAGTGGAAGACCAGTTGTACTTTATATTGAGGAAATCCAGAATTATTACGAATGTTTGGTGAGTTATATCTAGACAACAAGTATTTAAGAAACTTGGTCTTGATAATTCAATGTCATCAGCCTAGCTATCAAGGGTAGGGCTAGTGGAGAAAGCAATGCAATGGCAACATTACAAGCCACACACCAAATATAGTATCCAGTTGCTATTAGACTCAATTTTTATACTTTGTGTATCAGAAATGAACATAGATTTCCTTGACCTAATTTTTTTTTTTTGACTATGTTGCTGTAGTATCTTGTTGCTACAGTGAGTAAGTTGCATTTCTTTGACGCCACGGCGACGTTGCCAAAACTATAACGTAAAAAAATAACTTATTTGTGAATATTCCTGTTTGTTGTTGTACAAGCCACAAAAATTGCGTACTTTATTAATTAGAGTAATATTTTACACTTCCTTTTAGTGCCAAATCCCTATTCGCTATACCAAAGAACGAAGAATTCGTATACATGAGTGGCGACGAAGAGAGTTCGGGCGCCCGCGACGTGAGCGCTCTAGTCCGCGGGCTGGCGGCGCGGTGTGCCGCCGCGCCCGACGTCACCACGCAACGTCCCAGCTTCAAGCAGTTCCTACAGACACATATAGATCTCGCGTTCGGAGAAGGCTTCGATGATAACGTCGGGAAATATGCTATGACTACTTCTTTTTTTGAGGTGAGTCCGTTTTTTTCTCTATTGTTGTTTAGGTAGAACATGGCACAGTTAAACACACATTTATTATAAAAGCATTAAGATTGGTTTAAAAAAAATTTTAATGTCGATCATGTAGATTAATAAATATTATTTAGACACGTATTTTTTCGTTTTTTACCTTACCATAAACTAACAAAAATGTATTAATTTGAAATGTTGCATGACGTCACACGTTTCCGCAAAACATGTGACGTCATTAGCCCCCAACCCTGAAATTTTATTTGTTTAGTTTTACCTTATTTTAAAAAGCGAAAAATACGTGTCTAATATTTTTTATATTTTAACTTAAGGACTAAATAGATTCATTATCTTTATACCCAGTCTATTGCTTGATATACAATTTTTAAAGTCTACTCTGCACTAGGCAATAATGTATCATTAAATTGATAAGTAAAAATACGAATATCCAAATCAATTGGTGGTTTGGAAAAATTCATATACAGTACTGCCTGTCAACTCTGAATAGGACATCTATAACAATTCACATAGTTTTATCACTATGTAATTATAATATTTCCCTATTTATCCGCAGTTACCAAGCGCGTCGTCCTGGCGCGAGGCAGCCCAGGCTCTAGCGCCGGTGTACCTGGAGCCCTTAACGCGGGCAGACGACGAGTCTCCTTCCGGTGCCCTATACGATGCGCTAGCGACCGACGTCAGATTCTCACAGGCCAGGTGTGCTAAGGTAAGACTATAAATAGATAGTAAGTTATAGTTACCAAGAGCCTCGTCCTGCTGCGAGGACGTACAGGCACATGCGCTATTAACTCTCTTAATATTTTTTACTGTGTATTTGGGGTCCAAAATAAGCCTTATTTTGTTAACAGGTGCTACCCATAGCGCAAGCGTCTTACGCAGAGGGCTTACCCGCGCATTACTCCAGTCAACACCACGCACATAAGGTGAGTCTTTATATTCAAATACCATTTAAACTTAAATTATTTTCTAAATTTATACTAAGTTGTACACTTCTTTCTTCCTCAACTTTTATCAAATCTCTCCATCACTCAAAGGTTCGCTGGTAGAAAACTCCATTATGAGTTAAGCTCGCCTCAAAGTCAAAGTCAAAGGATTTATTTGCAATTGAATACAGTTACATAAAAGTCCTCTGTACTTCAAATTATAAATTATTGTATTTTTGTAAATGGTGTATGTGTGTACAATAAAGAATAAGAATAAGTTTTCTAACTAACCGCGTTGCAGAAGTATTGGATTGGAAGTGTGTAAAACTTATATCTGCGGTCGGCCAGTACGGAAGAAGAGAAGAGCTCGGCTATTGCTAGCACGCACCATTACCTTTACATGTTAAGATACTAGTCCGAATTTAATTCCGTCTTTTCTGTACATTCTAAGATAGAGTATTACATTAGACCTTTTCAGAATTAGATTTTTTTGTGTTTATAATGGTGCTTTATATGTATGTTCTGCTTCGTCCCAGGTGAGTGTGGCCCTGGGCGTCTTAGACAGCATGGCCCGCGGCCCACTCGCCCGCGGGGCGCGGTCGCGTCTACGAGCCGCATGTGCCGCCATCTGGCGAACACGAAGCTTGTGTGAGGCGCTGTCGCTCACTGGGCACGTCTGCATCGAGCCCGAGCAGTGAGTATACCTGTATACGACCTTGCTTGTATATTGGTGATCACGTTGACTACGACCACCAAGCTCCATTGGTCGTTATGTATAACTTGACATAAGCAAAAATACTGGCATCGGACATCTTGACATTATGTAGTTTAGAAAAACTAAAATGTTGACTAGCTAACTTCAGGGTGTACGTTTTCTGTGACGGTATGCGTGCGCATCGTTTTCGAGACTTAACAAGTGGTTTTGCGGACATCTTCAACCATTGAAAGTTGTGGGACAGTGATGCGCGCGCATCTTTAAATTTCACTCTTATTATTTTATCATTAGGCGCCTAAAGAAGTATTATAACTTCAAAAAATCGTATTTGTTTTCTGTCTCCAGTGACAGCAGCAAGGAGCACTCTTCGGGCGTCCGCTACGTGTCGGCGTGCAACTGCGGGCGCTGCAAGTGTTCCCGCGAGGACCCGTACTCGCTGCGCCGCGCCAACCACACCTTCTACGTCATGGCGGCCGAGGAGTGCGGCGTCTGTCCCACGCTGCAGACCATCGACTTCCCCGTGTTCCAGCCCTCCACGCCCACTTACAGGTGAGAGTTATTTTTTTAAATACTGTATTTTTTCGTGAATGCTATTTTTTTTTTTTTTAAATGGGACATCTCACACAAGGTCCTCTGATCCCAAACTAGGCAGAGCCTGTGCTATGGCAACCAGACAACTGATAAACATACTTATATATTTCTAAATACATACATAATATAGATAAATTACACCTAAACACAGAACAAATGATCATGCTCATCACACAAAGATTAGTCCTGGGTGGGAATCGAACCCACGACCTCCGGTTTAGCAGTCAGGGTCACTAACCACTAGACCAACAGGCCCGTCAGTTAATTACTTGATACTACAAAGAAGTCTGTACTGTCCTTAATTATAAGCTTGTTTAATCTTAAATGTGTTTTTTTGTACCGTGCATGACTTGCACGATAAGTTCATTGTTCAAGCTTCTTTCCGTTAACAATTAGTAAATAGATATCAGCAAGATTCAGACTGTCTGTGGTATTGCAGATATACAAAGTTTAATCACTAAGGGAAACTCTCCTGTAGGCCTATTCGCTATCGCCAGTTGCCAACCCAACCGATGTTTACCGGATAAAAATAAGTATAAAAATGCTTATTCATCGACTAACGTCGGTATCCAACTAAGTAGTCGTAGATCTAGTTTATCATCGAAGTTACACGATAAGAAATTTGTGTTTTCACTGTCTCTTTCATAAAGCTAAAATCGCTTTTGTTGACAACCGCTATAGCGAATAACCCTGCAGTACTTAATATTGTCTTGTTACCCTACAGAGCGGCCTCCTTAAAAGGCGCCCCAGAGGAAGCAACAGAAGCGTCAGTAGCGCGCGAGTCGCCGGGCGGGTCGGCCGCGTCGGGCGCCTCGCCCTCCGACGCCAACTGGTCCGCGCCCGACGCGCTGTCGCCCGGCTCGGCCCGGGATGACGACGACGATGACGATAAGTCGCACGCGTCCGACAGATATGTCGTGCCGGTCAGGGGAGAGACTACTAGCGGTGAGTTTGAAAATAACTTAAAAGTAATGTGAAATCATCTTTTGATTTTAGATAGGTTTAAATAGGCTTTTTGAATGTCATTGTTGTTTTTTCCGATGTGTATATCTTGTATTCCGGAAAAAAGGCAAAATACACTTAAATGTAGTGAGTAATTTTTCAAATAACGATGATTATAATATGTTCCCAGTATCGAATCCCGAGAAGGTGATGAGTCGCCAACCATCGACTACAGAGTACCTTCCCGGCATGCTACACACGGGCAGCCCGGCTGGCTTACTGCCCGCCTTCTCCAGCTGGTCGCTCGTGTGTCTCGGCGCGTCGTCGCTGTACTCGCACTCGCTCGGCCTGCCCGAACACCTGCAGCCGGGCTTCCTGCCGCACACCAACTACCTGCTACCCTGGGACTGCGCAGTGAGGTATTAAACCGAGTATTAGATCCCTCTGCTCAAAACAAGCTTCACTAAGGACCTTTGACATATATACCGGATACATCAAACAGTACACAAAAAATGATGAAGTGTATTTTCAAATTAATGACCAAAAAATATCATTTTTTTTCAATGAAACATTATCTTTCATCAGCTAATTACTGATCGATTAATAACTAATACGCACTATGCAGGTTGGAGTCAGTAAACGCCTGGCGCACGCCCGCACCGTCCCGCGGCCGCGGCAAGCCCACGCAGCACCACCACCTCACCGTCAAGATCTTCATCGGCTTTGAGTACGAGTGCCCCAGAGGACACAGGTCAGACTTGTAGCTTACCTAGCTTATAATGTCCATGTTATAAGAACCGATTAGAAAACTCATGACTTACTAAGAAAAGATATATATGAGAAGAGATCGTAGGGGTTTGGTTAGTCGTCCAACTCACTCTTATAGTCCGGTCGACTAGTCGCAGGTTTAAATGTATATAAAAATATATGTCCATGTGTGTATGCGCTACTGCTCTAGTTAAATACATTTAAAAATGATTGGTAGCAAATAGCGTCAATAAAAGTAATTCCTAAAAGAAAACTGTATTATAATTGACATCCCTATTGTCTGTATTTTGTAAAAAATTTATCGATAACGCTGGTGGGCATCATTACTTACGTTTTGCTTGATAAGAGGGAGAGAGATAACCGTAAACACCTATATAAGAAAGGGATGCAAACATAAAAGACATCAACGAACGGTATTTCACCTCTGTTGACTAGTAGTACAATATTAACTGAGGAAAATACAACAGAATGTATCTTAACGATAAAAAATTGGTTGCCTGTAAAGTCGGTATACGGGCGAAAGTTTTACGTGACAACGACTGTCAATGTCAATGTCTGTCTCTCTCGCTCTTAGGCGGGCTAACCATGCCCGAGTGGAAGGGACGCGTGCCTCTCACTCGCTCTCATTGTGAGCGCATAACGTGAGCGGAGCGTTACCCAGTTTCTTGAAGTGTCACCCGGCAAACCAATTTATAAGACGTTGTCACGTCAAAATATTATGTTTTTTTGACGTGACAACGTCTTATAATTCGACGGAGGCGGCTGCACGCACGAAAACAAATGACTCATGCGGCGTTACCTCGCTCTGAGGCGTTCCTTATGACGTTGTCACGTTCAACTATCGTCAATAAACCGACTTTACAGATAACCGTTTTTTTATAAGTCTAGACGTTTAACAAAGAGCAACGTATTTTGTTTTATAGTGTTTAGGGTACGTAGAAATTAACGGTAATGAATGAGTCATATTGAGTCTCGGGCAAAGTCAGATCTTATGTGTCGTGTCGAAAAAATGCTCGTCTATTATGAGATGTCTGAATAGTTGATGGTTAGACTTAAAGTAAATGTGTATGTAGGTTCATGATGTCATCCCCGGACACGGTGATGAGCGGCAGCGGCGGCGGCTGCACGCGCGAGGCGGGCGCGCTGGGCGGGCGGCTGGCGGCCAGCGACATGCCGCTGTGCGCGCCGTGCGTGTGTCGCGCCGCGCCCGCGCCGCTCGCCGCGCACCTCGCGCGCGTGCACGTCGTCACGCCCAAGGCGCCCGTGCACGTCACGCTGGACCCCAAGGTACCCGCGCTCAGGCTACAAGGACAGTATCGAAAGTAAACAACGCGCTGAAATATCATACGCCTCCTAATTACAACGTCGGTCACCGGAGACCTATTATTAAAATATTTTACTTAGCGTCGGCCACAGGTGACCGATTGACAATATACTCTCGTTCTATGTCGATCATAGAACGACGATAATTGAGTTTCTATTATATTCCCCGACTCAACAGCTCAAGAACAACCTGAAACTACCTTAATTCTGACAGGTATCATTGACACGATTCAAAAAGTTTGAAAACCACGAAGTATCACCTTAAAACAAACTTACTTTCTCCGAAAATCCCCTTTTAATATTTCAGAAAAAATCCACTGACAAATATCAAACATTCTAGGTCCAACCAATAGCGGGGGGTCCGATCTTCATCCCGCAGCCGGTGGGCTCGCCGGCCATCAAGCTGTCGGCGTCGGCGTACTGGGTGCTGCGGCTGCCGTACATGTACAGCGACGAGCGCGGCTGCCTCCCGCGCGCGCGCGCCGGCCAGCACCCGCCCGGCACGCTCATAGCGCCACTCTTCGGCCTGCAGGACTAACACATCACCTGGTCTTATCTGACCAAGAACAGAAAGAAATACAAGAAGACTGTCGTGGACATAGAGTAAACATAGACAAGCATAGAGGGAGCACATCGCTAGTAGCTCTTATGTCAAGAGTAAGCACATTTTTAGCTAAATGTTCTGCGCTCGTTTACCAATTTATCTGATTTTCCGTGCGACGACAGACGTTTATGCGAAAATATCGACGGTTCCTATATTATTAGGGTTTTGAGATAGTTTTAATAAAACGGTGCGTTCTGTTTGGACACAAATTTTATGATTTTACATGTTCATACTAGTGCAGACAGTTCATACTCGATATGCGCACTCTATAGTTTACTTATTTATTCCTCTAAGGTCGTGGAAGAATAACAGAATACTGAACGGAGTCGTTTATATGTGCTGTCGATACAACTCTGTAAACTGAATGCTTGAGCAACTTTTTCAAGTTAGGCAAAATTACAAACTCTTTGAAAAACATTAAACTTCAAATAAAATTTGAAGTGTTTCCTCGATTTCTCTAGGATCCCATTATTAGATCCTTATCCAAATCGGTGCGCGGGGAAAATAATAAAAAAGATTCGAGTATGAATTGAGATCCTCCTTTTGTAGATGTAGTTTGATGAAAAAAGTGTTTGCGCTATTAGACTTGCTGAGTTGGTTTGATATTTGTGTGTCTATTAATCAATTATGTATCCCTAATTTACAATAATGCGTAAAGATCAAAATATTTTTATTTCAAGTAGGCCTTTTCAGGCACTTTTAAAACGTTAAATGACTAGTTGGGCGGTGCCAAAATGTCACTCCTATGGAGAAGAACTGGCAAGAAACTCCATAGCTTACTCTTTTCTTCGTTCTCTTAACACCGTCGGTGCGTAAAGATATTCTTATATAGGCCCATACACCCTACAGTGCAATGAATTGTGATTCACGGTTTACTTTTACACAAAACCTTAAAAGCAGAATCAATATCATAAAAAAACTCGGGTTTAGTCTGACCCCAGTTGTAAATAAATGTTCTTACATGGTACAATCGATAATACCGTTATGATTAAATGTTATTGCGAAATGAACATTATTCGTGTGAGAAGACAGTTGAATTTAGCATTTCTCTCTTATGAGCATATAAAGAATATTATTAGTAACTAATAAAAATAGATTGATTATTTTATTTTTGTGTTTTCTCCTACCCTAGCAGTACCGTACTCTACTTGGTCGGAAAATACAGTACAGGGTGCTTGCTTGAGCCGCAAATACTGGGGAGTTACTCTTGAATTAAATTCCTTGAATTAAACTTGAATTGAAGTAGATTTGACGTTTCGTTCCCTTGAATTTTACACAAGCGCCAAATTAAGAATAAGAATAATTTCAATATCAGTATCTTTTGGGAGTAACTAACAGCAATCAAAAAATTTACATTATTTTTTTATAATTAGGAATCACATGTCTGCTAATTTTATAATTATTATTAATATTGCATTGGCATTTTATTACAAATGAAATTAATTTAAGAGTAAGCCTGCTGCTCTTAAGACTAGGGAAATAAAACTATGTTTTAATTATTATATTTAATATATTCAGGAAAAATATATTTGTGGTAGATTCAATAGTACTAAGTATATTTTTAAAGAATTGAACATTACTATTGACGAAATACAGTTCAATTTAGCATAATTTTCTTACTGTTATGAATCTATACATATTTATGAAAAGTGAGATTGTTATACCTACATGCATTTTGGTTTATATGCAAAGGAAACATGTAATAAATATAAATTGATTTTAAATATGTGGTATTTTATTGAGTTATAAAATTCCTTCCTTTTTTTTGACGGATGTTTGTGTACGAAATTTATTTTTAATACCATTTTCATTTTGGCAATTTCAAAGTTCGCGAAGCGGTCTTATTAAAAAATAAGCAAAACAAAATTACATTTCTATGCCGTAAAAAAATTATACATTCTTGCTAAAAAAAAATATAAATTTTCTTTGTTTGTATTACGATTTTAAAGATATAAAACAAGATAGAAACTGATTTATTTTATTTCTTCCAATATAATGTACAATCCAATTAACAGTTAAATAAATAACCCAATACAATTATTTGTTAATTTTACGATTTAAAAAATACAAAACATGATAAAATTATTGATTTATTTTATTTCGTCCAATATAATGTACAATTTCAATTAAAAGTTAAATAATAATCCAATACAAATATTTGGTATTATTGTTTTTATTATTTTTATTATTGTAAACGGAACATTTCCGGCCTTATACTATATTTCCAGTTTTATTTTAAAGAAATATAAAATAAAAATTGGCATCCTAATTATATACAAATCAAATACACAAAGATCCTATCGCAATAAATTAAACTGAAAACGACACTTTGAGACATGCGTAAATTGCCTCAAACCACGTGCTTCCGTCCGCCATAATGCGCGCCAAAAATTATTTATGCATAAAATCATGTATTTGCTAAAATAACATATAAACACGACTTTAAAATAATCCTTTTATATAAATTAATGTGTGACGTAATTTATTTAAAATAAATTCGGGATTTATAATTAAAAGTATTGTAATGTAGGCGTGGTTTGTTGAGCAGTGGTGTGGGTAGTAGGGGGGAGAGGTGGCGTGGGTGCGGCTTCGTGCTTCGAGGCGCGCGCTCTGTTTGTCAGTCGTGTGAGCACCGCCGACGCGTAAGCATCTCTCTCGGAAGTCTGTCCGTCGCAGTACAGGAAACATCGAAACTCTGGAAAACTTTTTTGCGGCACATATGCCGCTTTTACAGGAGGCAAGTTTTTATTTATCTTATTTCTGCTGTAGTTTTATTTCAATGTGTACCTGTGCCTTTATATCTAGAAATACTTTACCCATTATTGAATTTTTCTAAAAATAATTCTGAATCGCTTATTCGTATGTCTGGGTGGTCTAAAACCATCTGATTTTGACTACTAATTGAGGGAACTAGATAGGGTTGATTTTTTTAGCTTTTCTTTTAAATAATGCTATTGGATGGCCTACGTGGAAGTTTTTCTTGAGTATTTTTTACTACCCACAATCTATTTTCCAGTAGAATGTGAATTAGCCACGTAGGCTACTACAGATGTATAATCTTAACCCTTAATTAATTTTAATAGGTAAATCTTTAGTGTCCCGCGCTATAAACTTTGTTCTCACTACGTAACTGAGTCGTTTAATTTCGGTTTTTAAATAAGGCAGCTGCTTAGATAACTTTCGGGAGTCTTATGGTACGCATCAATTGGTTTTAGGCCTAGTATATAGGCTCTTGCCAAATATTGCCTTTTTTGTTGACCGCCATATTTTATTAATTTAAAAAAAATCCGTAAAATATATTTGTTAAGGAAACTTGTGACTGCTGCTTCCTTTTGACACCTGTCCTGCCTAATTAACTCTACATCACTAAATAGTTTAGTACCAATAAACTTTGATCTCGTTCATTTTTCTACGATTGTTTTGTGTACAGGAGAACAGCCGCGGCGGCGGCTCGGGCGAGACCTGTCGCTCACTCGCGGATTTCCTGGGGCTGGACACGCCGCTGTCCGACCCCGCTGCTGCGCCCGCCATGCTTGACCGCGCTAATGTAAGTACTTTCAACCTTAAGCGTACTTCTGTAAAGTGTATTGTCGCTTGAATACCTATGTGTATTTTGGTTAAGATGATTATTAAATGTATTGTGGTCCCGTAAAGGAAGGCTGTGAAGTGGTGAGAATTATAAAGACTATAATATTGCCTCTTGTAGTTTCTGATATCGACGAAACTTACTTTTTTTTCTTTTTCAAGTCTGTGTATTCTATTGCTCTTTCGGTCAAAAGCCATTTACTATTCTTGTATTTTTTCCATGCGTCTAGAGGTCGTTTTGGAAATATGTGAGTACCCGCCTTAATGTTGAAGTCGTGTTAGACGCTCCGTATGTCCGCTTTTAATTAACTTTGTTTGTAGCGCGAAAATCTTTTGCTCTTGTAGTGTAGCTTAGGATTACTTACGCGTACATTTTTTTTTTCATTAGGGACTTCTTTACCCGTTGTTACTAATCAATTGTGCATTAATATTTTTAAAAGTTATGTTAAGTTCCATAGATTATATTAATACTTTCTTTGAAGTAAATTGGCGAAACAATAGTGGAAAAATTTATTCAGCCGAATAAAAATTCTACCCACAACTTCACAATTTATTAATTTTCGACTCTTTGCACTTAAATTTAACTTCTGCTAACGTGTCAGACTGCCAATTGTGTGAATTTAAACAAGCGGATCAAGGCCCCACGTTGGGCGCCAATCTTTTTATTTATTCTTTATATTCATATAGAGCCAAGAGCTTAAATCAAATTTTAAGTACAAAGCACTCCGTAGGTTTTATTGTCCGTTCATAATGTACCGTACGACATCCGGTTTGATGCCAGTTAATGTTAGCCGAGATTGGTGCCAACAGTGCCTCGTATTAATGGGCCGGCCGTGCCAAATAATGCGGGCCGAATTGCTTGGGTTACTGCACTTGCATTAGCTGGTAGGGTTGGATTTCGTATCATCCCCCGTCTATATAAGACGTGTACGTTTTATGGCTGGCTTAATCGCTTGTTTGAACTGTACATTTTAGATTTTAGATACACCCACTCTATTTCAACCCCTCATCTGCGTACGTGATTTCATACATGACCTTCGTTTCACCAATAACGATCTACTACGCCAATACAGCCATTGTTTACTCCGCAAATTCTAGTTTTCCGTATGAATATTTTAATACGTACTTTACAAGCTGGGTTCCGAGAAGTTTAAAACGATTTTCACTTTACGTTATTTATGGAAAGCGCCGGGAATAGATGTTGAATGTCCTCAATGTAGTAATGTTCTATTCTGGCGGAACGAGTATGACACTTTATAAGATTAGTGTATTTTAGTAAGGGTTATTGTACTTATATTGATCCCTTCCATAATTTTACTATGTTTATTAATCCCTAAAAAATCTTAAAAAAAAATTATCGTAATTGCCAAATAGGATGTTATTTTTTTCTTTCTGGCTTTCATAGGATATGTTCACCATTTTATTATTTGCCAATACATTCTGACCGGGAAAATCAGAGGCAAAATTTACCGTGTTTTAGTTCTACCGTCACAAATAGATACTTTTTTAGAACATCTTTTAAACAAAGTGGACGTAGGCAGTTCGTATAGTTCTAAATTATTACTTCTGCTGTTCATTACTGTATTACATTAATTTTGCAAAAACAAACTTAACCGCGTAACTAAGTACCAAATTGTTTGGTTATACGTAAAATCTTAATCTCCGGATAGGACCGAATTAAGTGTCGCGTTCAAAAGTAATACAAGTAGTTTCTGGCAAGAAGGCGCGTCACAACATACCCTCCAATATTGCGGAGCAAGTTAGCAATCGCGCACTTGGCAGGCGTCTGGCGGCATTGCCGGCTATTGGCATGCATCTGGCAATATAATATTATTTGTGTAGGCTCATGCCAAGGCCCTCGCGCGTTTAATCGGCTCGTGCTCGCGACCCGGAAAACTATCTTGGATACAGATACCCGCTTTTTCATGCCTATTAGCTTTTGGATTACTGCGTTCGACTCCCGAACCCGATCGACCAAACTTAAGATAATATCTCAACTACCTGCTTTAAACATTTCATATTGTGTTCTCAAAGATCCCCTGAAGTACCTTTACTATTCGTTTTACGTAATTCACATTTTAAAATAGCAATACAAATGTAAACTTTCGCGTACTTGTATTAAATAAGTTGGTTCGAGCGGTGAAAGTTGTTGGGAATACATTGCCAAACTAATCTTATTTTATGGGATTTTGCGAGACGGCGGCTCCCATATTTTATACTGTTACGGGGCATTAGGTGTTTCGAGAATTATATTTTATAGTTTATATCATAACTGCTAAGTTTCATGCGAGTTGCCTTTTCACTGTATTTGGAAAATCTATTTTTGGTTTCTGTAAAAGAAATTTGAGGAAGTTAAATTCGGAATACTGTGGCAGAGTTGCAAATGAATGGGGTCAAGTAAACAGTAGCTTGTGTAGGCTGTTTGGCTAATTAAGTGAACTAGGCTTTGTAACCTCGATCCTACCGTAAACATCTTGACTTGTCAGTCCAATGGACTTGCCGTTGGAAAGACAGAGTACCCAAGTAGTTTTATTCAAGCCACTTATGCGAGTTGTGTCCAGGAGTGTGGTGGCGATGGTAACATGTGGCGCTGGGCGGAGGAGCCCGGCAGCCCCGAGGCTGCCCAGACGCCCGGCGGGCTGGTGCCGCCCACCTGCTTCCCGCCAAAACATCCCACAGCATTCGCAAGCTACAGGTAAGTCCAAACAAGGATTTTTGTGTATCACTAAATATAAAAGCGAACCCCGGAAATAATGACTGCCTTTATTTATTGCGTTCTATCGTTCAATTGGTTTGTCTTCAGTCTAGTTATTTAGATTTATTTTTTGTTTTATGTACCTACAATGTTAACTACGTAATCCATCGTTTTCAAGATTTTATTGGTAATTTCTTTTGAATAAATCAAAACTACTCAATTTTATAGTTTACGCCATTCGGAACCACGTACTAAGTACTCAACTGATAAGAAAATATAAACGAATTTCCTTTTAAAATTCCATTATCAACTTTACCTAAATAAAGTTCATATAATATTCATTGTTAAATGAAGCGACACATTTTCAGTACACCTTAAAAGCGCAATTTTTCTTCGCAACACTTTGGGCCGTCCATTTCACCCTCCATTAATACTAATTAAAAACTTGCGTACCTTAATGCGTCGCGTGGGTGAACGTTCTAAGTAGCGTAGTGTACTTTAATGTAGCAATTAGCACAAAGTACGGTTGTTGCAGCGAAAGCGCGCACCCCGGCGCCCTGTGGACCGAAGAGTCTACCTCCGGCCTCGGCATTACGGACCTTGTTACCTCCTTAGTAAGTACTAGTTTTGCTTGTATACTTTATGTAATTAAGTGCTTAGGCTCGTAGTTGAAAAGGGTTTATTGAATAGTTTTTTGAAGCAATTTTTTAACATTTTTTGGTTTAAATTACGCAGTAATTGGCTAAATGCGTTTATTACAAATTAAATTTTAGTTAAAATAACTTTTTTGTCCTCAGAGATTTTTTTTCTTATCTTAAACTTTTGGAATCTACCCTATTTTTAGTATATTGGGCTTAACAATAACTTCAATTCCTTAGCAGCTAATCTTTCTTTCCCGCAATATACCCGATTGCTTTGACTTTAAGCCTCTACAGACTCTACAGTGCAGGTTGCAGACACTTACTAGGAAAACAAAAGTTAACAGGATATAAACTAGCTGCAAAACTGTTACTACATTATTCCAAAGAGTATTATCTTCCGTTGTCGTGGGTGGTACAGTAAACGTGTTTCAGAAGGCCCTGGCGCTGCCGCCGGCGCCGGTGCCGCTGGCGTCGCCGCACGTCGGCTGCGAGCGCCTGGAGCGTCTCGAGCGGGACAAGTCCTGGACGAGGGAGCGGAAGAACAAGAACTCGAGGGAACGGAGAGCTGCCTTGCTGCCGAGAAGGGCGTCTTTCTGTGAGTAACTTAAGACTTGTGGAGGATGCAGTACCTATTTTTTTATTTTTGTTTTCAAGATCCGAAAATAATGTTTAGCAGTCGATGTTATGTTTTAGACATTTTCAATTGTTTATTTATATTGATGTTGTAAATTGCTCACTTTTGTCAGTCTTTAAGCAATGTTCGTTCGATCAATTGGATTAAAAAAATTGTTGAACAAAGTCTTAAAATAACTTCGGTTCTATTTATTTGGAAACGAGAAGCAATCAAAATGTACATTTAGTTAAATATCCAAACTCTTTTCATTTTTTTGTCAAATGTTCTCTGTGGGGTTAAATTATCCTCTTAGCATTAAGCCGGTCACTCTCATTCGAACGAATACGCAAACCCACAAGTGTACCCGTCATTTGCAAATCGTCGACATCAAAACGCGCCAAACTTCTCCGGATGTTTGCGCGCATGTGAGTGACCGAGTTACTTTTATATCAGGTGGCGTCGTACCAAGCGGGCGCAATGGCGACGAAGTTCTTTGCTGGGCCGGCAAGCTGCCGCCGCGCTGCTCCGACCCTCGCGGCGGCTACAGTTCCAAGGTCTTCCTCGGCGGCCTGCCCTGGGACATCTCCGAGATCGATCTGCTGCACACGTTGAAGCACTTTCAACCTTTACGGTAAGTTGCAACAACTTTCGGTTTTTGTTTTTTTAGAATCCTTTTGTTTGTTTTACTTGGTTTTCGACCCAAATCACTGACGCGGCTCCCGTTAAATTTGTCTACGAAATGTTAATGATCAGAAAATTTTAAATGAGTACCTAAATTATTACTTGTTTGGGCTTCAACTTTCACAATTTTCAACTAACACTTTTTTCTATGTCTCAGTTGTTTCCTTAAGCAAAACAGTTGTTGAACAGTTTTACAGTAATACTGGTCTATTTTGAGTGTGCTGAACACCGAAATTTGAATTATTGCATATCTATTCAGAAAATAGATGTCTAACGCACACCCCCGACATGATCGGATGTCCTCGTTTTTAATCTTTGTGATGCGTTTACTAATGTCACTCGTGTCCTGCCCAGCGTGGAGTGGCCGGGGCGCGAGTACGGCGGGGCCAGCAGCTCGGCGGGCGCGGGGGCGGAGGCGCCGCGCGGGTACGCGTACGTGACGTTCGACAGCGAGCGCCGCGTGCGCGCGCTGCTGGCCGCCAGCCGCCGCGACAACACGGACTGGTACTACCGCATGGGCTCGCGCAAGATGCCCAGCAAGGAGGTAACCAACATACTATTACATTGCTTATTTATTTATTATCCGTTTCGTAACGGTCAATGTTTTCTTTTATTTTAAACTGGTTTCGACTCGGGATTTCATATTTTTAACAGACATCCAAAAAGTTTTTATGTTCTGCATGTTCGCTGATTTTGTCAATTGTGGACAGATTTTCAAACTTTTTTTTTTCTTTGATACAACCCTATTTATTCCTCTATAAATCTAAATTGAATATGAACATGGGATTTATTAGATACGATAGATTCAAAGTAATGAATAGGTTATTTTATATTCCGGAAGCTAATTCGAACACTTGTCATCTTTATCCCTCCCACAGATACAATAGTTAAACGGAAATGTCTTATTCGACTTCCGGGACAGTATAGGTACTGTGTTTTCCTGTAGGTGCTCTAGTTTTACGAAACTTAAGTCCTGCGATCCGTTTTTAACATTATTTTTCTTCACAAAGGTACAAGTAATACCCTGGTCGCTCTCGGACTCCAACTGGGTAGTGGGCGGGTCGGTGCGTCTGGAGCCGAGCCGCACGGTGTTCGTGGGCGCGCTGCACGGCATGCTCAGCGCCTCCGCACTCGCCACCATCATGGAAGACCTGTTCTCTGGAGTCGTCTATGCTGGTATGTAGGACAAATTTCAATCATTATTTGTTTGGTAAAGCTTTCTTTAGTGGTTGAATTAAAGGGGGTTGGTCAGGTATTTATCTGCGACTGCTTCTGTATCGATCAGATTAGTGCATTGCCTTATTTCAAAGTGGAAATACTTTTGTTTTGGCACACGGCGCTGAATATTTCAAATTGGGCCTCTGAATAATAAAACTGCCTTTAAATATAGTTCATACAGTATTACCTTAGTGGGTTCAAAAGACGTGAATGCCTTTATCTTGAAATTCCACGTAGTAAAGCTGGCTCAAATTGTCAAACAATATGTATGATATAATATCATACATGCGCAGCTTACTTTTAATGTTCTTACTTCCCACGACTTCTCAGAAAGATCCTTGTTTTATTTTAAATAATTGTTGAAATGTTTTCCCAGGCATAGACACGGATAAGCACAAGTACCCGATCGGCTCGGGCCGCGTGACGTTCGACAACGTTCGCTCGTATGTGCGCGCGATCTCCGCCGCCTACATCGAGATACAGACTGACAAGTTCACCAAGAAGGTACGTACACCTTACTATTTAGAGAGCATGCTTACTATTAAATATTTATTTAATATTCGTGCATAGCACTTTGTATACCTTGATTTTACCCCTAAGGCCATTCGAAATATGAAAATTTAATTCTATCTATGATAAATGTAATATACTAGCATAAAATGTAACAATATTTTTGACGACCTCCGTGGTCGAGTGGCGTACACACCGGTTTCAAGTTGTCGCCAGCTCTGAGGTCCCGGGTTCGATCCCCGGCCGGGTCAATGTAGAAAACAACTTTTCTACATTGTCTCGGGTCTGGGTGTTTGTGGTACCTTCGTTGTCTCTGAATTCCATAACACAAGTGCTTTAGCTACTTACTTTGGGTTCAGAGCAATGTATGTGATGTTGTCCACATTTATTTATTTATTTAATATCGCTCGCCACATGGTGTTTTTATAAAAAATTAACGCTTTTACTTTTCCTAACTATACTACCCGATATCTGTGGAAAATGGCTGCAGATCATAGCATTTATTTGTAGATATTTTAGATTTGTTTTATATCTGGTCTGGTTTGTTCTTCAGATCCAAGTAAATCCTTATCTAGAAGACTCGATGTGTTCGATGTGCAACCTGCAGCAGGGGCCGTACTTCTGTCGCGAACCAACTTGCTTTGGGTAAGATCACTATTCATTCTCGACGATTTTTTAATTTTTTGGCTTGATTTTTTGGGCTTCTGTTCAGGAAATATTAAGTACTAGCTGTCCCCCGCGGCTTTGTCCGCGTGTTTTAGTTTTAACGGTTTTTTATTTTTGCAACAATTTTAATTTATGCTCCGCTCTTTTTGGTCGCAGTGTAATGTTATATAGCTTATAGCCTCAGCCCCTCAATAAATGGGCTATCCAACACTGAAAGAATTTTTCAAATCGGACTAGTAGTTCCAGAGATTAGCGCGTTCAAACAAACAAACTCTTCAGCTTTATATATTAGTATAGATTTAATAAAGTCTAATTTTAACGTTTAACCGTTACTACAAATATTTTAACGTTTTAAATTTTCCTTACTTAAAATATAAATAAAACTACTAAGATCTAGTGTTGGATATTGCCAATCAGTTATTTTAGAGTTGAAAATCCCTCGTCTAGCTAAAAAACAAAACTTTTTTTTTAAACATTCCTCCTTGCAGGTACTTCTGCCGCTCATGCTGGTCGTGGCAACACTCCACGCAGAACCACAAGGCACTGATGCGCAACTCCAAGGGCCCGGCGAAGGCCCCGCCGCAGTCGCCGCACGCCTCGCCCGGAGACGGCATCTTCAATGGGATGGCCGGACACGCTAATGAGGGTAAGTTGTCTTTTCTGAACAACTTAGATGTACCGGTGTATATACTCTTAACTAAATATTAGGCGATTTCGAAATAAATAGTCGATTTTAATCCTTATTTTTTATTAAATTCCGTGTTTTTGTCTATTGCTATCTGGAATGAAGTATAGACCACTTGGAAGACCGAAGTTTGTTGTTCCTGCGATGAAAAGAAACTTGACGATCGAAAGGTATGATTCTTGTAGGGTTACGCGACAAGTACTTTGCCAGTACACAAGTACTTTTCGGGCCTCTGATGTGGTCAATTTACCATAGGGTGACTACCCTATGGTATTAGTTCACGTACACATCTATCTGATCCTAAACTAGGCAGAACCTGTATTATGGAAACCAGACAACTTTATAAAAATACTTATCTTTTTCTAAATACATACATATTATAAAGAAATTAAACCCAGATTAGGAACAAATGATCTGTCCTGGGTGGGAATCAAATCTACGACCTCCAGTTTAACAGTCAGGGTCACTTACCAACAGGCCAGTCAATGTTACCTTACACCGGCAAAAACTTATTTAAACAAATTCGATTTCGAAACCCCATACTTTAGAATATTCTCTTATGAACCTCAATCCTCATGAAAGTTTCAAGGTCATGATGGAATCTTCATCAACAGATTTTGAGTTGTAATTCACCATTACTAGCTGTAAACTTTTTTAAAGTTGATGTAATGTGTAAGTAATAGTTCCGTGGTATGTTCGCAGCGAGCGGCACGAGCGGGTCGAGCGCGCCGAGCGAGGCGGGCGGCGACGAGGCCCGCTAGCCGCGCCGCTCCGTTGTCGACCCGCTATTAAGTTCGGCGCTTCGCCAACCAAACAGCCACCATCTTACACCCGGAAAATATAACTACTCGAAGTGACAATTGAAAATAGGCGTACCGTTTTGTTCTGGATTTTAAAACTTTAAGACCTTAAATGTTTCTGTCGCTACTTCAAGTGACAGAGACAGCATTTTCCGTATTCGGCCATATATTTTGTTTTTTTATTGAGTTCTGTCAACTTTAGGGCGAGTTTAGACAACGCTTATATATGCAGCGGTGCATAAATATGGTTCGGCATATATTCAATAGACAATGATGCCGAACGATATTGAAGCGTTAAGCTTTGTGTCCTAACCCTAATCGAACTTTAATTTTGTAACTAACTGTAATTTTTTTATCTTCTTTGTCAAGCCAGCAGGCATCAATAGTTTTATAATTACATAAATCTTTCTATTCAATATTTTACTATTGTAGATAACATAACCGCACATTCGAGTACTTAATTTTCCGGTCAAGTTGATTTCAATCATTCCAGTTGATTATTGAATTGTGTAATTATTTTAGGAAAATATTTTTGTTACTTATATTTTTAACTTTTGCCATTTTTACTAGAGTAAAATGGTTTTTTACTTTTTTTTAGCATTCGCTATAATTAATGTCTACTTTTATTTATTCTGTTTTAGCACTAGCTATCAAATGATATGTAAACCCTGTTAACTAGTAAATTTTTTACTATATTTAATATTGTAATACGCCATCAGCGTAGAGATGTTCCTTAGAAAATTTTACGTATGTGCCTACTAGAATTAGGTGATTTTAAACAATTTTAATGTGCCTCCTAGTTAGCCCTTGGCTCTTATTTTAAACATTTTAAATGGGCTTTTAAAATGTATAATCGTGATTTTAATATTTTAGAATGTTAATAATCTGAAATATGTTGATTTTATCTCGAATCGCTTGTTTGATTTTAAACTATACAAAATATACTGTTATTGCAAATGATTTGAGTTTTTGTGCTATCCCTGAAACCCCTTCCTTAACAAAGGTATAACATATACAAAGGCTAAATAAGTATATATTGATGACACAAACACAATTTTAAGTTCTTATTTTTATTTTTTTATTAAAATAGAAATATATGTACAACAAGTAAACATATGACATAATATGTACAGACAAGCATATTGACGTGTAGACGCTTTTACGCACTACCCGTTAGGGCTCTTACACACGAGCGGCATGTAACCAACGGCAAAGCTGTGTCGACGGCTGCAGTTCCGTCTGCCGTTGGCAACATACCGCTCGTATGAGGAGCTCAGAGCTCTTACACACGAGCGGCATGTTGCCAACGGCAGAGGGAACTGACCCTCGACATGACACGATGGCGGCACATCAGACCATGATCTTCGAAATAGAAATGCAACGCCTCCTGGTCTGCCGCTGATGCGTGTCGACAGCTGCAGTTACGTTGCTGTTGACAACATGCCGCTCGTGTGAAGGCTCCCCACGCACTTGTGATCCTTCCGTCGCGCGATACGGGCGCGGAAGAACTTGTGCGCGGACACTGACTATATATAGGAGTTTCGAACCGTGTTGCATATCATGCTACATGCCAGATTGCGCATCTCATAACAAAACGTGTTGCAGTATGCATTTTGTTCTTTAACATGTGGTATATCGTATAATGCGTGTTGTTACCAGCCTCGTCGCGTCGTGTTGCTCAGCTAGTCGTTTTCCAGACTCAATCAGTCGAAACTCATGCTCATGTCGGAGTTGTTGGTAGCGTCAGCGGTGGGCGTGCCCGGCGCAGTGGGGGCGCCTAAGGCGGGCAGGGAGATGTTCACAGTCGGGAACGGGAACTGAGGGATCTCTTCCTCTGTAACAATTGTAAACAGTTTTTGTTAATTAATTCTAAGATGGCCATCTAAAGTATAGATTTCTTGCACGGTCAAGTAAATTAGATTTGATGGCGATATGCCATGGGATAGGTAAATCTTGATTTTGTATTCATATAAAACGCACCACGTTGTGTGTATATATGAATATGAGTAACTTAATTACGGTAGTAACTTTATTACAAAGACATAGATATCGCAAGAGTATCTAATTCGCGTGCCACTTTTTTTATACCTGACTTAAGCATAATATGCTTAACGTGGTAACTGCGCTAAATCGGTACGCCGCGCTAGAAGATTTCACCAAGCTATATCAGACATTAATGACGAACGAAACTAGTTGTTGTACTGTTAATTAGAGATAAACAAATGAAAAATATATACAGGGTTGATACGACTTATGAGATTTATTTTTAAATTACGTATACTATTCGTGGTCAGTATCTATTACAAACGGTACAAAAACAAAATAGCACGAATAAACAAATAAAATTATTTAAAAATGAAGTAAAACGCAAACACCAGAATTCCAGTCATTTGTCGGCTTTAGGTATTAAAGTATCTACGTCGCGTATCGGAGGCTGTCGGAGGGCGGCACGGCTAATGTTGTTCATGGCTAATAATAAGATTGTTGAACACAACAATAGACTTTTAAATATTTAATAAGTATACACGTAAATAGTTATAAATACTACTGAAGTGTGTACAAATGGAGTAAAGTTAAATTCAAATACTACTAACTGCTCCTATTCAATTATTTTTGGTATATAGCCTGCAAATGGTACCTAGAATATGTGGTGTGAAGGAAATCTTATAGGTTCTATCTACCCTGCATATATATAACTAAAAATAACAAGAAATGTGAGAAGCAGCAGCTATAAGGTCAAGAAGGGCAGGTACCGGTGAGCGCGGCGTCGAGGCGGTCGACGATGGCGTCGAGCAGCGCGTGCGCCACCACGTCGTCGGGGTCGCGCGCCAGCGCCGCGTGCAGCACGTCGGCGGCGCGGCGCTCCTGCCCCAGCAGCGCGCGCGCCAGCCCCACGGCCGCCAGCGTGGCCGCGCGCGCCGGCCGCAGCGCCAGCGCGCGCTCGTGCCACTGCAGCGCCTCGCGCGCGCGCCCCAGCACGCGGCACACGTGCCCCAGCGCGTCCAGCGTCGCCGCCCAGCACGGGTTCGTCTGGGGCACAAGTCTGGCTTAAGGCTACGTTTTTAATATAGGTGCATCCGACGATTTCGTTAACCATGTTTTCATTCCCGTGGATACTTTGGGAAAAAATGTACAAAAAATGACAGTCGACGCACACGCTCGTTGTTTCGATGCCGCGTTTTTTAATACAACGCAGCATCGAGCTCTGCGACGACGCAATACCCTTGCATTGCGTTGTTTTGAAAAAGGGTACGTCAAACTGCGTCCTTTTGACTTTCCTGTCATTCAGACGGTTGCAGCGGCAGCACTAGGGATATGCAACAAAGTGACTTACATCAGCCTGGTCGGGCGCGGCGATGTCGAGCGCGTGCAGCCAGAGCGCGCGCGCGGCGCGCCAGTCTCCGTCGGCGAAGGCAGCGGCTCCGGCCTCGTGCGCGACGTGCGCGGACCGCACTACGCCCAGAACGCGCGACCACTGTGCGCGCGCACCTAACGAACCTTCCTCCACCACCTGCTCACACCACAGACACTCAAACACTACTCCATCAGAAACACACACTAACAGCATATAACAGGGCACGCAACGTGACATGCAGTGGCGTGCATTGCTTTTCACACAATGGGGGTAACTTTAAAAAAGAAACAATCCTTATGTCAATGCTATGTTGTAGGCACACAAACAACACGCAGTACTAAAACATAATCTCAATGTTTTAGATTTTTGTTCCTTCTGTTGCCAGTAGGTATTTTTTAAGAAAACTAAATCTTCTGCCCCTTTAAACTAAAATCAATTTTGCATTGGCATTGTATTAGAATTAAATTAAAGAGTAAGGACACAGGTAGGCAGTCATTAGGCAAATGGGGAGTAAGACTTTTTTGTACTTAAGTAGACTTTGTCACGTAATAAATTACGCGTAAAAAAATTAATTACTACAAAAAATAACGAAACGAATGTAAAAATCAGATTACTACTCACTTTAAAAAAAATATATTTTATCTTATTCTGTGAGGCGGGGGTAAGCTACAAAACTAACTATATTTGTTTTGTCAAAAAATAAAAACGTACTAAACTTATTGAAGATTTATCTCTACACTTTGGATTTATTTTTCCATGTTAAAACAGACACAACAATTTATGTTTATAACACTTCAGAAACTACACAAAACCACAAAAAAATAATAATAGGAAAATTATGCAGACAGAAAACTCGCGCCATTCGATAAAAACTGCAACAGATTATAAATATCGAAAAAACAACCAAGTCGCAACAGATAAATAAAAAAAATATTTATTAGAACTAAAACAAAATAACATTATTAATTTTGTAATTATTAACTTCGATTTATTATGTTTAATTTACAACTTACAAGTATTTTATAATATTAGCTAGGTATATAAAAATATATATAGTTATAACAGGAACTGATGTTTTTTTTATTTGTTGAGCAGTATGGTCAATACCTTTGCTTCCGAGAGGACATGCCTACATTGGTCTGGATAATTGCGAAGGTCAAATGTCAGGGCGCTACGCATGTCACACAGACATTTTTGCTTTCGCCATATTATACTTAAGAAAAAAAGTAGCTTATGGTTTCAAATTTTCTTACCATTTTTGCAATTTGGCGGTCAGTTTGGTGCTTTTTGTGAATAAATAAGATTCGCGTATTTTCCAATATAAATATATATTTTTAATATAATTTTGTTAACAATAACGTCTTTCGAAAAAAATTATAAATGCAGAAAAATGTTATTATCTTTTACTAGCTGTGCCCGCGGCTTCGCTCCCGTCAACTGACTACCTACCTACTTACCTACCAACCCTACCTCATCCCTCCCTACCTACCTACCTACCCTACCTACCCTACGTACTCTACCTACCCTACCTATCAACCTTAGATAGGTTAGGTGATAGGCCCTTACTACCTACTTACCTACCTACCTATTTTCTCATTAGTTGTATTTAATTATTTTCTTTAGTTTGAAGTAAGCTTCATGTTTTTCGGTTGCAATAAGACCGCCTCTTGTACTTTATAGTACCTATATTCCGAATTATTCTAATTTGTCTGCTTTTGTATACAATAAATACATTATTAAGATTTTATATTATCCAAAGTTTAAAAGTTATACATCGCCTTTAGTGGGATGGGATACAATAAAGAATAGCACTTACCTTAGCGTTGTTATGTAGGGCAGCGGCTCTAGTGAGGAATCTCTCGCACATTGTGAAGTTGTTGAGCAGCGAGCACTCCACACCGACGTACAGCGGTGGCAGGTGACAACCCGCCATCAGCTGACTAGCCTATATTATATACATATTACTCGAGAAACAAGATTGAAGATTACGACAAATCGTCTGAAATCTAAAAATTACGATTTTGTTCAATGTTGTGTTGCAACGTTTGTTAGTATCCTGCTACATGATGCGCAACGAGTTGCAGGATGGTATATCAAAGGCAAGTCCACGTCCTACGTGATTAGACGCAGACACTCTGCGCAACGTATCCTTAATCTTTAATTTCCGATTCGATAAACAACGTAAAAAAATAAACGAGTTAGTAAAAGAAATAAAAAATTGTACTTATTTTAAAACCTGCAATATGTTCTTTCCCTGAGACCAATTGCGCGAAATGTATATTTATACATATTTATCCCAAAATAAACCAAAATCTTGCCCGTCGTTTAACTGAAATTAAATCTATAATGTAAGGACACTTACCTTAAAATAAGCGGCCATAGCCTGGTCGTGTTCGTTGTCGGCGGCGAAGCTGTGTCCGTAGGCGAGCCACACGCAGCCCGCGCTCGGCTCCAAGCTCTTGGCCTTGCTTAGGTAGCGGCGGGCCAACTCGCTTTTACCTGGACGATTAATACAAGTACTTTTATATAGTGATGGCGCGCCTTTTCTCCTATACGTTACACGCATCAAAACGGAAAACTTGTCTCCTTATTTGATCCATTACGCCCCTCTTTGCATGTGATAATTAGAGTAGGTACCTATTTAATTTTTTGGCGAGACAAATACCTTTCTTCGGCAAAAACCTGAGGGGTTACTCTTGAATGAATTTAAATTTTGATACAATGCCAATGCAAAATTGATATTGGTTTGTTGTATGTTTAGATTCCAGTCAGTTACTTCCATTAAGATTTTTTTTTAAGAAAACTGAACCAATGTTAATTTTGCATTGGCATTGTATTAGAATTAAAATTAGGTATATTGAGATCGGCACTGACATTTGTAATTTTCACGATCTTGCGACGTGAACGTTTCTATTATCTTACGTATGTCATAAAGCTGCAATAAGATTAATACAAAAAGTCTAACCTAACCTATACCATAGTTACCTATAAGATAATAGTAGCATCCGACAGCATACCACGACGTCCAAGCATTGGGGTAGTAATCAACCAGCGAGTGAGCGAACGCGAAGAGCTCGGAACTCTTCTTGAGCTCTACGAGGCACGCGGCCCTGACGTCGGGCGCGGCCCAGGGGTCCAGCGTGTCGAGGGCCGCGAGGGCCTCGCGCCAGCGACACGCTGCCGCCAGCCGCCGCGCGCGGGAGATCACGCCGAACTGCGTGCGGGACCCCACGGCCGCTGCTTCGGCTACGATCTGGTGACACACAAGACCATTCAGCCCTAATACGTTACATAGAGATATTCGAATGAGAATATTTGATCACTAGTTGTCAGCATTTTTTAATGAAGAAAGGAATAAAGACCTAGACAGGCCTGTTGGTCTAGTGGTTAGTGACGCTGACTGCTGAACTAGAGGTCGTGGGTTCGATTCCCACGCAGGACAAATCTTTATGTGATGAGCATGATCATTTGTTCTGTGTCTGGGTGTGATTTGTAATATGTTTGTACATATTTAGAAATATATAAGTATGTTTATCAGTTGTCTGGTTGCTATAATACAGGCTCTGCCTAGTGTGGGATCGAATGGCCATGTGTTAGCTGTCCCAAGATATTATATTATATTAATAACTAAGTAAAACATTTGCTTGTACCCGATACTTGACCATGTAGAACTAAAACTTACACAATTTGAAATGCAATAAAAATATGCCATAGCAATTCATGACATGTCTAAAAATCTTAATAAATGTAATGTCCCATCGAAATGAACATACATGCAGTGATAAAAAACAAAGACAATATTTTGTTTTGTATGTTAAGTAGGGTATAGTTACAGGGCAGTCAGACTCCGGCGGCGGCGCGGTGGCGGGCGCGGGCGAGTACCGGTCCAGCCGCTCGCGGTACGCGGCCCGCAGCAGCGCGCCCTCCGCCGCGCTCAGCTGGCTGCTTATGGGAAGCGACTCTATCAGCTCGCTCTCTGAAACAAGATAGAAAAATTCATATCATTATCACCATCAGCCTATGTTCGTCAACTGCTGGACATAAGCCTCTTCTATGGCACGCCCTGAGCTCGATCTTCAGCTCTTCGTCTCGATATAGCAGTGTTAAGTTGAAGTGCAATTAACGGCTAACTTCTTGAAATATAATTAAGGCTGACCATGGACTGTTTGTTGTAACAAACGTTACATAACGCGAAGTTACATTGTCTTGAAGCCATCAGTATCAAACTATCGACTGCTGCATGCAGCGACTGCACAGCTAATTATAGTCTCATATGTACTGTACACATATACAAGGAACTGTTCTCTGACTGCTCGAGTTGTCGACCGCTTTCGCGCATTTTCCCCTCCGCTCCAGCGAGCACAGCGCGCGCTGCTCGCGATACATAACAGTTGCAGTAGTTACCCTGGTGCGGCGTGAGCGCGTGCAGCTCGAGCAGCAGGTCGAGCGCCTCGTAGTGCGCGCAGTCGGCCCGCAGCGCCGCTCCAGCGAGCACAGCGCGCGCTGCTCGCGATACATAACAGTTGCAGTAGTTACCCTGGTGCGGCGTGAGCGCGTGCTGCTCGAGCAGCAGGTCGAGCGCCTCGTAGTGCGCGCAGTCGGCCCGCAGCGCCGCTCCAGCGAGCACAGCGCGCGCTGCTCGCGATACATAACAGTTGCAGTAGTTACCCTGGTGCGGCGTGAGCGCGTGCTGCTCGAGCAGCAGGTCGAGCGCCTCGTAGTGCGCGCAGTCGGCCCGCAGCGCCGCTCCAGCGAGCACAGCGCGCGCTGCTCGCGATACATAACAGTTGCAGTAGTTACCCTGGTGCGGCGTGAGCGCGTGCTGCTCGAGCAGCAGGTCGAGCGCCTCGTAGTGCGCGCAGTCGGCCCGCAGCGCCGCTCCAGCGAGCACAGCGCGCGCTGCTCGCGATACATAACAGTTGCAGTAGTTACCCTGGTGCGGCGTGAGCGCGTGCTGCTCGAGCAGCAGGTCGAGCGCCTCGTAGTGCGCGCAGTCGGCCCGCAGCGCCGCTCCAGCGAGCACAGCGCGCGCTGCTCGCGATACATAACAGTTGCAGTAGTTACCCTGGTGCGGCGTGAGCGCGTGCTGCTCGAGCAGCAGGTCGAGCGCCTCGTAGTGCGCGCAGTCGGCCCGCAGCGCCGCTCCAGCGAGCACAGCGCGCGCTGCTCGCGATACATAACAGTTGCAGTAGTTACCCTGGTGCGGCGTGAGCGCGTGCTGCTCGAGCAGCAGGTCGAGCGCCTCGTAGTGCGCGCAGTCGGCCCGCAGCGCCGCTCCAGCGAGCACAGCGCGCGCTGCTCGCGATACATAACAGTTGCAGTAGTTACCCTGGTGCGGCGTGAGCGCGTGCTGCTCGAGCAGCAGGTCGAGCGCCTCGTAGTGCGCGCAGTCGGCCCGCAGCGCCGCTCCAGCGAGCACAGCGCGCGCTGCTCGCGATACATAACAGTTGCAGTAGTTACCCTGGTGCGGCGTGAGCGCGTGCTGCTCGAGCAGCAGGTCGAGCGCCTCGTAGTGCGCGCAGTCGGCCCGCAGCGCCGCTCCAGCGAGCACAGCGCGCGCTGCTCGCGATACATAACAGTTGCAGTAGTTACCCTGGTGCGGCGTGAGCGCGTGCTGCTCGAGCAGCAGGTCGAGCGCCTCGTAGTGCGCGCAGTCGGCCCGCAGCGCCGCTCCAGCGAGCACAGCGCGCGCTGCTCGCGATACATAACAGTTGCAGTAGTTACCCTGGTGCGGCGTGAGCGCGTGCTGCTCGAGCAGCAGGTCGAGCGCCTCGTAGTGCGCGCAGTCGGCCCGCAGCGCCGCTCCAGCGAGCACAGCGCGCGCTGCTCGCGATACATAACAGTTGCAGTAGTTACCCTGGTGCGGCGTGAGCGCGTGCTGCTCGAGCAGCAGGTCGAGCGCCTCGTAGTGCGCGCAGTCGGCCCGCAGCGCCGCTCCAGCGAGCACAGCGCGCGCTGCTCGCGATACATAACAGTTGCAGTAGTTACCCTGGTGCGGCGTGAGCGCGTGCTGCTCGAGCAGCAGGTCGAGCGCCTCGTAGTGCGCGCAGTCGGCCCGCAGCGCCGCCGCCAGCGCCTCGGCCGCCGCCTCGCGCCGCTCCAGCGAGCACAGCGCGCGCGCCTGCCACACCAGCACGCCCGCTAGCGCGCGCTGGACACAACATCATATCATAATGAATGGATTCTTGTTTGAACTGTCGTTAAGAACAGACGTGCCAAATAATTTTGCAATAAACAAATAATCATTTTGTTGAATCAGTGACCTCGATTCACGCTTAGTCGATAGTAACCTAGTTATTATGTGTTAAGTGTTTTAATTAAAATGCTAAGTGTATAATTATTAAACAAACTATTTATCAACAATGGATAGCAGTCCCACCAGGCCTGTGAGCATCCCAACTACACCTGCAACAAGAACTAGTGTGCCGAACCAAAATGACGATCTGCTCGAAGTAGTTCCTACGCCGGAAATTCAAAATTGGATGATTACCATTGAGCAGTGTTTAAATGAGGTATGCACTATTTCATCTGAGGGCAAACTCAATATGGACCAAAAGCAAAGGATCAGCTCCTTATGCCGGAAAGTTATTCATGGCACAGCGCAGCTGGCTGTCCAGTATCAGTCCCTTAAAATTAAAGTTATTAAAGCCCATACCAAAATCAATTCCCTGGAAGACCAATTAGATGTGTCGAAACGACTAAAGGACCTGCAACAAAGCATTGAACAACAAACAATGAAGCCTTCCACGGAGGCCACATTCGCTGACATGGTTAAGAAAGGGGCCAACAACTACATTCAACCATTAAAAGTACAATCAGTGGCCATTTACCCTGAGGATAAATCCAAATCGAGTGAGGAGACTAAAACACTTGTCCAAAAAATCATCTGTCCTGAACAAATGAAGCTTCACGTGAGGGGCCTACGTAAAACGAAGAATGGAGGTGTCATCATCAGCACTGATACGAAGGACGATATTGAAAAACTAAAACAATCCGAACAGCTAACAAAATCAGGCCTCACAATTGATGAACCCCGAAAAAGGAAACCACGAGTAGTAGTTATTGGAGTGTCCTCAGCTATGCAAGAAAGCGAATTTTTTAATTGTTTGTACCACCAAAATATAGCCGACAAATTACAAGATTGTAGCCTCGAGACGTTTTTGACATCAGCTAAGTTAAGCCACAAGTCAGGTAAGAAGGATGCGGATACTTGTAATTACGTAATTGAAGTATCTCCTGCCATACGCAAAGCCCTGATATTGAAAGAGCGAGTGTTTATTAACTGGTCTTCTTGCCCCGTGAGAGACTTCACTTTGGTCACGAGATGTTACAAATGTCAGCAGTATGGTCATGCGGCCAAATACTGTCGGGAGCTAACCCATACCTGTGGCCATTGTGGGGAACAAGGACACACATTTAAAGAGTGCCCAAAGAAAGGCGAGGAACCGAAATGTGCTACTTGTTTTCATTTTAAAAAACCAGATCAACACAATACAGGTGCCGCTGACTGCCCGGCAAAAATAATGGCTGAAAGAAGATACGTTAATTCCATTGATTATGCAGGCGCCTAAGAGCGCCCTCAGTTAGTCATTCTCTGGCCTTTTCTGCTATTGTTTTTAGGTTACCGTCTTAAATCATGATTAATAATTTAATTAATGACTTAGACAATTTCTCTATATCGGACGCTAGGACATGTGATATAGAAAATTGCAAACACTATTTGTCCTCCTACATTAACCCGTTAACTATACTAACACAAAATATTCGCAGTATTTTTAAGAATTTTGACAATTTCAACACTCTTCAACAACGACTGAATATTAATTGTGACATAATTGTTTTAACCGAATGCTGGCTTGCTAAAAGGTACGATATACCACTAATGCCGGGATACAACGTGTACAAAAATAATATAAATAATAGTCAAAACGAGGGAGTGATAGTTTATGCAAAAAAGCACCTAATTGTCACTATCGAGGAACCTAATATGCACGACTGTAATAGATTGTTAGTTAAAATCGGATCGGATATTGCAATACTAGCATTATATCGACCGCCTTCCTATAGATACATAAACAACTTCATTGAATCTCTAAATACAACATTGCAAAGCTTATCATCCTTCAAAAATATTATCTTAATTGGTGATATAAACATTAATATTCTGCCCGAAAATACTGATTCATCTGCCCAGGACTATCTTAACCTATGTGCTTATCATGGATTGCTCCCCGCACACACGCTTCCAACACATCAAAGTGGCTCATGTTTAGATCACATAATGCTAAAATCAAAATTCCGCTCACTAACTCTGGTAACTAATTCTACAATAACTGATCACCATGCTGCCCTACTAACCCTAAATTGTAAGATGCTTAAACAAAATACTCGGACAATTACTAAATTAAATATAATTAAACTCGCGGAAGATTTACAAAACATCGACTGTGACCCAGTTTACAAATGTGCTGACCCACAGATTTGTATGATATATTTAATACAAAAAATACAACAAGCAATTAAGCAAAACACTACAAAACATCAACTGACTAACAGAAATGTTAACTTAAAACCGTGGATAACACCTGGTCTGATTCGTTGTATGAGGCATAGAGACAAAATGCATATGAAAGCAAAATCGAATCCGGAAAATTTAATATTGCAATTATCGTACAAAAGGTACAAAAATTTTTGCAATGACCTTTTGAGAAAAATCAAGTGCAAATATGATATAAGTGTGCTAGAAAACGCTGGAACAAATAGTAAACAGATCTGGGATCATATTAAAAAAGTAACATATACTTCGACACAAAATGAATCATCCTCAGGTTTATTAAAATTACATTCGTCGCATTTAAAATCTGCTAACTTGGCAAATAATTACTTTATTAATGTTGGTAAATGCTTGGCGGATAAAATTCAGAGACAGTCACAATGCATAACAAGCAATTATTTTACCAATTACAATTTTTTAACGTCTTTTGGATTAATGGACACTGACGAGGCCGAGGTGGAACAGATTATTATGAATTTAAAAGATAATTGTGCGGTAGGATGGGATAACATACCTAGTAAAATCATTAAACAATTTAGGCACATTTTAGTTCCTCCTCTGACTTACATTTTTCGTATGTGTTTTTCCAAAGGTCACTTTCCACAGTGTCTAAAAAAAGCGGTTGTAATCTCTGTTCATAAGTCGGGCAGTAAAGAACAAGTGACAAATTATAGACCTATTTCCTTATTGCCTACTATATCAAAAATATTAGAAAAGATTATAAACAAAAGATTGCTGAAATATTTAGAGAAACATTCGATACTGTCTGCGAGGCAGTTTGGATTTAGGCCAAAGCTATCAACTGCTGATGCCGTTCATCTCTTAACTGACTATGTAGCACAAGAACTTGACAGAGGTAACCATGCAATAGGAATCTTCCTGGACCTCGCAAAAGCTTTTGACACAATTTCTATTCCTATTTTGTTGCGCAAACTTGAAACTATAGGCATAAGAGGTGCTCAGCTAAAACTCTTCAAAAGCTATTTAGAAGATCGCTCGCAATGCGTAAAGGTTGGCGATGTCCTCAGCCATGATGAAAATAACACTTCTTTTGGATTGCCTCAAGGAAGCATAATAGGACCTACACTGTTCCTAATTTACATAAATGACCTTTGTAATCTAAAGTTAGAACATGCCACTATTATATCTTACGCTGACGACACTGCCCTGCTATTTTCCGCTGATTCCGAAAAAGAAGTGTACAAGCTTGCGCAACGCGGATTTGATGTTGTTAATAATTGGCTTCGACATAATTCACTAACATTAAATGCAGATAAGACAAAGTATATAAAATTTTCAATGCGAAAACTAACGTCACTAGATACTAACTTATCATTATTTGCTCATCATTGCTTACACGCTACTAATAACAAATGTACTTGTCCTAATATAAAATTAACTAACAAGATAAAATACCTAGGTGTAATAATAGACGAAACTATGTCCTTCAAACAACATATTGAATCTGTAAATAATAGAATACGAAAGCTTATATTTATTTTCAAGAAGTTGCGTTATATTGCAGATTCAAAAATAATAAGACAAGTTTATTTTGCTCTATGTCAATCCGTATTAACATACTGTATTACTTCATGGGGCGGAGCGGGTAAAACACTTTTACTCACCACCGAGAGAGCTCAGCGAGCAGTTCTTAAAGTATCTACTTTTCGCCCCTTTCTTTATCCTACTAACTTACTTTATAAACAGTGTGAAGTATTAACAGTTAGGCAGTTATTTATAATGAATATCGTATTAAAACAACACACATGCCTTCCGTACAACCCTGAATATTTGAATAATAGACGGAAAGACAGAGTTTGTCCGCAAAATAATGTCTTAAAGCATGCTTTTGTAGCAAAATTTTATGTGTTCCTTGGGCCGCTGCTATATAACAGAATTAATGACTTCGCAAATATATTCCCTTTGACTTATAATAAGTGTAAGATAGTTCTCAAACAGATCCTACAAAGTATGTCCTATGAAGATACAGAGAAATTACTAACTGTGTTAAAATAAATATATATAATTATAATAATTAAGTTTAATAATCCATTATGAATTTTGTTTTTCACTTTACATTTGTACCTAATTGTATTTTTAAGTTATATGATTATTTTTATGTCATTTAAGTGAACCCTTATCGCCTGAAACACAGGACTACCTAGTTCAGGCAAGCTACCACTGTTAAGATACGTGTCTTTATTTTATGTAATCTGCTATATTTATGTAACACTGTGAATGTTTAATGGAAATAAATTATTATTATTATTATTATTATAAGCGGTGTAACCAAAAATTACAACAAACTAGTAACAAATCAATTTATTTTTTTTGTCTAAAATTATTCATTATATTTTTTGAATCATATAAAATATGCCGAAAAAAACTGGTTATAAACAATTTTACTATAAAAATAACTCACATTATGTGTCTGGTCCGTGTTCCTAGCCTCAAGCAGCATGGGGTCACACTCGTCCATCAAGTTTAGTGAATTTGCCGGCTCTTTAGCAGCGATGTATGCTCTCATTGCCACACCTAGGCATAGTAGATGACGTCTGAAACAGAACCAATTAGGAAGTTCCCAATAGTAAATTTCAATTACCTATAATAGGCAATAACAAGAGATTGGAACAGAAAAAGTTTCTGATATATTCTATTGGTAAAAGTATGTTACTAAACCAAGATTATGAATGTGTAATTACTACAAAATATATATAACTGACACATGAAAGTTTTAAATAGCTCTATATAATATAGACTAGCTGATCTAGCATCAGATGTTATATCTTATTTTTTTTTTCATTAAATACAATGACCATTAAAAGAGTAGAATGAAAAAAAAAATTGGCAGAAGAAAGGAGATTACAATTTATACATAGATTAGATTCTTGATTAAGTTTATTAAGATAAATTAATAGATTACCAATTAACTAACCTGTGTAATCCTCTTGAGGTGACAGCATGTGCTGCTCTATGCAGTTCTCCTCGAGCAAGCATGGCACTTGCCAGGAGCCAGACATCATCTCCACTGGCGGCATCTATGCCTCCACCAGCTGCAGCGGCTGCTGCATCTGCCCAGAATAGAGCACTGGTCCATTGACCCTAGAAGAAATGATTAGGATTTATACTTTGTTTGTCATAATATACTTATAATTTATTAATGAGCCTGTATTTTTAAACATCCCACCTAAGTTTTTAGTTAGTTAAGTAATTACCGTGCTAGTCTCATCTTCGTCTTCACATCCACTGAAAAACTGTGTAAATGGTTTTGTGGGGTATTGCGTTAGTACATAAGACTTTTTGTAAAATACTTAATAAATAATTAAATAATAAAGGTAGCAGTAATTTGTATCCCACCAAAAACATTCCATGTAAAGTATTGCCAAGATGAGTATGTACATATTGCTTGCACTGTAAAAAAGTTATCTGATTGCATAAAGAGCCTTGCTCCGCGTACCTTTAGTGTTCTGTGTGAATCCTAGTCTTAAATTGTCTACAAACCCTACATATTGGTCAAAATTTGTTGCCTGGCTGTTTAGTTACTGTAGGACCTATTGGCACAAACGCCTAGGTATGTAACCGGTAAGATTGTCTATGTTACCATATATATATGAGCCTATATTTTTTAATAATAACCGTATTCTAGACTAACAGCCAAGCCACACATTTTGTCTTAAGTTGTTAGGTTAGATATCAAGTGATATTAGTATATTTTATTATATATAAATGGTTAAATGCACTGAGACAGACATTTTTATATTAACATCACTAACTTCTTAGCTCTTTTATAAAACTACTGATATAATAAAATAATAACAACAATTCTACATGCAAGGTAACCTTCTTTCTACAAAAAAGCCTCAAAAACCAGACTTTATTATGAGTTACTTACCAGTTCTGAATACTGTTTCACAAGGGACCGCATTAAATCAATGTTCATACATCCTTCCTCACTATTTCTACCGGTAGACTCAGTTTTTTCCATTATAGTATAATTTTGTACTGTGTGCAGATAAACTTTAAAGGGTTTTTAACACTTTTAGGCTTCAAAGTACCAATTAAACTTGATAGGGCAACAACCACTATCTTTAACTCTAGATTAAACCACAAGTTGCCAATTTGAAATGTTTAACTAATAAAATATTACACCATTAATTCGTTTATCCCGCCGGCAATTTGACGTTTTGTATTTTTAAAATAATATTATTTTGATTTTGTGACATGAGTTGACGTACGGCGTATGACGACCGACGATCTTAGAGTAACGACTCGTTCAAATTCAACTTTCTACGATACAAAATTCTGAAGAACACCGTATTTTGTGATGTCTGATGTAATTACTTTTTTTTACGATCAAAAATTATTTGAATACTTTATAACAATATAATATAACGAAATATCTGTTTTTGTACATTATGGAAAAATAATAAAGACTTGAGTTTTGACTATTGAATATTTTTAATGTCTTTGAACGCATTTGTATTTTGTATAGATTTTTACTGTATAATACGTTAAAATTAAGAAGGTGATTGGAGCGGCTTCTTTCTCTTTTGCTCTTGGTCCATTTTAAACATCACTTTTTAATTCTAATTTTAATGCCAATATTGCCTATGCATCTTAATTTGGTCGTGTACACCCATGCTGTCAATTGACAGATTTGAATTTTGATGACGGAAAGAAAAAGGTTATACACAGTAAAAGAGGGAATAGGCTGATTGAAATTTATTTATTAACCGTCACTAAATATTATTTAGGCAATCCTAGGTTTTATTGTGTAGTGTAATTAAATAATCAAAGTTTGGTTTTTGTATACATTCTGGTACGGTAAATAAAGCAACGTGTCCTAGGTTAGGCCGTTAGTAAAACATGTTAGTTTCTTTGAAATAACATGACAGAGAGGAAAATGTGCAAGTTTTACAATTTAAACGTGCCTGAACGTCGATCTGGGGAAGGTGGGCAAAACCACGGCAATAATGATGAGGATGACAGGAACTATGACGAAGCGGCGGCTCCGCCAGTGCCGCCGCACGAACACAAACTGGAGTTCTCCTACTGGATGTGGTTCTCGCGGCGACCGCCCGCCCGCGAGCTCTCTGCCTCCACCACTGGTTACGTTCAGGTTTGTTGATCTACCCAACCCTAGGTCCACTCTGCTATGGTGGCTAATTAGCTAGCAGAACTTCTCATGAGAAAAGCTACTGCTTTTCTCATGAGAAGCAACCACGAACTACAATTCTAACCTGTCTACAATAACAATTAACATCTCATGTGACTACAAATGTTTTGTATGTATACAGGAATGCACTACCAACTGTACAGATATGTAAATGCTTCACAATTATCATAATCATGTTTATCAATATGACATAGTTTTAGCAAACATACAGTGAGATGCTGACAGTTTAGATATAATAACATCGTTGTTATATGACACAGATAATAATGCAGACACAACACTAAACAATTCAATCAGGAAGTAGGAAGTTTACATTAATATAAATATGTTTATTGCTTTTTTACTTTTTAAATGTTTATTATTCCAATAAACATGTTCTTATTTTACTGAATGCCTCTGGTGTGGTTGGTAAAATCCTTTTTGATTTGAAACTAGTGATGTTAAACCTTTTTAGCACTAATGCATGCATTGTGTTAGCACTGTACAAATTCAAACAAATAAAAATAGATTTTTAAAAGGTGGTGGTGAAAGGTGGCAGAACTTAGGCATAGGAAATATCACAACTGCCTGCATCCTGCCTTCTTTTTAAAGCATCTCGTTCTCACCTTATTTTTAAATCATGATAGAGGGTCGGTATTAAAATTTTACATTAACAACATTGATTCAAAAGATAAATACAAAATATAATAATAAGATAAGCATTTTATCTCATTAATTTTATTGTTATCTTTTTGCTTTGTATTAAATTGCATTTAGGATAAAATGCAATGCATTCAATAAAACTACTTACTGATAAAACAAATATTGAGCAAATTGTAATCATTGGGTAATGTGGCTAGCAACTGACTACATAAATATGGATATTTTATATACATAATATATGTATACAAGTTTGAGTTAGTAATCAATTAAATTGATGACTTAAAAGTTAACAACTTTATTGGGTCTAGAATGTTTTAATCAAGAAACTATTAAACCAACAGCTTTTTAAATATACATATCTACTTAGTGGTGTAGAGAAAAAGCGACCACATGTTTCCTTTTTCCATTACTATGCAAAACTAGTTTATGGTGGCTGGCTTTGATACAAACAAAAAAAAAGAGTTATTTGTAAAACAAATTTTAT
Organism: Diachrysia chrysitis; assembly: GCA_932294365.1. Classification (NCBI taxonomy): domain Eukaryota; kingdom Metazoa; phylum Arthropoda; class Insecta; order Lepidoptera; family Noctuidae; genus Diachrysia; species Diachrysia chrysitis. The sequence goes on along the minus strand of OW028652.1, from coordinate 11,579,544 downwards.
ATATATATTTTATAATGAATTTGCTTGTTAAAAATCCAACATCATTTTTCAACCTGATAGTTACTTAACCCTCTTGTTAGTGATACAAATTTTTTTTCAGATAGATAACAATTGTTGTATATATGTGGACAAAGATTCATATAAGTAGCAAATAGGGTAATCTAGGGAATGCATCCAACAAATTTCATTGCTTTTGAGTTCACCATTTTTTTTTTGGCCATGGCCATTCTAATGGCAAAACTCGGACTATATTTATTTATTGCAGCTATAGTTTAGATCTGTATTAAAAGTGTTATATTAACATTTTAGGCGCTGCGTCTGGTGGGTCGGGTGGCGAGCGTGGAACAGTGGTGGGGGCTGTACACGCATCTCGCGCGGCCCTCGGAGCTGCCGCCGCTGTCCGACCTGCACCTGTTCAAGCTGGGCATCAAGCCCATGTGGGAGGATCCCGCCAACGTCAGTGGTGGGAAATGGGTAAGGATAAAAGATAGCTAGTTTTATAAAATTTTTCTTCATTGTGTCTACTTTAATCTTACAAAACCATATAGGTTAAAGTAATTATAAGACTCTTTGTTTAGACTGGTCAAAATTCGCCTTTGACTTGTCAACCAAACCTAAAAACTTATATTTTGTGCTTTTTAAGAGCATTGGACGCGACTTTAACAACCAGGCTGTATCATACAAAAAAAAGCTAAATGCTTTTTTTGTATTATTAGCCTACCTATAATTTTTTTGTTTGATATCTAATTTATTGCTGTACTTATCGCATGGTTTTTGAGCGAGCTCAAAACATGGCTTTATCCAAAAAATAAAGAAAACCACCCAATCAAAGAAATACGTCTATTTACTCAGTGAGCGTTTTCGAGTACCTTGCTTGAACTAACAATACAAATAAATTTCACCGTACTTATTGATGGGCGGAAAATCTTAACACCGCCATTCAGGATAGCGGTGTCAATGCACAACTCCATCTATCCATTGTAACAGTAATAAATACTACTTGTTTTGTGTTCTACATTTGATAGCAAAAAATGACAATTGTTTTGTGTTCTATATTTGACATACCGCCCACCAAGAACATCAATTTATGTTCTTAACTAACTAAACACAGTCTTACACTATAAGATCAGATAATACAGTATACAAATATAGCACAAACATCTTGAATGACCTTAACACAAAAGAAAACAACAAACTTTTTCTAACTACTAAAACTTAATTAACATCATCACCTTCAATAAATGTGGACTGTAAACATACTACTTAAACTTATACAATTGCTTAAAGATAATTAACTAATTTGCAATGGGCAAAATACATAATTTTGATGTAGGACGCCTAATCAATGTACCATTGCACTTGAGAGTTACTACTCGTATGACTTTGTCCAACCCTGGATGCGTTTCAACGATTTTTCCTAAAAGCCAACGAGCAGGAGGTAAATTATCTTCTTTTACTAAAACAACATCACCAATATTTGGTTCTGGAATGTGCTTAGTCCATTTGTAACGTTGTAACAAATAAACCAAATACTCATTCGACCATCGTCGCCAAAATCCCTGTAACATGCGTTGAGTTAATTGCCAACGCCTTAAACTACTAATATTTATGTTTTCATAATTACGTTCAGGCACTGTAATCAGAGGTTCACCGATTAAAAAGTGTCCTGGTGTTAATGGAGCAGGATCATCAGCATCATTAGGCATGACCGATAGCGGACGAGAGTTGAGGCATGCTTCTACTTGCGTTAAAAGTGTGGACATTTCTTCATAACAGAGAGTTGAGTCACCTATAACTCGCCGTAAATGGAATTTTGTAGACTTCACGCCTGCTTCCCATAGACCCCCAAAGTTTGGTGCGTGAGGCGGAATAAAGTGCCACGTAGTACCATTTGTACTCAACCACTCTTTGATATCTACCGCCACAGAAGACTGTTCTGCTGCAACTAGACATCGAAGTTCCTTGGCCGCACCAACAAAATTAGTCCCATTATCACTCCAAATATGACTAACCAAACCTCGTCGAGCTACAAATCTTTTGAAACCTGCTAAAAAACCATGAGCTGTCAAATCGCTAATTAATTCTAAATGTACAGCCTTAGTTACCATGCATACAAATAAACATATATAACCCTTATAAGAGTGATGTCCCCGACCTTTAGAAGTCCTTATATTGATGGGTCCAGCAAAATCCACACCGCTATTACTAAACGGTCTTGCTGGAATGACTCTCGTGGACGGTAACTGACCCATGAACTGAGTTTGAATATTAGCTGAATACCGTCTACACTTAACGCATTTACGCACGTAAGCCTTAACATTTGTTTTGGCTGAAATTATCCAATACTTTGTACGTAAATGACTTAACATTAATGTTGGACCTCCATGAAGAGTTTTATGGTGAGCTTCATCAATCACTAAATTAGTGAAATGACTATTCTGGGGTAAGATAATAGGGTGTTTAATATTGTCTTCTAAACCCGAATTTTGAAGGCGGCCACTAACGCGGAGAATGCCTTCGTTATCAATTAAGGGACAAAGAGGTTTTAATTTGCTCTCTGCCTTTACCTTTCCTGTCTGTTTTAAATCGGTAATCTCCTCAAAATATTCACGTTGTTGAACATGTTTAATACATGTCTTTGTTGCTTCTTCAATCTCCTCATTCGTTAAGTATTCTTCATATCTTGGATTGCAAAATACTTTTTTCCTCCAACTCAAAACTCTTCTGCAATAAGCAATAACCCGTACTAATTTATTAAATTTAGAAAACTTTGTCCAAATAAGATCTTCTTGATTCACTTCAGTGACAACGTGGACCTTGATTGTTCTTTGCTCAATAGCCGTTGCTATGGATTTCGGTCTTGTGTACTTTATAGTTTCATCACTAAGCCATGAAGGTCCTTGAATCCACAATACATTGCAGACAAGTTCTTTTGGGGTTAAACCTCTGGACGCAATATCTGCTGGGTTATGTGATGATTGGACATGAGCCCAATGTGAGTTGTCAAAATGAGAAAGAATTGTAGAAACTCGATTTCCTACAAACGTAATCCAGCGACTAGGATGACTACTTATTTTCATGATGTCATCTTCCTTAATATCCTTCCTTCCTTGATTTGGACCTTCTCCCTTATCTTCATTCTCTGGTTTCTTTTCAGCAATAATGTTGTTTTCGAGAAGATTAAACCTTTTTATTGAAAGGTCTCTTGAACTGCCGTATTGACATTTCGAGTCTTCATCTCGAAAAGGAAGTTTAACTACATACCGACCTTCATTGTTACGGTATGTAGTATGAGCAAATATATCCTCACAACGTTGCTCATCATTGGATAATATTGGTTTGTCAGGTATAACCGATTCTATTTCCCAGAACCTTCGCAATAATGCGTTGTCATCCGCCTGATTTGAGTCGCTCCTTATGACGTGATGACATTGTATAGAATTGCCTGTTGAAGGAATCTTTCCAGATAGGATCCAACCCAGTGCCGTGTTCTGAGCTATAGGTAAGTCTGGTGGACCTTGAATTAAACCTTCCCTGAGAACTTGACTATACACGTCTGCACCAAGCAAAATGTCAATTTTGTTAGGCGTGTGATAATCTGGATCAGCTAACGTTACTTCGTATAACTGAGGCCAATTTATCTGATTTAGTTTCTCAGTAGGTAATAGTGAAGTTATTGTGCTAAGTACATAGGCTTTGACTTGCACACTAAAATTAGGATCTAGGCGGGAGTGAATAGTAACCGTTACAGAATGCTTTGAGGCCAAAGCACTCTTCTCGCCACCTACTCCTGATATAACTGACTTGACCGGTATCTTCTTAAGGCCAAGAAGCTGCACTGCTGATTCCGCTATGAATGAAGCCTGAGATCCCTGATCCAATAGCACCCTCAGCAGTTGTGTTGAGCCATTCCTTGCCTGTGCTTCGACAAGAGCAGTAGCTAACAAAACTTGAATAGACTTCGACTTGGCTGCAAAATGTGAAGCTACTTTCGACGTAACTTCTGGTTTATGATCTGAAAACGATGTCTGAACGCTATCTATCATTGACTTAACTTCAACCGTTGAATTAGGCATCTCGTTGGGTACGGTTGAGTTTGAGGCCGATTTCGGATGTAATAAAGAGTGGTGCCTACGTTTGCATATACGACACGAGGAAGTTTGACGACAGAATTTGATAGAGTGATTGGAATTGAGACAATTATAACATAACCGCTTGGATTGTGCAAAATCATGACGAGATTCATAACTCTCCTTTGCAAACTGCTTACAATTTGCAATTTTATGGTTATCTCCACAAAAAAGACAAGAAATATTTACATTAGTATTGTTGTCAGAATTAATGCTATGGTGAACGCTTGGTTTATTGCAAACAACAGTATTAAATCTAGGTCTTAGGGGTCTAGAGTCCAAAAATTCTAAAGCGCGAAATCTAGCTTCTAAGAAATCTTTGAATTCTGAAAATTTGGGTAATTCATCCTTTGTACTGACTTGAGTTTCCCACAATTTTCTAGATTCAGAATCTAATTTAGAACTAGTGATATATATAATTATGATGTCCCACGAGGTAACATCGACTCCTAGGTTTTTCAAACTATTTAGACATTCCGTGGTTGTATCTAATAAACTCTTAATACCATTAGAATTTTCAGAAACACTAGATTGACCCATAAGACGTTTTAACAAACAATTAGACAAAAATCGCTTATTATTGAATCTGCTGTTTAACAAATTCCAACATTCTTCATAATTGTCAGAAGTGACAGGAATATGTCTAACAAGCTGTTCTGCTTCACCCGATAACAAACCCTTTAAATAATGCATTTTTTCTACGTTATCTAAGCTACTATTATTATGTACGAGGGATGAAAAAAGATCTTTAAAGGTAGTCCACTCTACATAATTGCCTGAAAATTTGGGAATGCTTATTTTTGGTAGTTTTACATTATTACTAGAACGTGCATCCTTCACAGATTCGTTTACTGATGTTCCGGAATTATTTTTAAACCGACAAAGAACTTCCTTCAATTTAGTTTTATTAGAAATGTAATTTTCTTCAGTGGTTTCGTAAATTTCATCCGTAAAATACGCATCACTCTGTTGTTGACTATCCGACACAGATTGTATAATATTGCTATGCGTATTAAAGAACTCTTTCCACAAAACCTCTAAAGACTCAAGTCTAGTTTCAACATACGACCTCGTTATTCTTTCTTTAGGCGACTTTTTAAAATTTATTTCTGCCTTTTCAAGAAGGAGTTTTTTATTCATTTGTAATTTGTAAAACGAATTCATGTTGACGTCTGAAAAAACTGAAGGTAACTTAGAATAAAAAGGTCCAATGTTGAAAATTTAAAATTATTCTAAGTTCCTAATAAATACAATTTATATAAGTTCCCAAATTTAAAATAGCTTCTGTCTTCCAATTTGCACAAATAAACACGTCAAAAGTACTCACAATAATCCTCTTCAACAAACTACATACTTTGTTGATGATGTCGTCAAATGCTCCCCTTCTACGACTCTGTCTTGAGTGTCTGCTAGGCGTATTCCAATAGCGCCTTGGCTCCGACTCCTGAAGGCTGGGCACATCTACAGCTGCACTGGCACACTTGCTGCACCGCGCTCTACTGCGGCATGCACTGCTCTATGCACACCTTTTCAGGTATGCAAGCACTTCAGTTCTTGCTTTTCTGGATGACCACTTTTTCCGGTAGCGATCCAAAAATAGACAGAGTAGCACTCACGGGAATACTATCCGGCTCTGATAAGGACCATGAGCGAGCTCAAAACATGGCTTTATCCAAAAAATAAAGAAAACCACCCAATCAAAGAAATACGTCTATTTACTCAGTGAGCGTTTTCGAGTACCTTGCTTGAACTAACAATACAAATAAATTTCACCGTACTTATTGATGGGCGGAAAATCTTAACACCGCCATTCAGGATAGCGGTGTCAATGCACAACTCCATCTATCCATTGTAACAGTAATAAATACTACTTGTTTTGTGTTCTACATTTGATAGCAAAAAATGACAATTGTTTTGTGTTCTATATTAGACAGTTTTTTTAATGCAGGTGGTACGGCTACGTAAAACACAGACGGATCGTGCGTGGGAGGACCTGTGCATGGCGATGCTGGGAGAACAGTTCATGGTTGGACAAGAAATCTGTGGCGTTGTGCTGTCCGTACGATTCCAGGTATAGGGTTCTATGTTTAATTCATCTGCAAAACAGTCTTTTATATTAAAAAATTATGTTAAATTTTTATATATTTTTTTTTTCATGTTATTTGTTTTTGTTTTTAGAAAGCATACTTTTATAACGAAAACGTTTTGATTTGACTCATGTTTACGGAGGTATGAGTAAGTAAGCAGTTTCAGTGTCAGTAGTGGTAATGTTGTTGTGTTGCGGTCGCAGGACGACCACCTAGCGGTGTGGCACCGCACGGCGTCGGACACGGTGGCGGCGGCGCGCGTGCGCGACACGCTGCGGCGCATCCTGCAGCTGCCGGCGTCCGTGCCCGTGGAGTACAAGGCGCACGGCGACTGCCTGCGGGCCTCGGCCTCGCGCGCCCCGCCTACCGACGACGCGGCTGAGAGCTCCGCCCCGCCCACGTCGCCGCCCCCCTCCTAGCCACCACCAGCTCTCCCCGCCTCCATTCACTGAAGGATTTTTCTCTCCACCTTCTGACTTTCAAGGAGCTTTCATTTGTCTACGAGTCGTAGCGTGACGATGCACCGTCGGTACGCTTGTCGACCGCCGCGGATATACTTTTAGTTTGCTCAGCTGTCCCGAAACTGTTTAAGAATTGTGACTATTCTTATCTTTCTTTATTTTTGTTCTATTAATATGATTTCTTAATTAAAAAATTCTTTGTTATGTCTAAAGTTAACTCACCGTACTAGCTAGCCGATTATATGTATAGATGATATTGTATTGTTAACTGTGAAACTGAGATTTTAATGCTGCAGCATTAGTTCGCGTCGGCGTCTCACGGCCGGCTCGCCTGCCGATGTACATATAGTAAAATTCGAAGTAAATAAAACAAATTTGTGAAGCGTTTGGGGCCGTGAGACCGAGCGCGCCATATCGCCGCCACATTGTACAGTGAAAAGACCCGGATTTAATAATAAAAATAAAGAATCAGAATTTGTATACTTTAGAAGTTTGTTTTCTTAACACCGTGTACTCAATTATTTAAAACAAAACGGTTTACTCACGCATAACTCGCGACACCGCTGCCGCGTCAACTCATTACGGACTCCTATCGAGTCTGAAACTAGTCGGGCGATCCCGAGAATATACGTGAGTAAACCGTTTTGGTTTAAATAATTATGAATACACCTCACGAAAGTTATACTGTTTACACAATCCGCGAACATTAGTAAATATATAAGGTATACCATGAATAAAATGAAAGTTTGTCTAGAAAATATATTTTAATACATCAAATTTCAACAGACATCCACGTTTGTTAATTTGAAATAAAAAATAAATGATAAACATGGCCATCGAGACATCGCCGGCCGACTGCGCGACCTGCATCGACACCGACCGGAATGTCTACACTACCCAATCTAAAAACTCGCTACTCTTTTACAATAGGTATTTTACACTAAAGCTGTGGACACACAGAGGACAAATTGTATAATCGAATTAGGCCTTTACAGTCTTCTGACGAAGTCTGAATTAAGTTCAGTTTAAGTTTGGTTAACCGTCATCCTTGACAATACGAAAACATTGTAAATTAATTATTAGGTACTTCTAAGATTTTTATGAGAAGCTGCGAAAATTTTCAATAGATTTTTATTGGACTGCAAGGATTAAAGATTAACCGCCTCTATATCAAGTCAAAGATGTATGCAATTTACATAAGCTATGGAGACTTGAATTAGACTTATGATTTAAAAACAACTGATATATATATTTATAGTTTTTGGGGAAGTGTGCCCACAACCTAAAACTCTGACATTCAGACGAAAATATCCTATACTAAACTTAGGTCTACATTATTTACATTTGGCAACATTACTTAGTCTATGTGTGGTGATATGCACACGGCATAGGTAAATCAAATTCATTACGATTTCCCATTATGATATTTCAATTATGTTCTAAAATCACAATATTTTCAATGATATTTCGTTTCAGAGGTTTGTTCTCTTACGCAACTAGTATTTTGCTACAGAATGACGTAAGAGAACAAAATCACAGTTTTATGTTACGAATAAAGTGCGTTCAACATTATTGACTAATTTAGGAAGAGGCGATGTGACTTTGAAAGCCTAGTATCCTTTTCAAAACTTAACTACAGATATACAAAGTTATCTAGGTCCGGTAATATGGCGCTAGCGTAGCTGGTTCCTCATTAAGGTGGAAGCATCAGGGTACCCCGCGAACTTCAAATTTACTCACGTTTTTTGCAATTTGTCGGTCAGTTTTAGGCTGTGTTTTGAACAAAATAAGATTCGCGGCTGTAATACGTTTGTATTTACAAAATTATAATCATCAATCCAACCCTCTAACTTCATGCAATCCGATTGTATGAGTTTGTCATGAGACTATCATTCAATGGGATGGAACTAGCGAATCGTATTTAAAAAAAAAACAGCCTGAAACTGACCGGCAAATTGCAAAAAACGTCAAAATATTTGAATTTCGCGTCTACCCTGAAGCTTTCACCTCCCATCACCTTATCTGGAACTTGGAAGGCTGCACTGACAGCAAGTGCAGATAAATTAATTAATAAAAACCGCAGAACTATAAGGTATGTAGATCAGGGATAATCTTAACGTACGTGATAAATCTAAATGACTTTCCAATTTGCCTGCACCACAAAAATATTGGTAGCACTATAAGTTCTAAACATCTCAACTACCACCACAGACTTAGACAACTTTGTACTGTATGTTCAGATAGCGTAACCAGTCCAGTCTATGGCACAACATGTAACACTTACACTGGCAAAGATATACTGCCTAGCTTCCTTACGGCTCAAACTCACCGAAAAAATTCCGACTATCATCTAGAATCGAACTCCCGAATAAATGTACAGTCGATCTTACGTCAGAGTTAACAAAGAATTGCGATATTCTACCTTATTGCTTTCTTATAAAGGCGTTGTCAATGACAAATTGTATCCACTGATGTGCTCGTCTGTACACGTATAATCATAACTCATTTTGTCCTATAACAAGCATATACCTAATAACATTCAAAATTAGCCTCAACTATATTGCTCCGACTAATTTTCTTATTATGATACAAGAAGCCTTAATCCATGCAACATATATATAATACCTATAACATTGTTTTAAAAACAAGATTAATTTAATAACTTTTATAAAAAAAACAACGATTTTCTTATACTCAACATTCTACTAGAGTATAGACATACTGATCTACATTTTCCACAACTTTCCTAACAAACAGTTGAGATTTGAGCCGTAACAAAAGCCGGGCCTAAGACTGATTAGCGCTAAACATTAAATTAACTTAATTTAGCAAATGACACCCACTTATGCAAATATTAAGACTAATTTCATTGCTTTAATTCCTCATTAATTTAGCACTTTTGATCGCTTTACATTTAAATAACTGATAAACTAAGTAAATAAAGCCAATTAATAAAATAATACCAGTCTTACAAAATAAGAGGTCCCACGTGAAACAAGGCAAGATTAGTTTATGATGTTCTGTGAAAGATTGTGGCAGTGAACATTGGCCAATAAAGCCATAATAAAATGTCGTGATAACATGCATTGACGTTATAACTGCACTAGGGACCCCATACTATAAAAATTACCTACAAATAATCATGATATAACAATGTTACTAAAAAAATATAATATATATATAACACGAGTATTCAATAAAATAGCGCTTTAGCTGCAAATTAATACGTTATTGTTAGTACTTACAACCGAAGATACGATATTGTTCAAATAATAAAAATATTAACATCAATTGATTACAAAATTAATTTCGAGAATTATGTTCGAAATAAAATAATTAAAAGAGAAAATTAAATTAAACAATCTCTTAATAAATATTTACACTTAATAAATAAATATACAGTGTCCATGATAATTGCAGTGAAGAATCCCGTTCCAAAAAGGAAACAAACGTAATAAATTTATTGTTATATTTATCCTAATTTCATGTGCATCATGGACACTGTTCGTAGTATATTTATTGCGACATTAACTATTAGATCCACAGCAAGTGCCAGGAAGTGGGCTCGGGTAAGGAAAGGGAGCGGGCTCGGCAATTACCATACATTAGATGGCACGATGTTTACTATGCGCGTGAAGGATGTTTATGAATAACTGTAACTTGTTTGTTGTCTATTTATGGCGTTGATTTGAGTTTAGTGGACCCCTAGCACGCATCGCACAGATGTATTACATAGTAAATACATACGTTTGACTCTCAATAACGTAAGCTATTCTACTATGTTATGTGTATTCGAAATATTAATAAATAAATATGTAAATTGTAATTTCGTTATAGTAGAAATTTTGTTTGCATAAAGGAAGCGCGACTTGCATAACAAGCAAAACAAATGAATGCATTTCGATAAAAATGGATTATCTATAAAACACTAGAGTAACTGGATTTAATTTAGTTGAGTTGACGCTTTATCGACGTTTATGCAAATATTTCCAATTAATCAATTCAAGGATTTCGATTTACATTGGATTGGTATTACGCGGTATCTTTAAATTATAATTTTATAGGCGATTCCAGTTTTTTTTAAGTGCCTATAACTGGCGAAATCTGCATTCTAATGTGTAAGATGACCATCAATTCGGGAACGTTTTCGATATATAGATCTAATAGCGACATAAACTTAGTAATATTTATGTCGCTATTATTTCGAAAACGGTCTATTTGTCAAGTTTATTATATATAGTACATAGTTAAGACGACAGATAGGTTGCAGTGTTTTCATAACGGTTAAAAAAACCATCTAATTTACAAAGGATATCTGGAAAAATATTGGCTTTAAAAACTAAGGCAGAGTTGGATTTAAAAAATAAATAGTTCATAGCTTTACATAAAATTAATGTTTCATTTGTAACCTCATAATTATTGCCGGATTAATAACTTTACTGTGTAGAATTATGTTTAAATAGAGTAAAATTAAAATATATTGTGCCGTTAACAAAAATAATTTTCTAGAGAGAGAAATACAGCGCTTAATATTTTTCAACCTCTGTACAAAATTTCATTGCAATAATTACTGGTGTTTGTAAAATAACTTATGTATTTTTATTATTTAATTTACAAAATCCCGTTTATATTTTAAACCATGGTGAAACTACATAATTAGACGTCCTTATAATAATTGCCATAAGATATATAATGGTAAAAGATTTACTTATCGTTGTATGTTGGCAAATAATAATTAAACACAAAATGATGTAGTTTCAACATGATTTATGAAAAATATAGGACTGTTTAAAACTATGAAGGACTCGAAGGACTCAATTCATAATGCAATTTAAAATTAAATATTTTGAATTAATTTTTTGCTTCACATTAGGATCTACTCCTCAGTGCGCGTTTACATACATACAATATCACAAACACGAACACCTAAGTGTGGAACAAATATATGTACTCTAGCAGATATTTGTCTCGTGCAAGGTTCACCTGCAAACCATGGCACAGTTATCCAATCGCTCGGCCACTGTGCTACTGGGTTAAAGTCGATATATTTTCAACAACACGTATTATTTCTCTCTTCATATAAACTCCATAATATTTTATCTTACCATCGTAGATATGGGAGAATTTACTATACAGTGGTCAATTCAGTTGAGCACGAACTAAATTTAAATTAGACAACTGCGCACCATTTAAACGTAACGCAACGTTCAAGGCGTAAATTAGTTTGACAAGTCTAAGTAAGTTCTTAACTCGTGGTGAGTAAGACACCAAATTTTCTTATTTTCGTTTAGTTTGTGACCAACAGAATCACCGCAAGTATCTAACATTAACCCTTAAATAACCGCGAAGTAATTTCAGAAACACATCAGATTCAATATACATATTCGTATTTCGATTGTCCAATTATATCGTTAACTTTGTACTTTACCTTTGCGCGTATCGTGCCGCATTATTGAATACACCTCTAGGTACAGAATAACCCCAATTGTTTCAACACAGCTGGGATGCTTTCATCTAAACACCAAAAAAGTTCTTAATACAATTAAACTTAGATTTGACATTTGTGAACTATACATTGCACGCTATAACACCTTGATAAACTTGCAATGGATAGCGTACAAACGTCAAAAATAATAAAAAATCCTTCTAGAAAGAACCTGTTGTTTTGTATACTAAAACTTCACTGTTTCCCAACTATGTGATTCTGTATCTGTATTTTGGAGGGCAGTTTCAGAACTGTATGAGCGGCAGTTCGACATAGGTGTGACGTCAGCAGGCCTGTTGTTCGGCCAGCTCGTGTATGAGTAGGGGCGTCGTGTCGGGGGTGAGTGCGGGGGCGATGGTCGCCGGCTGCTGGGCACACACGCGCTCCAGCACGCAAGATGCTGAGAGACGGGCTTCCGCGTCGTGGTCCCAGCATTCTTCCATCGTGTCGCATAACACGGATAAGCCCTGTGGAGTTACTTATTATTATTACCGTTCCATTAAGCAAACCAATCGTTATAAAAACAACTGAATATCTGCATATCATTCTCTAGTGAACATAATTATCATTGTAATCTTTTGTGAGTTTGGTATCAGAAATAGCTATTTATTCCTGTTAATAATTTAATGACTAAAAACTAAAATAACAATTATTTTATAGGAAGAAAAATATTTTGAATTATTTCTATATAATTTCCTTATATACAATAAAATCTGCAATATACAACTGGTTCACTGACAAATATAACAGGTAAATACAATTTTATAACCATAATTTATTGTAGATAAACATTTCTAAATATAATTACTCATTTAATGTTAGTCAGAAATATGAGTTAAAGTAATTATTGCAATTTTAATTTACCCCAGGGAAAACAGGAAATAGGCTATAACTAATATAGCATAAAATATATCGACTTTCCTGAATATATGTTATGACTAAATAGTGTTTTTGTACATAATATTATAAATTATTAAACAAAGTCTTCCTCATAAAGTGATTCAAGAGGAAGTTTTGTATGTATAATTGATATATTTTTATAGGTCAGAAATAAATACATCTAAAGTAAAATCAAACTCGCTGGGAGCTTTTATCAAAACCTTTGCCTAATAATCCTTTTGAGTTAAAACAGTATATGAGATACAAGAAATCTATGAAAAATATTGCAGGACTGTTCCTCTGTTATAGGTCTGCAGTAAAGACCGAGATAGCATGACACGCCATATTACGTTCAATACAACGAGCTGATACCTACGTCACTACTATAGAAATGTTTTTCTAGACGTGTGAAGCCGGGCCGTGTCACTAGTAGTTTTATAATCTTATCTTTGACGGGCCTGTTGGTCTAGTGCAGGGGTTCCCAAACTTATTTTGTCTACTGCCCACTTTGAGAATAAATTATATTTTAGCGTCCACATTTTTCACCTACTTAAAAACTACTATAACTTCAAATTAAATTTATTATTGTGAGCTATATTAGCGGAGATTCGATTTTATTTCTGGGTCTCTTAGCGCCCCCCTTTAGGCCTGCAGCGCCCACAAGGGGGCGTTATCGCCCACTTTGGGAAAGGCTGGTCTAGTGGTTAGTGACCCAGACTGATAAACTAGAGGTCGTGAGTTAGATTCCCACGCAGAACAAATCTTTGTGTGATGAGCACGATAATTTGTTCTGTGTATGGGTGTAATTTATCTATAATATGTATGTATTTAGAAATATATAAGTATGTTTATCAGTTGTCTGGTTGCCATAATACAGGCTCTGCCTAGTGTGGGATCAGATGGCCGTGTGTGAGCTGTCCCAAGATATTATTATTATCTTACCGGATGATTCCTCCAATGAGGTGGTATGTGCGGCCTGAGTTTCCTTTGTACTACCGCCTCCTGCATGTCTTCTAAACTGGGATGAGAGCCAACCTCTTCTTCGAGAGGCAGCCGGTACTGGCCGGGAGGGTCTGACGCTGCGTCAGTGCATCTACAAGCAGAAGACAAGTCTTGTAGTAATGTTGTTGTAATCTCGCTAGTACTAGTTCTTGTTTCGTTGAAGCTGTATAACTCATTGTTAAATATGATTAAATATATTTGCTATTATTAGTTAGTTTGCTGTCAAAGCATCGTAAACTGGATTTATTCTACACAGTATACATGTTTAATTTGTATCTCATGAAGTGAACTATGTTCTTTTGAGAAATAAAGTTTTTGATCTGATATCAGACGTTGCTAAAGGGGAAGCGATAGTTCGCGCTAGAGGATCTACAAGAAAAAGAAAATAATTTACCCCCAGATTTCTAAAACGTTACATAACACGAAAATTAGTCAATCACCTGTCAAACCACATTTTAAGCGCTGTGATTGGTTGTAATTCTTATGGTCAACCAATCACAGACGTGATCAGTAGATTTAACAACAGATTAAAGTGATTAGTCTTTTAGAAACCGGGGTTTATAGGTCCATTCAGTACTAATATTGAGATTATATATTTTACTGCTACACAAAAAATTAGTCTAACATAGCATATCAACACGTCTTAAACTTTTGTAAAAGGTCGCCGAAAAAAGTTTTTATAAGTATACATCTCCGTCCACTCCATCTATATGTATTAAAAGCAGTGTTAACTCATTAAAAGGTAATTAGTTTACAGTTTTACATTGACACATCTGATAAAGATTTGAAAACCAAAATTCTTAAAATTTTTGTGATATCAAACCAAACTACTAGGTATTCACAAGTGAAGATTTAAATCACAGAAGAAAAAGAAATGCAGTAAATAAAAACTACTTGTGAAATAAGACTTTATCTTGAAACGTTTCTCTTAAATACCTATTAGTTAAACATCCTTCTCAATTCATTAAAATATAACTTTTAAATAACAATCTCATAAATCAATATCTCAGTTCAGTTTGTGATGAATTTGACCTAAAACATAAACGAGTGCATCTAAACTTAGTTCACGTTTGACGAATGGGGGAGTGTGGATAACGGGGTATACAGATATTTAGAACTTTTCTTTGATATTATGTCAGTTCAAAGATAATTGCTTTTTTGGTGTTTGACGTCTTTTTAATGCGTTGCTTCATACTTCTCTGATCTAATTAAAATAAATCGAGCATTAATTAACTGTTTCCATTTATGTAATTTATTAAAAATAATTAATTAAGAATCTCCATATCAGTATAAATCTTTTTGCATCGATAATAACAATATCTCACAATTCAAAGGACTCACCTTGAAGCGATCTCCCAAAGCACTAGAGCGCATGCGTACATGTCTATCCTTAAGAACGCATCCTTTGTGAAGTTAATAGCCCCGTCTAGGACTTCTGGGGCCATATACCTCCTCGTCCCAACTTGTCCATGAGCGTCACCACAGCCCCTTCCTGCGACGAAGATAAGGGCAAGTCCAAAGTCCGCAATACAGGCACTCAAGTCCGCCTTCAGAAGTACATTTTTGGACTTAAAGTCACGATGTGCGACGGCTGGTTTTCCTCCGCCCTCCTCATGCAAGTGAGCTAACCCGCGGGCGACACACGCCGCAATACGCCAAGCCTCAACCCAAGTCAGCGTGTGACCTTTCAAGTAGTCGCACAATGATCCCTGGCAAAACAATGGTCACGTAAGATAATCCAATAAAAATTTTAAATAAAACTAGTGACATTTGTGAGGTGAATACATAATTATTTATTTAATGTTCTAAAGAATTTGATATGCTTTCGCGTCAGTTCATAATTAAGGACTTCGTTTAAGTTGAAAACAAGTTAAGCGTTCCAAAAATATGCATTTGAGTAATCCATTAGTATATAAATTATGAATATATTTCACGAATTATTTACGAATATTGACGGTTTACTCACGCACATTATCGGGATCGCCCGACTAGTTTTAGATTCAAATTTAAAGTCGAATTGCAGTTCGAGTCGCGAAACCGCCGCTGCCACGTCAGCTCATGATTAGGGACTCCTATTGAGTCTGAAACTAGTCTGGCGATCCCGAGAATTTGCGCGAGTAAACCGTCAATATTCCTAAATAATTATGAATACGCCTCACGAAAGTTATTATACAAGTATTTCACGAAATTATAAAGTCACCTCTTTCCTAATGCCAGTACTAACTTCAACTTTAAATACAAAATTTAAGTTGTAGAGTTTGTTAAGCTCTTGGTCGGTTGTTCCGAAATCAATCGACCTGTTAATATTCAGGCGTATATTTTTAACTTGCTCCTATTGTGTCGAGGTACGGTTAACTCTTATGTAATATTTAACTAAATAGGGAGATGACCGCTTATGTTATAACATTCTTTGTTGGATCATTGAGATCGATGATATAAATATAGAGCAAGATTACTTTGATGGATTTTTGTTGGAATGGACATGTGGTTTTTTGTTGGTGTGAAAAGTGGAAATGGAATTACTTACCTTCTCATGGTAAGCCGTGACCAGCCAGTATTCAGCCTGAAGATTATCGCCTTTCTTGTCAACGCCGATGTAGTGGAGGATATCCGGGTGGTCCATTCTCGCGAGCCTGAAGATCTCCTGCTCAGCTAACCATGACTGCTTGTCTTGCAAGGGAAACACTTTGACCGCCACGTCTCGTTGCCCGAGTTTGGCTCTCCATACGGCTCCGAATCGTCCACGAGCTCTGACCTCACATAATGTAACTTGTCCTACAAGCCCGACTGCTTCGTTTTCCATACCGGCGCCAGCGGACGGAGGCCTAGATAGAGAAGCCTCACCGTTAGCCAGTTCCGCGAACGATGATCCTTTACGTTTCCTGTATAACAAGTAACATCCGACAAGAATGGCAAACAGCAGGAACAGTGGCGTTAACGTGTAAGCGATGACTGCTTTAGTGTCGTCGTCAGCGCTCGGGATGGCAGACGCTGGCACTCGCGCGGGAGGGAGTTCAGTCTGCGATGGGATCCCAGCTTCGATGCCCGGAAACAGTGCATTTTGGTTACACATGTTCCCTTCGCAGCAGCAATGTAGAAGCGGTAGTTTCGAATAGTGTAGTCTGCAGTTAGACGCTCGGTCCGTACATGAGACCGTGTCCACGAAGCATCCTTTGACCTTCGGATATGCTGTATTCGTAACATTGTCGACCTGCCAGAGGACGAAGCAGTGGTTGCTTTTATCGGCTTCCACTGGAGGACATTCTTCCCTGATGACGTCAGGGACGCATGTGGAGTTTTTTGACGTATCACATGTAGAAGTTTGGGAGCCATTGAAAAATTCACAATACTTGGTAGTTACTCGGCCTTCTTTGGGCCGAGGAGGAGGAGGGTTCTCATCTGAAGGTGGAGCCGCTGACGCTACTTCAGACCCTGGAAAATACATACAAGACTAACATAGTTGTTACAGTTCATTTATACCTAAAAACTCAATTGGTTTCATGGTTACTTTTGTAATATAATATAAAATATATTTTAGGAGAGTACAAAAATAGAATTATCTATCTATGTATACTACAGTGCATAAAACATGTTAGTGGAGCTTTAGGCTTCTGCTATGAATTTAATGTATTTTACCATTTATGATAGTGATGACTCATTAAATAACAATGTGTCATGTCTGGTTCTATGAAAAGTATCACAGTTTACAAATTGATTTATTGCTTTCAGACTAGCAGCATTTGATTTAATATTTTAATGGTTAATCTTGGTTTATTCAGGGTTCTGTGAATGTGCCTGGTTTATGAGTATGTGGTCTAAGCACAGCATATTATGCTTAAGCCAGGTGTACTAAGTAGATGAGCTTGCCTTATCTCAGTCTATCTATATCTGTGGGTCTAAGTGTTATGTGTGAAACTATCTGTAACTAAGGTACTAGACCTGGACTGGATTTGCTTTAAAAAAAATTAAATATATAGCTACTTCCACAATAAGCAATAATTACCTGAGCAATATTATCATACACAACAGAGTGAAATTTCAAAACAAAACTCTACCAATTAACTTTAGTGAAGTTAGGACAACAAGAAAATAAAATTATGTTTGTGTTACACTAATCACAGACCACAGTAATTTAACTTTATTATATGTATATGATCCATTTTAAATCAAAATGTCCTACACTGTAACATATATTTAGTCAAATAAATAAATATTATTGTTATAAGGATCAGAGTGAAGCAGAACTGCAACAGTGTGCAACTTATAATAAGAAACTATATTATTATAGTGTAAAATTGAAGTACTATTTAAAGTATATTGTAAATATACACAAAATACACAAAGATAATAACTTATCAACATATTATTATGTATTTTGTAAGATAATATTTAATATTCTTGTGCTTTGGACAGGTACAAACTTTTCTTAGCTCAGTGCCTGTACTATGATCCCTTAAAGCAGGACTGCTGCCATTGTGGAAGCGAGATGGTGCACTACACTGTGTGGACACTGAGTGGAACATTGTCAACAGTCCTACTTTAAGAGGGCATAGTAAGCACACAAATATAGCATATTATTAAATATTTGGAAAGTAAAATGTAAGGCCTTTACATAGTATTAGAAAACAATCAAGGCTAAATAAAAGCAATAATGTTTTAATTATATAAAAGAATATGCTAACATTGCCCTAGATTACAAAAAAAAATAATCAAATATAGTTATTATTATATGCATAAAAATAAAAACTTATTAAATTGGTACTTTTGTAAAATATCATTTAAAGTACTACAAAAGACAAAGGAATAGTATGAATCAATAAAATATAGATCACAAAAAACGAGTCAGATCTTCATTTCAATCATAAATTTCATAAGTATTTTCTTAAACTTGTTTATATATATAAATCTATTCCTAATAAAAAGGTTTTAAAAACAAGTGTTTCAAAAGTTTTCTTACTCACTAGGAATGTCAATGTGAGTATTTACCTCTTACCTATTGAATGCCTTAATTATAATATATATTTACATAATTTACACATCAGAAAAGACAAACAACAAACAGGTCACTGTTACATAAATAAAAAGTTTTTGAGAATGATTGTTATGAAAACAACAAAAAATAAATAAGATTCATGATGTATAAATACTTTACAAGTGTAAACCCTTAAATTTTAAATTTGGCCCCAATTTGGAGAAAACTGATTTGGTGTAAATGCCTCAAACATTTATTAACATTGTAAAAGTCTAATATAAATAGACAAGTCGACTTACCAAACATGAGTATTACGGCGAGGTATAATGTCTTGGAAGCCATCATCAGAACCATGGCGCAGGCGGGATCAGCTCTCCCGACCCAACGCGACAAACCAATGTTATTTTTATACGCGGCCCCGACATCAAACGTCTAGTCTATTTAGGAAATTCCGACATAAGTACATGTCAGATAAACAACGCACATCCCAATATGGTCAATTCACACACACCCACAATAAACAAGTACACAAGAAACGTTGCAACGTGCACGTTGATTAGTATAAATTAATCTAATAATCTTAATTGCATTGATTTCAATTAGTATTTCCGAAAATAAAGCGCATCATACAAATCGTAGTACGATGCTTCACTTTTTTGACTTTTCTAGTGGTGTGACTGAGGAGTATTCTTCGAATTTACTTCATTCATGATTAAGGTTCTACACAAAAATGTTTAGTCGATAAAAATACTATTGCTTTATGTCTTAGTAATGTTTTATATAAACTAATTTATCAAGTTGATGCTTGACTGAAATTTTATTAAAACTGAAATTATGAAAAAAATAAAAACAGATTTGATTTTAAGCAACAAATAAATCGATGAGTGGTTCAGGGTCGCTATGCAATAAAATACTTGGTAACATTGTACGGTTACGTATAACAACTATGACAAGTGACATTGACGTTTGACACAAATTTCATAATATTATTAAAAGCATCAAAGACTAAACTGAACAGCGAATGTTTGAATATATATTTTTTAATAAGAGTTATGGGACATAAAGATGTGAAAGCATGGCATTCTTCTACTTGACCCCTGTCAAAGGTGAATTGCCTGCACATTTATTAGATATAATCGTTGATAATAGATTAGGTTACTTAAAAACGATCTTAAATGCAGAGCCCCCTTTGTACAATGAATACCTTGTAGAAGGAAGTATTTATGACAACGTGGGTCATTTTACATTATGCATTATAGCAATATTATGTGAGAATAGAGAATTCTCCCAGTTTTTTATAAAAGCAGAATTAGAGCTCTTCAAACGGCGTTTAGAAACATTATCAGTATATGAGTTAAGGTCTTTCTCGAAGAAACTGCTTAGAATTATCAAGAAGACTGAAAAAGTACCGACATTTATTGATTCTTTACAAGTTTTATGCCAACATTTAGTATTGAAAGATGTGGCACAGCATATTAGTTCAGCCCATGAAAACAACTGCAATTTGCACAGTATTAAATTGTATTTTAAGCAATGCCTAAACCTTATAGCTAAAAGGCAAGTTGAACTTATAAATGGTTTTGCCATAATACCATGTGGAAGATGGCAACAATACATAACTATACTTTTTAAAGAAAACTTGATCAGAAAAATAAGGCATACTGATGTGACACCACTCAAAAGTGATCCACGTATAATGGAACTCCTGCAAAAAGTAAAAAAAGAATTCACATTATCAACAGAAAAAACAGATGTGTTACTAAGCAAAGATGTAGATGTAACATCAACCTTTTTTCCTCCGTGTATGTTAAACCTGCATCAAAATCTCCGCAGAAGACACAGGCTAACTCATTCTCAAAGGTTTTATTATAGTTTATTTTTAAAAGATATTGGGATGCCAGTAGAAGAAGCTGTTGAGTTTTGGAAGGCAGAGTACAGACTGCATCCTAATGGCCATCATGCCTGTTCCCACAACTGGGAAAAAGATGAAAAGAAATACTTGTATGGCATTAGACACATGTATGGTTTAGAAGGTGGTAGGAAAAACTACACTTCTGTAAATTGCCAAAGAATTCAGAGCATAGACAACTGCTCAGAAGGAGGATGCCCATTCAAGTCTTTTGACACCAACAAAATGGTTCCACTTTTAAAAAACTGTACTGGGTCAATCTTGTCACAAATAAATGAATTCAAACAAAAAGAGTTATACACTAATGCTTGTATGTTATTTATGAAAAATTGTTATTCAAAGTCAATGGATTATGATAGTTATAGCTTTAATTTTACTCCTGTTAAATATTATAATATAGCATCTCTAGAAGAAAAAATGGAATTATGATATCATTATTTATATTTGATTTTAACTTTTGTATATTTTTGGAAGACTGTTTGTTGTAATGTTAATCTAACAAAGATTTTTATTGTAAATGGTTAGTAACGCATTTTCAAAATTATTTAAAAATATAATCGGTTTACCATCACCGCACTCTCGGGATCGCCCGAGTAGTTTCAGACTCAATGGGAGCTGACGCGGCGACGGTGTTTCTCAGCTCATGATTTATGATTTCTAAATGATTTTACTAAATCAGTGTATTGCAAAACAAACTTCGCACAGAGGTACAGAGCTGAAATGGTTTAAAAATACTTCGATTTATCTATTAGTTCCTAAAATGTAGTTAAATCGATGACTTTAGTGAAGAACCCTTTGATAAAGCTATGCAATATAATATTACTGTACAAAGATATTTCAATATGCTAAAATTTAAGCAAGAATATTTTGCAAGATATTTATTTTTTCAAGAGAAATTTATTTATTATATTGATTCATTGCGTAATGTGCGTAAGACTGATAAATTGAGACATTGAAGTTATGCATAATCTGACGTTTGATTAATGACGGAGTGTATATTGAATGAGTTCGCTTGACTATTGCATTACAATGGTATAATGTATATTACATTATCACCAATAAATAAAGTTTTTAAACCATACCGTTGACTAAGCATTATTTTAGATCATATTTTTACTTGAAATTTTACTGTACGGAGTAAGTACCGAGTTGTATAAACACTCCACTTTTATTGCGCGAACTGCTGCGGGTTCGATTCACTTACGGGACAAAATAAAAATTTGTATTTAAATATTTTTTTTGTTTTTCTATGCGTTCTTGACCTAATTGATTGTGAAACACTGCGATTCAGGGATTAAATTTTCATTGATTCCCTAGACTTAAGTTTATACTCAGCCATCCGCGAAGTCACTATCATTACTTCGCGCATTAAAACATATTTTTCACATAACAGGGTAGATATAGTTAATAATATATCTACAGTTTTTTTTTTAATTAATATCTACATGAATTAATATACTGCGAAATGTGTTTATCTAGTGTTTTATTACATATATATCGTGACTCAAACTTTCCTTTTCCTTTGGTGACTAATGCTAGCTTTGAGTGTTGTAATGGAATCGATTAAAATATAGGTATTTAAACACGAATAAGATCAATGCCGTTACCTAATAGTATTGTGTAATCAAAAACAAAATAAAAAAAAAAACAAGTAAAGGTAGTCAAAATATAAGAGCCTGGAGCAAATTGGGGAGACCTGTGCCCATCTAGTCCAGTACATAAAAGGTTATATATATTATACTAGCTGTTTTCCGCCCGCGTGGATGTCGGTTATCGTGGCAAAAAGTAGCCTATATCCTTTTTCAGGTTCTAGACTGTGTACCAAATTTAATTTCAATCGGTACAGTAGTTTTAGTGTGAAAGCTCGACGGACTGACAGACAGAGTTACTTTCGCATTTAAATTAGTAAGGATAAAAAAAGTAGTCGAGTCAGTATAACGAACTATAATTTAAAACATCGGACAAGTGCGAGTCTGACTCGCATAGCGAGTGTACAAAGTTTGCTGATCAACACGGTTATATTTAAAAGCTTCACAGTTAGAAATATGATAGTGTCATAACATCGACGTTTGAGAGATATTATTTTCAAACACACAGTAATTTTTTTTTTTTTTTTTTGTAGAATTAAAAAGCCGTGACGATCAGTGTAAATTTGTACCCACAGTTTGTACCCAACCTTTGGTACACGACTCAGAGTCGCACTTGTCAAGTTTTTACATTTATGTGTACCTAATCAATTAGATTAGATTAAGTCTTTTTTTGTTGTAGGTACTTTGGTATAAAAATTACCTAAATCAGAAATTAGTCATAGAACTGACGCGCAAATTGATATAGGTATAGGTACCTATTGCTAAAATACCGACACTATCTTCTAATCGTGTTATATCGATCTTAAGATAGTAGCTAGGTAGGTAAGTCTGCCGAGGCCGCGCAAGCCTGCGTAAGCGATCCCGCGGCTCCGGCAAGGACGGGACCGGGATGTTTTTATTCGGTGAAAGTCCGACAAATCCCCACGCCGCCGCCGTGCCCTCGGAGTGGGTCGAAGTTGAAAAAAAACCTAGGTAGGTAGGTACCTACCTATCACTTGTGTGTTCCACTGGTTCCGCAAAACATCGTATTTCTTGACACGCGCACCCTGCATACAGCGTCTAGTGATTGACTGACAGAGTAGGTACTCTGTATGACTGACTGGAGTGGGAAGCTCTTGCTTCCCGCGTCGCGTGCGTAGGGGATGCGGCGCGCCGCTGTCTTCGACCGGTGCCGTAGCTCAAACCCCCGAATACTGAAACGATAATTAACTTTAAGACGTCCTTAAATATCTATCTGTCGTTACTTGACACTTTCAATTGACTGAAACAGCATGAGACTTAAAGACGGTTTAAAACTGAATAGCCGCGTACTGACCAAGCGAGCAGCCTCGCGAGGCTGCCTCACGAGGCAAATCCTCGGTCGGTCAGGACGTGCCTCGCCCGAGGCAAACGCACGCGATGCCTCGCCCGAGCGTGCCGCGGCCCGAGCCAAACGTCGTCGGTTTTTGTCGATGCTCAGAGGCGCCTCAGGACGTTTGCCGCGCTCACTCAAGACGGTAGTGTTTTGCCTCAATTCAATTTTAAGTTAAACTGAGCGTCGATGCTCACGGTGGCTCGGCCTTGCCGCGCGAGGCAGCCTCGGATGCGTACCGCGGCAAATGTCCGAGGCTGCCTCGCGAGGCCGCTCGCTTGGTCAGTACGCGGCTATTGACGTTTCAGTTTTCGGCCTTAAGACAAACGGAGCGTCGCGCCGCAGCTCTAAGACAACCGGAGCTGTTAACGGCTGGCCGCAAGTCAGTGCAATATCCTACGGTTTCATATAAATATTAAGAACGGCCTGCCGCAACGGCAGCAGCACAACGTATTACGGCCAGCCGCTAAGCTAACCCGCCCTTCGTGGATTACCTACTCAAAACACTTGAAACGAATTTAATTATTAATACTGAAATAAACACATATGTATCTTATTTGAGTTTCAATATTTTTTTCAGCATTAAAATTTCTATCCAGTATGTGCGTAACCCAGGATGATACCATAGACATTAAATTTTAATGTAAGGGCAAGGTCGCGACATGGCGCATGCACTCGCCACTTCACTGCAATACCAATCAATTATTTACATCGCAAACACTATGAGTACTCGATACGAATATAACCCGTGTTGTTTGAACTCGAAGAAAAGCTACGTAAATTGAGGTTTTCAGAAGTTTGTTGCGCCGATTTTCAATTATTTCTTTCGTTTGTTTTTAGATCTAATTAGGTACCTCAGTCAGCCTACATAAATACACAGAATAATTTCCAGGAAAACCGGGAAAAGCATATCTAACCTTATTTTATTTTTAGAAAATTATAATAAGATAAAGGATTAGAAAAATATAATAATGAAATAGTATGAAAAATATATATTTTTTGAAAAACTGACAAATTGCATAAAACTTAAATAGAATATTTATTACACAGTCAAATATTTTACAATTATAGGTATACCTAGTTCTGTCAAATATGTATGACGTTAAAGCGATAGGTATCTGTAACTACTTATTATTTACTAAGTACATAATATACAATAAACTTCTATATCTTTCTAATAATTTATTTTAATTAATCTTTTTGCCTATTAGTCTATGCTACCGTTATCCACAAGTTTACCACAAGCTACCTACTTGATCGAATATTTTTAATATTAGGTATGTCATTATACTTTTAAAGTGTTTAGCAATCGATAACATAATCTAGGTTAGATTAGCGGGTCATAAGGTTAACAGGATATTTGTAATAATCACTTTACTAACGACGAAAGATGGGACGTGAAGAGGTTGTTTTAAAAGTAAGTTTTTTACGGTAAGTTACTGGGAAAATAAGAAAAACCACTAGTAAAAAGCTGGCGCGGAATGAGGAGGCGATTAAGTTTTAAAGAGTATGAGGTAGGTAAATACCTAAGTAAGGTATTATAGATATTTACATTAATTTGGGGCTTTCAATCCGGTTACGATAAAATGGGATGAATATAAATGCAGGGGATGAAAAGAGATTTTTTTTTTTTACATTTTACATGTTAGGTAATTGATTGTGTGGAAAAAATACAAATAAGTAACTTTTTTATGGAAAATATATATGCATGTGACTTTGATTATATACATGTCTAGATAGAGCAATGCAAACAAACGACGCGCAAAAAACGTCTCCAATTCCGCGGTTAGTGTGAGTACCGCTTGCGTACTTATTGTAGTCAAACTGTCAAAGTGTGCGTGTTTAGGGATGCCTACTCCAAACTATTAACTTACCTTTCCTCCATTATTTAATAAGATGAAGGTTACACAAAATAGGTTAAATAAAGTAATTGTTTTGTAGATTAATGTTTTATTTAATTTAATAACAACAAAATATACAATAAATAAAATTAAAAATTAAAGGAAATACAGTAATTAATAATTTATTTTATGGAAGTAGGTAAGTAATCATTTTCGACATTTTCTGATCAAATAACCTAATAAGTAGGTACTGTGGCATCATTTTATGATTTACGAAAATGTAATGATGTTGTGATTTGTCTTCCATAGTTTCGGCAAATCTCCCCAGTAATCAATTTGCAACACCGGCCAATCAGTCTTACCTACAACATTATCGAATAAAAAATTAATGTTTTCATAAAAAAATGTAGTTTATTAACAAAACTTACTGATGAAATGTGATCTTGGTGTTATTACACGGTTTTCCCACATAATTGCGACACAATTAGACAGCACAAACCGGCATGATTATTTATTTTTCGTGAGCACGTTACCACTAAGTGATCGAAATGACACTGACGTAGGTGACAATCGAGTCTACCAAATTTAGTAGACTTTTTTGCGCCGTTTCTGTATGGCCAATGCGGCATCTAGACATGTATATAATCAAAGGCATGTGACAATAAAACGTCGGAATAATTTTCCAAAGTTGCGTCTATTTTCCACATTTTACGATATTTACATGAAACGCGTAAGGAGTTATTTATTATTTTATTAATAAATAACCTTTGAGACGTACCTATATTTAATCAAAGTTAATAACACGCTGTGGTATTCAGCTTATACAGCATTGCTTGTTACCATAGTTTAAACAGTAAGACATTGTAGTTACTTCCTACTTAACTTACTTAATGAAAGAAACCTTTGTGTGGACCTCCACGACAAGCTTTCAAAGCTCGCCTTTCAGTACCTATAGCCTACCTACCTACGAAGTAAGTAACTACGCATACAACGTTGTGGTCTGTTCTCTGCCCTATTTAAGCCTATCCTAATTACATACCTACGTGTTATTTAGTACGTTTTGCATTACATTGACTGCCTCGTTGGTCTAGTGGTCGCAAGCGCGACTGCCGTGCCCGAGGTCTCGGGTTCGAATCCCGAGTCGAGCCAAAAAATAGTAACTGGGTTTTTCGTTTAGAAATACTCAGTACAAGCTCAGCTTGGAGTCAGGAAGTGAGGTGGTGTTTACACCCCCGTGCCTCGGAAAGCACGTAAAGCCGTTGGTCCTGTGCCTGATCTCTCTCCGGTCGTGTCGGATTGCCGTACCATCGGACTATGAGAGTGAAGAAAAAGAGAGTGCAACTGTGTTCGCGCATACACTCGTGCACTGAAATATCTCCCGCGCAGATGGCTAATCTCTGTTGAGAGAAGCCGCCGTGGCCGAAATTCGGTCAGGAGGATATTATTATTATTTGCATTACAAGTACTTATCTACTTACCAATTGCGTAACGGGGTTTCGGGGACTTTTAGGTTTTGATCGATTATTTAACAGTGCCCTTACTACTCTTCAATTAATTTTAATTTTAATACAATGCCAATTATGTCAAATTGACATTAGTTTAGCGGACACGTAATTTAGTTTTCTTAAAAAAAAAAGAAATTTAATCCTTGTCAGTATTATTAGGTACTGTGTGTTATTTGTGTGCCTGCTAAATGAATAACAATTTTGCATTAGAATTGGGTATTTGACAAGAGTATTTATTTTCATTAAAAAGATATTTTTTTTATGTCGAGTTGTAAAAACGGCAGATTAATTACTTACTTTCATATTGAAATAGTAACAAGCATTTTATTATTGTTAACTAGCTGTCCCCCGTGACTTTGTCCGCGTGTTTTAGTTTCAACGGTTTTTAATTTTTGCATCATTTATGCTCCGCTCCTTTTGATCGCAGCGTAATGTTATATAGCTTATAATGCTAATATAGCTCAATAAATGGGCTATCCAAAACTGAAAGAATTATTGAAATTGGACCAGTAGTTCCTGAGATTAGCGCGTTCAAATAAACAAACTCTTCAGCTTTATATATTAAGTATATCGATTAGACAGAGAGAACTTTAGGTAGGTACTATTTAGTAACGTCACCTTCGTAATTCTTCATACTAATCTGGGGCTGCCCCGTACAAATTGTCGTTTTGCGGAAAAGCGATAAAACATGCGTCATCTAGGTACTAACTTTAAAAGCTTATTTATAACTTTTGTATTCGTGTATATTTTTTTGATGTTATTTCGCAGTTCTGTTTCAATTTAATACTACTTATCATTAGAAATAAATAAATTATTTCGACAGTGGTCCAAAACCTTATTGAAATTAATTGAATAATAACCCCTCTAGACTGGCATTCATTAGGAGCATATAATAAATTAAAATTGGAGTAATGCTTTCTGAGGTTTACGCGAATGTTAGACAGAAATAAACCTTTTAAACGTATTCTATCGTGGTGACCGTGACACCTGCAAAGGCGTCGAAACGTCGCGTCGAGTTATGACATTAAAAAATATAGCTTTTGTGAGTTAACTAAGTTCGTCTTATGATACTTATTATCGGTACAAAATCTCACAATAGTAAACTGCTTCTGTAAATACTAATAATATATTATAATATTTTTATACTAACAAATCGAGACGAAAACCACTTGAATTCACACAGTTACGTGCAGTAGCGATGAACGATTGCCGCACCGTTGGTAAGCGCTCGAAACCACCTGTTTTATCACACAGGAAAACTTTACTGATAACGCAGTCGGGTCGCGGTGGTTCCACATAACAGATGCCATCAGACTGCAACAGCTATGGACGTCAATCACGAAAAATTTACAGTGACATTCAACAACGAAAATTATGACTTAAAAAATTTTATGCGCGATCATCCCGGTGGTGTAAATACGTTATTAAAATTTAAAGGGAAATCGATAAATTATGTGATGGCAAAATATGGTCATAGTAAGAGTGCGTACCATATGATGAATGACTTGAAAGTTAGTGATGTGAACTTGACCGGTGAAGTGAGCGGGAATGGCAGGATCATCACTAGTGAGGAGGGGGCGCGGAATGAAGAAGAGATTAAGTTCTTGGAAGAGCTTGAGGTTGGTTTTGTTACGTAGTGGCTCAGTAGCCTACTGGTAGGGTTTGGCGGGTTAGATTGCACTACTTACAATTTTGGTTATTTTAAACCACTTTTTTACTTAAGCTTTATAAATAAATGTGCAGATTTTTGTAAGTAATTAAATGTGCAGCAATTATAAAATTTGGTGAGCCACAAAAAACAGCATTTAAATAATTTGGTCGGCATTCAAAGATTTTATTGTTTGGGCAAAATGCAATAAGAAAAAATCTAAATAAAATATTTTTATTGAAAAACCGAGAAAAATTCGCCTGGTTTCGGTAAAAATAAAGAATTATGTTTCGGAAACAAAATGATATAACAAACATAGATAAGAAAGAGAAAAGGGGTTTTCCACATTGACCCGGCCGGGGATCGAACCTAGGCCCTCAGAGATGGTGACACCTTGAAAACCGGTGTGTACGCCACTCGACCACGGAGGTCATCGTCGGATGTGCGCAAACTTTTCCGCTTTTTCCGGGGACCGCTCCCATAATAAAGTAGTGTCATAATATAATTGCACCTGTTATCCATCGCAATCCAATCCATTCATCCTCGTGTGCATATCTTAAAAGTATTTTTACCTGCTAACACTACCCGGTGAAACAATTATGTAGTATTGAATTACCAAGGGACGTCACCTGATGGTAGAACTATCACTGTCTAATTAGTAATATTAAAATGCTTATAGCTAGTTAATCAGCCGTTAAAAAAATCTAGTCAAATACCCAATTGTCGTCATGCACATGTGGGTTGGCGTAATCGTGACAGACATTATGGTAGTGTTCCTGCAACTAACACTTTATAAGGCGATTAGGTAAAATATGCACCTACTGTTGGCTACATAAATTATGTATAACAGTGTCCTCATTAAGCTATCAGTTTTCACACCTTTTTGGTACTACGAATTAGGACAATGTACCTACATCCACTATCGATGCATGAATCATCGCTGTGGGTGAAAAACGTTTATAAAGTTTAGTTCAGAGATGTCATTATCTAACATAATATTATAAAGCTGAAGAGTTTGTTTGTTTGTTTGATTGAACGCGCTTTTCTCAAGCGTTTGTGGATCACACAAAATAATGCTTGTCCCATGCCGGGATCGCAACCGCGGCTCGTCGCACGCTGTGGTAATAGGGGATTAAGTTAAAGCGCTTTAAAGTTCTGGAGTGGGGGCTTGTGACGTCACTTGTGGGTAAAAATTGTAGCGACAAGTGACGTCAAGCGACACTTCCATTCACTGTATCTTCTACATCGTTTGTTTAATTAAAAAAAGAAAAAATACGTGTCATTTATTTTTTTAATATCTATGTGACGAGTAATTAAAAAAGAAATAGTCCGATCCCCTATTTGCGTGGTGACCCGTGACAGCGCAGTCGTATGTCATAACGCATAGTCTACATGACTCATAGCAGCCGCTAACGTTATCTGAGCTTTTGACATATCAGTAATATAGTAATCAGAGAGATTGCTTGCGTAGTATCAAAAGTAATAGATATACATAGATATACGTAAGCCCTAAATATTGGTTTTGAGCCACCTGGCGGCTGTATCTATAGATAACGACGATGTTGATCGTTTTATGATAACATTATTTTTACGGGCATATCGCAATTTGTGGCTTATTTATACTGGGTCACAATATAACTGACGTCACTGGTTGAAGGAATAGAGTAATACAAGAATCTGGAATATTTAAGTTAACACAGGTGCGATAAACCTAAATTTACTTAAAGTGGAAGCGTCAGGGTAGCCTGTCCAATTCATTATTTTTTTTATCATTTTTGCTATTTGCCGGCCAGTTTCAGGCGATTTCGGTACCTTTGCCCTGAAATAGGACGATCACGACATTCACGACTAATTCTTACTAATATTATAAATGCGAAAGTAACTCTGTCTGTCTGTCGCGCTTTCACGCCAAAACTACTGAACCAATTGAAATGAAATTTGGTACACAGATAGTCTAGAACTTTTTGCCGCGATTACCGACATCCACGCGGGCTGAGCCGTGGGAAACAGCTAGTAATAATATAACTTGCTATAATCGCTCTTTAGCATCTTAACCCCCCAAAATATGATAACTAGATAGTTAAACTTTCAATGCATACTCTTGTTTGTGTCGGGGTAAATTAATAGCAATTTAGTTCCAAAAATGTTTTACGAAGTTATTTTTAATATTTTACATATTTTTCACACTAAGTGAGTCATTTTTATGGATCATTGATAAGATACGTATTCGGTATTCATCAATACCTATCTTATCTATGGTCCGTACTAATATTTTAAATGAGAAGGTATTAGTCATTCTAGTTATTAGTTATTCTTTATTGTACATATAAAAACAAAAACATAAAATTAAGGTATATGTTTGAAATTTTATGTACAAAGGCGAGCTTAACTCAACACTGAGTTTCCTTACAGCAAAACCTTTGTGACATAAATAGAATTTAATTGGCATCTGGGGTCTACGTAGTCTTATAGTGTAAGTCTGTACAACACTAAAACAAACTAAATAGACATATACATAGATACATATACGTAATAAATATAAATACATATACAAAAAGGTCACTTGGAAAGTAAAAATTCCTTGATTACTTTCTTGAAATCTTCCAGAGAAGGGCTATAATGCGCAATGAGTTTGGAAGAGAGTTCCAGAGGCGGATCGCAAGGATAGTAAAAGAGCTATCGTAACGGCTGGATGTGTGGCGAGGAGTGGGTCGCTCTTAGGGACAAGTTACTCAAAGGGTTTACGAAGATTAAGACGAAGAATTAGGTTTGTGGAGAATAGAGTAGAGAAAAGAGAGAATGTGCGTATCTCGACGCGTCCGAATTGGTAAAAACCTCAATCTAGTCCTCCCACATGCTCATACTTCTGAAGGCCGAAGACGAAGCGGATATACAGGTTCTGCAGACGTCCCTGTTTGTCCAGGAGCTCTTCAGTTGCATCCAGAAAGCAGACATCTGCATTGTCAAGGAGTGATAGAAGAAGGGATTGGGCAAGGGATTTTTTCGTCTGAAATGGCAGAAACTTGTAGAGGCGCTTGAGAGAATGAAACGAGCAAAAAACATTCTTACTGACTTCAGTGATGTGGGTATTAAAAGACAGATTATTATCCATTATAACACCTAGGTTCCGAGCAGTTTTGGAGTATTGGTACAGCATTAAATAGAACCGGTAAAAGAGATCGTTCGTTTAATAAATTAACCAAGAATCTGCCACCGATAAGTAATTCTGTTTGTTTATCTTTCTGTCTGACAAACTGCTACGCTTTCACGGGTATCTCGCTAAACCGATTAGGACAAAACTTGGTAATTGGCCAGTATGGGGTAAGCTTGAATCCTAAGAATGGACATGTGCTACTTTTTTCCGGGCCGACACCAATGCGGTCTAAACAGCAGGCAACAGCTGGTACCTAATTTATAATATTTGAATGATTGTTATTTCATTCGCATTATTTAGGTATTAACTACCTATACGTCAGTATATGCAAATTCTTATCATACAATATTTTATTTGAGTATGATATGTAGGTAACATAGGTATTTATTTAAATAAATTTTAATCTGCTAGCCAAGTTATATATTATGTTTACATGGTAGTCCTTGACACCAATATGTTTCAAGTTATAAGTTTTTACTAAAGCATACTTATAAAAAATTGAGTGATTAATATAAATTTACACAGGTTAGGTACAATAACTAAAAATAATTAATAAGAATTCATTCTGGTACAGTTGCGAAAATATTTATGGGCATTAAATATACCTATTTGCCATTTAAAGTGTAAAGTTACTAAGTGTAAAGGCCCATCCACTTAAGTACGGCCGGACCTACGTAGTTTTTTTTGTGAGAGAATCCTTCGCCCAGAGTGCCATTTACAGCTTAATATATTATTATGATTTATGTCAACTCTTATCTCTACTTATTTTACAATAAATAGTTGCTCACCACAACATTCCAATTCCACGGCACATCTTAACTTTCGTGGTTAGCCAAGTGACATAATTTATTAGAATTACTTACCCTCTCAACCATAGGACCCGCTAATCTTGTGTAATGGATTGCTAACACTTTAAGTATAATAAAATATTAAGATTTGGTCAAGTGGCATGATGAGAAACGTTAACATTAGCTAATACTTGAAGATTAAGTATAATAAATTATTAGATTAGTTAATTGTTTAAGTAGTTATTGATTGTTATAATAGTTACTGGGTTTTTCAGTTTAGAAATACTCAGTAGCTCGGAGTTGGGGTGTTTAGCGGAATTTACTAATATATTTAGAACTACTCATGAGCTATAAAAAACCATGATACTGTGAACAGAATAATATGACCTTAAAATCCAAGACTTTTTAATAAAGATAATCTTTAAATAAACGACCTCTGACGTGGTCGAGTGGCGTACACACCGGTTTCAAGGTGTCGACAGCTCTGAGGTCCCGGGTACGATCCCCGGCCAGGTCAATGTAGAAAACCACATTTCTACATTGTCTCGGGTCTGGGTGTTTGTGGTACCTTCGTTGTCTCTGAATTCCATAACGCAAGTGCTTTAGCTACTTACTTTGGGTTCAGAGCAATGTCTGTGATGTTGTCCACATTTATTTATAAACTAGCTGTCCCCCGCGACTTTGTTCGCGTGTTTTAGTTTCAACGGTTTTTCATTTTTGCAACATTTTTCATTTATGCTCCGGTCCTATTGGTCGTAGCTTGATGTTATATAGCCTATAGCCTTCCTCAATAAACGGACTATCCAATACAAAAATAATTTTTCAATTCGAACCAGTAGTTCCTGAGATTAGCGCGTTCAAACAAACAAACAAACAAACTCTTCAGCTTTATAATATTAGTATAGATAAAGATTTCTAAAGTTATTAATTTAAGAAAATAGGCGAATTATTATTATTAATATTCAAATTTAAATAATTATTAAATTTCTCCTCTTTATCTCCGAACGTTTATCGTTCCGTATTTAAAAAAAAAATTACCTAAATAGTTCCTTACTTAAAGATAACAGGAAAATCTATAAGAAGTCTGTAGTATTTCAAGAAATAGGACTTTTCAGTCGCTCTCCGTTTTTTTTAATAATTAAAATTTGTTAAATATGCTATTTGTAAAAGATAAATAGATAGATAATGATGAGCACTTACTAAAAATATTTAAAAAGTTTTTTTTAAGAGGTCCACCGCAACGCAATTAGTCTGAGCGCAGGCTTCATCGGACTTAAAAATTGGGACAGGACTTGAACTTTAAACTGGTTAAAAAAAGTCACATGGTTTCACAGTATCTGTCTACGTGCATTATTTTCTAATATATGTATTAGTCCTATTCGCAGTGCAGGCGATACACCTCATGACTTTAACAGACATTTTTTTGATAAATTATTATAATTTTCGAAGGGAAGGGATCTCCTTGTTTTTTTAAATAGCCTACCTATGTTACTCTCTGATAATGTAGCTTTTCTTGACTTCGGCTGTACTTTCAAACTTTTGAAGCTATTTATTACCAAAAAAAAACTTATCTCTTTATAATAAGTATTATTATACCTACTATCTATCTTGCCTTGCTAGCCTTGCCCAGTTATTGGAAGCGACTCCGATTAGATTAGCACATTAGAAAATGATAAACTTCTGTCAGTGCTTGTTAAAAATAGGTAACGCTGTCTTCCTTATTCTGTATGTGGGTACCTGTGTACATTCCTATATTTATTTTTGTCTTAAATATGCAATTTTGTTAAGGTCATAAGTTGTTCAGCCGTCTTAAGATGTTAGTGTTAACACTAAAAAAAAATTAACGCCTTAATAAAAATAAAGTTGTTATTATATACCATGTCAAAATAACTATTAATTATTCTTACAGTCTCTCTCGGCCTTTCATTAAAGATGTTGATGTCAAAATGACGTCAGAGTCAAAGTCAACAGGAACAATAACAGTTATGCAGCACGTACCCTGACGTCATATTAGGTCCGACCAATGGCATTGCGTTTTGATATGCACAAACCCCGCGTAAATTTTTCGTACAATTTTTTTTTTTTGGATTTTATTATTATTATTGAACTAAAAAACTAATTATGTATTACGTTATCCTAACTAGCTATAACTAAATTAGCATTAGATGTAAAAGTTATATGCCCTACGTAACACAAGTAGGTAGGTCATGATCCTTTGTTTTGAAAGCTAGCTAGGATAACCATTTGCTTCATGTAAATAGGCCCCGACGTAGGTAATTAAATTCTATGTAAACAAGTGTTTCTTTTTTGCGAAACAGACATTTAGACATTCAACACCGCATTTTGTGTTAACTCATAAGCTTCAACTATACTTTTCATACTTTCATTATTAATCGTTTTCATCCTATTCGCAGTGAGGATGTTTTTACTGTCTCGCGGACACTATCGATATGATATATTTTATCCTCATAAACTGGAAATAAACCCGAGTGAAACCGCATGGTAGCCTTTCATAACCGAACAACCGAAAATTTTGTTAGGGCTTAAATTTTTTGTTAATGAAGGAAGGTAATTTCTTTTTTCAGGCGAGACTGGACTGGTCGAAGCCAATCCTGAGCCAGCTGGATGCCATCGCGCCTCACTACAACACTTGGGTGAACAGCGCAGTCTACAGGAAGTGCAGACTCTTCGCCAGCCCCTGGTTAGAAGGTCTCACCTTCACCCCCTGGTACCTGGTGCCTGTGTTTTGGATACCAATAATATTGTACCTTGGAGTCACGCAGTATTATGAGCTGGTCGCTTGCGGAGGTAAGAAAATTACCCTGTCTAAAACTGAGCAGATCACGGACAAAGTTCACTGAACAGCAATGACTGCACTTGAGTATGATGGTTAAGGCTCCATTTGGTTCGTTGCTTAACTTGCACACGGCTAACCATACTTCTGTCTGTCTGTCATCTGCTCACCGCCTTATAGGTGTAGTTAACCATACCATATGATAATAACACTTTGACATGCACATAATTATCTCATAGAAGTATGGTTGTAGTTTAAAAAATATATTACCTTCTCTAAGTATTTCTCTCTTTCTATCTTTCGTTCATTAGATTTGTTTAGCAGTTTAGCCGTAAAAATGTAACAAACATACAGATTGACATATATTTTATTTATTGTTCAATTATTTTATTATATAATATACTAAGGATAATAATAAAAATTAGTCATGACAAATTTAATTAAAATTACGCTAGTGCAATTTGTTGACTCCTCGCGTGACTCAAGGGCTGGCTTTTACTTTTGACAGAGAATAAGCATTGCTATACAACGTGGCAATGCCGCCAGTCTTTTGGGTACACTTTCAGTCGACAGCGATGTGGACTTAGTTTTGTTTAAAAGAGTTAAGTTTGTCAATATTTAAAATTGTAAATAATAAATTACCTAATAAAAAAGACTTTCAAGAACCTAAATTTTTTAAAATGATTCATTATTTCGATAATGATTCGATTTTGATTGTAGGTACTGATATGTGATTACATATCTGATACTCATTTCTCATTGCATTGTTATTTGTCAAGACCATAAATTATAATAGAATCTTCGAAATATAATATATTTAGTTAAGGGCCGCAAGTATCACTCAAGAGTATGCATTAAGTAATTAAATACAAATAGTTGATAGGCAAAATCTTAACCTAAGACAGGACTCGAACCCGAAACTATTAATTCAACGCGCAATGCGCGAATTTTTATGAATTCCTGTAGAATTTATAGTAATTATTGAATATTTTATGGGGTTCTTAACCTGCCGTTGGAAAATTGTAGGTGTAGACGTCATTTTTTTTTAATGTGCGTCATATAAATAAATTATATTCATTCATTTTGTGCGGACGTGTGATGTCATCGGCCCACACTCCTGAACTATTATTTGTTAAAAATACGCGTCTAATATTATTTTATTATCTTACTGAAGGACTAAATAAATTTTGTCATAATACACAGTCATCTACCGTATTGATTGATATTTAAAAGCTAAATGATGTTCAAGTTAATTAAATTATTAAGAACCCTACGAACCTGAGGACTCGTGGCTAGCATATGGCGGGTTGACTGATAATAAAGGTTAAGCCGTGCTTGCTGCGGTTCGTTCGTGGATTGGTGACCCCTCGGTGCCTCAGAAACCACGTTAAGCACTCGATAAATTGTGAACACGTTGATAGGTGGCAGTCGTTAAGTCATTACAATTCTGATAACCAGTCTTACTTTGGGATACTGTGTTACCCAGTAAAATGGGTTTAAGGTTAGAAAGGCAGTAGGTCAATGTAAAATACGGTATTCAGCTGGATACTGGAAGCCGATTCCAACAGAGATGGGGAAAAAAAAGCCTAGGCAGAAGATATTCAAGTTACATAATTAACAAAAGCAATTCTCCTTTTCAGGTTCATGCCAACAAATTCCTCTAACTACCTATCAATATATTTACTACCTCGGTCTAGGAGTCCTTTTGTGGACGGCCCTGGAGTACACCCTCCATCGCTGGGTGTTTCACTTCAACCCTGGGTCTTCACCCACCATGATCAAGCTACATTTCCTCATACACGGGATGCATCACAAGGTAAAAGAGTTCAAATAATAACAATATATTATTAACAAACATATAATTATATTATTTCCTGCTGGCTGGGTGCAAATAGGGACCTATAAAGCTTCCTCGAGTAACTATTTCAATGTTTGTTTTATTGGAAATACTTACCCGCGGTTTCTGAAAATTTTATCAACACCTAAAATTGTTAGTCGCCTGTTAAGGTTGTTACTCTTTTGTTCAACCTATCACGATCGATTTATTTTCCTTGGATCCCAGTTTTCGAACCCATTTTTGAGGTATTAACGTTTGCTATTTCCATTGAATCCCATGCTGTAAAACTCGCGATCAGTTGATTTGACAAACAGAATAAATTGTCTTTTAGAAACCGAAGCCTAAAGTATTTTGACGGGCCTGTTGTTCTAGTGATGTGTTGGTCTAGTGGTTAGTGACCCTGACTGCTAAACCGGAGGTCGTAGGTTCGATTCCCACCCAGGACGAATCTTTGTGTGATGAGCACGATCATTTGTTCTGTGTCTGGGTGTAATTTATCTATAATATGTATGTATTTAGAAATATATAAGTATGTTTATCAGTTGTCTGGTTGCCATAGCACAGGCTCTGCCTAGTTTGGGATCAGATGACCGTGTGTGAGATGTCCCAAGATATTATTATTTTATTAAATTTAGAGTGCAAGCAAAGAACCTCTCCGAATGATAGGTACCTAAACCTACGTCAGTGTACGGTGAAGTTTAAAATCAATACAATCTTCATTAACTAGTTGGTTCATTCTACACAATAACTTGAGTTATTTCCATGAGCTAAAAGTTTGCCAATAAGAACATCACACTGGCCTACCTAGTACGAGTACCCGATCCCATACGACACGTTAATAGTTATTCTGCTATTCGAGAAGAAGAAAAACACAACAAATCAAGGATCATGGAAATCGGTCCACCAGTGTTTAAGTTATAAGTAAATGGTGTAACTAACCCGCCTTTGTTATATATATAAAGACTAGCTGTGCTCGCGACTTCGTCCGCGTGGAATTTAACAAAAAACTTATTCAATTTATATTGTTTTTTTTTTCGATGTAGCCTAAGTTACTCCTTATAACATCAGCTATCTGCCAATAAATTCCCGTCATAATCGGTTCAGTCGTTCCAGAGATTAGCTGGAACAAATAGACAGATAAAAATTGTAAACAATGACATCTTTTACAATTTTTTGTGTTATGTTCACAAATTTTGTAAGCATGTGGTAAAAAGCGGTTATTTTAATATTACAAACAGACACTTCAATTTTATTTATTTGTATATATATAAGCCGCACTACGACATTGTATTAGTCACATTAGTTGGTATTATTTACAATAGCGATCGTTTCTTAGTATTTACTTTTTACATGTTACGTCAGCGTTGCCTTCGATAACACCTACTATTACATAATCTTCATGGAATTTGACATTAAATATGTACTAATAATAAAATTATTGTATTTTTAACATTTTAACTTTCACGAAATATTAAACATATGTAATTATTAAAACAATTAGACATAATTATGTATTAGTAAAAATAAATTAACAAGTACATTATTTAACAAAATATAATTGTATCAGTCATTGGAGTCATAGAGAAACCACTGTCTTTCTTTAAAATCAAAATCAAAATATTTTTGTTTCGAGTAGGCCTTTTCAGGCACTTTCAAAAAGTTAAATGACTCTAGTTGCGCGATCCTAAAATGTCACTCCTATGGAAAAGAACCGGCAAAAAAACTCCTCCTATACCCCACAGACAATAACATTTTGGGGTAATCGATAAATGACATACCTACATTGGTATGTCAAATGCTTTGTATTTTCCTGTAGCTCTATTTCGTAACAAGTGCTAAGTGCTAAAAAGCATGTATATATGTTTTCAATGGGGGTAACATTTGTCCGTATGTCTGCAGGTTCCGTTCGACGGTCTCCGACAGGTGTTTCCACCGGTGCCAGCTGCTGTCCTAACTATGGTCTTATACTCCATGCTGAAGCCGATGCTCACCTACCCTCTTATTCAACTTACAGGAGCTTTAATAGGTAAAAAACCCTATACTTATATCTTGAGATTTACTTGTGTTTTCCACCATAACTTCCACATGCCCGAAAAGAGTTGTATTTTTTTTAATAACGACTCCCGCAGTTTGGTATTTAATCCATTGTCGCGGGAAGTTTTACAAACATTCAATTCACATGCACAAAGAACACCCAGACTTGAACCAGCATTTGTGGATTAGACAATCTGTGGCTTGCACTGTGCACAAATCGTTTTCTGGTAATTGGCGTGGTGGCCTACACCAGTCGGCTATCCATGCAGTCAAGGTGCAGATGTCGTCATAATCCATACGTCATCCTGAATGATACTGGCTTGACAAATGTGTGGCGCTTATAATTTTAAAGAGAGTAAAAGAATCGTATTATTGTTTTGTTTTAATTATCAACTTGTATTTTTGTTCGATACTTGAAAAATATACATGAATTATATCCGCTAACCGTAAACGACACATGTTAACGTGATTTTCTTAATCTTTTTATCTACTTTCCCGTATAAATAGATTGTCTGCTGAGTGGGCATTAAGTTTGTGTTTAAATATTTCACAGTTGCTATCATTTTGAATCTGAACATAGTACATAGTCACATCGAAAACATACTCACAGTTCGTAATGTCTTTATTTACCTTGGAGAATGTACTCGTCATACATGTAATAACAGAAAAGTAATTTGGATGTATGATAAATCGGTGTATGATGGCTCATACATAGTACAATTATTCATCATACATCCAAATTACTTTGATGTAAATGTGGCCATTTGCCTCGCGGGCGGTCTCTATATTGAAGGCAATTGGCACATATTGGCCCCGATTTTGCTAAATCCACACTAAACTTATTTTAGACCATCGTATCTTTTCACTTGTACACAATTAGAAAAGGACAGTCGAAAATTAGAGCTGTCAAGTTTAGTTTCGACTAAAATTCTCATACAAATCTACCGACACGCAGAAACGTGTGCAGTAAAACACAGTGATGTTTAAGGCAAAAACTAAAGTAAAACTAAACAACGAATGTTAATTATTTAGGCCTTTTGGTCTAGTGGACAGGGACAGGGTTCGATTCCCACCCAGTACAAACCTTTGTGTGATGAGCACGATTATTTGTTCTTTGTCTGGGTGTAATTTATGTTTAATATGCAAGTATATTTATCAGTTGTTTTTTTTTTTTTTTTTTAAATACGACTCCCGCACTAAGGAATTTTATCCTTGTGTCGCGGGGGGTTTCACTAACATTCAAATCACATGCACAAAGAACACCCAGACTTGAAACAAGCATTTGTGGATCACACAAATGCTTGTCCCATGCGGGGATTGAACCCGCGGCACGTCGCGCACATAGGTAATTGGCGTGGTGACCTATACCACTCGGCTATCCGTGCAGTCACCGTGTTTGGTTGTCATAATACAGGTTCTGCTTAGTTTGGGATCAGATGGACGTGTGTTAGTTGTTTTAAGATATTATTATTATAATTTTCGTAACTTCTCCTTTCGACTACCCTACAAGTGTGACGTCACTATATGTCAGAAGCGATAGTGTTGACGAAAATAGAAACGTAGTTCTTCAAGTGGACGGCTTACATGTTTATTTATGTACTTACTCATATAATTTATGTATTGTATTATTTCGGAGGTGACCCCGAGACTATTACACAACCAAATCAAAAGGTTCAAGGTTGTGCCCTAATGTTACGGGACAGAAATATACGGTGTTAAATAAGAAATGTGGGTATGCAACAGTTAGTAGTTAGGCTTGCTGTTTGCTTTTTTGGGTCCGTGGGTTACGCCCCCAGTGTGTTTTGCCCCCGTGGTGGAAGCCCCCGATTTCGTTTTAGTACTATAATATTTATTAGTTAAATATTTTTATCAAAAGTACAGTCAGATAGCAAAGTGTAACCTATTATAAAAAATGTCTAAGTCATGGTTCATTAAAAAAAGCAAAATCATAGTAAATTATTAAAAACCTTTAATAACAATGACGGTGTAACAAACGTTTGCTTATCTAATAATAGGTACTAATGGGTAATAATAGGTAATACGTAGGTACTTAATATGTAATAAAAATTAAATTAAATGTCTAATAAATAATAATAGGTATCTACGTAAATACAACTTTGATAACAAATAAAACCAAACATTAAAATAAAGCAACAATAACATGCAAAATCACAGATACGAAATTAAAAATCACAGTTTAAAATTAGGATTATTTTAAGTACTTATATACTATTTACGTACTAAGTATATAGGTAGGCATCTACTTAAATATTTAGAAGATTGGTAACAGAATGTTCAAACACTAAAATATAATAAAAACAATTAACATTTAAAATCACAGATAACAAAAGTAACAAAAGAAGAAAAACATAGTAAAAATATTAGGATGATTTGAACTTTGTAATTAAATTATGTAATTTAAGTCATTTATATGCAGTGACTATGGAGGTTACAACATTGATATAGATATAAAATTAAAATGTAGTAATTATGTAACAATAAACATGCAAAATCATTATTTTTAAGCTAAGTAAGTAGGTGATTATTTTTGCTTGACTTGCACATACGGACGGATTTGTTCCAAAAACTCCATAATTGTAATTTGTTTCTTTTCATATTTGTCTGTCAGCTTAGCAATGAGTTTGTCATTGATTATTGAAGATTTTTTCCTTTTACATATAGGACTGTCATTTCTTCGTAATCTGAAAGTATAAGATAAAGATTATTTACTAAGAGTAAAAAAAATGAATTACTGATATATTAAGCGTTATGTAAGTAATCAGCATTTTACCTCACTTGACCTGTGCTATACGTAGAAATATCAGTTGTTATAAATTCCAAAAACGATAATAATGATGGTTTTCGGCCCAGATAGCACTGAAGCCGTTGATTCCAGGCCTCCACTAAATTTGTGGTTCTATGTCGTTCTTTATAGCAACACCACTTTGAGATCATCCCCGGAGGCTCAAGCCATTGTTCAACGAAATAATCGTTGAATTGGGTGACTTTTTCATCGGGAATACTGAAAACAAAAATTATGATATATATGACATGTCGTATATACCTAAGCATTATTTTTATTTTTGCGTACTTATAAAAACAATCTATGAGCTGTTAAAACTTTAAAATAAAATGAAAATTAAAATTACCTGTTTTCCATTACGGAAAGCCAACCATCTTCTATATCTTCTTTAGGAAGAAATGCTAGACAGGTGCACAGTTTCACATACAATGTTGTTTCTTCGTGTGCCAATAAACCTAAAGACTTCGCTTTTCTGTAAATGGCTCTTTGGAAGTGAACATTACAGCCATGTATTGTGACCGCTGGCAATACCTCTTTTATTGCCAGCATTGTAGCTAATTCAAAATCTACAGTGAATTTCATGGGGCTGAAGTCCGGCACAGCTTCTTTAATTTTTTTAAACATGACTTCATATGTACTTTTTTCTTTATTAAGTAGTAGCACATAAAATATAGGCACAATATTGGTTGCTTGTGCATCACTTCCCATATCTCCATGAATGGTAAATATTTGGTAAAATGGACCTGGACAACAATCAAATGTACCATCCCCGAAGTAGTGTTGTATATTTTTGATGTGTTTTAAAGCCTGTGCTGATACGAATACTATAATTCTGTTGTCGTTCTCACAGTAATCAACTAATAGATATTTTTGAAAAATCTCATATAATATCTATAGTAATAAAGTGAATATCCTTGTAGCATGTTTATAGTATCCAATATTGTGTTAGTTAGAATACTTATTTAGTAAGTTTGTCTACGTATTTGGTTCCGAAACACTTTTTTCATCGTCTGTATCTAGTAAAAAATATTTTTATTTCGGCGAAATCAACTATTATAACTTAATTTAAAATCGGAGGCTTCCACCACGGGGGCAAAACACACCGGGGGCGTAACCCACGGACCCGCTTTTTTCTCCCAAAATCAAAACTAATTATTTAAAACAAAACTGTTTACTCACGCATATTCTGGGGATCGTCCGTCCAGCTCATGATTAGGGACTCCTATTGAGTCTGAAACTAGTCGGGCGATACCGAGAATATGCGTGAGTAAACCGTTTTGTTTTAAATAATTATAAATACTCCCCACGAAAGTTATTATACAAAAATCAAAACTATGTCGAATCCCAAAGAGGTTTTAACGTTTCGACGTTGTAGAACCTGGATATTTAGACAATATAATATATGGATGTGCTCCTAGAGTGAAGGAGTCTAGCTTTTCCGTTTCGTCATTACCTGTATTCATTTTTAACTTAATGTTTTCATTTGTACTCGTATTAATCATAGTTATTTGTATAGTGATATCCACGAGACAGCTTTTACCGATTATTTCATTATCGCTTCCTGTCTCTATTATCTTTAAGCCGCACCTATATTGGGTAATTCGAAGGCTAAACTAGAATTAACCGGCATCGAGGCCAATGGTTAGAAATGTTAGAATAGCTAAATCATATTCTGCCTAGTTATGTTGGGGTCGGCTTCTAGTCTGAGCGGATTCAGCTGAATACCGTATTTAACATGGAGCGACTGCCTATCTGACCTCCATCACCTGTTTTATTGGGTAACACAGTATCCCATAGTAAGACTGGTTGTCAGAATAGTAATGAGTTAACGACTGTCAAAAAATAAAATAGTCAAATGGCTGGAAAAAGAATTCATAGAGTACGAATAGTAGGTCATAATCCACTAATAGAAAGAAATAAAAAGCGTAAAATGAAAAGAATATAAAAAAATTACCTTTAATACAGCATATATATAAAACATAAGATATACCTATGCTTTTACGCCTTATCTAATCAACCAATTTTTATGACACATGTAAGCTTCAACCCCAATAAAAAACACATATTTACACTATGTAAAAAAAATCCGCAGTCATTTAGTAATTTGACGACCTCCGTGGTCGAGTGGCGTACACACTGGTTTTCAAGGTGTCGCCAGCTCTGCGGTCCCGTGTTCGATCCCCCGACAAGACAATTTAGAAAAACCACTCTTCTACATTGTCTCGGGTCTAGGTGTTTGTGTGGTACCTTTGATGTCTCTGATTCCATAATACAAGTGCTACAGCTACTTACTTTGGATTCAGAGCAATGTATGTGATGTTGCTCCAATTTCATTCCAGAATAGTTTATAATTATTATTTTATACCTATTCAATTTATTGCAGGTTACCTGGCATACGACATGACACATTACTACGTGCACCACGGCTCGCCTACCGACGGCACCTATCTCTACGCCATGAAGAGATACCACTCCAACCATCACTTCATCAACCATGATAAAGGTATAATCGATACAAAAAATGAAAGGTTAAAGGTTAAAAATGCCAGACTATAAATGTCCCACTGCTGGGCACAGGCGTCTTCTCATGTAGAGAAGGAACGAGGATTGATGTCCACGCTTCCTTATTGCGGGTTGGCGATTTCAGAATTTTTTTTTTTGGAATACAGGATTCCTCACGATGTGTTTCATTCACC
Source organism: Diachrysia chrysitis (assembly GCA_932294365.1). Classification (NCBI taxonomy): domain Eukaryota; kingdom Metazoa; phylum Arthropoda; class Insecta; order Lepidoptera; family Noctuidae; genus Diachrysia; species Diachrysia chrysitis. Next base: position 11,534,579 of record OW028652.1, on the reverse strand, counting down.
GTTTGGCATTGGCGTTTTATAATAATTTAGAAAGTACATATAACTTTGAAAAGTCATATTGGTACTTTACCGTAGCGGGTTCGAACCTGTGAGCATACAAATCCGTTCGTTAATTTATAAAAAAAAAAATAGTTTTACTTATATTAAACCTAATTTATTTAATTTTATTCATTTTGTCACGTGACATAAATATATAATATGGATATAAAGTAGCTGGTATGTGATGCCACATTACTAGAATATCGACCTGTTGCGTATTTACCTAAAGTAGATTTAAATGTATTTAAGAATCCGTCACTTTTAGGGTTTATAATATGTAAAAAGATAACATTTTTTTAACTCGTTATATTTGACGACCTCCGTGGTCGAGTAACGTACACACCGTTTTTCAAGGTGTCGCTAGCTCTGAGGTTATCTCCCGGGTTCGATCCCCGGCCGGGTCAATGTAGAAAACCACTTTTCTACATTGTCTCGGGTCTGGGTGTTTGTGGTACCTTCGTTGTCTCTGAATTCCATAACACAAGTGTCTTAGCTACTTACTTTGGGTTCAGAGCAATGTATGTGATGTAGTCCACATTTGTTTATTATTTATTTATTACCACCTAACGAGGTGGTAATAAATAAATAATAAACAATATTGTCTGTGATGGAAACGCTCCATAGATCAGAACAAATTTTACTTCGTAATTAATTCCTATTGTTTTTTTTTTCAGCTTTCGGCATCACCAGTGAACTCTGGGATCATTTGTTCAGAACGTTCGTGAGAGTTAAGAAATTAGGTTTTAGTTTACATTGGTAAGAGTAATTAAAATCTAAGTAAGTTATTTTCGTATTTACAGAACAAAATGTTGATATTTTGCCAAAGGTTTTATAAAATAACCGTCATCGAAAATTGTCTATTTTTTATTTTTTTATTTATGTACACACACAAAATCATAAGAAACAACATAATAGAGAATATGTACAAAGGTACTGCTTATTTCTAATGAAATCTCTACCAGCAGACTCGCGATAGAAGAAGTAGTATTAATATTTTACCTAAAATATTTAATAATGCTTAAAATAATTAGTAATTAGTACAAAAAGAAGAGTTTTGCTAAATGTACTGACGACTGAACTTAAAACGTATTCGTGTGAAGAAGCCTAAAATATATTTCTATGAATTACTTAAGTTAATGTTAGCTAGCTTTGTTGTAAATATTTACATTTATGTAAATTGGGACACACAGGACATTAATTGGCGTCACACTCGGACCGGTGGGGATATTCGTAGTTAGTTGCAGGCTGTCTCGCTAGAATTGTAAGTCTACCTCTCACGATTCTTAGTACGGGCTATATAGATTCAAAAGAATACAGTAATATAATGGGTTCACTCAGCAAGATAATTTAAATAACTAAATACCGTTCGTGACACCATCGCTGACGCGTCAGCTCATGATTAGGGACTCCTATTGAGTCTGAAACTAGTCGGGTGATCCCGAGAATAAGCGGGAGTAAACCGTTTTGTTTTTAATAATTAAGTAAATAGCGATTTCGGTGCGAGACAGTAAACTGCAATTTGAAATTAATAGGTTTAGGCCGGTTACACGGTGCTTGACCGACTAGTAGGAGAGCTGGCACGCATTTTTGGGTAGGTATTTGAGGCAAGCTGAAAACTTGTCCTATAACTTTTCAGACACACCCCAACACGGAACTGCAGACCTGGCTGGCGGGTAGCGGGTCTAAACCAACCCCTAAATTTTTGAATTTTTTTTTTTTTTTAACTAAAAAATATATTTGAGGCAAGCTGAAATTTTAATATGTTGTAGTTTAATGTTTATACAATACAAAAAAAAAAAGACAGGCGATTCTGTCGGGTCTTTAGCACTGCCAGGCGTGTGCAAAAATATTTTGCAAAAAATTCGAAAAAATGTATTTGAGGCAACTTGAAATTTTGACCGAATATTATTTACAATTAAAAAAAAATATTCCCAAAAAGACAGGCGATTTCGTCGGGTCCTTCTACCTGCCAGGTGATCAAATACATTTTGTATAGGTGCGAGTGCGTAGCACTATTCACAAGCTGTAGTGTGAGAGAGAGCGTTTATCGGCAGCTGTCTGCGTCTTTGCTCGCTGCGTTACTATTGGCTCCGGCGAGGTCACGTGACTTACAGCAGCCACGAGGCTGGCAGTTTAATAAAGATGAACCAAGTTCAATAAAGATGAACCTTTCATTAAAACGTTGCGAAATGGTGATCCTTCTATGTTACCTCCGTCAAAAGCTGAAGTATTACAACATCTTTTAAGGACCCAATACATCACAAGTATTTGGAGAAATGCGTACTTACGGTTCCCCACCTCTTTGTCACCGGAGAGAAACGGATGGACTCTTCATGAGGAAAAACTAGATTTTCACTGGTTCGACGGTGATTGTATACCGCTATCAGTATTTGAAACTGTCATTTGTGAAAAAAATAAAGAAAATAATATTGCAAATGTTACTGCAGGTGCGTACACATAATTTTTCTTCAATAACTGCTGCATTCGAATTTCTATGATAAATTAAATAAACCCAAATATATTTCTTTTTGCAGATCATGAAGAGGTAGCCGAATCTGATATAGATGAGTTAGAAACAGATTCTGATTGTTCTTATGATGAAACATCGACAGACGATGATTAATAATGAGTCTTAAAGCAAATTAAATAAATTTTGTATTTTTATATTTATTATAAATCTGTTCTTGTAGTATTATTTTATGTTAATACATCTATTTTTTTAAAATTATATTTTTGTTATTTATGAACTTTCTTAACACGTTAAGCATTATCAATTTTAATAGTAAAAAATTAATCAATTTCTGAATGATTTGTAAATTAGAATACTGTAAAAAAAAAAAAAAAATTTCTTTAATTTCCAGTTAAGTGGCAAAAATATTAATTCCATGCAAAAAATTTTAATAAAAAAGTTTTACGGAAATTAATTTTTTTCCAAAATTTTGAAAATTTATTACGTTCTGAGTTTCATTAAAATTGAATATATAACCAATTTTTTATAATACAAAACAATTACACAGTAAATATTTCCATTTAACAAATAAAAAACAACACAATTATAATAATGTAAGCAGGTTTCCATATAAGTTTACGAAATTTTATATTTTTTACTCCAAAATTCCAACTGCCAGCCTCGTGGCTGCTGTAAGTCACGTGACCTCGCCGGAGCCAATAGTAACGCAGCGAGCAAAGACGCAGACAGCTGCCGATAAACGCTCTCTCTCACACTACAGCTTGTGAATAGTGCTACGCACTCGCACCTATACAAAATGTATTTGATCACCTGGCAGGTAGAAGGACCCGACGAAATCGCCTGTCTTTTTGGGAATATTTTTTTTTAATTGAAAATAATATTCGGTCAAAATTTCAAGTTGCCTCAAATACATTTTTTCGAATTTTTTGCAAAATATTTTTGCACACGCCTGGCAGTACTAAAGACCCGACAGAATCGCCTGTGTTTTTTTTTTTGTATTGTATAAACATTAAACTACAACATATCAAAATTTCAGCTTGCCTCAAATATATTTTTTAGTTAAAAAAAAAAAAAAAATTCAAAAATTTAGGGGTTGGTTTAGACCCGCTACCCGCCAGCCAGGTCTGCAGTTCCGTGTTGGGGTGTGTCTGAAAAGTTATAGGACAAGTTTTCAGCTTGCCTCAAATACCTACCCAAAAATGCGTGCCAGCTCTTGGACTAGACCGACATTGCGTAGGTACGGTCCGTGCTGACGACACGCAACCGAGCTTCAGTATGTAGCATTCAATGCTCGACCGACCTTAGAGTCGGTGTGTCTGGGTATGTCTGTCTATAGGTATCTAGAGACGATGATACACGCATCCGTAAGGACGAACCATCGCGCACCGGTTCGCGTAGTACTAGTCCAGTATATTGTAATCTTTGGTAATGAACGCGCTCATTTGTTTCCATAGCGCCTCCGTTGACCGACGGTACGCATATGCATGTGCGTACGGTCAGTCCAGCATTGAAGGTTTAATAATTTTCTATATAAATGACAAGCGCGACAGATACTCACCGATTGTCGGTCGAGTATTGTTACCGATCTTAGTCGTTAAACAACTTAAAATACGTAAAAGCACCTGTTAAAAGTAGCATTAAAATGTGATAATTCTTACGTTAAATAATTGTATCATTTTTAGTTTCTAGCTGTAATAGACCAGTGTATTATTTATCACGTTACTTATTAAGATTATTTAAAATAGAATAGATATGTATTACCTAGAGAACAAAACACAATATGTACCTACTTGGTAAGATTCTTTAAAAGTTACAAGTGTCGACTTTCTTATGTGGGAAAAGTAATGTCTAAGACATACCAGCGCAAAAACAAAGCACATTGGGTTTATTTGGCGTCTATCTGGACCACGTAATAAACCAATTTTTATACCAACTAGTAAGGCCTAAAAGACCTTCCCAGAAATGCGCTTATCGCTTTGCGCTAGTATAAATTGGCCCTACCCCGTTTAATTTTAGAAATATTATCATTTTTTATTAGGGTTTTGATATTAACTGGACCGACTAATATATCTTTGAGAAAGTAATGTATTTATTGTTTAAGTAAAAAAAATATGTCTTAAATAAAAATGTATGGGTTTTTAATTTTTTATTTAAATCTACTTTTGATAATTTAATTTAAAAGGTAATTAAGTTTAGCGCCTAAGTTTGATTGTTATTGAAGTTTCTGTTGATTTTAGGTACCTAGGTACTCTATAAAAGCGAAGATGCACACACCGAATTAATAAACAAAATAATTTGTTTTAGTAACCAACATTGACAATAATAAATATTCTGTTGTTCATATCATGTTTAATTACTTAAATACTATGTAATACCAATACCTCACGTGAAATTATGTAACTTTAAATAAAAAATATTCTTGATCATATTTGTTTTTAATTTATTAAAAAAAAATGTAATGGCTTATTCTGAACTGCAGTTTTTTGTATGTATTTATTACTTAGTTTATTAAGTCAACCTGATAACCTTATAATTAAATCGAGCAGTAGAATAAAATGTGTTGCAAGTTGCTACTACTTATTATTTCAACAATAATAGACTTATTAGGACATTTAGTACTTGACATAGTATCTACAAATAATTAGGTAACTGGATGACTGGCCATCACCTATTGAATAATAAATATTGCGGAAACAAAGATACAGATTCATGCTTTATCCTTTCCAACTGTTAAAATTAACGCAACGAACGTGACATGATTAGATGTTAATTTTAATTATATTTTAGACACAATAATCAGTTCAGTTCACGTTCTAATTTTCGAATGAAACAAACTACTAATTTGTAACTTGTTTTCTTTTAAAAAATAAAAAGGATTTAATTTAATTAAAAGAAAATATAAAATTGTTTTGATTCTTATTTAAAAAATGACATGACTGTTTTTAATTTATCGATGAAAAATTGACTTAAGATTCTTTTTTTTTTCTAATGTTACAAAAAGAGCGGAAATTTGACAATGATCAGATTATTACGCGTACATCGGTGTGTTTTGCGTGTGTCCGTGTTTTTGTGTTTATTATTAAACGTCAGTGGATGCTGTTTTTGTGAATGGGATTTTTTAACTGAGGACTTATTTGATGTATCTTCAATACTAGCTAGTACTAAATCGTTATTAGAGGATTTGTTTAAACCTCATACTCTCAGTAAGTATTTTTCGTTTGATTTTATTTTGTTTTAATTCATTTCAATATTTAGATACTTGAAACAGATTGGCTTTCGTAACATAAGTACGAACATTAGTTAATTAAACCTGTAGACGCAAAAAACATGTTATGCCATCAACTCCATATTACCAGACAGATAAGATAAAACACATTTCTGTGTATATTTTCGGTAACCATGGTTACATTTTAAAACACCTATATGATGATTAAAATAGACATAAATATCGATTAACGTTCTAATTTGTTTACCTACTATGTTAGTTGAATGAAATGTCTTCTCGAACACCACACTCACTGATTAACATTGAGGTCAGGTCAAAAGGTACCTACTATTCAGGCTTTCGAATTCAGGATCAAATTGAACTGAAGCGAACGCAGCACGATAGCAGTATTAGATCAGCACTGCCATTCCTCGAAATTCAGTAATTATTTCAATGTAAATCAGCCTTCAAGTTTACAGCAGTATGGTGACTTCGTGCTGCCAATCATTTGCCAATAACCTAACCCGCATGAGACAAGCATTTGTGTGATCCACAAATGCGTGTTCCAAGTCTGGGTGTTCTTTGTGCATGTGATTTGAATTTTTGTAAAACCCCTTGCGACACAAATATTAAATGACTAGATGCGGGAGTCGTTTAAAAAAAAACTTAAAGTTCCAGAACTGAAAGACTAAAAGCGTGAATATAACATACATAAATATCTATTATCTATTAATATCTATCTAAATATTTATTATATATCTATCTAAATATTTATCCGTCCTTTCTTTTTGAACCATCAACAGGCTTCCTAAATTCGGATATTGACGATGACGGGCCGATCTCATCTGACGTCTTAGCCGAATGTGTTCGAAGGGGACGCGAACTTTCCCGAGCGGCGAGACGACGAGGAAACGAGTTGGTCAACAACGGCATCAGTTTGGAAGGCTACCCGCCAGGAATGATGATTTTCTTTTCTGGAGACTTGCCTTTAGATGTGAAAAAAGCAGCTGAGACGTCAAATGAGATACTTGCTGCTACTAAGGTGTTGCAGATGACAACATGTTCAGGGTATACATTTTATTTAACTATTTAATATGAAGTAGGTAAGTATAGCTGGACATAGGCCTCTCCTATGTCCAGCAGTGGACGAAGATAGGCTGATGATGATGATGATGAAGTATAGCAGATTTTCAACTATGCAGCTGCTAAAACGAATATATATAATAAAGGTAATTTCGCCATAACTATATTTGCAGAAATATAAAAAAAAAAAAATGTTGTACTGCTTTACTTGGCTGTTATTTTACAGACAAATAACTGGCAATATCCTCCCATCAACTAATACAAAATACTTTCTTGGTCTCTACCAGTAACCAATACTTGCATTTATTTTTTATTGATGTTTTATACGATGTTAATATATATGTCGTGTTAGTAACGTACTGTAGTGATAGTGAGTCGCTACCCACTACCACTGATTTTTACCAAGGTTTGCTTTAAGTTACATGCTCAAACGGACTAAACACTAAATGTCCCCACAGTTCAACTCCAAACACGTTCCTCTCATTCCTGGAGCACCAGGGCATCCGCCTTAAAGAGTCCTCGTGCCAGCCAGTAAGGGTGAGCTGCTGTAGCAGTAGCAGCAAGTACCGAAGTCTAGACGGCACGTGTAATAATGAGGAGCATCCTGAATGGGGCAGGAGGGGAGCTCCTTTTACCAGGATAGCGACACCGCGGTATGCTGATGGTAAGTGGTTAGGTTTTGTAGGAAATAAAATATATCCTTCAAATGTTGTACTTAATTAGACTTCTGTGAGTATCCCATAGCAAGATAAGGGCGACTTTTTATCCAGGAAAGGAAGAGCATTGACCATCTCAATTGCGTTTTTTTCGTTTTCGCCTAAGGTTCGGCACAAACGGGCTACCGACCACAGCCACCGGTGACCAGCGGCAGCGACTAAGTGGCGTCAAGAAATACGTACCTTTTCTTGTCTGATATACAAAGGCCTAATAACGAGTTAAGGCACAGCTATATAATTTCATAATTTATTTAGTACTAGCTGTCCCCCGCGACTTTGTCCGCGTGGTTTAGTTTCAACGGTTTTTAATTTTTGCAACATTTTTCATTTATGCTCCGCTTCTTTTGGTCGCAGCGTAATTTTATATAGCTTATAGCCTTCCTCAATAAACTGGCTATCCAACACTGAAACATTTTTCAAATCGGACCAGTAGTTCCTGAGATTAGCGCATTCAAACAATCAAACTCTTCAGCTTTTTATATTAGTATATAGATTTGCAAAGGCCAACTGGAAATAAATATATGATCATACTCGTAGTCTTACCCAAAAATATACCAAATTCCCAGGTGTATATGCAATGCCAGTGGCCCGCAGTGGTCGCCAGCTCCCTAACCCCCGCGTCCTCTCCACGCGCCTGTTCTCAGACCAGCCGATACTGAGTCGAGTGCTCACCAACATGAACATGCAGTGGGGACAGTTCATCACTCATGATATGCAGTTTAGGGCCATGGAGGTTACAGGTAATCAGGTTTAACTATGCGTTATTAGTGTTATTACAGGAGTCATTTTTAGAAACGATTAAATAAAATATAGAACAAATTGACTTGCGTATTTAATTTTAAGATTTGTTTAAGTTAAATATTACCTAGGTATTTTCATATTCGAGATACTGATTAGTACTAATATTTTAGGAGTCTAGAGGTTCGTTAAATTAAATTATCGTGTATTTTTACATTAAATAAAGTTGAAGAAGACTTTTAAATCACGAACATAGAAGTAAATTTATAAATTGTATTGTTTAATTAAATGAAATAAATTTTTACAACTCATTTTCTTGTCTCAAATTCCCATATTTGTCAGACAAAGGAGGAATTCAATGCTGCCTAAGCGATGGTAAGGATGTGCTTCCTAAAGAATGGCAGAATGAGAAGTGCATACCGATCTGCGTACCGGATGACGACCCTTTCTACCGATACCATGGAGTCAAGTGCTTGAACTTTGTGCGCAGTATTACGACCCCTAGGGATGACTGCAGTTTGGGATATGCTGAACAGGTATTACAAGTTCTAGGGAATCTAGGGTTATATGATTTAGGAGGACTACCAAAGTGATACATTTATCATCTTGCAAGTCGTTACAAATAAATTAATTTTAAGATATTTTTTTTGGTTACGTATTTATTGGGTAATTCCAAAATATAAGGTTCATATTACTGGTGTCTGAAAAGCTTTGTGTTCCTTATACGAAAAAGCGGTTAAGATTTTTTTTAAGAGTTGCGTATTCACTGCCAGGTCATTGCTTTTTTGTGATATTATTATGTAAATAAATTACTTTATTTTTTAAGATGAACACAGTGACAAGTTACATCGACGGCTCCCCAATCTACGGGTCAGATAAGAAGCTGGCTTGCAAGCTCCGCAGCTATATAGGTGGCAGATTAAAGCAGGAAACTAGGAAAGACTGCCTCAGAGGATTCCTGCCATCAGTCAGCGACAAGTCTGCTGCCTGTGACTTAAGGAATTCTTCGGAACCTTGCTATCTTGCTGGTAAGTCTATCTTAGGTATCTTTAATTTAGTGTATGAGAAATGATGGCGGAAAACAAAGGGTCAAAAAGATAAGGAGATAACTATTTTATTCGTCCTTTACTATGATGATTTAAGATTATGTATATTGCGAAAACCAGTCTATCGCGCGTAGGTAGTAACTTAGTACATCGTGGTAACAAAGAATCGCGGCAAAGAAAACTTTTTTTAACTCTATTGTACACCATGATCTACAAACATAGATTCTATATCATCTACATTTGAGCCTGAAAGCGGATTTCATACAACCGGAATCACCGAAGATTAAGAATGTGTGAAATGGGGCATAAAGCCCTACTTGAAAAATTAATCGATAAACGCCACGATCGAACACAGACCTCTACAAAATTAATACTAATTAAATCTCCAGGTGACGAAAGAATCAACCAGACCCCTACACTAGCTATGCTACACACTCTTCTCTTAAGAGAACATAACAGGGTCGCAGATATATTGAGTGATCTGAACCCGCTGTGGAGCGACGAGCGGCTATACCAGGAGGCGAGGAGGATCGTGGTCGCTGAGATACAGCATATCACGTACCAGGAGTGGCTGCCGGCTAATTTCGGTGAGGTGTTCACAAAATTAAGATATAAATACTTTAGACTCCTTATAGGAGTGGAATAACATTAGGGATTCAAAAAATGAAAATAGTAGCTTAAGCCTAAATAATTTTTAAAACTTGTCATTTATCAAATTCTATAAGTGAAATTGATGGTAATTTCTGCTGCATCATTACTATATCAAAATAAGTCCAGAATAAATATCTGTGTGTAATGTAGGTATACATAAGGTAAATCATGAAATTTTAAATATCCGCTTTGAAAAACTGCTACGAATGTGCAAAACGATTACGATTTACGATACAACAGAACTCCTCAAATTACGCCACTTTTTAAAAGGTATTAAGACCATATAACAGTTATGGTTTTCCTATAGGTGAACAATACCTTCGCAGCTACCGTATATCACCCTCATCTTTATACACGCGCGACTACAACCCAGAAGTCAACCCTGGCATCATCAACAGCTTCGGAGCGGCCGCCTTCAGGTTCCTGCATACCATCATCAGTGATAACATCATGTTGTGTCCTAGCAGTTATAACGCTGCGTACTTGTATAGGTAAGACGATAATAATTGTAAGGGTTTTGGAAATTAAGAGGTTCTTTTAAGTAGATGATTGAGGGTGAAAACAACGCGGAAGTCAACCCTGGCGCGTCAACTTAAGTAGTTAGGGTATTTAGGTAGAACAAATAAATAAATATCTTGGGACATTTCACACACGGTCATCTGATCCCAAACTAGGCAGAGCCTGTGCTATGGCAACCAGACAACTGATAATGTTTATGGAAAGTCTGGTTGCCATAATATATGCCACTTATATATTTCTAAATACATACATATTATAGATAAATTACACCCAGACACAGAACAAATGATCGTGCTCATAACACAAAGATTCGTCCTAGGTGGGAATCGAACCCACGACCTCCGGTTTAGCAGTCAGGGTCACTAACCACTAGACCAACAGGCCCGTCAATAATAATGAATAAACTATGAAAATACAAATAAAACACTTATTTTATCTGCTTCCCAGGTTAAGTGACTACTACTTCAACCCCTCTCTCCTAGAACTAACACCAGACTCCTTCGACGACGTAGTCCGCGGCACAGTGGCGCAGAACGCGGGCGAATCCGACCCTTTCTGTTCCGGAGAGATCACTAACTTACTCTTCAAGTCTCACAACAAATGGGGCATGGATCTGATCGCTATGGATATACAAAGAGGCAGGGATCATGGGATAGCGTCCTATAATGAATATAGGTAACATTTTCATACTATAAAACGGAGGTTATGTTTAAATTGGCTTGTTGTGATTTTAAATAATACGATTTATTATTATCACTCATAAATAGTCTTAATTTAAAGCAGTGTTTGTTATTCTGATACCTTGTCATCTGGGCAAAAAAAGGACACCAGAATTGCTTTAAAAAAAACATCCTGAAATGTAAGTCATTCATTGTATAACACTGACTGTCTATGTATATTTCAGGGAGATATGCGGCCTTCACAGAGCTAGAACTTTCCAGGACTTAGCTAACGAGATATCACAAGACGTAAGTTTTAAACTAAAACAAAATATAACACATTCATAAAATTACTACTTGCTAGCCTAATTTAAATAAGTTATTTCTGGTTTTTTTAAGCGCATCAACGCCCTACAGTATCTTTACGAGTGCGTCGACGACATCGACCTGTTCGTGGGCGGGGCGTTAGAGCGCGACGTGCACGGCTCCATACTGGGCCACACCTTCCAGTGTATTGTGGCTGAGCAGTTCTACAGGACCAGGATAGGGGATAGGTTCTTCTATGATAACGGGGAGATGCCGCATTCTTTTACTTCTGGTGAATAGCAATTGAGTTAATTTTATAGTTATAACAGCTGTTATACAAGATGGACGATACCAAAATACCTATGTCTTTTCTGAATATTGAATGTGTTCGCAATATAGTATTGCAGCTCTAAAGTTTAGACTTTGGTTTGGTTTAGACCTCCGAAACACTAAGACAGTTAAATTCCCTAATTATTTTTGCGGTAGAGCATTTGCATACCGATTACGTAATTATTGCCTAAACCTTGCCAGGACCCTCAAGATTCTTGACTAATCCCTGATGGAACAGATAAAAAAACTAGCCAAGTGCGAGTCGAACTCGCGCATGAAGGGACTAATTCCGTACCATTCAATGAAGCCCCCTTACGTTATTAATTATTAGCGGCAACAGAAATACCCACAAAAAAATTAAACTCTAGCTATACAGTTCATGAGATACAGCCCGCTGACCGACGGACGGAGAGACGGACGGATAAACGGACGGACGGACAGCGGAGGCTTTATAATAGGGTCCCGTTGGCACTCTTAGGAAACCCATATAAAAAAGAAGCCACTAACAAAACTAACACCCACTTATTCTACTTACAGATCAACTAAAAGAAATTAAAAAAGCTTCAATGGCGCGACTCATCTGCGACAACACAGACGGTGTGCTCTACGTACAACGCAAAGCGTTCGAAGTTGAATCCACATACAATCCCAAGTACCGGTGCGACGACCACAACGCTATACCATACGTGGATCTTACCGCTTGGAAGAAACCAACCATCTTTGATTGAAAGAACGACATTTGACAATCATTCGTTCAAAAATGGCGACTAAGTAGGTATTTGACATCTGTCATTTGGACGTATGATACCGAATCTTTGGTTTTAATTTTTTTGTAAGAATTGTTTCTTAGTCGAAATGTAATTTTCTTATATTATAACTATGAAATAAGGATAATATACAATTTTGATATAAAAGCATAATACTTGTGTAAATATTTATTCGTAATTTGTACAATAGAATTTGTAAAACATGTGTCATGTATATAAAAACCTTATAAATAAATAGATACAATAATTGGTCCATTGTTTGATCTAGATAATTATTATCACAATTAGTATTAAATTCTATATTCATTTAAATAAGGCTCAAAAAATGCAATAATATTTCAACAAATAATATCTTAACATTAACTTCATTCATTACTGACAATTAAAACAACGGGGTACTTGGTTTGAATCAGTAAATGTTTCAACATTTAAATGATCCCAACGCATAAAAAACATCTTATCTACATCCTTAAGCAACCCTAAATAAGTGTGGTAAGTCACAGAGTATACTTGTAACATAACACATATCTACTATGCTATATTATTTTGGCACACACACAATTTACTTAAAATAACAATTGTGTAAATGGCAGGATTATTTATCCACAACCTTTGGTTATTGCTAATTAAATAAAACATGCTAAAAGCGTTAACTTTTGTTGCGACAAATTATATTTGCATTTGATAGCCCAGTTCTTGAAAAAAGTTATAAGCTATTTAACATCACACTTTGTCTCGTAGCTAACCCAAAAAAAGGGCGAAATCGCGGGACACGTCTAGTATGCTGTAACTACTTCAATAGATATTTATAAAGCGAACTACTATCTAAATATAATCAAACCAAACATACATTTACAGTCAATGGCCGAATACTCAAACATAAACTCAATTTTAAGTCGTCGTTACATCTCATGCTATCTTCGTCAGTGTTGCCAACATCTACCAAAATTTCCATCAAGATGTTTTATAATCCCTCTAAAAACCCCAAGTATAGATGCTCATGTAAAATTTTCTAATTTATTCTATTAACTCATACAATTAAACCGTTTTCCATCTTTTTTGGTACATATTTACTCTCGTGTCGTATAGGTACAAAATGAGAGTCAAGAGACCTCCAGTATATATAAACTTCAGTGTCTGGTCGCCAGAAATAACGACCGCACGAGAACGAAACGGATAAGTATATGAGTAAGTTTTTAAGATGTCATTAGATTCCTACTGTTATTCGATTAAAATTGCAGGTTTTGTTTGAAGCCCCTAAAAATAACCCCAAATAAAATCTGCCCTCTGAATCTCCCTTTTTCAAATTTCTTTTCCCTAAATTTTGGGGAAAACCCCAAGGTAGGCAACATTGGTACCCGTGCTTCAAGGTGTAAAGTAAGAACGAATAGACATATAACGTCTTAAAATTAACTACCATTTGAGTAAGCCAACTCTAACTAAATAAGAAGGTTCCTATTCTGCTGTTTATCCTTACCAAGTAGTGAAGATATCTTATTCTGGAAGGTGTTCCAAGTGACGGAGGAGTTGACGAGTTGCGAGAGGCCCGCGGGCTTCACGATCCTCTCGAAGAATGGTCTCTTGTATAGCCGTAGGGACTCTGTTCGCTGGTCTTCTGTCACCTTTCTATCGTCCAAATGGTTTAGTGATGGGAACTGGGATATTACGAAGAGCCTGAAAAAGATGTGTTTATCGTCAATTGGACATCACCACAATAGCTTGTTGTTGAAAGTGCTTTTACTATAAAGCAGTAAGGTCAATATTTTTCTATTATTTGTTTTTACCACTGTCATGCGGCCAGCCAGGTAATTTATCGAATATGTAAGCAGTTTTGTTGATGCAAAAGTATAAAGCGGAAGCAGATGAATATCCAGAATTCGGAGATTGGGAATTATCGAAGAATAATTAATTAAATATAATATCTTAAACAAAATATATTACAAATATTTTTGATTTCCTTGTACAGTGGGTTATTTTCACAAAATAGTGTTCTCTCGACCGTCATTTTATTCATCCTTCCATATCAATAATCCATAATAGTATTATAAATGTGAAACAAACTCTGTCTGTTTGTTTGGTATGGGATAAGCTTGAACTCGCCCGCGAGGGTGTCGGTTATCGCGGCAAAGAGTAGCCTATGTCCTTTCTTGGGATTCAAGCGTACCCCATACTAAGTTTCATCAAAATCGGTTCAGCGGTATAGCCGTGAAAGCGTAACAGACAGATAGATTTACTTTCGCATTTATAGTTTTAGTATAGTATGGTTATAAGAGATATACAAAACCTTACCTGTATTGTAGGTACTCATAGAAGGTCCCTCCATTGAAGTAGCTGGGCGCTGCGGGATTGCCCATGAGGGACAGGTACTGCAGGTTAGGACACGACTCCTTCAGCTTACCCACCCACGGATATAGAGAGGAAATCTTGCAGCGATTTAACCTGAAAAGATGAATTGTATTCTAAGAAAAATAATATCATCTAGATTTAACTAGGAACAATCTCGGTCATGTAAACTTTCGCCACGAATTGTACAAGTATACAGTAGCCGAATAACAGAGTCTAATATACGACGAGTTAGTCTCTGCCTTTCGCCAAAGAGACCAAATAATTAAATATTGCGCAGGTGAAATTTGTGCCTACGACGTGCCGGCAATTGTTGGACTCGTCCTATGTATGAGGCGAGATGCAATTCATTTTTCACGCATGTGTCAAGCAAAGTAGAATAACTAATCAGTCAACAGACCGTATGTACTTTAACACGTGCAAATTATTAATCTCAAATATCTAATCATGTAGTGCTATCAAAGATAAAATTGATAAGTAAAGATAATGAAAACAATATTTAGCTTTTGAAATGATATTGATAATGATCTATTTTGGACTTTAATACTTGTTAAATAAAGACTAATCTTATCTTGACAGCAAAAACATGAGTATTTATTTAATTTCTTCTTATAAACATATCTCACTAGCTTTCACCCGTGACTTAGGACGCGTTACATGTGTAGCAAGTTTTGAGCGAGTTATGAGAAATGAGTTTTAATGAAGTAGGTAAAGATCGTTTTAATGAATATTTATGATAATTACATAGCTCATAAAAAAAGTATGAAGATGGATTATGTTTTTAGTTAGGATAGGATCTTCATAACCTCCACTAAAGTAGTGTAGGACATGTATGCAGTCAGTTATATAACATTTCATGGACAGGTAATATTTTACTGCAATATAACTTACCACAACAGTTCCAGTTTAGGCAAAGGCGGCAGACAGCAGTTTTCTGTGATGGGGTTGTCATCAGCTATAAGGGATGTTAGGCTTCTGAAGAACACCAGGGCATCCAAATTTCTGAAAGATGATGATCAAAGGAAAAAGATGAAAGTTTTGTTTAGAGCAAAACATCAGTAGGACAGCACAATGAGTCACCATCCATAGGTACTATTATTATAAATGCGAAAGTAACTCTGTCTGTCTGTTAAGCTTTCACGGCTAAAACACTGAACTGATTTGGATAAAACTTAGTATGGGGTATGCTTGGATCTTAAGAAAGGAAATAGATTAAGTACTTTTTGCTGCAATACCCGACAGCCATGCAGGCGGTGCCGCGGACAACAGTTAGGGTGTTTTTAATATCGTGCGGATTTCATCACGCGTGCGGGATTGCCCCGCATGCGTAAGCCCCGAAAATGTCATTTTCATACAAGTATTTATTTTAATGCGTGAAATACGCACGCGGCTATCGGGTTACACGCGGCGTGAAATTTTCTGCATGCGGGGCAATCCCGCACGCGTGATGAAATCCGCACGATATTAAAAACACCCTTAGTTTATGTTAAAAGGCTAAACTACTGAAACCATTATAATGAGTCTTTTTATGGAGTCAGCTTGAATCCCAAGAAAGGACATAGGCTTTGTCCTGGCACGATTATCAATATCCTCACGAGCGAATCCACAGGCTTTAAATTACTTGGTTAATAATATTCTTGGTTTGAAACTACATTAAAAAAATGTTACTGCTTTTGCAGGATACAATTAAATTGATATGTATTTATATTGAAATGAAAATATGTATCAACTTACGTAATTTTATTGTGACTGATATCAAGATATCTGATATGGTCTGAGAACCGCTCCACAATTGTCTTAGGTATCTCATACAGCCTCTCATAAGCCAGAGTCAGTTTCGTATTTTGTTCTTCATTTTCCGTAGGATTGCCAACTGATCTGTAAGAAATGTTATATGTCTATTATGATGTTATTTACAATTAAACAAGTTAATAAAATTAAATAATTTATTTAATAATAATAAATAATAATAAATGTGGACAACATCACATACATTGTTCTGAACCCAAAGTAAGTAGCTAAAGCACTTGTGTTATGGAATTAAGAGACAACGAAGGTACCACAAACACCCAAACCCGAGACAATGTAGAAAAGTGCTTTTTCTACATTGACCCGGCCGGGGATCGAACCCGGGACCTCAGAGCTGGCGACACCTTGAAAACCGGTGTGTACGCCACTCGACCACGGAGGTCGTCAAAAATTTATTTATTTATTTACAGCAGTCTGCGCCCTTAGGTTCTGTTCAATTAATTTTAATACCAATACAATACCAATGCAAAATTGATATTAGTTTAGCAGACACTTGATTCAGTATTCTTTTAAAAAAAAATACTGTCAATGGAAGGAACTGAAATCTAAACATTGACAGTATTGTTTTGTACTGCGTTGTTTGTGTGCCTGCTAAATGAATACTTAACAATTTTGCACTGGCATTGTATTCGAATTTAAATTCATTCAAGAGTATCCCCACTAGTCAGTATGTTCTTGTTTCGAAGGGAAAGAAAAGAATAAATTGCCTTTTAGCATTATTTAATCTCAATAATTATATTTATTATGCTATTTATATATGCTTCATTTGCCATCTGCAAGTTGGCACTGGCATTTATATATTCTATTGCATATTATAGACATTTGGTCCGGCAAAACATTCAAGGTGATATGGTCAAACAAAATAAAAGGTTTACAAAAATTTTACATCGAACTAGAATTATGTCAGCACAGAACTACTTAGAATAAATAAAAGATAAATAACTGGTTTATATAATTAAGGTAAAAAAAACTTAATTATACTTTATAAATTGTTAATTTATACACTTAAAACCTTATTTTGTTTTTTAATTGTTGCCAAGGTCTTCTATACATATGGTGGAAACCTTCAGTTTAATATTACCATGTTTAAATGTAAATTACATTCTTACATTTACAGTTTACCCATTGCTGATATTTAATGATAAATTATAGTTTTTTTTTCCAAACACTTTAAAAGTTTGTAAGTTAATTTAATATCAATTATGATAGATTTTAATGGTAAGTATAACTATTTAACACTCGGCAGTAGTAATGGATGGCATCAAGTGACTCACAACAAACTCTTGCTGAGAAGAGGTTGTCACAACACTCAGCATTGCGGAAACTGAAGCAAGTAGAAGGGGGATAAGTATTTGATTTACTACTGGGCACAAGCAAAAGATGATAGTCCTTCCCCAAAGGCCAAACAACACATATTACATGGTTGTCCTTGGAAATGCCTGGGCCAGTTATTTTTTATTAAATTCTCTTTATGTTTACTTACAAAATAATATCAGGTGGTATTGGTGTCTCAGACATGTCTGTCATGGAGTCCACTAGTGTGTTCCGGGATACATCCACAGATATCACCCCGTCATCTGGAGTTGACACGCTTGTGTAGCTTTAACAGATTAGGCATTATCATTAAACAAGTTATACCTTCATTCATTATTAAAAAACAAATTCATATTAGCCTTGACTTTTTGTAAAGGTAAAGTATACATGCAGTAAGTACACAAATCAGTAGAAAAATAAATTATTAATAGAAGTTCCGTCCATTTTTTTTATTACCTATAAATAACTACCAAAGAGTTAACTACCTTGATGAGATACCTGAATAGTGAACTTGCTAAAAGTTTTAGTGATCTGTTTTGTACTGCAAATAATGAACACCAAAACATAGTAACAAAATGTTTTAAATTTATTCTACAAATTCGAAATTTGAAAACCTTGCTTGAAATTCAAGAATAAGGGCCTATGCTTTCTAATTAAATTAAGTATATAATTTAAAACAATTGCATCTCATGACAATCCAGTACATACCTAGTCCACATTAATTACCCTTTTAATTAACTTTGATGTATTTTTTACGCTAGTTAAACTTCGTTTACAAAGATGTAACTTTGACGGACATTGTTTTTGCCACTTTTAACTAATTTTCACAATCCAGTCTAAAATATAAAAGTATCCAAAAAATTTATTTAGGAACAGGAATGTCTAGTGTAATGTCTTAAATTAATTAATTTTTTAGACAAAAGTTGACAAACCACACTTACCAGTCGCGCAGTTCGCGCACACGGAAAATAAATACTCTGTGATAAATAAATAATTAAAAAGAAATCGGTCCAGCTGATGGTAGTGTTACCGTAACTAAAAACTATATATAATGGTAGATTATATTCTCTGATCAGGAAACTCACTTTATTTTCAGAAAACACAATAATGTTAGTTTCATCCTAAGATTAAAAATAAGTAAACTACAGAGTGCGCCTAACAAGTTTAAACTGTAGGCACTACTACTGGTATGAACAAGTAAAAGCCTAAGAAGTGTATTAAAACAGAGCGCGCCGCCGCCGTTTCATTAAAACTATCTCAAAACCTAATATTACCCGAATAATATTCTGTGGTAGTAGCCAGGTACTTACAGTACCTACAGCTAAAGATTTGCTTACGTTCGGTACAACTGGCTGGCTAGACCGGCTATGAGCGATGCGCGCAGCCGCGCTCTCCATGCTTGTTTGTGTATACTCTAAGTTTCATCTTTA
Organism: Diachrysia chrysitis; assembly: GCA_932294365.1. NCBI lineage: Eukaryota > Metazoa > Arthropoda > Insecta > Lepidoptera > Noctuidae > Diachrysia > Diachrysia chrysitis. The sequence goes on along the minus strand of OW028652.1, from coordinate 11,515,154 downwards.
TAAAACTTTTTAGGATTCCTAGTCATCATAATAAAGTTATTTATAGATAAAATTTAGAAGTATCCCTTCGTGTACAAATGTTTACAAAATTGTTATTAATAACTTTTTAACTACACATTGCAAACAATATAATTACTTAAAACATAAATATATCAATTTTCTAGGTTTAGGTATTTAAAACTGTAATACTTACCTGTTTTTATAAGTTTGTTCATCATCCATCATGTATAATTAGTAGGAAACAAATTCTTTGATTTTCACTTTAAACAACAACAGACTTATAAGTTAGCACCAATTAACTAGTAAAACTTCCGTTGGAGTTATTTGATAATCATTTTAGTTTGTGACACAATTATTAAACACACAAAACTGTATAATTTATAACGTTTGATATGTCCTAAGAACATGTGCACAGTTATCTATCGACCCGGTGAAGTAAATAACGAAGGAAGTTTCTTAAGAGATAAGTAAAATTGTTTATTTGTTGCCTGATAAGGTATCGAGGTTCGTCACTTAATGATTTATCTTTCGACTTATGATTTCTAGACCAATAAATCCCACCAAAACATTTTCAAGTAAAGTAATGAAAAGACGAGTAGGTAGATATTGCTTGCACTGAAAGAAAGTTATCAGATCGTATGTAAAGACAAGCTCCTAACCTAATATTACGGCCGAATACTGAAATGCATTCTTGCGTACAGCGTTTTAAACTCTCTACAAACCTTACACCTTAGTCAAAACGTGTGGCCTGGCCGTTCCTTTACTGAAGGACCTATATAATCCCTATCATCGCCTAGGAATGTAACCAGTAGAAGCGTCTACATTACCGAATTATTTTGAGCCTATATTTTCTTATAATGACTATGTTAAAGATTAACGATCATTCATTTTGAATGAGGTGTAGGGTTTGTAAAGAATTTATTTTTTTATGTTCATAGCTTGAAAATTAAAAAAGGTCCATAAACTTCCATAGCCCTATTTTAGGGAATGGACAGCAAAGTACAAATTTATTTTCTTCGAGTTTAGAAAGTACCCTAACAATTTGATGGTCATCGGACAGTGAGTTAGTGACGAAATCTGAGTATTTTCTTTATTAATAATCTGTAAAGTATAGTAACTGTACTTTTGAAACTTTGACTTATTTAATAAGTATGCTGTTGACATTATATCTTAAGAATTTGAACTTTCTAGCACTATCCCGTATCCGGAAGATTCTGTAAGGATACAAAAATACTGCGTTGCCGCTGTCTCGTTTTGGCGGGTGCACGGGTGCACTACTTTGCCCCCAGATTGTAAACATTAACCAGCCAGAAACAGACTTACAGTTACTCATTTAGAATTAGTTCGTTTTAATAAAATTACTTTTAGTATTGTGATATTTACTAAACAAACTTGCTAATGTCATTCTTACGTAAGTAAGGTACATGGTATTGATACTGAACCTATTAAACCTACTGTGTTGTGGAAGTAAGATAAGTAATCGCTCTTTGATGTAAAATACTGAATCCGGCAGGTAAGCCTGGAAGCTGTGGAAGCTGAACCGACAACATAGTTAGGGAAAAGTTTAAGTTAAAAAGCAATAACCGTGCTAGGCATTATTAGTTTATTTTGATATTTATAAATATATTTCATAACACGCCAGTGCATTTATGAATAAGATGAAATCAGATAAAATGATTTACCTAACATCTCAAAAAAAAAAACGATTAGGTACGTTTACGACGCTATAAAGAGTAGGTGAAAAAAGAAAAAAAATATTATAAAGTTTAATTCGCTCTATTTCTTGAAAATGTTACTTTATTAATGGCATGCTCCTTATTTAAAAGTAGTTTAAGATAAACTTTCAGTGACGCTCTATTAAAAGCTTAGAGCTTGGCAATGCTCTTATATTAAAAGGCTTGTCAAGGACAAACTAATAGCTTTGAAGTGTTAATACAATTTGAAAAGTATTATTCAAGCATAATTAGCTTTTAAAGTAATTTAAAATGCATAATGTGGATAATATCGATTTCGCACGACCCTAAACATTTGGTAATATGGGTAAGAATTTTAAATTCTTAATGGCAATATTTAAATTAAACGTCAGCATTGACATTTTATGTTTTCGTTTGACGTATTAGTCTTTAATCTGTGCTTTGACGTTGGATAATTGAGTACAGTTTGACACGTCATTCATAATAACAACAGCAGCTGCTGTTGCTAGCAATAAATTTATCAAAAGATAATTAATTTAACACATTTTATAAACTTAAAGCACGTTTAAAACATGGATGTAAGTATCTTTTACCTTATACTTTAGTATGAAATGAGATATTTTCAAGGACTTAATTCATAACCTGTTTTTAGGAGAGTAATATTCCTATAGACATTAATATCGGGAAGCTGCAAGATTGGTTGGTCAGTCGGCGTCATGTGAACAAGGAATGGCAGAAGAGCTTGCCCGCTGTGAGAGAGAAGATAAACAATGCTCTTCAGGATATGCCAGCTCATGATGACATAGCTAGCCTGTTAGCAGGCAGCTACATCAATTATTTTCACTGCCAGAAGATAATTGAAATTTTGAAGGAGACTGAGGCAGATACTAAGAATTTGTTTGGAAGGTATTGTAGTTGTGCCCTTTATCTTATTTATTATACATATAGAAGTGCCTGATCTGTCCAGTTTGCTCACTAAACTATTGGTTTAAAATAGTAAAGGAATATAAAGTGCAATTGAATTCACACACATACTGTTGCAATGATATCTTCTATGCATATGGCTAATCTCTTTAGAGAAAGCTGCTGTGTTTAAAATTGATCAGGAGAACATAGAAATTTAACTATATTATGATTTCAAAATAACACTCAAAATATATGATTATTGACTTGAAGTTTTTACATAATTTTTCTTTTTAACACACAGCTGTAATTACAGGTACTTTTCTAACATCATGCAATACCATTATGTTATAGAATACCTATTCTTAAGGTACTTTTATTTACAAATGTTATTAATTTAATTGTCTGACCCACAAGATAACTTATTCTGATTTAAATAGTATTATGTTTTTAGGTAGATTAATAAATATATTCTCTAACAAGTAGTAGGTACATGTAATTAGGATTTTGATTTATATTGCAGTAACAACTTTTTTGTTTTCAGGTCATAAAGGTCTAAATTATTATGTTTAATATAATAATTATATATTCAAACAGTGTTTTCATATAATATATATTTTTTAAATATGACTTAATGAATATATCTATATCCTATCCGTTTTAGCAAAAAAATTAAAGTAAACAAACAAATGTCAAAAACAACATGACAGGTATATTATGCCCAAATTCAGAAATGATATTAAATTGCCTGTAACGAAACTCTACATTTGTCATCTTATATAACCATTTTGGTTTCTTTGTAATGTTAATTCGTTGATTTTTTATTTACATAAAAAAATTGTACTTAAAAATTAATATTGCTAACAATTATTTATAAGAATAAAAGCTGTTTAATGTTTTTTAAAGATGGAAAGAATACAGACAATTATTTGTTGTAAGTACCTAAATAATGAAATTTTGTAATGATAATGTTCATGAAGTTTATCTTTATAAACATGAAATAATAAAAATACCATTTTGGTCGCTTTGTTTATCTTTAATTTTTTGTTAAAGCAGATGGGGTTTACAAAAACATTGCAATATATGTATTTATTATCCTTGAAATAGGTTTGATTTCACTGTTATTATTGTCTATTGATATTACAAAACATCAGTATAATAGTTTTTTTCTTTTTCTCAGAAACCATAATAAACTATTTATATAATCTTTTTACAGATATGGGTCACAAAGAATGAAAGACTGGCAGGATATAACTAAGAACTATGAAAAGGAGAATCTGTACTTAGCAGAGGCTGCACAGATTCTTGTTCGGAACATAAACTATGAGATTCCTGGACTTAAAAAGCAGATTGCCAAGGAGGAACAATTGCAAGCAGTTAGTATTACTTAAAAACTAGTTGCCTTATTTATAAAAATCTCGACGGTGTAGAGCAACTGCTTAACAGAACATAAATTAAAATTTTCAGTAGAAAACTTGAATTTAGACTTTTTGTTCTTCATTTATTATATACCTTATATTTTAAAATGTGTATTGTTTGTGTATATCTGCTAAGCAGTCACTACACAAGGTCGAGATTTTTTTTAAATAAGGTCATAGATTGATATAGTTTCATTTATTATTTTATTGACTCAGATTACTTCTACAGTCAGATCACTTCTAGATAAGTGTAATTGACAGTACATACGTGGCATATAATATGCCTAATAGTTCTTCTGTGAAGTAACCAGAAATTTCATTAAAAATACATTTACCTCAGCTATCTCTTTGCAAACTTTAATTTAGATAGTTGTTAAAAGATAGCTAACAAATATACTGCATATTTGTAAAAGTTTTATATTTCTCTATATTGCGTTAGCATTTTATATGCCATGTAAACTAACACGAGTTATTGAAAAAACAACTGAAATGCTTGTTGAACAGTAATACTCAGTGTATAATGAACTTTATTTACACTTACCTAAAGTTTAAGTTTAAATAGCATCAATTGGAGAAATTAAATAGACTATATCTATGCGAAAATCTGATATTAAAAATATAAATGTTATTTTTTAAGGAATGTGAAAAGAAACACTTGGACTTCCTGAAGAACGAGTCATCCAGCAAGTCAGAGTTTCTAACGCTGTGTAAACAGCTTGGCATTCAAGGAGACAGGATCAAGAAGGAGCTTGTGGATAGACTACAGGAGTTGCCTGAGATCTATGACAAGGTGAGATGAATCATAATTTTTAAAGACATGTAACCAATTCCTTATCATAACTATGCAATGTACTTTTAATGATTATCGGTAAGAATGGATTTTAATAACAGGGCAAAGGTCTCTCTATCCTCACTCCATCTCTCTCTGCTTAGGGCTGTGCTGTACCAATTGCTATGAAAGGAGTCTAGCTCGTCTACAGTTTATTAAGCAAGTTAATTGAAAGATTCCGAAAGACATAAAATACAGTTTTTCATAGGTTTTTCTTTTCAAGTTTACTTGATAAAGATTCTGCTTTGCAAACTCCATTGAAGTTGATACATATTGTAATTCAAAACTGTATGCCATAGGCCTTATTACGCTATTTCTTTTTTTACAGTTAGGTAAAAACCTAAAGCCTTTACAGCCGGGCATAGAGCTGTACTCAGCTTTCTCGAAGTACATTTTAGGTGACAAGGCATCTGAAGTGTTGCCATTACTACAATATGTAGTGGAGAATGGTAACACCACAGTGTACGAGTGGAGTTATGGGGAACCACCATTGAGTGTTGAGCCAGATCCTGTGCATATTGAGATTGATGATGAGGATCAAGGAGCTGGAGATCAGGTATGTAAATAATTTTTGTTTTTAAACTGCTTGGGTAGCCCTGATGCCCGTGACGTAGAGGTCAATTTGCATTGTGCGCGCCGTAATTTTTTTTTAAGGTGCGTAAGAATAAGAGTCGTTCAGCCCGAGCCAGTTGCGCATTCAGTTTGTGTGTTGCGGCAACGTGCTCGCGTTACGCGCAGCACAAAATGGCGTTGAACGCGACTACAGCTGCTGCTAGTTTTATCATAATTCACCGCATTATTTACAAGAAAAAGAAAAACACAGATCGATGGGAAATGAAACAGTTATGTTGGAATCGGAATTCAAACGATTTGCATTTACTTAAAAAAAATACGTTTATTTATCATCACACGCTCGGATACACGTCCATATTACGCCAGGCATGACACCTTTGAGCACGGCCAAAAAACCGAGTCTCGAAGAACTGTCCAGAACTCTGAGTGGCTCGCACACCGAGTGCGAGAAACGTATGAATTTGAGCAAATCGGCGAGCAGTGCGTGCTTCAACCCGCAGCTGAATGTAATTTCTACAAACCTTAAAATGTGGCGTACTAGCTTGCTTAGTTATAAATAGTAGACAATAACTAATAAAATAGTACCAACTTCCAGTCTTGCTCTTTTAGTAGTGAAAATTTTGATAAAATGTATCGAAATTAGGTAGGTTGTTCTGTTTTAGGTGTTCAAACATTAATAAGTTAATTACAATTCACAGATAGATTTCGGCGAAAGCAACGATATAGACTTCGGTGCTATAGACGCGCCCGCCGCCGACATAGACTTCGGCGACGGCGACGCGGGCGGCGAAATCGACTGGGGGAACATCGATGTGGCCTCGCCGGAAAATATTGTAAGTAATTTAAATTCAAATATTTTTATTTGTAGAACATAGGTATTATTTACAAAATTGTTATTCTAATATTATCTGGAACGCTAAAATAATTATATATAAAAAAAAAAACAATATTAAATCAAAAGTGTAATCAATCAATCGACTCTCTTTATTGGATTTTTAGTCGTAATAACTTATAGCCGAAGATCCCACCGCTTAATTCTGAAGGTATCTATTTTTCTAATGGATGATTTAATTCCGTTATTCAGAATAGGCTACTAAGTAGCAGTTTTGAAGGTCAAACAAATAAACAGACCCCACGAATTGTCGCCCACCCTTCACAGCTTCCCACTGTTCTAGCTGTGGAGATGAAACGACACAACAAATTCCCTAGCAGCACGCTGTATCTCATTTTACAAAGTAATCATAATTCAATAATAATAATCATGATTACTTAGGGACCGCGCGTACATAAACAAGTGTTTAAAAGTCGATGTAGCATGTTATATGAAATTATAATTATGAAGTACAGAGACCAAGGTCGGCGGAACGACCTGTCATATATTAGTAGGGTATTTCATCATAAAATATTTTTTTTAATATACTTACTGTATTTTTCGTAAGGATTTATCAGCGGAGCTGTCGCACGTGTCGCTGGAGGAGTCGGGCATCGTGGTGGAGGAGCAGGGCGTGTGCGGCGGCGTGGCGCAAGGGAAGGACGCTTTGACTCTCATGGACAACCCCGCCACTAGGAACCAGATCATAGATCAACTTGTTGAGGTATTTATCATTCAACTTTTCAAGTTAATAAAAGAACAAAAAAAATTATATATAACCAGCTGTGCCCGCGGCTTCGCTCCCTTCGACTGACTACCTACCCTACCATATCTACCCTACCCTTCCTACCGTACCCTACCTACCCTACCCTAGCCTACCTATCCTACCTACCTACCTTACCAATTTTTTTTGTTTTTATATCTTCCCTGTATTCTAACGAACAAACCAAAAAAATAATTATTCAAATCGGCCCAGCCGTTCTTAAATTTTAGCGAGACTAACGAACAGCAATTCATTTTTATATATAAGATATTCCATTAGCACTATTTCTCTTTTTCTATATTTTGTTTTCATCATTGAGGTAATAATTATGAAAGTACATATAACTTTGAAAAAGTCATATGTATCTCTACAGGTATTCTGCTCATCCCCACTTTTTTGCTAACTTGCGTGGCGGTTATCGTACTTGTTTATTTATTTATTTATTAATAATTTATGTACACACGAGAATATATTAAGGACACAACAATAAGAACAATTAAGTACAAAGGGACTGCTTATTTCTTAAAGAAATTTCCTCCAGCAGAACCGCGAAAAGAGAAATATATATCAGAAATGGAGACAACAGTATGTTGTCTCCATTTCTGATATATCAGAAATGGAGACAACAGTATGTTTGTACTTAATTGTTCTTATTGTTGTGTCCTTAATATATTCTTGTGTGTACATAAATTATTAATAAATAAATAAATAAACAAGTACGATAACCGCCACGCAAGTTAGCAAAAAAGTGGGGATGAGCAGAATACCTGCAGAGACATATGACTTTTTTAAAGTTAAATGTACTTTCATAATTATTACCTCATTGACAATCGGTAAAGGAAAATAAGTGAGGAAACCTGGATTCGAATAATTAGAATCTGAAATCACCAACCCGCAATGAGCAAGCTTGGTGGTCAATGTTTGTTCCTTCATTTCATGAGAGTCTGTGCCCAGCAGTGGGACATTTATAGGCCCGTATTAATATATTATATATTTCATATTCTGACTCATTTCTCACCATCATTTCTACCTCCCAGTTGGAATCGTTCCTCAAGATGCGTCTGTACGAGACGAACACATCCGGCGACAGCCACAGCTTCAGCTTGCTGCAGCAGCTGCCCACCGAGAGCACGGGCGCGCTGTCCGCCATGCTGGACGCCGTGCAGGTCGCCGCCGCCAAGCTCACCGCTACGGAGATCAACCATCTGCATAACGTGAAGCACTCACCAAGGTAACTTTCATATCTTTTGTGTATGCATAGTTTCAGCTTACTGCAGCAGCTGCCACCGACGGCCGCACGTTCAATTTGATGCATTATAGTAATTCAAAGTGACACGATTTACTAATTAATTCGTTAATAAATCGCGTAAAGTAAAATTCCCATCACATGTCATATATTGGTGTCTTTGCATCCGATGGGATCCTTACAGCTGCTGTCGCGTGCGCTCGGATCTGTGGCCGGCCGGTATGAATAATAGATACTACGTAGAATCGTATTTATACGCAAACGATGGAAGCCGTTGGTATGCGTCTACTTCTGTACATATCCGTAGCAATCCGATCCGATACGTATCGTTTTGTAGCAATTGTACTTTAAATATTTGTTTCGTTTGCGTTTGTATGTAAGCCTTCTTGTTACCTGTCTCCACTGTATTTTGTTCAAGATGTTTGCCGCCGTACTAAGTTAAAGACACGTATTTTTTTACTAGCTGTCCCCCGCGACTTTGTTCGCGTGTTTTAGTTTCAACGGTTTTTATTTTTTGCAACATTTTTCATTTATGCTCCGCTCCTATTGGTCGTAGCGTGATGTTATATAGCCTATAGCCTACCTTAATAAACGGACTATCCAATACAAAAATATTTTTTCAAATCGAATCAGTAGTTCCTGAGATTAGCGCGTTCATACAAACAAACAAACAAACTCTTCAGCTTTATTATATTATTATAGTATAGATGTGGTGTTTTACTTATATATTTGTTTCTTCTTCTTCTAGATACGTGGACGTGCTAACAGCCCAACTGAAACAGAAGCTGTCCCTCTGCGACAAGCTGGCCCGGCTGGCGAGCCGCGCGGCGGAGCGCAGCGCGGCGGCCGCCACTCGCGCCGCTCAGGCGCGCCCGGTGCTGGCGCGCATACTGCACACCACGAAGGAGTTGCAGGCACAGGTATATACAGATATAATCTTATATAATACACATAATATATGTTCGATGTTCGTACTTTCATCAAATACATGGTGGAACATTATATACTAGAAAAAATATCTGATAACAGATCTAAAAGTGGCTGAGTGATTTGAATTATCGAAGCAATGTGTTTATTCTGAGTATTGATCTATTTTTTACTATCATGTCTGAATCCAATATTTATGTAACATCTAGAAACAGAAGTTTAACTCAAATAATAGAAGGAAAAACTTAAACCTCAGGTAGGACTCAAACCTGCGACCACTGGCTTGACGCAGAGTGCTCGCAGGTTCGAGTCTTGCCTAAGGTTTAAATTTTTCCTTCTAATATTTGTATTTAATTGCAAATATTCGCTCCGCATTCGTTAATGCGTAACAAATAATATTAAGATAATAAGAAGTTTAACATTTACCATTGTTTCACAGATTGAGAGCGACATATCGAAGAAGTACAAAGGAAGACCTGTCAACATAATAGGAGGCGTGAAGTTCTTATAAATGGTATAAAGTTCCAATAATACCATGACCAAAAAAACCTATAATATAGGTTTAAAGAACCCTGCATAAAATTATAAGATAGATTAATCGATCGTAAACGATCAATCGAATCGAATGGAATCGATTCTAATCGATACTTCGGAAACGATTGTGATATTTTAAGCGTGCAATGGACGGTATTTTGTAATCGAGTGCATCGGGGTACTACTGTATAAATAATTGTATATTTTTAATTATTCATTATTAATATAATGCCTTCTTTTTTAAACTTTGTGTGTTTTTTTATTGTATACTAGCCTCTGCCCGCAACTCCGCCCGTGTTGACATCTATTTTTAGTATATACTTACATTGTAATATGTACTAAACTTAACTTGACCAGTACAATTAATACTGTGCAAATAATATCTACCTACTCAAAATTAAAATGCAAAAAATTAATAACCCAACAAAATATATAGCAAAGATTTAGCCCTCGTAATGACATGACAAAAAACATCACATTAACATTGTTTAGACGGTAAACACTTGACAGAAGGTTGTTTACAACTAATTACATCAAAATCGGCGGAGTAGTTACAGAGATTGCCCTAAACAAACACTTAGTTAAACATTAACGGATGACATTGAGGTGTACAGTTGTGTACAATGGTCTAAAGTTAGATGTAATTGAAGTGTGTTTTTAATTATCTATTTTTGACAGTTTTTTATTTTGTTTTTACACACCTTATAAATGTCCTGTTGGCACAGTGACGCTGTGCTGAGCTTCTAGATCAACAAAACTAAAAAATACTTATAAGGCATTATTTCTCATACATTTCTGAGAAACTCAAAACTTCGAGGGTACCTCCCGTCGACATACAGTCATGAAATTTGGAATGATGCTGGGTCTAACGTCACAAGTAAAGAAAGAATGTATTAATTTATAGTTTTGTCACAAAAAAATGCGAAAACTTAACTTATATTTACAATTGGAAACATATTTTAACCCGCACAGTAAGTTTGTTTATGAGAATTAACCGTGACGATTAGCGATTACAGAACCCTCGGTGCGTGAGTCAGAGTCGCACTTGTCCGTTTCTTTGTTTGAAAGCTAACGTGATCGAGATGGTTCTTAGATTTACGAGATTAATTACAAATATTTCTAATAATAGTAATAAATTAAAGCGGGTTTGACGGGCCTGTTGGACTAGTGGTTAGTGACCCTGACTGCTAAACCGGAGGTCTTGGGTTCGATTCCCACCCAGGACGAATCTTTGTGTGATGAGCACGATCATTTGTTCTGTGTCTGGGTGTAATTTATCCATAATATGTATGTATTTAGAAATATATAAGTATGTTTATCAGTTGTCTGGTTGCCATAGCACAGGCTCAGAGAGATGTCCCAAGATACTATTATAAAGCAGACCTGCGAAATAACATAAAAAAATATACACAAATACAAAAGCTATAAGCTTTAAAGTTAGTTAATGAGGCATATTCTATCTCTTTTTCGACGACTTGTACGGGGCAGCCCCAGATTAGTATGGAGAATCACCAAAGTGACGTCACCTGATGGTATAGCTTCTCTCTGTCTAATTAGCGCTATTAAATTGCTTGTAACTAGTTCAATATGAAAGTAATTAATATACAAGTTAATTATTACCGTTATTACAACTCGACATGGTTCAAAATATTTTTTTTTAAAACGAAATAAAAAAAAAAAAATTGCCCCTCCAATTTTCAAAAATTTGTGGGGCATTTCTATTTTTTTTATATATCATAAGTGTTTCTACATTACTGTCTTCTTTAATTTAGCGACATTTGAGTATCCTGCATCCTTTATATCACAGTAGAGCGTTGACTTTAATTAAAACTTAAATATTTTGTTGACGATTGTACTTACAACACATGTTACTTAATAATATACATGGGAAGATTCGTTGTGACATAGCTTCCGAAGGCTGCGTACATGACAAACATTAGGAGATCATTAAAGTTATTTACTCGAACTCTACTTATTAGTTACCTGCATGTTGTAAATGTGCTAATATTTTGCTAGCTCTTGAGTTCTTGACCTTTGCTTGCCAGTTATAGTTCGCTGTATGCGTTGCGGACCTACCTGTTACTTTTAAGGCATTTATTTCTTAATGATTTCTGAGGGTTTGGCGTATGTTACATGTACTGTATAGGTATTCCTGTGAGTGTGAGGTACCTTTCGCTAAAATATCATTTCTTAATCAATTTTAAGTCAACTTAAACTTTTAAAAACTGTGGCAAGCATGACAAATAATATTACCAAAAAGCAATATTGTTATTTTCCTCGTTTACAACAGTATACCTTTAGAAAATTTTACGAAAAATAAGGAATGATAGATTTATCACTGCACAACGTGCTGCGGGTTTGATCTCCGCACGGGACAAACATTTGTGTGATCCAGAAATGTTTGGCCCAAGTTTGGGAGTTCTTTGTTCATGTAACCTGAATTTTCTTAAAACCCCACGACACAACATGGAGTTTCTTGCCGGTTCTTCTCCATAGGAGTGACATTTTGGAACCGCGCAACTAGAGTCATTTAACGTTTTGTAAGTGCCTGAAAAGGCCTACACGAAATAAATTTTTTTTTATTTGATTTGAGCGCGAGCCGTTTGAAAATAACCAAAATTAAACAGTAATAAAAAACTTTAATAACAATAGACTATCCGTAAAAATAAACGTATGGATAGTAATAATAGTACGTGAAGTAGGGATAATAGTAGTAATAGGGATAGGGATAATAGTACGGCCAGTATATCACGCAGCCTGGAGTTTGGTTATTATCTGTGTCGTTCGCGTCACTCCGCCGCATGTTCTTCGTGTTTGGAAGGCATTTCTGTTGGGCGGGAGCCGCTCTAATATTTATGACTAAGCTTATAACTAATAGTAAGATTATTATCTGTTCTGACTGCATCTGTAAAAAATAAAAATTTCATTTGAGATATTTAATCTAACATGCGTTTTGTGTACGAAAACAATAATTGATTACAATAAAAATCGATTTTAATAAAAAAAAAGTTTGAATTGATTTTGATGAAATTTGGATCATCATATTTATATGGGTCACACACATCCCTATCAATTACAAAAATATTTTTTTTTAGATCAATCCATATTTAACGGAGATACCGTGTAACAACGCGTACTTTGCAGGTTTTGGGCAAAATGTCACAAAAAAAAACAGCCAACGAAAGAAGTTCATACAGTTTCCCATACAGTACCTACTTGTAAAAGGTATTTGGTATCGAGTATGTACCCGTTTTTACTAGTATCGTATAATCCCTAGGTCTACTGCAGTTAGCCTGTTAGCTTATTTGCTATCTCCAGTTGATAACCCAAGAGATTTTCACTGGATAAAAATAACGTTAAAAATGCAGATTTATTATCTGCTAACGATGGTGAACTTCGTTGTAAATTTGAGTTTTCAGTGGTTTTTGCAAAGTGATTATCGCTATAGTTGACAACCGCTATAGCAAATAAGCCTACTGACCGCAGGTTTTGGATGCTATACCGAACTTTATAATTAACTTTGAACAATGGCGAATATAGAGCGGTTATGTAGAATGGCATTCAAATACTTACTCTTAAACCCATATTTTTCTATAAAACTATTTTTGTGAAGCTCAGGAAATCATCAACTGAACACACTATCTTTCTCGCTGTAACTGACTGCCATAAACAGTTGCAATCCAGCAAACATTATAATATTAATTGCGTATTGATCCACCGTGCCTTCTAGTAATTGCTTTGTGTATTATGAGATAGTATTGTTACGTAATAGGTACTTCAGTATTGTCACGTAATAGTTCTGTGGTTTCTTATTGTTTTCAGCAGTAGTTACCTGAAGGAGAAAGTAGAATTAAGTATGCTTATCTACCAGTGATTATAGGTCAAATTTAGATTAATAATTAGGCTAAAATATTCTGTGCCGCAGTGACGTTTTCAAGATAAATAAATAATTAAATAAATTAATGTGGACAGCATCACATACATTGCTCTGAACCTAAAGTAAGTAGCTAAACCACTTGTGTTATGGAATCAGAGACAACGAATAATGTAGAAAAGTGGATTTCTACATTGACCCGTCCGGAGATCGAACCCGGGAGCTTAGAGCTAGCGATAGATTGAAAACCGACCGCCGTTGTCGAATGACGTACACACTAGTTTTCGAGGTGTCGCCAGGTCTAAGATCTCGGGTCTGAGTGTTTGTGGTACCTTCGTTGTCTCTGATTCCATAACACAAGTGCTATAGCTACTTACTTAGGGATCAGAGCAATGTATGTGATGTTGTCCGCATTTATTTCTAACACTATTTTTCTAGCGGGATAACCGACGAAGGGAAAGCGATCTAATGGTAAGTGATGATGTGAAAAAAATGGTGAAGATGACAATTCTAACACCAGAGGTCCTGAAGATGTCTGGCCTTTAAAGGTTCGTTTACGTTTTCCGATCTTCCAAATAGTTAAACAATACGCATCTTTCGTGATGAAAGAATAGTACCTACCTACGTCCCCGGTGGGAAACCAGAAGGCCAAAGCTTGACAATACCAAATAAATAAATCATAATAATTATATATTGCACCAATAACTTGAAGTGTTGATAGGTAGGTATCACACTTATCGCAGATACTTCTAACCTAATTTCGCGGGAATCTAAACAAACTGAATAGCACCTCAAACTCTTAAGGAATGTAAAATAATATTAATCTTGCAGGACATAAAAATAGACTCCTTCGCACAGATAAAAGCTTCCTTTGTATCTAATGGGGATTCTATTTGTTCCTTTTAGGTGGTAAGTACTTTAGTTAATTTACTGTAATAAAGATTCATAGGTGACATTTGAACAAACAGTGAAATAAGATTAATGATAATATCAAATAATATAACATTCACTTGTTTATCGATACAAATTATTAAAAGTAATTTGGCTTAGTAAGTATCTCAGCAGTAATCATAAAGTTCCTCTGAAGAAATATGAGTGTAAATCTCTTCTGTGAGAATCTTCAATTGTTAACTCAAAGGTGAGATGTCATGAGACGAAGTAATTTTGTAAGATAATTATTGTGATTCATCTCAACCGAGTGACAATAATTAAGAGATTTACGCAAGTCCATTGTGGGACATTACTTTTTCAAACATGTTAAGACACGTGGTTTCTTCCGCAACTTTAACATGGATCTTAAGGCTTTATACCTTTCTCCAAAATTGAGAAATTAGTCTTTAGGTTCAGAGATTAGCTTGTTATATCCATAGTCTTTGATTTTAGTAAAGCTACAATAAAAGGTCTAAGTATAAATAGCTACTTACTAGGATAATGTCAGGCACAAAATGATTTAGCTAATAGATAATTAATATTTACTATTTGCTATCTATCGCAGTCCAAAACCGTAGTATAATCGCTGTTAACTGTTGTAAAAATCTAAAGTAAAAACTATAATAAATTCAACAAAATATTTCGACTGTCGCTTTATTTTGTACATAGTATCTAATTATACAGATTAATGCATTAGTATTTTCATATATTAACTATATAAATTAAATAAGTTAATTATAAATGCTTGAAGTATTAACTTACGTGTTAAAAATAAAACATTTTCCAAAAATACCAGTTTAGTGAATGAAATATAAAATTATGTAGGTATTCGCAAATATTATAAATATTTAGTAACTATTACAAGTGCCAAGCGGATGCTGTTACTAACACACTTAATTGGTAATTAAAAACGCCATAAAAATTTCATTAATTCACTAGTATTGCTCACCCTGTTCGCTTGCCGGAAATCCAGGGTTATTCTGGTCAGCGATTCGATTTTCGACTGAGTTCTATCTTTTTTGCCCTCAACGAGTCTAGGTTCATTGCAAAGTTGCCAGGCAACTATCGCCAGAGAAAGATTAGTCAATGAATAGTTGTTTCTAGCCTGTAAATTAACATCGTTTGTCGACAAAGGTACCTGGTTAAAGAATTCGCATCAATCTTTAACACTGACATATTTGATTGGCGACGTCACTACAGCTATTATAATAATTATAGATACTAAAGATCACGATTATTTTTAGAGGTCTTGCTGAAAAAAGATGCGTATTCATGCTGGTCACTCACATTCGCACGAATACGCAATCCCACAAGTGTAGGACGATATTTGCAAATGATTTCTTTTCCAAGCTGTGTCGGTTTTTAACAGACATCAAAGCGCGCGAACCTTTGTCGAATGTTTGCGCACATGTGGATTAAGGATCTGTGTTATCCTATATGTATAATAGCGAGATTTAAAAATGCTTTTACTGGACTAAAAGAGTTTCGGAGCTAGGTTATCATATATTACCTACTAAGCCTATTAATTATATTGGTACAAACATACAAACTTTAATGTAAATAAGCTAATTTCACCCTGTATACTAGAGTGCTATGAAACTGGTACATTAATAGCGATCACGTGACCTGTGTAACGTGTGACCTACAGTAGCGTGCAGTTTAAGTAGCACATAAATACTTTACTTCGAGCGATACTCTCAAAAGGTTTTGTCATACCAGTTTTTGCTGCTGTTTTTGGAGAAGCCCGATTTAAAAGTTACAGTTTAAAAAGCAACAGTTGGGTATGTATTTACAGAATATACTTAGTAATATTAAGCTGTCACTCTTTTTTCTTTCTTTTTTTGTTACGGGGTGAAAATCTAATGAATGCAAACGACGCCGAGGGCACGACGTGGGGATATGTCGGACTTACACCGACTAAAAACACCCTGATCCCGTCTATGCCTTTGCCAGAGTCCCGGGTTCGCTAAAACATGCTCGGGGGGCTCCGGCGGAAGCAGTTACAATTAAGTTAAATCCCCTTCTCGTCCAAAAAAGGAGAAGTCATTGACCACTGTGGGTGGTCATTACGGGTAGTCGACTGCAGATGAATGAAATCTTGGTATTTTTACGAACTTGTTGTACTTCATTAGGTCCAAAAAATAACTTATAAAGTGCACTTTAACGCGTAACATACCTTTACAATTTAAGTCACTGCCTAGTTTAATTTATGAGCTGATTTTTCCAACGCCACATATTTTTTTATTTGGTGAATAAAATGGCATCTAACATTTTTGTATGGACGGTACTGTGAAAAATTTAAAATTATTTGTAGTATAAAATTATTTGGCTTTGAAACGATCAACCCTGAATTGCGTTAGGAACATAATATTCCTTTACTTCACTGTCCTACACATCGAAATTCTAAATCAAAAGTGAATATGTGACTCATTTATTGAAATAAATACACATTTGAAATCTGTGCGGTATAACTTTGTATAGGCGGGCAGACTGGAATGAAGGGTCTATTCTTATTTAATCAAGCGAAAACGAGAAAGGTTGGGTTTATATATCAATACCAATGTTTTATAAATATCTAGTTGTTTCGGATCTCATAATCAGGGATATTTTTACATGTCCCATTGTATTGGTTGTTGGTTGGATTACTTTAAGACGTCAATAGAATGTAAAGACCAATTGCTCGTTGGGTATAATGAATGGGCAGGCATTGACAGCGTAGTGAATAGTTATTCCATATTTATATTCAAAATACGTGTGCCGTTCATTTAATTCTAAGCAATTAAGTTGACACAAACGACTACAAGTGAATGGTCGTGTTATTCTATTTTTTTTTCTTCTTTATTTTAGTGTTTTGTTTTGATACTAAAGATAGAACAAAAGAATGTAGCAAAAAAAAACTGCGAATAAATCACAAATCCCTAGAAATAGGTTTTAAATTTGGAATTGGGGCACAACTGCCTGCTTTACTTAGTCTTTGAGCAATACCATAGCTCCAGTAGTTTAATAAAGCATTTAATTTGAATCGTAGTTATTTACACCCGACGCAAAAAGAGAGGTGTTGTAAATTTGGCGAGTCTTTCTGTGGCATCGTAGCTCCTTAACGAATAAGTTGATGTGATCGAGATGGCTCTTAGCTGTAATTTATGAAGATTTGTTCAGCATTTTGAAAGTATCCAGCAATTTTCACAAAATTTGTCCTGAGTTTCTTAATATCATTCACTTTACAACTGTTTTGCGTAGAATAAATTATTTTTATAATCGTTTCATACAAACGAGCTGATACCGTACCGTGAGATTCATTGTGTTTTTATACAATAGTTGGTAATTTAGATAGATGCATATAGTGCGTAACTCGTGCGTCCATTCTATTATTTTGTTGATATACGTACCAACGTACATAGTATTTGTGCAATTTTTGGAAAGCATCACGACGATTTTGATCAAATTCTTTTGAATATGAGCCATTGACTAAACTAAACATAAAAATAAAAATACCAGTGACATATTTAATCTACTTGTGTTCCAAATTCAAGTGTTACGCCATTTTTTTTTTGGGTGAAAGTTAAATAAAAAAATGGAACGTGCTGAGAACGTCGTTGATTGCAAATTATGAACTTATTTTGTAAGTATCAATTATTATGTGGACGCCATTTCAAAGTTACATCACTCGGGTGATAAAATGAGATAATCGCTATAAATCATTAAAATGTTGAGACGATGTAGAAATAACTCTTTAAAGTAAAACGACTTCAGATTTAAAATTATTTTATTTACAATTTATATTACAATAGTATTTTTTTGATTAGATAAACATTCCATAGGAATGAATTGGTAACTATAAGTTAAGTAATTACACTTATCTCGTTGATTATATTCAAGAGCTTTTTTCAATAAGTCTAAGTAGGTACAATACGGCGGAGTGCACGTTGCCTTAAGTATGGATACAATCAACTTTCCTACTTTAACATAAACGCTGTTTATCTCAAAGAGCTACAGCGCAATTGTACTTAGAGTCAACAAATTAAAGACTTTTGACCTCATTTTAAGTATCTTAGAGGATAAAGACACTTCAGTTTTTGCCAATACGCTAAAGTCCAAGGTTAGTGAGGTAACTTGTCACCATGTTGTCATCGAAACATGAGTAAGTTCTGCAGCAGTCGGATTGGCGATGACCGGCAGAGAGCTCGTTTTCTTGGGCAACGGTATCGTCTTACGCACATCGCGAACTGTCTGAAAAGTAGAGAAATATGTAGTTAAATATTGAGCCTCAATATGTATTATATGTTACGGTAAAAGTGATAAATATGATTGTTATTCATAATTACCGATAATTTTTAATAATTACTAAATTTATTCTTATCTTCAGTAAACAGTGATAAACTTCTTACTTTTAACTCGAATTACGGTAAAAGTTTGGAAACATAAATACACATTAGCGCGATAGTTTATAAGTAACATGATCGAAAAGTATTTAGTTATAAAAATAATAAAACTAAATTAATTCAACATGTATCTAAAAAGCTGGCAAAATTGTTTTAGAGCTGAATGTGAGAATGATGTCTGTAAATGTACGTATATCAAGCATACTAATGGTAATGTTTATATTCGAAAAAATCTTTGAAAATTTATAAGCTTTTATGTTATAGGTAAATAGTAGATTGCAAATGGGTTGAAGAATGTACATTAGCCGGTAAGAGTCCAGACCCGTCCATTTTCTCGAGGATGAGTACCGAAAAATGTTCCGGGATCAAAATGCAATCTAAAATTATACCTGATTGAAAACAACGATTTGAGAAATTCAAAAACATAAACCTCACTTAAATCAAATCTCTTGCTATCACTACATCCTCACCGATCACACTCGC
Source organism: Diachrysia chrysitis (assembly GCA_932294365.1). Taxonomy (NCBI): domain Eukaryota; kingdom Metazoa; phylum Arthropoda; class Insecta; order Lepidoptera; family Noctuidae; genus Diachrysia; species Diachrysia chrysitis. The sequence goes on along the minus strand of OW028652.1, from coordinate 11,495,727 downwards.
ACAGCCTGCCGGCACAGCCGTTCACGAGCTGGTTCTGCGTGTCGAAGTTCTCGAGCGCGCACAGCGGCTGGCCGCGGTAGCACTTCCAGTAGTACGGCTGGAGGTAGACCGTGTAGAACGGGCAGTAGATGTTCTCGTAGCATTGGTCGTGGAGCTTACAGCATCTGGAGATAGAAATTAGCTGTCTATATTAGAATCTGTCGACCTCCGTGGTCGAGTGGCGGACACACCGGTTTTCAAGGTGTGTACCCGCCCTGAGGCCCTGAATGTTGAAAAAAACACTTTTCTACATTGTCTCGGGTAGGGTGTTTGTGGTACCTTCGTTGTCTCTGAATTCCATAACACAAGTGCAGCTGCTTACTTTGGGTTTAGAACAATGTATGTGATGTTGTCAACATTTACGGGAAGGACCACAATAGATATATGTAATAGTTGTCCCCCGCGACTTTGTCCGCGTTTTAGTTACAACGGGTTTTTCATTTTTGCAACATTTTTCATTTATGCTCCGCTCCTTTTGGTCGCAACGCAATGTTATATAGCTTTTAGAATTTTTCAAATCGGACCAGTAGTTCCTGAGATTAGCGCGTTCAAACAAACAAACTTTTCACCTTTATATATTAGTAAATATAGATTTAATAATTGTTTACCTGTCGATACCATCAGTGGGTCGCCCCGAGCCCAGGAACCCGCAGTAGCAGCCATAGCCCTTGTAGGCGAGCGGGTCGCACCCCGTGGCGCAGTACATCATGTTGTACAGGTGGAACACCCCACGCTTGCCGCGGTTTTCGTTCTTGTTCATGTATACTTGAGGATCTATGTTTCTGGAGACATAGAAATTATGTAGTTAAGGTTTTGAAAAAGGGTATGATAAAATTATTCCAATCATATCGGTAAGCGAAAAGAATTTTAAACTTAAGTTTTTAATGTAAATAAGGACTTTTGGAAGCAAGGTTGAGACTTTCGTGGTATGTGGAATCTATTTTGTTATCTTTGGTATAACTTATAATTTAAATAAAATTACGTAAAAAAGAAGAAGACTTTTTAACAATTATCAAGCAAAATTGTTTAATAATGTTTAACAAGCATACATCGTCATCTTTGTCAATAATGGAAAACGTGCCCAGAAGGTTGGCAGCATTGCTACGTTGAATGTCTATGCCAATTCTTTGTGCAAAAAAAAACAACTCTCCTCTGGCATATTTTTTTAGTTCTCTCGTATATAAGGTAAACACACAGCGAGGAAAAGATAGGATTAAATATAACATAAGCTTTTAAAATCGTCAGCTTATTGTCTATAAGACCACTGGGATAAACAGGAAAAAATAAAAAGGTTTATAGGATAAAATATATATTACCTGACTCCTTTAAAATAGTCCTCTTCAGGTATAGAATATCTGAAGGGATCTCTTGCAAACCCGACCAGTAGCGGCGCGTCATCCTTATATCTAGGACCATCGATCTCATTTGTATTGGTATCATTATGCCTCTGGCTATCTCTATTGATATTAAAGCTATTAAAGTTATTTGTTACTGGAGGGTATGGCCTACTGAGAACCTGTAGCTGTGCGTAATGAGAGTTGTTGTATATTTTGTTGTATGATAGGTGATTGGACCAATCTGAAACAAATTATTTTAGGTTATTTTTAACGCTGCATGTCGACGTAGTGTGGTGGGTAGATATATTAATTATTGATAAGGTTATTGTTGTAATTTGTGTTACCTTACGAGGCTGACCTGGCGCACCAGCGCAAAAAGTCTCATTAAATAAATGATAAAAAAAAAGGTTATTTTCTTACAATTAAAATAATAAGTTACCTTCATTAAAAAATGTACGGTGGGTTGAGTATTATTTATTTTAAATTGTTATGTTTTTTTTATAATATTATAATTTTATTACTGTGATTTAGTGGGTGACTTGGTTTTGTAATCTGAACTAGAGTCACAAGATACAAGCGTAGTTTAGTTTGTGGCTCAACGAAACAATGATTTTCAAAACTGTTGTCTGAATAAATAAATATTATTATGCTACACCATACATACAGTATTGTGTGATCTCAAATATATTTATCTTATAGATTAAAAATAAAAGCATTTTAAAGTAATTAAAGAAAATAGGTAAACATTTATCACCCTTCCACCAAACTAATTACTCTCATCTCAAAAACTACAGGAAATAAGTTTAACAAAATAAAATACAATAGGGAAATAGTCAACCTATAGATTTCAGGAAAACAAAAAAAAAAACCGTGGTATTTAAAGTAACAGAAAATTTCTCAATGGCACGGAACCCGTTCTGCGCAAGTTTGACTCGCTCTTTTTATAGTAGATGCCAATTCAGTGCTTTTTTAGTGTATCTGCATCAAAAATCCTGTTCACGGCCTGATTGTCGTTGAACAATGAGCGTATTAATTGAATAGAATGCAACAATGAAGATCGGCCGATAGCCAATACGTAGTGATGATCACAGTCAGCAGACTATGAAAATGCATAATCTGTATCGTTTGTAAATAAATACAATGTATTGAATGCTATATACCTAGGTACTTGGTACCTTATAAACTATGTGAAAAGTTTAATCATTATAATACTACATAATTATCTCTAATCTCTGATAAGTTTCGAGTAATATCAACGAATAATTGGTATTTTTATGCTTTTCAGTGCCTATACTATGAGCTGTTAAAGCAGGGCTGTTGTCATTGTGGAAAAGACGGCGCATTACACTGTGTGTAGCGGCGTCTCGCCTTTAGAACGGCCACAATCCTGCTTTAAGATCTTATAGTAAGCGCGCAGGATAGATTATATTGTTATTATCTATTCAGCATTTTTATTCACAATTTCCGACGCTCGTTTGTTTTAAAATTTATGTAACTCCTATGATTTATTAGTATTTATTTAAATACCATTTCGAAGCATTGATCTCTGAATATTTATGACTCTAATGTAATAAAAAATGTCTATCTTTAAAAGAATACTGTTGCATAACAAATCATTTACAAATGTGACTTATGACGAATAAAGGTCTCTGAACCTTATACTAATAAATGTGGACAACATCACATACCACATTGCTCTGAACCCAAAGTAAGTAGGTAAAGCACATGTGTTATGGAATCAGAGACAACGAATGTATCACAAACACCCAGACACGAGACTATTATAGAAAAGGGGATTTCATTCATTGACCCGTCCGGGGATCGAACCTGAGACATCAGAACTGACGACAGCTTAAAAACCGGTGTGTTCGCAACTCGACCACGGAAGTCGTCAAAATATATATAAAAATACTATTGCAAACAGTCGATGCAATGAGGAAAATCCGCTAGAGACGCTAATATCGTTCTGTCTGTTTTCTCCACCAATGAGAGACAAGCTTGGCAAAATTGGCAGATAGACATGAGGCTAGACACCCTATCATTTATTTATCTTTATAGCCCCAATCCTAAATAATTGAAGACGAACTTCGCAAAATTTATAACCATTCAATTTCGAACATTATTTCATTGACATAACGTCTGTATTACTGAAATTGTAAATGAATAAAGTTACGATAGTGCTCTCAGAGGCGAAATGTTACGCACTGTGGTGATATTCAAAGGCAACTTGATTTGAATCTGGTACTCATTTTGCACTTGTTTTTCTATTAACCGTTTTATGTGACGTATGTGGGTCACTTGGTTTATGGGACATCGTACTATAATTATGACCTTTGTAGAGTTAACTGGAGTATAAATTTAGTTTAATTTTGTGACTTAAACTTTTCAATAGTACTAATTTTGAATTTTAGGTCGATAAGAATAATTTAAAAATAATAAATCCTAAATATTTACTATACATTTTGTTAGTAAACAAAAATCCCTTTATTAAGTAGGTACCTACAGGAATACTTCAACTTACTACCTAAGTAAAAAAAACTTACTCATTAATGAAATATTAGAATAATTTACACTTCTTATAAAAGCTGAATAAATGTGACATCAATAGTTAAAACATGATAATTTATTCACGAAGTTATGCTTATTTAAAAATATCGCAACCGTTGTTTATTTATTGCACTTTACTCTTCATATCTAGGTTGTCAATTACACGGTTTCATAAAAAAAACAAAAGATTACGAGATTATTTTTTACTAGCTGTCCCCCGCGACTTTGTTCGCGTGTTTTAGTTTCAACGGCTTTTCATTTTTGCAACATTTTTCATTTATGCTCCGCTCCTATTGGTCGTAGCGTGATGTTATATACCTATAGCCTTCCTCAATAAATGGACTATCCAATACAAAAATAATTTTTCAATTCGAACCAGTAGTTCCTGAGATTAGCGCGTTCAAACAAACAAACAAACAAACTCTTCAGCTTTATAATATTAGTATAGATGTATAAAATGGAACAGATCGTTTAGTTTAATTACCGTATAATTTAATGAAAGAAAAACAATTACGATGGGGTAGGGATTGTCATTTGTCGATCCTACATGTAATTTTTTTTAACATCCGTCGGATAAATTATTAAAAAATCATAGACTACATAATTTTTTCTTATTTTACGTATGCTAAAACTCACGACGATACATTGATTTTAAATGTCGCATGACGTCACAATTTGCATTCTTTACGCAAGCATAACGTCTTTTGCCCACTGCTGAACTTTGCTTCGGTTTATCTACGTTTCCGTATGTCGAAAAAACAAAAAAAATTACAATATTTTTTATTTTCTAACTGACGGACTTATTCGATTTTTCATACGCAGTCATCTACCCCATCATCACAATATCCAAAAAAAAAAATTAACATAATTCTATTTAGATGTTGTAGAGTAAAAAAAATGTTTATTCTTCTTTTGTAGAATATGCCCAAGTCCGATCACGGTATTAAGCTTTTAAAAATAGCTACACAACCCTACTTAAGTTTACTTACCAGTTGTAGTGAAAATAATCCAGGATAGCCAAACCCAAGCATGTTCAATAATTTGGGTATTTTTGTGACCGTGAGAATTTATCAAATGCGTAAATCTGTGTAGTTTGCAATACGAATTTGAATTTACGATTTTGTTTGAATACTATAACTTGTATAAAAATAATAGAATAGGAGTCAAATGAATGTATTATTATAAAACAAAAGACGGCTACATTGCGTTGTTGACGCATATCTTTAACTTATAATGTACCTATATGTATAAATTTTATTTTTAAAAGAGTAACCTATGGAGTTGCTTGTCGGTTCTTCTCCATAGGAAGGACATTTTGGAAACCAAGAGTAATTTAGTTTTGTAACTTTAATGTATCTTAAGCGCTTTTTTAAGTTTTATGAGGAAACAAATTAAATCTATATCTATAGTAATATTATAAAGAGGAATAATTTGTAACTCAAAACCTACTGGACCGATTTCAAAAATTCTATCACCATTAGAATGCTACGTTATCTTCTAGTAACATAGGCTATATTGTTGTGCTATCCGTGCTAATTTGTAAATGCCACAAACCTTTACATAATAGTTATATGTCAGCAAAAATTCTGCAACATATTTAATTAAATTGAATACATTGTTGCCTGTTATATACTTGAAAATGAAGAAATACACATTAAAACAGCCTTGTTCTGCGAAGTTGCAAACGAATCGTGTGACATGCGACTCCAATAAACTGTAATTAAGTAACAATATAACAATATATAAATAAACATTAGATATTGTTCACGTATATTAATTATGACTCTCATTGTATCTGTATTGTCTGAGATTAATATCTCGACCTGACCTTACCCTATGCAACAATTGCAACATTGTGATATCATTTAGCCTTTGTTATTTTTATAATTATAGTCATTCAAATTAATTTAGATTGTGCTTAATTTCCCATATTACATTTTACAGTTTAAAATATTATTCTGGGATGAGTGTGCCAATTGAATTTATTTATGTTCTGTTTGAAATGTCACATTTTATCACATATTATCATTTGAATAATATAAAAAATACTAGCCTATAAATGTCACAGGCCTCTTCTCTTATAGAGAAGGAACGAGCATTGATCACATTTTTTATTCTTCCTTTAATTTTAATAAGTTAATATTTGGTTAAACGACTAGGTTTGTTAAAGAATTCATATGACATTGTCTCTAGACCAAATAATAATTTGCTTAAAATTCAAGTTAAATACAACGTAATAAACTATAGGTTCCACCATTGCATTGTCGACATTTAAGACAATTGAATTTAGGCAAAGCACCCTTGAGTTAAGTTTATCGTTTTATGCCAAGGTGCCTTTTTAAGTATTCTAGTTAAAATCCACTTAAATAAAACATTCTAATTTCTATGGTAATAGAATGTGGGATTTCATGGTTTGGTCGTGGGCAATCTGTATCTTCCGTGACATTTAAAGTTTATTTTGCAACTCTTTTTATCGCTCATTATTTGTGTCTAGTTTAATACCTAACATTTAAGCTGTGTAAAAGTAGGTTAAATTAAAAGTGTGTAGTTATGTCAATTTTATGTTCCGATGGTTATCATAATAAAATTGTATTTTTAGAGGATTATGGTATATTTTAGAACATTTACAGTTTACATCTCATCCTTTAGGTTTAACTACAGGACCTACGTAAGGCGAGTTTTGGTAGAGTTGGGAAGTGGTAACATTTTATCGAATCGATTATATGCATTTATTATAATGTTGACTTCATTCAAGTGCAATCCGTGAAAGCGTTGTTACATCAGAACTGGTCCAAAAATATTAAAACCCGTTTTAATTAAAGAACATTATATCATAATAACATGTATTCAGATCTTATATAATTTCCAGTTTTAAGGAAGCGGATAAGTTTTAGAAATGTCATCGTATTTCTTGTAATTGGGCCGGTCAGAATTATTTGCGAGTTGTCACGTAGAAGTCTAGACTAAAGTTTGAAGACCACATTCAAGAGATTTTTTTATGCTAATGTTCATGCTTCCTGCATATTGTTCATAATATTAAGCGTTATGGTAAGCTAGTTCACCATCTGAAGAGGAGAGGGGGCCTAATATAGATGTAGTCACTTAGGAAATTAAAAATATAAAATTATATTGATGACAAATACGGAGTATTTCAGTTACAAATCATTCTGGAGTATAACCTTAAAACAGAGAAGAACAAAAAAGGTTACTCATTATAAATGTGTAAATAAATTGTGCTGCGTGCATCATCGCTCATTAATTATCATCCATTGATTGTGTCAAGTCCGCGACCTCAATTTTCAGGTAACCCTACATTCTGAATCCACTTAAACAGTTGCACGTCATTTTTTTTTATATTAAGGTTACTAACTATGTGTGTGGAATTCACATTACTAGCAATCTTGTTAACCCCTCCAACTAAGTTTAATATGCTTGTGTCTGGAGTCGGTTCACGTCAATAGTGCAATGGGTGGGGTTTGAACCTGCGACCTCTCGATCACAAGGCGGTCACTCTAACCATTAGGCTATTGCCGCATTTGCAACGAATTACAAAAACAAAAGCAAAGACGGAGTGTTGTGATGCTATGATGATGATGATGATGAGTCCTATGTCCAGCAGTGAACAGATAATGGGCTGAGTTGACAATATTAAAGTTTTAACTCTGATGTGTAGTCAACTTCACCATGGTTACATAACCGTTGTTGCACAGTCCCCCAAACACGGGCCTTAGCCAAATCTGGATCATATTCCATTGTGGTACCGGTTCTCTCAGGTCACTTACATAATGGAAGCAACAATTTTTTTGGAGACCTGTTGTTTGTTCATGTATTGCATGGAATTTCAATACATTTTTTACGTGAATGTTGTCGTTAACTGTTAAATGTATGTTATGTAGCAGTTGTTTTTATTTTTTTTGTATTTATTTTATTATTCCCATGAAAAATAAAAAAAATATAAACTAGTATCTAGTAAATAGGTTTATTATTGATAGTTTTACATGTATATTGTTGTGTATACGGCATAGATAATTGAAATAGAGGTGACTTCAGTAATATAACATTAAGAACTTACAATGAACTAATTAAGGAGTTAGACCTATTAGCTTCTGTGTACACATATACGTGACTGTACTATGGTCCTCCGTAACATAATATTGACCATCTTGGCAATCAAACGTCAGCTCATGACCTAAATGGTTCAGTTTTGATCAAATATTTGGCTAGTCATCGTGTGACGAATGTTGATCTTATGACGTTTCAGGGTTAACTAATGCAATTTTCATCTCTTTTGGTATGAGTCAGATTATGTATTTGTAAGCATGGTAAAGGTCGATTCTGATTAGTTTTATTTTCCATTAGTAGATATTAATGTCAGGGTCTACTCTTCGACATTTGATCAGTCCTACATTATAATAATAGTAATGATGAGTACACTGACCTTTAATTATAGTTCCTCTGCAGTGCAAAGGTTCTCATAGAAAACAAATGACTTGGTTACGATGCTTGCTCACTGAGGGCTAGTGATTTTAGATAGCCAAACGGTTTTCTTTACTTTTAGTTAGGGATTTTTAGAATACGTGTATAATCAATAACTTAATAATACTATTTACTACTAAACTAGGCTGTGTATAATTTACTTATCGGATTGATATTTGGAATATACTATTTTTATGTATTTATTGCAAAATATAGTCTTATTTCCGTTATTTCCATTTCTTAACTATACTAATATTATAAAGCTGAAGAGTTTGTTTCTTTGTTTGTTTGAACGCGCTAATCTCAGGAACTACTGGTTCGAATTGATTTTTTTTTGTATTGAATTGTCTGTTTATTGAGGAAGGCTATAGGCTATATAACACACGCTATGACCAATAGGAGCGGAGCATTTCTGCAATTTCTGACTTTCTGAAGTTATGAGCTGAGGTTATATTATTCACTAGCTGTCCCCCGCGACTTTGTCCGCGTGTTTTAGTTTCAACGGTTTTTCATTTTTGCAACATTTTTCATTTATGCTCCGCTCCTTTTGGTCGCAGCGTAATGTTATATAGCTTATAGCCTTCCTCGATAAATGAGCTATCCAACACTGAAATATTTTTTCAAATCGGACCAGTAGTCCCTGCGATTACCGCGTTCAAACAAAGAAATAAATGAACAAAAAAACAAACTCTTCAGCTTTATATATTAGTATAGATATATACTTTTATTTTAGAAAAAGAATTAGTGTTTCGCGCAAAACACACGTAACCCATGAAAGTAAAACACGCGGACGAAGTCGCGGGGGACAGCTATTTTATATATAGTTTTATTGTACTTTAGTTTCAATATAATGCTTATACCTACAGCTCAAATAATAAGTTAGCCAAAAGTAGCTGTTACCGAAACCATAATCGCAATTTAGATCGAGTATAATTTAGTTACATAAGAGAAAGTGTTATTATGTTGACCGAAAGCAATTCTTAACATTTCGTTGCAGTGACTGGTTGACCGCCAACAAAAGTGGTCCGACGCGTTTCCATTTTATTACGGTAATCTGACTATTATTACATTTAATGTTACGACATCACGTCCATCACGGTTTTTGTTGTTGTACTTCGAGAATGATGAGCAAGACTTGCATTTCGCACTTGACCTATATTGACGTCATCATTTGAGATTTTTAAGCAGGTCGTTGGACTGGTCAGTCTCGCGTTTTTGTTTAAAAAGCAAGTTTAAAAAAATATATCGTTTTTTGTTTTGGTTATGGTTTGTCCAGGATATTTTATCTGTTCAGTAAATACTTGTGGAATTTTCTAATTAGGCTTGATGCTTGACCAAAATATTGATTATTATTAGCCTTGTTATAATGGGCAGAGAGTCACACAAAACACTTTTTCACACAAGGTCAAGGACATATTTTTCCATCCTCATCCTTACTAATATATATAAATGCGAAAGTAACTCTGTCTGTCGCGCTTTCGCGCCAAAACTACTGAACCGATTTAAATAAAATTTGGTACACAGATAAGAGCCTGAGACTGGACATTGGCTACTTTTTGCCGCGATAAACCTTTTTACGCGATTTTATAAATTGTTAGTTTACATATTTATTATCTAAAAATGCATTTTGTTACGAAACAAGAAGAATTAATTAACACAATTATGCAATAAAGTAAAACCAAGTGAAATCTTTGAGTGACATTACAATGATGTCAAATTTGACGCCAAGAAGCGTATAGATTTCTATGGCGATAGAAAGTAAAGATGTTTAGTACCATGATTAAGCACTTTTTAGTTAAATCAACCGTATTCTTTAAAACTGACACTAATGTTTTTGCTGACACTTGCTTCGAAATTTTTTTTTGAAAAAAACGTTACTCTCACTCTTTTAGAATCAAAAAAATGAAACTGTTTTTTTTGCCGGTGAATTTAAAGGCACTATAAAAACGTAAGCATGACTCTAGTTGTTCGTTTCTTAAATACTCATCAATCTTATAGAGAAGTAGGTCCCGTTAAGAAAATCCATCCAAATCTTTTATTATTTTGATGTGTCGTAAAAACTAATGTGGATAAAGTTAAAGTCAGCGATGTGTGATGTGTGAATCTATTCTAAAGCTCTCCTTGCACATCTATGTTGCAACTTTTAAGATAACTAATTTGGATATAATCTTAATAAAACAATGCAAAGGATATAACGATACGATCAGGTAACAAACAATTTTTAATAGCGTATTATTTTGATAGCATTGCACCTTCATCTGGAGTGCTGAAGTGTTATTATTTTCTATTAGATGCATGTTAGAATATAATCAGAGGATAATTTATCATGATTTCAATTATTATCATCTAATTATCACATTTGAAAAATAAAACGAAAAAGGCTCTATAGAAAAACACAAAAGGTCCAAATAATAAAAATCGTTATTAGTTATCTAATCTTGTCTTGCTGGATACAGGAATCTTAAATCTACTTTTATTCGCGTACTCTGGCCCCTAGGACATCTGCAAGCTTATTTATAATATCCAGTTGACAACCCAATCTAGCTAAAAACGCAAATTTAGTGTCGGGTAACGGTAACCAACACGTTGTAGTATATTTAGATGACGATACGAAATTTTTGTATTCACAGTCACAGTGTTTTTGTGATTTATCGCTTTACTTGACAATTGAGACTGCTTATTATTTTAATTATTTGTTACGCATTAACGCATGCGGACCGAACATTTGTAATTAAACCCACTAGTTGAAAAACCAATACTTTAATAACCTATTTAAATATCATAGAAATAAATTTAATAAACTAACACACTGCATGGCATAATATGTCAATATTATTGTCAAACATCGCATGTCGTACACAAGTTACATAATTAACAAAACTATCGTTTTTACACCGGCTCGTTATACAAACAATAATAAATAAAATGTTACACAGACAAATTATACTGCAGGCGATATCAGGGTACAATCATTTATCAGCTACTATTACAGTGTGAGAATATAGTTCAATGTCAAATAACAATATATCGTAAAGCTGTGAACACAATGCCTATTTTTGCAAGCAACCTTGAAACGAATGAACTTATGAAATTATATGATGAAGAAAAATTAGCATTTAAATTTGTCAAGACATCATTATACCTATGGTAATAATTTGTTTTGATATATTATATGATATCGGGTTTTCCTTATTTCAAATCTAAAAATTATTAATAATTTTTAGATTTTTTGGTGTAGCTAAAAAGTCATTAACAATATGTGTTTTTATTCTGATAAATACTGGCTGTGTTATACGCCAATTTAGTATAAACGAAGCTTTAAAATTCAAATACAAAGTTTAATATCATTACAATCAGTTTTTAGAGACCATTGTCTTGAAATGCTTCTTGTTATATTTTTTAAAGTTTTAAATGGACAGGTATATCTGTGTGCTAAATCTATTTTGCCTTAATTTTTAAGTTATGAAAAAGCTTTGCAACCAGGTCACGATCTAAGTACATTGGCTATAATGTTTCCATTATTCAAGTTATTTTTTAATGATATCCAATGTTCTTTGTTTGAATAGCCATGTATGGTTTTATGGTATATTTCCTGGTGTGAGCAAAGAAGGAAGTGCAGTGAATGCTTAACAGACGTCACATAGACAATTTTACCGTCTTGCATTGTAATTGACTAATTTATGATACAATATAATATAATACGGTTTACTGCCTTGAGATTAACCAAGATGACTGTGCAATCGTAGTTTAGAAATTGAATAGACTGTATTTCTTAAATAAAGATCAATACAATAGAAAGGAATATGAGTTGTGTTCTGTAGTTTCTCTAAAATAAGACGTAGTCTTTTAGATAACTACACTTTTAATAAACACATTTAGGTAGGCCTATTTAAAAAAAAACGGCTATTTTAAGGTATTCACTATTAAAAAAAGATAATCAAAAGTTCACCTTATTTGTGACCTTAGAACTGTTACGAAAGATTAAATAAGATCAGTATGTACTGCTATTACGAACAATCGCGATGGAAATGCATTGTGTAATCGAGTAAATGTATCGATTATCGGAATCGTCGCTCCGTTGCGATCGCGCGACACTGTTCGCCTCTCCGGAAAAGTTAACTACACTATTTGGCATAATTTTTATGTAATAGTGCTGTAAGTTTACAAGGTTATGTTTACTGTTTATTAGTTGTACTTATCTATTATGAATGATTTATCATTCATCTATTTTATACACGGTATTTGTTAACTAAATTACGACTAGCAATTATTACCGAAGGTAAAGATCTTTCATCATCATTCCGGAGAACAATGTTTTTACAAATTCAAAATTATTTTAATAAAGTATGAATGTTAAAGGTTTGCTTTGGTTGTGTTACACATCACTACATACTCAATATTTACTACTTTCAGTCACCAAAACACTAACGTTTTAAAAAAACAAATTTTTAATACAGAATAAATTAAAAATTCAATTAATCGGGATTACTTTCTGGATGTTAAAGTTTAATAGAATCATGTACTACTAAACGAATTCTATGAAGGAACGTGTAAAAGTAAATTAGAATTGACATGAAGGTTTTTGTAGCGGTCGGCCGGATAACGACTGTCCACTTTGTTTGAAAAAAGATTAATTTATTCTAAATTCCGATTGGTCTGATCACATGCAAAGCGAAGAAAAGGATTAACAAATGAAACGATTTGTTGGCTCTGGTTTAGAATTAGGTACTCATGTTCAAAGCTTGGTACAGTAAGCAATGAAAACGTATGGAGTTGTGTATGTTTTATATGTTCTTGCCGGTTCTTCTCCACAGGGATTACATTTTGGAACCGCGCAACTAGAGTCATTAACGTTTCAAATCGGCCTGAAAAGACTTATAATAAAAGGTTTTGATTGATTCACAAAAGATTTTAATAACATAAGATTACGCTATTTGTCGTATTTAAATATGTGTGTATACTTAGTCATTTAAATATTAAATATTTTTAGGTAATAAATAGTTTTGATGTAAGTGCCTAATTGTATTAGGTGCAAAATCAAACGTTTCCTACCGAAAGGTTAAAATCAACGAATAAATCGCATGTCTTTGCAAAATATCCTAAAATACATTATTATATTTAGATATTTTCATTAGTTTTTTTTTGTTGGCAGTATTAGAACCTAACTGGTAAGTATCGGCCTAGGTAGGATGCTTCACATTGTCTGGTACAGATAAGGAAAGTGAATGCAGCATATATTATGCGGCCTAAGATTAAAACAATGCAGGCCATTATTTGGTGATTACTATTGCCTTGAGTTTAGATGTGATAGGCATTTTATATGGCAAGGTGAACTTCATGACCTCTTTGTAATATAATGTTTTCTAGACTATCAATATCTAATAACTAATTTGTCTTAACGTAGAAGGTACCTACTAAGAAACTTTAGTACTAAAATAAAAACAGTTTAAAATAATGACGAATATAATATAATAAGTCAAATCGTACTACACATTATAATAAGATTATTATGAATTATTTTTCATTATTATTATTAATTAATAACATAAATTAATTGATATACTAAGGTATCTAAAGTAAATATAAAAAACATGTTCTACTTTAGGATTAATTAATTAAATACTCATTACATAGTAAGTAGAAGTAACTATTACGATCTTTTTACATAATATTTCGAGTGTAATGTTCATTAACATTTTTTTAAACTCTCACCTGTTTTACACAATACTGATGGCACAATAAACACAATAAGACCCGCATATATTGTCTCGAAACTAGTTTTTTGACACGCACTGATAAAACACGTAAAAATTCTCATAGCACTTAATTTACTCCGACTTTTGTTAATCAATTCCAACACCATTTTAAATTGTGTTAGTGAATAATTATTTATTTAAAAACTAGATCACATCACAATTAAAACATTTTATTTTTAATCATGTAACAATATTGCACAAAACGAATTTATAATTCAAAGAATTAGTAAAAATATTAAATGACTTTTTATGAAATTTCAAAATTCTAATTTTAAATCTCGCGCTCAGAAAGCGCGGGAAGACGCGCGCGGAGCATGCGCGGTGTGCGTACAATGATAAGTCATTTTTTTACGTCGGGCACAGACCTCCCGCTATACCAGCCTTGTGATCCGAGTAATTTTTATTGCGATCGTGAGCAATTTTCTGGTCTACATACGTAAATTTTGCGGAAGTAAGATGTCGTTTTGTTTGTTTTATAGATAATATTTTTGTTTGTATTAAACTGTGCTTTCTCTTCTTTATTATTATTACGCTTGCATTTTCAGTATTTTATTTATACACATATTAACATCATAGTGCAAAAATGTTGTAGGTTCAAACCTACTACAAGCAAGTACCAATGTGACTTTTTCAAAGATATGTGTACTTATTGTATTGTGTACTTATTGTAATTATTGTAAGACACTACTGGCAAACGGTGAAGAAAAACATAATGGGGAAACCCGGATTCCAAAAATAGGACTCTGTAATCGCCTACCCGGAAGTGATCAAGTGATCAATGCTCGCGCCTTTTCTACATGAGAATAGGCCTCTGCCCGGCAGCAGGACATTTACAGGCCGGTATTATTTATATTTAAAAATATAATAAAAAGAACTATTAACTCGCTGCTTATCAGATACTAATGAAATATGCAGTCCAGTCGGAAAAAAAATATCGATAAATGGAATGCCGCGGAATGTCTTGCAGTACCTACTTCCATTTATTTGTCAATAAAACACCCAGCTGTTGAAAGTGAAATCTTTTACAGGAAGTAAAAGATTCCATATCTAACAATTGAACGACCGCAATCAATAACGCATTACATATTTTTATAGTTATCGATAAAACAGTACTTTACAACATCCGACTGTTATTAAAATGTTATGGAGCCCTTGTAATAAATAATACAAGGATAGCAGCCTTGATAATTTTCTTTTTATTCATAGTTTATATTAACCATACGATCTAAAAAAAATACTCGAATAACATCTTTGACGTTTATTTGACAACTTAGGCTGAATAATAAACGCCGGTGCCTGCCAGAACAGGCTGAAAACCTTTGATAAAAATGGTTGCAGGTATCGATAAATCATCGTTAAAAGCACCATTAATACAGTATTAATTATTTTTTTGCGGTTTAATGGAATGGCCGGAAACTCAATATTGATTACCAATTACAAATATTATTAGAAATTGAATTATTAACGACACTTAAAAATTATGTCTCGTTTCACACATTTTAGTGTTGTTGCTTTATTGTGAACGACGTGAAATGATCAAATTTTGAAATTTAATTTTTGATTGATGGTATTTTTTATTTGTGTAAAAGTGAGTTTCTTTTTAAATTTTCGTTATTTTTTTAATAATTGTTTTTTTCATTCGACTCATCATCCTAGGTCGAAGGTGTAGATAATCCTATTGAAAGTGGTTGACACGTTTATCTCTAACAGTTTGATTTGGGCGGAGTTTGATTAGGTTCATTAATTGGACTGTGGTTCCATCCATGATGCTTCTTATATTTTGTTGGTTTTGAAGTATTGAAGATTTTGTTAAATTAAATTTAATATGACACATGCACGATTGTGATAACATTTAAAAGTATATACCTACTAATGTAGGTACATTAACCTTCACACTTATTCTCGGGTACGTGAGACGTATAAGCATAAATGGAAAATTAATATTACTTAGAATAAATAAAACAAACCAAATTTTCAAAAAATATTTTACGATTTTTCTGGTTCTCTGCATTGAACAGTTTTGTTTCTTCTTTTTTTATTAGGTCCGTAGGCTCGTACCTTGCAGAAAAATATCAATCAAATGAAAACTCCTAGAAGCCAACACCTACACACATTTATTACATCTAACGATTATTATTTGTTTTGTTTCAGAAATGCTTCTAACTTGCAAGATCTTATTAACAATAACAATTTTACAATACATTGTTATTAATGTTAAGGGAAAACCGTCACGAAGAAACGACGATTGTGAATCGCAGAAAAATGCTAAAAAAGTTATTACTTTCCCTATTTATTACCCCGCATTTTATCAACCTATATATTACTGGCCGGTGTTTCCTGCTGTGTATTTATTTGGTTAGATAACTAATATTAATATTTATTTATTTTTAATTTAGAGTAAAATAAGTAAAAAAGGATTGAAATGACTTTCATATTGAAACATTTTCATTATTGGCGCGAAACATGTGACGTTTAGTTTTTTTTTAATTATTGTAGTTTTAAGCTAAGGTAAATAAATAATGTGATATTTTTCTTTTCTTGTTTGTATTACATATTTATAGTTTTTAAATTTAAACTTCGCGAGTTACAATGTAGACATAAAAATAAAATGTTATCGCCTGTATGGTAAGTATTGGCACATAGGTTGTGGACACACAAACCCTGATGAGATATTACTTTTAGAAATAAATTTCGGTATTTTGATGTAAGCTGATTGGTGACAAAGCCATACAAAAGCTATTCGACATGTGTGGGTATGTTTCCTATAGAGGGCGCTCTGGCTAGAGAAACTTAAGGTTCCCGCCAAAATTCCGGGGAAAGTCAAAGCCTGCGGTCAGGTTAACTGCGTACATTTCTTTAAAAAAAACCTATTAAGTAAATAAGTAAGTAGCCTGCAGCAATTAATTTAAATGTAATAGGTTAGCAATACTTACTAATAAACCAATGCATTGTTTAATAACAGTGACATAATTTAGACATGCGGCGCCATCTAAGCTAAGTTCGGAAATAAAAGGACTTTAAGAATTTTCACTAAAGAATTATGATGAAACCGAAGAATACCTTTCCAAGTAAAGCACGTACGTACTAACACACGCACACATACACGCACACACATGCACACATACACATAAACATATACTACAATATCATTTCTTAAATAAACTTATTATTATTAATAAAAAAAAAATAAAAAGGACGATGCTAATGTCCGGCGATAACATTTACTATAATGTCAAAATGTGATTTCGAAATTTTATTTTGTTTAAATTAGATAAATCCCCGAATTAACTTTAGATGTAAGTGTGTATGCATCCTTATATTATGTTATACATACTATTCCATATAAATGTAACACTTATTACCCTTTTGGTAAACATCACAGGCAGAAAAGAGCTGGCCATATAAAAATATATATGTATATTATATATTATATGCAGGGCCGCTAGCCGGTATAGAAGATGAAATGAAGTTTATAGTATTATTAACTATGTGAGACGGACTTAATCTCTATAAATTAAAAAGTTTTGTATTTGAATTTATATTCACAAGTTACGGACTTGAATCAGGCAAGTATCAAATATGTATAGTAGCAACATGACTTTTCATTTTCACTTCTCTCTTATGTATTTCTCAATATTTAAATGCGTTTTTAATTCAATTTTGTTTATTATGTCTCCATCGCGGGATAAAGACGATTCTGTCATTATCTATGCTTTAAGTAAGTAAGGACACCAACTGTTTATAAAAGAGAAAAGAATAAATAAATGCGATTTATACATATTTTTTTGGCAAATGAGGACGCAAGTTTGGCTCAAACTCTTTTTATCGAGCTGAAAAGATGCTTGATTTAAGTAACCTTATTTTGTTTAATATTCCTTTTAGATGAACACAATACTATTCATCCTAGCTGTACCAGCATCAGTTACCTGCTACCACCGAGACTACGGACCAGTATTCGGCGCCTTCAATCCAACATTCATAGACGTTGTAAACGAGTGTACAGAGAAAAATAACCACGCTTGTCTTGTCATACCGACCAAGCAGATTTGCAGGGACAAGTTGGACCAATCTTTGAACCCATTTATGCCGCTACCCTGGTGGTATTTCTACTGCCAGTGGGTGGTGACTTGGGCACCCAAACGGACCATGAAAACGACTTCTAGTACCGTACACCCTTACTTTAGAAAGACTTTGGATAAGTTGATAAAGTATCAAAAGGAGATGAAAAAGAATAGTTTTTGAAATAAAAATGTGTTTGTGTTTTTTTCATTGAATTTACTGTAGGTACATTAAATCATGTTTTAAGGCTTTCGTACCCAATGAGTGCCAACGCTAAACCTCCGCTGTTTTTCAGCGGGCCGTATCTCATGATCCGTAATAGGTAAAAAATTTAAAATTTTTACAGAGTGTATATTATATCTGTTGCCAATTACAATAAATATAAATTAAAAAATTAAGGCGGTCCAAAAAATGTATGGAACCTTTCATGCGCGATTCCAATTCGCACTTGGACGGTTTTCTACTAGAGTCTTGACTCTTGACATAATTGGCCTCCGGAGCTTCTTTATGATCGACTAACCACCTGACTCCTAAATCAAAATATTTTACAGAATGTTGATTTTTTTAATAACTGTAAAATCGTTTCCATAACAATTCAGTACACAAAGCATGAGTATTCAGAATCGTCGAGACTCGAAACAGATCACCAAATATTTCATATGCAAATACTGATAGCTATATTGGATGAGATTGGGCAGAGATCTCGGTCATCATCATCAGCTGAGAGTTTCTTACAATCCAAATACTTTAAAAAACTTGACTGTACAAATGTATGTGTAATGTTAATAGCACCCTTTACGTCAGGGCCGGCTCTAACTTTCATTTATGTCTCTGCAAACAATTGTCAGTGCGCGACGCTGAATCAATGCATATTTCTCATCAGAATAATGGGTGCATTACTATAAACAAAGACAAATACGCTGTTGAGCCTTTTGTGTGCTGCATTCTAAGTAGGCTTTTGCCACTATGTATTTTTTTTTACAGAATATTTAGTTAAATCAGTCTTCGGGAATATGGCGACGATGTGGCGTCTGCGGAGAGATATTTTTTTAAGAACCTGCCCTCCTAGGCAAGTGACATTTCGACAAGCGATGACGCTGATCGAATCGTTCAAATGTATGGAAGTGACAAACCTAAGTCACGTGACTTATCGAAACGAAATGTCATTTCCATACATTTAATGTAATTTGAGCGATTTCTATCATCGTTTACGCTTGTCGAAATGCCACTTGTCTAGGGGGGCTGCTATAGTCAGAATCTACATTGAAGAGTTATCCTTTAAATTGGTCCACACTGTTGTTAAAGAAACTAGTGATGATTGTCATAATAGGCATACTTACCTATATAAATAAAAATAAATGGTTGTATGTTTAGTCCTCTTCGCTGTCCGTAACAATTGATCAAATGGTGATAAAACTTTGATATGCTACACACTTTTTACTTAACGTGGCATTGAAAAGCATGAAAGGTGCAGCTAGTTTGAAATAAACATTGTCTTGTAACTTTTTGTATGAGTCTATTAGTGTAGTCAGTCTTGGGCCTATTTATAAAAAAATTCCTGAGTCTCAAAAGCAATTTCTCCTAGCTGGTACCTATACGTATTTAATTTTTTTACTAAAAAAAAAACTACTCCTTCAGCAAGGAACTTAACCATTGTATCGCGAAGGGTTTTACAAACACACAAATCACATGCACAAAGAACACACATACTTAAACAAACATTTGTGGATCATACATCGAACCTGCAGCACGTCGCGTACAGTGGTAATTGGCGTAATGACCTATAACCACTCAGCTACCCGTGCCTCAGTAATAGGATTTTCTGCATAGAAGTGAATTTTCTGTCAGTTTTTGTGTCGTGGCACATAACTGCAGTTGCAAGTAGGCAATAAATGTAAAAGGTTAAGGAAATATTGTAGAGGTATGCCTCGGGTTTTGTTTCAATATTTTCTTTTTGTAGTTATTTTGGTGTAAGTCGAGTGACGTCATGCTATGAATGTCTGTTGACGACAGGTAAGGTGGTCACCACAAGAAATACAATAATATATACGACGTGTAGCCAGTTAGATTCCTGCAAAATTCAGCCATTTGTGTGATGTACAAATTATTGTGTCAAGTCTATGTAAAGTAACGTTTATTGTATCGATTGAAATTTAATGGACTGTTGACGGGCATTATTTCCTGGTACCAGACTGTTTGCCAAAAAAAAGAAATAAAAACTTATGGCCTACGAAATAACCCACCCGCCACCACAACTTAGGTAAATAGGTCTTTCTTGGCTACATAGTAAAGTCAGTCAATTTTTTACGATATTATATACAAAAAGTAAACAAAAAACTTTGTGTACCTTTAACATTTAGCTACTATATCCATATCCTGAAAAGCGTGTTTTGATTTTCAAAAGTTGGGTTCCGTATAATATATGATGTTTTTTTTTTTGTTTTTCAATAATTTAAATATTATACACCGTTACGTTGTATCTGACAAGGTGTGAAAATATATTTAATTTGTGAAATAAATTTCTGAGATACCTGTACTTAAAATGGAAAAAAGAACGAGCACATTTTTTTTACATAATTGTCTAATTTCCGGAGGCTTTTATGAATGACATAATTAATGGAACGATATCTGCTAAATAATTAAAACAAACTTGTTTTTTTAGTTATTTAAGTTTGACAGTATTTCAGAATACACTACTTTCAAAGAAGAGAATCGCCCTGTTGCGTATGCGGTAGGCAGTGTCTTTCCATAAGTGTGTAAAAGAGCAGTAACATTGCGGTCACGCACGGGCCACGTTTTGAAATACTTGTCCCACAAATGCCGATTTCCGAAAATTAGAAAAAATAAAAAAAATACATACTTATTTTATTATTGACTAGCTTTTGCCAGCGACTTCGTCCGCGTTTCCGTCGTTTTTCGTAAAAAAGTAGCATATGTCCTTCCTTACTGTTCAGTGGTTTTGATGTAACAGACAGATTAACTTTCGTATTTTAGTAGGGAAATATAATATATCACGTTACACAAAAATAATCCTTATAGCATGATTCAGTATTCACGCGCGACGGCGCGATGGCTTATTATCGTATTTCATGTATAAGTTTGGTGTTTCTATACCGATTTCTATGATTCTTTTTTTATTGAATAGGTAATAATGTTAACTTTTTTTAATTAGGGATGAGTGAGAGTATTATAAACGTAAGAGTAAACAAATATAATCAGAAATCTCCGAACTGCTAAGCTATCGGGAGTTACACGTGTTATTGTGAGTCAACCATAAAAGATAGACATATGCTGTTGTGGGATATTTTTTAGATAATTTTATGTAGAACATTTCCGTCATACATGATTTCTATGTAGCTTTAACCATTAAGGCTGCATACGCGACGGAAGCTTAAAAAATACCGTTTTCCCAACATTTCCCTTCACTGCTCTGCTCCTATTGATTGTAGCGTGATGAAAAGTATACTATAACCTGCCCAGGAGTATGAAGAATAAATGTACCAAGTTTCGTTAAAATCCGTCGAGTAGTTTTCGTTTCTATAAGGAACATACAGACAGACAGACAGACAGACAGACAGACAGACAGACAGACAGACAAAAATTTTACTGATTGCATTTTTGGCATCAGTATCGATCACTAATCACCCCCTGATAGTTATTTTGAAAATATATTTGATGTACAGAATTGACCTCTCTACAGATTTATTATAAGTAATAGATAGATTTGTGTCGAGAATTACAAGCATCCTCATCATCACACCTCCTTGAATTTGACGAGAATGGACAACGACACGTTATATATTATGTTTTATTTGAAAAAACTAATCATTTAAGTATGTGATGAAATAGTGAAAAAGCATTCACTTTCTTTTCTACGCAATCCTAACCGGCCTGTGTTATAAGACCCTTTATATGGTTATAGATAACGCAGCGATTTCCCGCTATTTCCACGGATACTCACGTTCTATTTATATTAAATTTCTTCAATACCTTTGAAGAAAATATGTTTTTTCCTAACCTTATATTGCTCACTGCTGGAGGTGAGGTTTTTACCGGAGGTGTAAATATACATAATGTATTTCGTTAATAAAATGGTTGTGTGTTTGTTTTTCTTGTTAAAACTTTAAATGTAGGTCATAATTCCAATTAAGGATATATTTTTACCTTCACTTAGGAGAAATCTAATTGGTTTTGGTTTATGACAAAACCAATCAATACGTATATAAATATATTTTTTCTTAATACTTTTAAGTTCATGAATTAGGTTATTGACAAGATTTTTTTTATTTCATTAAAAAAAATATATAACTATGTCAAATTGTACAAATCGCAGAATATAATAACTTTCATATTGAACTAGACACAAACATTTTAATATTGCTATAGACAGCTATAACATAATGTGACGTCACTATGGTAATTCTCCATACTAATCTAGGGCTGCCCCGTACAAGTTGTCCTTTTGCGAAAAAGAGATAGAACATGCGTCATCTATTAACTTTAAAAGCTTATAACTTTTGTATTCGTGTATATTTTTTTGATGTTATTTTGCAGTTCTGCTTCAGTTTAATATAATTACTAAAAATATTTGCAATAAATTCAAGTAGTCCAATACCCAATTGTATGAGTAATGAGTTTGAAATCCGTAAATGCTTTAAATGAGGAAAATCTAAATTTTCACTTTTCTTGCTGAGTAGTGTAGTCATTGACCAAAAAGCAAGATTTTCTTGACAAGTAAATTGGTATTACAAAACGCAAACATAACCACTGAAAGCCAGACTTTTAACACCTGCGCTTAAAGATATCGCCGCACAGGGCACAGAACGTGAGGCTAGAATAATTATAATAAAACTTTACGTGCAAAATATAATTGAACACTTAATTAAATGTAATTTTTAATGTAAGAACACTATTACTACATTTTTATTGTCGTACAGTTGGGTGACAGCTCTTTAGTAGTTTTTCCTATGTGGAATACGAAGGTAATGTATTTTTTTTCTATTTTTGTCCATCTATATTTCTGTATATTTATGTTCATTTACGGCTTATTTTATTGACTTATATAAAGTATAGAAAAAATTGAGTGTGTGCATCGCTAGTAGCCTCTTGTGCCGAGCGTGAGAAAATTTTTCGCTGTAAGTACTACGCTCGTATACTGATTTCTGTGCGATGATAGACGGTTATGCAAAAATATCGATTGTTCCGATATTATTAGGGTAATGTTAGGTTTTGAGATTAGCTCTGTTTTGGCACTAATTTACGATTTTACTTGTTCATACTAGTGCCTACAGTTTATACTTGATATGTGCACTATCTAGTTTTTATTTATTGTCTAAGGCCTGTACCTATACCTACTTATTGTTGCTATGTCAATTGCAAAGGGAAGATTAGAAATAGTTTTGTAGTTATATATACTATATTATATAGAAAGGTATAGATATACATATACGTAATATCTTAGATAGTTAAGATCTAAACCCCTTTCCCAGCTCCAAATAAGATAATGTAACTCTTTTCATCTTGACTGGCCTGTTGGTCTAGTGGTTAGTAACCCTGATTGCTAAACCGGAGGTAGCGGGTTTGATTCCCACCTAAGACAAATTTTTGTGTGATGACATTATCATTTGTTCTGTGTCTGGGTGTAATTTATCTACAATATGTGTTTTTTAAATATATAAGTATGTTTATCAGTCGTCTTTTTTCAATAACTCAGGTTCTGCCAAGTTTGCGATAAGATGGCCGTGTGTGAGATGTGCCATAAGATGGCCGCGTGTGTGTGTGTGTTATTATATTATATTATTATTATCTTGATTTGATGTTTGGTGAATTAAGTTATTTTCTTTAATCCCTTCATCTACAGAAGCTATGTCTCAGCATGGTCCTCTGCATCTCGATGGTCGACTGCCGCTTGATCCCAGTTAAAAAATCCACAACTAAGAAGCAAGATCACTTTGTTTTACCCAAAGACTTTCTCGAGAGAAACAACGTGGCAAACAAAATCAAAATTCCGAACCGAGATTTCTGTAACGAAAGGACTTTGCACCCCGAGGACCAGTATATAGTCCTTCCGTGGTGGTACCATTACTGTTTGGGGTTAAAGGACCGAGACGAAAGAGGTTTAAAAGCCAACGTTCATTTTAATGCTATACATAGACATATATTGAATGAGGCTCAAGCTTATAAGAAGAGAATGAAACAAAAACAGATACGGATTGCTGAGCTGAAGAAACTTACTGCTTGATTTTGTTTGAGATGAGAATTAAATTCTGGAATATTATAACTTTGTCTTCTTTCACAATTTGTGAAGTGATTAGCGATACAATAGGGATGTTTACGGGGTATTCTGCCTAGCCTTTTCCCAAGCAATCTTGGGGTCGGCTACCAGTTTTACCGGATTCAGCCGAATACAGTATTTTACATGGAGCGACTGCCACTATAACCTCCACAACCACCATTTTACTGGGTTACACAGTATCCCAAAGTAAGACTGGTGTTAGAATTGTAATGACTTAATGACTGCCAAAGATCAACATATGATAGTCGGGACCAACGGCTTAACGTGCTTTGCGAGGCACGGGAATCTCGGTATGATTACAAATGGTCACCCATTCACGAACCAACCGCGGTGAGCGCGGTTTGACCTGAGTTATTGGTCAAACCGTAGTGCTTACACTTAGCCATGAGCCCCTCCCTCGGATGTTAACGGGGTATGAAAAGTAAAGTAAGTAAAATTAGATAAAGTAGAATTAGATCGTCAGTTATATACTTAAAATCTTTATCAAAACAATGAATATTGCCAAAAATAAAGTGCTTTAAAGTTCGGGAGAGGCTTATGACATCACGCCGTGGCAAAAATTGTAGCAAGCATTGACCATTAGCAGAATATCCATAAACGGTATCCTTATCATTTTTTATTTTACAGGACAAATGAAAAAATACTTGTCCAATATCTACATGACGGTCATTAAAATTGTGTAGTCCACATCCCTATTAGGGTACTGGTAACAGATACTTCACGTGTTTGATAGATAGGATAGGAGTGCATATTATTACAAATCAAAATATACGTTAAAACCAAAAAAAATATTAATTAGCTTTATTTTGCTATCAAATACGAGATAACACATATAATATTTCTAATAATAGTATTACTTAACTATTAGGTACACAAGTAAAATGATAACTAATAAAAAATATCTCTCATAAAACGTTCATAAGCAATAAATTAAATTGTACTTATAATAGGTACGAGTACCAGCGGAGCAAAATTACTCAAATGCCTTGTGGTACATAAAAAAAGCTACATTATTTGATAGAATAGTGATTTACATTAAAAATAACAAGTACAAACATGCAGATATGAGTAAAGTAATAAATACATTGGAGTGGTTTATTATTGAGTCGAGTGAGAAGCAATCTACTCGATAAGTCCGATACTCTATCACATCCATATTATTGTTTGATAAGCTGGGCTAATTATTTGTGTTAAACCCCGCTAATCAATACTGAAGGAACAACTGTACTTTACATATCTATTACTTACCTACTGATATTGTTTTCACTAGTGTAATAGTGTTTTATTTTGTACTGTTTCCCGCGTGGATGTCGGTTATCGCGGTAAAAAGTAGTATATGTCCTTTCTCAGGCATTTTGGCGTGAAAGAGCAACAGACAGATAGATAGACAGAGTTACTTTCGCATTTATAACATTAGTAAGGATTATTTCCCTGCCGTTTCTTCTGTTGGCAGTTTCCCAACTTAAAGAATAACGTTAAATACCAAATTTTTAAGGAAATACATTGTCTTTCTTGCTTTTTAGATTATCTCCACATGTTTACGGCTGTCTCTATAAGTTCATATTTTTCAAAATGAAGATTTAAGAACATGAACTTCGTTTTTGGGTTCCGTGAACAGTGTGTTAGCAAAAAAGCTTAAATACTGTAGGAATAAGTAAGTTAGCAGGTACAGGATTGGTATGCTTTTAATTTGTAACTATTGTAATTTTTGTATTTGATATTGTCGCCAGGCATGAAGTGCTAGGTACTTACATTGAATTAAAAAATATGTAATTAAATCAAGTCATTCATTAATTTGAAATTAGGCTACTGTGTAGTAGTTTTTGAAAGTCTACATATCAGACAGCAACCCGCTAACCCTTCAGCGCTTCCTGAGTGCACTGGCTGTGAAGACGAAACAGAGCAATTAACTCCCCAGCAGCGCGCTGTGTTTTATTTTACAGTAACAATAATGAATATATTACATTATTTCTTAGGGACCGCGCCGATACGTACGTATATAAATTTATTTGAAATAATTATCTAAAATACAAAGTTGAATAAGTTACCACTGCAGATATTGTACCAAATTGCACACAGTATAATTTCATTAGCATATTTCTACTACAAAAATACATTCAGTACAGTTACTCTGAATTCCGGAAACCGTACGAATTTCGTTTTGAACTTTGTATTTACAATGTCTGTACGAACAATACAGTTTGTTACGATCAAAAGATTACGCGAGCACGGCGTTCTACTTTTTTTGTATCTACCTGTGAATTTCACACAGGGCCATGAAGTGCGGTAGATTTGTCATTTATAAGTTACAAATTAGTTCATGCGTATATCATTTATTGTATTGTGTTAAAAGTATATGTATCGACACCTAGCTACCCTTCTTCAAAAAATCTTTTTTCGTCTATAATATCAGCGGTCAATATGGAAAAATTCTGGAGTCTTATCGCATATTTAACAGGGCAAACTATCTAATTTATTAAAAGTCTACACTTTAAACTTGAAGACACTTACATTTCAATCATATGGCAAAACAAAAAAAGACCGTCTTGGTATACTCCGGAAATAAAAACAAATAAATCACAACCTCTTTGTTCCATAATATCTCAAATGATTTAAATGACATTATAGGAAGTAAAGATGGCCAGGCATGCAGGGCACGTAGGACAAATAGGCGATCCTACAAATAGGCAGTTATGTTTACAAAACACGCTGTGAACGATTTCCTTCAACCATTAGTGTGGCGATAACGCATGCGCGTGAGCCTGCATCAATGTGAACTGTGACGAATAATGGATTTTTTTCAAATTGTAAGTATTTTTATAGTATTTATAGACTATTTTCCTTTGCAACAGTAATTTAATTATAATTTTAGTTGTCGTCAACTTATAATCACGTCACATCTTTCTTATAAGTAATATTTAGTTTGAGTAAAAATCCAGCAAGTGCTATTCTGAGATTTGATCAAATATGACTTACATGACGTAAAATTTAGTTATTACACCGTATACATGTTTTAGTATGTTCTAGATTATGTGTTCGTTTATGTTGCGATAATGTTTTACCTATTTTAACGTTACTAACTCATTGATAAGAATATTAACTTAGTGTCTTTTGCCACGTGACAATTCATAGAACAAGTATAGTAAAAAAAAAAAATGATTTTTAACATAAATCTATCGTATTGGTTCAAATGTTCACTAGAAGAGATTTATTGATTGTGATGTGGGTTGTGTCTACAAAACTCAACACTTATGTGACATTCACGTTTCATAGACTTGTTATCTTTAGTTTAACGTAATTTTATTGAATTACTAGCTGTCCCCCGCGACTTTATTATATATATTTTAGTTTAAACGGTTTTAATTTTTGCAACATTTTTCATTTATGCTCTGCTTCTTTTGGTCGCAGCGTAATGTTAAATAGCTTATAGCCTTCCTCAATAAACTAGCTATCCAACACCGAAATATTTTTTTAAATCGGACCAGTAGTTTCTGAGATTAGCGCGTTAAAACAAACAAACTGACAAACAAACAAACTCTTCAGCTTTATATATTAGTTTAGATATATAAAGTTGAAGAGTTTGTTTGTTATATAACATTACGCTGTGACCAAAAGGAGCGGAGCATAAATGAAAAATGTTGCAGAAATGAAAACCCGTTAAAACTAAAACACGCGGACAAAGTCGCGGGGGACAGCTATTAGTAATAATATAGTATAAATTTGTAGTCCATAGTATAAACATGCTTCTTTCTAGTGCTGTTTATAAATTGGATCATAAGAGCAATAAATACATTCTGGATGAGCTATACTATAATATACTCTAATGTACGTAAAAGGGATACTGACAATCATGTTTGATTTATAAATATACGTGTTGGTATAATTACGTCGTTTACCCTAAAACGGTGGGCAATCGTGTAGTAATGTAGTAGGCATGTTTGATCTTACGTCATTGAGGACCATAACAAAAAAAAACAACAATCACCACTGTTTTACTATTCTATCATTTCAGTGTCAATAATATAATCGCATTGAAACAGTAAAAATATCCTTTGTGCAGAAAGTAGGTCATAGGGCTTTTTGCTTTGAAAGTTGTTATTATAATAATACCTATTTTATCCGTTTATTTTTCTTTTTCAGTTAGTATTAACACTGCACGTAACGCAAGTCCTCACAAAGTCGAAATCAAGGTCCAAGAAATATCAGTCATCGTCATCAGACGAGGAGAGTATAGAGAACCTGTTGTACTACAAGGATTGCCAGAGGAAGGCTAAGGAGGAGACGACGACAGCACCAGAACCATTGCGGTACGAAGAACCACCGCCGCCACCACCGCCGCGGCAACCAGATTGCCCCTTCCCAAAGATGTGTTGCGCCCTATCCTGCGGCAACGAGTGCGGAGCCAGCCAGCCCTCCTTCATGAGCAGGCAGATGGAACCCATGCAAAACCTCCAGTCCATGCCCATGCAAGCAATACAACCCATGCCGCAACCACGACAGCCCGACAGAAATGCGGTCCAGCCACCAATCGTCCAAAGGCGGAAAAAGAAAATGAAATTCCAACCTAACAAAATGCAGGCCCCAATTACAGGGCCCACAAGGAGAGACTTTGGCTTCACTAAGGAAAAAATCAAAAGCCTTATATCCAAAGATGATGATATCAGAAAGATATTGAAGGACCTTGTGAGGGTCACGATGCAGAAGGTGGACCTCCTAGACATGATGGGCCCCAAAGTGACTCTTGACAATGTTCTTACGGAACCACCTACCCCGAAAATACCTTTTGACGAATATGATGAATAAATTGTGATATATGTAACTTAGGTACGATTACTATTTTCTCCTTTTATTTGTACAATAAAGATTTTCTATTTAATTTAGGTGTTTGGTTTGGTCGCTAGATTACGGTGTTGTTTTTGTCAACAATTATTACGATCTTAGAGTATACATAAGCACGCATAGAGTGCTGGCATCGTTAGTAGTCCGTTGTTCCGAGCGTAAGCAAATTTTTAACTGTAAGTACAACACTGATTTACTGATTTAAGTGATTTTCCAAGCGACGACAGAGGTTTATGGGAAAATATCGACGATTCCGATATTGTTAGGGTACTATTAGGTATTCATAAAACGGCGCGCTCCGTTTTGACATTAATTTTATAATTTTACTTGAACATACTGGTGCACACAGATCATACTCTGGTAGGCGCACTCTATGGTTTACTTATTTTTACTCTAAGATAAACACACTAAGGGCTGATTTTTCCAACGCCAGATATTTTTTATTCGTTGAATAAAATTGACGTCTGACACATTTTCTATGGGAGAATTGTCAAAAATTTAAAGTTATTTGTCTGGTAATATTATCTGGCTTTGGAAAAAGCAGCCCTTAAAGATGTAAAGACTGTTGCGCCTGTTTAAACGTAGGTTTTATTATGATCTTAATTTGTTTCAATCCGGATTTTGCATGTTGGTTCAAGTCCGTTACAAACAATAGACGTTTTATTTCTGTACTAGATAAGTGGAAAGAAGAACATATTTCAACAACATACACAATATGTGTTGTTAAAATAAATATTATTAAAATACTAAAATAACAAAGCATACTTTGCTCCACCGACGCATTTGGATGGGCGGTATTCTCACGTGGAATTAAAACAAAAGTGGCCACTGAAACTTTTGTAACAATTATCATGCATTATCCTGGCAACGAGTCCGTCGTAATTCCATGCAAATTACCTGCAAAAAGAGGAAGTTAGAATTATGACGGAAATTCGTGTTATTTACTTTTTATTAGACAGGGAATAAAATTGCTATATGACACATGTGATCGATGGTCGTTCTTTTACAATGGGGTAGACGACATATATTTTTAATGTTATTATTAAACACTTATTTTTTTTTATTTTACGAAACTAAAAACTCACAAAGATACATTGATTAGAAATGTCGCATGACGTTACAACTTCGTACATTTTGTGCACAAGCATGACCTCATTAGCCACTATTACTGAACTAAGATTCGTTTTAGCTGTTTATTATTTTGTAAAAGCAAAAAATACGTGTCTAGAATTTTTATTATCTAACTGACGGACTAAATAGATTTTGGATTATAATACCCAGTAACATGTGCTATTATACTTTGTTTATTTTCGCCTCTTGGCTAACTATAGTTAAAAAAAAGGCCTCTTTTTGAACAGCTATCGTTATTCATCGAAATTTTGAAGGCTGGAAACAATGGCAACACTCCTTTAAGGCTTAGGAGGTGTGAATAGGCAGAGTCAAGTGAACGGTTGCCTGTTTGTCGATTATCTTATTCAGACTTCTCATACGATGTATGAACCTACGAGAGTGTATGACTTAGTTAAATATTTACATAAAAATAATCTGTGTACACCTAAAATTAATTATTGCGGGATTGTAGGTGATATTTCACCATAATATACTTACGACATTAACGTCCAAAAAGTTAATTAATTAAATTTTGTGTACTTAAAAGTTTAAAATGAGTAGGTATTGCGATTAGTTATTTGGGCATTAAGCAAGAGTTTAACGGAGTTCTGTTTAATGTTGAATACATAACTTTTAATAGTTCTGTTTTTTACATGCGTAAGGTTTTCTTAAACGCACGTGTTTAACAAGTTGGGTAATCTCAATTAATAAGTTATTGAATGTGAAATTATTTGTTTAAAGCGCGGGAAACAGCTGAATATTATGGCATTTTTTTATCTCTAAGTACTTTTGTAACAATATTCTTATTTCTTCTGCCTAGTCTTTTTCCAAGCTATGTTCGGTTCGGTTTCCAGTCTTATCGGATTCAGGAGAATAACATATTTTACATGAAGCGACTGCCTATCTGACGTCCACAACCCACTTTACTGGGTAACACAATATCCCAAACTAAGACTGGTTGTCAGAATTGTAACGATTTAACAACTGACAAAGTTCAACGAACAGTCTGGACCAACGGATTAACCTGCTTTCCTTGGCACGGAGGTGTCTCGGTATGTTAATAAATGTTCACCCATCTACGGCCTAACCACGGCGACCGCAGCTTAATCTTATAAATAATAAAATCACGAGATTGTAACTATCCAACTGCAGTAAAAAGGCCTATTACTATAATTGCTTGATCGAGTAAGGATCACCACGCATCAAGTGTGGTGATCCTTACTCGTTCGACTGTGTTTTCAGTGCAGTTAATTTCAAATGTTACAACCTAAGTTTCTTCAGTCATTCATTCATTCCTTCGTCATTAGTTGTCTTACAAAATCTAAGAAAGTAAAGTACTAGGTACTTATAAGCGTCATGTTGATGGAAATAATACACAATCTTGTGAATACGAATTTTGTCAGTAAGTTAAGAGTACAAGGAACGCATAAAATGGTGTATCTACTGATGTATACTTTCTTTATTAATGTTACCACTTTTAAGTACCATTGTATTGTATTAAGTCCCCTTCACGGGTTGCATACTCTAGAAAAAGTTTTGCTTCCAGACGTCTACATAGATACTAAGTTCAGATTCTAGAAAATAAATAATACAAATGAGACGATTTATTTATTTATATATAAAAAATGAGGTCTGAAATATTTAAGATAAAAAAAAAAGATTAAAAAAGGTTTTTTAAATTGCACAAATTCGAGTGCATTTTTCAAACGCCACAATTTTTATTCGTGGAATTAAATTGACGTCCGACAGATTTTGTATAAAAAAACTGTCAAAAATTCAAAATTCCTCAGATAAAATTATCTGGCGTTGGTAAAATCAGTCCTTAAGTGACGTAATAAACCAAGCCTAAATAAACCAAGTTATTAACCTGGCTGTTATCTTTGTTAACAAGACAATCCCTGCAAAATGACTTATATTTATAGTTATTTCAATGTGATACCTAACTCATGGCGAAACGGGTATATAATTATGTTAAAGTAATAAATTATATTATTTTAAACTTTACTATTAGCTCAGACACACCTATAAATAAACTTCAATTCTTGGATTGTAGTTTCTAAGATAAACAGAATTTCCGTGAAAACTTAAAATTACATAATATTTGAAGCTATCCCAGCTACGGCAAGTAAGGTTTAAGTCAAAACTTAACTATAACAAGCTTCAAGCCACCTGAGCTTTCGCATACATGTTTGTAGGCGCGGAAATTGAACAGAGTTTTGTAAGTGAATGTGCCTACCTAGTACCAAACGTCTGAAGCATTTACGTACACAGTCAAATTTGAGTGGCTAACCCCCGAATACTCAAACTTTACTTAACTTTATGGTGTTCTCAAATGTCTATTTGTCGCTACATTCCACATCATAGTGAGAGAGACAGCATTAGACTTAACGGCGTCTTAACTGATTGTCGTTTTAGTATTCGTCCGTAATATACTAAAGCTATCAAAGACGCTTCTTTTTATAAGCTTTTCTTTAACTTGCAATGTATGTTTGTTTATGACTAATCTTGCAAGCTAAATTAGAAACACTTCTGAACGGAACTTCGGTTCGGTGACAATACAATATTATTTTACTTTCAATCTGGTCTCATGATGCTAAAAGGTGGCTATAGGAACTCTGTAACGAAACTACGCAAAAGATTGCGTAGTTGTAAATTGTAAATTGTGTTAGTTGGTAAGAACCGTGTTTGGGATTTTTCGATTTTTCACGCCGCGGTATATAGATGGACCACTCCACAAGCATTTTAGGTAGACTGGTCCAGAGAATGTCATAACAACTTGGTACTTAATAAGTGGCTTGGTTTTACTGACGAATTAAAAGCCTTTTATTCAATTAGACGATAGAGCGTATCGAATTGTTCAAAACTAGCGACCTGCACCAGCTTTGCACGGGTAGCACAGCAATATAGCCTTTGTTACTCAGGGATAATGTAGCATTCTAATGGTGACATCGGTCCAACAGTTTTTGAGTTTAATCGTTACAAACGTACAAAATTACAAACATATTAATTAATTATGATATTTATGCTGTTGCCCGCAGCTACACCCACGTGTATGTCGATTATCGCGGCAAAAATTAGCCTATGTAGTCTTGGGTTCGAGCTTACCTCGTTCCAAGTTTCATCAAAATCGGTCCAGCCGTTTAGCCGTGAAAGCGTCACAGACAGACAAAAAGAAGACGGACAGAGTTACTTTCGCATTTATAATATGGATAGTAATAGACATATGTATACTTATATAAACATAGAATTTAGAAAAAAAAATAAGAAAAAAAACTACACGAATTTCAAATGAAATAGAACACGTCACGTCACATGTAGCTAAAGCTAGCACAGGTTGTCTGACGTCATTGATTTTGTCGAAGGTAACAGGGTATACCCACCCTCTAACAATAAAAGCGTAATGGTACTTCAGACTCGAACCCCGAGGGGCTAGCTTCGAAAATTGAAATAAGACCTAAATGCAAATGGCGGTGCGCCGGCAAAAACACTTACTAGGTATTTCTTATGTAAATATTTACAAGCTGTGAAGAGCTTTTTTACTCCACGTATTTGAACAAAAAATTCTGGTTATTTGCTCCCGCCATGTTTGGGATTGAAAGCCTTCAAGCTTTTTCTTTGAGGATGGATGAGGCTGTCTCGTTCGTATGTCGTTCGTGTGTCGTGGGATAGATGGCGCTGTTTGTGTTTTGTTTGTTCAGATTATCAGATTGTAGTGTTAGGAAATTATTTATTTGCTAGAAATATAGTAAGAAACATGGAAGATGTGGCTTGGGTGAAGAGAATTAGAATAACACCAAAATAATAACTTAATTATTATATTTTCATCTGTGTATAATTAACCAATACCTAAAAAATGTTTGACCTACATTAGAAATGTAATAAAAAATAATAACTAAAAGATGAAAATAAATGATTGTAGGTTTAAACAAGTTATATATATATTCTTTATAGTACACCATAAAAGATCCAGCGATATGAGGAGGGACAGGAAAGACAGGAAACTAATAGAGGGGAATAGCAGAGGTATAGCTGTGGTGATGTGTGCGTGTGAGATAAACTACACATATACTTTATAAGTTAGCTATTTATTGTGTATTAGGTGCCATCGAACCGGTAACTTTCAGGTCCAAAATCTAAAGGTACCCACTCTGTAATATTTCTCAATTCTAGCTATTATTCAATTAGCACATAATCAAAAAGAGTGGAATGAGGAACTGGATACCTTTGTCCTGCATTGTCAGAGAGACGGATATAGATGGAGAGACGGTTTAGACATAAAATAACAATGTTCTAGGTGCTAGGGTAATTTATTATTCCTTTGAGCATTATGCAATGCTTCTAAAATGAGTAATGATATATTGGCGCCTATTAACTTGATTTGTCAGAGTCTCTTGATACTCAGATAAGTAGTAATAGTAACATGATTGATTACATCGTAATCTTATCTTTAACTAGTCCTGTCAATCTATACAAAAATGCGTTAACACTTTTTATTGTCACTAAAAACTATCGAACCCGTACCGAGTACCGACGGTGGATAAAAAAGTTTTAAAAAACTTAACAATTTCAAAACGACAAGAATCAATAGATCGCTAGACTTTACACACTCGTGTAAACAAGTCCTATTAAGTCGTGTTAAGTAGTTAAAATAACGGTGAATATAATAATATTATATTCCATGCCAGTCTCTATCACACAATACCTAAAAAGTCCATATCATCAAAAGCTAAAATCTAAATATTTTTATTTCGTGTAGGCCTTTTCAGGCACTTTCATAACGTTAAATGACTCTAGTTGCGCGGTTCCAAAATGTCACTCCTATGGAGAAGAACCGGCAAGAATCTCCATAGGTTACTCTTTTAAAAAAACGGTATATGTTGGTACATACAATGTTAAAAAAAAACACAATTATCTTAAAATATGCGACAACAACGTATCACTATTACTTTGTAATATGTATCTGGATTTCAACTGTACAAAAAAAAAACAAATCTGGTCAAGCGACACTTTAATGTAAAAAGTTTAGAAAACGAGCTGAGCCCGGCTACGCGCCTCTACGAGTGCTACGTCGCTACGAGTTACTAATCACGGCTACGAAGTACATGTGAACAGCACATCAACTTTGTAATTAAAATGCTGGTTGAGTGCTTCCTAGTCTAATAAAGTGGTAAAAACTACCCACAATCAACTGATTGCACGTTTTAATAACTTGCCAGTCAAGTTTGGGAGTGAGGGAGACGGATATAGAGAAATGTATTGCTGTCTCGCTCGCGGCCGCTGAGGTTGAAATCTGTGTTGCGAGTGGCCGACGAATGTTGGGCGGGAACGTAGAGCTATGAACGGCATAGTATAGACTCTGTACGTGTAAAGTTCATTTTTATTTTAATGACTTGTACCTACTATGTATTTTTAAGTGGTTTTTGGATTCATAAAACAAGCAGTTTTTTTCTTAATTTTTAGTAATCTAATTGATTACACATAAATGAAAAAAGGAACTGACTTCAATAAAATTTTATGAGACCGCCTCAGAGGTAACGATAGCAAAAATATTTTTTGAATTCAATCAAAATTCATTATTGCTGGCGATTAACGTAAAAAAAATCCGCCTTTTGAAGTCGAATAAAAAAAAAAGACTTAAAAGCATAATATTATTTTTGACCAACTTTTTAAAAATTGTTTTTAATAAAATAAATGTAATAAATTACTGTTTAAAATTAATTACTGATGTCGAAAGCTCTGTAAATAAATATCTATTTACAGAGCAAACAGATAAATATCTTAAATTATTGTGGTTTTCTTACATAAAAGAAAATGAGACATAGGCGTTAATAATTGGATTGCGTATAAACTAAAATTTCAGACGCAAAATTGAGCCCAAAGTCTCTTCAAGTTCTATTGCATTATGTATGTCACAGAGGCTAGATTGCATTGCAACTAAGAAAATTACAAGATCATGTATTTTAAGTATTAATCGTATTTAATAAATATGAAATCGTTAACATTGGGAAACTTAACGAATCATTTGTACATGTTCAGAAATTAGAGACGCTAAAAATTATCATAAATGAAGACAAATATCATCGAAAAAAAGTCGTGGTGGCCTACGGTCCAATAAACGGATTTGTGTGCACGAGGTTGCAGGTTCGAACCCACTACTAGCAAGTACCAATGTGACTTTTTCAAAGTTATTTTTACTTTCTTAATCATTCTAAGATACTATTGACTATCGGTGAAGGAAAACATAGTGAGGAAACCTGGATTCCACAAATTGGACTCTTAAATTGCCGATCCGCAATGAGCAAGCATGGTGATCAATGTTCCTCTTCCTCGTTTCTTCTCTATACGAGAAGAGGCATGTGTCCAGTAAATACAATAATTTCGATTTCTAGCATTTTTGAGTAAAATTAGAAATATGATAATCACACAAATCTTAATGTATTTATCTTAAATCTTATGTACGCTATCTTGTAAAATAAATTAGTGGTAAAATGTATGTCGCCATAATTTGACATTTTACACCAGATAAGCAGGTATTCAGTAGTCATATTATCCTCAAAGCTACAAAGGAAACCGATACTAACACCAATAAAAACAATTGAAAATGACTCATGCTTTTGACATTACACAAACCAATTCATATTTTGCAAACAATGCAAACATTGTTGAAATGACGTCACACGTCCTACGCAGGCCCTATCTGCGCAGTTCTGAGGTCTGTGGTGAGCGTTTAAAAGCGCGCGCGTTTCCCGCCCAAGCGCACTCGATCGCTACACTTTAGGGGCATAGGCCATGCACTGATCTTACAACATACAGTTAGTGGTTTATCGTGAAGACAACTTTCAGCTAAAAGGTAAGATTTTATTTTATTATAGTTTTTTTTTAATTTTCCTGTTTTTTTTTTTTTTTCTTTTTGGGAAGTTGTTTTTAAACACGCATTGTGGAATTTTGTCTTTAATGCAGTTATTTAATCTTTTTATGCAAAAACAGAAATATTCGTAAAAAAATATAAAACAAATAAGGCTGTTTTTGTTAAATTATAAAATCTTAAGCAAAAATTCATGACAAATGGTTATTCTGTAAAAGTTTTAAATATTTATAAAACCGTATTTTTAACTAGCCTTTCTTAAATCTACTCAAATTTTGTTCTCTTTATCAAGAAGGACACGCCATGAAAGTTTTATCAAGTTAAAGTAACCGGAAAGAAAAAACCATGGTGAAAGTTTAGGCAAAGTTAATGGTCACTATATTAAAAGTTCGAATTAAATCTAAATATAAAATCATGTTGACGTAATTTAAATAAAAAAATACAATTAAAACATAAAAAATTACATTATTTACAAATTAAAACGGCGACGTTAAATATTCTTGGATGATATTCATAAAAATATTAATGTTGTTCTAATGTTAATAAGAATGTAAACTTGATTTCAAAATGTAATGATGTCCGTCATTTTATTATAGATAGTAATATATTATAATTTAATAAATTATTATTTTTATTATTTATTAATATAATATTATAAATTTAATTACAAAAATATTTTTAAATAAAATTATATTAAATAAGTTTATTGTTATAAAAACACCATTTACCGTATAACAAATTCTACCGCTAAAAATATGTGTGTCGGTAATATTTGTGTACAGAATATAATAAAGAAAGCGATAAAAAGTGATTCGCACGTTTTCACGATACTATATTATTACAGAAAAGTTCATTCTTTATCAGTGTTAAGATAAACGCGATAAGAATATTATTCTCATATAAAATATGGAATTACTTTTGGTTATTAATGTAGATGTTTTTATGAATTTTACGCAATTACATCACTATTAAGAAGACTTTTTAGTCATGAAAAGGTTTACTATTTCTATAATTTAAAAGTTCTGTAGTAATACTATCTTAATTTTTAATCTACTATAATATCGGTCTGGTAGTTCTTTAATGCGAACAGATCGGAACTATTGTCATTAAAAACATTTTTTTTTCGGCAAGCTAAAATAATTTTGTTATAGTCTACCCATCTCACCAGATTATGCTAAATAAAATACCCAAATTTTATTAAAGCTTAACAACCTAACCCAACAAATAATGTGTATGATAAAATACCGCAATTCTAACTTATATAATTGAATTTGATTACCTTCAAGAAGTATGGAAACCTTGGAAATTTATATATATCTATCACTTCATCGCTTACAAAACAGTTAAAATTAAATATATCTACCAATGTTTCCTCTTACAAAATACTTACAATATAATACTTTCCTAATTCTCCCTCATTGACTGAAAATCAGAAGTAACAAATTAGTCAACAATTTACAAGATATATTTTACATAACTGTCAAAATAAATAATCCTATTAGGTCCTTAATCAGGACACAAAAACCTCTGATTTAAACAATACCAAACTGTTATATTCAAATAATTTGATTTTCATTGAATATTATTTGAAGGTACAAAATAATATCAAAATCAATTGAATTAAAGAAAAAAGAGAAACGATTTTTTTTATGTAGAATTAAATAAAATTATGTCAAATTATTTTTCCAACGATATCACCAGAGAATACAAACTGCCAGAATATTAAAAAATACGTAACTGCTGGTTTTAAAATTCGAAAAATGACAGATTGAGATAAGGAATAATAAGTAGATTAAGTCATATTTTCCCTAAGGTTTTTGTTATATATCATATTTATATAACTCGTTATTTAAGTTTTTACAATAAAGCCTAAAAAATACAAAATAAAATTTAAAAAAGTTATGGTTTATATAACACTCAAAATATCGTCGTCCAAATAGTTCCAAAGAACTGTGTATTTTAATTCTGATAGTAAATAACAGTTGCTCTTTATATATGAATTAATAAAATCATAAATATTTAAAACTTGAAATCCTATTAACATTACAGTGGTAGGTAATATTTATATCAAACCCCAAAAACAAATTTTCTTAAATTCGTAAAAAAAACTATTTTTATTAGGCTGTATAACCTAAATACTAACAACTTAATACAATAAAAAAATATCAGGATACGCACATAAAAAGTAATATAACAAAAGCTTTAGTAAATAGTTTTATCTTGTCGGTCAGGGTTAAAGGCTTTTTAAACGGACGACATTTAGAGGGTTAACTATAAACGAAACTGATTAACCAACTTTTATTTAAAACCTTAATGTTATTTTAGGCGATACAATTTTAATATAACTTTTTAATATTTTCTATTTTACTATTAAAACGTATTTAGTAAATCGGTTCAGCGAGTTTTAAGTAAAAACTTTTTTTTTTTTTTTAACTTCTAATCAGTTTACAATTATTAGAGAAAATGAAAATCGTTTCTCTTAACTTTAACAAGTATTTATGGCTATAATAATTATAAAATTGAACAAAACAAACATTTTAATATCAATTGACCGTATTTTCTAAACGATACGAGTTTTGTCTAATTTTAATAATATGTTGATTTTTTTTATCCATTTAATACCACAATTTATGTATATATATATTATACTACAATTTTGGTATTTCAACTTGGAATGTCACTTAAAATCAAATTAGTAGAATTTCTTAACAAACACCTCAAGTGAGTCCGAGCAGTAATTATGTGCTTTCTTAAACACTTATAATTTCTAAAATGTTTGTGTTTCAACAAAATTTGAAGCTATCTGGACTGTGTCGATTAAAAGTCTTGTATTTTTTTTTAACCCGGAATTTTATTTAATATCAGAAGAATTTTTAGAACGTTTAACCGTTGGTCCCGTCTGTCTATATGACAGACGATAAGACTGTACAATTCAGAAAATCAGTAGTAACCAGTCTTATCTAGTTAATAGGTTACATTATTTTGTATTACCGAAAGAAAAAAAACCGGTCAAGTGCAAGTCGGACTCGCGCACGAAGGATTCCGTTCCGTTTTGATATCTATCCTGTAATGTTATCAATATCGATCAAAAAATCATATTTGTTGTATGGGAGCTCCTTAAATATTCTGTTTTTTAGTATGTGTTGTTATAGCGGCAACAGATACATCATCTGTGAAAATTTCGACTGTCTAACTATGGCGGTTCATGAGATACAGCCTGGTAACAGACGGACAGACAGACAGCAAGGTAATAGGGTCCCGTTTTACCCTTTGGGTACGGAACCCTAAAATGCTTTTACAGGCAAACTGTTCGCAATAAATGTCTACTAGAACTATTTTCCAAGAGTAAGAAGAAATTAGTACTAACCAGTCATAATAGCCGTAGCAAAACTATTAAATTATACATTTAGATAGCACTCTTTAAAAAAAGAAAAAAAAAAAGACCTTTAAAAATTAAATTCTCCACTTAATGATTTTGTAATTGACTAAAATACATGAAATTAAAAACCATACATTAAAAACCATAAATAACCCTGTTTTAATGTACTTTACATTTTTAAAGATTCTGTACTTGTTTAGTGTTGTAATGTTGGTAACCACGTGTAATTATCAGGTTCTTATCTTGACATGTAACATCTCTACAGTTGTCGATTAACTACACTTGTGTTGGTAAAGAGAGATATTTACCAGTTGTATTGTATTTACGTATTTATGTTTTAGACTGAATTGTCAAAAAAAAAATATGATAAAACATTCTTTCATAATTCATTTGTTTTTTAATGTTAGTTCATTTTCTTTTTAAGTATTTTTGAGATTTTTAATTTTTATTTAATTTTAGTTGTTATAAGTTTGACGCGTGTATCTGTGTTTCTGTCTAAGGTATCTTGCGTCTTAAAGGAATTCGGTCGGAAACGGTTTTTAATAATTACATTTAAAGATCGGTTAAGTGTTATAAAATTATCTGTATCGTGTCGTGTCTGTTTTAAAATTATCAGTACCTGTGTCGTGAAATTTGTCGGGGCTTCCTTAAATATTGAATTTACCAATCTAAATGCTAGTAACTTAGAGTGCATTGCTTAAATAAATCAATAGCCTAAATATTAGACTTAATTCTAGTTACAGCTTGAGAATTATATTGTTTTGATAGGTAGGCAAAGTTTTGACACAAGCCGTCAAAACTTTAATGTGATAAATGGGGCAGAATTATAATTATTGTAATTGATAAATCCTCATTTATATGTCATATTTACAGTATTTCTTTTAGTTAATAGTGAGACGATTTAATAATAGGAAAATATTTTTGAAGAACTTACGAATGTCATGTTTTTTATCAATTTCAGAACTTTGTCGCTTGACGACAATATATAACATACAACAGATATATACATTAAACAAACAAAACTTAAGACAAACCACCACCATACAAAACTAAAGAATGCTTTAAAGTTCTTTGTCATTAATTTTTTTAATGATCTATTTATATAAAACTAGCTGTCCCCCGCGACTTTGTTCGCGTGTTTTAGTTTCAACGGTTTTTCATTTTTGCAACATTTTTCATTTAATCTCCGCTCCTATTGGTCGTAGCGTGATGTTATATAGCCTTCCTCAATAAACGGACTATCCAATACAAAAAGCATTTTTCAATTCAAACCAGTAGTTCCTGAGATTAGCGCGTTCAAACAAACAAACAAACAAACTCTTCAGCTTTATAATATTAGTATAGATTATCGTGTCACAGTGTTTATAACCAAACTCCTTCGAAACGGCTTAACACATTTTTATGATTTCTTTTGCGTACATTCGGCAGGTCTGAGAATAGGGTTGTAAACTATTTTGTATACCCAAGTTTTTTTTATTAATATGGTAAAATGACGGCTAGTATTAAATAGATATATTAAAAATAAATACTTATATTACAGAAATATATGTTGTATATATGATAAACATATTATAGACGCTGACTAGGTACATCTTCCTCATTTCGGATACAAATGTCCGTTTATAAGTCAATAGAAACCAACTAAAACTATCGAATTGCCATCAAAATGGAGGTCTAATGTCTGTA
This sequence comes from Diachrysia chrysitis, assembly GCA_932294365.1. Classification (NCBI taxonomy): domain Eukaryota; kingdom Metazoa; phylum Arthropoda; class Insecta; order Lepidoptera; family Noctuidae; genus Diachrysia; species Diachrysia chrysitis. The sequence continues at coordinate 11,453,339 of OW028652.1, read as the reverse complement.
TTAGCAATTTCTATTCTATTTGTCAACTGGACGCCATTTCCGTGAATTTTTATGGCACTCGTGCCTTTATTATACACCGCTACATTGAAATTAAGACATTAACTTAAAAAGGTTATTAAGGAAGGTACGTATTATATCATTAGTCATAATAAATTAATATTCATAAACAGCAAAGTTATTAGGCTTTGTTTACTCGAACATACTAGCTTTTGCCTGCGGCTAAGCCCGCGTAGGTGTCGTGTAAGTTTCATGAAAAACGGTTGAGCGGTTTAGTCCTGCAAGCGTAACAGACAGGCAGACATAAAATAAATATACCTTTCTTTTTTTTTTTTTTTTTTGTTACGGTGTGAAAATCTAATTACTTCAACCCACGCCGAGGGCACGACGTGGGGATATGTCGGACTTGCACCGACCAAAAACAACCCGGTCCCGTCCTTGCCTTTGCCGGAGTCCCGGGTTCGCTAAAGCATGCTCGGCGGGGCTCCGGTGGGCCTCGGTCCTTATTGGACCCCTACTAGAGGGATAGGTGTATAGTGCCTACCGCTCACTCCTTCCGAAGACGGACACGTGAGACTTCGTGTCCATCTCCTCCAGGGGGTCAAAAAAAATATACCTGGGCACTTTATTCAATTCTAACTTCTCAATAATATCATTGAGCTAAAAACCTAATTAATGTTTTAAAGATAAAGTACATAGAAAAAACAATTAAATGGCAACGAAACTTGCATAATTAATTATGTCAAAAAGAAACACCTTCATGTGTTTTAATTGTCCACTGGCAAGTCCATTATCAATACAAAGGCGTAATATAAAAAAAATAAACAGATAAAATGAATATTTATAGTTTCAAATTGAAATAAATTATTTTTAATCAAATTCACGAAAGATTTTAAATAATTTTGTAAGCATACAACTTTGGAATGAATAAAAAAAAGCAATTTTAAATGTTAGTAAAAACGTTACGAACTATTGGATAACATGTTTGTATACCATTGTACTTACTTTTAGTACAAATTTCCTCTACAATTCAAGATTATGAACGACATGCAAGCAGTGTGCATTTGAGTATTTTAATGAATATTGTTTGCATGTTGATTCAGGGATAAAATATATGCATAACATAATGACCACTGGATCACCATATATTTAAGCCTTCTGCCTAGACTTTTACAAAACGATGTCAGCTTCCAGTCTCCCCGGATTCAGATAAATACCGTATTTTACTTGTAGCGACCGCCTATCCCAAAGTAAGACTGGTTATCAGAATTGAAAAACAAAGATCAAAGAATAACAGACGGGACCAATTATGACTCTCCGAGCCACAATTTTGCATACTGATTAAAAGATTGAAATTAATTAAAAGTATTCGTTATTGGTTGACGAAATCCGTGGTCGAGTGGCGTAAACACCGGTTTTGAAAGTGTCGCTAGCTCTGAGGTCTCGGGTTCGATAGAAAATCTAATTTATACATTGTCTCGGGTCTGGGTGTTTGTGGTACGGTGGTACTTTAACGCCAGTGCTTAAGATGCAGCTGCAGATCGATGTATATATTTAAATGTAAATTTCAAGCCAAATTAGAAAATGGGGCAGAACTGCAAACCTCCTTACACTCTCCGACAATGTAGGTATATAAACATATATTATGTGTATACCTACATTTATACATGAATACAAAACAATCTAAAAAAGGTGTCTATCAAATCAGTTTTATGTTATCATAAAAATATTCATCGTGTTATGATTACATACAGCACTTAAAGATATTGTCTCGCTCTCGTTAACAATCTATTTTCGTGAAACTCATCTGTCTACAGCAATATACACATACATATTTAGTATTCTGTATGTAAAAATTTAAAAATACACACAATAATTAACCTTACTTCGATTTGATTGTGAATGTTTTTTTTTCTAATTTGTAACTTAAGAAGATTTTTTTTTTGATTAAAGAGGTTATTTATAACCTCTTTTTAAAGAATTATAATTAAATAAGAGCTTATTGGCCACTTTACAAAAATTTATGATATTATTTTTAAATTGTTTTTTTTATGCATTCATATGTAAATCACTGCCAGTACTGATATAATATTAAAGGTGTGTTAGTGGTGAATACGAGTTATGTTTTGTTGTTCTAAAAATAAATACAGGCTCGATTATCGAAACTATATGCTGTCAGGCATAACACACCGCAATTATATTGTTCCAAAGTGTCTTAAAGGCAGAATATATTAAAACGACATTCTTTTATGAACCTTTTTAGTTCAATGGTTTCGTAAACCAAAAATATGGAAATAAACCTTTGTATAAAAAGGTAATATAAATAGTAAAAATATTATGTTGTTATGAAGTTTTTTTAACAAAATCAGTTTTACTGGTCTAATTAAGAAAATACAAGTATGTGCACGAGTAGTTTATTTATTTATTTATATTTTACTGCAGCCCGCGGCTGTCGGTTATCACTGCAAAACCTAGCCTGTCCTTTTCCGGGATTCAAGCTTACCTCATATATATACGTATAGCTGTGAAAGCGTAACAGACAGACAGACAGACGGGAAGAGTTACCTTTGCCTATATTATTAGTATGGATTTATTTTAAAAGTATTTTTTAATTTTGTTTAAAATCCTTTTAGGGTTTAACTTTTTTCTTCAATCACACAACAGTTCCGATCTATAAAAAGCTTCTGCTGTATTATAAACCACTCAATACAACAATAATATCGACCACAGCGGCATTTTTGGGTTTCATATAAAAGCCGGTAGGTAAGAAAGATTATCCGATTGTCCGTTATTGTCCTGTCTGCAGTCAATTGTGTACTAAACTCCTTAAACTCAACGGAATGAACGAAAATCTTATTGTATGTGTCGTTCGATCAGTGAGAACGAAACATTTTTTTGTGTTTCATATTATTAAGTAAAGCCCCGATTGTTTAAGTAAAGCCCCTCGTTTATGGTGGAGCCTGCTTATAGAATCAAACTAAGCAGTGCCGCTTGATAAACCTTCAAACCGGCATCAAACGGTTTCATAAAACAAGTAAGGTTTGAGTCAAACCGTTTGACCGTCTCGAAAGCCCATTGGCTTTTGTGGAGTTTGTTATTAAAAATTTAGATTTTTTTTTTTTAATCCATAAACTAAAATTATTTTGAACTAAGTAATACAATATCATAAAAATAGCAAAATAAAAACACTAACTAATGTTTTTATTGACCAATAATTTCGAACGATTTTGAATAGATTCTGTCGCAGTTTTTTTTATTTTTTTTCTCAATAGGATCATGTTCATAGATAGACGCTGGCCTATTATTTTTTGTTCTGAATTATTTGTTTTTACGTTGTTTTTATACATGCGAAATAATTTAATTAAACCGGTGTTGTTACTGTGCTTCACACACACAGAGGAATAAGGCATTAAATATTTTTATCGCTTGCTTAACGTGTGTTGGTCATTTTAAACTATTAAAACTGTACAATTTTAAAATCACTGCACTGTATGCTTGTTTTGAAGTGAAATGAAGGTGAAAAGTAAATTAATAGATCAGTAAAGTACACATATTAACTCAGTTTTAAGTGTTTTTTTTTTCGTTTTACTAGTTGTAGCTCGCGACTCCGCCAGCATGGGTGTTAGTGGAAAAAAGTAGTCTAAGACCTTTCTTAGGATCCAAGCTTACCATACCATTAATTATTTAAAACTAAATCGGTTTAGCGGTTTAGCCGTGAAAGAGTAACAGACATACTAACAGAGTTAATTTCGCATTAACAATAGCCGAACATTTTTTGTATTATTAAATTTTAATTGGATAGTTAACATGTAACATGTTACAACTTGAAGCAAATAATTTATTATTTTGAGAAAACTTATATTCTGCATGATTAGGATAGAATATAGCAATTTTTTTTAAATCTATGGCAAAATAGTACCTAATCAGGTTTCTTACGGGGTCTTTAGAATACAACCATGAAACTGAAAAAAACTAAAATTACTTGTCATATCTTATGTGACCATGGCCATAACTTAAACCAATACAACATTTAACAACCTTAACTGAACCATTAAGGTTGTAACCGCTGTCCGTAGTAGTTAACCGGGAGTTAACATACAATATTTAAACTTAACTGTCTCATGTCAGATAGAGTTAGATTGTTCATTCTCAAGTTTAAGTTCAAAGACGCATCAAAATTGGAGCTTAATGATGTACCTAACTACTGCTTTAACTTAAGTTTTGTAAAGATTAGTTATATTACCATTGATAAATGTAATAAGTACGTGTAATTTGTTTAAAAAACATATGGATCGTTATAGTTTTATATATATATTTGATAGTAATTTAGCAGTTTTTATCATTTATTTTAAACGAGCAAATCCCACTTCCCCCCCCCCCCCAAGGTTCACACTGGTAGACAAAACATTAATAAATTATACGCACAAACCTTTCTTTCGAATCACTCTATCCATTGGTGAAACCAATTTGTAAAATCTGTTCGGTAGTTTTTAAGATTATCTCGTTCAGACGGACAGACAAACATGGCGGAGGACTTTGTTTTATACTATGTATCATGTTTTATATTAATAACTTAATTAATAATTAAAGTATTTATTTTAAGTAAGCTGAGGTATTTACCGGTATTTAACGTATTTTCTGATAAATTATCATGATTTAAAGACGTTATTTTTATGTCTTATTTCCGTCCAATTGAAAACTTTTAGCAACAAAGTACTCTTTACGTCTTCGACTCCTACATATACTTACTATAACGCCGCAGCCTTATGAACCCAAGAGTTACAACATGTAGGTTACGAATGAACTATTTAGTAATCTGTGATGTAGGTTCCATATAAACGAGTACTATAGAATGTATTTTTTTTATATGGTACCTTAATGTATATAGGTACTATAACCAACCAAAATTACCTTTAAATATAGAAATAACATATAACTAAGTTAGTCTTGTGTAAGGACGTACAAAGAATAGCACTTGATCCGTCGCTTTGATTCACTAAAGGGCGAATAATAAAAGTTTGATCTCGATGACACCTCAACAACTGTCCTCCACAAAGACGAGCTGACCACTTGTCACGTTCCTTCTTTGTATTCATCGAGTTAAATAAGTGTTCAGTAACTTTATTATTTTAATAAACAATATATAAATGTATACAATACGCATCAACTACAATGTCAAAATAAAATGTATCTACTTTTTGCGTATTCTTCTTCTTCTTCTTAGTCGGTATCTTCATTGCTGAAGGTCGTGTATAGTCTGAAGTCACTTTATTTATTATGCACTTCCACGTGTTTCTCTCTTCGGCAGTCTTAATTGCCTTGGTAATTGGCAGGCCAGTAAGCGACTTTACCAGATCTGACCAGCGGGTAGGTGAGCGACCGCGTGATCTTTTCCCGTCGACTTGGCCAACTACCATCAGCTTCTCTAGGCTGTCAGGGTTTCTACGAGCGACGTGTCCGAAGTATCTGATAATTCGCTGGAAACAGATAGCGGACAGCCTAGTGTTTATTCCGAGCTCCTTTAGAATGGACACGTTGGTTCGTCGTGCAGTCCATGGTATTCGCAGCATCCGCCTCCAACACCACATTTCAAAAGCGTCTATTTTTCCTCTTTCTTTCTGCCTTATCATCCAGGATTCGGCGCCGTAAAAGAAAATTGAGAAGACCAGCTTACGTACCAGCCTCACTTTGGTTTTTCGGGATGTATTGCGATCTTTCCACATCCTAGTGAGTTTAATCATTAGGGTTCCGTACCTCAAAAGGTAAAAACGGAACCCTTATAGGATCACTTTGTTGTCCGTCTGTCTGTCTGTCTGTCTGTCTGTCTGTCTGTCAAGACCTTTTTTCTCAGGAACGCGTGGAGGTATCAAGCTGAAATTCATATCAAATACTCAAGTCTATGGTTTCTTGGAGCTGTGAAAAAATCAAACTTCTAAGTCAACGCGATCAAAAGATACTCCCGTTTATGCCGCAAATTTTCGACACTCGCAAGGGAATCAAAACCTACAGGGTACTTCCCGTGAACTCAGAATCTTGAAATTTGGTACGAAGCAACGTCTTATAACACAGATAAAGGAAAAATTGCGAAAAGCATAAATTTTTAGTTACATCATATAATAAAAATATTTTTAATAATTTTAAACTTATTACCCCTTTACTCATGAACGCGTAGTGGTATTATATTGAAATTCTTAACAAATACTCAAGTCTATAATATCTTTAAGCTGTAACAAAATCAAACTTCTACGTCAACGCAATCAAAAGATACAGCAATTAAAGCCGCATATTTTGAAACTCGCAACTACTCGCAAGGGAATCAAAACCTAAAGGATACTTCCAGACGACCTGGAATCTTGAAATTTGGCATGAAGCAACGTTATAAAGTACACATATAGGAAAAATTCCGAAAATCTTAAATTTTTAGTTACATCACATAGTATATTTTTTTTTATAATCATAAACTTACTAGCTGACCCAGCAAACGTTGTTCAGCGATTAAAAAAAAAAAACAGATGTTGGCCGATTCTCAGACCTACCCGATATGCACACAAAATTTCATGCAAATCGGTTCAGCCGTTTCGGAGGAGTTTGGAAACAAACACCGCAACACGAGAATTTTATATATTAGACTTGCTGACCCAGCAAACGTTGTTATGCGATTAACAAAAAAAAATAAGCAATAAAAATACCATAACTTTTACTTATATACCTACAGGTTTGTACGGAACCCTTGGTGCGCGAGTCTGACTCGCACTTGGCCGGTTTTTTTTATAGTATAGTATATTAGTCCATATTAATATATATTATATTAATATATAATAGGTACTAAATACAGAACGCCATTTTGAATAATGCCCGGTTCCTATATTCAAGAAAAGATTCAGTTTGCATACGGACGGTAGAACTTTTTTCGTTTTGCTTAGAAAATTCTACCTTCCGTAAGCAAAATGAATCGTTTGTTAAATATAGGAACTGGGCATAAGAGTTTTTACGCTACCATTATCCCGCGTTTTGCTGTTCGTTATAATAGGGATGTTGACTGGGTATGAAAAATTTAAATCAATTTATTCCGTCAGTTAGATAATAAAAAAATATTAGACACGTATTTTTTCTTTTATCAAAATAATACAAAATGGTAAAGATACAGCGCTTTAAAGTTAAGGAGTGGGGGCTTATGACGCCTCGCCGTTCGAAATAATTGTTGCACGTAGTGTCGTCATGCGAAATTTCCATTCACTGTAGTTACTAATTTTTCGTCTGCAGGAAAAGAAAAAATAAAAAAAAACGTGTCCCATAAAATTCATAAATCTACAAAGCGGACATTAAAAAAAAAATAGGACACGTGCCTATTTTGCAAACAAAATGATCACATGAATTTCCCAGTGATCATCTACTCATCCCAGACTTATAACGAAGGATGAAATAATAAATCTCTATACTGAGGCACGTCGCAACTCGTCGGGAAGTTAGTTGTCTGGTCAGGAACCGTAACCGTAAGTGTTGCTAACAAATTAATAACTTACCCAGTTATTAATGAATCGTGTTAAACATGCTCTGACGTTTGACTGCCACATTCGTGTGAAGAAGATAGGTTATATTTAGACTTGGCTAGCGTTTAAGCTATGACTTGTAAGTTTTATCAGGTAAAGTTCCAAAGTTTAAATTGTAATAATGGTAAAATACTATACCAACTCCTCGAAATCTATATGTTATATTACCTTTATAAAATTAATTGCCATTATTTTGTATGACGGAGCATCACTTACACTTTGGCTGCTTAACTTTGTAATTGTCAGGACAAGGTGTGTATGAACGATAATTTGCAATAAATCCGCGGGAAATATCGAAAATTTTAATGGCATTTTCATATGAAGTTGTATAGATTGTCAGGACAACGATTGTCGGGTCAGATAGTAACGAACAAAACAAAAGCAGATCATTGATTCAAGTTTCGAATGATCTTGAAATTATTTTGAGGAACCATCTTTTTACTAAAAACAGTAAAAAGAAAATGTAATGTTACCAACATATGATAATTTTATTATGCATAAATAACCTTAAGGATAGTAATTTTACGAACAATGTATAAACATTCAAATCGAAGATAATTTATGTTCAAACTGTTACATTGCAAGATCCAAGTCAGCCTGACATTTCAAAATCAAATATTGGTTCTGTCAAGCAAGATCAAATCAGCTTAGGTCACGGGCTCCATCTATGTACCAAACGGTTCCGAGATCTTCTCAAATTGCATTACAGGAGCTTAGGAACACAGGTCGAAAATACAGTTGAATGGTTACGCAAACGACAAAATCAATTGAACAGCGAAACGCATCGGGAAACGGTGCGCTCAAAACAGATGCAGAACCGCAAATCACATTGTCGCTAGATCCTTGGCCATCATGCTTAGAACCCCCGTTTTCAGTAGTTATAAATAAATGTGGACAACATCACATACATTGCTCTGAACCCAAAGTAAGTAGCTAAAGCACTTGTGTTATGGAATTCAGAGACAACAAAGGTACCTCAAACACTTAGATCCGAGACAATGTAGAAAAGGGGTTTTCTACATTGACACGGCCGGGGATCGAACCCGGGACCTCAGAGCTGGCGACACCTTGAAAACTGGTGTGTACGCCACTCGACGAAGATCGTCCAAGTAGTTGTGCCTACCTTTTATTAGACATAATGAGAAGTGTCGACAAAGTATTCGTCAACGTCACGATAGCAAAGATGGGACGGCGTATAAGAAAATTCTATTTAGCATGTCAGATAAATAATACAAAATTACAAATGTTATGTGCTTTGTCGAAATAAAAAGAAAACACTTAAAAAAAAGGAATTAAAGTTAGGAGTGAGGGCTTCGTACGTTATTTCTTAGTAGAAATGTCAGTTCATACTAAGTTTTGACGTCATGCGATATTACTTAGTTAATAATTATTACTATGTTCAACGGATAGACCATTAAAAACGTCTTAAAGTTGAATTGGAATTGTATTTGAGTGTACAAAGATTAATTTTCCAATCGTGATTATTTTAAGTAATTGTAAAAAATAAAAATGTGTGTTCTTCAGTTTTGATCAAACTACCTAAAGACCATAGACAATTAGGTCATCATCCCTATTATCAACAAAGTATTCGTATCGAAACGTTATGGTGTGGAGAACGGTGTTCTAAATCCAAAGTCTCCATACAGATTCTGACGTTACCATTAACAATACGATTTCTTTTACCTTTGTCGATAGCGTTCGCGCAGTCTCTGAAGGGTTAGCCAGAGAGTTCAAGGTATACTGGCCACGATAATCGTGTCTCCGGACATCCGGTTATGGGTAACCAAGTTGTTTCCCCGGCGGGATCGCTCTGATTACGTTTGTGGATCGCTTGGTAAAGGCTCGTTATTGTTATGGAGATTCCTGTAGGCTATGAATTTGTTAGGTACATATGCGGCTAAGTAAGGTTGTTATCAGCTTTAAACTTGTAATAAGAGGTGTTGTTTTTTTAAGCGGCAATAGTCTAATGGTTAACGTGACGTAAACCCACTCCAGACACAAGCATATTTAGCTTAGTTGGAGGGGTAAGTAAAAAGAAAGAGTTATCAATAATTTATTAAAGAATTAAAGAGTTATTATATATTATCGTTTTTATCGAACTGGTCAACCGCAGCTCTAGAGAGAGACAAGTGAAAAAAAAGTGGGGACGCCTTTGCCCAGTAGTGGGGTATTTTAGGCTAATAACAATAATAATGTAACAAAATATATAACTTTATGAAATATTATTTGACTCTAAAGGGTCTCTAGGTATGTGACACACGACACGAGATTATATAAAAATAACTCCAATTACTTATCTGTTCCTAATATTAGAATCGGTACTTACTGACATTTATATTTAGATAGCCTGAAGTAAACAATAGTAATCATAAATACAAATCACTAATTATAACATTGCTGTTAACGAAACACAATATTAATTATTTACCGAAACCCCAACATCAAAGCCACATTAAGTGTTTGTAAAGATTCCGTATATTGCGTTGAAATGAAACAAAAGGCGTGTTTTCGAAATAGAACCCTTATTATTTCTTAATTTGGGTATTTAAACGTGGAACATTATTTTAACACGGATTTCAAAATAGAACGACGAATGAGTGTGAGAAGTAGGCACCTAGGTTTTTTTATAATTCTTTTTTTATTTAATAGTATGGACTTTTAAAAAAGATCATTTTAATAAAGATCGCAATGCTTAGAAAAACCATTATTCCGTGGATTACACATAGGTTTGGACCTGGAGGGGAATGAACTACCAACTTCGCGCAGTGGTACTTAGAAGTAGGCGAGCTGACCTACATCCGTGCAGTAGGGGAAAGGATAAAAAAATCTGTTTTTATTGTTACAGAAATAAAAATGGCGCAAATGTACCTAGCTCTCACCATCGTCACGCTCCTGGCCATCTCAAACGGAGTCAGCGCGAAACGTAAGTAATATGTTGTAAGAGAAATATACTCTAACTAAAGGCTACAAATAAATAAATAAAACTACTTAATTTTTTTTTAATCTTTTTCATTGATAAAATCTTTAATATTTTAAAGTGACTTTGAAGTAATTTAATTTATTTAATGCTCCTTATACGAATAATTCTTATAATATTGTAGGTAACTAGGTATGACTCAATAGGCTATTATCGAACAAACTCGAAATATAATAATTATTATTATACTATTACATTGTAATTAAGGACACAAATAAAAAAAATAGTAACAAATTAACTAACTCAACTAAGTATTTAGTTTTACTTTCTAACAAGCAAAGCAACTACTTTTTATTTTGGGCCGCAAACGGTCCAGCGACAGCCACCTTACATACTTTTTCATATATTTAAATAAAATAAAAAACATAAAAGTTGTCTGCTGTAGCGAGTGGCAGTCACCGGCAGCACGTGTGCGGCGCGTCTATACAAAATATATGAAAAAGTGTGTTCAGTCGCTGTCGCTGGCCACCAGTGGCTGTTATCAGTAGCTCGTTTGCGTCGGGCCTTAATCTTAATATACAGTCCGCAAAGCATTTCTGGTTTTTAACCCATCATGGAACCCACAAACGTAAACTTACTGGGTACTTAGATCTTTAAAACCATTTCTCTTTTTCTTCGTAAACAAAAATAGCATACTAAATTTACAATTATAATATTATTTACGGGAAACCATTTTGATTGGGTTCCCATGAGTTATTCATTACTGTTTTAAGTAAAAATACCTTTTTGAATAAATTATTGTTATTAACCCCTTTCTCCTCTTAATATTTACTTGCCCTTTTAAAGATTCGCATTGATCTGGGTTTGATTGTTTTCTTTTGTAAAAATATTTCCATTTTTATATTTTATTGTTTATTTTGTATAATGGAGATAGGTTATGGAATGAGAACAGAAACTTTTAAATATCACGAGCTTCTCGTCTGGGCGAGTACTCTTTAGTATTTATTGGTTATAATAATAACATCTTGGGACAACTCATTCACCATCAGATCCCAAAGTAGGCAGAGACTGTATTATGGTAAGCAGACAACTGATAAACATACTTATATATAACTATTTATAGTTAAATGCACCCAGACATAGAATATATGATCATGCTCATAACACAAAGATTGAATTGATTCTTATCAAAAAAATGCTCTATATTCTTTTTCTTTGCTTTTTTTTTGAAAACGACTCTCGCGCTAAGGATTTTAGTCCTTGTGTCGCGGGGGGTTTTACAAACGTTCAAATCACATGCACAAGCATTTGTGGGTCACACTCATGCTTGTCCTATATTATCTAGGAAATACAATTTTAATTAGATTTCTCAATGCGTTGCAAAACTCGCACTTGCTTAGCATTTTATCACAGAAATTTTAATCGGAAGTTTTAACTATCAAAGGTTTAACTCGCATCACAAGCCATGGTAGTAGGCATGACCTCGCTCCAATAATTACAGTCAATTGTTTAAGAACTATCGTCTAAATAGGCTTCCTAAATTATGAAGCTTAAATAAACATCTTAGGGAGTGTGGGTGCTCCTTCGGGGAACAAAACGTATATATTACTTACCTAAGTGTACTAGCCCGTAGTTCAACTTTAAAACTAACAAACTATTCATACCTTTCTAAGTAAACTAGATTGTTTGACTTTTGATAACTTTAGACAAACTGAAGTTACGGCCTAAGATCCAAAACAAATGTGAAAATTCGTGAAGAAATTGTGTTTAACGATTAATGTATGTTACTTGATTTTAAAGGCGTATTTATTTTTTAATAAATGGTCTTTGAAAACAATTTAAATGTATATATGACACAAATATAAAAAATACATATTTTTTTATTTATTTCAAATAAACTTAAGTTTATATACATAAACATATATATTTTTTATAAGTTAGTTGTCGATCCACCCTGGCTTCTAAACCTTTCTCTTGAATCGTTCTATCTTTTGCTGAAAACTGCATGTACTATGTAAAGTTTATTTAGCAACGAATTTTTTGCGAGGCATATACTTCAAAATATCGTGGTAATGCCTACTAACGCCTAATAACATATTTGGCACATACCTTGTGAACGCAGTATACATTTACTACGGCTGCCTGTCCACCGCAAGCCGGTCACGTCATCTTGATCTCGGCGAGAAATAATCTCGTTCTCGACCCAGTTTTTTTTTTTTTTTTTCTACTTCACGTATAGGTACATTGCTTTGAATCCAAAGTAAGTAGCTAAAGCACTTGTGTTATGGAATTCAGAAACAACGAAGTTACCACAAACACCCAGACCCGAGACAATCTAGAAAAGTGTTTTTTCTGCATTGACCCGGCCGGGGATCGAACCCGGGACCTCAAAGCTGGCGACACCTTGAAAACCGGTGTATACGCCACTCGACCACGGAGGTCGTCAAAGTCAAGTTAACGCGACGGTGGACAATCGGACTCGATGAAATAAAAATAGGTTCCTGTTTATTGTTTATTACCCGTATTATTTGGATAGCATCGCTACCTAATCAACATACTTTGAAAGTTGATATTCCAACAAGCGTAAACAAAACATGTTATGCTAAAAGAACTCTAAATAAATACGACCTACGTACAAAATCCCTTTTAAAATCCGTTCGGATGTAACAGTGGGTGTTAGCCGAAAATCTACACACTTTTGAATTCGTAATGTACATTGTGGATCACTGCATCACCAAACAGAGTATACAGAATATGTTTTAAAAGACTTTCAGTTTCGCCTACACGTGAAAAAGTTTACATATATTTTTTAGTTGCGTGCAGTAAGTACTGGATTACTTACTTACTGTCGGTGAAAAAATAATCCTTTAAACAATTCAAAAAGATTATTTATTTGATTTTAAATAAGGCATTTTTTTTGTTATAATTTTTCTTTCTCTATTATAAAATCGACAACTGTTTTATTATATACTCGATTATACTCGTTTCTGCGAATACATAATTGTTTTGACTAAAACGGTCATTAAACCGGCCCTACTCAAAGTCTGCATTCAATCGGGTACTTTACATTTTCGAATATCGCTTTCTTAATACTGGCCACTCTCACAACATAAGCGGAAAAGCTTAACACATAATAAAGAAAATAAAAACAAAAGCACAACGATATAATAAATTATGAAGGAGCAGTCGAAAATATGACTGTCATATGTCAACGACACCCCAATCTTAAGTAGAAGAGATTCTACCATCAAATGAGGTAAGTTTCTACTCTACGGGGCCCAAGGGACAGCTGACTAGACGAATTTCGTGTAAAGAAAATAATTTACTGAAAAATATTTGCGAGAAAAATTTAATTTGTTTTGTATTTTTAAATTAATGTCAGTTATGTTTTACAAACTTGAAGTATTTTTTTTTATATAATATAATAATATTTACTGTCCCACTGTTGGGCAACGGTTGGAATTTGACCTAAAACCGGTATTTCTTATTAAAATTTGACAGAAATAAACATAAAAAAATATGATCTTGAATTCCAAAAATACATACACGGTACAGAATTTCTTTTTAATTTTATGTATGCAAGTTTAAGTTTCCCTTCACCACATAACATATTAAAAACGCTGGCACTTAATTGGTTTATCTCAAACTAAATTAGCTCCCCAAGCGACAAACATGTATCGAGAAACATAATTATCGATTCGTAAAACCAATAATAAGTCACTCATTTTGACAAGGTCTACAAAAACAGTTAAAACAATATTTAAATAAAACTAATTGGATTAAAAATGAAGAAAAGATGGTTACTAACTAATTACCACTAGAATTTAAATAAAACCATGCATAAAAATAAATATTTATATTCTATAAAAATAATATAGGTATACTTATATTTTAACATGAAAAGGTAATACAAAAATACTTTTGAAAATTTTAAACACCTTTTTAACGTTCCAAAAAAGTATGAAACCGTTGAAATTGTTAAAATAACACGTACGGTAATTAAGTGAGTTAATTTGTTTGATATTAATTATTAAAAAAGTTCGAATTTAAGAGTACAAAATATGATGTATTTAAATTAAATTATAGTAAAATATTAAACCATTTTAAGCGTGGTTATGTTGCGATTTTATCACCAGCTAATGACTCTCCACTAAATCATAAAGATTTCCTTACATACTCTAAGACAAAAAAAAGAATAGGAATAATCAACGAAAAAGTTAACATTACACTGCAACTATTTTAATACAAAAAAGCTCAACTGCATATCTAGCTCTACCGAACTTGTACCTTATACGCAAATACATAGATCATATTATTTCTTGTCTCAGTTAATTTCTTGTTAAACAATCGTTATGTAATCGGCCATCACTTACATAATCCCAAAGTCTTTACACATTGTTCGTAAGTTTATTGGCAACGTCAAGGCGTGAGCAATCTCCATCTTAGCTACAGGATGTTCTATAATGTACACAATGTTCTATAATGTACACAATGTTTACTTTTTGTTATACTTCACAAAGTTTCGATTGTGTTGTTTCTGTGTAGGTTGGCGTCTTAGTATTATGATCGTTTAGTCCTTAAATGTTTGTATTAAAACTTGTTTGTTATATTTTTTTTTAGATTAAAGGATAAAAAGTTAACACTTAAGAATTAACTTTAATGATTTTTAGTTTGTTCTAACATTCTCTGCAACTCTGTTTATAGTATTTAAAACTTGTGAATGTTGATAAGCTTAGATTACTATAACTCGGCCTATACCAATCCATTGTTGGCTAATACCTTTCCTAAATTGAATTTTAACACTCTGTCCTCTAACTAGTAGTAGTCTCTCACATGAAGGGTCCCGTACACAGAGTTTATGGCTTTAAAATCAATTTAAAAAAAATGCGGTTTATGAGATGCAGCCTGTTGACAGACAGACGGTCGGAGGAAATAGCAATAAGGTCCAGTTGTCACCCATTGGTGCGCAACCTTAAAAAATAAAAAACACAGTCGGCTGATTTAAAATTAATAATCTTGCAGTTTACAGTTGCCAGCAGGAATTTTAGAAAACCACTGTACAAAGTGTACACGTTCACCTATATAATGAATTTCAGTAACTGTCTTAGAATTCGCAAGAAAATAAAATAGAATAAGAAAAAAAACTGTATTCACTTTGCATTTAGTTTGTCTTGGAATAAGAATTCTTGGAAAATGGAAATCAATTTTGATTTTTCGAATCATGTTATTCATGAGTCAAAATGTTTTTATCTTAAACTGACCCGACAGTCTATGTCTTGTAAATTTTTGTTCATATGCAACACGACAAAAAAACAACAGCCAAATTGGTCGAGCCTTCATAAGTGATGCTTCGTCATACAAGTGGTTTTAAATTTTTATCTTCATGACTTCGCACGGGTGGCTTGAGATTTCCATAAGTTTGTTTTTATTTTATTTTATAAAAACCTCGCCCTAACAATAAGCAACACAACAACCAAAGATTTGTCCGATTTGGTGCAGTCGTTAGTAAGTTATGGCATGAACGATTTAAATCTTGATCCATTTTTATAATCTACATAATTATATAGAAGATATTTATGGTAAATATCATAATATAAAGTAATTTCATTATTGATTTAAATAGTAGTTGAACTTATGAATGCACAAAATCATTGCACCGACGTTTTAGTTACTTTCACAATAAAGTTTTAAAAGCACTGACAATCAAACACGGAATAACAATAACTTCCAATGCAATGCACAAAATCTTTCATGCTGTTATTAAACTTATCCCCTACACAATAAGGACGTTAATTGCATATCAATGGGTGTACTTGCTTCACTAGTCTCTTAATAATAAAGTTACACCTTTTTATTTATTCAATCAAAAAATCACCTTGAAATTGAAATGAGGTTTTGGTTTCAAAGAACTAAAAAATAACAACGATAAATATTTATAGAAATAAATTCAATCGTGGATTGTACAAAGCGAAGAACAAAACTTTAGAATTCAACCGCAGAGTTGGAATTTAACTTAAAAAGGGACAGCGGTTGATTCGAGACAAAAATGTAAGAGTTGCCTTTGATAAAAATATTTAAAGTTTGAAAATACATTTTTAGATTTGAGTAGGTAGAAGATGAATTAAGGAATTGAATATTACATGGTACAGTCAAACAAATTATTACAGTTTTGCATTTTAAAGTTAGTAAGTGTTCCCGCTTGAACATCGAAGTTATTACTCAAAGAGTAGTTGTCAAAAACATTCTAAAAACGACTGAAGTACATAATTTTAAACTTTGACATAATTAAATTATTACATTAAATTATTTACAAACACACTCAATAAATTGGAAAGAGACAGATCCGGTTTTCTGTGGGATCATCAAACTATAAATTAATGATATCTAAGGTATAGGGCATTTTGAAATATAGCAGACCAATAAAATCTGTTCCAGTTTGCAAGTAGAAATTTACCATCAAAATTATATAATCCATACTTCTTCGAACATCAAACTATTTCTTAGAATTATGTAAGAGATACATGTTGTTGTTTAATAGTGGCTTACCACATCAGTACACTTACTACATACCTACTACAATACAGGCTAAGTTATAACAATCTGGTACTTCAGAGTTTGAACTAAAATACTTTGAACCCAAACAAAATTTTTAGTACTCTGGTTTCTGATTCAGCTTTCTTTTATAGGAATGAATATAACTTCTTATTTCGAGACACTCCTGGTGCATATGATGATGTAGGCAAAGGAATATTTTCCAGCTGCACATTCCTAATTTGAACTTGTGAGTAGTGCACTTGTGTGGATACCTAACTACTTGAACGAGTAGGAAGTATGTTCCAAACTCAAAAGAATTCATTAACTACCTACTTACTGAAGTTTTAAGGAATTTTTGTTTTTGAATTTTATTCCTCACTTATTTTTATGTTTTTACTGTTTTGGATTTAGTAGGATAAAGTTGTATTTTTAAATTATGTAAGTATGTACTTTCAATATATTTTTTTATTGCATTTAGTTAGTAGATTAGTTATTCGCAACTTTTTGACTGCCCTGGTCTAGTGGTTAGTGACCCTGACTGCTAAACCGAAATTCGTGGGTTCGATTCATAATCAGGTCAAATCATTGTGCGATAAGTAAGATCATTTGTTTTACGTTTGGGTGTAATTTATCTATAATGCTTGTATTTAGAAATATATCAGTGTTTAATGTTTATCAGTTGTCTGCCATAATACAGGCTCTGCCTAGTTTGGGATCCGAGCCGAGTGTGTGAGTTGACCTAAGATATTTTCGTCTTATGTCTTTTTAGATCTTACGAAGTGCCATATTCATGTCCTGTTACTATGTGATGCGATATCTTAATAGCTTTTATTTAACAACAACTCTACTTTTACATGAACTTTGTACATTACAGACTTTATTTCAAACTCTCTTAGACTAATTTGTATTTAAACTACTTAATTGGTCTCTAAGGTAACATTATGCTTGCAGTTTTTAAATGGGATCTAAGGATCGGTGCAAACGGGTGTCTGGTGGCCAGTGACAGCGAATTAACGCGCTTTTTCATATATTTGTCTGCAGTAGCGAGTGGAAGCCACTGGCTGCACGTGTGCGGTACGCCTATACCTACGAAATATATAAAAACTGTGTTAAGGCGCTATTGCTCGCTACCGGTGGCTCTAGTCGGTGACCCGTTTGCGCCGAACCTTAGTTAAACAAGTTTGGAAGAATCAAAGTGAGTTTTCAGTTGCAAGATGTAGTGTGTCCTTAAGTGCCGAAATTTTTATTTTCTAAAAGGAAGGAAAATATAATTTGCTTATTTTTTTTTTACTATTTGATTGTCGGTTGCACAGCGTGGCTACATCCCTTGTCAAGTTCATTAAATTACTGACTGACCTATTTATGAAATTTGTTCCAAATGAAAGCTTTACTTTTTGACCTAAACATAGCACCGATTTCGCAATGTTTTAAAATATCCACAGCAAAGACGAACACAAGTATGTGGCTTTATTTATTACCCATATGTCGTATCCATACTGTATATTATCGATTACGTAAATTGATTTTACATAAAGAGTTATCTATCTAACGGCAGCTTGTTGTGTTTTGTTTACATCCTACTTTAAAAAACAATTGTCTGTGGCTCCAATAATCTGTAGCTCAACATGTCACTAATTTTGACCGTGATCTGCCGCTTCTCTTAGTATAACCACAAGCTTTTGCAGCTGTTATTTCTATACATTATTTAGAAGCAATCCTTCTACGTTTATAACAGTTAAGAAGACTATAAAACCATTTTGTACGTCTACACCATGAAATAAATCTTCTACATTCCAGCAAGTTAGAAACAAACATAAATTCATACTGAAAGTGTGTGAAAACAACGTTGAACATTTTAAATCAACTTTTATGAAGCTCGGAGTGTTCCTTGTAGATGCATTACATGTTTGCTCCCAAGACTTAGGTGTGTTATACACTTGCGGGTAGGCAATCGGTAAGGCCGGATGGTAAATTTAATAATATCTTGGGACAACTCACACACGGCTATCTGATCCCAAACTAGGCAGATTTTGTGTTATGGCAAAAAGACAAATGATAAAGATACACACAGATAAATTTCACAGAACAAATGATCATGCTCATCAAAAAAAGTGTCTTTTGTCCTGGGTGGGAATCGAACCCACGACCTTCAGTTTAATAGTCAAGGATACAAACCACTCGAATAACAGGCCAGTAAAAAAAATACACAGTATTTTTTATAGTAATACTTGTCCGGCAAAGGCAGCTCGGCTTAATCGCATATACAGTGTGTGGCTGTGTTCTGCTTGTAGGCAAATGTAGCTATATATGCCTTGAGGGTGCTGAACGGAGTTTGCCGGTCGCGACCCGAACAAAAGGCAAAAAATACTGCCGTATCCATAGTAATCCCTTATAGGCGTAGAAATCCATACTTAATATTACAAATGCGAAAGTTACTCTGTCTGGCTGTTTGTCTTACTGTCTGCCTGTCTGTTACGTTTTATCGGCTTAACCGCTCCACCGATTTGGATGAAACTGTGTATCAGGTAAGCTTGGATCCTAAGAAAGGACATAGGCGGGGCAACAGCTAGTTCTATATAATGTGTATATCTCTTAAGTGAAAATCTTATCAAGTAGGGATTTATGCATCCATCTATGGATATCTATATTAATAATTTTCTTTAGTGTGTACACCGCCTTATGTCCTTTGTAATCTGTTGCGCTGTGCATTAGGGACTGGGGCAATTTCAGGCAGTATTAAAGGTGCTATTCTCTGGACGTGTGCTGGTTCTGATGTATTTCCGAGTTTTTTTAACATCTATCATCATAATACTGCTTTTAAGATATTTTGTTAGAGTTGTCTTTTGCTATGAGTATCATGTCCAACTGGTTTGTAATGATTTTTATCTCGGACTCTTTTTAGAAGAGGCAAACAAAGTTATTGCATTCACCATTTTCTTTGCACACCTATAAAGGCCGTGAAAAAAGTACAAAAACATAAATAAAACGAATATTGTATTACAACCATAAGTGGTCATTTGCTGCAAGGGTGTTATATAAAAAATGTTGATATGAGCACACAAGAGTGGGTGCTGAGATGACGGATAGTAGAAGGGTGAATGCAAGAAAAATACGTATTAATTCAACCCTAAGTAACACCATAAGAATAAACAGAGCAAAAATGGAAAGAAAACTGACATATGCTTATAAAAACACACACACAACACAAGTTTTTAACGTTACATATCTGTGAATTTCTCGACTTTTCTGTACTATATTATGCATGTATTATACATATAAACCTTCCTATTCAATCACTCTATCTATTGAAAAACTGCATTAAAATCCGTTGCGTAGTTTAAAAAATCTAAGCGTACAAGGCAGCGAAAGCAACTTTGTTTTATACTGTGTAAAGATTTTTGATCATCCGAAGAGAAATATAAACGATAAAAGGTCCTAATTTAGATATGCACTACTAATATATTAAACAAATAATGAAGTCGATGACACTATTGCTCGTTCGCTTCACGTGCATTCGTTCACTCATTCATTTTCTGTCGGAAAACTCTTTTAAATATAATCAAAAGGATTTAGGTACATATTAAAATCCTTGAGACAATTAAATCTGTCTTCCTTTAATCATCTTAACGTGTCTGAATGGATGTTGTAACCGACCGGTCCATTCATTAGTGCAGCGTGCAGCTCAAGATTATTGCACTTTAGCATTCATAGAGATGCGCTAGAACTTTGAACCGTTTAAATTATTATATTAGGTTGGTAACTGTAGACTCTAATGGGATTTGGGAGATAACAATAATAATATAAACATCTTCGGACAATTCACACGCGGCTATTCGATTACAAACTAAGCAGAGCCTGCATTATGGTAACCAGACAACTGATAAACTTACTTATATATTTCTAAATACATACATACATATTTTAGACAAATTACACCCAGATACAGAACAAACGATCATGCATTATCAAAGAAGAGATTAATAAAAATTGTGGTGTACTTTTGATCAAAATGTTTATTTAAGTGTTTAGTGCAGCATAAACGTACCCTACATCTTATAAAGTTCAAATTTAATAAAAATAGCTTTTTTGGATCTGTAACTAAACCTAGAAAACATTAAAAACTTGAAACACAGATGTATCAAGCAGGTTTTTACATTTTTAAGTTTGTTGTCAGTAAAATCAATACGTTTTTATTAATTAAGAAATATCGAATTGAATATTAGCTATAAACTACACTTACGTCACAATTCCATACTAAAATGTCTTCTATATATATGTTCCAGACTTAATGTAGTAAACAACAAAATGGACGAAGAATGCTCGGCATTTAATTAGGTTATTTGCGAGTCTGAATTAATTGTAAGACTGCTGTTACATTAGACAAACCGACTCGCTAAGAAGAAGTATTAGAAAAACTTTAGCGGTATTGTTTTATTCAAAATGTTAAAAATGGTATAATGCTATGCGTGTGTCGAGTGGTATATAGGTGAACATGCCAATTACCACTGTGCGCGACGTGCTGCGGGTTCGATCCCCGCATGAACAAGTATTTGTGTAATCTACAAATGCTTGTTCCAAGGCTGGGTTGTTCATTGTGTATATGTGTATGTAAATTAAACGTTTCTGAAACCCCCCGCGATACAGTGTATAAATTCGCTAGTGCGCGAATAGTTTAGAAAAAATGTACTCTACAAATATATTAGGTATCGGTTCACAAAAAACATTGTGTTATTTTGGAAGGAGACAAATCCAACAAATCATCAATCAAAGATCATAAAAATCAGTGCACCCGTTCTTGAGTTATAAGTATAAGTAAGTATAATAACTTTGTTTTACATTATTTAGATAACTGCGGCAGATCAAAACATTAACTCACGATTACAAAAACAATGCGAGTAGTTGTCCTAAATTAAATTCAGTATTGCCAAAGTTGATAAGAGAACAAAAACATGTTCGAAATTGGAGAAATATTTCGATAGTTTGTGATAGTAGTCTTTTGGTAGTTGAATAATATACAATAGTCATACAAAAGACAAAGCAAAATATTTAATAAAAAAAAAAAACATAAGGTTTCTTCTGTTCAGAAAAGGTAAATTAAACATAGGGTAGTTTAAAAAGGTGAAAAAAAAATAATAATTCAAACTATAAAATAAAAATGCGAAAGTACCTTTATCTGTGTGTCTGTTACGCTTTAATGGCTAAATGGCTGAATCGATTTGAATGAAACTTTGTATGGGGTAAGCTTGGCTCCTAAGAAAGAACGTAAACTACTTTCTGCCTCGGTAACCGACAACTACGCGGGCGGAGCTGCAAGTAAGGGCTAGTAAATAATAAAAGTTATGGTTTTCTAAGATTAAAATAATTTCTGTGTTTTCTTTAAAATTTTAAGTTCAAATCTCAAAAAATTTATCAACTCTAAACAGTCTACGGTTCAACATACATGCGTTATTTGGTCCATAAGTGGGGATGAGAACACAGTTTCCGCGATCTTAATTATATATAATTTGATTACAACATAAATTACCCTAATGGATTACTTGTTACTTCATGTATGAGAGTTAATCGATATGTTTTGCAGAGAGATTAATTTTCACTTTTGCGGTTAAAGCAAGAGGCAAACTAAGGTCTGATTACTACAGGAAGGAATAGTTTTGAATTTTTGACAGCTTTTCCATACAAAGTCTGTCTGACGTCAATTTTATTCCACAAATAAAAATTATCTTGCGTTCGTAAAATTAGCCCTTAATAATACAAGAATGTTTTTAGTTTAAGAGGAAAATATATCAGATAGCACAAGAAATGAAATTGAGAACAATGTGTGCCTCATTTATTATAATTTCAATTCAAGAGATTTGGAAATTAGGAGAGAAGTCATTTTACCTTGTGTTCGATAACTGATCTAAAAATCAATATAGTTGTAGTTGATCATTTTTTTTTTAATTTTGGTTTAATAAGTTCTCTCCTAATATATGAGCTTATATTGTTTCATGCACAGTTTACATTTTCATTGGAAATAGGCCTAGTTAAAAGCGCCTGTTTAAATCCCCCATAAGCATTATCAGTAAAAAAAATAAAAACTCTAACTCTCATGGCTGAATAAACAAATGCTTATTATGCCATAAGCCAAAAACAGAGTTTCTAGTACTACCTATATCTATATCAAAAACCTATCAATCATGATATAGCCTCACGCCCTCACACAAAGGTACTTACAAATGATTACCGTAAATATGCGATCCGTTTATGGCCATTAGTCGTCAGGCACCGTAACCAGGCTAATCCGATAGTGACCAAACAACATGATGCAACCGGCGCACATTCCGAAACTGTTTGTAGCTTTAGCCTTACACGTCACAAGTCACAAGCGAAATAACGTAATAGATTTAATTAGATTAGTTTCAGCTATAACTGTATTTTCTAGATCAATAGATGCCCGTTTTCAATATTTCATTCAAATCTATAATAATTAAAAAACTTATATTTTGCCAATCCATACTTACATACTAAATATTATATTTGCGAAAGTAACTCTGTCTGTTATGCTTTCACGTATAAATCACTGAATCGATTTCTAAGAAATTTAGTATGGTTTGAGTTTGGACAGAAAGGACATAGGCTACTTTTTCCGCGATAACCAACGCCTACGCGGGCACCAGTTAGTATTTCATCTACGTACAAAAGTATTAAGTAATGGCGTACCATCGAATATATAAGTAAAGTTATTGCAACAAAAGAAAAAGTTACATACTAGGTACCTTATAAAAATAAATTCACAATACTATTTTCTATAAATTGTTGGTAACAAATTGCATATGGAATCGAATTCCAGTGATCGGCCGTCAGAGCTAAAGGTTTGATCACTGCAGTTTGAATAATCTGGAGAGAGGCGTTCTGGTTCAGTGGTTTGTGATGAAAACAAGAAGATATGTATAAAACAAACTTGAGAAACAAAGATACAGAATTATATGGGTTTAGACTTTAGAGTAAAAACTCATTTATTTTATAATTGGGCACTAACTTTAATAATATATTAGTTTTAATTTTAATATAGTTTTTGTTTTTGTAAAAATTGATTGTAGTGCTGTAAAAATAAAAAAAAAACAAAAGTCAATGAGGCACCTACTTAATTAATTTTACAATTAAAATACTCGATATGCGCATTTGTTGTTGTTGATCACAAATATGAAGTTATTTTTAATTTCATCAAACAAAAAATATATTTAAAACCGTTAATGTCTCTTGTTACGCTCATAAACTCTTATAAACTCCTGCCCTGTATAAGTTTCTAAAAATAGTAATGGAAAATACTCGCGCTTTTCCGTCGCAACTTACGGCACCTGACCCGGCGGGCATCCGGTTCGTTAGCACTAATCCGGTGCCGTCCGGTTCGGCTCCGGTCAGTTATGTCACACATCGCGTCACGCGTTGTTTTACGCATACCTTAATACTTCACTCTGCTATTCCGTTTATTGGTTTTGACTCAAAAATTCCATATTGCTGTCCTGTGATCTTTGCGAGATTCGGATTCGGCAAATCAGGATAACAGTAATCTATGTTTATCTTGTTATGGGATTAAGCTGTTTATCTATACTAATATTATAAAGTTTGTTTGTTTGTTTGTTTGAACGCGCTAATCTCAGGAACTACTAGTTCAAATTGAAAAAATCTTTTTGTATTTGGTAGTCCGTTTATTGAGGAAGGCTATAGGCTATATAACATCACGCTACGACCAATAGGAGCGGAGCATAATTGAAAAATGATGCAAAAATTAAAAACCGTTAAAACTAAAACACGCGAACAAAGTCGCGGGGGACAGCTAGTAGTATATAAAAGGTTTAACTTTAAGAAAAAAAAATAAGTAGTCTATAGAGTGCGGCTAACAGAGCATGAATCGTAAGCAATTAAAAACGAAAACATTGGGTCAAAACAGAGCGCGCCGTTTTATTAAAACTATCTCAAAACCTGATATTACCCTTATAATATCGGAACCATTGATATTTTTACATAAACATCTGTCATTGCACAGAAAATTACTTAAATCAGTAAACGACCGTAGTACATAAAGCTATAAATTTGCTTACACCCGGCACAACGAGCTAAGTATAACTAATCTATACTAATATTATAAAGCTGAAGAGTTTGTTTGTTTGTTTAAACGCGCTAATCTCAGAAACTATTGGTTCGAATTGAAAAATTCTTTTTGTATTGGATAGTCCGTTTATTGAGGAAGGCTATACGCTATATAACATCACGCTACAACCAATAGGAGCGAAACATAAATGAAAAATGTTGCAGAAATGAAAAACCGTTGAAACTAAAACACGCGAACACAGTCGCGGGGGACAGCTAGTGAATGACTAATTCTGATGTGTGAAATAACACTGATTTATGTTATTGTCAAAACGTAGTTCGATCATAAGAGTTTTACTATGTACTCTATACAACCATATACATTATAATAGAAAAACAAATATCAATATACCTGTAAAATATTTAAATGTTCTTTGGACAGTTTGACCTTCATTCATGACATTTAGAAAACAATCCATGAACACCACTATGAATAAATAAAGGTGTGAGAACAAAAAAAATGAAGTAAAAGATAATAAAATGGCCGATCCAATAAAAAGTTTGCTGATTTATAATGTACTAGCTGTCCCCCGCGACTTAGTCCGCGTGTTTTAGTTTCAACGGTTTTTCATTTTTGCGACATTTTTCATTTATGCTCCGCTCCTATTGGTCGTAGCGTGATGTATTATAGCCTATAGCCTTCCTCAATAAATGAGCTATCCAACACTGAAATAATTTTTCAAATCGGACCAGTAGTTCCTGAGATTAGCGCGTTCAAACAAACAAACAAACAAACTCTTCAGCTTTATAATATTAGTATAGATTTTATACTTCCCGGAATTTGTGTATGTTGTACGTAAGTATGAACACAACATTATAAATATAAATATAAAACTTAATTTTATAACAATAAACAAGCTTGTTTACAATAATATATGGTAAAATACAACATTAGTACCTATGTTTATTTTATTAATGGTTTTAGTAAAATAAATAACTTTTTATCTAGGTATTAAATTTTCTAGTAAATTTAAATATGTTGTATAAAGTACTAGAGACCCGCCCCCGCTTCGTATTTATAGACAAAACATAAATTAATTTTACAACAAATATTTCTCTTGAATTACTCTATGTTTAGCTGAAAACTGTATTAAAATATTTATTCGTGCGTATTTTAAAAGATCTAAGCCTACAAACGGTGAGCGCAACTTTATTTTATACTAAGTATGTAAAGATTATCATTTCCCAAATAAATAATAGTGTAACTTTTACTAACCAATGCCATTTCATCAACTAACATTGTATTGAAAATTTACTAAAAAACAAACATTTTTTTATGATAAAATTACTTTAAATTTACCGAAAAAACCCGACGACAACATACAGATACTCTCTGACTAAACTCTAAAATAAACTGGAATACGACAAACGAGATAAGCGTATGCAAGTCCAGGTACATCCCTACTAAAAAGTAAAGTCTGGTAAACGGGCATCCGTGCTACTCCTCATTACCGTATTTATTTAGCCGGAGTTTAAACTTCGGTTTAAGGATTATTTATAAGTCGTTGTGTGTGTTTTTAAACGCTTTTTGCATTTAAAACAATTGAATTGAAATTGGCTTTGTATTGTTCCTGTTCTCCTTGTGTTAATTCTGTATGTTCTAGGAAAAATAAATTATTAATATATTTTTTTTGTTCTGTTGTCTCATGATTGAGGAACAAACAGTAATTACGTAGAGTTTGAGGCTTTAACAGTTGGTTTTCAAAGCATCGGTAAAATATTAATAAAAAATTTTGAAACTCTAATGTTTAAAACGTACTGAAAAGTAAGAAAACAAGTCGTATTCGTCAATTGGCATTCTGTCACTCAGTGATACTCGTGCTGTCAAGACGAAAATCACTGATCAAAAACGTTTGAGTCATTGAGTTGTTACGAGCGATCATAGAAACGAACATACATAACACGTAATTTACTCTCTTTTTTTGACTTCGCCTCTGCCGGGTAAAATGTGGTACTTATTACCATTAATCATGCAATGCTAATTATTAAAAAAACTACACATCTGAATAAATAAATGAATGCTTATTATTAATACGGACCCAACTACTTCATATCAAGATACATGTATGGATAGCTATAGCTAAAAACATGAGTTTCGTTTGAACGATACATAAATAATAGTTATGTCAAACAGTTTGATATAGGTACGGTTCAGTTATCGATAGAAGTCACTAATAAATTATTAGTTAAGCGCTTTTAACTCCACATTCGGTCCGTATATTCGCAATATATATACCTATATACACTGAAGGTGTAGACATAGTTGTATTAAGTTGGATATTGATGGCCAAATTTTACTGAAAGACACTGTACAACAGTCAAGTAAAATGGCTACTGAAAGTTTATTTGATTTCATGTAAAATGTATCGCGCTATATAGTTTGAAAAAGTGGCAAGCAATAATAGGTATGTAAATATCTTAACATAAGATATTAGTCTTAAATTCAAGATTATAATACAAGGTAATATTACTTATAATAATAATACTTATGGTAATATACTTTGTTACTTACATGTTTCAGAGTTATTTGTAACTTGAAAACATAATTATTAGGTATAATTAAAATTAACTTCGCGTATCTAGGGCAAACTTGTTTTGTTGATTGTTAAATATGTGACGTGAATTATTTACAACCATTTAAATATTTATAAATTGAAGGAAAACAAAACAAAAGAACCGATTTTTTGAAATTTGTTTTCTATGTATATATAAATTAATCCCGGTTTTTCTTGGTCCATTACTTCCGACTGCAACGATCGCATAATTCTTTCTTTGATATGTTCCTTATTGTAAGGCAAAATAAGCTTTTTAAAAACGGGGTGGGCAGCTGGTTTACAGTAATTGTATAGTTACAAAAAATCAATGACTAAATTGGTGGTTTTAAAAATATCAGTTTTTACAACATACTATGTCATAACCATTGTTACCTTGGTTATTTGCATTTTGAAACAAGTATAACAACATATTATTTATAATAAAAAAAAAACGGCTTTCACTCTAATGACTTTAATTCTTGTGTCACGGGGGGGATAAACATTCACACTTAGAACAAGAATATGACATATACCACTCTCTATCCTCCGACTATCCGTGCTGTCAATATATATATATATATATTTTAACGACTCCCGCACTAAGGAATTTAATCCTTGTGTCGCGGGGGGTTTCACAAACATTCAAATCACATGCACAAAGAACACCCAGACTTGACACAAGCATTTGTGGATCACACAAATGCTTGTCCCATGCGGGGATCGAACCCGCGGCACGTCGCGCACAGAGGTAATTGGCGTGGTGACCTATACCACTCGGCTATCCGTGCAGTCATTTTTCCAGTACAATATATACCAGAAAATACGGATTTTACAGCACCGGATATTATACATCTGTATGGGAGTTGATTACCTTTTCAATTTGTGATGGGGATCGGAACACCCTGATGTTTTGAATGGGAATAGTTATAGGGTCGGAAATGGGTTTACTTTGTGTTATTTTTATCCAAGAGTTATCAGATAGCAAATAATAAATTACAGATCAATTCAACTTTTTTTTCTTTCTTCTGACCTTATCAACTATATACAAACAAGGACAAATTAGTGGCTAGATGAAAACGAATTATAAAAACTAGCGAGTCGCACTTGAAGGGTTCCTTACCAGCGCACAAGATTTATACCGTTAAAATCAAGCAAAAAAACTAAAAAAGTCACGTTTCTATGAGAGAAACCTCCTTTGATTTTGTTTGAGTGTCAAGCTCCAAGATCGTTGGTATTCTTGACTTTGCGATAAATAAAACGACTAAACTTCTTAATGAACTATAATAGGTAATTTTGGTACAAGATGTGAGAACAACCGATGAGTGCGCGAGTAACAGGCGTCGGCGAGCGCGTTCCGTGGCGATATGGGCCGTGGCCCACTGTTAGGTGGGGGACGCCACGGCCAAGGAACCGGTCGGTGAGGATAAGTCACGAACAGATTCCCCGGGTTGAAGCACTGGCTTCAAGATGATGATGATGATGATGACGAGACGGGAAGAGGGCATATATTGTTGTATGCACGTGTGATGGTGCCCTTCTTTGTCAGGATGTCGGCGACTCTGCATTGACCATCAGATCCCGATCTGACGGCGACCACTCTGCCCAACAGCCACAGAAGAGGAGGAAGGTTGGCGTCTCGGACCAGTACCATGGTACCTGTCTGCAAGTTTTGGCTGGCCGTCTGCCATTTGGTTTTTTGCTGCAGGAGAGAGACATACTCGTTAGTGAAACGCTGCCAAAAGTGTTGCCGGAGTTTTTCGATGCGATCGAAACGTTGTAGTCGCTGAATGTTGACGTCGGTGATCTGAGGACGAGGAACTGATGTGAGAGCTCGCCCGATAAGGAAATGTGATGGTGAAAGATATGAAAGGTCAGAAGGATCGGTGGATAGAGGTGTTAAAGGTCTGGAATTTAAAATAGCCTCTATCTGAATCAAGCAAGTTGAGAACTCCTCATATGTTAAGTGAGTTAAGCTCATGACTCTATGTAAAAGATGTTTAGTGGACTTGACTGCTGCCTCCCAAAGGCCACCAAAGTGGGGGGTGTAGGCAGGTATAAATTTAAATTCAATGCCTTTGTTTGCAATGTCAGTCTTTATACTATTCGAAGAAACCTTTAAGAAGCGTGAAAGCTCATTGAAAGCTCCCACGAATGTAGTGCCGTTGTCGGAGTATACGCGCTGTGGTTTACCCCGCCGACTAATGAATCGGCTGAAGGCCGCTAAGAAAGCTTCCTTGGTAAGATCGGATACCAACTCGAGATGTACGGCTCTTACTGCAAAACACACGAAAACACAAATGTAAGCTTTAATTAATCTACAACCTCGACCTTTACGGTCGGCTATCAGCACTGGCCCGGCGTAATCAAGCCCTGTATTCAAAAAAGGGTACTCTAGATAAGTCCTATCGCTTGGTAGGTTGCCCATGATAACCTGAACAGGTTGAGCTTTGAAGCGAGTACAGCGAACACAGTTACGCACTGTTTGCTTGGCTAAGTTTCTGCCTGCTAAAGGCCAGTAGGTGAGTCTAACGTGAGCTAAAAGTAATTGAGGCCCTGCATGTAAAAGTGTTTTGTGTTCCTTTTCAAATATTATTTTCGTTAAATGATGTTTGCTGCATAAAAGAATAGGATGCTTAACATTATAACAATAGTTGGAATTATTGAGGCGTCCTCCGACACGTATTAGATTGTCTGAATCGATGAAGGGAGTAAGGCTTATCAATCGATTCTTTTTATGTATAGTCTGATTATTTTTAAGAGATTTGTATTCCTCAGGGAACATTTCCTGCTGAGAAACCAGTAAGATAAGATTCTGTGATGATTGTAATTCTGTAAGCGTTAAGAAAGATGTTTTTTTATTGTTCTGTTTTTTGCAATTATGTATAAATCTTTGTATGTAGGCTATGATTCTGATTAATTTTGTAAAAGATGATTTGTTATGAATTAAAACTGAAATTAAATTATTGTTGTTATTATGCGTTTCTGTGTCAGCAACTGTGTGCAATGTTATTTTTGGTGGTGATTGAGTTTGTGTATTGGGTGAGTTAGGAAATTGTATAACTGTTTTATTTAGGAAATCGGGACCTGACCACCAAAGAGTGCAAGAGCTGATGTAATCAGCCTTCGCCCCTCGAGAAGCGAGATCGGCGGGATTGCTTTTAGAAGGTACATAGCTCCATGTCTGGCCGGTCGTAGCTTCTTGTATTTCACTCACACGGTTACGGACAAACTGATCTAGGCGATTAGGCACTGTAGACAACCAACCTAGCACGATCGTCGAGTCACACCAGAAGAAGCAATTTTTGAAATTTAGAGTGAGTGACTTACGAACTTTAACATAAAGACGCGTGCCCAGTAACGCACCACACAACTCCAAACGTGGAATGGTTGCGGGTTTTATGGGAGCAACCTTGTTTTTGGAAGCTAAGAGGCTAACATAAACTGTTCCGTCGAGTGCTACTGTCCTCACATAAATACATGCGCCGTAAGCGCGTTCAGAAGCATCTGTAAAGGTATGTAGCTCGATAAATGCGGGACTGCTACAAGACACCCACCGAGGAATACGAACAGAATCAAGATCTGCAAGTGATTGTATAAACTCAAGGAATTGAGATTTTGTCTCTGTTGGTACTTCATCATCCCAGTCACATTTGAGTATCCACAGCTGCTGCAACATAAGTTTGGCCTGTACTATACATGGGCCGACGAGACCAAGAGGATCGAAGACCTGACTAATCAATGACAAAATGTTACGTTTTGAAATTATTGAAATTGGTTTTAATTGCATTGAAAAATATAATGTGTCTGATCTACAGTCCCAGTATAGTCCAAGCGTTTTGCTAGGTGAATCATTTAAATTTAATTTCTTATCAAGACTATTTGGATTGATGTTGGCGACTGATTTTAATATTTCTGGACTATTTGATTGCCA
This sequence comes from Diachrysia chrysitis, assembly GCA_932294365.1. Lineage (NCBI taxonomy): Eukaryota > Metazoa > Arthropoda > Insecta > Lepidoptera > Noctuidae > Diachrysia > Diachrysia chrysitis. The sequence goes on along the minus strand of OW028652.1, from coordinate 11,421,746 downwards.
CTTACGAAGGTGAAACTTTGCGGACTCAAGAGTAGCGACTACGCCTTGGCATAAATTTATGACTGACTCAATTGAATTGCCTCCACTTAAATAGTCGTCTACATAAAAATCGCGTCTGATGGACTGACTAACCTCTGGGTCTGTACATTGATCTGCAAGGGAAACCAAGCATTTAGTGGCAAGGTATGGGGCTGAAGCAGTACCGTACGTCACTGTATTCAATGCATAAGTTTTTAATGGATCTGAAGAATTATATCTAAAAAGAATTTGCTGTAACGGACGCTGTGACGGCTCAACTAAGATAGCCCTATACATTTTCTCGATGTCGCCCGTAACAACATACTTGTGTTGCCTGTATCTTAGAAGTATTGATAGTAGATCCTCCTGTACTGTCGGGCCTACCATTTGAATATCATTGAAGGACTTGCCCGAGGTGCTGGAAGCCGAGGCGTCGTAAACAACGCGAAGTTTTGTGGTGGAACTGGACTCGCGTACAACACCGTGATGAGGCAAATAATAATGAATCTCTGATTTACTTTTCTTCGAATACTCGGTCATGTGATTAAGATTCAAGTATTCTTGCATGAATTGCAAATATCTGTTTTTGAAGGTGGAGGTTCGCTCAAACCTACGCTCTAAGGATAAAAATCGACGCTTGGCCATCACAAAGGAGTCACCTAAGCACTCAGGCGAGTCCTTCAATGGTATAGTGACAATGAATTGACCAGACGTATCACGACGTGTTGTCTCTTGAAAGAGCCTTTCACAAGCCTGCTCTTCAGGAGAAAGACAGTTACGAGACGACACAGAATCAAGTTCCCAGAAGCGAGTTAGCTGATCAGACTCCTCGTGTGAAAGAAAATGACAGAGAGAAGGTTGTGTACGATGAGGAGACTGATAAACACAGCCTGAAATGAACCAACCTAATTTTGATGACTGTAATCTAGGTTGATTTTTACCTAAATTAATTGTGTTGGAACCTAAGACGTTCCAGAATACTTCGGCGCCTACGAGAATGTCAATAGGAGAAGGCACGTTAAATGAAGGGTCTGCTAACTGAATACCTGGCGGAATAGTTATATAATTTTTATCTACGTAAGAGCCAGGTAAAGATTGCGTAATTTTTGGTAAGATAAAACAGCTAACTTTCACCTGATAGCCGCCATAACAAGACCGTATATTAAGACTACAGCGTTCTGAGGTACAAGAAACATGTCCGTTAATACCTGAGACAGTGGAGCTAGTCTTTTGTTTTACCAAGCCAAGTTTCTCACAGAGCTCTTGGGTGACAAAATTGGAGGTGCTGCCGTTATCCAATAAAAGCCGTGCAGTATGAAGGTCCCCATTGATGTCTGCCACCTTTGCCAAAGCTGTGGAAAGTAAAACATGGGTCTGAATGTTCTGATCTTTGTCTGAAGAAGGTAAGACTACGTGAGTAGATAGTGCTACGTTGTTGCTTGCCTGAGTTTCTGTGGTTGGTTCCCTGTGTAATAGGGTATTGTGTTTAAATTTGCAATATTTGCAATGAGATAAATTGCAACGCTTCGCTGAATGACCAGGTCGAAGGCAATTCATACAAACATTGCTTTCTGAAGCTTTTTTAATACGCTTTTCAATATCGAGTTCTCTAAAAGTTTGACAGGCAAATAAAAAATGATTTTGAGAACACAAAGGACATTTAATTCTTTCTGAATTTTGCATAGGTTTAGTTTTAGTAATTGTAAGATAGTTTTCATTTGATTTGTTATTATAAATGTTTTTTGTTAATGTATTGTGTGTTGTTGTGTTTTTGTTATAATTCAATGATTCTAATAAATCTGCTCTGTTAGATAAAAATTTTATAAAATCTTTTAAATTTGGAAAAGTGTCTAATTTGTTTTTAAATTCTTCCCACTCCCTATTCGTCACAGAATCTAATTTCTTGGACATCATATGAATGATTAATGTGTCCCAGTGTTTAGTAGGCTGTCCAAGTGTATCGAGGGCTCTTAAGTTCTTATTTGTGACGTCAATCATATTACGCAATGAACTACAAGATTCATGAGGAATGTGTTTAAAATTAAATAATTCCTGCACATGATTATTAATGAGAAGTCTTTCATTGTCATACCTCTCGGACAATAACTGCCAAGCGATAGAATAATTATCAGCTTTAAAATCGATGCTTTTTATAACTAAAGAAGCGCTGCCACTTAAGGCTGCACGCAGATAATGGAACTTGTTTATTTCCTGGATGCTGTTATTATTGTGAATAAGGGAAAGATACGTATCTCGGAATTCAAGCCAGTGCTGATAGTCCCCACTGAAGTGAGGCAAGTCTATTTTGGGCAGCCGGACGAAGTCGTGTTTGCAGCCAGAGCCGTGACGCGCGATATCATCGGTGGAAGAAGCAGAGAGGAGCGCGGGTGAGGGGGCACGCGCGGTGTCGGTGATGGCCCTCGCGCGGCCCACCAACCCGTGGTACTGTGTCTCGAACTGCTCCCTCTCAGCGTACATGTCGTCCGTATTCTCCGACAACAGCTCCAACTCAGTCTGTAACATGTCGAATTCCTTGTATAGTGCTTCCATTAAATTAAGACGGCCTTGTAATTCAGCCTTTTGAAAGGTATCTAATTCATTGCTAGGTAACAATCTTAAAAAGTTATTAAAATGTGTAAGCTTAGCTTTGAAACCACCACGCCTCTTAACGAGCTCTTTTAATTTTGCATCAGCCATGATAGCACAAAGATTTAAAGGAAAATTAAGTGAAAGAAAGTGCAAACAAAAGCAAGAAGCAGTAAAATTTGGAAAAAATATGTAACTGGTAAACAATCGGCAAGTAAATTAGCTGTTAAGATGCGATTAAACTGTATCTGGCAAACCGGTTTGTTATTTCGTTCGCTAATGAGGTTGTTTACTAGTTAAGATCATACGATGCGATAAGCGAACAAAAGAAATGAATTCCTGCGACGTAGATGCGCAAATATGATGCGTTAAAATTATTTATGTGGTGTTGTAAAACAATATTAATGCAAAGTTGTTGGTTGAAATAAATCTAGCTATAACATAAAGCTAGCTAGCTATAACATGAAGTCATCATATGCCTGATCCGTATAGCTAGCTATTTTAAAATTCTGGAAAGAAGATAAGAAAGTGAAAAAATGTAGGATATCAGAATGGGCTCACTCAGAATCAGTTTCCTCCCCTGGATAGACTGTTCCTATGAAGACCACCACGACGGCGCACTTGAAAGGCAAGATGGATGTCCACGTGCGGGTGTGGAAGTGTAAGACGGCTTGCTCCTTTCTTCGACGGACCGCTGGCTATTCCACCCTTTGTGTAGGACTGGCGTTGATTGAAGTTAATGCAGCTTCCACGACGACCAATATGACGGCGCACGTGTATCACAAGAATATCAGTGCAAAGTCTTCGGGCGGCCGCGCACGATCACGATAGATTTCACCTTTCTTCGAAAGACCGCTGGCTGTTCCACCCTTTGTGTAGGACTGGTGTTGAGGCAGCTTCCACGACGACCAATATGACGGCGCACGTGTTGCACAAAATGGTTAGTCCAAAGTCCACGGGCGGTCGCGCACAATTAAGACGGCGTTCTCTTGGCGCTCGAAGGACCACTGTTTGAGTGTCAAGCTCCAAGATCGTTGGTATTCTTGACTTTGCGATAAATAAAACGACTAAACTTCTTAATGAACTATAATAGGTAATTTTGGTACAAGATGTGAGAACAACCGATGAGTGCGCGAGTAACAGGCGTCGGCGAGCGCGTTCCGTGGCGATATGGGCCGTGGCCCACTGTTAGGTGGGGGACGCCACGGCCAAGGAACCGGTCGGTGAGGATAAGTCACGAACAGATTTCTTCTATTTGCATTATTTGTTGATATAGTTGCAACAAAAATGCACACTGTTTAAGAAATCTATTCTTTAGCTATAAAGGTACTTGAGATACAGCCCGCTGACTGACAGAGGGACGGACTGACGCACGGACGGACGGAGCCTTCGGGTATGGGTAACCCTAAAAAATCAATGACAAATTTAGCAAATAAGAGGTTGAACATTAACATACCCCTCGCTTCAAGAACACCTAAAAGTTTATCGAGAGAAAAGATAAAGGCAAAAATAACTCTATCTAATCTCGGTTAATAAAACATATATATAAAAAGTGTGTGTGTACTTATGTACGCACGTAAGAAGTTATACTTTTTTGGCGGAACAAGATAAAATTCTTTTTCATAAACTGGTATAAAAAGCTCTAAACTCTATAACTGGCATCGGACATCTTGACATATGACATTTTTAACATTATATGGTTTGGAAAAACTAAAATGTTGACTACCTAGCTAACTTCATGGTGTAGGTTTTCCGTGACGGTGTGCGCGCGCATCTTATTTCGAGACTTAATGAGCGGTTAAGCAGACAACTTCATACTGTTAATTTTTTGTCACAGATGCGCGCGCATCTTAAAATTTCACTCTCATAATTGTTTCATAACGCGCCTAAAGAAGTATAACTTCAATAAACGTTTGATATTGTCCTATATAAAATCGTCCTTCCTTTAACAATCGTCTTTAACCCATGGCTAAAAACTTGGCCTACTTTTGCAAATCGATTGCAAACCATAAAATTATCGAATCAATGTTACACGAATGCATGAATAGTTGCCCACAATATAAACTATTGTTACAATACACTACAGAACGCTTTGTGTACGTATTGACAGTTTTTGTAAGCAGCACTCAATACAGCTCTTTGAGTGCGACCAATTCATTGCTTGATAGGTTAGGTCTGCTTTCTATGTCATCGATCGTTTTATGTTTCTCTATTAGGTATTCTCTACGAAATGTCAGCTTTGTGAAAATTTAAAACGAAACCGTAAAAAAGACAGGACTAGATCGAAAAATATGTTGAAGGTTAACTACTTTTTATATTCAAACAAATCAATTTTTTTTGGTGGACCGGTAATGAATCTCTAAGGCATAGGCAAAGTTTAAATAAATGAATTAAATTCGATTAGGCTACAAAGTAGCACTTTTTGAAAGTTAACATATCAGACAGCACCTCGATTCGCCCACCTTTCATTGGTACCTAAGTGCTCTGGCTGTGGAGAAGAAACGGCACAATAAACTCCTCAGCAGCACGCTGTCTCTTAAACTTAAACAAACATAAATATTAATAAAAATAAATTAAGCAATAATATTATTTTAAAGTATTTGCTGCTAGAATAACTATAACTTTCGTTCTAACAAAAGCAGGAAAAGTACAACAAAAACAAAAGAAATTAGGTACCTATTCAAACATCTTAATTAAATAATCCACCAAAGTATGACTTCTGAACTTTGTATAATTCAATATTAAAATAAAGTAAATACGACAGCATTGGCTACGTGGCTACGTGCTACGAATACGCTACGATATCGCTACGAATATTAAATATTTCCAATAAAGGTAGTACCTATGCGAATCGGATGAAAAGTTTGGATACCTAAAAACAACTTTCTGTTCATTTGGCCCGTAGGGCTTCAAAATATTAGTATTACTTTTAAATATTTTATGGTATTAAGGTCCTTGATTATTCAATGCGATTAAAATTGTTTTGTTAATAAACATTAAAGTTTTTGTACTCTTGTATTGTACCTATTCAATGATTATATATCGGCACAGTACAACAGTTAAAATAAGACTTTAATGGTTCAGTCATTAAACCATGCATTTCGGTGGATTTTTCCTACTTATGGTGGAATAAAATAGACGCCTGACAGAGTTTGTATAGAAGAACTGTCAAAAAAATATTTAAAATAAATAAATAATAAATAAATAAATGTGGACAACATCACATACATTGCTCTGAACCCAAAGTAAGTAGCTAAAGCACTTGTGTTATGGAATTCAGAGACAACGAAGGTACCACAATCACCCAGACCCGAGACAATGTAGAAAAGGGGTTTTCTAAATTGACCCGGCCGGGGATCGAAACCGGGACCTCAGAGATGGCGACACCTTGAAAACCGGTGTGTACGCCACTTGACCACGGAGGTCGTCAATATAAATTTCTCGGATAAAATTATCTGGCGCTGGAAAAATCAGCCCTTATGATATTTAACACGTATGAGATAATACTGACTACTGACTAACCTGAAAGAAAGGTACATAAAAAAAGGTCCGATTGAAAAATGAACATAAATAAAAATTATGTTTAAAAAAAAACTTGAAAAAAATTGGATTTGTATAAGTTGTTAATTTCTTTGTATTTAGAAGTAATGTTATATGTTGTTGTTGACAGGTGGTTGCTCCGCTTTCGGGCATTCCTGCTTCGGAGGTCACGGCAAGAGATCGGGTGACACTTCTGCTATGGATGTAAGTTACACTTACCCGTTTATTACTTATCACTTTATTTATGAATAACTAGCTTTGTGCTTTTGCCCGCGTGGGTGTCGGTTTTTGCTGCAAAGAGCCTATGTCCCGTTTTGAGATTTAAGTTTACCTCAAACCAAGGTTCATCAACATTGCCGGTAAAATATCGGTAATATCGGATTCGCAAATAAAGCATGAAAGCGTAGAATAAAGACAGACAGAATAACTTTTACATATATATATATATATATATAGCTAGCTACGCACAGGTGGTGTAAGATTGAAAACATTTTAATGGGATTTTTTTTTTTCTTAAATTTTTATTTATACTGGATTGTGATACTGTATTACCCAGTAAGATAGGTTGTGGAGGTCAAATTGGCAGTCGCTTGTAAAATACAGTTATCAGCTGAATCCGTTAAGGCTAGGAGCCGAACCCAACATAGTTTGGGAAAAAGACATAAAAGTAGATGCTTCTGATAAACTAACACATATTTTCAAACAGTTTTGTTAATTTTCTGTGAAACATTATATGAACTATTATTAAGTAGTAGTGCACTAAAAAATATTAATTTAATATACTTTTGTAAAATACGCATTAAAGCTGTTGCCTAGGGACTCCGCAATTACGGTAAATTTACACATACCTATGCAAATTTTATTTTAATTACACAATGATTGAAGAAAGAAAAATGTATTCTATGTTCCGAACAGTAAATTAAATTTAATAGTAGTACCACTTCAGTAGTCTGAAAAGGAGACGAATAGCTTAATTGCTGTGCAATTTTCATTTAAAAATATATTCAAAGTTCATCAAAATGCTTTTGTTTGAAACCAACTATTTATCGTGCACCAAGTTTAATGACACTCTAGGTACACATCGGCTATTAATATCTATTTAGAGACTTGATTAGAGATGGTTTCCATACTTCAAACACGAATTTCTTTTGTTTTGCTGTTTTCATAAATAATATACACATAATTTTAACAGCCTTGAAAACTTTTTCATTCCTGTCTTATTTCATAGATACTTACCTACATGAGACAAAGGCAACGACTCTGTGCGTCTATGTGCAAAGGCCAAATAAACTAAAGTATTCTTGTAGAAACCCTTCAGGAGGTCGACTCTACTCGTGACCAGAAGGCTGGCATTAACTTTGTCGTTTCCGACCATTGACAACGATGACGATGAATTTTTCGATGCTTGTTAGTTATTTAGTTACTTAATTTTATTAACGTTATAATTTTATAAGTTTTAATTTTAATATAGCTTAAGATTTTGTGTTTGTTTAAATTGTTTGTGGTGTATAAATAAAAAATAAATACTTATAAAATTCAGGAGGTTCTGTTTTGAGACATTCTTATGTTACTGGTAATTATGACAAGAAAATTTCACATATTCTAATGTGGTAGAAATAGAACGTAAAACATTGAAACCAATTCTAATATTAATGATTTCTTACCAACCCAGTGTATTATAATATGATATCTATATTATCACATAATAATCATCTAAAATTTAGTATTCGTTCGGGTAGGCAGCAAGCAAATAATTACAAAACACTTAGGAAGTCAATTTCAATGCCGTAATCTTAATCTCATAAAGTCCTGACACCTCTTAAAACACTAAAAACATTCATTAACAGTCCATTAGCGCAAAGTATGTAACATTAAAACATCTTACATTAATCTTAAATACCATTAAAAAATAATAAACAAAATTCCAATAAAAAATACAAAAATAGCTTCTTTATATTTTAATTCTTCGTTAAGCCTTATTAATGTCAATACTAGTAGTAACCACACATTAAAATCTTCGGTCGATTGCGTGTTAATGAGTGTTCATAAATGGTTTAATTACGGCTCTTAATGCGGGTACGAGCGCATTATGTAGGTAGGCAGTGAAGTTTTATAGTGGTGTATCAATGTAATGTGGTATTTGACAATAGGAATAAATGATATTTTTATAATTTGCGTTTAAGACTTCGGTAAAGTGCTTTCTGAGGTTTACGCAAATGTTGGACATTACACGGGCAGACTTACTGCCCGTCACCATGATAAATAGAAAGGCGTTGAAACGTCAGGAACTAAATAAACCGCAATAATATCCTTTTAAAAAGTAGTTTTATTTCAACTTTTTAATTACTTCATTTGCATAATTTACTTCAATAATTAAATTCTAAAGCTAGATACAGTAATGTTTAGAGTTCGAAGTCATATTTTGTGAAAACGATTAGTTTATGACAAATACCAATACAAAAGTTAAGTAACTGGATTAGTGACTATTTGTAATTAAATACAAATAGTAAAAGGAAATAATTGAACCTCAGGCAGGACTTGAACCCGTGACTACGGGTTAAACGCACTAGTCGTTTCACGAACCAAGCTATAATGATCAATGAATGAAAAAAAAATCCTCTCTACTATTTTTATTTAATTACATATATTTGATTCGCATGCGTTACTGCGAAATAAATATAAAATATAATAGTAATTGAAACTGAAATCGCCAACTCGCAAGTGGCAATAGAAGCGGTTACAGCGCGCGGCATCTAACCTCAATATTTTCTAATTACAAAAACGACATTAGCTTTTAGTAAAACTTCAGTAATTGAGGAATGTTTGTCAGGGGATCCTAACTTAAGCATTACCACTATTTGTTTCACTTGTTCAGAGCAACTGTTTTACATAAACTTTGTACTCTTTCCTTATTAAATAAACATACGTGACTTTTAAAGCTTTATTTATAGCATTTTAGTCTGCAAAAAGATTGGAGATAGTCAAAAATTCGCATTTCGAATTCTCATACAATTATACCTAATTTAATGCTACTTTAAGCAAAATTATATTTGCAGAGAAAGAAACTAATAATAATAAGTAAGATGTTACAGTGTTGTCGATATATGATTTATATCTTACTGAAAAAAATGTGTTATACTGTATTTTCTTCTGATCAATGTTCGCTACATTTTACCACCACTATTGTAAGAAATTACAAGTCTGTTTTCGCACGTTTAGAGAGATATATCAAAACTTTTAGCCAGACTCCATTGTTATAGGTTATTGTGACCGATATCCGACAAGAGAGTCACAATAAATCAGCCTGATCCCGGTCACGGATCGTTAACAACGGTTGCACAGTATGCCCAGAAGTTTCATACATAAATGAACACTTAAATGTACGCTAGTGCTTAAGAGAACTTAGTAACGATACTAACGTTTGTTCCATATTCCCATCAGTTATCAAGCCAGGACCTGGTGGCGCGCCACCAGCTCGGCCAGGAGGAGATACCACCGCACCCCGGGTACCCACGCTCCGGGTACAACGTGCTGCCCTCTGGTGACGACATCATTCCCATCAGGGATGGAGGTGAGGATCTTATAAGGACTATATTAATTATAAATGGTTACAGGATTTAAAGTTTGGGGTTAAAATAAATGGTGCTAGAAAGATTTTACAATTGTTGATGTTAAAATTATTATTCGTATCATCTATCGCCATAACGTCATACACATTACAAATTTGACAGCACAAATGTCTGTCGCTGGGCCAATCCATATAATGGCAATCTTTCTTTATACCAAAGAAAGTCGGGTTAATTACTCTCACGGGTTACATTATTTATAATTCAAGAACGGCTGGACCAATTTTTACGATCTTTGGTTTGTTGGATTTTTCTCTGTCCCAAATAGCAGAATAACTGTCAAAATATCAAAAAAACGAAAAATGATGTGTCATGGGAACGGGCTCTAATTTATTACTTAAGTAAAACTGTGGGGCACAGCTAGTACTATTTAAAAACCACCAGTCAAGTGCGGATGTAACAAGTGTACAAAGTTCGTGAAAGCCATATTTTTACAATTAGCGAAAATCGTCAATGATCGTATACAAAGAGAATTCATTAAATGTTTACTTATTTCATGATAACAATAATAATAAAACTGGTTAACCTGATGTTACGACCGTAAAGATATGTTATATATTATACATTGCGGCAGGTCTGTACGATCGGGAGGAAGGCGCCGCCGCTCGAGAGGCTATGCAGATGAAACTCCGGAACATCTTCAAGCATTGGGTGAGTTGTATATTAAATATTATATAATCTATACTAATATTATAAAGCTGAAGAGTTTGTTTGTTTTTTTTGTTTGTTTGTTTGAACGCGCTAATCTCAGGAACTACTGGTTCGAATTGAAAAATCCTTTTTGTATTGGATAGTCAGTTTATTGAGGAAGGCTATAGGCTATATAATATCACGCTACGACCAATAGGAGCGGAGCATAAATGAAAAATGTTGCAAAAATGAAAAACCGTTGAAACTAAAACACGTGAACAAAGTCGCAAGGGACAGCTAGTTATATATATATATACATTCAAAGTCTATGATGTTGGTGGTGACCTCCTGAGTTTGTTTTGACATTTTTTCTCAGGGTAGTCAGGTAGATAATGTGAACTCCAGCGAGCTACAAAGAAAATTCATTTTAAAGTGATGCTTATATTCTACTTATCTAATAAATGATTTGATTTGACCACTATACCGTTCCACTTGGAATATTATACTCTTGTGTAATTTTTCAGTGCGTTTAGTTTAGTAGTAGATAATCCTGATCTCAGCCAGCCTCGGATCTTGAGAGGTTCAATAATGAAAATCCTAATGATCAAACCTGGCACTTTGCTTTCCTCGAAAAATACAATAATGTTTTTTTGTACGTAATAAATTTGTTTAAAACTTGTGCTGTTTTTAGTTCATTAAGGTTGTGAAAATGAGTATCTTGAAATCCACGTGGGAAATAGTGAAGTTTAGAACTTTTGATAAATTACAAGACTTTTTAAAGTAATTATAGTGTAATACGTTTAGAATAGGTAGCTCTCAAGAACATTATATGAATATTAATCTCTGTAAAGAACGAATAAAAATATCTTTATACAATTTATAACAATTAGACGACCTCCGTGGTCGAGTGGCGTACACATCGGTTTTCAAGGAGTCGCCAGCTCTGAGGTCCCGGGTTCGATCCCCGGTCGGGTCAATGTAGAAAAACCACTTTTCTACATTGTCTCGGGTCTGGGTGTTTGTGGTACCTTCGTTGTCTCTGAATTCCATAACACAAGTGCTTTAGCTACCTACTTTGGGTTCAGAGCAATGTATGTGATGTTGTCAACATTTATTTATTTAAATAATCATATTTTTATATTTGTTTCAGATGGAAAACTACAGGCGGTCACAGCAAAACCCCGATGACGGTTACTACGTTGAGAACTTGTAAATTATTCAATAATAATAAATTTGACACATTTATGACATTAACCAGTATCTAACAAAACTTTAAGTACCGATCCGAGATAAGCTCGATTTTCAAATAATAATATAAATAAATATCTATGTTAATAAATATATACTTACCTATTTATACCTTCACTTTTAAGGACAAACAAAAATACATAAATAAAAAAAAAACAAAAGAGAAAATACAGAAATAAAAAAATACTTATAGCATTTAATTGTAATTATTATGTGAAAATTAAGCTTAATTCAATTTATTATATTAAAAATCGTGTTATTATTTATGGTAGGTACATTATAAATATAATAAAAATTATCTTGTCAATTATAAATTTTCACAAAATATAAATATGTTATGAGATTATTCTATTTAATTATTTCTAACTGTTTCTTTGGAGGCTGGCCAACTTTATATTAATTTTATAAATGTGTAAATTAAACTTACAGTCATGTTTTAAGTTAAATATTTAACAAAATTTTGTTCCTGTTGTTGTACCTGATAATTGTTAATCCTTATTTAAAGTTTAAAATAACTGTTTGAATAACATAAGTTTACCATCGAGACAACGGATTATAGTTAAATACTTAATATGTAGTAGAAATTGACTGTCTCTATGAAATAAGAATGTTTTGTGTATTTATTAAATGGTTAGATACGTACAATTTGGTGGCATTGCTGTTTCTTTTATTTACCTTTCCTTTTTGTAAAAGATGGAGATAAACATTTTAAAAGCGTCACGCTTATAAATATTCATGGAAGAACTAGACCTAAGAGTATACAAATACAAGAATAGAGAGTGAGCATCGCTAGTAGCCCGTTGTGCCTTGCGTAAGCAAAGCTTTTTTGCTGTTAGTACTACGCTTGTTTACTGATTTAAGTGATTTTCTGTGCGACGATAAACGTTTATGCGAAAATATCGATGGTTTTGATGAATTATAAGGGTAATATTAGGTTTTGAGATAGTTTTAATAAAACAGCGTGCTTTGTTTTGACACCTACAGTTCATACTTATTAGGCACACTATAGTTTACTCTAAGAGGCAGACATATACTATAATATTTGACGGGCCTGTTGATCTAGTGGTTAGTGACCCTGACTGCTGAACCGGAGGTCGTGGGTTCGATTCCCACCCAGGACAAATCTTTGTGTGATGAGCATGATCATCAAATTTTGTTCTGTGTTTGGGTGTAATTTATCTATAATATGTATGTATTTAGAAATATATAAGTATGTTTATCAGTTGTCTGGTTGCCATAGCACAGGCTCTACCTAGTTTGGGATCAGATGACCGGGTGTGAGATGTCCCAAGATATTATATTATTATTATTAATACCTTTATCTTTACATAGTATAAAATATAGTCGCTCTAACTGGTAACCAATTTTTAAGTTTTGCAATCTATTCAATTATTTAATGCAGTTTTAAGCAATAGATAGAGTTATTCAAGATGACGTTTTTTATGTATAATACGTGCATATATTACAGAAAAGCTCAATTTAATTACATTGCAACTAATTTAAGTCACACTTCATCATCATCATCATCATTTCAGCCGATAGACGTCCACTGCTATCCCTATAGCATAGGCATAGGGCATAGGCCTCCCCCAAAGATCTCCACAAGGATCGGTCCTGCTCTACACGCCTCCAGCCAGTTCCCGCAGCCCGTAAAAGGTCATCACTCCACCTTGTAGGAGGCCTGTCCACACTTACATGATCTTTTTTTGTATTAATTCATTTATATTGGACAGAGATGTATCTAACGATATAATGTAAAGATCCTTGATATTACAAAATAAATTCGACTGCACGGAGAGCCCAGTAGTTTAAGTCACTACGTCAATTACCAAGCGCGCGACGAGCTGCGGGTTCGATCCCGGCTTGGGACAAGCATTTGTGTGATTCTCAAAATAATGCTTGTCCCAGACTTGCATGTGATCTGAATATTTGGAAAACCTTGAGGACATGACGCGACATGAGGATAAAATTCCTTAGTGCTGGAGCGATTTAAAAAAAAGAAAAAATATTGGTGATAATACCTTTTGCAATTAGCCTTAAAAACAAATTTAGCATTTTACGACTAACTCGGTGATCTATTGGTTTTAATTCTGTAAATGGCAATGTATCGGAACTTCACTAGCCGTTACTAAATATAGCAATCATTTTTGTGAATATGTACCTACGAAAACCTTTTCAAACCTCATTCACATTTTATGGCAGCCATTTACCTAATAATACCTTTACAAAAGAACTGAATGTTAAGAACAATGTAAAGAAAAACTCAATACTTTCATACATCTTACGATTATCAAGATAATAGGCCGTAATAGATTGGATTACATACAAAAGTGTATGAATACGTAGGGAGTTTAGCTAATGACCGTCATTCTTAACAAACAAAACAAGTAATTTATAAAAGTATTTAGTTAATCTTAACGTAGTTGTAATGGCGTAAGCGAAAGAGAATAACTGTTTTTTATATTATTAATTTAAAGAAATATAAGTATTATTTTTATGAGATATGTTATTATCTATACTAATATTATAAAGCTGAAGAGTTTGTTTGTTTGAACGCGCTAATCTCAGGAACTACTGGTTCGAATTGAAAAATTCTTTTTGTATTGGATAGTCCGTTTATTGAGGAAGGCTATAGGCTATATAACATCACGCTACGACCAATAGGAGCGGAGCATAAATGAAACATGTTGCAAAAATGAAAAACCGTTGAAACTAAAACACGCGAACAAAGTCGCGGGGGACAGCTAGTATATATATATATAGTAATCAAAGTTTAAGAGTGTAAAATACACGATGTTATGACGTCATGCGACATTCAAATCAATGTACCATCGTGATTCTTTAGTTACGTAAAGTAAGAAAAAATACGTGTCTAATATTTTGTAATAATAAGTATATCTGACGGAGATTAAAATAAATGTCATTGGCTAAAACCACGCCAGAGTTGTACATAAAACAACATCAATTCACCCACTTGAGAGCTACGCTACAGACACTCTCTTTTTCCGTCGCGGATAACAAATTAATACTATTATGATAAAAGTTAAACCCACAATGATAAAATATGGTAAACAATAACTTTTTCAATCAAAACAAAAAAGTTTATTAGCAGAAAATGTTCTATTATATTAGCAACAAGGTCCGTCTAATGCTAGTTTTGTGTAGTTGTGCTACTGTCCGGTATGAAATGGACATTCCCCATGGTGTCATAAAGACTAATTAGTGGGTTATGTAAAGACAAACAACTCTCGCCCATTTCATGGTGGTCAAACTGTGTCTTTTTGTTTTACCTTCTAAATACATTTTGCAAGAGTTTTTAACAGTGATGAGAAATATATAGAAATACTGAGGCATTAAACTGAGAAGCATGTCAGACCTCTAAAATAAAATCCTATATACCTACAGTATTTTACAGAGCAAAGGCCAAAGCTTCTGAAAGACTGCACCAAATTTGATTATTTTATTTTTTTTTGCGTTCAGACAGGTCAAGTTATGTATAAAAGAAAATTAGGTAGGGGCACAGCTAGTATAAAATAAAATGGGAAAACAAATTCAAAAAAACCTTACAAAAGAGATCAAACATTTTTTAAATGAGATCCTTCATACCTACAGTATAGGTACGGTTTTTTATTTATTAAAATGACTCCTGCACTAAGTACTAATCTTGTATCACAGGGGGATTCACAAACATTCAAATCACATGCAGAAACAACACCCAGACTTATTAGTATTTATGGGCCACACAAATTCTTGTCCCTTGCGGAGATGAACCCGCAGATTTCGGACACACTGGTAATAGGTGTGGTGACCTATACCACTCGGCTATCCGTTCGGTCATAGTGTGGGTTTAATTTATACTGCTAATGTGCTTAAAAATTTACTTAAACCTTTATAGAAAGCTTATTTAAATCCATTTAAAATAATCTCCATACATTAGACCTCTTGTTTGTTTAAAAACTTTTTAATGAGAATATAATTAAGAAAATTAAGGTAAGCTTTACTCAGTATAATTAACAAGTCGGTTTAAAAACTTTTTGATTTTCAAGTGTCAACGTGGGCTGATAATTTCAGGGACTGTATATTATAATAACAAACACGACGACATATTAAATTAATTTTGTGTTTTTCTGTCTTGAAAAGGAGATAGTGCTATCTGTTTGTATAGCTCTATCTCTTTTTATTACAAGATCAATATGGTTCTAATATGTTAAAATACTATGTTAAATTGTTTTATATGTGTATATTATTTTTCTGTCGTGGGTCAAATGGTAATTCATTTGAAATGAAATGACGACGGCTAGAGATTGCAGATGTAATCTCTATCCGTCGTCGGTATATGAAGTCGTATGAAAAAGGGCAAAGACGACGTATGGGTCGGATAAGTAAGTATATTCCAATTGTTTCCTACAAACAATTTATAAAATACGGTACAACAAAATAAAGGAGCCATGACAAGCTAATTAATATAGACAACAAGATATTAAAACATTTAACAATAATTACGTTAAAAACTTAAAACTTATGCAAAAGTTGTAGAATATAAATTAATGTTAGACAGTGTTTAAGTCAATACGATTATGGTCGTGTTTTAAAACTGGCTGTGAGTTCTGAGCTTGGCTTTTAGCTGTGCAAATAACTCTTGTAAACCTAGTTCACGAAACTTTGTGGAAAGAAAATCTATGAAGAAGAATTGAGTGAACTGTGTAGTATACTTAAGTAACTACATAAAAAAATAATAATAATGTCACGTCATGCCAGAAGGAAGTATCTTTTAATGTTGTTTTTTTTTTTTATAATGATCAATTTATTTTTTCTATATTAAGCAATGTTTTAACTTTCAGTCCCACAGTTGCAGAAATTTTTGATAATGTAATTTTATTGGACACAAAATCACCCAGAACGGTCCTAACTAGATAAAATTAATTAAAAAGAAATGAAATAAATTTACAGACAGTAAACTTATTATTATTATTAGGAGACATACCTACATGCGGGTATTGAACCAGTAGTCATAGGTTCGAGTCCTGCCTGAGATTTAAATTTTACTTACTATTATTTGTATATAATTACAAATATTCTCTGCAGGCGTTAATTCGTAATAAATAATAAAATAATAATATATTTAATAAAATATTAAATATTGATTAGATCACGACTCTTACTAAGCGATATTTGCAATAAGAATGACGATTATCCCACATTTCGATATGAACAGGGCTCAACATATCCCAATATTACTCATTCTGATTCATTTCAGACTATCCAATGACCGGAAAGAGCCGTATTTTGATGCTACAGACAATTGTACATACTCTTTTATTTTTTTGATTGGACCTACTGATTGGAAATAAAACCATAGCTAGAATTATTGACCTACGTGTAGATTACAAACTAGAGATAGATATTTTACATTACGCGTCATACAAATTAAACCATATTTCAATCGCCTGTAGAGAGAAATACAGATGGATTGATTATTCTTGTTAATCTGTCGTATGCCAGAAAACAATATTCCATGCCAGACACGGATTTCAATTTGGGACTGGTTTTAGGGAGTATTAAGTATTATATTGTATTGTATTTTATGTTTAAAAACATGTTATTTTTTTTGTATAAATTATAACAAAGCTTTGTTAGTTGTACTTATATTTTATTTTTATTCTTATTTATTTAGTTTTCTTTTATTTGGTATATTATAAATTCTCGAATTCGTCCTAACTATCTAATATTTGTACCGCTCTAATAGGCAAGACATAGCGTTTAATTACATGCTTATTATATTATAAATGTAACATCTTTGTACACCTATGTTCTATAAATAAAAGCATTTGATCTTGAATTTGTTTATTGAGCTCTATAGAGGAAAGTAGAGTGAAATTTTCTTTGCAGAGATTTGAGTGATGTTCATAGCTTTACGATAAATGTTTACATAATCTTGAAGGTTATGTTGTGGATTACTCTATTCATTGTAGAGATAAACTAAAATATAATAGAATTACAATTCCATATGAAGCTACAAGTTAAATGTAATGAAGTGAATATGTTAACAGTATTTAAACAATAGAAGGTTTCCATTTGAAATGTTTATCAAACCCACAGATAATGGCAAGATTTAGCCGTCTTTGTATTGTATAATTTATCGGACGATTTCTATACAATTGTTTTGAATTTCGAGGAAGAAAGTTCTGAAGATTCAAATTAGGTTATCTATCTATATATATTTTTTCTTTTAGTTTAATTAAAATTTATTAACAATTTTAAATATTTACAAACTTAACTTAACTATATGTACATACAAAATGAATAATAAAATAAACTAATCTAATTAAACATAAACCTAAAATATGGCATTAAAAAATTCGTCCACATCGCTGTCCACTGGGAGTGTTCCCAAAAGGCTGGCGGCATTACCACGTTGTATGGCAATGCTTATCCTCTGTCCAAGGTCTATATATTTTGATATTTTGACGACCGTCATGGTCGAGTGGCGTACACACCGGTTTTCGAGGTGCCGCCAGCTGTGAGGTCCCGGCTTCCGGCCGGGTCAATGTAGAAAACTTTTCTATATTGTCTCGTTTCGGGGTGTTTGTGGTACCTTCGTTGTCTCTGAATTCCATAACACAAGTGGTGGCACTTTTGGTACAGAGCAATGTATGTGATGTTGTCCACATTTATATATAAAAATTAATGTTTGTATGTTTGTCCTTCGCGAAACCAAAGATCGGATTGTGATGAAACATTGATAGGGAGTTCTGAGTGAAACCTAGAAGATTCCGAGCTAAAAAAAACTTATTACAAAAAGAAATCACATTTTTACATAACGTGGCATTGCAACGTCGAAACTCGCAATTTTCTCAGCTCATGGTGTTCTCTGGTTGTAGATAGTTCAATTTAAGAGATTTGGTTTTTACATAGACCTAAATGTGGGGGATAATAACTAAACCGTCATTACGCTAACACTGATGTAA
Source organism: Diachrysia chrysitis (assembly GCA_932294365.1). Taxonomy (NCBI): domain Eukaryota; kingdom Metazoa; phylum Arthropoda; class Insecta; order Lepidoptera; family Noctuidae; genus Diachrysia; species Diachrysia chrysitis. The sequence continues at coordinate 11,403,130 of OW028652.1, read as the reverse complement.
AAAAATGCGATTTAGAAGATATGTAGTTGCAATAAATATTTAAATAAAGGATTTTGCAACCATATTTTTTTTTCTTTTATGTATGTTTTAGAGATAACATAGAAAATACTTACAAAATGAATTTTATTAATGTCTAAAATTAAACATTCCTTAACCCTTCACTAGTGTTTTAAGAAATTGTACAAATTTATGTTGTTTTCTATGGAAAACTTTCCTTTACAATCACAAAATGTATGCGAATATGAATTCGTTTCGTAGAATAAGGACTAGGAATTTAAAAGGTGGAAGAGAAATGTGAACCTATGCTACTCAAAAGTAATATAAATTGATAGAGACGTTGACTAACTTTTTAGTTAGGTAATCTTGTCTTAAAGTATCAAACCCAAAATTGTAACAAGCAGTTGTGGATCACAAATGCTTGTCCCATGCGGAGATCGAACCCGTAGCGTCACGCGCTAAGTTTTAATTTTTGTACAACATAACGTACATTGCTCTGAACCCAAAGTACCTAACGCACTTGTGTTACAGAATCATAGACAACGCAGTTACCACAAACACCTAGACCCGACAGTATAGAAAAAGTGTTTTTTCCTACACTGTCGGTTCCGGGTCGTGTGTATGCCGCTCGTCCATGGAGGTCGTCATATATTTGTTTAAAAAGACAAAAATTCTTAATCACAAAAACCGTCGAAAGACACTTCCTTGTTTTGTTTAAACGTAGAGCTTCCACATTTATTTAATCCTTGGAGTTCCGCAGACGCATAAGTAATTAAAAGTTACCAATTACAACTGTCACCCACAAAGTAAGTACTTACCTACTGCTTGTTACTTTGTAAACAATAAAAATGGTTCTGATTCTATTAGACGGTTGTTTGTTTGAGTTGGTTACAAAAGTTTATATATACTTTCACGATTTTGACGCGATTTGTAAATTTTTAGATCAATTTTCTTTAAACATAATGTACCTACCAAGGATTATGAGATTTACTTATAATTTTTGTTATTTTTTATTATTTTGAGCGAGTTTTTTTTTCTACTATTAGTATTTAATTACTCTATTTTCACCTTTTTTTTTTTCAATAGCGTAGTTTATATAAATAAGAATAATAAAAAGTGTCTGCAAAGGTGATTTACAAGACACATTTGTACAAAGTCATACAATTTTTATCTAGACCTCCGTAAGATTTTCCAGACTAGAGCATCGTCTTCATTTTAATAAATGTCAAACATAGCTGTCAAATATTGTTAGCTGATAAAATATTCTCATGCCAAAGAGAAACTACAATTTATAAAAAGTTTGCTTTAAGTCAAGAAAAAATATGGTTTTAGGAAAAATTAATTATTATAAAATTTCTGAATTACCAATAAATAGCAGAAAATTGTTGATTAATTCACAAAATTTTATGTCTCAACTTTTTGAACTTAATAGATTAAAAAAAAAAACACAATTTTCCAAACATTAACAGACCTAAATTTTATGCCTTCAACATATAGTATCAAATATTTTTTATGAGTAGGTACCTACAATACGGAATATGAATAAATATGTCAATTAAAAACAAGATTTAAATTAATATTATTTTCAGTCAGTTTGCAAATTAATAAACAAGCTATACATACAAACTGTACTTCCAATATCTACTTACCTACTCATTTCGCGAACACAATAAAGCAAGGTTTCTTTAGAACTACCAAGAAATAGTTAAACCGTAGTTAAACGTGTTTAAGTCAGCTCCGAAACTAGAAAAGGCGTTTAATTATAAAGCGCAGTTTACGTGACCGAAATAGTGTTGGACGGAAATTATGTTTCTTGTTAAGGGCTTTACAGACAGAATATTAGGTATAATAGAAAACATGAATAAATCACCTTTTACATCGAATCCTATTTCAGTTCTAACCCATAACGTATTGATTAGTTTCTTATTTCAATAATTCAATAAAAAACAAAAAAAGTCGTAGACCGCAACATCGAGGGTTTTATGACATATCTAAACGCATGCCATTGGTCGGTGCAAAGATGACGTCACGGTTCGCGCTATAATACTGTGATAGTGATAATGTTCCCGTTGACAACGACTCTGACATTATTTTGACGTCAATATGCACACTGGGTGGCAGAGAAGATGGCGCCTGTTTCAAATGCTTTAATTCGTATTTGTGAATTATTATTTTGAAATTGTAAATTACATTTTATATTATAATTTTATATTTTCTAGTGTTAAGACGCTGAAATTCAACAATTAAGCTCATAAATAAAATCGTGCATATTCCTTATTAATATTTTTAATATCACGTCAATTAAAATTTACCCATCCTTCTGATAGTAATAATTTATTTTAATTAGACTGCACGGATAGCCGAATAGTACCTATAGATCACCACGCCAATTACCTGTGCGCGACGTGTTGCGGGTTCAATCCCCACATGGGTCAAACATTTACGTGATCGACAAATGGTTCTAAGACTGGATGTTTTTTGTGCGAACTTTTGAATTTTTGTGAAAACCCCGCGACACAAGGATAGCGCGGACTTTTATTTTTATTTTTAAACGTTTAAAAATAAAAATAATCAGTAGCAGTGTTTGTCTTTATAGACGGTTTTATGTAGTCATTTTTAATATTCTTTCATAATTATTATAAAAAAAAATACACCAAAACTGGTAAAATTCACTGCTAATGTTCTGAAAGACCTTTAGGTACGTGATTGTTTCACACGGGAATAAAATAATATGTTTTTCAATTTAATCACACTTAGCACTGTTCTATTTATCAAAGTTTCAGCGTGTTTTTAAAATATTAGCAGTTATTTAACAATTCTAGCTAGAAAGTAAAATATTTTATATGGTATACCCATGGGTATTTTAGTGTTAGCAGGATACTGTGAGTTAGACAGGGTCATTATGTGATGTACAGCTAAAGGTCAACCTAAATGTCACACAAAAGTTTTATTCTAACAACTGCAAATACATAGATATAGGTACCAAATATGTTGACAGTTTTCTACGCTGGGTTGGTAATAATAAATAACTTTGGACAAAATCACATAGACCAGAAACATTGCTCTGAACCCAAAGTAACTAAGTAGCTAAAGCACTTGTGTAATGGAATAAATGTAGAAAAGTGGTTTTCTACTGTGATTTTGTAACTTTACCGTTTTTTAAGCGGCTTTTTGAGGTTTATAATTTGTACGCTACTCGACCACGGATGACATCAAATTATTAGTTTATTCTATGGGTTTTAAACCGGGTTAGGAATAAGATAATTTAAAGATATTCAAAATTATTAATTATCTGACGACCTGCGTCGTCGAGTGGCGTACACACCGGTTTCCAAGTTGTCGCTAGATCTGAGGTCCCGGGTTCGATCCCCGGCTAGATCAATGTAGATAACCACTTTCTTACATTGTCGCGGATCTGGGTGTTTGTGGTACCTTCGTTGTCTCTGAATTCCATAACACAAGTTGTTTAGCTACTTACTTTGTTTTCAGAGCAATGTATGTGATGTTGTCCACATTAATTTGTTTAATTAAGATTAAAAATTTAAAACTTAATAATACTTCTTGCTGTACCTATTTGCGAGCGAGTCAACTATCGCGTTCAAACGCACATTATGTTCCTACGTCGGACGTTGCATCATTTTCCGGTATTTACGGGGACATGTAGCGCAGTTACCTCCTCAATAAGGAAATGAGCTCGCTAACGATACTACCTTCTTTAACGGTACGAATAACGATCGGGTTCTGTAGGAATTCGAGTTTATTACTGTAAAGGTACCTTGCTGTGTGGAGAACATGTGTTTGTATAATAACTTTCGTGGGGAGTATTCATAATTATTTAAAACAAAACGGTTTACTCTTCTCGGGATCGCCCGACTAGTTTAAGACTCAATAAGAGTCCCTAATCATGAGCTGACGCGGCGGCGGTGGTGCCGCGAGTCGTCAGTTTGACTCGCGACACCACCGCCGCAAAAATATACGTGAGTAAACCGTTTTGTTTTAAATAATTGAGAACACGTGTTTTTAATATTGAATGTCCTTTTTTTTATTTATCAAAAGTGTAATCATGTAGTATCATAGTTTATCGTCGCAACACTGTGTATGACCTTGTTAGATATACATGTAGTTACTGCTAGTAAATCTATAAATACATCTATACTAATCTATACTAATATTATAAAGAAGTAAAGTTTGTGTGTTTGTTAAATTGTAAGGGGTAATCTCGGGATCTACTGAACCGATTTTAAAAATTCTTTCACCAATAGAAAGCCACATTATTGCTGAGTGTCATAGGTTATATAAAAAACCGAAAAATAAAAAGGCTTTTACGTGGTAGTCCGTTTTGCAAAGTGAATCGGAGAAAAAACGGTCGAATGAAAGCGTTTCTTACGAACGCTGCCTTAACTATTAAATATATATTTTTGAGTTCTAGAAAAAAGATGTGGAGCTTGAAAATGCCTACAAAAAAATCAACGACAGCATATGTCTAACTTTTATATTTAAGTTACAAAAAGTAGTTTTTTTTAATATTAGTATAGATAATTTAATTTTTAATATTAATAAAATAATTTAAATCGTTAGGTCATATGTACTAAAAAAGGATTATTAACATTATGCCCAACGAAGTGGGCACGGGTCAGCTAGTATTATTATAAAACAAAGTCCCCAGCCTCGTCTGTCTGTCTGGCCGCGATAAACTCAAAAACTATAATACAGATTTTCATATGGTTTTCACCAAAGGACGGAGTGATTCAAGAGGAAGATTTGTGTGCAAAATTATTTGATATTTTGTAGTTAGTATCTTTATATATCAGCTGTATCTTGCAGGCTACTTTACGCAAAAACACTAAGGACGCTTCAATGTCGATCGCGGAAAACAGAAAAGAAGATTAGGAAAGGAAACATGATTAAACAAAAAAAATTTTTTTTTTTTTATTTTAATAGCAAAGTCATAAAATGACAAGTTAAATATCATTTTTAACCCCAAAATCATCGTATAAAAACTCAACATCTTTTCAATAAAAATCTGAGCATCGAGATTTGAACGGTCGTTTAGACGCGCAGAAATCAGACGACACATGAAAGATTCAATTTGTTCGAGTGGTTATGATGATTGAACGACTAATTTTTGGATGTGGCTATATATTATGTGTTTGTGTTTAAAATATTTTTTATAATATAGGTATGTAGGCATTGCCTTTAGATTTTTTAAATATATTTTTTTAAAATGGATCTAACTTTTTATTGGATAGGCTTATAATATAGCCTTTTGTTTTTTGAAGTGAAAACTTCTTTAGGCGCACATTGGTAATTTTTTGAGATGGAAAAAAGCAACTTAATTCGCGCCACTGTTACCGTTACCGACACCTTTGCATATAAGTATATGTACATATTATAAATGTTTAAATTTTCACTTTTGTCGGCACTCCCGGAGTGCCAGTTTTTTATTTTTTCTGAAAGAGAAACCCGCTTCCAAAATTACTGTAAATTTGGATTTGATGTTATCCTTTGTGTTGGTTAAACTGTCTCTTGATCAATATTTTTTTTTCGTGCTGTATAAATTTTATCAAAATTTACTCTGTGCTAACGGTTGAATTTGCAGTAAAGTTATATCTTTTTAAACAGTAAAAATAAAGGACAGTATTTTTTACAACTGATTAAATTTATAATAACGGTTTTTTTTTCTAACCATTTCCGTCCCACTGCAGGGTACAGGTGTCTACCCTGCTTCCATCTCTCTGTGGTTAGGGCTGTGCTGAACCAGTTTCTATCGAAAGAGTCCAGCTCGTCCTGCCATCTACATCTGGGCCTGGCGATGTCGCCAGTTGCGATGTGTAAACAGTTATTGTACATTGTTATAATGATAAGATGTATAAATTGGTCCTAGTTTACTTATGTAACTACTGAGTAGGCTGAAAAATCGATCATCAAGGTTAGGCGGCGACAGACATCCTAAAACCATAATGAGTACAAAAATCAGAGTTGTGCAGAAATATTCCCCGATAATGGCTAGCCTACATAAAAACCTGCATCCAAACTTAAATCACTTTATCTTCGTTGCCATGGTAACGGGTGCATGATGTGCTCTGCAATTCAAATCGCTCCGATGTATCGACACGACTCGATGAGTGTCTTGCGTCTATCGTTGTCGATAGCAGACTAGAGGTACACTCGTATCGATATCTCGCTTGAGATATGTAGGACGTGTCTCTATAAAAGGTTGGTGTTTTTTATTGAGCTCTTCATATTTTTTAAGGTTTAATTGGAGTGTTAGATAGCTTGCATTAAGATAAAAAAACCTGTTTTTGCTGTATGTGCAAAAATTTGTTTAAGTCTTTATATTATTTGAGTGCAATCTTATGAACCATTTTCAGTTGTACGTAAACGTTCAATTTTGTATGAGACAGTAGTGTCATCGTTTAAATTATTATAATAATAACTTTGAACAATTCACACACGGCATCACAAACTAGGTAGAGCTTGTATTATGGCAACCAGACAACTGATCAACATTTAGGTATTGATAAATTACATCCAGATACAAAACAAATGATCATGCTCATCACACAAGTTTTTATCCGGGGTGGGAATCGAACGAAATCGATCGAATCGATCACTAGCCACTAGACCAACAGGCCAGCCTAGTAATGATGAAGATTTTTGCACTATTCCGAAGTTCAATTTGCTTACTTTTATAATTAAAACAGCGCTGTTTACAAAAATCATCCCTTATTTTCTCCACAACACATTTTTCTAACTTTACAGACATAGTGTTTTTTATGTTTACGGAATTTTTCCCATGCAACCATGTATGCACCACTATATTTTGAATCTGACATGCAAACAGATACTTATAAATCTAAATCTCGGTGCGAGTTTACATCTTACGGTTCAGTCACACGATGTTTAAGCTCAAAAATTAACTATCTATTAACTGTTTTATGTATTTGAGGTAATTGATAATTAAGTTTTAATACCGATTTGACTATTAAGCTATCCGGTTACTAATTATTTATCTTTAGTTGTTAGTTTTCATAAGATAAGAAAAAGAAAAGATACGGTTTAAAAAATATCAAAAAGTGTATCTATACTAGTGTATCTATTTTACCTGGTTTATTATCAATTATTTTTAGTTATATTTTAATTCGATTGTCTAATAGCTATAAATTTTTTGACGCAATATTTTAGAGATTTTATTAGTTAAGTTTAGCTTTGTTTTAAGTGTATGTATATAGTTAAGTTTGTCAATATTTAAGATATAATTTGTTTCTGCCCTTTTTTTTAAAACTTCACTGACTTAGATAATCAAACCTAAGCCGACCCCAACATAGCTTGGAAGAAGGCTAAACAGAAGAAGAAAAATTTAGATATTCAAACATTTAACACAAAAAAAGTATTGGGATGTAACAATGGTATTTTCAAAATTGTTTTTAACAATTCCTGCCCGTTTTTCTTCACTTCACAAATCTTGGACTCCGGTATTTGTAAGAAAACACTCAGAGTTGTTTACCATCAATTAATGGTAGGTACTTTGTAGGAACAAGGGTGTTTACTACTATTTGTCCCGTTATACAGGGTGACTGGTTATACGGCAGCTGTATTTAAGGAATTTTTGTATTCGATTCTCGTACTTATTATTTTTAACTAATTAGGTATTTAACTACTATCGAATTATTTATTTATTACAAATATTTCTATTAATAGTATTAAATGAAAGCAGAACTGCGAAAAAATATAAAAAATATATACACGAATACAAAGGTTATAAGCTTTTAGAGTTAGTAGGTGACGCATGTTCTATCTCTTTTTCGCAAAACGACGCCTTGTACGGGGCAGCCCTAGATTAGTATAGAGAAAATAATAGTGACGTCACATTTTGCTATAGCTCTCTCTGTCAGTCTAATTAGAAATATTAGAATGCTTGTAACTTGTTCAATATGAAAGTAATTAATCTGCCGTTTTTACAACTCGACGTAGTTCGTCATTGATTTTTCAAAAGGGAATAAAAAAATCTTGTCAAATACCCAAATGTCAATAGAATGCCATAGGTACCATTTTCATCAAGATTTTCAAGAATTTCAAGAGTTTATTCGATTATAATCAAGTTATACTTTATATTTTCTACTACCTAGTTCGTTAAGTGTCTTTCTGCGGAACACCCCCGTTAGCAACCATTTTGAAGTAATGTGAAAACCTCATATTTATGAATGTCCAGTCTTTGTCCACCAACATAGAAAAATCACCACTTTGTACATTTGACATGCAGTGTCTCGCGTGAATGAAAGATAAATTGAATTCTGTTGATAAATAACACACTATTCATTATATAAGAACCTAGATACAAAGGCTTGCTTTACAATATAAATAGTTTTTTCTCACAGATACGCCTGCCTGAGTTGAGAATCGCGTATCTTAGGGAAAAAAACATACCTAATAATCTATAATAATAATAATAATAATATATACCCCTCGGGGCAAGCCGTTACCTCATCATGAGAATAACGCAATACCTGAGGGCATATTAACTTGCTTTTCCCAACTTTGAGATATAAATAAAAAATGTATCTTAAGGTCTATGTAGGAGCATACATCCGCAGGGCAGCTTGTGGCGAGCTGTTTGTGAGTAGCGACACAACGGACCTGAGTGCCCCAGGGAGTCACTTCTTAGGAGGGCTCTCAGCTCTTTCTTGCCTTAACTGGCTGGCTAGAGAGGGGTCGCTAGAGCTACATGCTCGGGGGTGGAAGTGTCTAATGGCGTAATAGCGAGGAAACCCGCTCCGGGTCCGCTACTGTGACCCGCGATGGCGAAATCGGGGCCGCACCGCTCGACACCCCTAGCCGCTCGCACTGGTGTTGCCTCCTGCTGCCTATCGTGGCGGTTATGTTGGGGGGCCCATCTGGTGAGCTGGCGAGTCACCACCTGCCTATTTGATTGCATTTACATGTGTTAGAAGGCAGGTGCCATAGTTTTCCGATTTAGTTCTAATAACCAATCCACTAACATTTACCTACACATAGCCTAAATTTTTACTTTCCATTCATAATTTACAATAGCTCTGTATCTATTTTGGACCATTCATGTCTGTTCTTCCATAGAGCAGAGGTGGATGGGCCCTAGTAGATGCCCCATCCCAGTTTAGAGTAAAGTTCTCAACAAGGCCACTGCGTGTTGGACCTGTGTCCCCACGTAAGCCTTTCAAAGGACCGGGTATTCTTAATACTGAGGATAGCCCGTGAAAAAAGAGAGATACAAATAATAATATAATAATATCTTGGGACATCTCACACACGGTCATCTGACCCCAAACTAGGCAGAGCCTGTGCTATGGCAATCAGACAACTGATAAACATACTTATATATTTCTAAATACATACATATTATAGATAAATTACACCCAGACACAGAACAAATGATCGTGCTCATCACACAAAGATTCGTCCTGGGTGGGAATCGAACCCACGACCTCCGGTTTAGCAGTCAGGGTCACTAACCACTAGACCAACAGGCCCGTCAAATCTAAATTCGCTCATTATGCACTTGCATTAAAATTTATTCTTACACAAAAAAAAATGATAACTTTACAATGAATAAAATAAATATTGTATTTCTTTCTATTAAGTACTGAACAATCACAAATACTGAAGATAGTACTGAAGTATCAATTTAAGAAATAAAATTAGAATATGTCCCAAATTAATTTTAATTTTTAACTTTTTCTAAAGATCTAAAATATATCTACCAGTATTCCTCAAATCTTTTAATGTTATTTTTTAGGTACCTACAGATAATGTCTACGGCTTCAGTAACTTTGAAATAAAGTTTTGTTTCATCTAAATGTTGCCTCTACATTTAGATGAAACAAAACTACGTGATAAAAACAGATTGATATAGATGCAACAGCTTTGCAAATAAGTGAACGATCGGCGTTATTTTAAAAAGCTCACTTACCTCTGATTGTGTGGTATAAACAAAAAGAGAAGTAAGTTAATAATAAATTAAAAAATAAGAAAACCAAGCAATAAACTAAAAAGTAAGGAAAGTTTTTGTTACCGTTAATTGTCGGTCTGCTGGAATGGCAAATAACGATTTCAACTTGTTTTTTTTTAGGTCATTTTTTTGGCAGTCGGGTTTTCAAACTATTTTAATTATTTTATTTTTTACATTGACAAGTTTTAGATACAATTATATAGTTTCAGAATGTGCTCATCAAGACCTTAAATTTGATACTATATTTTAATAATTGAAGTATAATACTCATACAGCTTAAACAAGTTACCATCCGTTTTTTTGCTTTGCCGCAGTCGGGTAAAAACAATACCTCTGTTCAAACGGTTTATTTTTAGCTATACCTAATATTTTTCTGATTAGCTGTTAGTCTATTGATTGATAAGAAGTGAATCTGTAGTTAAATGATGTCTAAGCTACGTTTAAGATTAAACCTCGCACCTTTATATTTTGTCTGCGGTTACTATATACATACTAATATTGTTAAATAATCCGACAATTACTGTCACACGAGTTGTTAGTACTATCTTTATATTACTAGCTGCCCGCCTTGTCTTCGCCTGGCAGGCCTATCAACTTTGAAAAAAAAAGGAATGCATACTGACACCGCTGTTTTAATTCATGACCTGAATTAGCGCGACTTTAACAAAATAGATACTTATTTCAGACTGTAATCAAAATATTTGCTAAAATCGTTTGGTAGATTCAGTGGAACATCGTGAAATACACCCACCAATAAGTATACAAAAAATTTGATAAACCTACTTATTACTCGTGTATCTACGCTACCTCTTACGACTTGTACCATACCTTGATGGTAGTTTGAGGCAGTTACAATAGTTTGAGGGTAGGCACAATTACACTAACAATTATCCCTATGAAGATAAACCTGCGATGCTTTTAGCAAACCCGTGGCTATCTGTCCGTCTAAAAGAGTTCAAAGCTATTGTCATAATGGGCTTTAGTAACGACTATAATTACTTTTTGAGTAAAAAGAACAAACTAATGTAATAGTGCTATTTAAGTGGAAATGTTCTGTATTTTAATATATTTAAACAAATTTGATGGTAGGTGGTCCTGTAAGAATAGATGTTGTTTTTAATTTAAGAGTGCTGGATAAAATATATAATTGTATTTTTTTAGATAGTTATGGTATGTATATCCTTTCACTGGCCAGTAGGTCTAGTGGTTAGTGGCCCTGACTGCTAAATCGGAGGTCGTGAATTCGATCTCTACCCAGATCAAATCTTTGTGTGATGAACTTGATCATTTGTTCCGTGTCTGGGTGTAATTTATCTATAACTAGCTGTCCCCCGCGACTTTGTTCGCGTGTTTTAGTTTCAACTGTTTTTTATTTTTACAACATTTTTCATTTATGCTCCGCTCCTATTGGTCGTAGCGTGATGTTATATAGCCTATAGCTTTCCTCAATAAACGGACTATCCAATACAAAAAGAATTTTTCAATTCGAACCAGTAGTTCCTGAGATTAGCGCGTTCAAACAAACAAACAAACAAACTCTTCAGCTTTATAATATTAGTATATATTTGTATGTATTTAAAAATATTATGTAAGTATGTTTATCAATTGTCTGGTTGCCATAATACAGGGTCTGACTATTGTCGGATCAGATGGCCGTGTGTTTATTGTCCCAAGATATCTATACTTAATATTATAAAGCTGAAGAGTTTGTTTGTTTGTTTGTTTGTTTAAACGCGCTAATCTCAAGAACTACTGGCTCGAATTGAAAAAATCTTTTTGTATTGGATAGTCCGTTTATTAAGGAAGGCTATAGGCTATATAACATCACGCTACAACCAATAGGAGCGGAGCATAAATGAAAAATGTTGCAAAAATGAAAACCGTTGAAACTAAAACACGCGAACAAAGTCGCGGGGGACAGCTAGTTATAAATATTAAAACTAATTAGAGGATGTTATCAAGCTCTTCTTTACAAGCTTCTATTGAATCAAATAATAGAAAAGGCTACCTTTTTTAATTGTTGTTATCAGTACTTTAAAAATAAAACAAACTTTCTAAGATGAATCTGCCTTATATTAATACAGTTTCATTTTATATAATAACACCAACAATAATGAACAGGTTGTGTCTACTTACATTACAAATAGATAGGTTTATACATACGTTCAAAGATCTTGTTAAAGCCTTACATATTTGTTTATAAGACTTTATTGACTTTCAAGTTAACTAAAAAATAATAATACAGTAATTAATGTAATAAATTGTTACAGTATATAATAAAATGATAATTATACAATAATAATATATTTACTGTACATTAAAATTATTTATTAATATTTAAATAATTATTTATAATTTTTGTTATAATGTAATTTAAACTTTATTATTCAATCTTTTTAAGAGGTTCGATTCCAAATCTTATGGTTGTTCAATAAATACATTAATTGTGAATGGTTTTATTATGGAATATTAATAAAGTTATTTCTTTTTTAAGATTTACTTAAATATTTATAGCCATACAGTTGTAAATAAAATACATGCCGAACGAAAGTAGACTCTTATACCTTTAATAAATGGCACATTTTATCTTAAACACTATTCTATATCTATTTGCCAATTGCAACCCAGCCTTACAATTGACATGTTTACAAAAACTTATATAGAGTATTAATTAAATTAAATGGAACAAACAAATGGATTGTTTAAGAAAATAAATGTTGAAAATCTTAACGTCAGTCAATCTTTGGTATACATAGTTTTATTTACTTCTCTTCAGGTGATTCTCTCTGGAAAAGAAAAAAAAAATATATTTTTTTTGTTTGTCACTTCAGCTTTACAGTTAAATTTTCAGTCTTGTTTTGTAAGCAAAAAATATTGACGTAACGTACGATAAGTAACTGGTTTTGCAATAATAGTGTGATCGGGACAGCATAGCTATTGAAATGGTTTTATATTTTCAAGTTTTTACATGTTATATACGTATAAATCTAAAAATAATCCGACTTTAGAGTATTTTACTAAAAAGTCCTAGTCCTCTCAAAATAGTGGTCTAGGCATCTTGTTTCTAGCGAATAATTACGTAAGGTGTAAAAAATTGTTTTCCGCTGAATTAATAAGTACTGCCCTATTTTCATTTTAAGGTCTTTAAAACCGTGGGTTGTTAATGAGAATTTCTTTATAGAGAAACGCAATAATTAACCTGGAGTTTATTAATTAGTAATAATCTCCGTTGTTTCCTTATTGTACCTTTTTATTAAAAATAAATCCCAAACTCATGCATTTTATTAGATACAGTTATTCGCATTTTACAAAAAAATATCTAGTGCTTTACTTACCAGATCAATAAGACCCTACTATTTACCTACGTACTTCAGAATGTACCTACATATAACAGTTGGAATTGGATGATTTTCATTTACCCAGTAGGTAGCAATTTTTATGCGAATTAAATTATGTTGGTATATTTTTTTAATTTGTTTAAATATATTGATATCTTGTCCGTACAATAGCATAACTAAAAAAGCCATCGTAAAATTCGCAGCTTACCATGAGCTGCCAGATTTTCATCTTAGATATTATGTCTTCATCCAACATCGGCTTTGCTTCCATATTCCTGCTGAGCGGTAGCTCCACTGGACCATCATCGTTGTCAATACTGGAAATATAAGCAGAATATTTAAACAAAATATAATTGATTTAAAAAAGAAATTAAACTTAATTAGGTTTTAAAACGTTTAAACTGAGTATAACAATTTTCGTTTTTTGCTATAATCGGTCAAAATAAATTCGTGCAGCCAAATTTAAGATATGTATTTGAAAATTACTCCTGGTAGAGCTCACAAAGCTACAAGTAACGCCATCTGTTGTCAGTTTTTAGTAAGTACTCACATCAGTTTGTTGTTCGCGGGCGAGTCGTCTGGCATGTTCAACTGATAGATGGCGTTAATGTCGTCGTTCTTCGCAGTCAGTTTGGCGCGATTCTGGAATTTTACGTAATTGAAATGTAGATGGCACTGTTTTACGAAAATCTGCATTTATTGAAGTTTGTTTATAAGGTATGCACCATCATTTTCATACATATAGGTAGATGTTTTTGATTGTATAGTCCCATGGTACTATTGAGTTTTTTTTCCTCAATAGTGCCATTGGCTTTTATAATGGAACTAGTGAGATTAATCTTAGTAAGAGTCGTCTCACTAGTTTCACTGCAATTTTTCCATGGGTCTAGTGAGATTTTGTTTGTTATTTTTTCCCTTGGTGCACTGGTAAGATGTTTTTATCTGTAGTTCAAACGACCAAAAAACATCCATCTCTTTTCTTCTCGCTAGATGTGACAAAGCAAACAACTAAAACAAGCCTAAGTAAGTTACACTAACCATTTCAGCATTAGCGGCAATGCGTTGCAGGAGTCTGGTGATGTACCAGTCTGGGGCGGACGCAGGGGGCTTGCCTGATCTCTTGCCGTGAGCTGGAATATAGAAAAAGTAGACGTAATAAACATTGAATTTGTGACGAACATAATCTGATAACTAATATGGTTAAAATAGCTACAGAGTTTAACCAAGTAAAATATACAACTTATAGGTAGAGCATTTCCTGACCCGCAGAATCGAGAAAAAACTTTCTTAATCAATAGTAGGCTGAAGAGGCCTATACCAGAATTTATTGTGGGTAATTTGGAAAACTTAATGCATATTATATATATATATATTATGTTGCCTGATAAAATATGGCGTGTCAGTACCACAGAACATTGAATTTCTTTCTTCATCTTTAACTTTTATACCAGAGATATCGAACAAATCAGTAAACATTATTTTAAGGGCCTGTGCATATTTCATAGACGGGCTTCGATGAACCTCTGATATCTAATCACATATAGGTACAATCCTAATTTTAGAACAACCACTTTTATTACTATACTATATTCCAATTAATTTTCATTTATAGCTCAAAAGGTATGAACATGTTTAGATGAACATAACACGTTCGTTCAATCCACTAACATCCTGTTTATTGTAAGAACTTTCTAGCGGATGTCATGGTGTTTCGGATTGTGGTTAAGAAACACTACATTGAGAAACTTGTCTTGTTACAATACGTGAACTATTAACCCCCCCGTCCCTAGATCAAGCTGGCCCGAGCCGGCCAAACTAGCAATAAAAATATGCCCTGAAATAATTAACACTTAGATCCAGCCCTCCCTTGCTGTTTTTGCCTAATTAAGATTGTTAGCAACGCACTAAGTCGAGGTCCGAACCCCACAGGGGGTGCCCTTAGTGAACGTTGCTGACGTAGTTAGTTTTTCTATTGCTCTGGCTGGAGGCCTTTAAGGTTCTCGCCAAAAGTCCGGTGAAGCAGTCAAAGCCTGCGCTCAGGCAAACTGCGTAAACCTCTTCCAAAAAAGAAAAAAAACGTGAACTACTAAAATTAATAATGTTGAAGATAAGAAAATAAATATCTATGTGCGTAATTATTTTTGTTACCTACATATGCGTCAAAATAAAAACTGCTGAAGCCATTGCTTGACTTATCGCCTTAACACAAATGTCTTTCTTTTCTTAATCCATTAAAGAAACCAGGAAAATGATTAAGAAGATCAAATATCCAGCTCTTTATTTAATCTTTAGCATGTAGCAACCTAATTAATACTATCTACCAACCTACATAATTAATCGTACTTTTTGTAGCGTAGTAAAGAAAAAAAAGTGATTCTGCCAAGGAAAAGCACTCCGATGGTTTTAGCCTGTACGATTCCGGCACGCCCCCCTGCATTCCATAGGGCGGAGAAAGGACGAGGATTTCCACCATGTCAAAAAAAGTCGTTAATTTGAAGTGAAATTTTCTACAAAATATACCTTACTTTTATGTTCTTAATTATACGTACTTAAATTACAGTACAATAACAAAGTTACAGTTTGAAATTTTATGCTCAATGGCGAGCTTAACTCAAATCTGACTATAATATATACTTACGATAATTTCCCTATATCGAGTGTTTAACAAATGTATGCTATCTGAACAATGTGCATTGAGAAGCTAGATTATCCACGAGTAAGTCATTCCGATCATTGATTGACACAATATGATGTATTCACACTTTAGAGTATAGGTGCATAGATAAGCATAGAGTGCGCATCGCTAGTAGCCCGTTGTGCCAAACGTAAGCAAATTTTTTGCTGTAAGTACTACGCTCGTTTACTGTTTGAACCTAATAATTTAAGTGACGACAGACTTTAGTTTTAATAAAACGGCGCGCTCTGTTTTGACACGAATTTTATGATTTTAATTGTTTATACTGGTGCTCACAGTTCATAATCTGTTAGGAATTCTATTATTTTTTTTAAACTAACTTTTAAAAACAGAAATTTTCTGCAAATTACATCTAATTTTTCTGCTATTTCATGCATCTTCTAGTTTATTAGATTTTTTTAAGTAACTGACTGCTAGTATTAGGCGAACTACACTTCCATTGAGCGAGTCATTGGGGTCGTTGACACATACTAATATTAATGTACTAGAAAGCATAACACTTGTAGGTAAACCCATCGTTAAGTATAGGTCTTCCGCTTCACTGCCTTACTTTGAAATCGCATTATTGTATTAGAAATACATGCGCTTTGAGAAATTAATACCTTCACAATACTATTGAAAAACGTTCGTAGGGACTCTTTTTGCGTTTCCTTTGCCTAACTTGTCAAGTAAATAAGTTGTATTAGTAAAAGTCACAAACATTGACCGTCCTGCTAAAAAAAATTGCTACTTATTTTAATTATTTGTTACTCATTAATGCTTGCGGAGCCAATATTTGTAACTAAATACAAATAGTAGAAAGAACCACTTAAACCTCAGGCAGGACTTGAACCTGCGACTACTGGCGCATCAGCGCCAGTAGTCTATTTGTATTTAATTACAAACATTGCTAAGGCAAAGCTTTTCATTATAATTATTTATGTTAGCATGTCTCATTCCATATTACATTTAAATGTACTAGTATACATTTAGATGCCATACTCGTTCGTTAGGTTTAGTTAAAAATATATATTCACGATTTTTTTTTAAATTCCGACATTTTTTATTTTAAAACACCTATCTAATAAAACACGGGTTTTCGAATCTAATGATACTATTAATTGAGCAGTCGAATCCCAAAAAAATAATAGCCATTTAGAAGAAACGAGGTAATTAAAAAAAAATACAAACATATCCCTTCAATGGCAGTCGGGTAAATAATATAATAATAGATAAGCATAATGCTTTTTTTATTTGCTGGTATTAAGAATTTAATTCTAAAATTTCATTCCTTTGTTTGTAACGAGGGAATAAAAATGTTAGAATAAATAAATAGCTAGTAGCTATGATTTAAAGCAGAGACATTGTTATTAGTAACAATATTGAATGATAATTATCTTTATTTTTCCTCACGTAATACAAAATGTGATTAATAAACATTACAATCGTTCATTTAACTTTAAATATAATTAATATTCTATACAAACATATTCATTTATTTAGTATTTAAAATTCAAACCTTAGATATTCAATACATTGTATCCCAGAAATTAATATTCATCCCCTAAACTCATGTTTCCGAAATATATACAAATATAGCCCTTTTAAGGGTTAAGCACATTTCATATTTTTCATTAAAATTATAAAAATATTTTTTTACACTTGTTTTCACAATGGTTGAAAAGCAAATACGTAGATATTACGTACATATAAATGACTATTATATGCTTAAATGTGACTATTATTGTTTGTCTAGAACACTTCCATCGTATTATTTTGTATAGCTTCTGATTCCTATGACTATAAATAAAATTACAAGTGTCTTAAAAAGACGAATTAACGAAAAATATTTTCATTTATTTTTTAGGATCTAACAAAGAATACACCTTACAAGCAATTACAGAACAGATAACAAGCAATAACAAAATCCAGTTTAACAGTTTCCTGTGCTTCCTTAATTACAGGAGAATATAAAAATGATTTTCTTTATTTTTTTTTGCTCCATCGTATCGAATAACGAAATGTATCTAGTCTTTAACGTAAATTGCGTGTACTGATCATCCTCATTACAACGTTATGTCGGATTAAAACGCCAGGTGACACGTGTTACAGTTTTAATATAACGCGTTATGAGACACAATGTTTACTAACTTTTGAAGGTTTTTGGTTAAGTCATTGTAAGAGTAGATTTAGTTATAATATCACAAGTTTTACTTCATTCTTAACCTTCCAAATCTATCTATTAATTACCGTTTATTGTTTTTTTACTTCATGTACGTTGTCGTTTTTCTTTTGTTTTTTATTTTTGTTTGTTGTTGTTTATTTGTAGTTAATATAAAAAAGTTTCTGTAGACATGTTTTAGACTTTCGTACACTTTATATGACCTAATGCATACTGAGGCAGACGGCATCGCAACGCAAAACCTCGGAAGTGATATAGGCACATTATTGTTTTGCGTTGAGGAGCGGTGCGGCCCGTCGCACAGGCATACATTTTTGGATTTCTATACTTTGGTTATACTTTACTTTGTTTAAAGTTAAAAGAATAATAGTAAAATAAAAACAAATGAAAAAGAAAGAAGTGGAGTCTACTAACACAGTTTTAGAATAAAAGCTCAAAATTCAACTTTAAAAACTAACTAAGTAGTTCGTAAAATAAAATGATTAAACTTGAGAAATCATACAAATATATTTATTTTTATTTTATCAAAACAATAAACAAATCCTAATAATGGGACCTCTAATGTGCTTCTCAAAACTTATAACAGCCTAAAACCGTACAGCTAAAATATTTCTCACGAAACCGCTGTTTCGTGAGAAATATTTTAGCGCTTAAACTCGTCACCCGCCATATCCCACGGTTAAGATACGGTAAAATTTTCACAAGTACCAATAAATGGTAATAATGTCCACTATAATTTGGGAATGTATAATAATGACAGCAGATATCAGCCGCCGGATTAAAACAGAACCAATATTCACGTGGTATCTCGAGTTATAAAATGCCGGCGCCTATAATGTTACTTGATGGAGATGGCATGGCTGTTTGGGATTTTCCAGTCTAAATTCCAGTATATTACGTCATTATATAGTCGAAGTTTTAAGTAACAGAGACAAGAATGGCATAATGAAATGAAGCTCTACTACCACAACTAAGGGCGGATTTTGTCTATGCAAGATAATTTTAAAATTTTGACAGTTCTTTCATACAAAATCTGTTAGACGTCAATTTAATTCACGAATAATAAATTTTGTCGTTAGATAATCCGCTAAGTGATACTAGGCTGAATGATAATAGGTAAGTACATAATCTACAGACGGAACGAGTTACAAAAAAAGTCAAAGGCTTAAAAAAATATTTAAAACTAGTGCATGTAAAATAAAAGTGACAAAATTAGTTAATATATACCTAAGTTTACTACTTAAAAAAATATGAGAGTGGCTTCTGGCTAGGTGAGAGGCGTGTGAGCCGTACGATTTGACCAATAATAAAGGTTAAGCCGCGACCGCCCCGATTGGTCCTTGGATGGGTGACCATTTGTAAACATACCAAGACCCCTCCATGCGTCGAAAAGCACGTTAAGCCTTTGGTCCCGACTCATACGTTGATCTTTGACAGTCATTAAGTCATTACAATTCTGACAACCAGTATTACTTTGGGAAACTGTGTTACCCAGTAAAATGGGTTGTGGAGGTCAGATAGGCAGTCGCTCCATGTAAAACACGGTTTTCAGCTGAATTCGGTAAGACTGGAAGCCGACCCCAACATTGCTTGAGAAAAGGCTAGGAAGAAAACACGAAAGACTACTTTAAAAAAATACCTCAAATATAATATAAAATGAAATAAAAAGTATTTATTGTACCTACTAAAGAATGTTAATGGAGAGTTCAACATTATTTTAGAAACAAATCAAATGAAACTTACCTCCCCAACACGAATGTCCGTAACTTAGGCACGAACCTGAAATCAAACAATTTAAGAAGTTATATTAGTGTGTAGAAAATTAAAATAGTGGGTTTGTTGAGTTTTAAAACAATAAGATTTAAAGTTATGCTTATTTACATCTATAAAGTTGAATATTTTGAGTCTGTAATAGAATTTTCTTATTTTTATATTCTTCGATAACATTAAAACACTAGAATGGTCAACAGTTTACGTTTCAGTTAATGATACATAGGCTCTTAAAAGCGTACAGACGACTGCATTTACCTCTGCTATTGGCAACATGCCGCTCGTGTGTGAGAGCTCTTACCTTTATAGTAACAGAAATTTAAAATCTGAGACCCGCTGGTATATGTCAAAATGTTGTTAAGCACTAATGAATAGTACTAAAGATAGGATAAGCATGTAAGTAAAACCGATAGCTATCATTGAAAACTTCCTAATTGGGAGGTTTTTGAGTCCTCAAAATGCGAACGCTAATAACATAATTATGTGCCTAATTGTTATATATAACATCACTGGTTTTAATATTTTACGTATGCAAAAAAAAAAGGTTTTCCTGAGATGCTTTTTCCGGTAGGTATATTAGGTGCCATTGCAGTATGAATAGTGTAATTCAGGCACTGGAGATAAAACTAGCATATTTTTCTACTAAAGCTCTGTTTAAAAGTACATTATAGTATATACAAAAAAAAAACATACTCCTTTTTGGAAGTCAGTTTAAAAGTAAGCAAATCCCAGTATAGCAGTCATTTGAATGAGTAAAGAAACTTTTTAATATAATGATGTATCAGTTCTAAGTTGTTAAACAATTTTAGTCTTTATTGTGCATGTGTTTTGTAATATGATTGTATCGTTGTCATAACATCACTATGACGTGATGTGACGAACCTCCATCGATGCATTAACAGAGAGTGTCTTAGTAATGCGATTATTACGGCGCTGAGTTGTCCAATAAGTGTACTAGCGGCCCATAACATTGGTAGATTTAGGTCAGACTTAAGTACATAGTCTGTAGACTATGTACATAAGTCTCGAGTAGATAAATAAGGGCTTTATAATTATGTCCAAAATACCAGTACTTAAAGCCTTAATCCATCGATATGACTTAAATATGTGCAAAAATCGTCATATTTAAACAAAAAATAAAAACTCCGTATATGCGAACTGTACCTAATATTATTTGCTGTAACTTTTGTAATGAGATTTAACTAGCTTGCATAACCTAGGGTAAAATTATGGTAAATATATGTCAATAGTGAAAAACTAGTAGGTAATTATTTAAAATAAAACGGTGTACTCACTTATATTCTCGGGATCGCCCGACTAGTTTCAGACTCAATAGGAGTCCCTAATCTAACTAGTAGGTACCTATGTCTCACAGCTCTTCTATAGTAAATTGTATTATCTCAGTCACTTTGACGTCTGTCTAAAAGTAAAAACTACGCAATTCCTATTACTTATTAAGATACAAGGAATCCTAGTGTAGGGTATAGGGCTCCTCAACATATAAAAAAATAGTAATTTCTGGCACAATAAAGATATTTTAATTTTATTTATTTATAAATAAGTATTATTTGCCAGTAGAATTCTCAATATTGTTTTCTCATACTGTCTTGAAACAAGATAAACAGCAGCTGCATGTGTACTTAGCAAAGTATTGAGTTCCTTTTGATGGCAATTGTGAATTGACTTCGTCGTGTCACGTATTTCATGCTTTTAAGTAAAGTTCTACTAAGTTTTTTTCTAAGCGTTTTAAGAAAATGACATTTTATAAAACCTCACTAAAATGCTTTCATGACGAGAGCGTTACGGGAAGTGTAATCGGGCGAGGCGAACGGAAGTTGGGAGATATTGAAGATAGAAAGAGAGAGAGAGAGAGAGCAAAATTTATTATGCCGGTTACTGTTAATCTGTAGGTAAATAATGTACCTTTAAAGTTCTGGCTTTAACTTCAAGTATTTACATCGACAATCTATCAAGCATTTCCCACGTAGCTTTTCAGTGCAAATTGTACTGAACAAAACCGAACGCACATAAAGTAAATTTCAAGCAAATTAGATTTAAACACTGGCATGTATTATTGGGAAGTACAATCCAATCGGATGTTAGGATTGGAGATAAATCTGTAGATGCATAAAGATTTCCCCGAGGCCCTATAACAAGAGTTTGCTTTGAAAGGTTCATTTTATTTGATTTCATAAATATGGAATGTTTTCTATCTTAAAATAGGCATGATGATAGGGTATGTTTTTTTTTAGTCAATAAAATAAAAAAAAAATGACACTTATTTTTACTTTTACCAAATCGATAAAAAATGACAAGGATAAAGTGCTTTATGTTATTTGACTTTTCTAATCTATATTTTATGTTCATCATCATCATATCAGCCTATCCCCGTCCACTGCTGAACACAGGACACCTCCAAAGATCCCCAACCATCCCTGTTACTTTTTTAGGGCTCCGTTTCGGAACCCTGTTACTATGCCTTCGCTGTCCGTCCGTCTGTCTATCCGTCTGTATGCTAGCGGACTGTATCTCATGAAACGCAATAGGTAGACAGTAGAAATTTAAACTGTCACAGAGTGTGTATACCTACCTGTTGTCACAACTAATTAAAATTAAATTAAATTAAAGAGGGTTCTATACAAGAGATATGATTTTTGAAGCTTTTTGTTTTGCTTGATTTTAACCGTATCTTGAACGATGGTACGGAACCCGTCAAGCGTAAGTCTGATTCTCACTTGGCCGGTTTACTGTTTTTATTTCTAATATTTTGTAAATTAAATGTTAACATATTTCTACGAAATCCATTGTCATTTACTAAAACACAGGTATTAAGACTTAAATATATACTAGGCTGCGCAATTACTACTACATTGTCTTAAAAGCCATCGTGTTTATAAATTAATGGTGAAATTGCATGTTCTAAGTGTAATTAAAAACATTTGTCAATATTTTCAAACCGACAATTATATACATGTAAAACTGACAATGGTTTGTCTGACAAAATGGCTGACTAATATTACTATGGGCATTAAGAATAGGTATGTTTGTATGTTGTGAAAACGACTTGAAGAATTTTGATAATATTTAAACAATAGGTATAATTCATGTACAAAGATTTGTATCTTGTATATTTGTGTTGTTGTTTAAATGCATATGTTATTATATTGTTTTCTTGTAATGTCATAAACGTCACCATAGTCTGGTATTAAAAAAAAAACCCTAAGTAAATGAATCAAATAAGAGACACCAATTTCTTAATGATGCAATTGCTATTTGATACATAATATCTAACAATGTTTAAAACTAAATAAATATAATTATTTTTAATTAATCTAACACAAGCCATCACATAAAATAAACTTTACTACGAAATCAGCCTTGACGATATACTTCGAAAAACTTATATAAACGAAGCAAAAATAATTAAATTTTCTTAGAAATAAAAAAACTAATTTCATGGAAAATAATAATGGTATTTGGAATCAGTATGCAAACGCATGCATGGTAACAACGACCCATGGCGTGTTTTCCTATAAAACTGTAAAATTGACAATTCACACGTGAGTTATAAACAAGCTCCTGGAATATGTGACAGAGTAGAGAATAAACACAGAGGTAGCAGTCAACAATTTAATTTAATAACCTATTATTTTTGTATGCGTTTTTGTTTTTGCTTCTATATTTATTAGTTCATTAGTTAGGTATATTATATTATTCAAAGTACGTGTTTCTATAGTAATAGAGAGTACACATATATATTTTTAATCTCTAGTGGAAACTTATTAAATGCTTCTCTTATATAACAATGATGATAGCAGTATTAGTACAAAAATCTATAATATAATATAGGTGGCCTTTATTCATCCCAGTATTTATAACAAAGCTTTATCAATCCAAACATCGAAATACATTTACTACAGCCAACACTATTTTGTTCTATAAAATAACCAACCACAATTCGTGCAAACAAAATAGCACTCATGCGATTCAAACAACATTCCTAAAAATAATAAAAAAACGTGCATCAAACAACATCGTTCCCTCATTCGTTCATTGCGATTGTACAGCGAAGCGCATGCGTTTCGTTCAATTCATTCGTTCCTCACATACCTCCGCGTTGACTGCGCCAGCCGCCGACCTTCTCTAAAAGGGTCGACGCTTTGCTACCTCTACTGTTAATTCTCTGCTCTGTGGATGAAATAAATTTGATTAGCTTTTAAGGAACTAGAGTTAATTAATAGAGTTTAACAATGACGTATGATCTTCGATAGTCCCTTGAGTTGCTCGTATGGTTTTGACAAGCCGTTGTTTTTGACTATAATGCAACTTTCGACGAACTTCATAGAGTTTTGACAAATAGTTTGTACATCAATTCCTTTCAGTAAACTAAAAAAATGTATTAGTAGCCAATATAAAAAATAGTCGTAATGTATTTAAAAAAAAACATACATGTTTTAATAATGACGAATGTAATTAAATCCAATGGTTAAGCATGGATTAATAACAACTCAAAAGGGAGATAATTATTAACTTTAAAAATAAATAGTTATATACAGTTTTTCATCTAGAATGAATCAAACATAACTCAATTAACACAACATCTCTAACTTTACATTACTCTGCAAACAAAAAGACTCAACCCTAAAACGCGTCATGCGTTTCTACCGACACAAAAACACTAGAAAACAATTTTTAATCAACGTCTAAACAGCGTCAAGATTAAAAGTGACATTTATGCCCGTATTGTTGGTCGTTGGGATCGGAAATAGGAGTCCCCAGCGCGTTCGCAAACGAGAAATGCTTTCACGCAGCGATATTGCGTTTAAAACGGTTTTCTATTGAGAGTTTAAAAATTGTCTAAATGTATTGTATTGGAATTTTATTGTGTTATGGTTGGATGGACCAATTGATTGAAGGGTTGAATGTGCCACAATAGGTTTTGTTTTTAAGTATTAGGTAATTTGTTTGGGATTTTCCGACAATTGTTACAAAACATCATCATGGGAATAATGTGACCAGAAATTCTGTCAAATCTATCTATTTATTTAGTAGATATTTAGTTACTCAGTTAGAAGTCTGTTATAACATCTTCATGTAGAATATAGTTACGAAAATTAATTGAGTTACAACTTAAAAATCAATATCTGTACACTTCCAATCGACAGCGATGCGGATAAGTTTAGTTTTGTTTTAAGTGTATATATAGTTAAGTTTGTATATATTTAAAATTGTAAATATCTGTAGTTAACTTTGTTTTTAAGTCATTAATCAACGTAATCTTTCCTATTTCTGGGACTATTTTGCAATAATACCGGGTAAATATTTTAATGTAGCAAATAGTAAAAACATAAACTTGTTTTTACACGGGATCCCAATTTATTAAAGTAAACACCTGTTGTTCAAACAGAGCAGCATTTGGTAACGTTTTAGTATTTTCACTTAGAGATTGGCGGAATTTAAGAAAGTGACACTAGCTCATTAATCTTCAATGTTACTGCTTTTTGGTATTGTTGTGTTTTTAAGTCAATAGATTGGCGATATTTTGCTAAAGGCTTTTTATATATTTTTTAATTGTATAATGTTTAGATTCAGCTAAATACGTTACTCTTGTTACCAGTAATATACATTTTATTGTTATTGTGTAGTTTGCATGACGCTTAGTAGGATATATGGTCATAGTACACTACTTTAGACTATGTAATAATTTTTATACATTCGCAAACAAATAAATGATTTGATTTTATTTTTCAAATACCTAGATAGAATATTTAAAATAGATGAAAAAGCCTCTGCATAATACTGTCATTGCTATTAAGTCTTATACCAAGATTAAGCCCAGAAAAAACAGCCAAATACAGACTACACTTGAGCTGCATTTGAGTATATGGCGATAGTGTTTTATCTTTAAATCTCTGAATCCAAACATTACTCTATACAATAGGTATAGTGCGGACCTACCCCAACATGCATGCTATATATCATATAAGTTCTGTGACTAACAAATGAATAGTAAATGCTGTTACACGGAAGTTCACGACCCTCGACTGATTGCTTTAATAATGCATTTTATTTTAATTAAAACTTGCTAGTTACCGTACTGGTTAAACGGGTAGTGAGCTGCGTGACGCCAGCCTAAGGTTTTAACGATTATGTCGGCGACAGCTGATATACTTTGCATTAACAAGTAATGGTACCTGTTACTAATGAATGAGAGCGTATGTACAACTAAATTAGTCTTTCAAATCGATTTAAAAAGGAAGGATACTACTTAGGTGTTGTTAGAATAGAATTCCATACTTTCGTAACGGTTAGAGACTGGCTTTTTTATTGGTCTTCAAAATATTTGGTTTTATTTTTATTTTTATTTTTATTTTTTTCTTTATTTTGTTGGTTTGTATGTCTATCCATTTATTATTATGTATCCATAGATAAATTTCCTAATAAAAGTATTTTATAAAAATATTTATAAACTCCTAGCTGCGCACCGTGACAATACCATACAACAGACATGTTTTGGAGTATTTTTGCTCAATTTAAAGGCAAAAATCTTGTAAGATTCTCTTCGAGCGCGAGTCCGACTCACACTGGGCCGGTTTTTGTTTAAACCTAATTTAAGTATGACCGCACCAAACATTCTTAAGTTGACCTAACAATATAATATGTATCATACATAAATCTCGGTTTTAGTTGTAAAAGACATCATATAACAGTACTAAATACTACAATGACTATTATGGTTTGTTTGCTTTATTTATTACACTATTAAATAAGTTAATATCTTTGACAAACATGTCAATTTACGATCGCCCTTCAAATTGATTGCCTGTATAACATATAGATATAAATGATCGAGTTTTATCATTTTGTAAATCTAGTTCCATATAATTTTAATGTCATTATTGGCGATTCCATTTTTCTAGTTTTTAATCAAGTGAGCAGGCGAGGTTATTAACACCGAGCATGCTTTAGCGAACCTGGGACTCCGGCAAAGGCAAGGACAGGACCGGGGCGTTTTTAATCGGTGCAAGTCTATAGACAAGACGCCCTGGGCGTGGGTTGAAGTCATTAGATTTACACCCCGTAACAAACAAAAAGGCGAGGTTATTAACGCTATGTTAGCTAGGTCTGTACTCGAATAATATTAAAAACTGATACTGAACTGATGAGTTATTTTATTAAAGTAAAGTGAAAGGTAAATTGAAAGGATACATACTGAATAATATGAATGAGAACGACAAGAAAAGTATCTATCTTTGCATGTCTGTTTGTTATGCTTTTATGGCTAAACCACTCAACAGATTTTATTATTATTTTTATTATGTTACAGAGTAAGCTTGAACTCAAAAAAGGATATAAGGCAAATAGGCTCCATCTTGGAACGATAACTAACATCCACGCAAGCGAAACCCCTAGCAAAAGCTAGCATTCCAATCAAGAACCCGTACAATATTTATTTATTTATCTATGGATCTCCAACAAAGAATACACAAGATACATTAATTTGTATAATAACTTTCGTAAGGCGTATTCATAATTATTTAAATCAAAACGGTTTACTCAGGCATGTTCTCGGGATCGCCCAACTAGTTCGACTCGCGACACCATCGCCACCGCGTCAGCTCATGATTAGGGACTCCTATTGTGTCTGAAACTAGTCGGGCGATCCTGAGAATATGCGTGAGTAAAACGTTTTGTTTTAAATAATTAAGATACATTAATATACAAAAGTAGGCTGTAAACTTGTGTTGTGTCCCCTCAATTAAAGGAAATTCGCATTTAGACAATTAGGTGAAGAACTGTATACTATACTGTATAATATGACTGACAACATATTCTAAGAAGAATACAATTCACTTGAAATGTAAAACAAGTATTTTTGTATGCTTACTTAAAATAATTAATTATCAAATCTTGAATGGAGCGTTCTACGTAATGTTGTTTAAGCAATCAATTATTTATTGTTTAAACACTTGAAGCCAATTGTTTTAACAATGGTAATACAGTCGAAGTTTATTATTTCGTTAAGCTGTCTGTTGTATTCCAAATCTATTGTTATTTCACTAATTAATAGATTTCAAGTAAATTCGAGTTTTATTCAAATATTGTTATTTTATTGTGATTATTTTTGGTTATTTTATTATGAATAGTCTAATTGTCTGTCTGTGGCGTTTGAAATAATTAATAACTCTTGCTTCAGCTTCCTTTAAATAAACAATTTGAAATTTAAATATTGAATCTTATTTTTAAACTAGTATTAATAGAAATATTATTTACCACAAGCTTGCACGGCTTTGCACGGGTGGTGTGGGGATCCCTTTTTTTCGCCTAATTTTTTTTGTCCTATTTTAATTTGGCATAACGAGTTAGGCATATTGGTATAAGGCATAACAATATTTTGACATAATTGTTGTTTGGCATACTATTTCAGTAAGCATATGTATAGTTTAGGCTATTGTTTTTTGCCCTAATTTCGATTTGCATAAAGTTGTTAGGCATATTGTTTATTCGTCTAATAGTTACATATTAGGCATAAAGATCAAAAGGTGTAATGAATACATACTTTAGTTAATCACACGTATTTATTCCTGATTTATAAGCAAAACATTGGTTTAGGTTGGAAGGTATTTTTTTTCGTGACCCCTAGAAACGACTTTGCCAACCCCAACACATTTGGTTAGGTTGGTAGGTATTTTTTTTTGTGACCCTTAGAAACGACTTTGCCAACTCCAACACATTTCTTTAGGTTGGTAGGTATTTTTTTGTGACCCTTACCCTTAGCACGTAGTAAGCGCCTAGTATGATTTCATAGCAAAGTTTTGAAAACTATGTTAGATAAAAGTTATGCTTAAATATCATTATGCGTAAGGATATTTAGGCTTTAGAATATTATGCTTAACATTGTTATGCTTAAAGTAAGTATGCCTTAAAAATTATGCCTATAAAGTTATGCCAAAGTGACATTGTGCGTAACTATTATTAGGATAAATCAAATTATGCCATGTTAAATTATGACATAAAATTTTATGCTTAAAAATAGGGAACCGGTGGTGTGAGATATTTAAAACATTTCCATACGTTTCTTGTATTTGCAATAAGGAACATAAAAAAAATATAATTTACCGATTTCGTGCACTTATCCGGAGGTTAATAATATCTTGTGACAACTCACACACGGCCATCTGATCCTAAACTAGATAGAGCCTGTATTATGGCTACCAGACAAATGATAAACATACTAATATATTTCTAAATACATAAAAATTATACATAAATTACAACCAGACATAGAACAAATGATCATGCTCATCACAAAAAGATTTGTCCTGGCTGGGAATCGGAACTACGACCTCCGGTTTAGCAGTCAGGGTGACCAACCACTAGACCAACAGGCCACTCAAAATGTGCCGTGACCAAGGCTTAAAATCTGCGGCCTAGATTTTTCCTAGGTTCGGCTTCCAGCATCACCAGATTCATATGATTACCAGATTTGTACCTACATCAGTTCTCAATTTTATAAATATCATAAGTAAAATACTTAATACAAATCTAATAATAATTTAAATCATATTTATTTAAAACAAAAACGGTTTACTCACGTATATTCGGATTCGGACTAGTTTCGGACTCAATAGGAGTCCCTAATCATGAGCTGACGCGGACTAGTCGGGCGATCCCGAGAATATACGTGAGTAAACCGTTTTTGTTTTAAATAAATATGAATACTGCACACGAAAGTTATTATACAAATTTAAATCATTTATCAAACTCAATAACACAACTTTCTTAATATCTTTTGAAAGAAATCAAAACCATTTATTTGTATAACGATAAAATCTTCCAAACTAAACAGCAGAAAACAAAACACATTTTATTGAATCATATCAAAATAAATCGAATCGTTTAAGAACTGTCAGCAATTGGTAAAATGTTATAACTTTGTCAAAATTAAATTACTTTTGTTTTTGTGAAGTTAATAAAAGTGGTTAGAACACATGTTTACGTACGTGTTTCTGGTACATTTATCCTATTATAGACAAAAAGTATTTTATAAAATAAATTCTTTGTCAGTGGTCGTCTGTTGTTTGATGATCACAGTATAGTATATATCAGTTTATATATAGGTATCCGGAAACCCGGAAAAAAAATCTTAAAGTTTTTTATTCAGTATAAGGAAAATCTAGGAAAATCGTGTTGTGATCTGGATTCTGCCCCTGTGATAGTATTTATAACAAAACTTTCTTAGACATTTCAAGTATTACTTAATCGAAATCAAAAATAAAAAACTCATTCATTCCAACTAGGCTACAAAGGAGTACTTTTAGAACTTCAATACAATGGACAGCACCCTAATTCGCCTACCCTTCAGTGCTCGTTACTGCTCTATATGATACAATTACAGGCCTTAATATCATTACCATCATCATCAGCCTATGATATACCGTACTTAGCATGTTACCTCCTAAAACCATGATACATAACCACATCAACTTTGATTACGCGTCAAAATGTACTTTTCGTCAAACCTTTACAGGTAAGCCAATTTCCTACCAAAATGTATGCATATAAGATCCGTACGGATTTAGGAAAGCCTGCTTATACAGATGTGATGTGATTTATTTCGTGGTTTTATGTAAACGAGGCGTTAGCTGATTATGTCTGAGTTATGGGAAAAATCTTTTAGGAAGAATAATGTTAAATCTTATTGTATTTAGGAAATTTGGGGTTAGCCCAACAAATAGTCGGATTGTATCTAACATGTTTCAGCATAATTTTCCTTTGGTATAATATATAATATTTAAATAGGTATAACCAATCCTTTTTACATTTGTTTTTATGACATGATTTCTTACTGTAAAGGTTAAAATAAATACGTAAAACCTGAGGCAATTTTACATATAATTATTTACATGTTTTAAATAGAAAATTGCTTCAAATATGAGTCTTTTAAATTGATAGGTACTTTATAAAATAAAAAAAATATATTTTGTAATATTAATTAATTGAACGTTGTTTTAAACAGGTCGATATAGAAGGACTGTAGCATCTCTAATTAAAAAAGTTCGCCCCCGGGTGGGCTCGAACCACCAACCTTTCGGTTAACAGCCGAACGCGCTAACCATTGCGCCACGGAGGCTGTGAGAGTTGACAAGAATATGATGTAGCAGTCTTTTGGTTTAGCATAACAATATATTTGACTAACATACTATGTACGAGGGACGAACTATTTATTATTTAACGGCCCTCATTTAAACCATAGACGGTTGTTTGTAGGTGTTCGGAATAATTTGTGGGATGTTTATGTTGAGATTCTATCAATGGTAGGGTATGTATGGAAAACTATTAATAATGACCGAACATTTAAATTTACTTTTTGATACATTTACGTCACTGGATTATTGTTAATAATCATATTATTGTTCATCATCATCATCATCATCATCAGCCTATCTTCGTCCACTGCTGGACATAGGCCTCTCCTATGGCACGCCACTGAGCTCGATCTTCAGCTCTTCGTCTCCATATTATTGTTATAACTTAATTATTATCATCTATCGTAACTTTTATGTATTGCATCTACTTCTTGTTACCTCTGCACCACCTCATGGTTGAATGGAAGAGAATCCCTCAGGCGAATAGAATTAGAGAAAATATAATATAATCAGGAGAATTAGAGATAATACCTAAGTCCGCCATTATGCTTTATTAGTACATAATATAAAGCATTAATGGCCGTATTTATAAAGGTCTCGACGGTCTTTAGGAACTGCTTAGCATTCTACATTCAAATTCTCCTTAAAAACCTTTTAATTATTCTGCTAAGCAGTTGCTACACGCCGTCGATATTTTGTTAAAAAAAGGCCATAAATAAATATATGGTCAAGGGTAGATTGGCGAGGTGGTTGTATAGTAAAACTGATGGTTTCTTGTGTGTGTGTTAAAATAAAACTAGGTTTTTTAACGTGTAATTCTGAACTACCTTTGAAACAAATTTATGGAACCTTATTTAGCATTTTAATACGTTAGAGTTTATACGTTGTATTTTACTTTTTTGGTTTAGATTCTTTTCTGAACGTAAGTAATCTTGAAATGTCAAGAAATTGTGGGCTTTATCTGTTTTAAAAACCGGCCCAGTGCAAGTAGGACTCGCGCATGAAGGGTTTCGTACCATTATCAATAATAATCAAGGTCCCGAGTCAATACCATAAAAAGATGTTTTAATTAAAAGTTTTTTCGAAAATCTAAATTTGCCCACATCTTTTTATGGTCTCTCAGGGCCTTGATTTTTATACACCTAATTGGGAATATAGACCTCAGTATCTAGTATGACAGAAGGACAGACGGAAAAGAGAGTGATCTTATAAGGGTTCCTTTTTTTCACCTTATGAGGTACGGAAACCTAAAAACCAAGTATATTTATTTATTTCTATTAATATTAATTCTCGAACGAAAACATTTACGTAGGTATATGATTATTTTTAAGAATGGTTATGATGTCTGCTACTATTCTGTAGTAATGAAGCCGTATGTGTTTGTTTGAATGGCATGTTGTTTTAAGCGTATGTAAACTGCAAACAATCTTGTTCAGTGATGAGTTGTTTATCTAAGAATATCTTGATTGCAATTTATGTGTGGTTCAAACATGCTTTACTGTTTTGTATTTATTCTTTTAGTTTAAGAAATTGTTCTTAAGCTAAAAAAAAATCAAAGCTCAAAAACTCATTTTTTTTTCCTAGTCATTTTTACCTAAATTATTTTATTTAATTAAATAATTAAAGAATTTAGGTAAGAACGCCTAGATAAAATAAATAATTTATAATTTATGTTAGACAGGAAAAAACAATGTCAGTATGTATACTGCTTTTTTAACTTAACGAATTGAGATAAATTTTACGTTTACATGTTTAATTTTGTGTTTTTATGTTAAGTTTAATTATGTGTGTATTTTTATGTATGTTTTCCATTAAATTCGTAAACATAATAAAACTATCTTATTCAAAGACTATTTTTACAGCTTTTAACTTCGAAAACCTAGCATTATCTGCACAAAGGTTGTACTAGTTTACTGTAGTAGCGAACAACCGACGCGTTCATCTCACATGGTACTTGTGCTCAACAAGATAATAGCGACTATACCACTAATGGCGGAGACAGTTGCAGTTGGACACATGTTTAGTGGGGTTATTATAAAAACGATATGAAGTCAAAAATCTATAGGCCTAGGGGCCGATTTTATAAGTTTTACGATGTAAACAATGTACAAAGATTTTTTTTAAGTTAATGCTATCACACATTCTCAAAAAAGT
Organism: Diachrysia chrysitis; assembly: GCA_932294365.1. Classification (NCBI taxonomy): domain Eukaryota; kingdom Metazoa; phylum Arthropoda; class Insecta; order Lepidoptera; family Noctuidae; genus Diachrysia; species Diachrysia chrysitis. The sequence goes on along the minus strand of OW028652.1, from coordinate 11,369,880 downwards.
ATTTAACTCGATACATGAAGGTAAAAGTAATGAAATTTTGACGTAAAGATTACGATTTGGTTCATAATTAATTTCAATAAACATTTTTTAGAAAACACTAAGTATATATTTTTATGATTTTGAAGACTGCTAGTAATTGGTCAATATGCCCGATGTTTAGTTTAATTCTGTCAAAATAGGCTTTAAACAATAAGTAATTAGTAAGATAATTTCCATACCTGTGACACACTCGACGAGGCATATAATTAGCAGCAGCGCAAACACCTTGGTGACGGCGTTGCCCGCGGCACTGCTCCTCATTGACTTGCGCTCCATTGCAGTACTTCGTGTAGTAGGGGCTGGAACAAACAAATTTAATTAATTTATATTTTTTGCAATAATAATACTATTACGGCCAGCATGTAACTGTCCTGTTAGTTACTGCCGGGCAAAATTATAATCAAAATTTTCAGGCACTTTCAAAACGTTAAATGACTCTAGTTGCGCGGTTCCAAAATTACCAATAATATCTTGGGACAACGTTCGATATGGCATAGTACTCCCAACATACACGGCCATTCGATCCCAAATTAGGCAAAGCCTGTATTATGGCAACCAGACAATGATATATATATATTTATAGATATATTTCTAAATAAATACATATTATAGATAAATTACACAATGTCCCGGATGGGAATTGAACCCACTACCTCCAGTTTAGCAGTCAAGGTCACTAACCATTAGACCAACAAGCCAGTCATGTAAGATTTTGATGAGCAACTTTCTGTTAAATCCAGTTGTTACCTACAAAATATTTAATTTAATTTAACTACTAACTTTTCTTCGTTTTAAACTAGAAATTTGTGAAACTTTGTAGATATACATATTTCAAATATAACGACTACAACTCAAGCTGGGTAAGCAAACTTGGACAGTTCGTGGTCTCCATCTAATTACATAGTTTTAATGCAAACTACCTGAGTTGCAACTAAGTTCTGTAATAGTTATTATGATCTTAATGCACAAACTGATTAACTGGTTAATTTTTTGTAGTTTTTTATTGTTCTATCTTTTATATAAGGTTATATAAGACTGTTCTAATTTATGGTTTAAGGTAATAAATAAAGTTGAAGGGCTATATAATCAAGTCATAAGCGATACTGAAAGCATTTTTTTTTTAGTTTCTAACCGACTTCCAAAAAGGAGGAAAGTTGTATGTTCGACTGTTTTTTCTTTTTTATGTATTTTAACCGATTTTCTTCTAATTTTCGAACGTTTTCCGAACAAAATTTTCGGGTGTATGTTTTTTTTTATTATAAGCTATGAAAATATAATAATGTTAATGTATTGAATTATGTATAAACAGGTGAAAATATACTCATTTTTTTCTATTACTCATAGTATAATTGAAAAAATAAAGGTATTTTTTATTATCTTAAAATACCTATCACTGTAGAATTGTAACCTCATTTACAAACACAAATCCCTTATCGTAATTAACTTAAAAAAAGTTATAAAACTTGGTGTTTTAAGATTTATCTTCGTAATGTAAGCCTTTAAGTCGCGGATGCTTCTGCGTGGAAAAATGTTGAAGATGCTAATCGCCGCAAAACCTGCGGCGCAATGCAAAATCTATCGCGATTCACATAATTATTACAATTTGATAAATTGTAAGATAAAAAAAATCCTAAAAAGATACAATTAAATATATATATATATTTATAGCCATTTGTAGTGCTTGCTAAAATCTAATAAAGTTGAACCTATATATAGTTAACTTTATAGTATACCGGCCTATAAAATGTCCCACTGCTGTGCACAGGCTTATTCCCAGGCAGAGATACTGTTTGCCAACGGTGTCTTAGAATAATTAAGAAAATACATATAACTTTGAATAAGTCACATTGGTATTTGCATGTAGTTGTGTTCGAACCTACGCCTTGTGATACGATAACATATATTCAACTTTGCTAAAATTTTAAGTTTTTTTAATGATGATCTAATATGGTTTTCGCCCTGCAGATTTTGTTATTGAAGTCGAATGGTACGATATCGCGGGCACATTCAGGCTCTACATAAAAAAAGTACATTATTTTGGCTTATAAAAATTTCCCTAATATATTGAATGGAGGATTAGTAAGCTGAAGTGGCAGTGGGCTGGTCATATATGCCGCAGAACCGACAACCGTTGGGGAAAACGTGTTCTTGAGTGGAGACCGCGTCTCGGCAAACGTAGTGTAGGACGACCGGGGGCTAGATGGAGCGACGACATCCGCAAAGTGGCTGGCAGTGGTTGGAGACGAAGAGCTGAAGATCGAGCTCAGTGGCGTGCCATAGGAGAGGCCTATGTCCAGCAGTGGACGAAGATAGGCTGATGATGATGATGATGATGATGATTGAATGGCGAAAGAATGGGTGATGGCTTTATTCTTTTCAGTAACCCGGCTTCGCAAGGGTGGTATGTGTTTTATTTTATTCTATAAACACACTGTCCTTACAATAAGAATCATCACAAAAAAATAATTATCCGATTTGGTAATTTTAGAAGTTATGGTAACGTGATCAAGAAAAATCGGGATTCATTTATATTATATTATAGATTGTATTATATACCAATTCCGCTACCATGAAGTTACGGTGTTAGTAGTGTTTTGTTTTAAAGATGGTTTTTGTTAGATTTTTTTTTGTAAAATATGTTTAACCGCATTTGCTTGTACTTTAAGCCACTTCGCTTACAGAAGCGGCGTTTATCAGAACAATGCATTCTCATGTATCTAACGCGAGACAACTACATCTTGCTAGACAATGGAAGGTATTTTTATACGACAACGACGACTGGGGGCGAAGGGTTTGCTTATGGCATCATGTTAAATAAACTTCTACTGTTTAAAACATTACCTTTTAGATTATTTGGTTAAAACTTGAGCGTGTATGATAAATTATATGTACCTACATGATTTATATATTTATTTATTGACCAGCGGAAAATGTGTATGAGAATAAAATTAATCTATACGAAATAAGGTTGATATAAATAAAATAAAACCGAGTAGTATTCATAAAAAAAAAAAAAAAAAAAACAAAAAAAAAATGACAGTCAACGTGAAAAACCAGTATTAAATCTCATTAAAGTACTGGAAGAAAGCTATAAAAGTACCAAACGGTTTTGATGGCGTCACACTGGCGACCCTAAAAATATAATAACCATCTTTAAGTCTTCGTTATAGTAAATAATAATTCATCAAAGTCCCTATTGTCTATAAATTAGATTAATCAGTTATATTGGTATCCAAATCTTATCTCCGGGAGATGTAAATCAGGTTTAAGATTTTCGTGCTTTCAAATGCCCGTTTTGAGGTGAGAAAGGGTCTCGTTATCTAAACAATTAGTATAGTTAATGTCAAAAGTATTTAACAAAATAGAAATAAGAAATTGATTTTATGAAAAAATTCACCCTAAAATTAATGACCTAACTTGTTAATAATAACTTATTTCAATAAGTATATTATAAAAAAAAAATAGTTCTGAAATAATATTTTGATATTTATTTAATTGATTGTATTAATTTAACATTAATTTATAAGAGTCATGATGACATTATTTTAAAATTGAATTAAACACTTTTGGCTTTGAAAGTACTTTTGCGGCAGTGACCTTTTTGTGTTGATATTATTCTAAACCCTGGTCATGACAACGTCGCTTAATTTTGTAGATCGATTGATTTTCATTATACAGGTTGTAGCAGAATATCTTATATTGTTTGCAGTACTGCTTATGCCTAAGAAATGAACAACTTTCTTCAAGGAACAAAAGAAAAATTTAAAAAAAAGATTATACATTTAAAATTCGTTTTTATTTTTCTTTCTGCCTAGCCTGTTCCCAAGCTATGTTGAGATCGGCTTCCAGGTTTATTAGATTTAACTGAATACCGTATTTTACATGGAGCGACTACCTGTCTGACCTCCACAACCCATTTTACTGGGTATCAGTATCCATCCCGAAAAGACAAAATTACCATTTACTGATCGAAATTAGTACGGGGCTTTCTCTCTTCTCAGTCGGATAGACAGAGCAGTCGTGGTCACGCAAGACGCCCGGCAACGCTTCACCACCGCGCGCCATTTGTCCCTAGTGTACGGGGCTTTAGTAATAGGCAAAAAGGCTTTTTCGAAATAGAAACTTGTTCATTCCTTTAGATAGAAGCTTATTTCAAATACGCCTACACATTGTTGTTACATCCTGTATATTATCTACAAGTCCAACCCCTTTAATTTAAAATGATTATAGGTTAAAATTACAGAAAAGGAAGTAAAATAAAGAAATATTAATTACCTATTCATAAGGGTAATATTAGGTTTTGAAATAGTTTGAATGAAACGGCACGGTACTTTGTTTTGGCACTTATAAAAATATACTAGCTACAATAAAAATTAAGAAGTAAATATCTTGTTATATACCGACATATTTAATCTTTTTCTTTCCTTTCCTACTCATAGTAATATCAACATAAGTGCACGCTAGCACGCACACATGAATCAAAACTATCTCATGTTTGTTTTGTGTTGTGCATTATATTTGCTACAATCTGTATCCTCCGAATAATATTTTTTATTACATTTTAATTTGAAGTTAGATTAGAAAAGCGGGACGAGTATTTAATTGTAAGTATAGTTTTTAAGGAACAAGTTTAAAAGTAACTAGAGGTATAAAAGTATTCCCAATATTTGTTTAGATAGAACAGAAGTTATACCGAGATGGAAACTAATTATTTAATTAGTTATGAAAGTAAGGATTAAATCATTTTGTGATAAGAAATAGTTTTATCCATTGCTTGCTAACAAATAGATAGATTGCATTATAATTTAATTTAACTGATGAAACTGTTAGATGATATTGATTTAGTATCCTATTAAGACGGGATATGTAACAATTTTACGTAAAAAGTTAACTAAGTTTAAATTAATGTAATTTTCATCGTGTCCTTAATTTTATGATTTTGTACATACCTATACAGCTTTTCTATAACTAAATAAACCAAGGCTATGTTTATATTACATTGTTCATTGATTTTTGTGACGTTATGAGAGAGATTAAAAAATTCAGTGGTCAAGTAATATTTCGATACCTCCTTGTATATCGAAGTTCGTTTTCACAATGGAAACACACTACATTTCCAGAGACATATAATGCATAACATTTGGTACATGTTTAGAAACAGGGCTGTCCTTAGAGTAAACGTAAGCAATCATAGAGTGCGCGCATCGCTACAAACCCGTTGTGCTAATCGTAAGAAAATGTTGACCTGTAAGTACTACTTACGCTCGTTTATTGATTTAAATGATTTTCCGTGTGACGATGCTTTTGCGAAAATAATGACGGTTCTGATATTGTTGCGGTATATATTATGTTTTGAGATAATATTAATAAATCGGCGCGCTCTGTTTTGACACTAATTTTAAGATGACGCATGTTTATAGTGGATCCCACAGTTCATACTATGTAAAGCACACTCTATAGTTTACTTATTTATGTTCTAAGGGGCTATCTAAGAACAGATATAATTCCTTTTGTGGGAGAATTTTGAATGTCCATTAAGAATACTAACGAACGTTTACCAATTAAGACAGTGGTAGTAATTCTGTATTTACTCATCGATAACTTTAACCTAACTCATGCATAATGGATATTATATAAATTTACCTTGTCAGAGTTCAAAGGTACTATTAGATGTGTTTAGCGTTAAGCAACTTATCATGATGTTGAAATTAAGATGGTCAACTTATTTTACTTTACATGATATAAAACATTGTTAACACATGTTATTTAAAACTGTAAGAACATAAAGTTTCAGGGTACTCTTGGGCATTAAAATTGTTTACATATTTGTTTAATTTAAATTATTTTTATGAATTTATTATTTATTACGATAGATTCCATAAAAGTTCAAATTTACAGAATTAGCATTTAACATACAATAAGTTTATTTTGTGTGGTGGCCACGGGTTTAACAAATGGATTTGTATGAACAAGGTTCGAACCCACTACATGCATGTAGAATGTGACTTTTTCAAAGTTATATGTATAATTATTTAGACGGTGGTGAAGGACAACATCGTAAAAAAAACTGGATTGCAAATTGCAATGTGAAATCGCCAAGCCGCAAGTGAGCAAGCGTGGTGATCAATGCTCGTGCCTTCTCTACATGAGAAAAATACTGTGTGTGAGATATTTATAGGACGGGTTTATATTATATAGGTTCATTTTTAAGTAACAATTTTTGAAATATGTTTCTTATGTCTGGTGACCTCTCAAAGGTTTAACGACCCTTGACCTTACGAATGTGTACAAGCCGAAACAAAATATCTTATACCTAATTATATCCAATAAAAGTAAATGCCAATACATCAGCTTAATTCCCTGTCATTGTATTACGAAGAGGTAACATTGACAGGGGCTGATGTAATAACCTTAGATACGTATAGTGGTGACGAAGTGGTATTTTTGTGAGTGCAAATGGTTTTGGTTTTGATGGACTGTGAATGCTTCAGAAAGAAAGGTTTTTGGTAGGTCAGCAGTGGGATGATATGGCCCATTGCAGCTGATATTGATTACATCATGGTAATTCTACAGTATAGTTCCTTTTCTTGACTGCTAAACCGGAGGTCGTGGGTTCGATTCCCACCCAAGACAAATCTTTGTGTGGTGAGCATGATCATTTTTGTTCTGTGTCTGCGTATAATTTATCTATATTATGTACGTATATAAATATATAAGCATGTTTATCAGTTATTTCACATAATACATAATCTGTCTAATTGGGGATTAGATGGCCGTGTGTAAGTTGTCCCAAGATATTATTATTATTAATATCTCCAAAAACAGCTTAACAGGACTGGTATATGAGGCGTTAATGAATCAGTGCATCCCCAATATTAATGAGTGTGTCGGAAAACATCCGAACGCCGACACATTACAAGCTAACAAGATCTATCACTTAAATAATTAATATGCATGTATCTGACATGATGTATAGTAATATATTAGGAAGCCTTGGAGGGTGAATTATGAAGTGTGGTTATTATGCTGTTCTGAACATTGTGTATTTTGATGTTCTTTCATTTGGAGCATTAGCATGTTATGCAACATTTTAGATTCGATTTTTTCATTACAATACTGTTTTTGTGACTGCTCGGATAGCCGAGTGGTATAGCTCACCATGCTAACTACCACTGTGCGCGCCGTTCGCTCCCCGCATTGGACAAGCATTTGTGTGATCTACAAATGCTTGTTCCAAGTCTGGGGGTTCTTTGTGCATGTGATTCGAATGATTGTGAAACCCCCCGCGACACAAAGATTAAATTTCTTAGTGAAGTATTTCGTACGTGCACCCTGTTCACTGAATCCTTACCAATATTATAAATGCGAAAGTAACTCTGTCTGTTTGTCTGTCGCGCTTATACGCCAAAACTACTATACCGATTAAAATAAACTTTGGTACACTTATAGTCTACAGCCTAAGAAATGACATAGGCTAGTATTGTTTTTAGCGGCGGAGCCGCGAGAATCAGCTAGTTTATACTAGCTGATATAAATATGTTTGTCCCTAATATGTTATCATATTATAATGTTTGATATAATTTTGAATTTAATGCAGTGACAGTATTTGAAACTATTCTAGTTTGTCGTACCACAATAATTTCGAGGCTACCTTAACGTTCACCCGACAGTATGCATGGAGTTGATTGTTCAGTTATAGTTTTGATTGTATTTTGATATACAACTTAAATAACATTATAATATTATTGTACTTATCAAATATATTATATTAATATATACCCATGTTTGCAAAGAAATAAATGATTTCATTTTATTTGATTTGATTGGTTTGAATATTATCCGTTTCATTTGTATTTATATGCGTTAATTTAAGTTTTAAATAGATTTTTCTTACTATCTTTTTCAGTTCCTTTAACACAAAAAAGGCAGTGTTAAAATAAGTGCACGTAGGCATTATAAAATTCATTAATATCTTAGCAGATATCATTATTTTATTTTAATAACCTTTCTTATTTCACCTATTTTTATTTTTAACTAACAAAATAGATGGAGGTGCTCATTCCGATGTATTACCACGCAAATCGTTTAATAGGTTTGTATGATTATTTTTATTATTTGTTACACATTAACGCATCCGGAGCGACTATTTTTAATTAAATACAAATAGGTATAATGTAATTAAATAAAGTATAGGTAACTTAGTATATTTAAAAAAACATTGGTTTGGCGCCGATTCATAATATTCTATTAGTCATTTTTATTTATTATCAGTTATCTTATGTCGGATACATTTTTTAAGACGTTTTTTTGCCAGTCTTAAGCTATCATAGAAAACTGTGCTTAAAAAATGCCAGTCTTTTTGCGACTGTTACTGAGTATCCCAATTTACAGAGCTTGTATGGTGCTGCCTTGTGGCCTACATAAGGGTTCCGTTTCCACTGTCTTAGACGTGATTACGACGCCTTTGACAAGAAGTTGGGCACTACATATGTCTCTAAAACCTAAGGCGCAATATTGGAAGGTAGTTTGGCACTACAGTCAAAATAAAAATGCAGTATTTGCAGCTTACACTGGGTAACATTCCTGAAAAACTTGTATCGATAGTATTTTATAATTATTAGGTAAAAAAAATACGTCTATCAAACATCATGATGATGATGATGTACAGGCTAGCAGTTATTGGTTTTTATAGTAAGCTAATTTAGTTTTTGTTAGTATGTAAGTTTTGGTTGTTGTATGAATATAATGTGTGTAGATTTTATAGAACGATATTGTTGCTAAGCGAAAAAGATCTGAAATAATTATAATAATAAAAAAACATTTATATTTTTGCTTATTGATCATAATAAGTATAATCTAATATATAAAAATATAGTGTCACAGTGTTTGTTATCGAAGTTCTCCGAAACAGCTTTACCGATTATTTTTTTGGTTAGGTCGGAGAATAGGTTTTTATATACCTCTACGTGATAAGGGTGGACCTGGAAAAACAACGTTTGCCGAGTCACCTAGTATAATATAATATTAGTTTATTAAGCTGATCAAAGACGAATGGTAGACATAAGGGGGATAATTATAATTCTTAATATTAATCATAGATAGGAAAATATACAGAAGGATTCTCTTTATTGTTATCCTGTAGCCTAACCCCGTAACAATTATGCCACCCGGTTAAGACAAAATGAACTAACCCACAAATATAAAAAAAATCGTTGTTGACTAGAATGTGACGATGTATATTACAAGTCAGCAAATGCTGAGGTATATTTTATATCTGGGTCCAATTAGCACGTTTTGTTTTTGGGAGAAGGGTTGAATCACAAATAGAATAGTAAAAAAGTCAAATTAAACAAATTCGTCATTATAATGGAAAATTTTCAAACGGCAAAGTAATTTTATGAAATTAAGCGTTTATTTATTGTTATAGGTATTAATTGATTGCTTAGTGTTATAGGTCAGTGAATGCGGTACTTTTGTTATTATTTTGTTTGTTATCAAAACTGTAGGCGTTACGGAAGTGTTAGCTTGCAAGAACAATAACTTCATACAATTTGATTACGGGGAAAATAGAATTAAGTATTTAAAACTTTTAAAAAGATATGTAGAGTCTTGAATATTTGTATTTAAAAATATTGATCGAAAATAGAAAAAAAAATAATATCAATTAAACGCCGATGTGTTAGTAAATCTCGTTTTTAAATGCTATTTATTTATTTAATGGTATAAACACAGTGTACTTTTGCGGACTTAATGCCAGAAGGCATTCTCTGCCAGTCATCCTGATTAGGGTGATGCAAAAATGAACGTGGTAAATACACTGAGAATTGTGATATGTTTCAAATATTAAATAGATATTGGTTTATTTAAAAAATATTTTAACTTCAACTGCAAAGCAAAGATGTGGAAGAGCTAAGAAGCTTTTCTTAATGGTTTTTGGTCGTTGAGTAAATTTTAGGGGTAATAATTATGTACCCTTTATTTTACTGCTGTTTTAGATAAATAATTGTTCTTGTGCGGTCGATTTTTATTATTTTTCCGGAAATAAATAGACGTAAAATTAAAAGGAAAATGTCGAATTTCATTTCATCACGCTTCGATTCCCAGCGGGGGGTAAACAAGACGGTCGATGCACACTAACATTTTAAAAGAGAAAATTATTTAACAAAAGGTCAACATTTAAAATTTGAAAGAAGATACGATTGGACATAAGGTTAAGCGCTTAGTTTACTAAACATGGCGTAGTTTGAATCTCGTACGAGTTAAATAGAAATTTATGTTTGTACTGGTATGCGATAGTTCAAATTTAAAATAAATATATACTAAATGTTCAAGTTACATGAATGATGTCTACATAAAATATATGATCAAAGTTTAACCTACAGAAACTCGATAAATGTTTAAATAAATCGTTTATTTCTACACTGTCATAAATAATATTATAATCAGAATAAATAAATATATTTTAGCCATTTGACTTCGGATAGGCTTTGAAATTTTTGTATTAATTTTGGTAAAAATTACTTACTTGTACTTAGGTAGGTATAATTTAAATGTAGTGAAATATTAATGCCACCACTTGACTGATTTTGGACTTTTTCATAAATAAAAATATTACTTTCATATAATTCGTTTTTGTTACATTTATAAAAAAAAATAAGTTTTAAGAAAGTGATTTGCTTTTGTAAATTTTTTTTACCTTTGATTATTTTGAACTTATTGTAGAAAGTAGGGTTCTTGATTTATTTATGCTCATATTCAAAGCTAATAAAGTTTTTAAATTGCTGACTTTAAAATAATGTTTAGGTAGGTGATGCATTTGTTCTAGTATTTTATTTGTTAATTTTTACTTTTGATGTTTTATTTTTAAATAAATAAAATATTAAAATATTGATCGTACAATAAATTATTACGGTATGGTATTTCTATTTAATCCTTTTTTGTACTACTTTTTTTACAGGTTTTATGTTTAAGAATTTAAGCATCTATTTCCTTTGAATTTTAAATACTTGTTAAACAATGTTATTAATATAATTTCTTGAATTTTGTTTTTTATAACAATTATTTTTTTATAGTAATACAAGAATTTTAATTTTGAAACATTAAACGTTTAAATGTGACTGATTTTTAATTCTCACTTTTATAAATAACAAAAAATAAACAATATTCTAAAAAAAAAACACAAAATAAAAATTGAAAAATAAATACACAAAATCTAAGAAAGACACAATAACCTAAAAAAAATACTAATTTAAATATACAAAACTAAAAATAGTTACTCACATTCACAGCGTCCGCACAGTCAGCGTCAAACAGGTGTCTACTCCGCGACCGACACCGCCATCCCTTTTATACCAGAACGAGCCACTAAACGACCGCCGCTAGATTAAAAAGTATTATGTGTTTTATAACGACACATGACGTCATATTACAACAATATACAAGATATTGACAATTATGGATACATTTTATTGGGTTGGGACTTCAAACAGAAATTACAAAGAGTTTTTATACTAAAAGGTTGGATAGAATATGATGGATATTTTTTTTTTGTGGATTTTTGAAGCTAGTCATTTGTTTGTTAATATCCATAATTAGTAGTTTATTTTTTTTAAACTTCTTTTATTCCAAAGACATTTTTCATGAATATTTACTTTTATAACTCGTCTTCTACTTCTTAATGTACGTTCATTGAGGGAAGGACTGGAGATCCGTAATACAGATCTCGACTCCAGCTTCCACAAAGGTAGTTCAAACTGTATATTTACATATTAATTTTAAGAAAGTATTGTACCTTTTTGATGCAGAAAATTTAGTTAAATTCAAACGTTTAGTTTTTTTCGTAAGAAAAAACGCTAAAAATATACATAAACATAATAATGGGGCTTTTTGGCGTAGCCGCAGGGTACACAGTAATAATATTAAATATATTTTTTTAATTTTATATTTAGTATATTTACTAAGATAGTATCATATTTACTAAGATAGTAGAAGAATTTAGTTTAATTTTAAGTAGAAAGTTATTTGTTGTGCTAAATACTCTCCTGATGTTTGTGCTAAATAAAAATTAATTTCCTTCTTTTTTAATATATTTACATAATAAAAAAAAATCTGCCTAGCCTTTTCGCAAGCTATGTCAGAGTTGGTTTCCAGTCTTTAAAAGGAAATAATTAGTATGAAACTTGAACTTTTGTATTTGTGTAACAATTCGTTGTATTTATATCATTACTGTCATATTTTTTTTATTTATTTATGATTAATCTTTTAATTTTATTATTTGTACTCCTGAATGACGGTAGAATAAATTTGACAAATAATAAATTTTCTTGCAACATTTTATGATGCGTCTCTTGTTTGTATGAAATACATATTATGTATTATAAATCGATCGATTTTGATTAGTTTCGGATGAGTCAAGATGATCGGCATCGCATTGCTTAAGTCGATTTTTTTAAACCTTCTTACCTGAAATGAGTCCCTGGAGTTCTTCACAGGCATTTTGACGCTACGCTCTATCGGGAGAAAACAATCTAAAACACAGTTTTTACAAAGATTTAACATAAACTAATGTAGATACAATTATTATTAGCATTAGTCAATTATATTCTATAATATTTATTGGTCATTACTTACAAAAAGTCATAGTTTATATATAATAAATAAACCACGATAAACTAAAGACAAAACAGCTTACGTTTTGTATTTTGTACTTTTATAATGCTTTGATGTCTACAATCAGCACAAAAATAGGTTCTACCTGTAGTCCGTAGTAATTTCTAAGTGCTTGATATTGATAAATATTAAAAAAACAGTTGTTCAAAATAAGTCGCAACCATTCAAAAGGTAATAAAAAAACACATACTCAAACTATTTTTAGACAAGCCATACTATATAAACTTATAACCGCGTAGGCGGAGTGACGTAGACATTGCGTAGGCGCGTGCCGGCCTACAACACCTCGTAGCCAATCGTAGCCTGTAGCGCTACGAAAGTGCGTAGGCCGTGATAGGCATACAATGTGTAGAATTATATTAGTGGCCTCCCCTTTTGTAATGAAATTTAGAGCTTTTTACTGTCAATGTGTTGATGTGTAAGCTCTGGGGCTTTAATAACGTGGTTTTTATGAGCAAAAGGTCAGATCAAACACCTGCAGTATTTTTGGATTTGGTGAGATATTATATTTTATTTTACTTTTATTCAATTACTAGGTAGCGTGTAGTTACTTATCTGATATATAAAAACGTCGTGTCACACGTGTTTGTGAACTCCTTCGAACTATGAACTCCTCCGAAATGGCTTGACCGATTTTATGCCTTTTTTTTGTATATACTAGGTAGGTCTGAGAATAGGCACGTGGGCATTTTTTTATAACCCTTGGTGATAATTGTGAACTCTTCAAATTTTTTATTTTATATTGTGCTCAAATTTATATGGTAAAACAGTCAGCCAGCTAGTTAAAAAACCGGAAACTAGTTTTTGATAAATATGTATTTGTAAACTCGCTTGTAACTTTCCCAGTCAGAGCCACGTGATACCTAAAATAACCTTTTATTACCCTTAAACTGTAAGATTTTAACAAACAAATACAAATAACAATGAATTCATAATAGACGTTTAAGGAATCATTTTAATAACGAGCCCTTATAGTACAATATCAAGTACTTGAAATATACTTATTGTATACCGACTTATAAACAGGACGCTAAAATGGCGTCGAGTATTCGTTGTGTTATAACTGGTTAATTATTTGGGAATCTATTTAATAGAAAAGTTGTCTTAAACGGTAAATAATAATTTGTATAATGACTTACTTGAGGCGTATTTATAATTATTTAGAAACCGCGTCAGCTCATGATTATGAACGCCTATTAAGTCTAAAACTAGTTGGCCGATCCCGAGAATGTGCGTGAGTAAACCGTTAAAATTCCTAAGTAAATAATTAATTGGTAGTTTTAAATAGCTTTTAATTTTTTAAATATAATTATTATCTGAATGCACTGTGGAAAACGGCACCCAAAGGTTTACATCTATGGAGAAAAATATAGCTAGTTTGGTATTCACATAACTCGAAATGAATGTTCGTTTGTTACAGTCAAAGTTTAAAAGAAAACTCCAAAGCTTGTATTAACTTCAGGATTTTTGATAAATTGTAAATTTTCAACTAACGAAATGAAAGTAGAGGAAAACTCATCAGAATCACTTTTCATCGTAAAAGTCGTGTCTTTAACGTAAGTTGTGTAATAGTCGTGACAGATCGATATGTATTGATTGAATGATTTTTTTTTCACATATTCCTACGTGTCTCCATAGTAAAAGTTGTTTGTATTGATGAGTACAATCGCCACTCTGTATAATGCGACCTGTTTACATTGTAGAGTCATATTTTACTGTCATTTTTACATACAGCAAAAGTTTTAAAGAGCTTTGTGAAGAGTTTCAGCAGTTTGCATCCTTGGTAGTGTCACCGTGTCTACTTTGACGATAAAACACATATTGTGAACATATTGCGGTTTTACTGATTTCTATAAAAACAATATCCTTCAGCTTCTATAGATATTATAAAAATAAGTCCCTCACCGCGTTTGTCTGTCTGTTTGAACGCGATAAACTCAAAAACTACCGAACCGAATTTTAAATGGTTTGCACCAATGGATTCAAGAAGTTTTAGTGTATAATTCATTAATGTTTTGTCTACCCGTGCGTAGTCGGGATGGGTCGCTAAAAATAATAATATACCGGCCTATAAATGTCTCACTATTGGGACTCTTCTCATGTACAAAACGGTGGGTCGCTATAAGTTTTAAAAAATGAGTAAAAATTTCGCAACACATACAAACGTGCCTCTAACTAAAATTATTTGTGATTTTCGTTTCGCATTTTCTACCAATAATTAAAACAGGATTCGAGGCAAAATTTTAAGCAAAAATTGACATGTTCTCCGTATTTACTTTTTCGATAGCCATGTTATTACAAAACCTTATTAATTATTCAACATAACTTAGGTATACTTTAAATGTTAATTATTGAATTCGAATTCTTCACATCAGTTCTCTTACTCAAATCAGTAAAATAATGAGCGAAACATTTTAAAGAAACTTATGAGGAAGCTAAAGTTGGGATGCATTAAAAATACAGCAAAGAAAATATCTTTCAATACGGCGTCCTTTGCTGGTTGATTAGATCCTTCCGACCAAAGGCTTGGTTTTTATCCGTACAAGTTTTATTTCATAGTATCTTTCAGTATGTAGCTTTGAAGTAATTTTCAGCTCGTGTACTCTTTTTGCATATATATGCATGTTAATGAGATATCTATTTGCGTATTTACAGGGAAATTAATTAGTTGCGAGCTATTTGTATCAGTTTTTAATCAAGGAGGTTTTTAATCTGCGAGTTTTTATAGTACGTTCCGAGGAACTGGTGGGCAGAAATAGGGCAAACAAGATATTAATGAAACTAATTAACTATTCTATCCATACTGGTATATAGGTCTGTCTATTTGTCTGTTACGCTTTCACGGTTTAACCGCTGAACCGATTTTGATAAAACTTGGTATGGGGTAAGCTTGGATCCCAAAAAAGGACATAGGCTACTTTTTGCTGCGATAATCGACACACACACCGGCGGAGTCGCGAGCGACAAATAATATTTATTATATAAAGTCAAATTTGATACAGAAACATCGAGAAAAACTGTATTGGAACACATTTCTCTTATGTTGTTAGAAAAGAATGATATAACATGCTATGGCTCTGTCATACCGGACCTCACCTGTTTTTTTGTCCTACTTCTGGGCACAAGTTTCTTGTCACCTAAAAAAGCATGCCCACGCTTACTAGCAAGTTAGCGGTTTTAGATTTTACTTCGGAATTTGGCAATAGACAATTCATACCGTCGTCTATTAATACAGTATATATTATATTTTAACCTTTGCTCGTTCATACCCTAAAACCTGGATTCCGAAAATTTTAATCTGAAATCGCCAACCCGCAATGAGCAAGC
Organism: Diachrysia chrysitis; assembly: GCA_932294365.1. Lineage (NCBI taxonomy): Eukaryota > Metazoa > Arthropoda > Insecta > Lepidoptera > Noctuidae > Diachrysia > Diachrysia chrysitis. The sequence continues at coordinate 11,353,845 of OW028652.1, read as the reverse complement.
GTGGTGATTAATGCTCGTTATTTCTCTATATAAAAAGAGGCCTGTGACCAGCAGTGGGACATATATGGGCTGGTATTATTATTATTTTTATTCATTTTTAAGCCTTTGAGTAAAAATTATATCTTCAGTAGGGAAAATCATCACCACAATATGATATGTTATGATATGATATGTTAGGATATGTTATTAATATTGACCATAATACTTTTAATAAGAAAAAGCACCTCTGCCTATCTATCTATAGACACAATAGAAAAACGACTTTACATAAAAAAAGTAGTATCAAAGCTAAAACCGGAGATTAAAGTCGCGCATAACTGCAGTCAATTGTCAACCCTCTCGATGCAGCGTACATCCGAAAACAAATAATCAACGCGACGTGTCGTTTAGACCCGCAGTGTGTAGCGGTAATTTCGCGCGCTGCCGCACAACACAACGCAAATGACACACTAACAGTCAAAGAAGTGGTGCTCAACATTTTGTTCTTAAATTGAAGTAGTTTGCTCTTTTATTCAAGACGTATACTCCTAAATCGATTGTTGATATAAATGTGTATGGAAAACGAAACTAAACTTCCTTTTTTTTCATTAGCACCTTGATATTTGTTATTTTATATTCCGAAGTAGATGAAAACGTGGAAGAATAATTCATATCTATGAGCGTTGACTCTAATTGCGTGAATTAAAGCCCTCATAAAAATAATTTATTTTGTTAAGAAAAAGAAATAACTGTAGAAATTTTCTTTATTTTGTGTAGCCTGTACCCGTGCTATGTTGTTCAGCTTCCAGTCTCATTGGCTTTAGGTAATAAGCATATTATTTTTACGAGGTAAAAAATAATCATTATAAAGCAAACCAAATTAATTTCCAATCATTGTTACAAAATGTTGAGAACCACTGGATATATAAAGAAACAAACACACTGTTCAACTTTACATTTACATATTAGTACAGACATCCTATTCATGAGTAAAGAACTAAGTTTGATTCCAACTATACACTAACACGATTATATTGGTTGACATATGTGTACAAATATCAAAATATTTCCCTAAGTAATTGTCATAGAGTTTGACTTTAATGGCAAATATTTAAGTTCCAAATTACTTGTTAAAATTAAAACGTTTCTAACGTATATTGTAGTGCGTGAAGGTAATGGGTTCGATTCTGGCAGGGATTGAATATTAATTTGTTATTATAGAAATGGGTTGTTGAACTCTAATTAATTTATGTTACATTAGGTCAGTTTAAAATTCAACACTGATGCTGTAATTACTAATTACTATTCCTCTCTGGACTTTAAATTTTTAGTGGATATAACGTTTTTGTTAAAATAAAACTACTTTTCTACTACACGGATTCTGTTGCGGGTTGTTTAGATTTTAGTTCCTGACGTTTCAATGCCTTATCAGGTGCCATAGTCACGGGAAAACTACGATATATCTGTTTCAAAAGTAATTTTACTTTAAATTCCAACATTCGCATAAAAATCAGAGTGTATAAAAATTTAGTTCTTACTTTTAAAATTCCCATGATCTTAATAATTTTGTTGGGGGTTCCAAAAAAGTCCAAATTGTTACTAGAGGTGAGAGATGGAAATTTGTGGTAGGTTTTGACGCTATTATATCCGATTTCTCTTTAGAGCCTTAATGCCTTTAAATATCTTACCAAAGCTTACTCCAAGGATTTTTTTTCATTATATATAAGACTAGCTGCATTACTGCATGCGTTGCAATGCCACGTTGAATATATATTTTTTTAATATTCCCTTAAAATTCTGTTGGTAGTATAAAAGTACCACCACAGCATGCGTGGGTTAACCGAACAAATTAAGTGGACAATACCGCACATATGGCTTATATAAAACAGTTTAACTGCCAGTTTATACGGCCACATAACTTGACGTGCTAAAACAAAATGGCGGCGCAGCTAACTTCCTATTCAAATATATTGAAGCCGTATCAATGGCGGTTCAAATCGTAGAAAAAACCGACAGAACTAAATGGAATTTACTTTTAATAACATTAGAATACCTAGATATAGATACAGGATATTTTTATAATTTAGGGAATAAATTAGACCCTGTTACACAATTTATAAAAATAATGCGACTCTATTAAATATTGTTCGATTATCAAAATCTTTAAGTTTAAAATTTGGCTACCAAATTTTTTAAATTTAGAATAGAACAGAATAGAATATTCTTTAATATACACCATTTACTTCTAAGTTATTATTATTTTCAATATAAAGTTAGTTTCGATGAAGTCTTAAATAGTGGCAGTCAATAGGGATGTTAACAATTTTTTTAATGCCCTCAGGTAGTTTAGTAAAAAAATTATTAATCACGTTTTTTTTTTCTTTTTTTATTTAACTAAAAAACTTGCGGCAATACATTTATTTGAAATGTCGCATGAAGTCACGATAACGTGTGTTTTGTATAACATCGTAATTCGCCCTCTTTGAACTTGGATTTGCCTTATCACCTTAGTTTTTAGTTATTTCGAAAAAGTAAAACATACTAAAAAAATATTATCTAATTTACGGACTAAATAGATTTTTGCTTTTCATACCCAATCAATATCCCTATTATATGAACTCTCATGGTTTTGACAAATCTGTATTTTGGATATTATTGTAGTAAATGAAAGTAAACGCAAATGAACCTAAGAATTAAAAAATGCTTTCATAAAGTGCTTTCATAAGTGGCCAATACGTTCATGTACCTACAACAAAAGTTCACATTCAATTTTCAGTTTAATCGTCAAACTATTTAGAAAACTAAACCTTCGACAGTACATACTCTTTCAACGCTTTGGTTTAAAGAATGAAAAGTCAAGCATCTCAGGACCGCAGTAAGACACCTGTCTCCCACTTAATAACAAATGAATAATGCTTTTTTGACACATTTTAAAGTCAGGAAGTCTTTTAATTCGCACCTTTGCTTTTGCCGAGAACATTCACACATTTTAATATAACTGAAAAAAGGATAGAAATAATACCTATGAATGTTTCAGGTTCTAATGAAGTTCAACTTTGTCAAAGTTTACATTTGGTTTTTCCACTATTAGTAATCTAACGATTTATTTAAATGTTTTTTTTTTTATTATTATATACTATAAAAATGCTATGTTAGAAAGTTACCAAAACATATGGTTTTATACAAAAATATATGATCAATATTAATGAAATAATTATTTTCTGTAGATCTATTTCATATTATTTCATTAATATGTTTATATTCAATGCCGTTTGTAATAAGCGCTACTTACATAACACGTATCGCTTACAATGTGTAGTAACTATCAATTAATACAAGTAACGCATTAACAAATTGAGTGGGGCTATCATCTTACAATCAAACTAATAAGGTTTTCTTCAAATAAATACTTTTTGGAATATATATTTAGAGCCAATGATGGCGCCTTTTCTGTACTTTGTCCGTCTGTCTATTAACGTGTTCTATTTAAACATACTATACTAGAAGCAGCATTTAAACCAAAGATGATAATATGAAAATCTAAGCGTGATACAGAACATTTATTTACTTTAAGCGTTAGTAAATACATTAAGTAAATATTATTATTTATTAATTCTAAAAGCACGCCGTCTTATTCATTTCGGAAGAACGAACAAAAACAACCTTAAGATTTTACTATAATATCCAATTGGAAAGTAACTTGGCTAAATGGAGGAATTTGGGGGTTCAAATCGGAAACGTTCTTATCTCTGGGGCATCCATAGTTCAATGTTATTTTATACCAGAAGTTGCGTTATCATTGTTATATCAGACGAATTTCACGAACAAAGTAAAAAAAGTATAATATATGTTGTGGTTACTAATAGTAGTTGAAATCCAATTAGAACATTGTTTTTTTTAACTTAACTTTCAAAATCTTTATAAAAACGCTTTTAAATTGTAAATATTTGACACTGTTGGTCTAGTGGTTAGTAAACCTGATAGCTCACACCGCACCTCTAGTCACTCAGGACAAATCTTTGTGACCGTGATCATTTGTTCAGTGTCTGGATGTTGTTTATAATATGCATGTATTTAGAAATATATAACTATGTTTATCAGTGGTCAGGTTACCATCATTCAAGGTCTGCCTAGTTTGGGATCAGATGGCCGTGTTGTAAGTTGTTGCAAGACATTATTTTTATTATTATATTATTTTTATTAGTAAATCATTATTTTACAAATGTTATCGATTTTAAATGTTATTAGTACAGAACTCGTCTAGAAATTCATTACTATCTACCACCCCTTGTAACAGCTAAATCCCGGCCTCTCACAGCCATAAACTATATATAAAAGGACAGATCAAACACTCTGCGGTAATGATGGCTAATTTATTGCGCATACAAACTCTTTTACGATGCTCGTTTGACGGGACTCTAGTGGGTGGTGGTCAGATTCTGAAGTGCGGGTTTTTAATTGTACAGGGTGAGACTTCGTATAGTTTGACGTATTTTATGTGAATATATTTATAATTTATATTATTATTTATTAAGCATTTAAACAAATGCGGGACGAATATTTGTAATTATAAACAAGTGGACTGGCCTGCAGTTAGTCTTGTGGTTAGTGACCCTGACTGCCAAACCGGATGTCGTGGGTTAGTTTTGCACCCAGGACAAATTTTTGTGTAATGAGCATGATCGTGTATGTATCTAGAAATGTATAAGTATGCTTATCAGTTGTTTGGTTGCCATAATAGAGGCTCTGTCTAGTTTGGGATCAAAAGCCCGTGTATGAGTTGTCCCAAGATATTATTATTTTTACAATTAGTTAAAAGAAAAAAAAATTACCTGAGGCGGGACTGCCACACTTCTGCCAGAGGTTTAAGTTACACCTTACTATTAATTTGTTTTTCACATATATTTATATAAGAAATTAATAAAGTTCGACGTTTTACTTTTAATTTATTCTCTTCTGTATTTATAACCCATCTGCAGGTAATTTACATTGTAAGATGCTTTTTTATAATTTAATTATCTAAACTTTTAAAAATACAGGAGTCTTGTCACATTACAATGAGTACGTATTTTTTAATTAGTTTATTTATTAAATTAGGTTTTATGTTTTCATTCATTTTAAATCGCCTTATTTACCTGTAATCTGTGCGTGAATAGAAATTAAATACGTTGACAGCTCACTAGCGCCCTCTCATTTTCAAATGTGTATTGCTTTCAGCACCACCTATCAACAACCGCCGCTACGAAAACGCCTACGGTACTACGCGGCTACGACGTAGTTTAAATTCGCTACACGCTGTATCAGAAATCTTAGAAGCGCGACATCTATTGAAAATTGTTGTTAATTAAAATAGCTACCGGTGACTACAGACTTTCTGTAGACTGTAGAGTTCGTCTACTTGATTGTTCAGTATCTCATATCTAGTGTAGGTTTGTAGCAGTAGATGGCGCTACTTTGTTACTCATTAAAATGGGTTGTGGAGTTCAGATACTCAGGTAATCGCTCCATGTAAAATAAAGTATTCAGCTGTATCCAGTCAAACTGAGATTCAGAGTTGACCGGCTTGGCAGAAGAAGATGGTGCTATTTTATGGCCCTGCAATATTATCTCGAACATGCACATACAAGGCGATTTTGATATCGGTATACAAACGAAAACTATGAATTCTATATCTATATTATACTTTTAATATTATAGTAGAAAGCTAAAATTATTCCTAAGTGCCATAGACTATACGAAACGGGAAGAACGCGGGTGAAACCACGGTTCTCAGATAGTCGGTTATAAAAACGATTGGTATAAGAAATTCGACGAACAAACATAAAAGAAACTCGCTACTTAGTACTTGGCTGTTACCGTAACATTCTTAGGGTATTGAAAATCAAGTTTTTTTTTATTTTAATTTCTTTTACTACTCGTTTTTCTATCCGTTATAGAGGACATTGTTTTAGTTTGTACAACATTAACAAAATTGCCTTATACACGACACAAAAGTTTCTTTGTATAGATATTATAAATATATTACCAGCGCCCAACTTTCTCACTGCAAGACCAAGGATTCTTCCCACACTGAAAAAGATCAAGCATTCGTTGCTTCTCACGCTTGTTGCATAGCAAGTAAAAAAGTCAAACTTAATATACTGGTTTAATCATATGTTTTTTCCTATTCGTCAACTGTGCACTGGGTTCCCAGTAGACAAAGGCCTCGTGGCGGAGATGGAAGGAAGATGGCTGGAAGTATTGGACGCTTACAAATAGTGGTCAAAGAAACGTGTGGAAAGAGGAAAGGTAGGCCTTTGCCCTGCAGTGGGACATTTCAGGCTTACGATCATATTATATATAATCGATTATATAATATATAATCTATACTATCCATAATAATATAAATGAGAAAGTAACTCTGTCTGTCTGTCTTTCTGTTTATCTGTTACCGTTTAACGGCTAAACCGCTGAACCGGTTTTGATAAAACTTGGTATGGGGTAAGCTTGGATCCTAAAAAAGGATATAAGTTACTTTTTACCGCGATAACCGACACCAACGCGGTTGGAGCCGCGGACAACATATAGCAATAAAATAATAAACGTAAACGTTTTATATGTTACACAAGATTCTTAGGAACTAAGGTATATGAAAACAACTCAAAAAATTGCATTAAAAAATTCCATAAAAGTGCATAATTCTAAAGAGTATGTTTCGTATGAAGGAAGTTTAGCATTCACCTTGCATTTGCAAGTTAAAGCATAAATTTTATCATCCTCGGTTCACGGGTTCATATTTGGTCCTGGTTAGAGTTTTAGCTCACTGTGGCGTAATGTAATGTATGTGGAGTGAAAATATTTTGTAACCTAAATAACTGAGGTAACTGCATTTTTATCAATGACGGACATTTAAAATCTGCCTGAAGCAATGTTTGTGTGTGTTAAGTGAATTTATTTGCTAGAAGTTTTTTTATGTTTATTTATTAATATAATTACAACAGAGCTTTGTGAATTGGCGACAATACTGTTCTTTAAAATACAAAAAATATATATACAACAAATAAACTTAAACAACATCAAAAACTGTTTATTTATCTAAACTAATAACTGCTAAATTGTACAGTTTTCTGTCAAGCCAGTTGGGAGACGAGACTTTTTTAGAATACAAAAGCTAATTTCTTTAACAGAATGTGTTTAGAACGAAACCTTAGAACGACAGTCAAAGAATTCATTTGTTTACATTCTATCCACAGAAGAGGAAAATATCTCTGGCAGTTATAGGAGGACTTTTAAAGGTTAGTATATTTTACTAGTTACTATTTATTAAGTAATTTGTTTATTCATTTATGTAGTGTAGGAACGCCTGATTCTTACGCATTAAAACAATGTATAATTATAATTTTAATGATATAAAAAATATCATATTGCTGCTGCAAGTTTAGCTTCGTACCTTCTAAACCCTTTACCCTTTTTGGTTCATACATAGGTACATCACTTTTCCTACGCCAAAAAAATAAGTTACCACGTTACAGTATAGTGTGTGAATACGCTAGCTGTACCCGCTAGTCTCATTAAAAATGCATCAGTAGCAGTGACAGGCGTCGCCCGCGGTCGTGCCTCACTCACGAAATAAACGTGTCTTTTGAATACGCGACAAATAATTCACTTTGTTCGCATTTCTACTATTATAAAAATTTGTTAGTTCAAAAAGGTGCTTTGTTTTTAAAGAAATTGTTAGGTTTTGCTAAACTATTTTTGTTACTAGACTTATGTAGATTTTGTGAAAGAGAAAAATCATTTTAGTGACCATGTTAATCATATTACTAGATTTAAAAAGTTGGCTATTACAGCCTCTCTAGCCAAGTGACATTTCATCTAGCGTTAACGATGATAGGATTCACTTAAATGACATTAAACGTATGGAAAAGACATTTCATTTAGATCTGTCACGTGACTTGTCACTTCCATACATTTTTGCGATTTGATTATCGTTATCGCTTGTAGAAATGTTACTTAGCTAGAGGGGGATACATAATTGCATAATTCACAAAGCCAGTATGCAAAAAGGCATAGTTTATAAGTGCCTGATGATAAAATGTCAAAACAAAGGGTGTTTCATAAACTTTTATAGTCGTCACAGTTATTTCGATTGAGTAAAAGAGTTAATACTATCGGTCTATATAACTGCATACCAATCTTTCAATGAACCTAACATTGTTAAAATTAATTCTATAATAATACTGGCTTATAAATGTTCCACTGTTGGACACAAGCCTATTCTCATGTAGAGAACGCACGAGCATTGATCACCACTGATTTCAGATTCAATTTTTTCCATCCAGTTTTTTTCAAGATGTTCTCCTTGACCGATCAAAGATTCATTTGAATGGGGTTCATGAAAATAAGACGTGTAATTTTAAAGAAACATTGGTATTCTAGATACGTCAATGTAAATTTTCTTTCACAAAAAACCAAGTCTGATTGGATTGAGCGTGTAAAGTTGATTTTGCCCGCAAATTCCATGGAATAAAGAAATTGATTGCATTCAATAGCTACACAAGCCTTGATTTTCAACCTTAACTTCCCTGCATAAGGTTCAAAATAGAATTAAAATTACTGTACAGAATAACCTGATAACAGGTTTTCAACTTTTTAGCGTTATTAAAAGGATGTAGAGTACCAAATATAGTATTGCCAAGCTGCCAAACGAATTTCTACCTAAGGGCTTTAATTTAAAGTTTAATGTTAATGTGATTTGGTTGTAAGTTGGGAAGACTAGGTTGTTCTGGCAAGACCCCAACGTAGATGTCCGATTCGATTCAGTTCACGATAAGAGTTGTCTCGTTGTCGATGGAAAGTTTGTACGCGACTTAAATTGGATCTAGCTTACCTTGTAAAAGTACAATAGAACGATCATAGGTACTATGATATTGAATACCTTTTTCTGAGGCTTAAGTACTCGAACATTATCTTCAAATAAAGCATTAACTTTAGGTTCTTATATTGTTTAGAAAATTTTACCCATATAATTATTCAACTGAATAGAACTATTCGGGACGGAGACAAACCCAACAAATTAAAGATCATGAAAATCGATCTACCCGTTCTTGAGTTATAAATTGATTAACTAACAGACCTTTGTTTTATATTATATATATACATAGACTAACACCCACCCTTCCTCTTAAAACACTCTATCTATTGCTGAAAACTGTATCGAAACCCGTTTCGTATCTTGCCGCTGAAAGGCAAAGGCCTTACTATCCTTCCATTTGGTGCGGTTATGCACTATTACCATAACCTTAGGCTGAAATAATTTATAGACTCTCTATGTAGGGTTTAAGACTACATTCGTGTTAATAAATTGTTGTGATCAGTTTCGTCAAAATTCATACTTGTGAATCTTTGTCTGCCTTATTATCCTTCAGAAGCCTTTACTAAACCAAACAATGATTAAAAGATGAGAACGGTATATAGGTAAATATTTACATGTAGGTCATGCTTCCTTATACCGTAAGCTGCTGGACCCATTTTGATTAATGAGCGGTTGGTGTGATTAATGATGGAAAAGGTACGTTCATGGCTGAAATGTACCTCCCCATGTCTTGATGTGTGGAACCCTTCGAGTTAATGTGTGTTCTGATGGGCTCCGTAAATACAAAAACAGGGGTGAAAAGAAAATGACGTACACGACATTATAAATAATCCAACTTACCACAAATGTTTTATGAACATTATTAACAAAAAGTTATACAATTAATAAATTAGTTTTTATCATTTCAGCAGGATATTTACATATTATTATTAGCAATTACAAAAAAAGAAGAAAAAACCTACGGCCAAAACAAAACAAAATTCGAATTCCAAATTTTTATTTATGTACTTATAATTTTATTAATTTTATTCTTAACTTGGGATCACAAAAACTCAGCAGATTTTACCAGTATAAAACGATTCTACAAGTTCAATATTTCAGATTGGAAATAGGGCACGTGCGGCAGATTCTTTAGCAAGCTATTGAGGGTGCTATTCGCGGAATTATTTATCAAATATCTTGCTCGGATTCACCTTCCGACGTTCCTTGCGAATAAAGATATTTTCTGGTTCAACATTTTGAAACAAACACCGACTAAATGTGGATTAGAAAATTTTATTTTAAAGAGATGGGGAATAAACATTTCAATTTTATATAAAAAGTGCTTTTTTTTAAACAACGTTATTAAAAGATCATAAATATTACCCGCATATAAATTGGGATAGGCCTCTTCTCATGTAGAGAAGGCACGAGCAACGCTTGCTCGTTTGCTAATAGGCAATTTCAGATTCCAACTCTTGGAATCAAGGTTTCTTCAATTTTCACCATTTGGCAATTGTGTCTTAGAATAATTAAGAAAGTACATACATAACTTTGAAAAAGTCACATTGGAACTTGCCTGTATTTAATTTGAACCTGCAAATTTGTGCAAAACAAATTCAACGAACGGATTTGTTGATTAAACCGCTAGGCCACCACGATATTTAGAAGCCATTTGCACAATAAATTGCAAGTTTTTGTTGAATTTAGAATTTTCCTTTAATACAATGAAGATGTTAAAATGTTTAAGTGTCTACATTATCCTTTAAATTCATAATATTTTAATTCCGTTTCCCATTTTAGTAACTTTACTTAATAATGCTTTATGGAAAGTATTCAATTCAATTACAAAACACTGTACTTGCAAGCTAGAAACAAGGAAATAGAAAACAGAGTCAAATAGCAGCCATATTATCATAATTATGGTACACTGAACTAAGTTAATTATACCTACGATAAGGGGTGGATTTCACGGGTGCGTTTGAACGTGATCAGTGGATAACGAATCTCGACTCTTGCGTTTGATTGAGTTCAATGTTCCAATTTGCATTTGATCAACATAAATAGAATTTACCACAGAACATAATACCAATAAGTTAGAATGGTTATAGAACGCTTTTTATTCCAATAACACGACGCGAACTCATGTCCCAAAGGCAGCAACTCGAAGTTCAGTGGCAAAAACATTTGACATTCGAGCTTTGACATTTGACAGTTTTTAAACTCGATCCCGGGGAACTTCATTCCTTGAACCGCGTTTTTATGCATATCGTGAAACTAACCTTAGGTATAGTGAGTAGGTCTATAGATCGTATATGCAAGTAGATGCAGTTTCCGGCACGCCGCGTGTGTGAGCCAGTCCAACGTAAATTATCGCTCATTCTGTTTTACTAAATAGTCTCTATTTAGCACCAAAGTACTTCAGGAAAAGTGCCTCTTTTGTAACTATGGACTTATCGTGGAGATTAAGGTCTTGGGTTTTATGCACGAATGAAGAGTGAGGATTGGGTTATTTTGTTTAATGAGGCGTTAAAGGGGCAGTCAATTCCTGTCAAATACACTACTGCGTCAGTAAGATTAGAATTCGACCCCAACATAGTTATGAAAAAATCTACCATAGTACAATAAGAGAAAAAGCTAATCTATATTATTATACATAATTATATAGAGACAATCTGTCTGCCTGACGACAAAATGTAGAAGTAAACTGCTGAACTTGGAATGATGAAATTTGGACAATAGGTACTTTTATTAACCACCCCCCTTAGACAAGTGCCATTTCGACAAGTGTTAACGATGATAGAAATCGCTTAAATGACACTAAATGTATGGAAATTACATTTTGTTTCGATAAGTCATGTGACATGAACTTGTCACTTCCATACATTTGAACAATTCGATCAGCGTTAACGCTTATCGAAATATGACTTGTCTAGGGCGGGAGTCGTTTAAAATTTAAGAAAAGTGTGTTGATTTATTTAGACTTCAATGAAGAATGTTAACAAATTTTGATTATTAGCTCTCCATATTCTCTGTCAAAAATAAAAAATACTAGTGAAAGAATTACTTCGATACGTCAATTAGTTTCCGATTTAGAAGTAAAACAAGTTGAACCGCACGACGCGGGCTGCCGGTGACGTTGTGACGTCATTGTACAACACGCTCAGTCTGGCTCACTAAGTACGCTCGCGGTCGCGCGCCCGTACCGTCGAAATTATACTTAAATACTTTTAAAAGTGTCCAATCCAAATACTAGGAAATCATGTGTTGTGCCTAAATGTAAAGATTGTGGTATTTTGCAAACTTTACCTGAAGGATCAGCAGTATTGACAGTCAAAGGTTTCAAAAATATTGCGCATTTGCTACAACAAAATGGACATACCTACCTAGTGTGAGCTCTGATCAGACCTAGTGTGAGCTCTAAAGTAAAACCGACCAAAAAAGAAGTTTTGGAGACAAAAAAAAATGCAGCGTTACGGATACACGTAGAAAGAGCTATCGGCAGACTTAGATCACAGAATAAATATTAGTACTGACGCTTAGATTCTTTGAGTTTATGTTGCCACACGCTTGGGTAGATCTAAAGCAAGTCGACCTGCTAGATTCAGTGGTGATTTCTGCATGTGGAATAGTTAGTCTGCAAAGCAGTCTGTTTCATTTAAAGTAACTTCCTAGTGTTTTAAGCAAAATACATTGAAGTTTATTTTATTGTATTAAAAATATAAGATTTTGAGGTTACGTACGTTCCATTTTCCACCAATGTTTGTGTTATTTATAGAGTTTTAATAAAACTATATTACACTAGCTGTCCCCCGCGACTTTGATCGCGTGTTTTAGTTTCAACGGTTTTTAATTTTTGCAACATTTTTCATTTATGCTCCGCTCCTATTGATCGTAGCGTGATATTATATAGCCTATAGCCTTCCTCAATAAACGGACTATCCAATACAAAAATAATTTTTAAATTCGAGCCAGTAATTCCTGAGATTAGCGCGTTCAAACAAACAAACTCTTCAGCTTTATAATATTAAAGTATAGATTAGGATAATGTTTTGCCTAGTTTACCTTTACTATAAATAAGCCTGTCAGGCGAGGCACTAATCATAGGTCACTTATTCTTTGAAAAAAGACCAGATTCCTCTATCTTTATATTGTGTACTTTCGGCGGCAACGAAATCACTATTTGTTGATAAATAATGCTCAACCAATTAATCCATATATTTTAGGTAGATTATCCGATTGCCCTTTTTCGAATCCTTCACCAATTTTATTAATCGAACAATATTTACTATTATTAGACTATTAACGTAATACTCGGACGAAAACACAACAAAATACTGCGCAAGCTATAACACCTACTATAACCGCTGGCGACTTGATATTAAGCTAGGCGCAACCCGCGCTTGAGCTTGCGGCGTTGTGATATGACGTCACAAGCGGTCACGTGGCTGTTAGCGGGACTCGATATTTTTCGAAACTTTGAATGCTTATAAAATCAAAACTACTAGGTATTTTTGACTACAACAAAAACTAGTGTATTTGTATACATACAGGCTTTACTGAGACAAAATTTCAAGCGATTTGGCATACCTAGTAACATTCTTCATTATGTAACCTCTCGTTTGGAAGAGCAACACTTCTCACCACACAAAAGATTAATGAATACAGAGGTAAGGTGCTTATCCCTTTAAGAAAAGCAAACGTGTACATGTTACATTGCCCAACATACTGTAAAAACTCATTCCCCGAACAATAACTTTCACCTATCGCCGTCCCACGGTTTTTATTTCTCTTTTATAGCTCAATAACAATCGTGGCGAGTGTTTTTGGGGTTCAACGATTAGATTAGCGACAAGAGAACCATAATGTTAACGGCGTCCTATTCTGTGAGATTGAAATCGCTGTTTTGTCATGCAGATAAAGCCGTTTATTTGAAAGGTCTATTGTAAAACCTATGTATGGTTCACAACAATACCTGAAAGCAGATAAGAATCTTTAAATATAAATTTTAATATAATATTCGTTTATACTTAGAGGGATTTTCTTGAGTTGTAAGACGGGTTAATCAATAGTTATTTTAAAATAGGTATTATTGATTTACACAAATAAATAAATAAAACTAAATGTAATGTGTAATGTTTATATTTCGTCTTGATTCACAAGCATTATTTTAATTTATTTATAGTGGTTATTTAACTTTGGTGGTATAGAAATCGTTAACCAAACTTTTTATTAAAATCTTGGACACAGAACTAAAGAAAGCGCTTTAGCTGTCCTAATTTAATGGAAACAAGGCTTCACAACAGGATACGTTTTAAGACGGCAAATTTTCAATATTACGTCTTCTGCCTAGCCTTTTCCAAAGCTATTTTGGGGTCGGCTACCAGTCTCACCGGATTCAGCTGAATACCGTATTTTTACATGGGGCGACTGCCTACCTGACCTCCACAACCCATTGTACTGGGTAACACAGTATCCCAAAGTAAGACTGGTTGTCAGAATTGTAATGACTTAACGATTGTCGAAGATCAACTTTAGACAGTCGGGACCAACAGCTTAACGTGCTTTACGAGGCACGGAAGGGTCTTGGTATGTTAACAAATGGTGACCCATTGTTAGGAATGGAACGCAACCATAAAGTAGCTCGGTCTATATTGTCTATATTGTCTTCACTTGTTTTTTCTACGTTAGCGTCGTCAGCTATTTTATAAATTCTCCCGAATAAATAGTCTTGCTAATATTGAATAATCGTTTTTATTCCATCATGGTAGCAGAGCGTGGTTGTTAGCAAGTACCAGTACAAATATTCGTGGAGAAATTATCAGTACTTTGTGGTGTACGTGTATCAGAACAGTGAGGTTATAATATAATACACGCACTCGTGACCGGCCGGCGAATTGTAAAACTGTGTAGAAATGAGTTCGTCGCATCACATGTTCAATCTCGATAAGTTGATCGGGCGTGAAAACTTCGCAACGTGGAAATTCAGTGTCAAGACCTACCTAGAGCATGAAGATCTGTGGCAATGTGTGGAGCCCAAAGATGACAAACCTGTTGATTCCAGTAAGGATGTCAAGGCGAAGTCCAAGTTAATACTGTTGTTAGATCCGCAAAACTATGTACATGTACAAAGTTGTAAGACCGCCAAAGAAGTGTGGGAAAATCTGCAACGAGCGTTTGATGACAATGGTTTGACCAGAAGAGTTGGACTGTTAAAAGACTTAGTGAATACTACTCTGGAATCTACCGGTAGTGTGGAGTCATACGTAAACAAAATAATGACAACAGCCCACAAGTTACGCAACATAGGGTTTGAAGTCAATGACGAGTGGCTGGGCACCTTGATGCTGGCCGGTCTGCCCGACATCTACGCTCCAATGATTATGGGGCTTGAGAGCTCTGGAACGAAGATTAATGCCGATCTTGTTAAGACCAAGCTCCTACAGGAAGTTAGATCAGCAGACACCAGTATTGCTCTGTATGTTAGCTCAAAATCAAGGAAACAACATCAACGTCAGCCACAACAATCTAAGACAACCAGAGGGCCAAGATGCTATAATTGCAATAGTTATGGACACTTTGCTAAGTTTTGCACTAATGTTAAGAAGGTAAACAAGTCTGAGAATGAAAAAAGCAAAAAGGATACAGGTTTCATTGCAGCTTTTTCAGCATTCTCTGGAGGTAATAATGAGAAATGGTTCATGGACTCAGGTGCATCCATGCATATGACAGGCAATAAACAGTGGATGTACAATGTCATAGAGCCACCGGTGAGCAAAATAACAGTAGCTAACAAAGAGCCGCTGTCAGTTAAAGGAGTTGGAAACACTGATATTAAACTGGCGCAGGGTAAGAACATTCAGTTAAAAAATGTTTTATATGTTCCAGACCTGGCAGTCAACCTACTCTCAGTGAGTACTATTGTTAACAGTGGTTACAAAGTAACATTTACTCAAAGAGGCTGTGATGTTCATGATTCACATGGTAAATTAATATGTTCTGCAATTCTAAATAATAAATTATATATATTGGATACAGATAATAGTCCGGAAACTGCACATTTAAGCTCCAGTGAGGAAAGGTGTAGTGATACCTACTTGTGGCACCTGCGTATGGGCCACTTAAATGCTTCAGCTGTCAACAGGCTACCTGACTGCGTTAAGGGTGTGACTCTGACTAATACTGAGAGTAATGTGACAAGATGTATTGGTTGCTATGAAGACAAGCAGTCGAGGTTGCCATTTAAGAACATTGGTTCCCGAGCTACAGCACCATTAGAGCTTGTTCACTCTGACCTTTGTGGACCCATGGAGAACTTGAGCTGCTCAGGTATGAAATACTATATCACTTTTATTGATGACTTCACAAGAATGGTATATGTATACTTCATGGAAAATAAAACCAAAGTGTTAGACATTTTCAAGGACTATAAGAACAAAGTTGAAAACCATTGTTCTCAGAAAATAAAGGTATTAAGAACAGATAATGGTACTGAGTACTGCAATACTCATTTTGAAAACTTTTTATCCAACAGCGGTATAACACATCAGACTTCCACTCCCTACACCCCTCAACACAATGGACTGGCCGAACGGATGAATCGGACACTAGTTGAGAAAGCTAGGTGCATGCTGTTTCATGCCAACCTACAGAAGAAGCTATGGGCCGAGGCAGTGGGGACTGCAGCATATATTTTAAATCGTTCACCTAATAAAGCTTTAGAAGGTAAGACGCCCTTTGAATTGTGGAATGGACACAAGCCTGACCTGTCTCATCTAAGAATATTTGGCTCCGAGGCCATGGTCTTAGTACCAAAGGAAAAACGTCAAAAATGGGACAAAAAGTCTAAAAAAATGATTCTAGTGGGATACTGTGACAATACAAAGGGGTATCGTTTATTAGATGAAAAAACATACAAAGTCATAAGAAGCAGAGATGTCACCTTCTTTGAGAATTGCAAAAATTCAGATTTGACAGTTGTTAATGATGTTTCAGCTTCCTCTACTAAATGTCAAGATTCACAAGTAAAGCCACAGTATGGGCCACAGTCATCAGGCAGTCAATCTACATCCACAAGTCATTGCACAGTACCTACAGAAGTACCCATGTCTGAGGTAGAAAATCTCATGCCATCAGAAGAAGAAACTGCTGGTGATTGTGTAACAAATGAGGATTGTGATCAGGATTCTAGCGAGTATGAGACAGACACAGGGGATTTAGATGAAACATATGTCCCACCAAGATATGTGCGCTCACAGTATCGACAGAACATCACACTGAGGCCTCGAAACAGAACAAGAAATAACACAGATACAGTTGAAAACAGTATGTTTTGTTTACACACTAGTTTCTCTGATCCGCAGACAGTTGAGGAGGCACTTTCATCTACAAATGCCAAACAATGGAGACAGGCAATGGACTTGTTTATTACAATGTAGATAAGAATACCTACATTGCTGTATGGGTTGATGATCTTATTTTGTTTACTGCCAATGAAGCAGAAAAGGACAAAATTAAAAGCAGGCTTATGCAATACCTGGAAATGAAGGACCTAGGTAAGGCCAGTCAATGTGTAGGTCTGAACATAACAAGGGATGGAGGCACCATTATGATTGACCAAGAAAAATACATTAAAGAAGTACTTACTAAGTTTGGTATGACTGATTGCAAACCATGTAAAACACCAATAGAAGTTGGTCTGAAGTTTACTCAGAGTGCTGATGACAAGGAAATGGATAACCCTTATCAACAAGCCATAGGCTGCCTTCTCTACATTGCTCAAGGCACTAGGCCCGATATTTCTTTTGCTGTTAATACTCTCAGTAGGTTCAATAACGAGCCAAGAGCTGAACACTGGACAGCAGTCAAAAGGGTACTACGATATTTACAAGGAACTAAAGACATGAAGCTCACTTATACCAAAGATGGTGAATCTAGCATAAGAGGCTTCTGCGACGCAGACTGGGCCAGTGATAATATCGACCGTAAGTCCTGCACGGGCTATGTTTTTATTTCTCAGGGAGGCGCTGTGGCTGCGACAGCTGCACGTCGAGTTCGGCCAGCCCTTAGACGGACTGCTTCACATATTCTGACTAAGGGGACAACTGAACATAAAAATTTGTATTGTATTGCAAAAATGGGTTTGCGTTCAGGGGTGGTTGTTAGGAATGGAACGCAACCATAAAGTAGCTCGGTCTATATTGTCTATATTGTCTTCACTTGTTTTTTCTACGTTAGCGTCGTCAGCTATTTTATAAATTCTCCCGAATAAATAGTCTTGCTAATATTGAATAATCGTTTTTATTCCATCACCCATCCACGGACAAAACGCGGCGAGCGTGGCTTAACCTGTATTATCAGTCAAACCGAGGCCGTATTTTCGAACCAACGAGCCCGAATTTTCCTTATTACATAAGACTAATAAATCTTGTAAGGCCTTCACAAAATCCCAGTGTTTACAGGCTATCAAGCTGTCAATATTGACTTCAACTGAGTCGAGCAAACAACACCAAGACTGTTTGAACGAAAGCTTTTAAATTTCAAGGCGAATGGAAATTAAAAAGAACATAAAATAGGGTTAGTATTTTATGTTCTTTAAAATTAAAAATTTATGTTATTTAAACTCACGTAAACTTTTCATTAAGATTACTTATAGTATCTATATCTATGCATATGACAAAACAAAGTTCCGCACCGCGTTTGTCTGTTGGTCTGCTTGAATACAATAAACTTTAAAAATGATTTTCATATGGTTCTCAACAGTGAATAGAGTAAGTAATTCAAGAGAGTTTTATTTATAAATCATTAATGTTTTGTCTACCCGTGTGAAGCTGGGATGGGTAAAATCAAATCAAATAAAATCAAAAGTTTTCTTTTTCACATAAACCTTTAAAAAACTTAATGCTCGCTTGTTTAATATAATTATGGATATTTTGACAATTAAATTTAGAATAAAAAGCATTTGTCCTACAGTGGAACAACCAAGTCTAAATAAAAAATAATACAAGACGTAACTAACCACATAATCATAAAACCTTTCTGCAGTCAAAATATCACTTTTTAAACTCAAAATAGAATCTTGAATTCTGCCTCAGATACTTTCCCATGTGAACCATTTTAAGACCCTTACAGACAGTTCGCGCTATAATTGCCCATTTGAGACAAAATCTACGTGTCTCCATCGCTATCAAGCGCAAATGACATCTTTAAATTTTAGAGTAGTGTGTTACCAAAACCACAAACAGATTTTGGCATTCCCTGCTATTGTTACGACTATGAATTTGGAGAAGGCAATGCCAAATGTTTGGTTGTAATGATTTGGTATGTACATTGATATATTTTACAGTATAATGCTGTATTATTGGCAGTGTTTTGTGTTATGGATTTAAATCGATTTATTTTATTACGGTAATACAATGATTTTATCGTCTTATAAAGTATATTGAAAGGCAAACTTATTATTTCACCTGTAACTGGATAATCTGACGTGAGAGTCAAAGTATAGAATAAAAACAATTTATCTTGTAGATGTAAGTTTGCCAACCATAAGCCCTAGATTTACCTATTTGTCGATAAACTATTTAATACAGCTTTCTTATGCGCCGATAGCCGAGTGGTCACCACGCTAATTACCACTGTGCGCGTCGTGCTGCGGATTCGATCCCCGTATTGGTGTGGTTAACAAATGCTGGTTCCAAGTCTGGGTGTTACTTTGTGCATATGATTTGAATGTTTATAAAACCCCTCGTGGCACAAGAATTAAATTGCTAAGATGGGAAGTCGTTTTAAAAAAGAAATAGAAAATAAAATGCTTTATTATGTAGACTAAGTCACAAAACGAGAAACTTTTAATTAGTTAAAGTAACATTCCATAAAAACACAGTGGCAGCGTCCTAAACTTACTTCAAAGTACGAAACTTGTTAACGTAACTAAAGATCTTACTAAGTAACACGTGCGATACAGTGCCATATTTGCCACACTGTTACACAAGCAAAACAAACACAGCTGTCTCCATCATAACAGCTCAGCCACTGAATGGAGCATACAACCTTCACATAGAGTTTACCACAATTTAGCACAAAATAAACGCTTAAATTGCAATAGAACATTGTGCCAGTTTTGGCAGACTGGCGACGTGCCAGTCGGTGGCCGGTAATCGCTGGCATTTCTGCCAGTATTGCCATTTAGCTGTCACTCCACGCTCCGGTAGCTTAGACAAGCGGGGAAGGTAGTCAGTATTTATCTATTTAGGCTAAGATTTAGATAAGAATGTGTCTTTAATAAATGATAATTATAAAAAAATCTACTCACATATTAATTACTATTTTACTGTCTTCCAATGAGCTGTTTCTTTCAAGTTAATTTATTTATTAGCTTGACACTAATGGAATCAGTTTTCAGAATTTAGGCATTTGTTTTTATTTTTTTTCAGCCTGTCCAGATAAACAACTAGTTGAGATATCTAAATGTAAGAAAAATATCTCACAATTCCGAATGTGCCAACACCGCTTTTCTTTGATACAGAATAAACAAATCCTGACGGTAAACAAGTATATATTTTAGTAGTAATAACGGGCTACGTGGTAAATACTATTCGTTGGTAGAACTCGTGAGAAAAACATCCAAAACATTTTCGAGTGATTCGTCAACTCATCCTACAAGTCTACAGCCATTTAGGACATCTGGCAGAAAATCAAAATAAATAATATTTTCATTCTGTTACTCGTCCCACGTTGCTTTTCGTGTGAAAATTTATTAACTTTTGGCATAGTCAGTAAGACATTTATTTATTTTGATTTTCTGCAAGTCGTCCTAAATGGGCCGTAGGGATGTAGGACGAGTTGAAGAATCACTCACATTGTCTTGTGTCCTGAAGGCTGGCGTTTTTTGTGCCTCCAGCGTTATCATGAAAATTTTATTCAGAGAGCTCAAAGGAATTTACTTAACTCTTTTTGAAGAGAATATACTGTGAATGTAGTCTGTAAATTGTCTGTCGTTTTGATTTGGTATCCTTTTCATTTCTAGCGAATATTGAATGGGTATGTGTCAACATTATTGTTGCAAGAATTTCCTTTAGGTGTATTTATTGTATTATAATGCCTTTACTGAAACTTTTTATACTTTGTATTAATATCCTTGTACACTGGTAAATGATATTATTTAGGTACCACTTTTATGGTTCCATACCTAAAAGGAAAAAATAAACCATTATAAGATAACCCTGTATTTCGTTCGTTTGTCAATTGCGATTACAAACTTATATTTACAGTTGGAAATTTGATAGTGACATAATATATCGTTGTAATGTATGAAAGTGCATTTTTTCAAGAGCATTTATTTATGTTGGTTGTTTGAAAAATTAACCGTGACCATGAGCCACTTTGTACCGTACCCTCGGTCTCGAGTCTGACTCGCACTAGTCTGGTGCAGGTGTTTTTCTATCACAAAATACTGCTGGCAGAGATTTCTTAAGGAATAAGGACTAAGTACCTATGTTCTTTTTCCGCAAATTATTTAATTAAGTGTTGGCGCCCTCAAAATATGTGCAAGTATGCGTCTCGCTTTTATATAGGTAATTATTATGTCTCACAAAAGTATCAGGGTACTATTAATACCTAATGAGATGTCTCCACGTTTTACCTCGAGAAACTAGTCCACTATGCTTAGTAATGTAATAACGTTGTCATTCTCTTTTCTCTTGACAGCGGAATTCCAGTTCATGACCTGGTTTAATAAATTATCTAGTAAACAAAGATGGTAGCGAGGTTTAAAATCAAAAGATTTTTGCTGTAATATAAATCTGATAGGTACTTTAGACACGTTAGGACCGCTCGAGAACGGCTCGAGAAGTCCGTGTACGGGTGTACACGGAATTCTCGAGCAGTTGGTCAATGATCAACGCACACTGACTGCGCTAGCTATCAACCGCTCTCGCGCGTCACTTGTACATTTTTTCTTATTTTTAGGGTTCCGTACCTCAAAAGGTAAAAACGGAACCCTTATAGGATCACTTTGTTGTCCGTCTGTCTGTCTGTCTGTCTGTCTGTCTGTCTGTCAAGACCTTTTTTCTCAGGAACGCGTGGAGGTATCAAGCTGAAATTCATATCAAATACTCAAGTCTATGGTCTCTTAGAGCTGTGAAAAAATCAAACTTCTAAGTCAACGCGATCAAAAGATACTACCGTTTATGCCGCAAATTTTCGACACTCGCAAGGGAATCAAAACCTACAGGGTACTTCCCGTGAACTCAGAATCTTGAAATTTGGTACGAAGCAACGTCTTATAACACAGATAAAGGAAAAATTGCGAAAAGCATAAATTTTTAGTTACATCATATAATAAAAATATTTTTAATAATTTTAAACTTATTACCCCTTTACTCATGAACGCGTAGTGGTATTATATTGAAATTCTTAACAAATACTCAAGTCTATAATATCTTTAAGCTGTAACAAAATCAAACTTCTACGTCAACGCAATCAAAAGATACAGCAATTAAAGCCGCATATTTTGAAACTCGCAACTACTCGCAAGGGAATCAAAACCTAAAGGATACTTCCAGACGACCTGGAATCTTGAAATTTGGCATGAAGCAACGTTATAAAGTACACATATAGGAAAAATTCCGAAAATCTTAAATTTTTAGTTACATCACATAGTATATTTTTTTTAATAATCATAAACTTACTAGCTGACCCAGCAAACGTTGTTCAGCGATTAAAAAAAAAAAACAGATGTTGGCCGATTCTCAGATTTAGCAATAAAAATACCATAACTTTTACTTATATACCTACAGGTTTGTACGGAACCCTCGGTGCGCGAGTCTGACTCGCACTTGGCCGGTTTTTTTTTTTCTTATGTCAATATTTAATATTTATTCTTATGCCAATCAGCCTATACATTAATCTCTATAACATTTTTATTCACCCCTTTAATCGCCTTCAGAATATATTAACATCTCTCTCACGCATATAAAGCAAATAAAGCATACCAATAAAGTGCGCGTAGTCCGCTAAATTAAAATGAGTACGTGTGCGCGTTCTTAATGACTCGACGAAATATGGCCGAGTTTCTTATGATGCCATCTATATACTAGTTATGTATACACATGTTGCGCCGGCTCTGGATTCTATTGTAGGTCTGAAATGAATTTTCGATCATTTTGCTGGCACATTAGGCCTTTTTTCTATTTTTTCACGGGGTGAAAATCTAATGACTTCAACCTATGCCCAGTCCCGTCCTTGCCTTTGCCGGAGTCGCCGGTTTGCTAAAGCACGCTCTGCGGGGCTCCAACAGCATATTAGATCCGTACGGACTACAGGAGTGTCGTTAAACTTGGAGATTATTTTATTTGTTACAAAATACATTTAATAACATACATATAAATTAAGCTTTTAATTGTCTTACTGAAAGGTAGACTCTCATAGAGACGCACATTTCCCACCCGTCCTCACTATGGAAGATTATAAAGTGCTAAAATATCATCCATTGAATCCGAGTTTTCTCTGCCTAATATTATACTTCATCGGAATCAATAAAAAAGTACATTTAGCTTCAAAAGTCTAATTTAGAAAAAGGAATTTGAAATTAAAATGAATTCAGTCATTAAATCACTAGCAAGAACTGCACTAAAAGTTTTAAACTATGAAAATGTAATAAGTACATATTATTAATATACACTTATTAATTAAAAAATACAAGTCGTTATAACTACACTGAGTTTATCGACATGCCACACTCATGTTGCTGGGTTTGCACCTCGAGATAAAACCATAACTATGTTTGAAATTTCTATTATTATGCAAATTTTCCACATCGCGAAACCGCGGTAAACGAAGCGGATGCAATCTTCTGCCGCAGTATGCACAAAATTATTTGCTGCAAATAATCACGTTTGACTTCACAATTTGTAAAAGAATATAGCTTTAACACAAATAAGTTAGTTTATGAGAAGAACTTTGATGATAAGATTATGTAAATAAATAAGCACGTCAAATAAAAAAACATTTATTAACTTATCTCATTTGTCATATACATTCATAGATTAAATAAATAAGAAATGCAGCAAAAAATATTTCTTATAGATATAGGAAGTTATCCTAAATTCAACAAAATGATGCTCAAATTTCATCTGAGTAAAAAAAAATGCGAGCATTATATGGCGGTATATAATGCTCGCGAATTCGCGCGTCTTCTATGGCTGATGTATTTTTTTATCTTAGAAGAAATATAAATAATTACGTTGTTGAGTTAAGGGTGAACTTTTTATATTAACTTTTAGGTTAACGCGTCGAAGCACTTCGACTCTACTGTAGTTTGATTCAAACCCTAATAATATGTATTTTGTGCGTATTTTTTAAACTATTCATATGAATGGCACTTTTATAAGTATAAGCTAAGCAGTTCGACTCGCGACACCGCCACCGCCGCGTCAGCTCATGAATAGGGACTCCTATTGAGTCTGAAACTAGTCGGGCGATCCCGAGAATATGCGTGTGTATGTGCGTGAGTAAACCGGTAATATTCCTAAATAAGTATAAGCTAATTTGAAGAAGCTACATTATTTTGAGAATCGTAACTCATCTGACAATGGCTTTATTCGGCAATAGAGGTAAACAAGTCGTTATGTATGATAAAATACCATGTTTTAAATAATAGCACGCTGTTAAATATCACTTGATTACTGGCACTTGCGTGGAATGACCAGGAGAATGAGAATTTTTCTTTACATTGTCGACACGGAAAAGCAACATTAGGACTACATTATGTTTTACGATTTTAATGCTGATTGTGTGGACTGAGAGACTGCTTCATAAGTATTATAGGGGTGTAAACAGCAAAGAAAGAAATAGAGCAAAAATCAATACTCATTTTTGTATAGAGTAAGTGCGATGAACAAAAAAAATATTACGATTGGAGATAAGACTTCTACGTCTTGCGATTTAATAGGCCTTTATACGACTATAGATTTATTATTGACTGCACGGATAGCCGAGTGGTATAAGTAACCACGTCAATTACTACTGTGCGCGACGTGCCGCGGGTTCGATCCCTGCATTTGTGTGACACAGATGCTTGTTCTAAGCCCGAGTGTTCTTTGTGCATGTGATTTGTATGCTTGTTTATTTTTTAAGAAAAACATAATTATCATCATTTCTGTCGTTAGTAGAGAAACTAATTGACAGACAAATGATTAATTCTAGTCAGTAGGTATTCAGTAAATCTCGGATCTATAGTACTTAAAACACATCTTAGTTCCAATATCCTATTATGCTGTTAGCAGGCTAAGGTCAGGCAAACAGATGGAAGCGGTAATAGCCTCGGACATAGCTGGTTATAGCCGTCTATAGCCGTTAGCCGTCCTTGAGGTGTCTAGACCAGTGGTTCGCAACATTAGATACCATCAGCTACGCCGTGAGCGATTGGACTTTCAATAAGATAAGGCTTCCAGGAACGCACACGTTCTAAGAATAAACGTGATTTAAATATACCTACCGGTTTTTCTAAATTACGATGCGTTGATTAAACTTTTATGCACAGTTTTACAATGCCATATGTTTTTTTAATTGCCTTTTTATTAGTAATCCGAGTATTTTAATGATAACAATAAAATAGTTACAACTGAAACTTTAATATAAACAACAGAAAATACACAATGTCATAAAAATAACACTATAAATTAATTAACTTTATATAACAACATTTATGCATAAAAATGTGAGCAAAGTGTTGCCATCTGAACATATAATAAAACAAAGTACACTACTGCGTCCGTCTGTCTGATTGCGGTAAACTAAACAACTACCAAACGTATTTTTATACGGTTTTAACCAATGGATAGAGTGATTAAAGATAATTTTTTGAGTGTATAATTCGTTTATGTTTGGTCTACCCGTGCGAAACCGGGGCGGGTCGCTAGTAAAATCTATACTATCTATACTATATAATATTATAAAGCTGAAGAGTTTGTTTGTTTGTTTGTTTGTTTGAACGCGCTAATCTCAGGAACTACTGGTTCGAATTGAAAAATTCTTTTTGTATTGGATAGTCCGTTTATTGAGAAAGGCTATAGGCTATATAACATCACGCTACGACCAATAGGAGCGGAGCATAAATGAAAAATGTTTCAAAAATGAAAAACCGTTTAAACTAAAACACGCGGACAAAGTCGCGGGAAACAGCTAGTTTCAGTAGTAATTATATACAAGAACTACTGATTATAAGGGTTTTTTGGATAAAATATTCTTATTGAGTCGTTATGTTTGAGAGGCGCTGAGCTAGACGGTAAATAGAATGTTTACTGTCACCGTATTTGCAACTGGGTCCCTTATTCATATTGAGGTGTCTGGGCTAGATATTTCTTACATTAAATAAAATATTATTAATAGTTGTAGGTAACATCACACAACAAAAGTCTGACCTCTAAGAAATAGACAGAACTTATATTTTAATTAATTAAAATATTATACGTTCTTGAACAGGGATGGTACGACCTATGAAATTTCCTTCACACCAAATATGAAAAGTACCATTTTCAAGCTGTATCCCAAAAATCAATTTAGTAGGAGTAGTAGTTTAGCCTACAGAGATTTATTTGATTTGAATATAGGTAATTTAACTCCATTTGAACACACTGTATTTGTACTACTATAAAAAATAAAAAGCTCTTTACTATTGTTGTGACCAAACTATATTATCTTATTATTTTAAATCCAAAATCACACGCGCGCCCTCCAACAGGCTTTGATGCGCGATGTTGCCGCTTTCTCATCTACAGCTGACAGGTGAGTGGAATTCCTAAATGGTGATCGCGTTTTACTTTAATTTAATTGTATAATAATGTTTGTAATTTTTATTTTCGTATTTGGTGTGTTACTTATTTTCTACCGTTTGGAATAGATACTGTCCACGGATAGTATACATAATGTAAAGGGGATCTCTAGCTAGATAGGATATCTACAGGGCGTCAAAATTTTGAGGACACAATCTACAGATTATAACGTCTGTCAAATTAATTAAACATTGTTGTTAAAATAATCGTATATATCGTTAAAATAAATAAAACTTTTTTTTTTTTTTTTTTTACCAAACTTACAATTCTGGTATACGCAATTCCCAAATACTTGTGTATACATGTTTAAAGTTTTTCTTTATCAACAAAATCTATAGCACAGTACATACCTCACAAATGCAATTCTAAAAACACTGTAACTAAGCAGTAAGCTCGACAGCATTTTCCAAGCTCGTCAGTGAATAAGTACGAAATAACAGCTAGTCTAGTCTGTAAATTAGCTATCAGTTAGGCTGCCGCTCAAATTGGACCGACATTTGTTTCAGTTCCTTAACGAGCCTTTGTGTAGTTCTTGGATTCAATTTTGTATTGCACTGTTACAAGTACCCGATTGAAATTGTATTAGATTTTGCACTTTGTTTATTTAAAATGTTGATTTAACTTTGAATTTATTTAAATCTGAAAATAAAAAGTTGATAACTTTTTTATGAGTTATGGTTGTCTAATATATTTTTTAATTTAGGTTAGTTCGTAAAGAATATCTTAACAATTAATAATTACTTTATAAAATTAATTACTATTTCTAAAAAAAAACTCCGTCATTATTTAAAATAACTGAGATCGTAGTCAGTAATTAACATATCATATTCAGATTTTAAGTAATAAAAATAAATGGATTTATTATTCAATAATTATTTTATTGAAAATTATTATATACACACTATCTACCATAATATATAATAGAATCTTTAACGGATGTACCGTTCAATATTCTTCAAATAGTCTATCAGAACTGCCATTTTTAAAACTAATTTACAACTCCATATTTCGAATTATAATTCAAAAATTCGCGAGGTTCCAGCGCAATGTAATTTGAGAATTTCGTATTCGAGATCTGATTGGACAAGACGTGACCAATGGGCCAGCTGAAGCGATGACGTCACTCATGCCAATTTGCGTTAAAATGGGAACTCGTGACCACTCTAGTTGGACGCTACGTGGAGAAAGTTTAAAGTTGGTGGAGTTGCCATTCAGTCAACACATTAGTTTACATATTCCATTAGCTGACGTACTTACCGGAATTGGATTTATTTTTATTGTTTTTTTTACAGTAGTAATTGTTAAGAAATTTAAAGGTCGACTGGTAGAGCATGCCTTGTGGCATTAAGTACCCCTATATACACTGCGCATGAAGTATTAAATAAATAAATATCTCTTCGCCTAATTAAAGAAAAAATTGTCTGTCGTCGTGTAAAGAAAGGTTTCATGTAGGGTATGAAACGAAAATGAAGTATATTATTAAGTTAGATAAAGATAGAAAGCATTTGTTCATTTAAAAGTACCGATAAATTATTATTTTATTATATATTTGCGAAGTCAATAATAAAGTTTTATTATGTTACTAGTTGTTTCCCGCGGCTTCGCCCACGTGGATGTCGGTTATCGCGGCAAAAACAAGCCTATGTCATTTCTCAGGCTCTAGACTATCTGTGTACCAAATTTAATTTCAATCGGTCAGTAGTTTAGTAATACGACAGACGAACAGAGTTACTTTCACATTTATAATATTAGTAAGGATTTTACTAATGTACATATTAATTGTATTATAATTGTAACTGTTATTGACATAGTATTCATATAAATATATAGTTAAATGTAATTTAGCATATCAAACAAAAAAATTCCTAAGCAAAACATTTTTAGAGAATATTGTAATGACTGTTTCCATAGAATTTTAGTATTCAATACCAGACGTTACATATTTCGTATCTCAGCTCGCCCATATTTTAGATGGTAAAGATGGCCTGTCAACTGCATTGCAGACCTCGATAGACGAACAACACAATAGTATAGTACTAAGTGGTCTCGATTGCTTTTCACTTATAATTTTTAAATTATAAATGTCCCACTGCTAGTCACATAACTCTTCTCATGAAGAGAAGGAACGAGCATTTATCACCTCACGTGCTCATTGCAGGTTGGCGATTTAAGATTCCAGCTATTGGAATCCAGGTTTCCTCACGATGTTTTCACCGATTATAAATGATGTTAGAATTATTAAGAAAGTACATATAACTTGAAAAAGTCACTTTCGTACTTGCCTGTAGTATGGGTTCAAACCTGCAACCTTGTGCACACAAATCCGTTCCTTGAACCGCTAGGTCAACACGACAAGATTGCTTAATTTTTTTTTTTTTTTTACCGTGCCTAATAACTTATTGGCTATAAAAACAATTGGTTCTACGAGTGAATGTCTAAGAATACGGTACCTACCCTTTGTACAGGTAAACAAAACACCTTTGTAGGTAAGTTTTAAAACAATATTTTGCCGTCTAAAATACTAAATGTAATATAACATTTTTGTCAGTGAAAAGATTTTACTGGCTACTGTTGTTATTCCATAATGTTTTTAAAAGAACAATAGGTAGGTATTTAAAAGTTTTATTTCCAAAAACTCACTACCAACTATTCTAATTATTTTTATCACAAACAAAATACAATTGTTAATTTTTCTTCTTGCTTTTGCAATAGTAAGGGACCTATCTAAAGTATGACGTAATAACGTTTGAGAAAATATCGTTTCAGTCAAACGTACCAGTAATAGTTACGCTCAATATAATGTTATTGAAACTAGCTACAATAAAAGTAATATGGTCTTACTACAGAACCTCGCTTTAATTTTGTATAGATTTCAATACCAGTTTTGAAACAGGTATTATTGATTTCTGTAGTAGTATCTAACTTATATTGATATATTTATAACACGATAAATAATTTACATGAGCCCATACTTTCCTATTTCTAATTCTTTTACGACCCCATTAAATAATACATGTAACGGGTAATGCAATTAAAATTCAATTTAGATATTATAATGCAAAATTAAGCAAACGTATTCCCTCTCATCTCATACGCACCATATAATGTATTTTCAAAATCAAATTAATTGTTTCAATATCGTTATAAAATGTTAGATTTAAAATGAATTGCGTTTAATTATTTTGTTTAAACAAAATACGTCTTGATAGACTAGATTAATAAAATAGGGTTTTATAACTAAAATCAATAGTCATGGGTTATTGTATAAAACGCATGTCTTTCAATTTTGACGTTTAAAGTCGGACTGCTGACGCAAGTTTACTGTGTTGCTTGTTATCTCCCGCAGCGGGACCGCTGCAGGACCGCAGCCGTCTGAAACCAATCGTCTAAATTAAAAAAAATATCAGACTGCATTGCGTTCCTATGTTAGCAGTGTCTATACATATTTATCATCAATATCATGGATTCTAAATGCTAATATGTTTACCGCACTAGCCAAAAACGAAGTGAGCAGTTGGTATTCGGGAAGTTGCGGCCATTGTTGTGCGTGAGTGGTATCGCCGCCGCACCGTTGTCGCACCGCGCGCTTTGTATGACAAATGACGATAGTCCGACAGGCAAGTCAACTAAAAACGTCTAAATTAAAGAGCCCTTAGGTTCAAATTAGGAGTTATGCAAACAACTCTGTATCGCACTGAGGAATCTAATCCTTTTGTCGCGCGGAGTTTTACAAACATACAAATGACACGCACAAAGAACACCCAGGGTAGAACAAGCATTTGTAAATCACACTTTTTCTATGCCTTTATTGAACCCGCGGCACGTCGCGCACTGTGGTAATTGACGTGGTGACGTGCAAGCATTAACACGCATGTGGTTTAACCACATAGCACTCGGGATTCCTTGCAGTCAGACCTGATGTTGGCATTACAGGTTTTGTTTTTACAGTAAACATATCTCTCAATCCTATTTAAAAGCTAAAAATAGTGTAAAATTGTTTACTATCCACTTCAATTCTACTATCAATTTTAATTGGATGGATTCCTTTCAGAATATCGGTTGTAGATGTTTAAAAAAAAACCTCCCGTGTCCACTTAAAAGGATTAATGCCGACCACGTTTGCCAAACCCGCGGGTTTCAATTCATTTCGATCCCGTCGAGTGAACTTATTTCTGTTACGACACAAAAACAACTTTTTGTTAATGGAACTGTCATATCGTTGGAAACCGTTGCCAAATAACAGAAGTCTTTTTAAAAAAAAGTTGAATGCTCCACAGATGCACGTAAAAAGATAAAAGATGAAATGTGTATCTTTTTACTTTTGTTGGCACGTTTCACTTTGTTTCGTTGTTGTTATTTTATCTTCTGACAATGCAAACATGTGAACTACACTACAAACTTAAAAATGATATATTCATAGCCATGTTTCAAATAATATTTATCATCCATATGTTATTTTTAAAACACTCAATAGGCATGTTTAATAAAAAAAAATTGGTTGTTTGTAAAGTAGGTTTACGATCGAGATGTTTACGTGATAACGTCTTATTGGTGATATAAGTTTTTGGGAAGTAAGGAATTAATGAAGATAACAATTTTTTCAAATTTTCATAAAAATAAAAATAAAAGTAAAAATAAAAATAAAAATAAAAATAAAAATAAAAATAAAAATAAAAATAAAAATAAAAATAAAAATAAAAATAAAAATAAAAATAAAAATAAAAATAAAAATAAAAATAAAAATAAAAATAAAAATAAAAATAAAAATAAAAATAAAAATAAAAATAAAAATAAAAATAAAAATAAAAATAAAAATAAAAATAAAAATAAAAATAAAAATAAAAATAAAAATAAAAATAAAAATAAAAATAAAAATAAAAATAAAAATAAAAATAAAAATAAAAATAATAATAAAAATAAAAATAAAAATAAAAATAAAAATAAAAATAAAAATAAAAATAAAAAGATTCACGGAATGACTGGCAGCGCTCGAGATGAGACGGGAGATCGGTCCGTCTCTCTCTCGTTATACCTGCGATCGCGCTCGTGAGGTTTTGGTGTGACACAAGTTTCTGAACATGTCACCCGACTAAAACGATTTTAAAGACGTTATCACGTCAAAAAATATTGCCGTCAGATAGATTAATTAATTTTATTGGACACGTATTTTTTCTCTTTTCCTGCAAACAAAAAATGATCAAATTTCGCGTGACTTTACTCCGTGCTACAATTTTTACCACGGCGTAGCGTCGTAGGGGGCTTGTAACGCCTGAACTTTAAAGCGCTGTATCATTGTAATTTATTATTGTTTTGATAATGAAAAATTTTTGTTATTATATGACTAACTGACGAACTAAATAGATTTTTACTTTTCATACCCAGTCAACGTCTCTATTATTGTACTAAGACTTGATTTTAAAAATCTTTTTAATAACAAGCAATTGATATGATCGGTAACCTTATAATAAAAATATAAAGCGTCTTTGATTACATCACAAATAAAGTATATATACAAATATAATAGCATTTTCACTGGCCCAATATTGAGAATTATCTGTAAATATTTTATTCACCAATCCTCAGTGACGAATACCACAATTTGAATCGAAGTAGATTCTTGACAAGGTGACGTGGATTAAAGGAGATATTTACGGATCAATAAACAATGTCTAATGTTAGCCCATAATTGAAATAACTAAGATCTATTCGTGCCTAATAATAATCATTCTGATTGACATCTTGTTTAAAGGGAACAAATGGAACAAAGAGGTTGAATTCCGTGTTGATTGAGAGGTTTAAAAGAATGACCTTGATAAAAAAAAAACTGTCTGAATTTAGAACTTCGTGAATACGGATTGTATAATAAAAGTAGTTTTTATATCCTTTATGGCTTTTTTGGTTTTTACCTCAGATAAAGCACCTAGGTTTTACGGTGATAATATTATGATGTTGAATTAATTTTTTTAACGTCCGTCATATAGATTATAAAAAACAAAAGACACGAATTTCCTTTTTTTAAGTAACCAAAAGCTTACGACGATACATTGATTTTTAATGTCCCATGACGTCACGATCACGTAAGTTTTGTTAAAAAATATTTGTTATAGCAATTTGCGTATTTTTGAGTTGTTTAATAAGGGAAAACGTTTATAATGAGTTAAAGAGCATTTTATGTCTATTAATACTGTTTCAAGCAACGATAATATACTTAACATGCTTTATAATTAGTATAAAAGTTATATTTTATTGTTTAATGTAACACATTATCATTCCCATAGGGACGGACACGTCTGGCGGACAACTAATTAAGTAGAAAATATGAATACTAACAAGTTTAAACAGAAGGTAAACTCCGTACAGGCTGCTAGTGATTCAGAAACATTTTTGTTTTGCGTTGCGGTGCGGCCCGCAGATATGTGTGCTAGCCTTTATAAGGGAAAATCAGGAATAATAAAGTACAGTCAGCCACAAAATCTATGAACACATGGAACACCTAAACACAATCAAAATGTATTAATATCTTGCTTCAGTAGGAAGCAAATAAACAACATAGCTTTCGTACTAGATCTATACTAATAATTCGCTGAAGACCAATATTTTTAATGTCACTATTTGTGACAGTTTGCAAATTAGGTTTTGTTCATCGATTTTTTTGCTTACTGTGCCTATATAAGAACTACGCCGTTCTGATTTCTAAATTAAGAATTCATTTTCATTTTATTAGCTTACTATTCGCGGAAATAAAATCTACAGTTCATGAGACACAGCCCACTGACATACTGACGGACGGATTCACAACAAAACTTAGTGATCTGGTCCCGTTGGCATTCTTTGGGTTCGCATCTAAAAAGGATGTGCACAGATTATTTAATTGGACAGTAGGTAAAGAAACAATTGCATATCAGGACTTCTGAAAAATGTTGTTTAATAATATGCCATCCAAATAATTAATTATATTTCATACAGAATTTGCTGATTGCATTGTGAGCGAACAATTACGGGGAGTCATTAAAACTGGTTTACATTTGCGTTCCAAATTATCTGAAGCATTTTATTGAATGATATTATTGTTGTGTTGGATTGGACGATACAATACTCTTTGGGCTCATTAGCTTGTTTCTGATTGGTAAATATATATGTAACTAGCTGTCCCCCGCGACTTTGTTCGCATGTTTTAGTTTCAACGGTTTTTAATTTTTGCAACATCTTTCATTTATGCTCCGCTCCTATTGGTCTTAGTGTGATGTGATATAGCCTATAGCCTTCCTCAATAAACGGACTATCCAATACAAAAAGAATTTTTCAATTCGAACCAGTAGTTCCTGAGATTAGCGCGTTCAAACAAACAAACAAACAAACTCTTCAGCTTTATAATATTAGTATAGATATAGATGGGGATACCTACCGGGAGCAAGCGGAATTTCCCTACAAAATTATATAACAATGTTAAAACCAAAAAACTAAAAGTACTGTACTTTAACTGGCCTGTTGGTCTAGTGGTTAGTGACCCTGACTGCTTAAACGGAGGTCGTGGGTGCGATTCCCGCCCAGGAGAAATCTTTGTGTGGTAAGCATGATCATTTGTTTTGTGTCTGGGTGTAAAAAAAATATCTATAATAAGTATGTATTAAAAAAAAATGGTATGTTAATCAGTTGTCTGGTTGCAATAATACTGGCTCTGCCTAGTTTGGGAACAGATGACCGTGTGTAAGTTGTCCCAAGATATTATAGATACTAGCTGTCCCCCGCGACTTTGTTCGCATGTTTTAGTTTCAACGGTTTTTCATTTTTGCAACATTTTTCATTTATGCTCCGCTCGTATTGGTCGTAGCGTGTTGTTATATAGCCTATAGCCTTCCTCAATAAACGGACTATCCAATAAAAAAATAATTTTTCAATTCGAACCAGTAGTTCCTGAGATTAGCGCGTTCAAACAAACAAACTCTTCAGCTTTATAATATTAAGTATAAATTATAGATATTACAGTATTATTGCTATATTTCGGATACAAAGATGAAGTTAAAGCACGTTTGTGTGTGCGAATGAATGAATGAATGTGCGTTTGTGTGTGTGCATTTGAGGGTGTATGTGTCTTTCTTTAAATAGTGTGTGTTATACTATTACTGTTTTGTATTCCTTAAATAAATCCAAAATTCAATCTAAAAGTCGTTCACTCTGTCCTAGATCGAATTTACATCTCGCAGGTACACATGCATTCTATATTTGATGTATGAAGAGTGCATTTGAGGAGGCAAGCCTGAAAGGGGTGCTATCTGATTCAAAGCCTATTCCAAGAACTGAGATATGTTGATGCGATTCCAGATTCTTTATAGATTAATAGAAGAAGGTTTTAATGCATATACTAGGTACAAACCTTTGCAAAAAAACGGACAGTAGAATAAAAATGTTTGTGCATTTCAATAGTTATGATTTAAATGATATTTTTAAAACGTTACTTAATTGCGTGATGAATTTATACTTAGTGATGAATGGTTTGAACAGTATACTTACGCGTAGGTGTTTATCACTATTGAATATGGCTGGGATTGAAATCTGTGCCATTCCAAAAATGTTAAACAAATTTAGATAGAAGGATTAAAATATTGTTTATTATTATTTTTTAAGCTATCCAACTTTATTTTATTACTAGTAACTCACTTTGTACACTGAATACTTTTCCATTTTAATGTACTACCAAAAAGGCAAACTTTTTTTGCAAAGGGGTGCATAACAATCGCTAAATACCTAAAACTAAAAACCAACAGAAAAAATTACTCCGTAGAAATATAATTATATTGCATAAACTTACTAAAAATGGTTTCTTAGTACCCGATCTAGGCCAAACAAAGTCTACAAACTTGTAAAACTAATACAAATTTTTAAGGTCGTTAAAAGAAGCGCTAAAATAACATAACCTAGTTTCGTTTGTTAAACAAAATTCTACTAAGTTCAGTCCCTAGAGAAAATCGTTGACATCGCGAGAAAGCGTGTTGTTTCACGTTTGTAACCAAATATAATTGCGTTACACCGGGTACACTCGTAGTTGGGTGAAACTGATATTCATGTTGACATCGATCGTGTAACAACCAAAGATTTATGATCACTGGAAGTGATAAACAAATTATTTATTAAGGCTGATGATATATTGCAATATTAATAGTAATATCGGCCTATGAATGTACCACTGCTGGGCACAAGCCTCTTCTAATGTAGAGAAGGAACGAACATTGATCACCACGCTTGCTCATTGCGGGTTGGCGATTTCAGATTTCTTATATTAGACTCAAGGCTTCCTCACGATTTTTTTCTTCACTGATTGTCAATGATGTCTTAGACTAATCAAAAATATACATAGGTATTTATTATAACCGTTAAAATCTTTGTTGAATTACTCAATGCAATAATAATCTTTCATATTTCCTTATAAAACCGGTTGAAAATCCATAAAGATTTTCCTCAATACTGAAGGTTAAAACTACGAATGTATTACAAAAGATATTTTAAAAGGTTTTTTTATTTGAAATTTAAATTCTTTCAATGGACCACAAAATTCGAGTCAACAATAAGCACCTCTTTGAAATACAGATCCAAATAATTGCTTCAATGAATCCTTGGGCCATCTGAACGGGATTATGTCAGGATTATGTGCACCACAATGGTTTCATGGGCTCAAATTGACTCTCAACAATCGGAAATCCATACATGTATTGGACATTTGATGGGGTGCTTAAAAGTTATAGGTTTGTACCTAGTTGATTTATTGTTACTTAGAATTTGTGGTTGATGTTTTTTGTGCTCAAATGGGTGTATTAGAGTTAAGTAGTTACTTAATGCAACTGTTATGTACTAGGTCAACGACTAATTTATTTAAGAGTTTTTAGGTGAGCTAATTCTCAGACTCCGAGTATTGGCTTACTAAAATCGATCATAAGAAATACATTAAGTTACAATTATCATATCTGAGTGGGGCAGTGTCATTTTAAAGTTCGACTCGCGACACCACCGCCGCCGCGTCAGCTCATGATTAGGGACTTCTATTGAGTCTGAAACTATTCGGGTGATCCCGAGAATATACGTGAGTAAACCGTTTTGTTTTAAATAGTCATTTCAAACTTAAAAAAATGGAAATATAGTGTTTAAAATTGCATATTTATTTATTTTTTATATTAACTTAAATAGTTAATCTCAACAATAAATTATGGCCTTTTCTTAGGTATTTATTTTAAACAACAGTTACCAGAATCCTTATCGAAGGTTCTGGTAGTTCGAACTAAGGTGCATCCGTAAACACTGCTATCGTTAAAACCTCAAGGGAAAGAAACGTTGCGAACCAAACAGAATATTTTACGACTAACTAGGTTGGTTTCGGTAAACAAATTGTATATTTGGAAGAAAATGGGATTAGATGAAACATAATTTATTAAGAACTAAGATTGCCCTCGGCACCTCTCGCATGGGTCGGCTATTGTAGCAAAAAGTAGCCTATGTCGTTTTTTAGGATCCAAACTCACCCCATATAAAGTTTTTACAAAATCGGTTCAGCGGTTTCGCCGTGAAAGCATGACAGACAAACAGACAAACTTACTTTCGCATTTATAATATTAATATATATATAATACATTATGGAATTTTATTTATGTATTGAAGGCAAATGTTACTACCATTGTTACAGGTTGCATTTTAAGCACCGCAACGAAGTGATGGGTATCCCACATGACCACGATAAATATAAATAAGGTCGTATTTACAGTGTGTCGTGCCCGCTAATTAGTTCGCGTGATTTGGTTCTTAATTGCTGTTTCCTACAAATGCCTGTAACTTTGGGTATATAATGAACTCTTGGCAGGGAACGGCAAAGTGTTACCTGAAATATATATAAAAAGGTTTGTAATTGAGAAGGAAAATTAATTGTTTATGTATTTTGGGTGTCAGTGTATCTGTGAGTCGGTCGGTGGCAAAGTAGCTTCAAAATGAAAGAACCAATATTGACGCAATTTTTTTATTTTGAATACTGATGTTATCGAGTCTTATGATAATCTGTTTAGACGTTTGAAAATTTAAAGCCCTTTTTAAAAATTGTAGTTTGCTTAATTTATATGTATAAAACTAGATGACCCGAAAGTCATTGTCCTGCCAATCAATACAAAAATAGATAACAAAGATATATTTTTAGATATATAAGTATATATTTTTTTTAATTCACTACGGATTTACTACGGAAAAACCTTGTCATGATAATTACAATTACCTACAACAAAAAAAGCAATCAATTCGGTCGAGCCGTTCAAGTAATACTCTCCGCTCTGCTCCGCTCCGTCATACATGTGGCAATTGCTTTGTAGTAATATAGAACACAAAGTCTAATTGATTATGGAAATAAAAACTATTTAATGGGCTACGATAAAATGACGTGTCATATCATTAAGGCTGGTTTTATAGCTACGCTGTTAGACGCGCCGTTGAGCAGCGCCGCTGTTAGCAGCGCGCGTTTGAACAACGGTCCGCTGTAAAACGAGATTAGTACCGCGCGTTTCGCTGCTGTGTACAGTCGTCTACAAAATGAACATTAATGCGGTTAGAGTAGTGGCTATTTACCTCTTATGGAAAAGAAGGCAAAGAAGACTAGCTGTTGATCCTTATAATGGTACAAGGTTAGTGAGAGGTGAACACGTAAGATCTTTTTGCGATTTACGAGAAAATAGTCATAAATTTTATAAATATTTTCGCCTATCAATAACTAGTTTTGACGAATTACTCTGCAAGTTACAGTCCTCTTTACGACGATCCAGCTTATTTCGCATCCCCATAACTCCAGAGGAAATATTGGCGATCACTCTAAGGTAAATGAAATAAAATCGATATTATAATTCATGTTGTACTGTACTTAACGGCGCGTCTCAACAGCGTCACTCTAAAACGCATACTGATCGTATCGTAACTCGCGGCGCGCGCTTCGGCAGCGCCGGCGAACAGCGCGCGTTTACTCAACAGCGCTGCTCAAGCGCGTGGCTATAAAACGAAACTAGAACCCCGAACAAATCCGAACGCGCGCGCTTCAACCGCGCTGTCGAAACGCGTAGCTATAAAACCAGCCTAATCAATAGAATAAACTAAAATAAACAGAAGTCCAAACAAATAGTTCCCATGATCAATGCAAATATTAATCCTATTGAAACAAGAAAACTTCTGACAATAAAGAGTTATTATTCTCGCGGGAGAAACTATGCATCATTGTAACTGTCAGTATTTTAATACACTTCACCGCTTTTATAAAAAAGATTTTTCCAGGTAATGCCTTGCCAGTCCCGGCATTTCCTGAAGTTATAAAACACGCATAGGTACATAATAAAAAAGATTTTGATAAAGAAAATGTCTTGCATTCGGCAGATTTTTTGTATTATTTTTAGATCGTCTACTGCAGCCTTTCCCAAAGTGGGCGATAACGCCCCCTTGTGGGCGCTGCAGGCCTAAAGGGGGGCGGTAAGAGACTCAGAAAAAAAATCAAATCTCCGCTAATATAGCTCAAAATAATTAATTTAATTCGAAGTTATAGTGGTTTTTAAGTTGGTGAAAATATGGGGGAGCTAAAGAATAATTTATTCTCAAAGTGGGCAGTAGACAAAATAAGTTTGGGAACCCCTGGTCTACTGTATCGAATTGTTTTTTTTTTTACAATACGAAACAATAAGTAGTCATCAAATAATAGTACGTATAGCGTTTTAAGCAGTTTGAGAAAAGAGCAGCAATTTTTTTAATTCATTGTTTTTGCCTCAAAATGATTTAATAATATGCTTAATAATCGCATTAAGAAATAAGCCACAGATCTTAAGAAGCTACCTACGCTTATTTAACCACGTTCAGAGTATTTACGTTTTAAATTTAAACACTTTGAAACGAAGTGCAGCTTACATTTTTAGCGTTAAAACAATATAGAACGCAGATGGCTGTTACATACTTTGCAGTTGTGCAGTTGAAAGTGCTTGGCAAACAGATTGATACAACGACGATGTTTTGAAAATATTTGTATCGGTGTTATTTCATATAGAAGTAGGTGACACGTTTGTTATAAATTTTCGTGACGTAAAATTTGGTGTTAATGATTTTAATTAACTAATTTTGAGCTGATATTTTGTGAACTGACTCTATACCAGGTGTACTCTGCACCTCCTTGGGAAAGATATACCCTTTCGTTAACACCCTGTTATTTTTTTGTAAGTTTTATCAATTTCAGTTCAGTTGTTTTTATGATAAGGATAGTTTCAGTCGCAATCAGTTTATCTATTTTTCTTTTTTTTTAGAGTACTGAAGTGCAGTCTACCATACAAACCGTTAGTTGTAGTCATTCGCATGTTGAAACTAGGCCATGTACCATGAAAAACCGCCAAAGAAATGCCAAACATCTTCCAGCAAAACTTATCTTTGTACTCAGAATAAATATTACTGTTACGTGACGCACCTACCAATGACAAGCGAAGGGAAATTCAATAGTCACATCTATTTACTGACGAATACCCGATAACGTAGCTTGAGATCCTATGGGAAATTTTATGGGAAAGATGAGTAAGGACCTTTTCCCATGCGTTTCGGCCAAGGTCATGGAAATATCGTGGGATGAAAAACATGATATCCTATTTAGTAATGAATGCATTGAAAGGGTAATACTGATGATAGCAAATTTATAATTTAACTAAGATTAGCATTGTTGTCAAGTAAGTGACATGTATGTTTTTATTGAGAATAAAGTTTCTTTTTTAGACCTATTTAGAATGAAAAAGTTTGTAATTAAGTTTACAGTCAAAACAGGTTCAATAAATTAAAGGGTAAGTACCTTGCCGGGGTCACTTGGCCGATGGGCGACCATCTATTTTATACGTCGACTCTTCCACGATACATAAAACGTAATTCCAACGAAATATTATTATAATGTCCTGTTTCTTCTTTCAGGTAAATGACATTTCTACGAGCGTTCTAGAGATCAAATCGCTTAAATGTATGGAGGTAACAAATCTAGGTCACGTGACTTATTGAAAGAAATTAATGAGATTTCCATCCATTTGCGCGATTTATATCATCGTAAACGCTTGTAGACATGTCTCGTGTTTACGGGTGTGGATCAATTTACTTGCATTTGTAATCAAACTATTTAGATTTTGCATTAAAAACATACAAAGAGCCTTTTAAAACAAATCATATGTGTAAAGGAATCCTGCAGCCGGTTAAATGCAAAAGTTTTAATGTCTGAAGAATGAAGACAGATGGCGTTAGTTATCAGTTTTAGGAACATTGCCAGTACGGAGACTACCAAACATTATTCACGATGCATCTCTGTTTGATTGATCGTCTGCATCGAATATAATGGAGAATAGACGTCATGACGGACATGACGTAATACATATAACAAAAGTTTCGGATCGAATGAGACTAGCACAGGACTGAAGAGAATGGAACGTGAAAAGTCAGGCCTATGCTCAGCAGTGGGATGACAAATTGTGGATGATGACGTAATATTCAATGCGTCATAAGTATACAATACTGAATACATTATAGGTACATAAGAACGTTACACGTTATAAAATATCACAAAATACTTGATAATATAGGTATTATTGTTATAAATTTTTATTATTTATTTCGCATTAACATGCGGAGCGAATATTCGTAATTAAATACAAGCTGTCTGTGTTTATTTTTTTTTTCTTTTTAATAATTGTATTTAATATATGTATTACCGATTAGTAGCAGTTTCTGAGATAACACTGCATTGTTATAAATAAATCTTTTTAAAAGTAACTTTGCAGTTCTTCATAATGAAAACGGGATCAATGAATAGTACCATTCCTTGGTTGACATTTAAATAAACAAAACCGAGTCTAAATGATCATACGATGACTAATTCCTTACGCCCCACAGCCCTTTAAGGCAATCGATTTGTCATTTAATTTTAAATATTTAATACCCACAAGTTTCCCGACAACTACAAAACTCCAATGTATAAATTCTTAATGTTAATTTCAACACTCAAACGAATGACTAACGCCAATGAATGAAATACACATTTCTCAATTACCTACAACTCGTAACATACTGAATCATGAACTTAAGTTAGAGAACTAGCTCATATTGTTGGAATTTAGCTTTGAACATGAATGAACGGAGGAAACTAGTCGTGCATAATGCGAGTGAATGAATGAATGGAAGTTGGGAACTATTCGGATTGAAGCTTGATACGTTTGCAGAAACGATATGCACAGTACAAATACTATATATATACTACCACGTTAGGTTATACCCCTAATTCGTGTTTGCTAACCATTTTCTGTAAAATAACTACAGGCTACACGCTACAGATTCGGCTTAAGATTCACGGTCATGAAAATATTAGATACTAGCTGTCCCCCGCGACTTTGTTCGCGTGTTTTAGTTTCAACGGTTTTTCATTATTGCAACATTTTTCATTTATGCTCCGCTCCTATTGGTCGTAGCGTGATGTTATATAGCCTATAGCCTTCCTCAATAAACGGACTATCCAATACAAAAATAATTTTTCAATTCGAACCAGTAGTTCCTGAGATTAGCGCGTTCAAACAAACAAACAAACTCTTCAGCTTTATAATATTAGTATAGATAATAATTTCTTCTTTTTTCTAAACCCTGCATACTTTGATACTTTGTAAACTTCCTTTAAAGATAGGCTTAAAATTAAGGCTCTATCTATTCTTAAGCACGAACGGATACTCACTTAAATCACTTTACGCTTTTTTAGGGTTAACTTAAAAAAGTGTAAACAGATTAAAGCAAGTTAAAGTTTGTTCTGTCAATAACTTAGGGAAAGAAGGGTTATTTGGAAAAGGGCTAAGGGATGGCTTGATATTAAGAGATTAAGTTAAATAAAGGTAAGCTTTTTTTTTGGAGTGGAAATACAATCTAGTTAGGTCTTTTGTAGATTTTGATCTTAATTGATCCTTACAGTTATTCAGTCTCTTTATTCTGAAGCTATTACCAGATTTCCCAGACAATGGGTTCTGAAGGTCAGATTGTCCATCATCGTCAGTAGTTCCATTGAAAATACTAGTAGGTATTTAGTGAACCCACAATTAATAGAAGATTATAATAATAGAATAATATCTTGCGACAACTCTCACGCAGCTATGTGATCCCAAACTAGGCAGAGCCTGTATTATGGCAACCAAACAACTGACAAACATATTTATTTCTAAATACTACACATTACACCCAGAGACAGGAAAAAAGGTCATGCTCATCATACAAAGATTTGTCCTGAGTGGAAATAGGAAGTCCGATACATATAGATTACTAAAAAATATGAGGACACGCATTTTTATTTTTTTTTACGAAATAAAAACTTACGACTATACATTGATCTAAAATGTCGGATGACGTCACAATATCGTACGTTTTGAGTAACGTCGTGACGAAATTAGCTTCCACTCCTGAACTTTAATTTGCTTTATCTCCATAGTTTTTAGTTATTTTGTAAAAGTGAAAAGTACTTGTCTAATATTTTTTTATTATCTAATTTACGGACAAAATAGATATTTACTTTTTATGTCCAGTCATCATATCTGCCTCTACATTTCTTTTATAAACAATAACTTGCTTCAGGTTCACTTAGGCGCTCTCGTAAACTAGGTAACTACATCTTGAAGCACCGTATTAAAAGATCTGAGTATCCTTTAAACTTGAATACAAAGTGTTAAATTGTAGTTAAAACAAAGGATGCTTAGTTAACTGGTGGATATTCTCGTAGTTATCACCTAACAAAAGATATTTAGTATATATTAATTATTTGATTTGAGCTGTTGTTACGTGACTATCAAAGTATTTAGTTCTATTTTAGTAGGATTTTAGAATTTAATAACTATTACTTTAAAGCTTAATTAAAACTTTCATTTATAAGAAGCTCTGACGAGTTTACCGAGCACATAAAACTATGTAAATATTGCATTAAAAAAAAATTGACTTTAAGTAAAAAAAAAACAATAAATAATTTAAAAAATTAATTTTATTTCATTATTTACACAAACTTTTGAATTTCTTTTCAAGAACTAGATCATCAAGCTTTTAAATAAGTAGGTTATTTAATGTTATGTTCAATGGTATGAACCATAGATAGAGATAGATCTAGATAACGCTTGAGCATCTACTTCGCGTGCCCCGCTTAAGCATAATATGCTTAACGTAGCAACTATCGCGCTCAGTCTGTATCGGTGCGTCGCGCGAGTAGGTTTTACCAATCTGTATCTGGCATTATTGAAAAACGAATGTTGGCACTTAGCTAGCACTAGCTATAGGTACATCGTTTTCAGTAAATTTTAATTTGTAATCATTGTATTTAGATAGTGCTTGTGACGATAGGCAGGTAGTAAAAAAATCGCTCGCTTGGTTTTATACCGATCGTGATACTTGCGTTATTTAAGTCTGTCTATATCATTGGTATCACAACATCAAATTTTTTACAATTTTTAACCCTACATTTATGGCATTATCAGCGAAATATTCAGTATTTCTTATGTCACAAATAAATCCATGTGGAGACTTCTTTGTTCAACCTTATAAGATATCTAGTAAAATCCCAAATCGTATATCATAGTGTAAGTCTGAAAGATTTACATCCATGAGAACTGCTAGCTGCAAAGTGTTCTCACCACTAATTGCCTCTTTATCGACAAAGTGAGTTCCTAAACTCTTAACTACTACCGTTAGTGATGGGATTTGATCTATCGATGTATTTGTAGTTCAAATTATAAATATTTATTAAAGTGTAAAATGTACAAGTAAATAATTTTAATAAAAAAATATGGAATTTTTGACCTAGGCTCAAATACTCAGGGGTATTTTTCAATATCAACGTAGGTATGTTCTTTTTTTTACAAGGTTTCTTTCAAGACTTCGTACGTG
The DNA here is from genome assembly GCA_932294365.1 of Diachrysia chrysitis. Taxonomy (NCBI): domain Eukaryota; kingdom Metazoa; phylum Arthropoda; class Insecta; order Lepidoptera; family Noctuidae; genus Diachrysia; species Diachrysia chrysitis. The sequence goes on along the minus strand of OW028652.1, from coordinate 11,309,283 downwards.
TATGAATGGTAATGAAATCCCTTGGGTCAAACGTGATGTTGTATCGTGTGAGGTTCTTCTTATCTTTGGACTAAAATAATTTTGGGGGGAACGCTATTTCGTCAGGTATTCTCTTTACGCGTAGTACCTACTAATACTTAACACGACATCTGACGCCATCTTCACTTTCGTTCACTGAGAAAAGGGGTCTCATTCAGTGTTAGATATTGTTGAATATATTTAAGAAAGGATAATGTCTAAATAAACGAAAAGTAGGCAATATTGAAGACTTCCAAATATTCATAATAGTATAATTATAATGACCCGTATTTGTATACGTAATTAGTTCAAACAGTTACAATATCCCCGGTTTTTTAAGGGCTGATCAACTTTATCTGTTGTCAAATCAAATGATCACGACTGTGATTGGTTGTCTAACAACCTTAAAGCTTAAGCTTGACATGAGGTTTGACAGGTAATTAACAAATTTTAAAATTTAATGTTGATCAGTTTTTTAATTAACTCAATAACTAAGTCATTTACGATTATGCCTCAATGAAATCTTAGAAATGGCTCTCGTCTGACTGACAAGAGACATTCAGCGCGATATTAGTGGTAAACCTTATCATATTCATTTCTTAGCGTGTTGGTAGCTACGTGAGCGTCGGCAGAACGTGACAAGCGTTGCCAAGCATTAGGGACGCTATGTAGCTGACTGGTCGCCTCTGTTGGGGTTTAGCTTAAATCTTTATGTGACAAAAAAGATGTATATTAAATTATACCTTTATACTTAGAAAAAGTAAGTGTTGTAAGCAATGTTTAGTGAGAGTTAGACAAAAGACAACTACAATATTTAGTCCTTTAAAAAAAAAACTTGAACTAAGGCATTTAATCCTTGTGTCGCATAGTTTTCACAAACATTTTATTCACATTCACAAGTACATCGCGCACTTTCGTCATTGGTGTGGTGACCTAACCACACCGCTATCCATGCAGTCAAATTATATATTTCACTTAATGTTTTACAGTTGGTAATAATTACTTGAACAATTTGCGTTTTCTTGGATAATTAATTATGTATTGTGTTTTCATGTTTCTTTTCGAAGTGTTGATATTTGGAAAGACAATAAATTTCTATTTCCATGCACACATTAAACACACATCTATATAAAAATAAAATAAAAGCTATATCTATACTAATATTATAAAGCTGAAGAGTTTGTTTGTTTGTTTGAACGCGCTAATATCAGGAACTACTGGTTCGAATTGAAAAAGTCTTTTTGTATTGGATAGTCCGTTTATTGAGGAAGGCTATATAACATCACGGCTACGACCAATAGGAGCGGAGCATAAATGAAAAATGTTGCAAAAATGAAAAACCGTTAAAACTAAAACACGCGAACAAAGTCGCGGGGGACAGCTAGTTGAGAAATAAAGTCTTATTAACAACAGTTTTTTACCTTCCACCAATAATATTCAAACAATAAATTACTCCAATAAATAATGAAAATCCTATCTACAATCAAAATATCCATAATTACTCTGAAATCGTCAAAAAAAATATTGAAATGAAAAATTAAGTTATTTACAATGATTAATGTATCACGCTACTGACCGATCAATAGTCAGCACATGAGGAAGTTCTCACGTTGTTACATGTCAGTCATTGTTCATAGGATATCAAACTTTATAAAGTTTTGTGCAGTTTGCATGAATTAACTCAAAACTAAGTATTAAAAAAAACTACATCTAACACTGAAAATATTTGCAGGTTATTCTAAAATAGCTATAAATTTGAATGAAGATCTTTATTGTGTGTGTACCTAATGACTGTTATGTACTTACTCTCATTCTTACACGTTAATTAACCATGAAATGAAAATCCAAACCTAACTTTTACTAATAAATGTAAGTTTAAAAACACGCACGATAGTCGCGAAAAGTCGTTTATCTAGTTACGTTATAAATTTGAATAAAATACAAAAAAAAAGAAGAAAGTATAAAAGACAAGACATGTTTTTGGATAATAACAATACACTTAAATATACGACTACACTAGTTATTAATTACGATAGCAACGAATAAAACAAAACACGTGTTTAAAAGCTTCCAACTATCAATCAATCAATATAATTATCAAAACAAAAGAATAAAGACAGGCGCGAATGGATCGGACTCACGCCATTGTAGTTCCGTAAGGGTGTGGTTTTGTAATAAAGAAATCATTATTATTTTTATGGAGATTAGTCTTTTTAATCTGCATTTATTTTAAAATGCACATGAATAAAATAATTTTGTAAAATAAAAAAAAACTAATTTAAAAAATATAATTCTAAAAAAGCTTCTGGCTTCGTGATTAATAATATATTTATATTATTATACCTACATTATATTATTATGTATAAAAGTCATAAATAATTATACCTATGACAGATTTTCGGTAATCACAAATGGGCAACAAAATTATATCGATAAAAACACCCCACATCCCTACTTCTTGCCATAACCACGTTAGCTGAAGGTATAAAAGTACTTAATGATCCAATTATCCGCTTTGACCGGTTCATTTGCTCATTGTTATTATCTTACCGGATATAGGATAATAAACTGAAAGACTTAATACCTGTTCATTATTATACAAATATTAATTATAGCGGAGCACCAACAATTATAATTTCATTTCATTCATGTTGACAAGAATTTTTTTCGTTGATAAATTGTTGTTTGTTTTTATCAGCTCTAAGTTTAATTGTATTTTTATTATTTATCGATATAAAATCCTAAATCTATGCATATCTATAGAATATATATACAATTTCATTAGTGCACAATATATAGGATAAACAATAACTTCTCAATTTGTCCATAAATAAAGAAGTATTGTATCGAATAAAAAAAACTGAAACTTTGAAAAAAATATAGCAAAAGCCGACTTTTTTTACCACATTATTGGTACCTATAATAACCGTTTTATTTTTCCCTAGATTTTAACTGGCCGCAAAAATAACTACTTATATTTTTTTTAACAATCACTGTACGTATTTTTATTTTTTCATCAGCATTAAAAAGCAGCTGTATTCCCATTCGATCTCGTAGTTCCGCTTGTGGTTTTAGTTCAGCGGTCAGTTCTTTGAAAGTGAGCCATGTTGCTTTCAAGATGTTTTGATGAGGGGAGCCAATACTACTCTATTTTATTTTATTGCTAGTTTATTTTTATTACTGATTTTCTTTTAATAGTCGAATTCAGCATTTGATTTTTTTATTGATTTCGATAATTATGGCTGTTAAGAAAAAACAAATGAGAAAAAACAAGTTTTTAGGTCTGAATACTTTGAACATACCTAACATAACATTATGTGGTATTTATTGTGTATTTTTTTTTAGTGTAAAAAAAAGAAAAAGGGGTTATTTTATGTGGGGTAATTTATGTTGTTAGGTAGAAAACGTAGAAAAATACGGCCGACAACTAGTAATTTTAACAAATAGGTAAGCTATTAGTTTGACGCTAAATAACTAAAATATAGTGGACGAGCTTATGAAAACCGGAACCTTCGTGTTTGTTTTTATTATATATACTGTGACACGCATGCGAACCAATTTAAAAAAAAAACACTTTATATCTATTTAGGAATAATTACAGTAAAAAATCACTACACAATATTTTTTTTATAACCGTAATTACTTTAATCAAAACAAACCACATCAATTTATTACACAATTTTAATTGAATTATCTCAAAATACGGAACACGAAAACCTAATTACGACATCAACAGAGAAAATGAGGTCATACATCCTCCAAAATTAGATTAACCAAAATTAATCGAAATTTCAAAGTCATTCCACCTAATCGCGTGGAAACATCGTTTTAACTTCCCACAAAGTCAATTTGTGCGTAAATCGAAGGTGCAAATATTCAGGGCATGCCGATCAATCTTTGGGAGTTTCTTTGCAACTGCAGCACGGTACGAACAGTGAAGGCTGGTCGAGTTTCGCCGCACGGCATTCTACGCCCCGCCGTCAGCGCCGCAAACCGTCTAACAGGTACCCACCCTTTCTATTACGACTTGTGCTTTTACGAACATTTAAAAAGTGTATTTTGAACTAAGAATCTATAAAACGACTAATAATTTAAATTTTGTTTATAGAATCCCGTTTATATTTAAAAATATTTTTAACGTTGAAATTTATTTTAATTTAAAATCGTGTTCGTTAGTTTTTGAAAGTGTTCGATTCTTGTTATTTAAAAGTAAAAGTGGTAAAAAAAAGTTTTGTTTTTTTGTATTTTAAATAATTATACAATTTTTTTAGGTCGATTTGATAATCATAGATTTTTGTGGCGTTTAGTTAAAATTCTGAGTTAAAGTTTTTGCTTTACGCGCGTGTATGGTGTTTGACTTTATTTAACTTAGCTACGAATATTGTGCTAATAAAGTAGGCTATAAAAGGCTCTACTTTGTTTAGTGTATCAAATATTTAAAAAGACAAGTAGGTATTTTAATAGCATAACTGAGTGTATAATAAATTATGTTCTTTATAAGTGGAAAATCAGCATAAATAGGCCATTTTTTTACATAAATCAATGAAGACATTTTAAAATAAATAAATTAATATCATTTGAAACATTTAAAAATAAATTCAAATTCAAATCTGTTTGTAAAAGTCTTGAACAAAACGACAGTTTCTATATTTAAAAGGTTTTTTTAAAACATCGCGTGCTGTCATTTTTTGAGCTAACACTGGGCTCTAGGGATTAAGTTCGTACAATGCCGGTAGAGCGAGTTACGCAAGACATAAAGGAGTTTTTATTTGTAGCAGTTACAGGGTTTGCTTTTTCTTTTGTCTGTGGTTTTGTAAGGGTTGAGATAACGAGTATCACGTACCGTCGCGGAACGTGTTTTTTTTTTAAGATTAGGCTCCAATATTTATAGGCGTTATTTTTATCGTATAATATTTCAATAAATTGTGGTAGGGGTACGTCGCGTTCGATTTTCGAAATATAAGATGGATTTTTCGTGGATGTTATAATATTTTGGGATGTCGTTTAAAATGTGATTGGCTTATGAGAATGGTTTATCGCGGTTGTTGTGTAATATTTTGTGGGTTCCGTATTCTCCATAAAAAGACGCATTTTTTGGTTTTTTCATGAGCTTTCGTGTATTTAATGAGTGATCCACGGCTATAAACGTGTTTTCCTTAAATATATAAGTAATAATTATATAAGTATGTTTTATGTAACAAATTTACGTCTCACAAACGAAACCTTTTATGAATGTGATATCAAGTCATAAAAAGATATTCTCATGATTTGATGTTTCTTTAACGACACCCACATTTTATCTGACTTATTGATTGCAAAAATAAATTCCCATGACCTCGTTTAAAAATCAATCATCTTCATTGAACAAATTAACAGTATTATAAGTAATATCAGTGTAATATTTTATTTCGTACTAATCAAAATGGCATTCCTAAATCTGAAAACATATAACTCTTTTTTTTAATGTGTATTTGCTTCGAACAAGACTCGAACCTAAAACTTTTTGCGCAGTACCCTTAACTTACCCACTGCGGCAATCGAACCGACACGCCATCTGGATCGCGACCACACCCCAAAAATATTATACAATGTACTTTAATACATAAGGAAAAGGTACATAGTATAGATTGTGATCAAATGTATTGTGCGTGTACAGTTACACGCAAGTAATTCATGCACTGCAGTGTACTTTGTATGGAAAAATATTGGTGATACATTGACGCACGGGGTTTCCAATTCCTAAAATGAGATCGATTTGTAACCCACGATGAAAACGAAATTGTTTAATACTTTTTACTCGTATTATAAAATAAATAAAAAATATAAATGTAAATTAATCATTTACAACGTTAAAAACATATGTTTCTATTCATTTTTTTCTATATACAAACACCATTAACGAGGCATCTATCAGTATAAGGGAAAATAATTAAAACATCGTAAATTAAAACGCATGAAGCACTTACCGATGATCGTAAAATAATTTATGTAATGTTTACTCATTTTGTAACATAATGCTGAAATGTTTTTCGATTTTTTATAACGTCAAGTTCAGATACGGCGAAATTGGTGCGATAAAAAGTCGCGCAACAAATTTTTATATGTGGTTTTATTTGGCATATTATGTATTACTTCATTCTTGTATATGTAGGTATATATGGATGGTAGATAAGACATAGTGTGGGCTCCTTTATAGTTTATCTTAGAGCACGTAGTCGATTGAATGTTCAGTTGTGAAGCGACAGTGGCTTGCGTCTGACGTGGTTATTGGAACTTATAATAATTTTCTAAATTAAAGTTTAAACTGAAGTGAATTTATACGTTGATAAAGAATATCCGGATTTAAGGTTTGGTATATATTTATTTATTTTCGAAATGGTTAAGAATTTGAATCGGTAATAGGTATACCATACAAAAACAATAGTTTTTTTTTTATTACACTTAAATTTATTTAATTATCTATAGTACAATACGAAATTCAACTTTAACCTTTACAAGTCAAACTTCAACTCCTTTTATTGAAATTTGTTGACAATTCATCCTTGAATATCTTGATATATTATTTAAACAAATCAAATATCAAGACAGAAGAAAGTCTTATGGCGTACAATATACCGCAGCGTCTGAACGAGGACTTACGGATACAGCCGTTAACATTTATGCAACAGATATTAAAGCATTTTTTCTTTTACACAAAAAGACTTGTAAAAGTATCAAGACAACAAGGTTAATAAAAAATAAAAGAAACCTTTACGAAATAAAACGGGAACAAAAGGTCATCGCGTTCACAACAAATTAGTCACTGAATCTGTAACAATAATCCTGATAACGTCGAATCCCTTTAATCAGTTTTATCACTACCATTTACGTAACAATTGTACCTCTACCGTGAACACATAAAGTAGGACTGGTGCCGTTGTTGAAGCGAGACGGCGCAATACACTGCACATAGCAGCGTCTCGCTTCCACGACGGAGTTAGTCCTGCTTTAAGAGCTCGTAGTAAACGCATTGGTCCTTTCGCCATTTGTCACCGACCCTTTGTTTTGTCTAATTTATTATTTTAACAAAATACGTTTCGATTTTATCTTCAAACGTTGAATGATTTTAATATAATTGGAATACAATCTCAATTTCATTGATAAAATAGAACTTGTCAGTACTAATTGGTTCTAGAGATTAGTTTTCAAAATTCATAAATTGTTATAATTGAAAAAGAATAACTTCTATTTTTAGAAAGTAAGGCCAAGAATTCGCCGCTTTATCTCAGTACCTACTACGGTTTTGTACTCGAGTATTGAATGCGGCGAAAAATTTTCAATAACTTATTCACTACCCATAAGAGTCGTATTCCCAGAGTTCCGCGGGCTTTCTTTTACATTTCCCTCGTTTCCCACTTTTCATACTATAGCCACATTGGGACCCTCTCATTCAGTGGCTTTTTATAACCTGCGTGAGAAATGCTGAAATTCATGTTTCTTATCTTATTTTCTTCAAGTGTTTCTCGTTTTGGCGTGCCAAGTAACACGTTAGAGTAAAAAACGAATAAGGAAAATGTACCTTACTTCCTTCATATAAAGTCGAAGTTCTTGAAAGTGTTCGTGTCTTTTTTCAATGGTCTGCTAGAAATAAAGTATCCCGAGGGATTTTAAGGTGAAAATGAATAAAGGGCTATGTTTAATAATTGATATTCAGTTTTAAGACTTTGATGTCAATCATTCTGCTGTACAGAAGTGTCTTTGTTAGTTCTACAGATTCAATAGTTATTTTTAGTATTTAGGCCAAGAAGTTCTGTTAAATAATTGAAGTTTATTTTATCTATTGTCTTAAAAATTTATTGAATTTTAGTTCCTATTCTCATATTAAAGTGTACTTCAGTTAATTTTACTTATTGGAAGTCATTTGTCTATAAGTGGATATTACTTGAAAAGTTTGTATAAAACTTTTGACTAACCAAAAATTTGACCCGAGAGTTTACTAAACGCTTTTATAAAAATCAAAAATTTCATAGAAGCTTATAAAACCTTAAGCTTATTTGCATTTTTTTAACTACTTTTACTAAGCAATTGCTTTGGCTTAATTGTTGTCTTCATATGTATAACATTAGGTTGTATTCTGAAGAGTGTCAAAAACCTTTGTTCCATAATAAAAGAGTATTTTATCCGTCTTTAGATCTCCATCTCTCGTCAACATATTTCTAATACTCATAAAATCTAACTGCTCCCCTCTAGCCAAGTGACATTTTTAAAAACGTTAACGCTGATCAAATCGCTCAAATGTATGGAAGTGTCAAGTCGACTTACACCCCACCGGAGCCCCGCCGAGCATGCTTTAGCGAACCCGGGACTCCGGCAAGGGCAAGGACGGGACCGGGGTGTTTTTGGTCGGTGCAAGTCCGACATATCCCCACGTCGTGCCCTCGGCGTAGGTTGAAGTCATTAGACTTTCAACCCGTAACAAAAAAAAAAAAAAAAAGTCGACTTACATACATTTAATGTCATTTAAGCGATTACAGTAATCGTTAAAGCTTGTATTAATGTCACTTGGCTACAGGGGCTGCTTGTATAAATGGATTTTAGATACAAATTTCTCTTTTAAACCTAAATAAATATGTAAAAAGTTGCAAAATCCTTTTCATTCAGAATTTCTATTCAATGCTCGCTAAAATCTCGGCACAGAAATGAATTTTTCATCTGCAATTCCAAGTTATTCGAACTCCATCATTACATTTCTACGTACTTTTGAATCATTTACTGAGGATTTTCTAGAATCGGATATTTCAATTTGGCGTTTCAATTCTTAAAATTAAGGCGAAGTGTTCGTATCGAAAATTGAAACGTAATAAACGAATAACACACGCGATGTTAGTAATTTAGTGAAAAAACATTCTTAAGTTGAGTACCTACAAATTAATTAAAGTTCTAATCATTCGACCTTTTAATTTTGCATAAAAAATCGCATTTTCTTTAAAAAAATAAAAAACAAATTAGAAGTGACTGTTGAATTTTAACGATATTAAAAATTACGTGTAGACCTTAGAGTAATAAAATATAGAGTGCGCCTAACAGTATGAACTGTGAGCACCAGTATGAACAACAAAAATTCGTAAAATTTGTGTCGAAACAGAGCGCGCCGTTTAAGTAAAACCTAATAATAATAATATCGGAACCGCATAAACGTCGTCGCACGGAAAATGACTTAAATCAGTAAACGAGCACAGTACTTACAGCTAAAAATGTGCTTACGCTCTGCACAACGGGTTACTACGATGCGCGCACTTAATGCTTGTCTGATGTATACTCTAAGTTGTGGCCAAATTGAAAAAGTTTGTCTCAATATTTGAAATTGAGGTAACAAATATAAATAAACAATATATTTGAATAGTATTTAATCTGAATGTTGACATAAAGTAAATTGATAAATATTCCAGTGCAAACTGATCCCATAATAACGCCTAATGGAAATATTTAATCCTGAAAATAAATATTCCGTTCAATTGATTATGAATTTATTCAAATTGTATTAGTATTGAAGCTAACTAAATCCCTAAAACTGAAACCATACTAAATAATTATAAAATTTGATGTCAATTATTTTATGAACATTTCAACATTCACATTTCGAGCTGAAATTTTGTAAACTGACTTAACACCATATGCACTCTTCACCCCTTTTGGATTTATATACATAGCTTTTCGGTTACACCCTGTATAATTTATTTTATATGTAATACTAAAATATATATGTAATGCTAAATTATTCACAATAATTTAGTACTAATTCCCACACACATTCACATATATTGTATTCCTCAATACATATAGCTACCACCTGTCTAAACCTTAAGTGGCCCTTTTCATAGCCAAAAAAACACTCAATATTTCACACCATAGCCATTAAAACGAAGGCAGATAATTTATGAAGGCAAGAAAAGGCGCTTGAGAAAAATATTGGCAGAGTTTGATAAATTCCAACGAAATTCCAGATTTATCGTAAAATATTAAGCCGAAATTCGGGAAATATAGATTTTTTGCTAAAGATATGAGATTCATCAAATCCATATCAGGAATTTGACGATATTTCTTGGATGTTTTAAACCTACCTACAAGTTAGGCAGCTTAAGGTACGAACTGATTTTTTTTTAAAGTAGACAGTAGTGCTACATACTTTTTAAGTTAGACTTTTTACCTAATGTCAAAATTTCAGAAACAAGAACTGTATTAAAAATTACTAAAATGCTTAGTGAAATGGAAGTTATACATATATAAGATTCATAATCTTTTGCCGAGGAAATAAAGGATGACAAACGCTTATTTAATGGCCGCGAAATAAATGCGAGAATTTTTTTCTTTTCATCAAAATCGATTGTTTTATTTTTTAATTTAAGTTCTTTTTTTTACTTGTATACATTTATAGTATAACCTAATAGTAACAAAATACAACAATGTTGGTATCAGTTTGAGGAAAATCAGTCTAAGAATTTCGTACCGCCTATCTAAACCGACATTAAACTGTGGAATGAGCTCCCTCTTGAATTCAGGATGGCAAAAAATCGTAATTGGTTCAAATCAAAAGTCCATGATCACTATTATCGGCAAACTTTGGCTAAATCTACACAACGTTAGAAGCTTCGTAACGGGCAGTTTTCCTCTAGTATTTAAATATATTTATATATATAATAATGTATGTATTGTATTATGTAGTATTTAAATATGTATATATTGTATTATTGTATATATTATATTATGCTTAATATATATTGTAGTGTATTTATTCTTCCTATAAAAAAATGATTTTCATCATAATTTTCAGTGCATCTACCACGTTTGTTTCTGCATCACCTAAAGGTTGACTAGTAGAGAATGCCATCTGGCATTAAGTCCGCCTATGTACACTGTGCATGAAGTATTAAATAAATAAATAAATAAATAAATAAACTCGGTCATAACAATTCCATTAATTAGTTTACCTATAATTATTAGTTAATTACGAAATTCGACATCTCTTATTACGGTTATTAGACATCTTACGGCCTTTAAAGGACTTTATGCAAATTTAACGATAGCCGACCCAATCAAATTGGAATCCACTCCAATTTGTACCTATAGCATCCAATTAACTGTCTTTTTACTTACAGGTATCACTTTGAAGAGTCGCAGATCTAATTGGTAAGTGCAGTTTTGTATCAACAACATCTTATATACACCTAAAACTTTCTATATATACATCTACATTTATACATAATATATCTTAACCCCGTCGCGTCTATCTGTAAGCGGATTTTCTAATGGTCACCAATGCATAGAGTGATTAAAGAGAAAGGTTTATGTATATAAACCACTAGCTGTCCCCCGCGACTTTGTTCGCGTGTTTTAGTTTCAACGGTTTTTCATTTTTGTAACATTTTTCATTTATGCTCCGCTCCTATTGGTCGTAGCGTGATGTTATATAGCCTATAACCTTCCTCAATAAACTGACTATCCAACACAAAAATAATTATGCAATTCGAACCAGTAGTTCCTGAGATTAGCGCGTTCAAACAAACAAACAAACAAACAAACAAACAAACAAACAAAAAGCTTTATAATATTATATAAAGTATAGATTAATGTGTTTCCTAACCATGCGATGCAGGGGCGGGTCACTAGTATTCTAGAAAACAAAGTTTTAAGTAAAATGTGACTAAGGTTGGGTTGTTTCAAACCGTATGTTATCGTCAGTGCGTACGTCAACTTTAAGTCAGTATGAAATTCTCATACAAGCGGCCATATTTAACGTTAACAGACTTGACATTGTATATTGAAACAACCAGCTCTAAGGTTTGTATTTCAATGCTGATTGTTTTCAGTATTTTAAAGCGAAGCTACAAATAAAATTGTATGTTCGAGACTTTAGTGTTCTTGAAATCCTACTCACGTTATATTTAAATTCAAATACTTAATGATAATTATTTAAAAGGTAACCTTAATATGATATTTTCTTAGCACTTTATATAAATAATTTTACATAATTGAAGTCTCATGTAATAAAAAAGAAAAGTAAACTTCTTTATTATGAATAAACACAGCCTACTTTCACACTTTGAGAGGAGATCATTTTTCTCCGTTTTGCCTTTTGGGAAATTAAAACCTTTCCGATGAGAAATGTACTCTTTTGTTTTGAATAAAATAATGATTATAATCTTTATGTCTTCACAGCCGCAGAAATGTTTAAAAAACAGTTTATGTTAAATAAGTTTTGGATAGGTACAATATATCCAAGGACTACGCTAACCCTTTATTCTTTTCTATAAATATAAAGATTGTGATCTTTTCACATAAAAAGGAATAAACATTTCTATGAATTTAGCTTCCCATTTCTATATTATTTATAATTGTTATAATTATTATAATTATTTATTGCAATCCGCCTGATTAAATAACTGGACAAATTATAGTGTATATAAATAAAATAACTATAAAATTTTTATATTTTATAAAAAAATACAAAAACTCTAAACCAAAGCACATTTTTATCTATGCTTTATGTATAAATGAACTAGCTAACTTTCAGAAGGTTAAATTCTTAGCTAAATAAAATTATGGTGAAACATCTGAGTAAGAAAGCTAATTTATTTTAATTTGCTTAACGTCGTTAAAGGATTTCGTGGTCATTAGTAAATTTATTTATGTGAACATAAGTTTGTCTATTGTAGACATTTAATTTAAGTTCTTGTTAAATAGTCATCTTGGAAAATTTTACATATTTATCTTAAGTGCTAAGTGTTTTTATTTAAAGATGTTTCGATAAACCTCCCTAAATACCTACTCCATTTTTTCCGATTATCTCAAGATTTCTAGTAAAGGATCAATTGTCCTTTCTTTAGACTTTAATAGCACTCAAAAAACATAATAGATTTTCCTAAGCATTGATAATACAAAAGATTTAATGAAAAACTTGACATTTCAGTACCAATTTTATACAAAACCAATTTATTTTTCTATTAAGAGATGTTCCCCTAAGAATAAACGTTTTCGCGATCTTCAAATACTCTGATTAAAATCTCAAAACGATGCAAATTAATGTCTGCACATCAGGGACATTTTTTAAATTCCCAAAATCGAACCAATCTAACGGCAAACAAGTATTTGTAGTACGGTTTAAAACAAAAGACAGCCAGCGAAATAAACATGAAAAATTACTCGTCATCATTTTAAAGTCATAATTCCGTTCCTATCTTTGACCTTCTTCTCATGCAAATACTGGCAAAGTACTATTATTATATCCCTCGTCTTGCACATTGTGGAAGATTAAAGGGATTATGAAGCCATAATACTTTCATATTTAAGGTGTTGGCGGGAAGCCAGAAACTACGTCATCCAAGATATGAGCGAGGAAATATAATTACCAACATTTAAGTCCGACGATCACTTTGTGAAAAGGATGAAAAATTCCCGGTTCTTGAATACTAGTCCGTAATTGTTTTGGTGTTTAATTCTTGAACAAACAATCACACGAATTTATTGGAAGTATATTTTTTTTTTTATTAATTACAAAAAAAAAATACCTGTCTGTAGAGTCGCTTTACTGACGATAATTTTACGTGATAACGTCACGAGCCGAACGCTCAGGCCGATCGTGCATCTCTATAGCTTGTACTCTCTCGCTTGCACGCTCGGCTCAGGCGGAACGTGACACTTTTTTCTGCGTGCAGCCGGCGTTCATCGATTTATAAGACGTTGTTACGTCAAAAAAATGTGAAATAAATAGAAAAAAATATTATTATTGTATAATATATTTCTAAACTAATTTTAATTTAGTTAACTATACATTAAAGAGAAAAACTGTTGCTCAGCATTCTACAGTGAACTTCGTCTATTTTTGTTTCCGACTCAAGTTACAAAAGTTATGTTTCAATTTCAAGGGTTATTAGATGGCATTATTACGAAATAAAACGTACGAGACGTGACGTTACGTTTATGTATAGAAATAGTTGTTTCAGAAATACGCGTGTAGGTTAGATAATCTGACACGTAGGGTTGCGTAATTCTTGCTGTTTTGATATCTGATCTCTATAGTTTCTGTTATGATATTTTAGATAGAATATTATCTAATGGTATTGGCAATAATTTACTGTTATCACCAAGTCTTGTAAACTTTTATGTCTTCTTCTACTGCCTACTTTTGATACAACTGGCAACTGTCTTATAGTCTTAACGGCTCTTGCTAACCACCAATTTACGGTATTTAGGGCTGTTGTCCTTTTGGTGGGCGGTATGTTACGTCAAATTATGTACGTCATTCTGTCACTCGTTGACATATTGAAAATAGACATTTGTAAAAATGACAGTTAGTTGCTCAATACACTTGCAGTAAAACACACGTCGTTTGATTAATATATTCCCTCCAAAGCACACTAAACCTTACCGTCAAAACATATGGTCGTAATCGAGCCGAATCGCCGCAACTACGGAACGGGCCGCGAAACAAAAGAAATCAAACAAATTAATTAACATTCAATACGAAGATACATACCTAGTTGGGGATTTATTTGAAGACGTACAACAGTGGTAGAACATAAAAAACATGGCTGCTACGCAAGAACAACAGCAATGTCTCTCGGTTTTAGAAGATTGTGCAAATTTACTACAGAAATCGCAAACAAACCTAAAAAAGTGTTCGAAAGCAAGATTGACAAAGGGTTATATAGAAGCACGTGTGAAAATTATTGACGAGTATTGGATGTCATTTAAGGAAGCACATGAACAATTAGTGAAGATAACCCCCAAAGAACAAAGAAAAATTGTGCCTTACTTTTTAAACGAAGAATTCTTTATTTATGAAGAAATATACAATATATTGAAAGGTGACTTGAAGGATATGATTACGTCGCTGTCGGAAGCGACATCTTTGGATTCGAAGACTGCAAATTCAACTATGAACGTAACCTATGCTTCGCAAAATTTAGTGCATTTACCGAAAATACAGTTACCTAAGTTTTCTGGAAGTTATGAAGGATGGCCAACCTTTAAAGATTTGTTTATTTCTTTAGTGCACGAGAACAATAACCTCACTGATGTACAAAAATTACATTATTTAAAGACCAGTGTTGGTGGTGAAGCCGAGACATTATTGACGCATATACAAGTGACATCCAGTAATTATACAACTGCATGGAATGTTTTAAATACAAGGTACGGTAACAAGCGAATAATCATAAACTGCATAATGAAAAGATTATTTAATCAACGAAAGATGTCTTCACACTCAGCTGTTCAGTTAAAGGCCTTATTAGATACTACTACAGAGTGCCTAAATAATTTTGCAAATTTAAAAATACCTACTGGCTCATGGGATCTTATAATAATATATCTGCTTGTTCAGAAGATGGACCCAGAGACACACAAAGGCTGGGAAGAGTACATATATAAGGAAGACTTTGAAGCACTGCCTACTTGGAATGATTTAAAGAAGTATATGGAGTCCAAGTTCCGTACCTTGGAAATGGTTACAGGGAATACTCTTAATACCAATACTAAAGAGCCGAAACAAGTCAGAGAGCGTTCATATCATGTTACCGCACCAAGTACTGAGAAGACATGCATCATGTGCAAGGAAAACCACACGTTGTGCCACTGCAAGAAATTTACCGAGATGAAACTAAATGAAAGAACCGATTATGTCAAAGAGAAACATTTATGTTTTAACTGTCTAGCACCAGGACATTCTGTAAGGCGATGTAAGTTACCGGTGTCCTGTCAGAAATGTCACCGACGTCATCATTCTCTGCTGCATGAGAACAAGACCACAGCATCAACGGCTTTACCAAGTACCTCACAACCGTTGGCTTCACAGCATGTAGTAGAAGAGGAGGAAACAGTTCAAGTGAACACAGTGATTTCGTCATATCTTACAACTAGACATGGAATAGCACTGTTAGCGACTGCTGTCGTGGAAGTAACAAATAAAGAAGGTCATATCATTCCTCTACGCGCCCTAATAGACCAAGGTTCTCAAGCAACATTTATAAGCGAGAAAGCAACTCAAATTTTGAAATTGAAACGACAACCATTCAGAGGAAGTGTTGTAGGTGTGGGATCTACGAGAACAGAGATCAAACACGTGGTACAATTCAATATAAGATCACAATGGGAACAAAACTATACCTTACCAATTCAAGCCTATGTGATGCCGAAACAGTTGACCACTAAGATACCCATCAAAACAATTGTAACACAACCATGGCCTCACATCGATGGGCTTACATTAGCTGATCCGAGCTACCTTATGTCAGGTCCTATTGACCTGCTTTTAGGGGTGAAGGAATACGCACAAATTATACAGCCAGAATTGATCAAAGGTCCTCCAGGTACCCCGACTGCACAGAAAACAAGTTTGGGTTGGATTATTTTTGGAGATATTTATGAAAAATCAAAGGAAGATACTTACATGGTGATGCATCACCGAGTTGATGTAGATGAAATGTTAAAGTCTATATGGGAAATTGAAGTGGACCATGACAGGCGTTTAACAAAGGAAGAGCAGATTTGTGAAGATGTTTATAAGAAAACGACAACTAGAAACGAAGAAGGAAGATACATTGTAAAATTACCTTTCAAAACATACAGTCCACAAGCACCTGAAGGAAACACGAAAGAGATAGCTAAACAAAGATTTTTACAACTAGAGAGGAAGTTTAAGAAGTCACCAGTCCTGAAGGAAGAATACACAAAGGTAATAAATGAATACATAGAGCAAGGACACATGGAGAAGATACCTGAAAGAGAAAGGGATAAAGTGTCAGTATACTTACCTCACCACGCTGTAGTCCGCAATGACAAAGAAACATCTCGAACCCGTGTTGTCTTCGATGCTTCCTGCAAGGGCACAAACAACATCTCACTTAATGATGAACTATTGGTGGGACCACAGCTGCAAGAAGACTTAAGATACCTTCTTATGAAATGGCGAATGAAACGGGTCTGCTTCATGGCCGATATTAAACAAATGTATCGGCAAATTCTGGTGACTACAGAAGACGCAGACTACCAACGAGTTATCTGGAGACCCGACGAGGCTGATGTCTTACAAGAATATCGCTTACTGAGAGTCACATTCGGTACAGCGTCGGCACCGTATTTGGCTGTTAGAACACTCCACCAAACAGCTGATGACGAAGGGAAAGAACAACCACTCGCTGTGCAATCCATCAAGAGTAATTATTTCATGGACGATTGGCTTGATGGTGCAGACGAAACAGAAGCGGCTATTTCACTTGCTACAACTGTCACAAAAATGCTACAAAGGGGCGGTTTTCAACTTACCAAATGGTCATCAAATGATATAAATTTTATGAAGTCTGTAGCGGAAGACAAGAGATCTAATAACGCACATATAAGCATGAATCTTGAAGGAACAATAAAGGCATTGGGTATCGTATGGAACCTGAAAGAAGACATGTTTCAGTACAACTTAACATTACCAACACCTGAAGACATTAATGTGACAAAACGAAGTATTTTATCTGACATACAGAAGCTTTTCGATCCACTTGGTTGGATCGCACCTAGCACAGTAATGGCCAAAATCCTGCTACAAAAAATATGGCTTGAACGAGTGAATTGGGATCAGAATATAAGTGATAAATTACGTAAGGAATGGAATCAGATAAGATCAGATTTGGCTAACGTTAACGATATACAAGTGAAGAGGTGGCTTGGTACAACTGAAATACATAAAACAAATATACAAATACATGGGTTCAGTGACGCTTCAATGCGAGCATACGCAGCAGCAGTATATATACGAACTGAAACGAATGACAAGATTGAAACGAAACTCATTGCTGCTAAAACAAGAGTAGCACCACTGAAGACAATATCCTTACCGAGACTGGAGTTATGTGGTGCCTTACTGCTTTCAAGGTTAATGAAACAAATTGGACTGGCAATGAAAATTCCAACTAAGAACATGTATGCATGGACAGATTCCTCCATAGTCATTGCTTGGTTATGCGGTGATCCTAACAGATGGAAAACCTTTGTGGCCAACCGCGTCGTCGAAATTGCAGAAAACTTGAATAGCAAGCAATGGTATCATGTACAGTCCAATGAGAATCCCGCAGACTTAGCGTCTCGAGGAGTACTGCTATCGGAATTGAAGAAATGTGACTTGTGGTGGAGTGGCCCAGCTTGGTTATCTGAAAAGGAAATAAAGATTAGTGAACAGGTAATAATAACAACAGAATTAGAAATGAAACCAATGAAAATTAATACTTGCCTTAGCACAGAAGATCAAGAGAAATCTATAACAACGCAATTTGAAAACTTTGATACATTACCAGAATTACTGAAAGTTATTTCGTACTGTAGAAGATTCCTGAATTACAAAAGAAACACTGATACTTACCCAAAGAGCTTTACCACAGAAGAATTACATAAGGCATTAATGATATGCATCAAATTAGAACAAAATGAAGAGTTTAAAACTGACATTACCAGATTAAAGTCGAAGAAAAATGTAAGAACCAATAGTTGTCTAAAAACACTTACCCCTTACTTAGACCAAGATGGTACCCTCAGGGTGGGCGGTCGACTCCGACATGCTTACTTGAGTCAGGAAAACAAGCATCCCATAATTTTAGGACACAACAATAACCTAATACATCTTATCATTGCTGATGCTCATGCTCAAACCTTGCATGGAGGTGTTCAACTCATGTTGTGTTTTTTGCGCTCTAAATATTGGATCATTAGAGCTAAGAGTTTAGTAAAAAAATATAATAGAAAATGTTTGATATGTGCTAGACAGAGAGCTAGTGCACGGACTCAAATAATGGGAGATCTGCCGAAAGAGAGAGTGACACCCACTAGAGCGTTCCTATATAGTGGAGTAGATTTTACTGGCCCATTTCAAATTTTGACTGCAAAGGGAAGAGGAATGAAAACATATAAAGCATACATTGCTGTATTTGTATGTATGTCTACTAAAGCAATACATCTGGAATTGGTAGGAGATCTGAGCTCAGAGGCATTTGTTGCTGCATACAAACGATTTGTTGCAAGGCGAGGCAAATGCAGCCACATGTGGAGCGACCAAGGAAGAAATTTTGTTGGTGCAGAGAAGGATTTGGCAGTAGCATGGCAAGAAGCCAAATTAAATTTAGAAACCGATGTAGCTAACAAACTAGCATTAGAAGGCACACAGTGGCATTTTATACCAGCTTACAGTCCAAATTTCGGTGGCCTCTGGGAGGCTGGTGTAAAATCTCTCAAGCATCATTTAAAACGCGTATTAACAACCAACCTTACCTTCGAGGAAATGTCCACAGTTCTATGCCAGATTGAAGCATGTCTCAATTCAAGACCTTTATGTCCGATTGATGACTCTGATACAGATTACTTAGAACCACTTACACCTGGACATTTTTTAATTCATGAAGCTCCTATTGTTGTACCATCTCCGGACTTCAAAGACACAAAAATCCATAACCTGTCACGTTGGCAATATACTCAGAAACTTGTAGGTGATATCTGGCGACGTTGGAACAAGGAGTACTTAACAAACCTACAGCAACATTCAGTTTGGCATAAGAAGTCGGCAGATTTTAATATTGGTGACATTATCTTGATCAAAGTTGATGGATTACCTCCAGGGAAGTGGTCATTAGGCCGAATTGTTAATAAACATCCCGGAGACGATGGACTAACAAGAGTATATAGTGTCAAATCTGGAAATAGTATCATAAAGAGATCTGTCTCAAAATTATGTCCTCTACCTATTAATACTGATTTAACATAGTTTTGTTGTAATTTTAAACAAATGAATCTTATTTAATTGTTAATTGTTAACTTAGTTCATTGAAAATTTGTAATTTGCTTCCTCTTAGTATTATTGTAATAATTTTATCCTATCAAGCAATTAATATATTGATTGATTTGCAAGCAGGCCTTCAGTGTAATTCAAAAGACCTGAACCTGTAATATGTAGTTTTAGTTCACCAGAAGGAAATTCATGTACTGGTTAAACAATATTTTATACTTAAGAAATTAGGTAAACGTTACATACTGCTTATCCTGTCTACTTTATTATTTATTTGTGTTTACAGTCCATTTAGTATTTGAAAAGGACCTAATTGTCCTTTTGGTGGGCGGTATGTTACGTCAAATTATGTACGTCATTCTGTCACTCGTTGACATATTGAAAATAGACATTTGTAAAAATGACAGTTAGTTGCTCAATACACTTGCAGTAAAACACACGTCGTTTGATTAATATATTCCCTCCAAAGCACACTAAACCTTACCGTCAAAACAAGGGCTGATTTTACTAAGGCCTGACGTCAATTTTATTGCGTGAATAAAAATATCTGGTGTTGGTAAAATCAGCCATTCTGAAGCTATAAATATAAGGCATTACTTATGATCAGATCTAGAAAAATTAGATGTTTTTGTATTGACATTGTCTTTATTCATGTTACTTCGTGATCTCTTTCAATGTATTTCTGTCCGATTTTACCTTTTTTTGCAATTTCGAGATTCTATAAAAATACTCATTTATTTTAATAATAATAATAAAACAATATAATTATTTATTTCAGTTACACGTTTAGCAACACATTTATAGACACTTAGGAATACCACTTAAAACTAAGTTTAGAAAACATCTGTGTCATTTATTTATTTACTATTTCATAGTTATGCACTTAAACTATATTTAACGCTATGTAATCTACACTTAATATATAAAGCTGAAGAGTTTGTTTGAACGCGCTAATCTCAGGAACTACTGGTGCGATTAGAAAAATTATTTAAGTGTTGGATAGCCCATTTATTGTGGAAGGCTATAAGCTATATAACATTATGCTGCGACCAAAAAGAGAGGAGCATAAATGAAAAATTTTACAAAAATGAAAAACCGTAGAAACTAAAACACGCGGGCAAAGTCGCGGGAGACAGCTAGTACTATATAAAGCGCGACTTTTGTAACATTGTTCTTACGAAAGATTTTAAAAGTAATGGATCTAGATAATTGTCACACCACGCTTCCATGACCTAGAAATGCGTGTCTAGTCTACGTTCAGCCATGTATAAAAAGGTATACATTTAGCGAAATTAAAATGATCTTTCAACATAGTTTTAATTATTGTAAGAATTTCTGAAACATAATTCCTTCGAGATACTTAGAAATGTTTTACATACATACAGTTTTATACAGTTCTGTAATCTCGTGTGAGTTAATATTTCGACTAAGATAAAACGCAGCTGATAATACCTTTTTTGACCATAATCATTCAACCGACACATGTAAAAAAGATTTAGTAAATCTACTTATATCTTTAAATCTTACACTTGATTGTGCACTAAGCTTAAAAGGAGGATCTTTGATATATCTGTCTATTTCAATACACCTTTTGGGATTTGAATAATAAAATGCCAAATCAGATATTTGAACGATCCTGGATCTAATATCGGATTGGAGACAAAGGAAGGTATCCTATTTAGGTTTAAATCTAAAAGGGTAGAAAGGTAGAATTTTTGATCTTGCTGGAGACGGTTTCATTTTTCTTCTGTCATTTACATTTATTTGAAATATGTAACTTTGCTTGTCTCCTGATAAAATACTTTTGTTTCATTAATTTTACGTTTTAGTTCACTAAGGATCATACTATGAGTTTGAAACCATATTAGATAAAAAATAATATTCCTGAGATAAAATGGGGACGGAAATAAGTATTTTTTTAGTTTTTTTTTTTCTTAAAGATCATGCACTCATTATATTTTTGATCTTTTCTTTTTTGAAAATTACACATTATATAAAAAACATTATTCTGGAAAGATTATTACACAAGACGTTGTTTCTTTTATTAGAAAGAACAAATGCAAAAATAAATCTGTCTGTCTGTCTGTTACGCTTTCACGGCTAAACCGCTGAACCGATTTGGATGAAACTTGGTATGGGGTAAGCTTGGATCCTAAAAAAGGACATAGGCTACTTTTTGCTGCGATTACCGTCATCCACGAGGACGGAGGCGTGGGCAACAGTTAGTTAATAACTAATTTATCGATCTAAGGAAACTTCTAGCATCTAAAATATATAATAGCTGCAGATGTCACAACAGTGTCACTTACAAAAGTTGGTGCTATCTACAACAATTTATGGCACAAGTTTAACCACTCTACATTGATTTATAGTTACCGGTAACTGTTGCACTGTACCGCAAACTCTCTAACCACGTTCACCAAGTGTTGGTAACTTCACACGCTAAGGGTAAAGTTTCATCACACCCTTTTTGTTAAAAGTTTTCTGAAAAAACGAAACCCTTTTTTTATTTATTTATTTTTCATTTAATCGACTGTCCAGATTATATTTGTCTACCGCTGGGAGAATAAAACCGGCCTGTAAATGTCCTACCGGGCATAGGCCTTTTCCATTAATCCACGCTTGCTCACTTGCGGGTTGGCAATTTCAGATTCCATTTAGGAATCAAGGTTTCCTCACAGTGTTGTCTTCAAATATCAGTGAAGGCATTCACTGATATTTGAAGACATCACTCTTAAAATAATTAAGGAGCTGCTGAGGCCTTTTCCAATTTGAACCAGAACACCAATTCTCTATGTTCCGCAATTACTCTAGGTCTAGTCCATTGGGCTAGGGTTAGGTTTACTTATTTGCGGTCCCCACTCAAGGCCTTCCAAGCTTTTATGTCGATAGAATCTAAACGTCTGATAGAAACTCATCAGGTCTTGATATAGGTATATAGTATATATATAGTTTACAACATAGGTTCACAAGCATGTATGCAAATGGACCTATTTTTTGTCGGGGTTTTAAGCTAATATTATCAGCCCACGAAGAGGGCACGGCGTGCAGGTATGTCGGACTAGCACCAAATAAAAACGCCCTGGTCCCGTACTTGCCTTTGCCAAAGCCACGGGATTGCTTACGCAGTACACATGTGGACAATATGTTACTCCTCACAACCGCTGAGTTGTGAGATATCCAACGATAGAATCCATATTACACCATATTTTATTGTATTTATAAACTAATGAATAATTAATTATTATAATGGACAACAATACCAAATCATAAGCTTTTTACATTTCATGTATTAAATTAAATTTAATTACGTTATAAGATTACGGGAGGATCACACTTTTCAAAGGATGTCTTAGAGATTCTTTTTAAACTTATTTTATTTCAACCACATTCAAAAGCTTTTTTTATGAAGTTATTAATAGTTTAGACAAAACCAAGATGAATTATGTAACCCAATGAATGTACCTATTTTTTTAAACATAATTATTTAATTTTTATAATCCGCTTTCTATAAATTATTGTCTTGTTAACGATGTACGCCGAAGGCTGGATTTCATCCTTTGCTTGATATT
Source organism: Diachrysia chrysitis (assembly GCA_932294365.1). Lineage (NCBI taxonomy): Eukaryota > Metazoa > Arthropoda > Insecta > Lepidoptera > Noctuidae > Diachrysia > Diachrysia chrysitis. Next base: position 11,285,895 of record OW028652.1, on the reverse strand, counting down.
AAAACAATAGGTATGCATTGTTTAACAAGCCCTTTATATCATTATAAAAAAAAGATTACGTCCAAATAATACTTTTATTATTTTCATTTTGCGTCGCATTTGGCGCGAATAACGCTGAAATAGCAATTAAGGTTCTGCAAATGATTTACATCTATATATAAAACAAAGTCGGGTTAGTTACACTCTTTATAACTCAAGAACTGGTTGACCGATATTCAATATCTTTTATTTGTTGGGTTCGTTTCCATCCCGAATGGCAGAATAAGTAGAAATATCATTAAAAAACACGAAGAAATCAATATGACCCACGGAAACGGCGACTACTTACTTACCACCGCACTGCTAGTTTTGAATAAATGTATTTTCTAGACAAGGAAATTTATATAGTATAAACGAAATTCAAAGTTACAGAAGTGAATAAGTACTTAAATTGTTTCCTGGTGGAAAAATGCCTCTTTTTTCAATTTAATTAAAATAACCAAGTTTTTAAACCGAAATTTTCTTTAATGGCGAAACCATTAAGCTCCGAAAAGTTGAAGAGATGGATAAATACAGGTCACTGACAAGTAAAATTGTCTTCAAATTAACAGAAGTGACACTTTGAAATCACTTTGTACATTTTTACTGTCGCGATAAAATCGACTGTCACCAAATAAAATAACGGACCGAAATTTTCTTAATTGATGTTTATTACTTTTAAATTAACTTAGTTTTGATGTCATCTTGATAATGTTTGTCAGAGTTAGACAGTTGGCTCTAATAATGAAAATTTAATTATGTAAATGTCTTTCCTCTGTTTTGGACAATATTGTGACAGGCACTTCCCTTAGCTCAAGTTCTCGCATTTGTTAGTTGTTTTTGTTTTTTATTAAATTGCTTTGTTTAAAGATATTATACTCTTTTTTTCTTCTATTTCAAGAAGCTCATAAATATAATTTTTATTTCATAATATATTTTTGTAGCTAAAACGAGTTTTTTAAGCGTTCTATTACCTTAGAAATTTAAAACAAAATGTTTTACCTTTTTTATCGGGCAACAAATTTATGTCGTTTTGGGACATGCAAAAAATTACTCGCACCCGCCATCTGAATCCGACATTTATCTCGCCATTCATTTTTATTTCGTTCAAAAACACAACACCGGACGCGGCACCAAACTACTATTTTCCTTTGCCTGAAAATACTGAACAAAAATACGAAAATAAAACTGAAAAGTCACGGCCTGTCACGGATTAACTATTCGGAAAATTAAAAAAAAGTTAGGCTTTGTCGACTGAGTTATCGCTGGTTGGACAAAAGGGGGAAAAACCGTGGCCATTGCAAAATGAAAAATTGTCACCAGTCATTCGATCGTCGACGATATGGGGACTATTGTTTGTCGCTCCCACTCTTTGCATTAACACCGAATAATGTGCGGCCGTTATTAATGGAATGTCCGATCGCGACGGAGCTGTGTGGTCACGTATTTATCATTGTGACATGGTGGTTGAATAATTAATTCGATATTTTTATGTCAAAGGTTTCTGCGTCATTGACTGTGAATGAATTTTTGAAGTATTTATGAGGGGGTTTGATGAAAAGCTTGGTTTCCTGTGCCACTTTTGGGACGTGAAATTAATCATCAAAGCTGCATAGCGGACGTTTTTGGATTTCGTCACTGAGTAGGTACTGTTCTATCTAACAACTCGTGTTGGTGTAGGTATAATGTAACCATCTACTGGGGATCGCGGTAGTTTGAACAGTTTTCCCGTGATCCCCAGTATAAGGGAAGGGAGAAGCACTTCCGTGGTTTTAGCTGGTAAGAGTCCGGCATACACCTTCGCCTTGCCCAGGGCGGAGAAAGTGCATAAGAATTTACCGGTAAAAAAAAGATATGGTATAATGTAACCAATTCTTTATCAGAACTGTAGTTATCTAAATCTTTACCTCAAAGTATTTTTCATTCATTGAATCCACAATATTCGCAACACTCACAAAATAAAGCGAAATAAACGTAAAACCAACAATGTTTTTATTTCCTGCTTAAGGATCTCTTAACAAACGATTAGGTTTGTCCGCTCATGTCTGCGGCAAAACCTTCTCAATTTATTACAGCAGTTAATTTTGTAAGCTTTATTATACATATTTGATGTTGCTTCTTCCATGGCATTATTCTTGGTCCATTAGTCATTAGGACTCTGTTTTAATTAGATTATGTATGTACTTATATAAAATAGACTATTCTCAATAAATAAACTTAGCTGTGATGTAGGTAAAGATCTGTTCGATTGACGACCACCGTGTCGAGTGGCATACAAACCCATTTTTAAAGTGTCGCCAGATCTGAGGTTCCGGGTTCGATCCCCGGATGGGTCAATGTAGAAAACCACTTTTCTACAATGTTTCGGGTCTGGGTGTTTGTGGTAACTTCGTTGTCTCTAAATCCATAAGACAAGTGCTTTAGCTACTTACTTTAGGCTCAGAGCAATGTATGTAATGTTCTCCACATTTATTATTTATTCAACATAAATCATGGTGTGACCAACACTAATGAGTGGGCCAAACGTTGAATATGTATGTATGCCGCTATTTAGGGTCTGTATATCATTGGTTTGGATACGTAATATTATTTGCTGGACAAAGACATTATCCCAAAACCAATTCCTGCAATTTCTATTTAACCACTCAATTGCGAAAAACCGCAGTTCAAATAAACTTCACTATGTACTTAATCGATTTCTAAACTATTCGAATTTAAACCGAGTACTTATCAAGGGATTTAAGTTCCAAATTGTTTAATAAATCAACCAAACCCAATGGCTGAAGCTTTGAGATTTAGTAAATGTTGCTACATAATCAGTTAGACTAATTTACATTTCAAATTGGTCCCTTGTTTGAGTGCCCAAGATTTAGGAAAATCCACTAAATATTCTAGCAGGCTTCAAAGTTATTTATTTGTTTTGACTGCTTGTTGAAATGTATATAAATACGACAGTGTTTTGTGTAAGGCTTTGGCAGACTTTTGTTGTTCTACAAGAATATTTTGACGTCTGTGTGATGTGGAATTCATGAATTGAAATTAACCACTAGTATCTGAAAGTTGTTTTACCTACACAAGATATTATGTTGAAAATTTAATTTTAATTTAATAATTCACATACATACAAAAATATAGGGACAACATTAGCAAACTTAGTGCCTAGGTTAAACCTACTTAGTCAATGAATTTATTTGTAAGTATTTATGTACTAGAAGTTAATAAAGAGTTATAAAATACTAGCTATTGCCCACGGCTCCACCTGCGTGGGTATCGGTAGCCTATGTCCTTTCTTAGGATCCAAGTTTATCTCATATTAAGCTTTATCCAAATCGGTTCAGCAGTTTAGCTGTGAAGACGTAAAAGTCAGACACAGTTACTTTCGCATTTATAATATTAGTATTCATTTTAGATGTCGACGTGACTTTGGTAGCTTTCAACCCTTTATCTGGTTCTATGCTTAGTTCATAGATGAAAATAAAACCACAGTAATAATATACAAGCAGAAAGATAGGCACCTACAACCTAAAAATAATAACAACATCACATAAATTGCTCTGAAACCCAAAGTAGAACTTAAACACTTGAGTTATGGAATAAGAGACAACGACGGTACAACACTCAGACCCGGGACAATGGAGAAAATTAGCTTTCTACATTGACCAGTCCGGGGATCGAACCCGGTACCTTAACTAGCGACACCTTGAAAAACGGTGTTTACTCCACCCTACCATGGAGGTGGACAAAAAAGTTCTTACATAAGAAAGAATTCTCAGTTGGTTATTTTAGTAGAAAAACAACGCTTTAGGTAGCAAAAACCCGAGCTGGCTTAGCAAAAACATCTACCTTAGCAAACTTAGGGCGGGCTAAATGAGCTGACAACTATGTAAGTTTCTACTAGATATTTATTCAAGCTTATCGAGCAACTTAAGAGAACCACATGCCCTTGATAATGGGTTTAAGTCAGCTGTAAAGGGAGCGCCTATTGTCATTTATCAAGCTTAATACCTATCCCCAAAATGCCAATAAAAATCTCCAAAGCTCGTCCCCTTATAAATGGCTTCTAATGTCTTTATCAGAAGATGTATATCACCTTTCCTGTATTGTACTCCTTTGTTAATTTATGTGAAATTGTAATACCTATCAATTATAAAAAAAAACTTTTTATTTTAAATTCACATATTTGGTATCAAAATCAAGATGTCTTAAACATTTAATACATTTGAAGTAGTGTCTATCTAGTAGTATCTGTATGTAGGATCGCACTCTTTATACTCGGCATAGCGTAGCATATTACCCCTCTAGCGAAGACACATTTCTACAAACGTAAGCGCTGATCGAATCGCTATAATTCATCTTGCGATAATTAATCCAGCCAGCCCCAGAAAAAAAAAATACATTCATAAGTCATACTAGTCACTTTTTAATACAAACTTTTTGGCCGTCCATATATATTTTTTAAGCAAAGTTTATGTTATTATTTTGCTGGAGATATACAATAAACCTTTTCTTCTTAACGTGAACACATGAAATAACGAGCACGCAATAATACAATGTTATTTCATTTTGCTTATTTCCTCACATTAGTGATGCTCTAACACGCACGCTTATATTTCGATGAAAGGAATCAGATTGTTCCTCCAATATTCTTTATCAAAATTATAATATTTAACACTTTATTTAGTAAAATTCAACACTTTATTTCGTAAAGTTCATTTTATTTCGTAAAATTCAACACTCTATTTCGTAAAATTAGTATCTCATATATTATTATAATACAAGTGGGAATTATTTCTGATTCTGCACTGCTTCAGTACTGCTTAAAAGCGGTAATTACTCTAATAAAGAAATAATCATAATTTACTTCTACAAAATGGTTATTTGAAAAAAAAATGATTATGATCGATTTACGTCAAAATGACAGTTTTTTAAACCACTAGCATGAAATATAATAATAATGAATCCTGTTAAGAACATATAGATAACTAGCTGTTTACCGCGGCTCCGCCCGCGGGGATGTCGGTTATCGAGGCAAAAAGTAGTCTATGTCCTTTCTCAGGCTCAAGACTCTCTCTCACCAAATACCAAATGTCATTTAAACCGGTTCAGTAATTTTGGCGTGAAAGCACGACATAAAGACAGACATGGTAACTTCTTTTTGCCGCGATAACCAACACCCATGCGGACGGAGCAACAGCTAGTAATTTATATTTCACAATAAAAACTTTTATACCTCAACATACTGTGAGTTTTGTGGTATATAATAGTGTCCCACAAAACCGGTACACTTAAGTTTTATTGAGTGAAGTTCCCTGGCTCTTTAACATTGCAATTTGGACAAGCTTGACTAGTCCAGCTCTATAATTTACGAGCTACCCTAGTGTTCAGTTCAACAGTTGGTGAAGTATGCCGGTTATAAATCCTTAATGTCTCTGCTTAGTTTATTGCTGTCAACCAGGTACTGCTTCTTCATTCGTTATTTTCAGGTATATGGTTAAAAAAAATACTACGCGTATAATCATCGACGTTGACCAACTTTAATTAAGAAATAATGAATGTGAACAACATCATATACATTGCTCTGAACCGAAACGAAGGTACCACAAACACAATGTAGAAAAGTGTATTTTAACATTGACCCGGCCGGGGATCCAACCCGGGATCTCAGAGCTGGTGATACCTCTAGGATACGTCTTCTTTACTTTACCAGAGACCAAGAGGTTAAGGTTAACTGCCGCGATCTCCAGCAAGGAGAGTCAAAGCAACATAGAATAAGGCTAATAAAAGAAAAATATAGCTGCCTTTTTAGTAATATTATGGTTTATTAATACAGTCTGCGAGTTCCTTTGTAATTAGTAGCCTTTTCCGTCGTGTTAGTTAATGATATCGTTATAGAAATGTTTTATGCATAGACGATTTTATTTTCTTTGTTAGAATTTCTTTTTATATTGAATGTTTTCCTCCTGCCGCGTTTGTTTGGGGTCGCCTGTTGCTAGTAGTTTCATCAATATTGCAGGTTGAAAAAAGTATTTTAAGTCAATCTGAGGGAATTAATTTTATGGTTTTTACTGGTAGAGAAAACGTGGTTATATTAACAGAAGTTTGACTTAAAAAAGCTTTATCTTATTCGAACCACACACATATTAAGTTACTGCTCAAAGAAGTATTCTTTGACTTTATACATAGTAGTAACTTTGAGTTTGCATTTTAAAGAACAGGCAATGATATGCTTTTAAATATTTTCAATGGCACAGTCATAAGGTTGCTTTTGAAACTGAAAACCTTCAGCTGAATGAATCAACGATGAATTTAACATAGTAAATACAACTACGTAATAAAAATACATTCTTACATGTATTTTTTCCACATCTAAATTCTCTCAAAATATCATAAATATGTAGGTACTCCGACTGAAGTCGCCTTTTTTATTACGTCCTCGCTCCAAGCGCCTTCCTACATATAAGTTCGCCTTAATATCAGCCGATGTAACGTTTGAAGTTAAAGCCACATTTACTGAGAAAGTGTGCTAAGAACTGTGTTATACGATGTGTAATTGTGTTTGCCCTAGTATTGTGAAGAGAGGGACCTTTATTCTTCTTTGACGACCTCCGTGGTCGAGTGGCGTACACACCGGTTTCAAGGTGTCGCCAGCTCTGAGGTCCCGGGTTCGATGCTCGGCCGGGTCAAAGTAGAAAACAACTTTTCTACATTGTCTCGGGTCTGGGTGTTTGTGGTACCTTCGTTGTCTCTGAATTGCATAACACAAGTGCTTTAGCTACTTACTTTGGGTTCTGAGCAATGTATGTGATGTTGTCCACATTTATTTATTTATTCTTTATTCTTTAGTCGATATAGATCTGTGAGAAAGTAAACATTCTGTAAACAGTTTTTATTACAAGTCGATAGGCTTTTGTCAAGTCGAGACTATTTAATTTATTTTGTTTTTCTTTCGGAAAAAAATAACTAGTACCTACATGGCCAGTATTTACTCGTGGGGATTTGTTACCAATAGGTTATACAGTAACAATAGTAATAAAAGTATTACCTACATAGTTGTTTAACTTATATATAATAGTATATATTATCATATCGTTATTAATTACATATTATTTTAGGATAGGTCATGTTTATCGCGTTACAGCATACCAGATATAAACCCTCTAAGACCTTTTTTTTTTTCTAAATCTTTACACCAAAAAGGTTTTATTTTATTCTATTCTATACAACTTTTCGAAAACTGTTAAATCTTGTGTCTAACTTTCACCATTTTCGTTTATTCGTATTCAGAGCTCGATTTATTCGTTCTTTTTGATTTAGACGTTCAGCGGAACAAAACTTTATACAGCTAAAGTTTTCTAGGTCTTTTTGTATAAAAAAAGGATGTTTTTAGGAGTAAAAACTTGGTACAAAACTTTTTATAGTGACATTAATCAAGTTTGTGTTTTTCAAATCGTTACGCTCTTATTTGCTACAAGATAAAGCTTTATTTCTTTTGCCATCAAAAAAACTTCCATACTATAATATTATACATGCCAAAGTAGCTCTGTCTGTCTGACACGCTTTCATGCCTAAACCATTGAACCGATTTTGATGAAACTTGGTATGGGATAAGCTTGGATCCTAATAAAGGGTATTGGCTACTTTTTTCCGCGATAACCGACCCCACGCGCGCGGAGCTTCGGGCTACTGCTACTGCTTGTTTTAAATTAAATAAAAATACGGATGAAAAATGTAGTTTACCATGCTGCTATTAGAAGAAAGTTGATAGTGAAAAAGCACGAGTTCTGGAAAAAAACTAAAAGTTTACGCTAGTTACACCTGCACGATGTTTTTTTATGTGCTTATCATTTATTACTATTAAATATTCCACGCCCTTAGTATAAACACTATAAAAATTATGTTTTTAACATCCAAGTGGGCAAACAATTCTAAGTATAAAAACCATACCCCTTTTCATTGGGTTCCGCACCTTTCCTGAAATAGATAGCATTGAATTTTTTAACTTGCTTTCCTATTTTAACCCTAAAAAAGGTCGCTTATTTTAAACAGCGCTGTAACGATCAAAGGGTTTGCGGTATTTCTGTTTATGTAACTGAACGATGTTGTAATATTTAACGTGCAAGTGAAAAAATTCAACGTAACTTGAAATTGAACAAAGACAGCGACATTTGGAAGAAAAGGAGTCCTTTGACAAGCTGTAGGATCCAAATAAAGATAACAAAATCTCGTTTTCAATTTATTATAAAATAGTCCTTTGTTATGCAGTAAGTTATAATTACAAACTTTTATATTATATTCTATATCTCCTATCTATATATATAAAACAAAGTCGGGTTTGTTACACCATTTATAACTCATGAACGGGTTGACCGAAATTCCTATTCTCTGTTTTGTTTCCACCCTGAATAGCAGAATGACTATGAACATGTCGGGAACGGGGACTGCTTACGCGGGTGAAATCGCGCGGCACCGCTAGTTACTTATAGATTAAAGCAGGATCTACATAAAGAAGAATGAAGCGGCAATAGCCTAATGGTGACGGCCTTGTGATCGAGAGGTCGCAGGTTCGAACCCCACCCATTGCACTATTGACATCAACCCACTCTAGAAACATGCATATTTAGCTTAGTTGGAGATTTTAAGATGGCTAGTAATGTGAATTCCACCCATATTGTAGGGTTTTTTTTAATAAAATAATAAACAATAAAAATAGAAGAAAACCTAATATGAATTACCTAGTCATTTCCTTCTACAAAAACTTATAATTAACCACTAAATAAAGGGTCAACTTGCCAATTAATCATAATATCATCCAATCTTTCTTTAATTAATCCCTTAAAGTGAATTTATGCAAAATAACTCGCCACCTAATAACGAATTCCCTCCGTAGGATTAATTTCAAAATTTTAAAGTACTTCATTACTTTCCAAAGAGTTTTAAGATAGCATTGAGTCGCCAACTGTATTCTTGATCTTCATTATAGATTTTTGTTAATGTCCGACAGCTTTTGGGGTTCCGTACTCACAGGGTGCTAACGGGACACTATTACCTACTAAGCCTCCGCTATCCGTCTATCTGTATATTATTGAAAATATATCGACATTATCTTGACATATCTTGACTTATCTATTTTAGTCAAGCATTTTATTTGTTAGAGCAGATTTGATGCTCTGATAGTAATAATAAAAATATTTTCGAAATTCAATAATCTGAAACAATCATACTTGCTTGACAAATGGTAATGGCGACAGCTTAATTATCCTAACGAGCTTTCCGCAGTCAGCTGTGATTCTAGATATTAAGTCAACATGGCGTCCAACCGCCATTGTTACTACTACCAAATTTAAATTCAAAACCACAAACCCATTCCGCTAACCCTACCCTCGCCGCGAAATTTTCACGTATTCCGAAGAACGTGTAATTTCTTATGTAAATATTTGATACAGTCGAGTTTCGTTGCGCGAAAGTGAAAGGCGAAATGTATACACACTTTGTAACGTTTATTCAAAATATCGGCAGTTCAGTGAAGCGATTTAGGGTTGACGAATTATTTTATTAGGGCCGTGATTTTTGGTAAATTGTTTTTAAAGAAGGAATGTTCTGCAAAAGAAAGATTTTGTTTCGGTATATATTATTTATGTAACTTCTTTGCTCATGAGTGCAAGCCAGTAAACACATAACAGTTGATTGACAGACATTCTGAGAGACTTTTGGTTGTCTGTGGTTCTATAGCCAATGTATCGATCTAGCATTTCAAACGTACTTTAGATTATTAAAGTTTAATTTTAATCCCTTATTAATTATATTCCAATGTAACTAAAATACCATTAATTTGTAGTACACGTTCACAAGTTTTGTTTGTGGTATAAAACCATAGGGCGTATTCTATTTATTTAGGTAAGTACCGCACTCAATGTGGCGCATTTTTTCCAGGAATATTCCTAACTGGCACTCAATCCCAACCCGGTATCTTCTAATCCACTTAAATGTAAATAACGAGAACGCATCCAATTGTAACCGGTTAACTCTATTTATGCCAACCCGTCGGCCCTCATTAATATTTTCAAAGGTTGCTTCGACACAAACAAAAGCTTGGAACATTATTTTCAGTCGTGCCTCTGTAAATCGGATTGACCCAATTGAGCTATTTTAAAGCATGGACAGTTTGACCTCAGATAGATAGATATCGGTAGATGTTTGTAGCAATAGATATCGGAGATTGTCTGGACTGTTCCATTTGCGGTCTAGTTTAAAGAATTTGTAGGTCAGAGAATCGGGCAGAGAATGCGCTAGCGATCCCGCGACTCCGACCGAGGCAGAAAAAATGGACCGGAGTGTTTTTAGTCGGTGAAATTCCGACATATCCCTACGCCATCCTCTCTGCTTGGTTTAGCTTGTATTTCTTACTTTGTGTGAGAACAAGAGTTTGACATGCAGTGGTATAATGAGTGATATTATTATTTTTGCAGCTAGCGTTGTAGGTGAATATGTGTGAGAAGACTTTAGTTCGATTATATAATAATGTTCGTAGAATGCCTCGAAGAAATTAGTTTAAAAAAAGCGCCATGTTTTAGGGTGTCGCTATTTCATTAATTTTATTGTTACGGCGATATTTATTTATTTTTTATTAAGATATCATAACCTTATCAAAGAAGTGTTCTGTCGAAGAAGTGTTTTTTGAAGGTGTGTGTTGTAGAAGTATGTTCTCTCTAACTAATGCTTGTCAAATTATATGTTCTGTCGAAGCAGTGACTAGTCGAATTAAAGTTTTTCGAAATTGGAATCGTGTCGAAATAATGAACTGCGAACCTGCGACCACTGGCTTGGCGCGTCAAGCCAGTGGTCGCAGGTTCGATTCCTGCCTGAGGTTTAAGTTTTGCCTTCCAGAATGACACCCTTAGGAAACTAAAATTAAACTAGAAAGAAATTCTTTTAAACGTCATTAAATTTTAAATTCGATTTAGAATCAGAGAACTATTACATTAAAAACATCAAAGGCATAATGCATAAAACTAAATCGATTTGGTCCAACAATAAAGCAAACTGCTGACATACTGACGGTGTACGCTGAAGTAGTAGTACTAGCAGTGATGCTGAGTGGAGGCCTTTTGGCACAGCTGTGTCTCAGCACATGTGACGCTGTACATACAGAGACGAGGTACGTCTACATATGCTTATCTATAAATAACTTTGAGATTTTATGTTACGCGATGTAGGATATAAAGTTTATCGCACTTATTTGAATTGTAGTGGCCAGCAGAAGTTAATATCAAATATCTATACATATTAATGTAGACGAAATTGAATGAATATTTGGAAACATAACGGTTTACTAACGCACTTTCTCGGGATCCGCCCGACTAGTTTTAGACTCAATGGGAGTCGCTAATCATGAACGCGGCGGCGCGGCGGTGGTGTCGCGATTCGAACTGGTCGAATACGATTCAGTGAATATTTTTTTAACTCATTACGGGCTGTTTTTTCCAATACCACATAATATAATCCAGGTAATAATTTTGGTTATTTTACAGTTCTTCCTTACAAATTCTGTCAGTCGTCAATTTTAATCCACAAATAAAATGTTCGTTGAAAACTCAGCCCTAACTATTAAAAATAAAAGGACAAATTATAAATATACCATATTAGTCTCAAAACTCCTCGATCGTAAATATCCGGAGTATTAACGGAAACCATAAATTTAAATCACCATCGTCAAGGGATTTGGAAGTCATGAATTATTTACACGAAGATAAAGAGATTATTATACCTTCCGTTATACCTACATTTTGGGTTATGGTGATTATACCTAAGTCTCTATAAATGTAGTATAGAGCTCCTCAGGGAATACTCTATAACACTTTGGTCGCAGATTTATTCCAAGCTTTCGAAGAGTAAAGTCAAGTGTTTAAAAAAATATGGAGGCTTTAAGAAACTTAAACGTGGTGCTGATCTCTTTCAAAAACAGACCTTAAATTTAGCATAGTTTAATAAAAATTACAGCCTTAGACTAATTTATTTAACACAGAATAAAAACATGCTGCGCATAAAATATAGCCAAGTGCAATGATATTATTATACACACAAGATAATGTTACCTTCATAGTTTAAAATCTGATCGCCGGTATATATCAGAATGTTGTCAAGTTGCACTAATGTATAAAACAAAATATAGGATAAACATGTAAGTAAAAGATATCAGCCATCATTAAAAACTCCTAATTAGGAGGTTTAAAGTTTACTACCAATTTGAGTGGAATACGCATTACTAGCAATCTTGTTAACCCCTCCAACTAAGCTAAATATAATGCTTTCATCTGGAGTGGGTTCACGTTAATAGTGCAATGGGTGAGGTTCAAACCTGCGACCTCTCGATCACAAGATCGTCACCCCTAACCATTAGGCTATCGCCGGTTAAAAACATTAAAAAGTAGTTAGGTAAGTAAATGATTGCCAAGAATTAATAATATGGGGAAACTACTGAAGAGTTTAAATCGATCGATTTGAATGCGCACCCTCATACATACATTAACCCGTTTCTCTTGGGAATCTAACTACATTCATTATTAACTAGACGATTATAACCTTGCTTCATATAATAGTCTTAATAAACTAAAGTATGCAAGACACGTAGTAAGCTCATTTTGTTTGTGTATTATGTGTGACTTTAATCGGGGTTTAAAGTTTAAGTTATGCTTAGATTATCAAGCAATTTCAATGGTAATTTATAATTACTGTAATATTTTATATCGTAGGTATGGAATATTAAAGCAACTATACAAGTTTGTCGAGATATAAACGCATAGGTTCAATGGACTGTGAACTGTTTATTCAGGTCCTGTAACAAAATTCTCAGTATATTTTGTGTTTGATGAATTCACCTGTAGCTATTTTAATAATCTATACTTATACTTAATTTATAAAGCTGAAGAGTTTGTTTGTTTGTTTCTTTATTTGTTTGTTTGTTTGAACGCGCTAATCTCAGGAACTACTGGTCCGATTTGAAAAATTATCTCAATGTTAGATAGCCCATTTATTGAGGAAGGCTATAAGCTATATAACATTACGCTGTGACCAAAAGGAGCGGAATATAAATGAAAAATGTTGCAAAAATGAAAAACCGTTGAAATTTAAAACTTTTAACAGCTAGTATATAATAAGCCTGGTAATTATGGGCTATCGTTAGCAATTTCGCCAAAGGTGCTAGTCGCAAGTAATGTTCAGTCAAATTCCATAGTATTTACATATTTTGTAGTATGACAGTTTAAAACATTAACAACTGGGATAATACATGTACGTATTTGAATATTTTCTGAACAAGAAAGCTGCGCTGTAAAGATTAGCAGAGTTATAGAGTGTTTAGACCCGGCATTTATAAAGTTCAAGTGGATAGTGCTTGCTTTATAAGTTTATACTGTGGCTTTACATTTATAAAGTTCTGTTCGGTTTGAAAATTTTGTTTAAAGTTTGAGGTTTCAGCGTGGTTTTATTGAATGTCAGGCAATAAAATCAAAATAGAAATTTGATTTTTTTCATTATTTTACTATAAATAATATTGCAATGATGGTTACTTGTTAATTATCCCCGGATTTGCACGTGTAGACAAGAGATTAATGAATTATACACACATACTGTCTTCTTGAATCGGTATAATCGTTGCATAATGACTTTTATGAAACATGTTAATGGTCGTCTCGCGACACCGCGGCGTCATAAGCTTATAATTATGGGCCTCAGTCGGGCTTGAAACTAGCCAGGCTCTACTCACAGATTATTATCGATCTGTGAGTAGAGCCGTTTACCATCTTATAAATTTCAAATAATTTTAGCTAGTCGAGATTCGCCATGGATAACCGCCTTTTCCGTGGCTGAGCCACTCCATACGGCTTTACACTGGGTTAATAAAGGATATGTCTATACCTTACCCGTCGTGTCTACGTTTGTATTTTAGCATTAAAATACCAAGACAATATCAGCCTTACGCAACCTCTTTCCAAGCCAACCAAAGACAGTTCCACTGTTTTATCACCACAACTAAGATTGATAGCGACCTGTTTATTTGTATCTTGTTATGCCGAATTCTAGTACTAATAAGAATTATGTTTACCAATTGCTTTATAAATAATGGCAATAAATCCTAGTGATTTATATCTTCATTATTATCTACGAAAATTCTAGAACAAATATCTTACGTCATAAATTACGCACCAGTTGGTTTCCGACTGTCATGATGTAATATGATGTCACTTGTCCGGAAAGCTCGGCTTGTGTGTGAAGTTTCAACGATATTTATAAAGTCTAATTTAAAAAAATAGTATTTTTTTTTAAATTAGACTTTTTTTATTTAGAATTTATTAATGTATATACATTCTTCATTATTATTGGTATAAAATTGTTTTAAAACATCACAATACGGATGTTTATAAGATAAATGCGGACAGCATCACACACATTGCTCTGAACCCAAAGTAAGTAGATAAAGCACTTGTGTTATGAAATCAGAGACAACAAAGGTACAACAAACACCCAAACCCGAGACAATATAGAAAAGTGGTTTTCGACATTGACCCATCCAGGGATTGATCCCGGGACCTTAGAGCTGGCGACACCTTGAAAACCGATGTGTGTGTCACTCGACCACAGAGGTCGTCATAAAAACAAAAGACTGTCAAATCAAGCATTTTGCTTCACACCTTACCCAAATGGAAGGTTAAATTTATATTCAGTTCAAGTATCCAGTATTCCTAGTAACTCTGCTTAAAGTTGGCGGTTAAATTTTGCTTGTAGGTGTAAAGGAGTAGGGTAACAAGCATAACGTTTTAACTTTAATATTATGCCGCCCGTATTTTATAACTTATCTAGTTATATCTATATCTAGATAAATTACGAATTAGTGTGTCTGTTTAACTTAGTCGGAGATAGGAATTTGGGAATTTGACACTTTTCACACCACTCACGTATCATAGGGCACTTAGGTATCAAAATTCTATCTGTGCTAGGGAAATCCACAGGTAGATCGGGTTATATACAGAGACTTAAAGTATAAATAAATATACTAAACAGTACGCCTAACGGAGTATGAACTGTGAACACAAGCCGTTTTATAAATAATATCTGAATACTCATTTAATTACTCTTTTAATATCGGAATCATCGATATATTTGTATATACGTCTGTCGTCGCACAGAACATCACTAAATGAGCGAGTACATACAGCTAAAAAAATAATTTCAATCTGCACAACGAACGGTCCACTAGCGATGCGCGCACCTTTTACTCTATACATAGGACATACATGCCTCGTTTGCTATTATTCCGGTACTATCCTTGCTAATTGCAATGTTAAGCCAAATGCTTTAGGTGCGATGCTCTGTCATGCATTCGTGTTCCAAAGCGGGCTGATCCAATTTCAAATTATTACTGGCACGCGACAAAATTCACCAGTTTGAATGGTTTGAAGCTTCCGATAATAGTTCGCATGCTGAATGGTATGACAGAATTACACGGAGAATTATAAAGCCAACGAGCGCCATGATTTACTTTTCTTTTTTATTTTCCTCTTAATTTGATATTATTCTTTATTCATTTATACTTATTTCCGGTATATATTAATGGTTTCGTTCTGTTTTTATGACAAAGTCTGCAGATTTATTTTATTTTACTAAATACGACAAGTATGTAGGTCTACACTTTAATCAATGCAACATGCAATAAGGTTATATTAAAATCATATTTAAATTGTATTTAAGATTATACCAATGCATAAATAATAAATATCCAACAGATAATATTGTGAAAATATACAATAGGTTAACAGTAATTTTATCGAATCCAAAAACTTAAATCATTTTGTTTATTATTAATTATTGTAAATTGCAATTTTAATAATACTCATTTAAAAAGCTTATTTTTTTTAATGAACTCCGCATACTCACGTGCTCATGTATATAATATATTTTATTTATTTTGACATACTTCGCATCTATAAAAACACGAATCTAAAGAGCATCTGTACCAATACGTATCCCGTTATTACAGTCCCCATGTGTTACCATCTATTGCTTACGACCTCCATGGGGCCTACCCTGCAACTTCAAGGAACATTCATTGACAAACTTTTGTCCCGAAGCGAGGGGACGAATTACAACCGACGTACGAACCTTCATAAAATAATGCTTATTAGCCTTCAGGGGTTGAGCTGAGTTAGGCGAGATATTATTTTCCTCGTTTCTGTAATATCCGTTTTCTATATTAGAAAATAAAGTAAGAGACTACAATTTTTTTAACTATAAGTTTTACGACATTATAGGACTTTTAAAAGGTATTTATAAATGTGTTATATTTAAAACATAAATTAAATTTTAAAGGTATTAATAATATTGATATAGTTTACGGAATAGGTATAGCTTTTGTAAATGGCTATGGCTATGACTTTAGTGGTCTTAATTATAATTGAATGAAGATTATATTTTTTCCGCTTTATAATTTAGGCTATGACTTAGATTTCATAATAGAAACACAAGTGTTCAAAACGATATTACGTCATCGGTGACTTAAAATAGTAAGCCATTTAAAAAACAAAAGTAATAAACCAAAAATTAATTTCCCCGTGGCCATTAGTATTCTGTAAACGACCGTATGTAGCATCTGTTTATTCACTACACTGTAAAACAATTTGTGAATAAATGACGTTTAGCTAAAACTGGTCACGCACACAGCGTAACGTATAAGCGACCTCTGTTATTTACTAACTCTGTGGTTTGAATCACAAATTACAGTGTTACCGAAATAATTAGGTATTAGGCACACCTGTTACAATTATTCCTACTAATTACTACATACAGAGCTAAGTAAATTACAGTGGAACAGTATGGAGCATGTGGCAACCGCAATGTTGAGGTCGTTTATTTGGTTGACACATTGTTACAAAGTTTTCAGACAAATTAATTGAGGTATTAAGTTCTGTATTATGAGGCATTTGATTTTATGAATAAATTTTACTATTGAAATAACTAACGTGTTTTATGTTTTAACATAATATTCTGTGGCACTAATTTAATCAATTTTTAAACTAGATTTCTTTTCTGTTTTCACTTTTCTTTTATATATTTATATTTTTTTAAACGACTCCCGTACTAAATTATTTTATTCCTTATGTCGCAGCTTAACAAATATTAAAAATCACATGTACAAAGAACAACCATACTTGGAACAAGCTTTTGTTGTGATCACACTAATCAAAGCTTGTCCCGTGCAGGAACAAACCCGCAGCACGTTGCGCACAGTGGTAATTGGCGTGGTGACATGTACCGCGCGGCTATCCGTGCAGTATAATAATACTGACAGGACACTCCATGCAGTCCTTATTGCCAATTCGCGTTACATTTTAAGGTCCTATAATTTAAGTGTCTTCAAAAAGGGTCAATAATCCGAACTTACATAATTTCAAGTAGTTATCGGTCCTCATCTCATATTCCTGGCGATACCGGGTTAATGCTGGGCCTCCATTAGCGGGATTTATGGGCCCTATCACTGTCAAAGGACCTTTGAGGGCAACCCGTACCTTTAGTAGCGATATCTTCTTAATTAATGACACTAGACTATGAATTAGTTTGAATTAAATAGGTTTTTGATGGTAAGTGAGATGGTTTACTATTAAGAGTTCTTTTTGTCGGTTTTTAGCCTACTTTGGAACCTATCGACTGACAAAAATAACCCCCTTTTTTTCTAAACCTTTTCCTTCGTCTTTAGCGTCTTTTGATCATAAGTCTTGCAAAAATATTTCCTTTCTCAAACGTCCTTTAAAGTGAATGTGATTTTTTAACCCCAGACGCAAAAAGACGGGAGTTGGGAGAAGTCGACTTATCTCTATGTCTGCGTGTCGTTTCGTCGTAGCTAATAAACGAATAGACCCATTATAACGTTTTTTTTGTTGGAAAGCTGACGTGATCAAGATGGTTATTAGTAAGCAATTTAAAAACTTGTCAGGTGTTTCCTTAAATTTAATAAAAAAAAAGTATAAATAAGGACATCCTTTGTATAATATAATAAAAAGAGCAGTATTTATAGTTGTATGGCATAAAGGATACCCAATTTATATAGTTAAAGACGGCAGGGCAGAAAAAGATTTATCGAAAAAGAAAATAAGGTTATATATTAATTCACCAATTCAGGCCACCTACAATTAATCTTGTGACTAGTACAACGAAATGTTTAACACCGAACATCCCTTTCATTACAATTTTATTGTGTAGTAGTAAATTTAAATGAAGGCTTTCACGCCGTCACTCATTTTGATGCGGGTTCTCTTCAGTTAATTCTAACCACCCAAGTTAATTCCGGAGTTACTATGCCAAGTATTAGTAAATCATGCAGTGGATACATCCGTGATTAGTTTTAGGGAGGAAACATGGATATGAAAAGAAATTGTTTTCATATTTCTTTATTAAAGTATTATCTACTAACTTAACTATGTATATACACTTAAAACAAAACTTAACTCATAAACAATAAAAAGAAAACCCTAAAAAATTGCGCCAAAAAACATATCCACATCGATACTATTGATAAAAATATAGTACCTACATAATATGAATTTTAAAAATATTAAGCGTTAATTCCTAATTTTTTAAATGCTCTTTCAGTTTGATATATATTATGTTATAATCATATTCTTAGAGTAAACAAAAGAATTTACATTTCAACAATAGAAATTTATTGTCGTGGTGGCCTAGTGGTTCAATGAACGGATTTGTGTGCACAAGGTTGCAGGTTCGAACCCATTACAGTCAAGTACCAATGTGACTTTTTCAAAGTTATTATGTACATTCTTAATTATTCTAAGACATCATTAACAAACGGTGAAGGATAACATCGTGAGGAAACCTGGATTCCGACAATTGGAATCTGAAATCGGCAACCCGCAATGAGCAAGCGTGGTGATCAATGCTCGTGCCTTCTCTATATGAGAAGAGGCCTGTGTCTAGCAATGGGACATTTATAGGCTGGTATGATGGATGAAGCAAAAGAAAACTAGAGTGCGCCTAACGGAGTATGAACAGTGAGCACAAGTTGATAAACAAGCGTCGTCTTCAAGGTCAGGTCAATTTAGTGTCAAAATAGAGCGCGTCCTTTTATTAATACTATCTGAAAAACTAATAATTATCTGTTAATTACTCTATTTATATCGGAAAATCACTAAACGAGCCAGTATTTACAGTAAAAAAATTCCTTACGATCGGCACAACAAGCAACTAGCGATGCACACACTCTATGTTACACTCTAGTTTATGAATACACTAATTTAACGATACCGTTTTAACATCCCGTAATATATTATGACAACATTTTTGTTTTACTCTATCAAAACATTATGCTTCGGTATCGAGGACCATTCGGACATCATCTTTTAATAGCCTTATAATAATGGAATTTCGAAATATGCAACCACGTTTAAGAGAAAACAACAATTTTAGCACGAATTTTGATTTCAATGTTAAAAAGCGTGCGGTGGCCAACACGCATAAAATACTGTGTGATTTGAAGAGCAAAATTTTGGAGTTATCTACTAACTAAAATCGATATCTTTTTACACCTCTAGATTTTTTTGCTGACTGGCCCACTGTTTCAAACGGGTCATTAAGAACTATAAAAACAACTGCCTCGTCCTCATTAAGAGAGCATTTTGAGGCAAGTCAGTCGTGCCTAGTTAGTTGGCTCAGTGGCAACGATTAGGCAAAGCTCAACCCTAATGAAACCCCTTGCCTTGTTTTTACGAGTTACTTAGATTAATTATAGAGCAGTTAGACCACATATTGTGATGTCTGTCTAGTGTAAATAATTGAAACAAAATCCTACTCGGGTTTTCTTATATATGGTAAAATGTGTTGACTTAAATTTGAGGTGGAAAATAATGTTTTGGCAAATTTTGGGGGCATGGCCCCGGAACGACAACTTCCATAATGCATCAACCTGAGATTTGGTTCATTAATTTTGCTTCTTTTAGAGTGCTGTTATAGGGTCGGTTATTGCTTGTAGTATCTTTTACGTATATGTTTTTCTTTAGGGTACCAGAAATATGCTAATCAGACCCTATTACTAAATCTCCGCTTTCCACCCGTCCGTCTGTCCGTCTGTCTGTCTGTCATTTAAAATTTACACAGAGAGAGTACCTATTTCAGTTGCCGTTAATGGTGCTCTGGTTGCTCCATATAATGGTACGGTACTATGCACTTGGCCATTATTAATTTACCAGAAGAACTTGCTGGGAGCGATAGTTATATTTATCGTTGAAAGAGGCACTCCTAGCCCATTCAATGACACCTGAATCCTATTATTAAACAAACGAACTCTTCATAAACTAACCTTTGTTACAATAACAGTCCAAAGTTAATATCCTGGGATAATGGATCGTGTATGCAAATGTGTGATATATAGCCGGACGGAGGGGCCCGGGATTATCGCGTCTTTAAAAAATCCGGATATCCCGGATCGTTTATTTAAATGACTTTGAATTAAACCCGGGTGAATTATGATTTTGTTTGCATGAATAAATTATTTGGGTTTGGTATGAGTTTAATTTTATCGGTGTTTTAATTAATGGGGGTTATTTACATAAACGATTAAAGTGTGGAGATTAAAATCTTGTTTTGAATTTATTAATATTGAAGTATCGATATAAATGTTGAAAGTTAGTGCGTAGATGCCTGTAAATACACAGATAATAATAATTATTTAGGATTATTCACGGTTTACACATTCTCGGGATCGCCCGATTAGTTTCAGCGTCAATAGGAGTCTTTAATCATGAGCTGATGCAGCTGCGATTGTGTCGCTAGTCGGACTAAATGTTATCAATCTTCCTAAATAATTAAGAATACTCTTCACGAAAGTTATTATACAGATAATAATAATATTCCATGTAATCAAATGTTTTAAATAAGTATAAATACGACATATTTATTATATAATCATATTAAAATATTGTATCATTATAATATATTCTATGTATTTTATTCCAATCACGCAACTAACATCTTTATCTCTTAAAAGATACAGTTGCATTTTCCTGAAACAGAAAATGTAGTCACTGAATTGATTGCGACGTAGTGGTTCAATTGGTTGAAATAATGGTCTTTCATGGTCAATTGAAAGGCATTGGAAACCGTTAAGCTGGAGCAATCATGGACGGTTTTTCTCTGTAACTGGCTTTAGACTATGTTGCTGTTTTTAATCAATAGTCGTTTTATAAATGTTGCTCTAACTGTTGATGTTTCGTTTCTTCTGTTTTTTTTTTTTGTTTTGGTATATGTAAAATACGGTATTCACTTAAATCCAGTAAGACTGAAAGGCGACACCGATTAAATTGGAAAAAGTTTTGGCTAAAGAGAAATATTGTCACACAATACTAATTTTAATCCGATATAATATGTTCACTTTATGTAGTAATATACAATATTTAATTATTTATGCTTCTTTTTATAAACACCTTAACCATAACAAAATACGAAAACCAATAACTGGCAACATAAAACTTAAAAAATCGCAAATAAGAAAAAAAGTGTTTACCCAAAAACTTCAAAACAAAATTTCGAACTAAGAATTCAAAAGACGATAATCAAAACTTAAAAGGGCGAAACGAAATCACATTATTTTGTTTTTTCGCTACATTAAGTGCTAATCCAATTTTTTTTGTTCCAGATTTAAACATGTCTGTCTCCGAATTTCGACGAAAGAAGCTCCTTTATGTGTTCAACGTTTTCTTTGGTAAAGTTATAAAAGAATATTTTGTAGGAAATTTTAAAGGCGTTTTACGAGGCTTGTTAAAACTTTGGCCCTTTTTCAGATGTCAATCAGAGCGGCACGATAGAGAGGAAAGACTTTGAACTCGCTATAGAGGTGAGTTTTCAAGCTAAAAAATATTGTATTAAAAGTATAATATTTGTCAAAAACATGATTTTTTTAAAGAAGATAATAAAAAAATATTGTGAAAAAAAATTACATTTATTATAAGCTTACTTATAATTAAATAAGTTACTTATTTTGCTCAGAACGAATAGGAGTTTATTACTAAAACTAATGTAACGAGCTATTTCTATACTGAAAATATTCCATAATCAAAAAGATTTTGAGAACCACAAAATTACAAATTAAAATAAAAGATATAGTTTTACCTTAACCCCAAAGTGTTTTTGCAGAACACATGTTACTGTGTCAGTCATTAACATAAAATCAAAGCTTTATTCCAAATATACTTTCATATATACAACACGCAATCATTTCTACAACTCATTTTCTTTTCATCGCCATATTGAAATATGTTGCCATACTGTAGTATTTGTGCCAGAGACTAGATTGGCATCATTGGTATTGTTCACGATTGCCAATACACATAATATTGTGGGTTCGTTTCGTGAGATACAGCTAATCTACCCTGAGGTTTGCGGGAAAGCCACAAGGCATTGTTTATTTGCTGTTCTTGTTAACACCGATACTGTAGCTTTGGAATTGAAATCGTGTGAAAGGTTTAAACTGAGTTTATTTTTACTTTCGGCTTCAATTTAGTATGGCGGTAAGGTTTAGAGGCAGAATTTCAAGCAGTTACTTAAAAGAGGGTCTGTGGCGCCAGTTTTTTAATAATACATTGTTAGAAAACATAAATTAGAGGTATATATTTATTATATGTGGGGTTATATTGTATTTTTGCCTATATTTTTTGCAGAATAAAAACAGTCAAACGTTTTAGACCACACTTAACTAATGTGCCAATAAAATTGTTTAATATGATATTTCTATGGCCAATAATATTGTACAGTAAATCATAGAAACTGTCTGTACATATTACTTTGATACGATTTGGTAAAATATTTCTTGTTCTTCAAATATTCTGAAGTATGAGTGTAATGTAACTTTGTGACTGCCGAAGGCAAATTGTTTTGCCGAGATTTATGATCTCATAAAAGTTTTTTGAAAACGAAACTTTTGGATGGCGTTAGATATTACCTGGAGTCTGGGAAATAAAGTGAGAAAGTATTGAAATTATATGGTAGAGATAAGTATTAAACTTCTACATAAATATAGTCATAGTTTAGGGACTGTGCGTCTCCTACCGAGATAAGAATAATAAGGGGTTTTCCAAAACATTCAAATTAGGTGCCCGAAGAAAACTCAATTTGAAAAAAAATGGATTACTTAAATGACTGGCCTCATCGGAAATCAAATCCGCAACTCGTCTCACAGTTGTATATGATGGTGGTTTTGCACCACTAGGTTTTTGGTAAAGTCCCAAATATATAGACGAGTCTTCTCTGATATTATATGCCGTCAGACGTCAGTACATTTCTCAGTAACACTTAATTTAGAAGATCAAACATTCATAGTTCTATTGTCAATCAGAAGCTAATTAATACCATACTTGCTATTCCAGGACGAAGCCTATTTAGTTTCCAATTTCAAGTGTTTGTAGTGTTAATGAGAGTTTCTGAATTCTCGGTAACAGCAGGCTCGAAATTACAGCCGTTGAATACTGGAAAGCTTGCAATTCAGTTGTATTACATGGAACTAGTGATAATTTTCAACTGTGATTCATAACGTATTACACACAGGCTGTTCGGAAAATACATGGAATGTGATTGTACAGGGTTACTGGTTATATCCCGACAATCCGCTAAGAAGATGTAGGGGAAGAAATTTGCAACCAAATGATCATATAGGAATATGACCCCCTTGTAATGTCTACCATTTCAAGTAATTTGATATTTTAAGTTTTTTTAAGATATCATCGGTATGCAACTTTGAAAGTGAATAAAAAATACTAACCCATAAATACTAAAATACATGAATTAGGTTTAAATCTAGTTGACTAGTTAGTGAAGTTCTGAAATGTGGTCACACGATGCATCTAATGAAATGCCTAAATTAGGCGAAATTAATTCTGCTATCAAGTCAGATTTAAAAAACCATATCTATATGATCGCCATTTTACTTAAGGCTATTATTTTCATCATATAATTAAAAACAGAGGAAATAGGCGGAAAATCCTCTAATAATACCATACTCCCCTCCTCGACGGTATAGTTTTTATCGTCTGTTCCTTTGTTCCTAAGTCGTCCATTATAGAGACAGACATATTGATTGTTAGCCAAAGCAAAGTGACGTTAATAGCAATCATTTTCGCATCACTCATTTGGGTAAACATTAATCAATCCTGTAACATGTGGGAATGGGGTCACATCGCCACGATGTTATTCATAATTGGTAAGTTAGTGAATGCAAAATACAAGATAGACAAAGACATTCGAGTAATTACACAAAGAAAATGGCCTAGAAACTTAGTTTGAGTTTTAACGGGCTAGCAGTTTTATTAATATGAATTATTTTCAGTAAGCATAAAATTTTAAATACATAATAATATATAATGGTAAAGTACATTAGCAAAAAGTGATGTAAGAAATACCCATCAACTTTTTTAAACACTTCTTCTGAGACTTTTTAATATATGGATGCTTTGAAGAATCTTCTCGTACAAGAGATTTTGAAGATGTCTAATGTTCATTATTTTTAAATAGAAAATCTGCCACCTTCGGGGATGGAAGCCCGGTGATCCCAAGAACACGGAGACCCACGAGATCATGATCAAGATCTGGGACGGCCTGCGGAAGAGAGCCGACTCCAACAAAGATGGGCAGGTGGGTTTCATAGAATTTCCGGAAATACAGTACAACGAGGAAACCGATATCCCTGATGCCTGCGCTTACTTCAATATTTTACATACTCTAAAAAGTCTAACTGGAATTGAGAAGTTGGATGTTCTTTGGAAAGTCTGCAGATAAGTATTAATAATAATTTATTGATTGATAATTTTTAATTTAATTATCTAGTAGTTTGCATTTATATTAATTATTTCAAGACAAACTAAAATATGTTTGTTATTTTTTTTATATAAGCACTGAATTTTGTTTTAGGTTCTTGCCACTCATTATTATTTTAATACGAAATTCTCTTGGCAACGCTTGGAACAAGCCCTGAACGGTCTCGCCGGTAACTTTACCCATTTAACTGTCTCGATCCAAACCCTCCAGTGCTTTAGGGAATTCTTAAATTCATTTCCCGCTAGTTCGGCCTTCGAAACATTTTTAATGAAAGTATTGTGCCAAAGAATGTTCAGGAACATTAAAGAGGGTTAAACAATCCTGTATAAAACTGAAGTGCTCAATTTAATTACATTGAAAAGGCAACTTACACAACAGCAGTCATCAGAGCGTAAAATTATTTTTAATAAGTTTTTGGAATGAGTTTTAACTATTAGTTTTAATAAACCAATAAGCTACAAAATAAGGTAAAAAATAAATTAATAATTTTACAACTAAACCTATGAATCTGTTACACTATGCGTTCAATACAATTTTCGAAACATCAAATCTTGATTTTATCCGTTAATTATAAAACAAAGTAAATCATGTTACCCTATGTTCCATATAAACAATGTTGAGCGTGACGTGTGTACGACCTTTCACCTAGTTGACTGTAGGTAGCCCTGATGATATCCCAAAAAACAAAGGTACATCGCATTCCACTTATATGTACAAACATAATTTCATCCACACAAAAGATCCACCTGATAAAATTAACCCAATAGCGACGGGTACACATCGTCGGTCCAAACCCATCGTGCTTAATTACGCGGACCTGCATTTTCCTCACTTCTATATTGACGATGGCAGGCCTTTATTAGATTTTTTGCTGCGTAATTTACTTATTGTTTTGGCCTGGCCCTCCGAATTTTATAAAACGAAGCCAGCCAGTTGATTATGTAAGCCTTGTTGATGTAATATGAAGTATGTAAATTGTCCCGCTAGTAATTCCAGTCAAGGTTTTGGAGGCCGAAATGGTTTAATCATGCGCGCTTTCGGTATTATTAAATCGTGCTATCTTTGTTTGAGCAAAGATGAATGTGGCGTGTCGGGTTTTGGGTTGAGTAGTTTAAACTCTGCAATATGTATGTACTGCTTCTTTTTCTTCTTAATTACAATCGACACACATCATAAAAATTTTGATAATACATTCTGGATCGTATATTACTTTTAGTATTTTTTTCCCACTAGGACAAATTTTAGCTTTGTTGATTAAATGAATATCTGGTAAATAATTATTTTGGAACACAGCTATTAATCTTACCCTTTAACACCACACACGTCAATACCAAAGGCAACTTTTGGTTACAATGAATGCCCCAACTTTGGATTTAACCCCTTCAAGTTCGGAGAACGTTCTCGTAACTTTACGTAAACTAATTCCATCAGTTGTCACTACTGGGACATCTCATTAGTTTAGTGGTTCTTAGAATAAAGGACCTCGAACATTCGCGAATTAGATTTTACCGAGATTCACAGGAATTTGTTTCGTTTTTTTATGGCCTGGAATACAAATTACAAATTAGATCGGATTGCTTTCAGATTGTATCGTCGCTCGAATTTGTGAAAGTACCTTTTTTAATTTCCTCTCACATATGTTAGTCATGTAAACAGAATTAAGTGTATATAGAATTATTTTATTTTGTGTGTTATCCCTAATGTTTTAATTTACAACATACGTAAGATTTAATGTTTAAACATTCGAGGATTGGTAACTTCACTCAACCTCTAGTTAACAGCTGAAATTCGGCTTAAAGAGCAGATCCACTAGATTATTGCAGATCACTTTGATTCCTATTTTATGGGAATTTGATTCCCATAGGAATCATCGTAATTTTAATTCATCAAGGAATATTTATTCCAAATTTAGTTAAGATCTCATCAGTCCTTTTTACAGTTCCAGCTACTTGTGACTTATTCATGTATTTTACCAGGTATCCGTCGAAGAATGGACGTCCATGTGGAACGACTACGCCCAGAATCCCTCAGCGGCTTTGAAATGGCAGCAGCTGTACGCCCAGTTCATGTTCCAACTGGAAGACGCCAGTGCTGATGGCACCATCGACAGCGATGAGTTCACAACTGTCTGCTCCTCCTATGGCATCGACCCTCAGGAGTGCAAGGTTGCCTTCAATAAGATGGCTAAGGTAAGAATTTTTCGCTGTTTGGAAAATATGTGTTTCTTTAATACAAATTTATTTATAGGTTTTTAAAATATTTATTTGATTTTTCCATCATGAATTGATATAAGAGTGGAAACACAGCCTTAATGTAAACTTTAAGGCAATTTTTTAAGAGTTGTGCTGCCGTTGAGAGAACGGTTACTAGCAATAAAGTTCTTAAAGTGTTTATCATGAATCTTCATATAGTGTATAGTATTAGTCTGTTGCCTTTCTTACCGAATTTAATAAGAAAATTCCACGTTAATAAAAAAAAGTAGAACTTTGTTTTTTGTTTCAATAATTTCAACTGAATAAAGCATGATTCTTCTATATTATTACGTATTTTAGTCGAGCTGACAATATTATGTGAGGCGCTTACATTTTTGTCTGAATTTATTAGACTTAGTCACGATATTCTTGGCTAGATTTTATGATAACTTAGTTGCTGATTTACCGTCTAGTTTTATGGGTTTCTATAAATAATTAGTATAATTTACTTTCTTGGATAGCCTGTGAGTTTAATTATATATAGGGACCCGCAGTAGACATTCAATAAAAATTAGTCAGTTCTTATTAATTGCCCCTTTTTATACCCTAAAAGAATTCACCTAGTTATTATACCAACTAAAAACAGAAAATCAATGTATAAAGTACTCATGTCCTACATTCAGTGAGATAAAACCAACACGAACATAAAAATCTCAATTTAAACACTAAAAAGTAAATCAATTTAATGTTGCTACTTTTAATGATACATCCATTTAGCTTTAAAACAGCAAGTATCCATGCTTCCAATATTTCAGATACCTACATTTGTTCTTTATTTTCAGCCTTGTCAGAATTTTATATAGCTTCAATTACTTTGCGAATGAATGGATCGATGTCATAAATTTGATTAAATATTAAATCGGATAGCGCAGAACTTCGGAAAATCAATTCGAAAGTTGTATTTTTTTAATTGTAACTGTTAATTACAATCGGGAATTTTTTGTTTTGTATTCTGGCCTGAAAATGAAATGAGGCGGAGAATGGATGAGTTGCCAATTTGTAAATGTAAAGTTCACGGTTCGTTTACAGATATTGTCGGCAAAAAATTGAATAAGGTTTTTGATTTTTATCTTCATCGGAAAAATATGGTTTAATAACTAGGTTGTTGGTGTATGTGGTCGTAGGGTTATTATGGCGCACTTTTCGCAGGATTTAGGGTCATTTACTGTTATGTGGGGTTACTGTAGTTATTTTTAGTTAACTTGGAAATATATTCGGCGGATAGTAGCGACTACTACAATCTAGTCAAAATCCACTATTTTTATGTAGAATATGTTTAAATATCTTATATTCTCTCCGCCAGGGAAAGAGCAGCGTCTCATGGGATGAGTTCCAGGAGCTTTGGAAGGAGTACTTCTCCACCGAGGACCCTAACGCCGCAGGCAACTTTATATTCGGCAGAACAAGCTTCTAAGCACCAACACAACACACCTCCACCCAAACTAGTGGAGAAACGAAAATTCACTGACAAACCGTCTAACATTCCATTGTAAATCATATATATGTAATATGGTGAGGTTCGGCTGAGGGGTCTTTTACATCGCTTTACTTATCCCAGCGATCGAAGCTTCGGGAACTCGTACGTGACCCCTTTATGTGTATCTCACAGCCTTTGATCCATTCGCGAGCAACAATTGTGACCCACTCTAATGCTTGTTAAGAAACGCTCAATGGATAACGAACACCATTACATTCTCAGTGAATTTGCCGATATATTAGCAGTAGTATCGTACAGTCGTTCTAATTGGAATTCCCTTAATATTCTCGTTCGTGGATCAGAGGATTATAATATAAATTTTCATTTACGTGTGTATGTGTTCAAGATAGGAATAATTCTTACATATTTCTCTTTAATAGTGGAACAATTTAAAATTTCATGTTTTATTACTAAGGCTCAAATTTACTAGTACTTTTCAAATCTTTAGATACTATTCTAATTACAACGAATGAAATTACTCACTTACTCATTATTATAGCATATCTAGTAGTCATATCTTATTGATCTTAAACTTTCTCTGCCGTTTTAAACCTATAAAAAACCTAATTTGTTCTGTGAAAATTTGGACTGTGTTATTTAAAAATTGAATTATTTATGTAAAACATTGTTATTGGATTGAAATAAGGGTTGTTACAAAAAAAATAACAATTAAAATAAAATCAAATTTTATTGTGTGATGTTGATAATTAATATCGTTTGATCGTGTGACGCAGCCCTTAGGTATGTTGTCTTTGCCAGTTGTAATTTAATTGTTTTAAAATAAAATGTTTAATATATATCTTTCTAGTCAAATGTTTTGTGATCTGAGAATCTATTGACGTTTCATCCTGTTAAGTCGCTATACTCTAGATATAATAGGCAATGATTAAATGTATGTAAATATTTGACACTTTTATTTATTATCCTGTACCCTAATCTATCTTTTCCTCTTTCATAAGTGTTAAAGGCATCCTTTTTCTATTCTGAAACATCGATCAATCACTATAATAGTATGAAAACAAATTGGAAGCAGATTACACATAAAATTGAAACACCTATAACACGCCAATGGTATATAAGTATACATACTGAACAGTAAATGCATTATATACTATTACATACGTTGCTGTCGACCATCTTCTTAAAAGATCAGAGCTTATTCAATTGTTATTGAATTTAAATTACGAAGTAAACCTAAATTAATATAATCGTCCTACATCTACACTAAAGTTGTATAAGTAATAACATAAAAAACCCGACTGCCCTGTTAAGTAAGAAATATTAAGATCTTCTAAGGGCTCTGGCTTTTTATAATAATTATTTATTTCAGTATTACATTTAAACATACAAGTTTCATATATTTTACTCGAACACCATTTATAAAACCCTTCTTTTTGACACCTTACTCGACAGGTTTGATAAAAAAAACATATTGAAGACTTATAAATTATTGCGAAAATTACGCCATAGGTTTTTTATTTTTACCATTCAAAACACCTATCTAAGAACATTAAGGTTTTTGAGACGAATCTAACTATACAAGTATAGTTAATATAAGTTTGTAATCAAAATACAAATTAATACTTTCGAGAAGTATTCCTTTACCTATGTTGTCCTATACGTTATCTCTAGCATTATGTCAAATTTCGTCATTCTGGCTCTACACTATCGTAACCTATCGGTTTTGAGTTTCTCGAAAATGAATGGGAAAAATGACATAAATGGCAGATTTTTTTAATCGCTTTGATATAGAAGCGTGAATTTTTTATTATATCAAGGATCCGTGGACTTGAGTAGGTATTTTATAATAATTTCAACTTGATACCATCACACGTTCTTGAGAAAAATCTTGAAAATACCTTAAAGAACCTGAGCAAAAAAGCAGACAGATGGACAACCAAGTGATCCTACAAGGATTTTTCTTTACGTTTTGAGGTACAGAACCCTAAAAATCGATGTCTTTTATAACTTGTTGCCACATAAACGTTAACGTGTCATCATTACAAATGGAGTCATGATTTATGAAGGTTATGATCATAAATGTATCCCATGGGAACAATTGGACGAATGGGAAATGAAAACGGAATTATGATTTACGTAACGTACGATGGGATGTAGATTCTATATAAAATTACTATTCAAAATATTTCTATAGTTTAAAATGGTTTGTATTATTTTACGCAAATCTATTATTTCTTGACCCTTTCTGTGATAAGGGTATATTATGTTATTTTTAGTTCTTGTCAATAGGACTTGTGTAGATTTATAAAAAGAATATTTAATTTATGCAATTTGATGCTGAAATAGTTTTATTTTTTACCTAACGCACAATTATTTATAGTAATATTCACTGCCATAAATAAGAAAATGTTCATGTAACTTTTCATAAAATGCCATTCACCAGCCAAGATAATTTTGACTGTCGAGTGCATTTAGTCCAGCTAATATTGCCTATAAAAATAACGTACCTAGATTTTAACCTTAGACAAGGAGATTCCGAACGATCCTAGATTTTTCCTTAGACATGTACTTTCCAAACGAACGTCACAAAGAAAGGTTGCTATAAAAAGACAAAAGAAATCTACATTTTCGAAGGACGACAATGACCGCCTATAAAGTTTCTACGTGAACCATAAAACATGCAGGTAGCCAAATATTTGCCTCAAAGTCCCGCGGTATAAAACCGAGAAACCTTCTTACCATACCTACGTGACAACGATCTAGTTATCAGATTTTCAAGGCGTTGCTTTATAAATACAAAGCCTTTGATATTGGTAAGGCACAAAGGGGCAATTATTTCTAGGTCTATTGGTTTCTAGTAGAATTTCATTTGATTTTGGGCCTTTTTTTGTATTCCATTTTTTAAGTTCTTTCGTACTGGTGGGGTAGAATTATTATAATACATTTTGATCATTATTTCCGATTCTGTGTGTGTGTATATTAGCCTATTAGATAGTAACCGTAGCTTTTACTAAGATAATGAATACATATTACTAAAACTGTTAGAATATAGAATTTTACCTGCTGTAACTTTTACCTTCTAAACTAAACATCTTTAGGTGCGTTAAGCATTAAAAAAGGAAAAAACCATTTAATTTGCGATCTGTTACGGTTACCGTTACCACGACCGACACCTCTGTATATACAAGTATCTACATTTATATTGTAATTGTTTACAACTTGTGTAGTCGAAGTCGAAGGTACGTGTATGAAAGTATTTACAATTATATTGTAATTGTTTAAGTTTTCACTTCTGTTGGCACTCCCGGAGTTCCACTCCACTGGTTATTTGTATCATTTAGTATCATTTTGAGCATTTAGACTGAACACTTCTATAACTATTTATTCTTTGGTATACCTATATAACCAGAATCTACTGTTGTTTTACCGTGGATATCCGGGGCGGCACGGTATTATCATATAATAATGCTTTGTTATGATTACCTTTCCCGGTCTATTTCGGGTAATAAGGCACGGTATGGGTTGGGTAGGTCGAGAGATGTGATACCATTCATAAATCGAGGCGAAGGTGACTTGAAGAATCAAATATATAAGGTTTCTGTGTTTTAGTGTCATCTGTAGGGCAGATGAAATTGTTTAAAAAACAAATTAAAATCTAAATTTGAAATTTTGTTTTTAAAGAGTAAAATATTATGCAAAGATTTTGTATTTTTTTATGTAAATGTTTTTTCAGGATCGTTTTTTATCATGACGCTGTATTCTTTTGTTATTCAATGTAGAAATATTTTTACCAAAAACACAGGTTAATACAAAAATAGAGCATAATGAATAAAAATTTTATACCCATGAAAAATCAGCTTGAATTATGACACAAAATTTTACTTGAGAGAGTGGATTACTAACGGACACCGCTACAGGGAAAGCTACAACTGCTTATAACATGTTGTATTAGCAAAACAAACATAAAAACCCGACCCTGTTAAGAAACAATCTGCTAAAGCAGTCTGCCATTTTGCAAATCTGCAATTCTGCCATTTTTTTTACAATTCTCTATTTAAAAAACTTGAAATTTGAGACGTAACTGACGATACCTTATCGGTCGAAATCCATACAGCTGTTTTGAAGAAATGAGGTACCTAATAACGATATTAACAAAAATAGAAACATACAATGTACACGATAAAAATAAAACCCTTTCTTGGCAGTAGTGTAAAAATAGGACTAAAATTTTAAAATGCTCTTCGCCGATAGGTTTGAAATATTTGTCTCTTATTCCCAGTTTGGCGTGGCACCGGTAATGAAGTGACGGGTCAGATAGGAACGCGTAGAGCGAGGCATTCGTTAGCGAGATCTCAATCACAGGTCAAAGCTTGATGTGTGTGGAACTAACACTATCTAGCCAGTGTTAGTTCGGTTTCAGTGTAAACTGTTTTGATCGTATTGTTTTATTTAAATCGTAATAAAATAAAGAACATGAATGATACAAAAATAATAGGGGACCGGACTACTTTTTTTTTAATTCACTTGTCACATAGACTATTAAAAAATATTAGACACGTATTTTTTCTATTTTTACTGAAACACACAATGAGGAAGATACAGTGAATAGAAATGTCACATGACGACACTTGTAGCTACAATTTTTACCTACATGTGACGTCACAAGCCCCGTCTCCTGCACTTTAAATTGCTTAGACTATGTAATTTTTATTTTTTTGATAAAAGAAAAAAAACGACTTTTGTTTTTATTTTTTTATGTATCTGGCGGACTAAATGGATATTTCCTTTTCATACCCAGTGCGCACCCCTATTAAAATGGAAACAGTAATTACACAAAAATATTCACTTGGACAAATTTTATGAACCTAGGCATAATGTAAGACAGGAAAACATAAAAAAAAATAAGAAAATAAAACGTAGCAGAAGGTTTATAAATAAAGATATTAATATTTGTAATGGAAGGGAGAGGCTGGTTAAGGAATCATGAGACTTATAAGTTTATAATTATGTAAAAAAACACATTCTAGTACCTACACTAGAGCAATTATGGTATTAAAAATACGACCTTAACGTGTGTATCGAACGCCGTCCTATTGATTGTCATATAATTATCATATTCAATGGTCGTGTTTTTGATAATAATATATGCGATGTAATGTTTAAAAAAAAAAAAAAAAATGTATGCAATTGATATCCAAAAAAAAACAGTGTATATCTATACTAATATTATAAAGCTGAAGAGTTTGTTTGTTTGTTTGTTTATTAGTTTGTTTGAACGCGCTAATCTCAGGAACTACTGGTTTGAATTGAAAAATTCTTTTTGTATTGGATAGTCCGTTTATTGAGGAAGGTTATAGGCTATATAACATCACGCTACGACCAATAGGAGCGGAGCATAAATGAAAAATGTTGCAAAAATGTAAAACCGTTGAAACTAAAACACGCGAACAAAGTCGCGGGGGACAGCTAGTCTTTAATAAAGAAGCTTTATATAATAAACGTAACGGGCTATGACAGAAAGAGAAAGTAGAAAATGTGAAAAGAAAAAAAATGTGTGCTTGCACCTCTCTTTTTTGCCCCTACAGTAATATACGAAACGTAACTCTCTCTTTCTATCTACTCTAACTTATATCTCCCTCTCAACTTCCGTTCGCCTCGCCCGATCACCCTTTTCGTAACGCTCTCGTCACGCATTCACCAGCTTACTCCCAAGTCAAGCGTGCGTAAACAAGTTTTATTTCAAAAACTGCTATATATGCTACATTTTCGATTTTAACTGCAACACCACAAAAAATATTTTGAATTGTTGTTTTCTTTGTTCGCATGCAAAACATTATGAAACGATTACATAAATGTCAAAGAAGATCACAATAACATACTGTCTTTATTATTACTTACCATCTCTAACACGCATTGATTTTCCATACAATAAATTATTACTTTCCGGTCGTACTTAGGTAAACCGAACATGGCCCAATCTCATACATACAAATCGGTTTTGCAACTCGTAAAAATCAAAACGAAATAAAAACGACCAAATTACGATATAAATATTTCGTTTCGTTCACGAATATGGCATTTGTCAACTGAATGCGTATACGATGAATGAGGGTTAGATATTATTAATACTGCGTTATTAAATTTTATTATAAAAGCCAATGTTGTGGGTCTTAATTTGTTGAAAAATGTAGCGTTTTTACATAATGTTAAAAATTACCAGCCATTGCATCGAAAATCCAATATGAAGAAAATAGTTGGTGAAAGTCCCTAGAACAAGCTGGCCCGAGCCGGCTCAACGAGCAATAAAAATATGTCCTTAAATAATAAAAACTTAGGTCCAGCCCTCCCTTACTGTTTTTACCTTATTAAGATTGTTAGTAACGCACTAAGCAGAGATCCGAACCCCACAGGGGGTGCCCTTAGCGAGCGCAGTTAATTTTTCTATTGCTCTGGCTAGAGGCTCTAAGGTTCTCGCCAAATTTTCGATGAAGCAGTCAAAACCTGTGCTCAGGCTAATTGCGTAGATCTCCTGAAGAAAAGTGTAAGTCGAAAAACTAAAACTAGAAAACACACAGACTAAACTAAAAAAAAGTAATAATAATAAAATGCCGAAACCCGGAAAACACAAATTTATCAACGCGACCCTTCAGCAACCGTAGCACAAAAATGATCAATAAATCATTCTAAAACAAAGCTACACTAACTATTGTCGATAAAATTACCTGTCCATGCATAGAAGGTATCAATTTACTTTGAACAAAGCTATAAAAACCTTCCTTGTTCCGTAACGAATGAGGCCCATTTGTCTTGGGGCGTATTGTACCTAACTCAATTCATTCTGTCACAGTCTAAGTATAATGAAGTCTATGTTATCGGGGCATTGCAACAGTAATATTACATGTAGTAGATAATTAATACAAGTTTGTCCAAATTTTAGTTTAATTTGAAAATAGTGGAAGGCTTAATTAGTTTCGTTCATAATTTAAAATTGAATAGGGAAAATGTAACTTTTGTGATATTAAAAGATTCAAATAACTACTTTATTTGTAAGGCGGAAAATTTATTACTACTGCCTAAAGAGTATACGCGATCAGCATTTTTTTAAGAACCACATTTTAATAAAGCTCCCACAAGTGTAATACGGAATAATTGAATTTAAACATAAGGTAATATATACCTAAGGTTCGGCGCAAACGGACCTCCGAACACAGTCACTGGTCCACACACAATTTTTCATAAATGTATCTGCTGTAGCGAGTGGCCCCCACCGGCAACTCGTGTGCGGCGCCGTATATACAATATCTACAGCATGCAACAAAAACCCTGTCCGATCCTTATGAGTATTATTCGGCGTCGTACTGCGTACATATATACGTAACTATTGAATGGATTTATTTAATAGATTATATAATAAAACTGATCAATGGCAACAATGATCGATCGACAAAGTTCACGTGTACTACCTATAGTTCTGTATCAAAGAAGCCGTGATCTAGACATTTTTTTCTAGTACGTATGTTGAACCAGGAATACGCCATTATTGGATCGGATAGGGTTTCTGTTACTTCTATACTTATATATCTACTAGCTGTCCCCCGCGACTTTGTTCGCGTGTTTTAGTTTTAACGGTTTATCATTTTTGCAACATTTTTCATTTATGCTCCGCTCCTATTAGTCGTAGCGTGATGTTATATAGCCTAAAGCCTTCCTCAATAAACGGACTATCCAATACAAAAAGAATTTTTCAATTCGAACCAGTAGTTCCTGAGATTAGCGCGTTCAAACAAACAAACAAACAAACAATCAAACAAACAAACAAACTCTTCAGCTTTATAATATTAGTATAGATACTATAATATTATAAAGCTGAAGAGTTTGTTTGTTTGTTTGATTGTTTGTTTGTTTGTTTGAACTCGCTAATCTCGGGAACTACTGGTTCGAATTGAAAAAATCTTTTTGTATTGGATAGTCCGTTTATTGAGGAAGGCTATAGGCTATATAACATCATGCTACGACCAATAGGAGCGGAGCATAAATGAAAAATGTTGCAAAAATGAAAAACCGTTGAAACTAAAACACGCGAACAAAGTCGCGGGGGACAGCTAGTAATATTATAAAGCTGACGAGTTTGTTTGTTTGTTTGTTTGTTTGTTTGAACGCGCTAATCTCAGGAACTACTGGTTCGAATTGAAAAATTCTTTTTGTATTGGATAGTCCGTTTATTGAGGAAGGTTATAGGCTATATAACATCACGCTACGACCAATAGGAGCGAAGCATAAGTGAAAAATGTTGCAAAAATTAAAAACCGTTGAAACTAAAACACGCGAACAAAGTCGCGGGGGACAGCTAGTACTGTATATATGAAAAAGTGTGTTACCGATGGCTGTGGTCGGTGGCCCGTTTGCGCCAAGCCTAATAATAACCAAAAATATTTCTCAGTCGTGACCCGATTTTTTTACATTAAAGACATTTTATTACATTAATAAATTGAGAATATTGATGAATCAATCATTACGATTCGATAATTTCTATTCGATATTTTTCTGTTACTATGCTGTAGTAATATTTATTTAAATCAGAGTATATTATTACTTTATTACATGTTCTACAAAATTACACGGATTTTATTACCCCGGGGTATTGTATGGTACTAAACACGTTTAGTGTTAAATATTAATAAAGATAAGCTATATTTCTGTGAGTTATTTGAAGTTGATAGTGTTAGTACCTACCTAATTATCAAAATGTTCAGATTAGCCCAATGACGGCTACAGTCATCAATTTCGTCGCCAGATCGGTAGTCGCACGTGATGTCAGACAATGTCTAAAATGCCAATGGCGCCAACTGGTGAGCGCAATTGTAACTCATTGCAACTGTTCAAATATATTTCTAAAATTTTATGTAGATACTTATTTTAAACTATCGGTTTCCCGCGGATCCGCCCGCGTAGGTGTCGGTTATCGCGACAAAAAGCCTATGTCCTTTCTCAGGTTCTAGACTATCTGTGTACCAAATTTCGTTCAAATTGGTTCAGCAGTTTTGTCGTAAAAGCGCGAACAGACAGACAGAGTTACTTTCACATTTATAATTTATTTAAGTAAGGATTGGCAAACTAGAAATAATTTCAATTATTATGCCCTTTCAAATTGAGTAGTGAACTTAACAAAAACTTGATATATCCATACTAAGTAATATTATAAAATGTCTAACTGTCTGTTACGATTTCACGGCCAAACCGCTGAACCGATTTTAAAGAAACTTGATATTCGTTAAGCGTGGATTCCAATAAAGAACATAAGATATAACCGACCGAGCCGCGGGCACCAGCTAGTTATATTATAAGTTAACAAAAAAAATATGTTTACCCCAGCCTCTGTTAATAATAGTATATCGTAGTATTTTTTTAGGTATATATAATACCTAAATACATAGATGCTTACATTTTTATCATGAAAAACTAACAAACATGGCGGTATCATCTCATTTCGACGTAAACTAATGACAATGTCAACCTTTAGTTGTTACCTCTAATATACTTTCGCAACTGAAGGTAAAAATATCAAATGTAGGCAACATTTATTACCGTCTAGCCACAAATCTAGGTTAGGCACATTACGAACTGTATTATACCTAATTTGTTTTTATCAAGATTTCTTACTTACGAAGTTAATAGAAAAGCAAGTATTTTTTTAGATTTTTTTGCAGTAGTACAACAGTCATATTATTAGTATTTTTATTTTTTGTAGACTATACATATTTTCAGTAGTTAAAGAGAGATTACAAATTAAAAAATCTTGACAGATGCGATGGACTTAACAAATCCATGGATTTTGATTTTAAGCCCAGGATACCAACTTACCAAATCAGTTTATGACATCTATATATTAAACCTTATTTAATGAGAACAATAGAACGAAAATATCACGAGAATAAGAAATACAAAAAAAAAACAAGCCCAAAAACTCTGTTAACAAATTGAAACCACCACTGATATAAATTGAATCCTATCACTACACATCTGAAGCTTTGTCAAACTTGCGAAGACCAGCCCAAACGGTTCAAAAACTCAATATTCGCGAAGGTACAATCCAATAAAAGTTGACAAATGACAATCTTGCTGCCACATTCGTTGGGAAGGGAACATTACTTCGGATAAATCATTTTGCCAAAATGTAGGAACGATGAAAAGACGACTTATGGTATTTCGAGGGTTCTTTTGTGAAGCTCGAGTTTGTTACCTCATTTTGGTTAAAATGGATTGAGGATATGTATTAAGAAAGGTTTGAGCGAATTTGGGTATGTGATATTTGAAGGTTACATCATAAAGTGAAAATGTTGATGTATTATATTTATGCCAAATTGAAATGCGACTCGGCCGAATACGTGTGGTGAATGTCAGCAGAAATGTGGGCAAAAGCCACTAAAGTATGGTTCCTCAACAGACTAAGGCCACGTGGAAGATATATATAGAGAGACGAACTGGACGCCTTTAACAAAGAGTGGCCTCAGTTAGCCAATAGGTAAGCGAAAAAAAAATTAAAGAAGGATGGGAGGTCTTTTCCCTGCAGTTTGACAGTTCAAGCTAAAGCATGTTCATCTTTTCAGATTATTACTTTTGGTATATTCCAAATTATAGGAGTCTGAACTGTATACTGTATTATAGGTGTACACAAACGTGGGCATGAACTGATAGTCTCGCCCCCCTTTTCTGGAAAGTTGATCAATTTAATCTGTTGTCAAATAAACTAATCACGACATAGTCGTAGTTGTTTAAACAAAATACTAACAACCAATCTCAGCGCTGGTATAATATAGCGTGATGAACTTTTGTGTTAATAGACATTTTAGAAACCGGGGGTTTAATATACCTACGCAGGCAAAATGTAAATTGTAATTTTAAAATTAATTTTGACACAACGTTGCTTTTCATTTGGCCTTTGGCAAACAATTGATAAGTTTGATTGAGTCTTGAGTTGTGGTGTAGTTCAATCCACAATTTTAAACCATTTATTTTAATTTAATATTCTGATCCACAAAAATTGCAGTCTGTTTCTATTACCTACTCGTAGTTTGACAAAAAAAAAGTAAATTTAAATACTTTTATCTCTTTAACTAAAACAACAATGTAAATAATTTTGTACAAGTTGGAAGCGTGCCTTGCCTCAATCAGACCCCGTTCATGTGGATAGCGCTCCATAGCTCCCATGGGTCGCAGTTACCTGAGATTGCAAATCCCTATTTGCATTTTTTTCGTTACATACTAGACTTATTTACTTCCTGAACAAAGTAAAGCTTAGTATAAAAAATATACGGGCTTACAAAACAAACGAAAATAACTTCTAATTCTAAAAACTACTCAAAGAGAGCACATAAATACATTATTTTTTCGTCGTTTTCTGAATCATTATCGAATGAATATTGTTGCCTTAAAAGTACACTGTAATTATTTCAGAACACTTTAGTAAATTCTCGTTTCACAACAAACAGTCGTAATCAAATGATGCTTTGATCTTATTACCTCCGCATACTCAAAGGAAAATTAACTTTAAGACGTTCTAATGTCTATGTACACCTTAAAGTGAGAGACAGCATGATTTAGTTGAGTTTGAGTATTCGGACACTAGTCTCTAAGTGATCTTAAATTTTTATGCAAAATCTGATTCATTTCTAACCAATGTATAAAGACGGGTTAATACCGATACAAGTATTTGTGAATATGAATATATTCTTCTAGTAATATTATAATATTTAAACTAATAAATGAATATCAGTGACATTTAAATACCGAAAACGTAATATGAATGTATTAATTTCGTACTCGTGTTAAATACGTTACGTTACACATACATATTCGTTTATTATCTATACTTAATATTATAAAGCTGAAGAGTTTGTTTGTTTGTTTGAACGCGCTAATCTCAGGAACTACTGGTTCGAATTGAAAAAATCTTTTTGTATTCGATAGTCCGTTTATTGAGGAAGGCTATAGGCTATATAATATCACGCTACGACCAATAGGAGCGGAGCAGAAATGAAAAATGTTGCAAAAATGAAAACCGTTGAAACTAAAACACGCGAACAAAGTCGCGGGGGACACCTAGTATTTTATATTTTAAGGTATATCAATTTATAGTATGTGAATATCAAGGTATTTAATATTACAGAATGAATCAGAGCGATACTAGTCAACCAGTTCTGACCGGTACATATACAGATTAAGTGAAATATGTGAGTATGAAATATTACCATATTCGAGTCAGTCGGATTACTAATACGTAAATCCACGAAGTAATCCCTTTACTCCCATCCTAGTCTCTCACTTGAAATGGAGGGAAGTGGAGTCTATTTTGCCTACTCTTCATATTTACTACTTATGATTAATTTCGTTGCGGGTTCCAAGACAGTCAATTGTTTCCCTGGGACACACCGAGGATAATTGTCCCGTTGGTATTCATTGGTTATCATTTTAGATCCTGGCATACATGAGTTGAAATGATGGGCATGTCCCCTTAACTAATAAGAACATATAAGTGACACTTCCACCAATCTTACAAAATAAATTGTGGATATTATCTCAGGTTTCTAACATAAAAAGAGCTGCTATAAATAAAAATAACCAATACAGTAATGTCGATGCTAACAATGTAATATATAGTACAGAAACTGAATTATAACAATTTTAATTTATGCTACTATGTGTGGAATTACTTGGGTAACAACTTTATAGCCAGTACTAAACTTTCATGATCAATAGACGTACATTGTTAGGCAACACCTGCCCTACAGTAGTTAGAAATAGTAGTTCCGTATGTTATTACTAAGCTGACACCTAGACGTACTAAATGGCCACGAAAAATCTAGTTTCAAATTAAGGTTACAGAGGTGCAGTTATTAGTAGTGTCAAATTCTTTGTAGCAGGACTGACATTAATTTTCACTTAATAAATTTTTAATCAGATTTATTTTAGTTTTCCACTATTTTTTTTTTCAATTTGATATTTGAAACTCGATCAAATATAAATTATTATTTTAAATATTACTCTCCCTTGCTGTTTATTATTATTTTTTGCTAATTTCATGAAAAAAACAAAAACACTTTTACTAATGATTAACAATAGAAATATTTACGTACTAAAAAATCGCGCATTAAAAAGAAATTTAGCATACATCAATAAATTACAGAAAAACCAACCAAACCATATATTATTACGAGCTTATTATACCGTAATAACAAAACAACATATCGTTTTGTAAACCAATAAGAATTTCTTAAATGAACCAGGAAATAATTCACGATAATAAGGTAGGAACACACGCACATTTGCATGTGAAAGGCAACAGAATACGTAGCGCCGTACTGTGTGTCAAGGACCTTATTTCTATATAAATGGATTTAGGATAATCAGGATTTACTATACACTAGCTGTTTCCCGCTGCTCCTCCCGTGTAGATGTCGGTTATCGCGCGGTGATTGCGAACTCCTACAAAAAGATATCGATACCGTCTATGAGTGGAGCATTGCGAACAAGTTGTTGTTTAATATTAGTAAATGCAGAGTTATGACTTATGGTCGAGGGTTGAGACCAATAAGACATGACTATAGTTTGGGGGGCACAGTGATCACTCGTGTCACCAGCATTAAGGACTTAGGAGTAACGTTCGACCGCAGTCTAACATTTAGAGACCACGTGTCTGGCCTTGCGAAGGAATCCTTCAGGCGTCTGGGATTTGTCTTGAGGAACGCTCGTGACTTTCGCAATCCTAGTATTATTAAACTTCTTTACACCACTTTAGTTCGGAGTAAACTCGAGTCCAGCGCCTGTGTGTGGCATCCACATACTGCGTCTCAAACACTGATGCTTGAGAAGGTTCAGAAAA
The DNA here is from genome assembly GCA_932294365.1 of Diachrysia chrysitis. Classification (NCBI taxonomy): domain Eukaryota; kingdom Metazoa; phylum Arthropoda; class Insecta; order Lepidoptera; family Noctuidae; genus Diachrysia; species Diachrysia chrysitis. Next base: position 11,243,444 of record OW028652.1, on the reverse strand, counting down.
CCTTCCTGAGGTTTTTGTATCAAAGGTATTTGTATAAAAATTTCTTTCCCTTCATGTACCCAACGAATTATCTTCTAGGGGTATTGGGCTTCAATTCGTTGGAGGTAAGAAGAAGCTTTGATCAGCTTATGGTTGCCTGTAAAACTCTAAGCGGTCGTATTGACTGCCCTGAGCTCCACGGACTTTTCTGCCGCCTATTCGTGCCTGACCAATACCTTGGGCACCGTCAAAGCCGCCGTCATAATCTGTTTGCACCTCCGCTATTCAGATCTGTTGCTAGAGCTGAATCCCCAGTATGTCGAACTCTAAGGATGCTAAACGCCCTCCTGACTACCGACCTTGAATGTGATGTGTTTGCTGATGAATGGAACAAAATAACGCGCGCTTGTCTGGTGTTCTGTGAGAGACAATATGTGAGGGTGTCCACGGTTACATATTAGTTTATGTTAGTTTGTGATGTTTTATTTACTTAACCATTTACACTAATAATTATTAATCATTTTATCTACGAATTGTATATCTTGGAATTTAATTTAATTTTTGTATGATATGTTATTTTAATGCTTTTTATATAATTCTATGTTAATTAATGTAATTGGACCTGTGCCGTTTTAATTAACTATAAATAAAATAAATAAAATAAAATCGCAAAAAAAGTAGCCTATGTTCTATCGCGGGATTCAAGCTTACCCCATTTTTCCAACGCCATATAGGCTTATACGAAAAAAATTTTGAATTTTTGACAGTTTTGACCCTTTGAGAAAACATAGACAAGCATAGAGCGTAAGCACATTTTTAGGTACTACGCTCGTTTACCGATTTATGTGATTTGCCGTGAGACGACAGACGTTTATGCGGAAATATCGACGGTTCCGATATTATTAGGGTAATATTAAGTTATGAGATGGTTTTAATAAAACGGCGCGCACTGCTTTGACACTCGATCGTAAAATTATACGCTTTTACATGTTCATACTAGTGCCTACAGTTCATACTCGATATGCGTACTCTATAGTTTACCTATTTATTCTTATAACGTTTTTCCATACAAAATCTATCAAACGTCATTTTCATTTCACGAATAACCCTAAAAAACTTTAGATATTAAAATTATTATTATTGTAGGCACAGCTTATCTAGGATATGAAATTCCCCGTTCAATTAATATCTCAGAATACTTTACACTAGAACAAAGTCGCGGGCGGACAATAGTTACGTTATAATTGACCCATTAACTATAGATAAGTTGTGACAGGGATGTTTTGCGCTGTATTTATGCTGCCATTACTATTTGTATAGTTGGCCTATCTCACCACGTTATCTTAACGTTGTACCTAAATGAAAATAGCAGTTAGGAAACGGTTTTGGACATTGTAAGCCTTAATTTGAATAAAACAGTATTTTATACTAAGTAAATACTTTGATCAATTAATTTTATGCATGAGGCAGATTAACAAAAATATCCATATAAAAATAATTTGTAAATGCAAATCAGTTATTGTAAATAGTCTAGCCTCTCCAAATGGATCAAAATTACGTATGTCAATTATAAGTATGAGTAATAGTATAAGTTGACATCAATAGTCCTTAGTGCTTTTGATATATTTAATTGAAAACTCAATTCGATTTTATTAAAAAAAACGGTGAACTCACATAAGACCTTGTTGCAATGCAATACTCTTTAAAATTGGAATATCAAAAACCATTTGCGACTTCTACGCGGACGAATTCGCGGGCAAAAGTTAGTTATCATATAAATCTGTTTAAAATTCAATAAAACAATAGCTTTTTACAGAAAATTGTGTGTCAGCACAATTACTAAGAATTGTAACTAACCTAATAATTTCACAGTTTACTATTTTTTTTAAATAACAAAATTACATAACCACACATAACCAACGCCACTAGTAATTAAAAACTAACGCCATCTTGTAATGACGTCACACAGATCTCAAAGATGGCCGCATAAAATAATTACTTACCATCAAAGGTTCCGAGGCAACATGCTTCTCTCTTGATTAATGATACTGCTCGAGGAACGTGTATGTGAACATTTATCAGTTCATCATTTACCAAGATAAAGAACAAGAAAGAATTAGGCCAAGCTTTGTACAATTTTAAGATGATTTTGTGAAAATTTCTTTGAACGACGGCCTTAGATGCTAGTAAGTAGTTTTGATACACTGTATGTATTCTCTATCTGTTAATAATATAAACATTACAATATTATGTATTATTTTAAGATATTCTAGAATTGAGCCAATTTAGAGTTTTAGAGAGCTTAATTTAGATTTATAATATTATGCATGAGCAATATGCGGATAAAGTATAATGAGATATTGTCAATTTTTTTTAGTCACGTCAAGTCAATTATTGTAGAAAAATACTCTTAATAACTAATTAATTATCTACTGGTTACATTTATCCTTAATAAGGCCCCACTCCTAAACGTTGATTCGCTTTATATCTTTAGTTTTAGTTATTTTGAAATGGTAAAAAATACGCATCTATTATATTTTTAATATAATTTACGGTCTAAATATATTTATACTTTTTATACTCGGCCAGCATCCCTAACTGAAAAAACAGTGTTTAACTAAAGTATTCAAAAATAATATAGTAAATAATCAAATTATATAAGACTAGCTGTCCCCCGCGACTTTGTTCGCGTGTTTTAGTTTCAACGGTTTTTCATTTTTGCAACATTTTTCATTTATGCTCCGCTCCTATTGGTCGTAGCGTGATGCTATATAGCCTATAGCCTTCCTCAATAAACGGACTATCCAATACAAAAATAATTTTTCAATTCGAACCAGTAGTTCCTGAGGTTAGCGCGTTCAAACAAACAAACAAACTCTTCAGCTTTATAATATTAGTATAGATAAAAGAAATCGAAATGATAAATATCAACTTTCTATTTATGTCATTAAGTAGTATGTGTTTATTAATCCGATATTGAAAGTATCGATTAATCCATAACTCTAACAAAAACATTGCTTCCAGTTTTACACAAACAGTATAACCAAACAATTTTGGAAACTCATAACAGCAAACACAATGTTATTACAGTTCAAATACAGTTTGCCGAAGCAACAGCCTACGGCTCTCATTACTTATGCACTGGTCCGATGTTTTCCTTCCTAGCAACTACGTAAAGCAAATACCTACTGTAACAGTTATGTCTAACTGTATCACTTGTAAATGCTACTATGAACGCATAAGAGTATGACACGTGTATGTTAACATACATCAACAAAAAATAGTCCAATTCAAACGACAGTTTAAAATCAAAGAGGAAAAGTGGATGGCTTTTTTCCATACAAACGCTCTCGCCTGTTAATGAACTTAAAGCAAGAAAGTATTTTCCTAATTTCTGCCCCTACGGGGGTGAAAAACGGGGACAAATTTTGTATGGGACAACGTGACCCCTTGGTCCAATCTACATCAAATTGCATAAACATTTTTTAACTTATGCCTATTCGCTATATATTAATCGCTTTTCAGAGGTGTAGTGTACAAATTTAACAACTTTTAATGGAAAACGAAAAACTTATAAGCATAGTCTATATTCTTCATATTCGGTATATGCAATATCTTTTAAATTGGTTTAATATTGGAGGAGGAAATAGGCGAGACCCAAACCTCGAATTATAACTTTTTTACGGTTCGATCTACAAATAATTTTCAACAGTGATTTGCGATATTTGAAAGCTGGATTTCAAATTGATCTATTCGAGGTGCTGATCTAAATAAAATTAAAATAAGTGCATAATATGTAGGTATAAGTGGTCGAAATTCATCCGACATACTTATTTGCAAAACACGGGAGAAATAATACAATACAAATTCTGTAGAATGAAAATAAAATATGTTTCGAAGCTGGGTTCCACGTTGTTCGAATTTCATAGCTCAATTTCTATCACCAAACATGGATGTAAAGTAAATATGATTACTGAGTAAAATATCGGCGGGATACATTTAAACCTTTCGAAGCTTTTTAAAAAGAAAACATGTCCGCACTAAATTGGATTAGACTCTTTGAGTTGCAGCCGTTTCGTAGCGACACGTAAAGTCTTTGACGTGTTTGCTCACGGAATTATTTGAGTACCTCTTTTAGTCTTGTGGTCATACATAGAAAAGATTATTAGATCAATGTTTTCAAACGGATCGACATTTTTTAAGTGCGTTTGGCATATTTTCAGATAGGAAAAAACAATTAAACTCGTGACACTGTTACCGCATCCGACACCCATGTGTATAAGTATGTACATTAAGTACAGTGGCGTGCATTGGTTTTCCGACCAGGTAGGCAGAAATTAGGCAAATCGAGCAAAATAAAATACCTACTACTATAAATAACGACACAAATGTAAAAAAACTATTTTCTACTCACTTTTTTAAAGTTTCGTATTTCTTATTCTGTGGTTCGGATGTTATCCTACAAATCTACTACTTCATTAATTTGTTTTGTCAACAAATGAAAACTTTATTAAACTTCTTGAAGGGGTTTGCACGTAATTTATCCATACAGATTGTATTTTCGAAACACAAACAAACTACGCACTGTAACTTTTCCATATTTATACAGACACAACAATTTCTGTTTATAACACTACAGTAACTTTACAAAACCACAATAAGTCAATAACACACAAAACAAATAATTACGAAAATAATAAAATAATGCAAACTACAACAAGTAAACAAACTACAACAGATTAAAAATAACAAAAAGACGTGCAAGTTGCAACAGATAAAAGAAAATAAAAATCATTTATTGCAACTAAAACATGTTTACATTATTAATTATGTAGTTGTTAACTTTAAAAACAATCTATATTCAATTTACAAGTTATTAGTATTTTATAATATTAGTTAGATAATTATATAAAAAATATAATTATAACTAGAATTTATATATTTTTTATTTGTTGAGCTGTATGGTCAATGCCTTTGCTACAGAGTAGGCATGCCTACTATAGTTCTGGGAAATTGCGAAGGTCAAATGTCAGGGTGCTGTGCATGTCAAACAGATATTTTTTGCTTTCACCGTATTATAAATTTGTGAAAAAAGTAGCTTATTATGAAGTGTGCGTGCGTATATGAATACGCCAAAATGGTTTGAGTGTGTGAGTGTAAAGTAGGCACTGGCGCGAGTGCCTACTTCGCGACGTATTGTGAAATTGTGTTGAATGTGACGTCATTTTTTATTTGTTTTGTAATGAAATGTTTGGTTATAAGTTTTATTATTTGTAATTAAATTAATGAGTATGATGGGTGTTGACTGATTTATTATATTTATATCGTATCTAATAATTAAGGATAGTTAGTTGGATCTTAGGAGGTAGGCACTGCCTAATTGCCTATATGGTATGCACGCCACTGATTAAGTATATTGTAATTGTTCAAAATTCACTTCTATCTGCACTCCCGGAGTACCACTTGTTTTTAAACTGTTGGGTCTATTAGGTTCTTGATTTGTCAGGTAAGTGGCAAAACTTCTACTACTGAAAATTCCAAATTATTTTAGAAAGCATTATTCATTATTTCCGCTCGCACAATAACTGGGCCAAAATATCTACTCAGTCGATTACCTGCAGTGAAACAAAAAATCATCAAGCTACAAATATGAAACTAAATCGCTGTTTCTGTATGAAATGAAGCAAGACATCATAATTATTCATATCACATTCAATTTATTCTTGGCACACAACACACTACCCAAAACCCTAAATCAAAATAACAAAAACCATAATTAAAACACCATTTAAAACAATCACCAATTTTGATCTACTGCCCATATTGTTTCTAAACTCATTGTGGTTACATCTCCTGCTGATAACAGTTTAATTAAAAGTTCTATGAGACCCTTATTCAATGGACGAAGTATAATAACAGCCAACTAAGCTTATTAACAAAAGACCTTAGGGCTGAGACGACGCTGTTAACTTAAAATCGATATCCAAGGCAAAGAATGAATAAATTTATCATTATGTGGCTTAGTAAAGGGTTTGTCTTGCTTATGTCACTGTTTGTTGGTTCTTGGTACTTCATGCACGCTTCCTTTTTTTAACCAATGTATTTGAATTACTAAATAAATTTTTCGGTTTTCAAGAGATATTTTTTTCTGAGTGCAATAAAAATGTCATCAGAGAGTGATATCGTGATGAAAATTTTCATGAGTGTTTTTTTTTAATTCCTAACTGACAGTCATACAGTGTCGTATTTATAGCTACCTATTTTCTCGCAACATAGTATAACGCTCCATGCAAGGATATCTAAAAATTTTTAATTTGAAATTGATAATTAAAACAATATCCGTTAAAGAGTACAGTAAGTGTCACACAATGATTAACCCAAATAAAACAATCTACAAAACTCATATAACAATGTAAATGTGTTGACGTGAACCTATTAATAGACAGACATCCATTATAAACAGAAGCACCATTACGACCCAACATCAATATTTACAATCCATAAGTTGGCCACATGCGTGAACACAAAATTAATTAATGAAACCGAACAATACATACAATTTGTACTAATGAGTTAAAATTGGTGTTTGTATATGTTTACTATCCTTTTGATGTATGAAATTTGCTGATGTATGGACGAATGATGATCATAATGATCACAAAAAAATGTGTAACCACTGTATAATTAAAAATAATATTGTAATTAGAAACTAGAAAAAAAGTCTATTACGAAATGGTTAATTTCTTTGAATGTGACTAATCTTTTATAATTTGAACATCCAATAAATGGACGATTACAGAAAAAAGAAACGATCTCAGCAGACAGTAGTTTTGAAGCACAGATATAGAGCTATTTTTGTGGCAACTGTCGCGCTTAGAGCGCATCGGTGTATTCAATCAAATAAGGCCTTATAATTTTCGCAGTACCTGACCGTGAGATCCCAAATATTTTCGTAAACACATTTTTCTCATCGACCTTATCTCATCTGGCTTCGCGTCTCAATCCCATTCAATAGCCAATTCATTCGTTCTTCGTACCTTGAGTGGTACGTTCTTGTATGGATATTTGTGATTCCCCTGGGCGTACCCTGCTGTCCGTCCTTTAAAGACCTCTTCACACGTTTTGAGGTGTAGTCCTTGGAGGAATAACTTTTTGTGTGACCTTTTTCGTCACTTTTTTGTAAGGAATTTTCCAAGAAAAATTTTACGTTTTCAAACAAAGAGTTTAGTATTACCAATGGGCACTGTATTACCAAGTAAAATACTGGTGTTCAGTTGAATCTGGTATTACTGGTAACCCATGAGGAAACTTGACCTGGGGTGAGCTTGGATCTCAAGAAAGGACAAAGGCTTTTTGCTGTAATAAGTCGAGCCATAACCGCCGACTAATCGTAAGCGACCAAAACCAAATTTTACAGGAGAGGATTTTTTTTGATATTTTCGTCAGTAATCGAGCTATCTAAGTGAAATTCACTACAGAGTCATAATTAATGATGATATACGATATATTATCAAATATATACTAATTATGTTAGATATTCATGGTGTTTTGGCGCTTACTATAATTTTGCCGTCACTTACTAAGACAAGACCTTACATCAAGGCGTTTGAGATATACTATGTAACTTTAAAATAAGCTAATTATATACATTTTTCAATTAATAATTTAAATGCTAGATAAGATTTTAAAAGGTAAACTTAAAATATGAATGAAGAAATATTTCTTTTTTATTATTTATTATTATATAATCAGTTTTACATTCTTTAAGTAATGATGAGATCAAATAATTAATGCTATAATCACCTAAAATAAAAATGATGACATACTCATTGAAACAATAACAAGATTCATGAAAATAAAACAAAAATTAAACCAAAGTCTAAATCAGCCTTACATTAACATCAAAACAACGAGATCAACTAAACAAAGATAGCATAAATTAAATTAGCGAGATCAACCATAAATTAAAAACAAATCAAATTTTTTTTCTTTTTTTTCTCAGATAATAAACAAACAAAACAAATTAACAATCTAGAACTAAAGATAAAAATAACTTGTAAAGCTAACAAAAGAAAGTTTTAATTTTCTTTGTCTAAATCATCCTCATCGGTTTCATTTAATGTATCTGGGGTTTCACCATCATGTCCCATACTCAAATATTCTTCGTGGTACCTGCTCGGTATTGTATTTTTCCTACATAAGTCTACCAGGTCTTTGTACTTAGCAGCTGATATTTTAAGTGCCTCGTGATATAATTGCGTTGGTCCTCTTTGGATACTAGCACTATTTGATCTCGATCTAATAATTTGGTCCATATTAAGAGTCTGCTTATCGCTATTGTCAAAAAAACCGTAGTGAAGTGTAATTATTGGACTATTCTTTTGAAAATTAACAATTCTTAATGAGTTAAAAGCAATTTTAAACTTAGCAGGCAGTAATGCTTGCGAAAAAGACTTCCAGTCCATAAAATCAGTGTAATTTAGACTAATAACATTATAGCCAGTTGGCTGTGATCGAGCATTAGTTATTATAGTTGGCCACTCCGAAGGAGCCCACACTGTTTTATTGCGGATAAAACTCTCAACTGCACTATGAATCGAATCCACAGGCATCATTGTATGTCCTGGTAAGAGATAAGTTACTGTTATTTCTTTAATTGTAATTGCTGTCTTCAAAAAATGAAATATCATAGATATCATAGCGCGGTTACGATTTTGCCCTGCGCAACTATCTGCATACAAACGTATAGCGCTGTGGGCACCTAGATTATCCAACATAGTCAAATATTTAAAAATAATAGTAGCAATTTCGTTACAGCCTCGTTTGCCTTGGCATTCACCCCACACATAACAATATCCGTTTCTCAAGCCACTTTCATAAATGCTTTCATTGTAGAATGCATATTTTCGTGAATAATACAAAGTAACACTTTTACTATGAGGAGTGTTAAGGACTTTTCTAGATCAAAACTGGCACATTGGACTCCAGACCCAGAAGTTTTGCTTGCGGTTTGGTCTTCTAGAAACAAGTGCTAGCATTTTTCTTTATCAGCAATGTGATTTGTATATTCTAAGGTTTGCTCAAAAATTATTCTACTTTCTGCTGGCATATTCTTATATTTTTCGCAAAAAGTACACTTATCTTTCTTAGGCAAATGAAATCCTATATTAAAATCACTTTTGAAAGTACTACGGAAAACTCTTTTTGATAGTACTGATGTAGCTAAATTTTGTTCTTCCAGGTATTTAACATAACACTTGTATAAATTAGAAATGTTTTCAAACTCTTGAGGTATGTACAATGTAGTACTTTTGTTGCAACAATAATGTGAGGGCACCGCAGGTAAATGCTGGGTAAACGTTGATAATGGTGGCTTCCATGAATCTTCGCTATCTGTAGAACACAAGTTTTGGAACGTAACGGGTGCGTTATGATTTTCTTGATCAGGTTGTGAACTTGTACTAGGCTGCGGTTCGGTTTCATTTTCTGTATAAGCAAAGGGAAAAGTTTGATCTAAAAGATCGATATATATAGTAAACGACACATTCATCATGCATCATGTCGGTTACGATAACAAGTTGAGTCGGTTACGATATATTTTTTAAATATCAAAGTAACTTACGATAAATATTGAAGATGTCGTTTAAGATAATAATTTAAAAACTTTACGGTTAAGATAAAAGTTGCTATTGATGTACATCAAAAACTACTGTATTTAGGCGGGAACCGTCAATACAGCAAGGTCCGTTACGGTTTAAAATGTCGATTACGATAAAAAAAGCAATTTTGAAAAAATGTCGTTTACGATAAGTCGGCGGTAATGGCTCGAAGTGCTATAACCGACACCCGCGGGCGGAGCCGCAATTGCCGTTTGGAAATAGGCTAGGAAACAGAAGAAGGTATTCTCAAATGGTTAAAATACGAAATTTGTAGATAATCATCATTAATTTAACAAATTTCATTTCGATTTTCAAGATTACTTGTAAAACTGATTCATTAAGAATTTCTGCAAAAAATGGCTAGCTTGTCTTCATCTTAAAATAATTTTGTTTATCAAGGAAGGACTTAGTTTAAGCTGATTAACATTTTTCAATTTTATCAAAGGCTTAAACATAAAGTTGGGGAGATAATTAATTTTGTGATCCGACTTTTCTCTTAAAAACATTTTAAGTGAGATATTAATGATCTCAGCCTTTCGAGAATCATCTAGAAAGTTAGCCACTTTCTAAAGTAAAAACTTAGCAGTTAGTTAAAAATCTTTGCCTAAATTGAGACGATAAACTTTTGGGGACAAATCCTTATTGATCTTAGAACGAATATTAGGCAACACTTAAGCTCTTGATTAGTAAAATTTCTTAAAAACACAACATTAGCAGTAGATTAGTTGCATTTATCGTTGACAAAATAAACGCGTGGACACATTTTCACGCCTTAAATCGTTGCTTGAATTTACGTTATGTTTTGTAATGTGTATAAAAACACGTATAGAGATAGACACACAGACCTGCAATACATTAATCACACAAATATTGGTTCCGAGCGGAAATTGACCGGCAGAAAGTTGAACGCCAGTTATTACGTGAATTGGAACATCGATTTTATGATCAAAAACATTTTTGGCATAGATCCATCTTTTACTTCTGACATAGATAAGTACATTTTTTACATTAGAGAAATTATTTTTTTAAATGTTGCAGCAACCTGTTCTTATATTTTACAAATTCAATAAAAAATAAATGTTCGTTATAATTATTAGAAGCAGAAACCATTCATTTATTTTTGTATTAGTACCTACTTGGCAAAAGTATCACCCAATTTTTTAAGGTTTTCTATTATTAAAACAGCAAAATGTAAATTCTAATACAATATTAATAAATCGAAATGTAACTACACAACATACTAAATTCAAAATGAGTCCACAATATTAGACTGTACATAATATTATGCAATTATTTCTTAATGGGACGTAGTTAAGTCAATACATAGGTCGACACGAACTAAAACTTTGAACTTCAAAGCCGCTTTGTCCAAGCTGACTTAATCGGCTTTGAACAGCAGTAAAAATGGCCGCTGCATAACGAATTGCCGGCTCAAAGGAAACTATGCAAAATAGGAAAAATATCGCGTATAGAATTCGTTGGACATTTTAATAAAATGGAAGATTAAATTCCATGACAGATATTCATGGGTTATTGCGATAGAATGTTAGTTTATTGCATGTCGACAATGGATTATAATGCAAGCGGATTTATTTACGAAATTGTTTTCGTGCCTGAACTAGTAGGAACTACAATTGCTTACAATTTGTGTTAGTTCTTATTCAGTTAGAGGTGACAATATACTGCATAAGCTTTTTGTAAAGATTAAAAACAAAATTAGATTCGACAGCGATGTGGAATAATTTTTAAACGCAATATTTTTGAGTTTTTTATTAGTTAAGAGTTTAGTTTTTTTGTAAGTGTATATATAGTTAAGTTTGTATATATTTAAAATTGTAAATAATTAATTAATAAAAGAGTACTCTAGGTACTTAGCAATGTAAAGTTTAAATTAGGTTTTTTTATTGGCCTTCTATGTTCATGATAGGTATTTCAAGACATGATAGATTTTTTTGTGTTAAGTATTGAGAAAAATATTTCCCGAAAATAAAAAGAAACCGCAACCATTTTATTCTTCACTACGGATCTGTGAAAAAGTATTGGTACAGTTGCCATCGAAATGTCTGAAACTGGGACGAACCGAGTTCAATAACTGTAACTATCAACTATCGTCAACTTCAGACGCTTGGCGACTATTAAAAAGTATCGGGAAGCTGCTCACTCGATATTTGCTCCAAATTAACAGGACGTGCTTCCAAACTTGTGTAAACGAGGGTACGTTAACGATTACTGAATATTTTGGACTAGGTATTTCTAGGTATAATCTGATCGAAATTGCTTTTAGAACGATCTCATAAAAAAAAAACGAGGAATAATTAAAATAGTTTATTTTGAGTAACTTATTTACTGGAAGCACTCAGATATATTTGTCGTATACTGCTTCCATTTTTTATTTAACTGTAATGCTCCTTAGCAGATTTCTGTGAATATTTTTTTGGCTAGATCAATTCTTTAAAACTTTGAATATATAATACCAAATTATGAAATAATTACACAAACAAATTTTGAATAAATAAACAAAAACCACATTATGTTCGATAAATTAAAGGATATAATTAACGAAACATATTTATGTCGGGTACAAAAGGTCAAAGGAAAACGCTTCAGGCTTACCAGGCCCTAATCGAACCACATAAATTCACGTACATATATCTAATATCTCTAAAAAAATATCTCTTGAAAGAATGGGCCTGTCTCCTATTTTTTTTTTTTAATGTCCGTCTTGTAGATTAATGAATTTTATTGGACACGTATTTTTTCGTTTTTCCTGCAAACAAAAAATGATCAAAATACAGAGAACTGAAGTTACGCGTGACGTCACTCCTCGCTACGATTTTTAGCGAGGCGTAGCGTCATAAGCCCCCACTCCGAAACTTTAAAGCGGTGTATCTTTGTATTTTTTTATTGTTTTGATAAAAGAAAAAATACGTGTCTAATATTTTTTTATTATCTAACTGACGGACTAAATAGATTTTAACTTTTCATACCCAGGAAACATCCCTATTGAATGGTCTAAGTTATAACTAACCAAGTCTATCAAGTTATACTCTAGCCCCGAAAACCTACAAAAAAATATCAAACATATTTTTTTGATTCTATTTTTTCCAAAATAGCTGAAACGTATTCTTTATTTGGCAAATAATTCCAGAATTAACGTGCTGAGACCGACCAGACCCTCGTAAAAGAATTTTCTTAAACGTATGAATCGCAAACAAAATTCCTTTGGGTATCGCAACCGTAGTGGAGTCTAACCGTATAAATATTTGCGATCCAGTGTCCCGTACCAAATTCTTGAATTCAATTTTAAGGACTCGATTTGGTCCCTCATACTAAACGTAATAAAGATGGCATTGTAAGGTTTTAATCTACGAAAACGTATTTTCTTTTATGGTTGCATGAAATTCTTGGGAAAAGTTATTGTGAGAATATTATTTGGACCCTTTTTACTCATATTGGCGTAGTTTTTTCATTTCAGTAGGCGTTTTTCCGGTTGAATTATGTTATATTAAAATTCTACGAGTAAATTACCTTATGGGTTAACTTATCTACATACATTTACTTAGTTATTTTATATCTATTTGGTTAGATATGACATTTTCAACTTTTTTTGTTTAAAGTGGAATTTTGGATAAATTATCTCATATATATATTTTTTTAAAGAATGTTGAAAACAATCTGGAATATTTAGATATTAAGAAATGTAGTTTTATATTAGAAAACACTGACCGGATACATTGTTCTATTTAAAGAGCTCCGACTATTCTTACATTAATGTATCTGTGTGTTTCTAGCAACTATTTCGATTAAGCTAACTCTTGATTCGAATTTCCAGCACTTTTACATTTGCGACGGCAAGCATATGCGGAACCCTGCAAACTATTTGACCTAATTACACGTTATTGCACAAGTTTTGACCATATGCCACTAAATAACAATCTTGCAGGGCCTTGCCTAAAGTTTTAAACGCTTTTGGAGAAGTTTAGAGATACTTACTTGTTTAATTGAATTTAATTAGAATTTTGAGGACCGTTATCCCAATCTCAATATTAGAAAATGAGGTTTTTAATGTTACATAAATAAATGATTAAGAATCGACATTGCATGCAAAGGGAAAAGCTAAAAAAACTACTAAATATGATACAAATATAATCAGTACTAGAATAAAATCGCAAAACTTTCAAGCCAATAACCATCTAGAGCAGTTTCTCCATAAAATGCGATAATGCGGATATAAAAAAAAAGAAACGATCCGGAAGCTTTTTTTCAGCCAACTACTCGAACATTCTAAAGTACTTTCTCAAGAACTAATTAGAATGGAAATCACCAGATTGTCCTCCAAACATTTCGGCATTATGCCATGTAAAAACAAAACAATGTCTATCGAACGCCTTGTTCAAATCCCTAGAAAAGAATACAACAATTGCTGTATTATTCACCTCATTCCGACTGAATCCGACTATGGCAGTAAGTGTGACAACGAATTTGCAAGTCAATGTGGAACCGTTCCACAGACCAAGTCGTAATGAAAGCTGGCTAATATTGTTAGCCCCTCTAAGTAGTACAGCGTGGTATGTTCAGAATTATTTCAAGAGGAGTCTGGAACGATTTTCAACACTTCGGTTAGTATGTGCTGTTAGTGTTCGGATTTTGTTACACCAAGTTTACAGTTGCTTAGTTTTAAAATACGAGCTAGTTGTCGATAGAGTAAGCATTTCTATGTAACAATATAAATTGAGGCTGTAATTTTTAAAAACGAAGTCCAAATAGAAGCCCTATGTACTTAGTTCAGTAATACAATGGGTCCTGTGTGTATGTATACATAAACATATTATAAAAGAAATTTCTCCGTCGCGTCTGTCTGTCTGTCTGAAAGCGATAAACACATAAACTACTGAACGGATTTCTAAACAGTTTTCACCCATGGATAGAGTGATTCAAGAGAAAGGTGTTTGTGTATAATTCATTAATGTATTGTCTACCCATGCGAAGACAGGGTGAGTCATAATTATGATTGAAAATGAGATTCTTGGCTCATGAAAGTCACGTATGATTTTTATCTAATTTCACGGGCAAAAGCTAAACATAATTCCTTTTTCCTTCCACTAGAATAGTTTACTCTTCAAAGCTAGTTTTTGCTAAAGCTCAGTTAATTTAATGTCTAGACCTTTGAGCAAGACAAAGGCATCATTAATACGCATAAAGAGATCTTTGATGTTCTCGGATTTTTCAAACTCAAACAAGCAAGACCTTATCCAATTAGCTGTTACAAAGGCAACAGTCAAACAGAGAGATATAATCAACAACGTGGTCTAATGAGTGAGTGAGAAGCAAATAGACACTGGCTAATGGTGATGTACTACCAGTGGAATGTACGCTACAATTGTTTATTTGCTGATGGGTCAAGATATAGAGAGAGATTTCTATAAGTCTGAAAATTTACAGTTTCGTTTTACTGTTATTTTTTTTAAGTTTTTTGTTTTTATATAACCAACAATTGTAAAATTGTATTTTACAATTACTGATTAGTCAAATGCGTGTTCAAAGTATAGTACTTTTTAGTTTGGAATTTTTGGTTTTAATCCCTTTTTTTTGTCTTTATGTAATTCTATATTTTGTAGGTATTTGACTACTTTGTGTGTCAAGTGGTCGAAAGCGCGACTGTCGTGCGAGCGGTCTCGGGACCTAATTCCGGGTCAGACACAAAAAGTGTTACTGAGACAGCAGAACTCGGAGTCAGGAAGTGTGGGGTTGGATACCCCTCTGCCTTGGAAAGCAGGTAAAGCCGTTGTTCCTGCACCTGATCTCTTTCCTGTTCTTTCGGTCTGCCGTCCCATCGGACTATGAGAGTAAAGGAACAAAGAGTGCATCTGTGTTTAAGCTCACACTTGCGCACTCTAATATCCCTTGCGTAAATGGCTGATCTTACTTGAAATTGGCCGCCGAGACCTAATAAATTCGTCTGGTGATTATTATTAATTAAAAAAGGCATAATATTTTTATTAGGTATGTATTTATGTAACAAAGTGTATATTTTAATTTTAAAACAAAACCCGATTTATATCGAAAAATGTCACGAGAAAATTGTCCAATTTTGAAATGCAAACATTTCCGGACCACCAGTTAAGAATATTACGAGCGGAATTAAAACTCCCGACAAATTGTTCAGTCCACACATTTAAATTTTTACCCAAGTGAAGTCAGCTTGTTAATATTTTAATTTGTACGGAACATAATTGAAACAGTTAACAGTTCACTCGAAACTTCATTTGTTTTTTTACTCTGACACATTGGGTACGCAAAATCGCGTATATGAACGTACGTACGTACACATAATTTCGTAAGTACAATTTTGACTATCAGTCTTAATTCAAAAATGGAGGTCAGATAGGCAGTCGCTCCATGTAAAAAACGGTATTCAGCTGAATCTGGTAAGACTGGCAGCAGACCCCAACATAGCTTGGGAAACGGCTAGGCAGAAGAAGAAGTATTTAAAAGGATAATTATTGCTTTTGCGTTTTTTCTGGCATAGAAATCTATATACCAACATATATATTCAACAAAGCCGGGTTAGTTACACCATTTATAACTCAAGAAAGGGTGGGCCGATTTTCATGATCTTTAATTTGTTGGTTTCGTCTCCACCCCGAATAGCAGAATAACCATAGATAAAATATATAACATAAAAAAGCCGCAAAAAGAATTATTCACGGGAAAGGGGACTAATTACACGGGTAAAACCGCGGAACTTCGCTAGTAGCTTATATTTAAAAAGATAGTAAAGTCAACACAAATAACATAATAGATTGCTCAATATATTCCAAACGTACAAAGCAATATTAATAAAAGCGTTGCTTCTCTGCATTCTAGAAAACAATACCGCATACTTAAATACACGACGAAACATATCAACAATTGTTCATTTCGATGAAAAATGTTTCCAATAAAAATACTTCGTATCAATAAGAGTTCTTTGAAATGAATTTTTCCAGCTCTGGTATTCCACAATTTCATTCATTAAATGCCCGCGGCCAAAGAAACAAGAAAGCAACAAAACATTGCAAGATCTTTTTGGTCCAAACGAATTTGATTGGAAAAGATAATGAATTTCTTTGCGGTGACCTGGGAGTAGAAAAGGTAAAGATTTTGCTTCACAAAGGTAAAGGTATATTTTATACAATTTTAATAAAAGGTTGTTCTCTGGCTTCGTTAGTACTTAACATATATATTTCTGTTTGCCATAAATAAAATGTTTACAACTTTTGGTAGAACGTAGCAGTTTTTTATATACTGACCATGTGCGTTGTTCAATGTCTCAGCAGGCGCACCGTCGTATTTTCTTTTCACGCTAAAATTTTATTGTTATGAGCCTTTCTCTAAAGTTGACAGTTGAAGTTTGAAAGCTGAGTTTTTCTAAAAATAAAATGAATATATTTTTAGTTCACTATAAATATATTTTTAGTAAATTTATAAGTGTATAATATATACATTTTATAAAACAAAGTTGCCCACCGCGTCAGTCTGTCTGTTTGTCTGTTTGAACGCGATAAAAACTACCGAACGAATTTTCATATGGTTTTCACCAATGGATAAAGTGATTCAAGAAGAAGGTTTGTATGTATAATTCATTAATGTATTGTCTACCTGTGTAAAACAGGTGCGGGTCGCCAGTACCTAATGTATGAGAAACATATTGGTGTTTAAAAAAAATACGTACAAGATGAGTTTTCTCAATTTTATATAAAACTATGGTTAAAAAGCCATCCCATCCAATGATCCAACCAATATAAACAAAAAATAAAACCAAAACATTAGTAAGAAAATTATCATCAAAGTACGGAAAAAAGTCACTTAGGACGCAGCTGACGTTTCCATTTCAAAAGTTCAAACCAAAAAAAACGAAAAGACGAGAGACACGTAAGTGTTCGCAAATCCTCGATATAGGATCCAGATCACGCTCTAACGGTTACACACATTATAAATCTTTCGATGTGTGTCTGTTGACTGTAGTCTTGGGATAAGAATTGAAACGCTATCTGTATCTTCTTCTTCGGGCGGATTTAACGGATGCTTGTGAACGTGATCAGTTGAGGCAAATCTCGATTTTCACGGTAAATTGAGATTAATTGTCCAATTTGACTGGCCTTGACCCTGATTGCTAATCTGTATGTATTTAGAAATACATAAGTATGTTTATTAGTTTTCTGGTTGCCATAAAAAAGACTGCCTAGTTTGAGATCTTCGTGTGTGGGTATTTTTTATTAGATATTATAATTTGTATTTTACCAACATAAACTAACCAAAAGAAAAAAACCCACACTATTATGTTATAAATAAAATGATGATAGATAATTTTTTATTCGAATAATGCAATTTATGTCCTTGCCAAACTAAAGAAATTCTATAGTAACAGAAATTCTATGTTCTATGACACAAATATTTAAAATTTTGGCTATGATGTTTGACAGTTTTAAACTCGTTCCCGTTCATTTAATTCCTTCGAACGCGTTTTTAATGTAACTGGTGGAATTGCCTTATTCTACTTATTCCTGTTTGAACTATTGTTTGTTGAGATCTTGTAGATATACGTCGGGATTTTCACCGGATTCTAGAGATTTATAGCATGTTGTATCGCACAAATGTTTAGAGTTTCGAATTTTTATACTCGACGCTCAATACTGACATAAAATATTTTTCAATATTTTGTGGAGCATGCTTGTAAATATATCGTAAGTTATTGAAGTAAAACTTTGCGCACGCTTGACTTGGAAGTAAGCGGGTGAATGCGTGACGCGATAGCGTTACGAAAAGTGTGATCCGGCGAGGCGAACGGAAGTTGAGCGGGAGATATAAGTTAGTGAAGATAGAAAGAGAAAGTGTTACGTTTCGTATATTACTGTAGGGGCAAGACAGAGAGGTGCGAGCACTCATTTTCTTTCTCTCTCTTTCTTTCATAGCCGGCTACGTTTCGTATATAAAGAAGTTTTACTTTAGTCGTGTGGTGTAAACCACGCACGTTTTTTTTTTCATCTAAGGACTTTGCTTAATGCGTGATAAAAGGCGAAGGTAAATATATACCTATTAAGTTATACTGATAACAACTAGCAACTTACTTTTCTTCAAGTTACAAGCCAGAAAACACACTTCCAGTTTCCAAGATTACACAAAAAAAAACCTGACAAGCTAAGTTTCCAGACTTTACATAGTTACATTAATCCTTAAACAAACTTCACATTAATTGCGATCTATTTTTACTCTCTGAATAACAAATGGCTGACGCTTCATCCCAAAGGTGAGGGGTGTAAAGTCGAGGCACAGATGTTCGGGACCCATTTGTCTTGCTCCCAGAAATTACGAGCGTGATATATTAAGGACAAAGGCGTCATTCATTTAAATTTAGTTACGTCTAAAAAGTTTGGAAAGTTGTCACAGTCTGAAGAAGCGAAAATATTTAAATAATTTTGCTGGAATCGCATAAAAATATTTTATTCTTGTTTGTTCAAAAAACTTTAGAAATAAGGTGATAATTTTATTCTCCTCAAGTTATAATATTAAAGCTGTATATATAGTATATTATGTGATATTTCCGTCTTTTGAGCTGGTATGTAAATTAGGCCAAAGTAATTTACACTATGATATTATTGTAAAAGATTGACGCACCCCTGGAAATTATACAATTAAAATTATGTCCCAAAAAAATGTAAAAATTTTTTTTTAATAAATTGTGTTTTAAAAAATAACAAATATTTTTGCAAACCACGATTTGACCTCTTTCTTTTAGGAATAACATATCAATGTCAAACGCAGAAAATGTCATAGTTTTGAAGTTATTTCACTGTTTATTTAACATACGAAGGCATTTGTTTACGGAACACGACACCTAACCCTTAAAAACAGCTGCGCAGAAAACATTCACGGGCTATTTTATTGTTTGTATTTTTGCATTTGTATGAGATTGTACTTTTTTACGAAAGGAGGGTTATGTAAGCAGCTGAGGGTTATATGGAACGTCATGTTAATATTCATGTAAAATAATTTGCTTGCAATTTTATTTTCATATTAAACATTTGTTTATTTTTTATTTTAAACTCGGAATTTGAATAAAATTCGTCTTAAACTCAAGTCGAGTATTAATTAATATATTTATTCTGGTATTCCATGAAAACATACATAATATACATACATACTGCATGAAAATACACAATAACATTGGGCCTTATTAAACTACGCTAAGGTTAATATAATTAGATACAGTCAAATATGTAACCTGCACCTTTTTTCACATATAATTTGTATGTAAATACTGTACACTTAGTTGAATACTTCTTTGTTTTGTTGCGGTCCCAACTTACCATTCAAAACTTAATAAATTCAAAAGGGAAATCTGGGACCGCGGTCCCGGTCCAAGATTCCACTGACCAAGCTACTTGCTGGTCTGAAAAAAAAGCGACCAATACGCCAGCTATGTTGGGCTCCGTCAAAACCAATTATATCTGCCAGTCTTTTGGGTACACTTCCAGTCGACAGGGATGTGGATGAAATTTTTGTCGCTATTTTTTAGAGTTTTTTATTAATTAAAAAAATAAATAAATGTGGACAACATCACATACATTGCTCTGAACCCAAAGTAAGTAGCTAAAGCACTTGTGTTATGGAATTCAGAGACAAAGAAGGCACCACAAACACCCAGACCCGAGACAATGTAGAAAAGTGGTTTTGTACATTGACTCGACCGGGGATCGAACCCGGGACCTCAGAGCCGGCGACACCTTGAAAACCGGTGTGTACGCCACTCGACCACGGAGGTCGTAAAAAAATTAATTAAGAGTTTAGTTTTGTTTTAAGTGTAAGTTTGTATATAATTAAATAATTGTTTAAATATTACTTATAAATTGAAATTAAATTTAACATCTGCATACGACAATATTACATGACAACGACTATATTATATAGTCGTGTTATATAGGTAGGTATATAGTCTATATACCTACTTATATAACACGATATTTATATACTTACTCAGCCTGACAGAAAGTAAGTTAACAAACAAACACACGAGATGAAATATGCTCTAGATATCACCACATCGGTCCTAATATCTCTATTTCTCCCCCGAGGGCTCTGAGAAAACCTTTTAGACCTAACTAGGTTATAAATAACATTCTAGTACGTCTAGACTTAGGAAATATCCATATTACAGTACCTTGGTGACAAAGGCTTTATTAAAAGGTCTCTTGGGCCTGTTTTATAATCGCAATTTCGCTATTTGATATTTATCTAAGTAGCTTTCACATTTAATCTTAGGTGAGGTGATACGTGTCGTTTTGCATTTACGTTAAATTTCAGGAGGCGGTTATGAAAGTCATAATCAAACAAAATTACGATACCTGCTCAATAAATAATACATATTGTTTTTTAGCTATTTAACATTATTATTTGTCAGTATTTCAGATTTCAGAATACACCACTTTCAAAGATCAGAATTGCCTTTTGCGTATGCAATGTCTTTACGTGTGTGTGTGAAAGAGCACAGCAGAGTTAGGTTACAGTGCGGTATCACACGGGCCGATATGCGAAAATAAAAAAATAAATAAAAAAAACCTTTTTTTTATTACTGATTCATGTCGAGAATCATTAGCATAGTTACCTCCTTAAATTTGACTAGAATGCAAAATGACAATATGTTATTCAGAATCTATCCAAAATAGTGATGTGGTGAGCAAGTCTTTGGTGTAATATTAAATGTTTTACCTTTTTTAAATTATGGAAAATGAAGGATAACGTTTATTTTAATTTTATAAACTTACAAGCGATCTACCCCGGCTTAGCGCGGGTAAGCAAAAGATTAATAAATTATACACACAAACCTTTCTCTTGAATAACTCTATCCATTGGTAAAAATCATATTAAAATCTATTCGGTAGTTTTTGAGTTTATCTCTCTTACAGACAGGTAGACGTGGTGGGTGACTTTGTTTTATAATATGTGTAGATATAGATTGACGATTGAAGATAGGTTGTAGGTATCTAATTGTGTCTCACTGCCTATACCTGAATATAATCCGATTACGTATACATAAATATCGAAAATAATGTACTAAATAAATTGGTTTAATCAAGTCAAACAGGCTCCCACGTAAAGATAACATCAGAGATAAGTAAACAGCACATTTCTTTCATCTCAATCTCTTTGATTGTTTAATCTCATTCGGTAGCTCTTTTAACTATGAGCACAAACAATAAAAACCAACGAAGCGAAGAATGCTGTTATAAAATTCGCATCCTAAGAGCCCCTGCATATCTTACGAATTTCGGGTAGCAGGCTTTCGCTGCCGGTCCGATATAATGCTTGCACGCGCTCTGAATTTTATATCCAGTTACACCGAACAGTCGCTAGTCGTCGAGATATTTATCGTAGATTTCCAAATTCAAAAGCCAAAATCAGAGAAAAAAATTGTTGGATGCATTTATAAAATATAATTATGAAATACTAGCTGTCCCCCGCGAATTTGTTCGCGTGTTTTAGTTTCAACGGTTTTTCATTTTTGCAACATTTTTCATTTATGCTCCGCTCCTAATGGTCGTAGCGTGGTATTATATAGCCTATAGCCTTCCTCAATAAACGGACTATCCAATACATAAATATTTTTTCAATTCGAACCAGTATTTCCTGAGATTAGCGCGTTCAAACAAACAAACAAACAAACTCTTCAGCTTTATAATATTTATACCTAATACAGGAACAATGTGGCGAATTTCCCACCTTATTGATCTCCGGACTGTGCCGCCGGATAAAAACCAGAAGTTATGTATTGCTTTCTGAGGTTTACGCGAATATTAGACATTGAAATAAAACTAGTTTGAACGGATTCTATCGCGGTTTATTTTAGATTTTTGTTCCCGACGTTTCGACGCCTTTGCAGGTGTCATGGTCACGGGCAGACTGAGGTGGTATTCGTCTTGACAGGTGATGTTGCTCGTTCTACCTTCATATTTTAATTAATTGTTTGTATTCCGACCTACGCAATATGAGCTCACTGTGTCTTGAAGTCTTGCAGCGCTGCTCTTGGGTTTGGTTTTAAGTTTGTGTATTATTGGGTCCCAAGTAGGTGATATCTTCCAGCCGTCTTCTCTATTGAAATTAGGATGTTTTTTAATTTCAATAGCCTCACGAAACATCCTAGGTAGGAATTTGTGTTCTTTAGCGAGGATCTGTGGTTTGTCAAATCTAATATAATGACTGGAGCCTTCAGCATGTTCGGCGACTGCAGACTTCGTTGAGCGGCGGTGTTTAACGTCAGCTATATGTTCTTTTACGCGGGTCCCTATGCTGCGCTTTGTTTGACCGATGTAAGAGAGACCGCAGTCACAATCTAGTTTATATACTCCTGCATCTTGTAGAGGTATGTGACACTTGACAGGTGGTAAGGACTGACTAATCTTCTTGGGCGGCTTAAAATATGTTTTAATTGAAGCGCGCTTCAGGATGTAGCCAATCTTGTCTGTGACTCCTCTGACATATGGTAGTACAGCAGGTAAACGGTCGACTGTGGTTGGCTTCACTCGGTTTCTGTGACGGGGCTGTGGAATTTGGAGCTTGTTGTCTCGCAGTACTTGCTTGACATGTTGAAGCTCAGCGGCAAGGTGTCTGTCATCACAGATTCCGTGTGCTCTCTGAAACAAAGATTTACCCACGGTAGCTAACTGTTTCGGGTGGTGGTGAGATTCAAAATACGCCGGTTGGAAGATCTCAAGACTAAGCGCGCAAGATATACAACATCTTTAAATTTCTTGAAGAGATGTCGTGACCACAATCTCATCCCAACATGTCTCAAGATAGCACCCAAGAAGGACATACGAGGGAGCGCCAAGATCCTCCATCAGGCAAGCAAAAAGTTACTCGGTCTTAAAATACAACAATTTCGTTCCGACCTACATAACTTAAATAAAACCGTTGAGATAGTGACTAATGATTTGAAAACAGTTTTATCAACTTTTGATTTTAATAATTGCATCCAAACATTAAATAAGCGCGAAAACACCAAATACAACGAATGCAAACAAACACAAATTAATAAATATGAAAAATTATTATCAAAATCAAACGCGTATAATAACAACATTAGCAAAAACGGAACGCGCCCGGAAACCGTCAACCAATCACGCGCAGTTATAAATCTGTCAAAACAAACATTAGATTCACCGACCGTACAGGTTCTGCAAAAAGGTCTTAATTTTGCTATTACACCACGAAGGATACCGTATGAAGACATTATTTGCAACGTTGAGACTTGCCTGTTCAATAACAACGTGAGGAAGGAAGATTTGGAGGCGATACGTCAAGATATATCATCTGTCTTACGTCAAAGTGTAGTGCCCAAACCAAACCTCCCTAAAGACGAATATCTCGCTTTAAAAAACCTCAAGAACAGACAAGATGTAATTATACTCCGTGCAGATAAAGGGAACGCTACGGTTGTTATGGATACATCGGACTATAATGCTAAAATAGAAGATCTATTGTCGGACGTAAGCACATACAAACCAGTGAAAACTGATCCAACCAAAAAGGTGTTAACAACTACCACCGTCTTGGTTAAGAAACACTCCGAAACATTAAGTCTAGATGTTACATACTTGATTCCTTCATGTGCAAAACCACCTAAACTGTATGGGTTACCGAAGATACACAAAACGAATGCCCCGCTGCGTCCTATTGTAAGCCAAATCGACACACCAACCTACAGATTGGCTCAACACGTCGCGAAAATACTTTCACCGCTCAGAGGCAACACGACAGCGTTTGTGAAGGATTCATACCATTTTGTCAATGAGATTAAACACCTACGTCTACATGACAACGAAGTAATGGTTAGTTTCGATGTACAGTCCTTATTCACATGCCTACCAGTTAAGGATTGTACTGAAATTATCTCTAAGAAGTTAGCAGAGAATGACTTACCTATAGAACATGCAGAGCTACTCGAACACTGCCTCACATCTGGCTATCTGTTGTGGAACAATCAATTCTATGTACAAGTAGATGGAGTAGCAATGGGTTCGCCTGTATCCCCAGTAGTCGCCGACATCTTCATGGAAGACTTTGAGGAGACAGCCTTAAAAACAGCCCCTGTCACTCCCAGGTTTTATAAACGGTACGTAGATGATACTTTCACAATTTTACCATCTAACAAAGTAACTGCATTTTTAAACCATCTCAACTCCATTAATAACAAAATTCAATTCACTATGGAGTTGGAGGAAAATAACTCTCTTGCCTTCTTAGACGTATTAGTCCACCGTAATCCTGATCAGACAATAAGTCACACTGTGTATCGAAAAAAGACCCATACAGACAGATACCTGAACGGTGAATCTCACCACCACCCGAAACAGTTAGCTACCGTGGGTAAATCTTTGTTTCAGAGAGCACACGGAATCTGTGATGACAGACACCTTGCCGCTGAGCTTCAACATGTCAAGCAAGTACTGCGAGACAACAAGCTCCAAATTCCACGGCCCCGTCACAGAAACCGAGTGAAGCCAACCACAGTCGACCGTTTACCTGCTGTACTACCATATGTCAGAGGAGTCACAGACAAGATTGGCTACATCCTGAAGCGCGCTTCAATTAAAACATATTTTAAGCCGCCCAAGAAGATTAGTCAGTCCTTACCACCTGTCAAGTGTCACATACCTCTACAAGATGCAGGAGTATATAAACTAGATTGTGACTGCGGTCTCTCTTACATCGGTCAAACAAAGCGCAGCATAGGGACCCGCGTAAAAGAACATATAGCTGACGTTAAACACCGCCGCTCAACGAAGTCTGCAGTCGCCGAACATGCTGAAGGCTCCAGTCATTATATTAGATTTGACAAACCACAGATCCTCGCTAAAGAACACAAATTCCTACCTAGGATGTTTCGTGAGGCTATTGAAATTAAAAAACATCCTAATTTCAATAGAGAAGACGGCTGGAAGATATCACCTACTTGGGACCCAATAATACACAAACTTAAAACCAAACCCAAGAGCAGCGCTGCAAGACTTCAAGACACAGTGAGCTCATATTGCGTAGGTCGGAATACAAACAATTAATTAAAATATGAAGGTAGAACGAGCAACATCACCTGTCAAGACGAATACCACCTCAGTCTGCCCGTGACCATGACACCTGCAAAGGCGTCGAAACGTCGGGAACAAAAATCTAAAATGAACCGCGATAGAATCCGTTCAAACTAGTTTTATTTCAGAAGTTATGTGTATGCGACTTTGGTGCTAAACTCTACTAAGCGGTAGACGGTCACCGACCACCGTTTCCGATCCCAGTTCACCGGCTATCCGATAAACCAGCACGTCTGCAGAGACCGTTACACACCTGAGGCGATAAGATAAAAAATTAAACTCAATGACTGAGCGGAGAACAAAAAACAATCTCGGAAGATTCTGTTTTTGAAACAGAATTATTATGGTAATGTTTCTTATGATGTCGATTAAAAAGTTTGAAATTACTTTGTTTGTAATACCACAGTGAATTTTATTGAGTAAGATCTATTTCAAAAACATGTAAGTATTATTAGTGAAAATAAAAACGTGTTAAAATAGGTAAACAGACAATAATAATCATAAACAAAATGTCTCAAATCAAATCGTTTATTTGCGAATATTGGTATACTTATACAAAATGTAGATGGTAGGTAAATATACAAAAGGTCTCAAACATATTCTGCCTTTAGGCAAGCTTATTATTATGGTGTTTTGGCTGTTCTTATATAAGAAAAAAAAAATGAATATAATGTAACAATGTATAAACCTATTTAGGTACATACATTGTTAGTATGAATGATGTCACACGTCCCCAAATGAAAAAGCCTTCTCTCATAAGAAAGTAAACTCAAACTAAGACAGTTCATCATGCCCCATTTATCACCCAATTAATAAGAAAAATAATAAGAAATATTTATTTTGTATAACAATGAGTACATAAATCTGGGACATATAAAAAAAATCAACCAGAAAAAGGTGTACAAAACTAAAAATAAAGTCTACAATTTTATGCATCTATCAAACTTATTTATACAGAAACATGTCAACATTTTTCGTTTAAAAGCTCTGAGATATACCACATATCTTACCCTCTGTTCGATTAGCAATGCATTATTCAGTTCAGAACAATACGCATGCATCACAAAGGCGGCAATCCAAGGAAAGCGATAACAAACAACGCAATAAAACGACTAAATTATTTGAAGGAACGAGGGGAATACTAATTCATTGGCAAGAGTAAAAGGATCAGATTGGAGGCCTTTAAAAATACGTTTATATTACGTGTGAAATATTGTTCTTATCTTTGACGCGTTTGCGAGTAGATCGTCCGATAAAAAGTTTGTATTCTAAAAAATATTTCCAAAAATGAAGAAATACTTTTGAATCTTAGTCTTTCTTAAAACAACAAAGATAATCATGTATTACTTAGCTGTTTGTTAATACAATATGTTTTGCAATGGCTAGCATTTAATAGGCAAAATTCCTATTTTTTTTTAAATGTCCGCCTGGTAGATTAATGAATTTTATTGGACACGTATTTTTTCTTTTTTCCTACAAACAAAAAATGATTAGTAGAGACGCAAATTACGCGTGACGTCACTCCTCGCTACAATTTTTACCAAGGCGTGGCGTCATAAGCTCCCACTCCGAAACTTTAAAGCGCTGTATCTTTGTAAGTTTTTATTGTTTCGATAAAAGAAAAAATACGTGTCTAATATTTAATATTTATCTAACTGACGGACTTAATAGATTTTAAATTTTCATACCCAGGAAACATCCCTATTGTATATTTAAATCATTTTATTAAAATAATGTTTTATCTCAAGCAAATAAACGCTAGCAAAGTAATGTTAGGTATACATATTGTAATTGCTAATATGAATCACTGATATTTAATATAGATAAAAAATCTTATTTAGATGTTAATTTTAGATTATCAAATAGCCTAAGCTCTTTATAAGATAGGTATTGATTTGTTCTTCAACTATTTAATAACGTAATTTTCTTATACATATTTATGTATAAGAAAACGACGTGTAAAGCCAATTACCTAAGATACCGACACTAGATCCTTTATCATCCTTACTAATATTATAAATTCGAATGTAACTCTGTCTGTCTATCTGTCTGCCGCGCTTTCAAGCCAAAACTACTGGCCCAATTTAAATGAAATTTGGTACACAGATAATGAGAATAATTTAAAGTCAACAAAACTCACTGACTTGATTTATTTTGATATATTTTTTTATATAAATATAACTTCATTCAAGGCTTATTAATGTCCTTTGGAAAGAATTCCAATGATTCTATATTATGCGTTTCTGACACTTGAATGGCTGACTTCAATTCTGGACTGGTTGTCAGATTTTCAATGCCTGCAATCATCAGAATCTGTCAATAACTGGAGTGATGTGGTCTGTGTTTTTGACATCTGACAAGTCAGTTTTTATAAGAAAATACTCGATAGAAGCTTTGTGTTTGTTAGATTTTTTGGATTATATTGGTCGTAGATATTAAATAAACTTAGTATTGATGTACAAGACTATTAGGTAGGTAAAAAGAATGTATTCTTTTTTTTCTAATTTTATTTTGTCTTGCATAAATGCCTCTGTCTTGTTTTTACTGTTTTTCTTGTTTGGTTACTTATGTACTTGTAAGCTATATAAAAAGGTAGTTGTAAGTTGTAAGCTATATTACAATATCTAATAAACGGTGTATTCTCGAACTTACTTCCCTAACTCGTTTCAATTGTCTCCCAAACACGCGACCTTCCATACTTACAGAAAAATAATATATTCCAAACTACGTTTAGACAGGTTGATATTTCGTGTATTTCACAAACCTTTTCGTCCTTTAGTAAAACTGGAAGCTGTGGACGGTGAACGCCGGGGGCTTAAGCTGCCTCTACTATTGTTGACTTTTCTTTCCTAAACTCTATTCTTTCAGACCTTTACACTTTATGATATACATGTATTCTTTATTCTCTAATCGATTAACTAAGTTCTAAAATTTACCAAGCGAAATCTAAAGACAGAGGTCATTATTTACGATTTTATAGCCGGTACAAAACATAATTTCAGCAAGTAGTCTCTCGAGGGAAGCGCCTCGTTATATTTTTACAAAGAACCCCATCCGTTCGGCAGGCCGAGAGCCTAGAGGCCGACAGGCCGAAAATAGGGCATAAAGACAAAAAGACCAAAGGAATTGGAGGATAGTGTAACGTTTTCACTGATTTACAAATTTATATTTCGAGGAAATCGGCCTTCGGCATTCCTTTGTTTCAGTTCATCAAGAATCGGGAATGAATATGTTTTTGTTCTGTAATTGGAAACTTGTTTGAATTGCTGTATAGGCGAGTTCTTCGGGCTTCTGATAGGGATTTACTAAAATGTATTTGTAAGGTCTGAGGTTTTGTTATTTTAGTCTAAAAGGTTGTACTTTTTGTGTTAGATTTAGGGACTGTTGAACGCTAGTTGGGATACAGGATAAGTTTATTTTGTATCTAGTCATAACAAGCATTATTATTTTAATACTATAAATGTACCGAGAGGGGCTCGTAGGTAAGTGTATGTTAACAAAGGTTAAAAATGATAACAAAGGTTAAGCCGCACTCGCCTCGGTTGCTCCGTGGATGGGTGACCATTTATTATCATACCAAGACGGAGAGTCTGCTTAAAAAGCACGTGCACGTTAACGTGCTTGTAAAGCACGTTTAGCCTTGGTCCCGACTGTCATACATTGATCTTTGAAAGTCGTTAATTCTGAAAACCAGTTTTACCTACTGTATCATACTGTATTATCCAGTAAAATGGGTTGTGGAAGTCAGATAGGCCGTCGCTTTATGTTAAATACGGTATTCAGCTGAATCCGATTGAACTGGAAGTCGAACCCAACATAACTTGGAAAAGGCTAGGCAGAAAACTATAAATGTACTACACCTAATTTGTAATAATACAATTTTTAAACTTTATCAAGTTTTATACCTTTTATAAACGTGGTATACAATGTGGATCTACATTTACTGCACATGATTACAACCACTGTAAATAAAACTTCGCTGAACTTCTACAATGTATAGTTAATCTAGTTAGTCGTAAGCACTGCACCAGCTCATGTTGCTTACAAAGGAAGCTAGGTACGGTAAGGCACAAGATATGTAGAGAGAAACGCAGCCTAGCAAGCAATAGTAAATTATGCAGTCTTATTTGATCACTGATTTCCAGCGAGCGAATATATTTCGTAGTGCAGTTTTCTGTCCGCCCTTGTAGTCAAGTGACATTTCAACAAGCGTTAACGATGAAAAATCTCTTAAATGAAATAAAAAATGGAAATTAATTAATAAATTTGGACAACATTACTTACATTTCTCTGAACCCAAAGTAAGTAGCTAAAGCACTTATGTTATGGAATCAGACACAACGAAGGTACCAAAAACACCCAGACACGCGACAATATAAAAAAGTGTTTTTTTTACAATCCCGTCCAGGGATCGAATCCGTAACCGGTTTTCGAGTTCTCAAAATGCGAGCGCTAAAAACATATCGGCCTCATTTTTATATATATAACATCAGTGAATTTAACACAAAAGTGAAATCCTACGCATACCAAGATGAAAACAAATACTACATTATCACACACATTACCGTTCTACAAAATACCGTTACTACAAATCAAAGTGCCTGCAAATAGACTGTTGATGTCGTGTTATGCGGAAATGATATGCTTCCGCAATTTCAAGGAAAGCCGCGACGCCTGACAGTAGTATTGAGTGGGAAAATGAACTGGAGAAGGCAAAGTAACTGCAAATGAGAGAGTGAAAAGAACGAGTTTATAATACCATACATAATGGACGGCTTGTGATTGAATGAACGGATTAATTGAGTGGGTATTGACAGAATGTTTATTAAGCATTTATTTAAAAGTATTTTTAGACAATTGGTAGATTTAAAAAAAAAAGGTTTGGTGATTCACTTGGATTTGTTAGTTAAGTTGGTTTTTGGAGAATTAACCGTGGCGGTCAGCAAACTTTGTACGGAACCCTTGTTGCGCGAGTCAGACTCGCACTAGTACTGATTTTTACAAAAAAAATACAGTATCAATATTTAAGCTCTTTAAATCCCATAGATAATTCTAGACAATTGCAACTCGCAAAAATGCATGTTGCAGTAAAACTTATGTGTGTAAAAACTTGTGGAACATGTCACCTGGCAGGCAACAAAAAGGTGATCCAGTGTAATTACCAGTTTTATGAGAACACTCCTGTTTGTGTCGAGAAAATAGTGTAGTTTTGTTACGGATTTTAGTCGGGTTAACATGAACTTGGTGGTTGCGATACAGGAGAAGTTTAGCAAATTGTATTATATTATAAGGGATATATTTGAGAGTTATATAAAAATCTATAATATCTAGGGTATTATTAGGAGAATAGTGGTTATTTGTAATCTTATAAAGGTACTTGAAGCCTACGAAAATGAGAATACAAAACGTTGCTGTTTCAATTAGCATAATCAGCAAAAGCGTAAATAGATGAGAATAGAGGATTTAAGTTCATTTTATCTGCTATGAATGCAGTCAAGTCCGCAATTTTATTCGATACTTTTAACAAATCTACATATGGAGAGAAAAGGCTTTTACATTGTCTAATGAAAAAGTTAACTCGAAGGCGTAGAGAATTTTGTATCCTTAATAAGGTTATTTCTGTGGCAAAATTACATTTAACCCAGAAAAACTAACTGTAAGAAGTTCAAAACAACCGCGCAATTCACTTATCATCCCAACAATGTCTTATTATTACAGGACAAATAATCACAACTTTGTTTAACCCCTTAAGAACAACCTCACAAAATTCAACCTTAAGTTTACTTCTCAAAGTCTATTTCACCTTGATGAGAAACGGAAAGGTTTTAATAAAAACGAAATTACTTAGAATGGCCAACAATAAGGCTCTCATTACGCTCGAACTTGTGATGTGGTCAAAGGAAACAATCTTGATAATGCGGAGGAGTTGCCAGATATAAGGTGAAACACAGATGTTATCTACGAGGGAAAGTTTTGATGTTAAGATTTGGGAACGAAGGATATGAGCTGCTGTAGGTAGGTACAAATAATCAAGTATATAGTAGGCAACAGTCTGGAGAAAATTGTTCTAAATTTATTCTGGATGAGACAAATACGATATATATTATATCGTTTGCTATGTACAGTCAAAGTCAGGTTCTCATTATTGATTAACCCTGTAAAGATAAGAAAAAACTGTTTACATACGTATTCTTGTATAATAACTTTTTTGGGGACTATTCATTATTATGTAGGAATATTGACGGTTTCCTCACGCACATTTTCGGGATCGTGCGACTAGTTTCAGACTTAATAAGAGTCCCTTATCAGGAGTTGACGCGGCGGCGGCGCGTCGGCAGCGTTCCCGAGAATGAGCGTGAGTTAACCTAAATACGTATACTTTTTATTATAAACGCCTCTTTAAAAGATAACGAACTGAATTCTATAAAAACACAAAACAATCCTTAATGAACCTTAAGAACACGCTTCGTTTAACACGTTTTGACGCAAAAATATGTTGAAGCAAAACGTTTGCTTATTACGTTTCCGACCCGCAACAGAAATGCACTTTAATATTTTGCTGAAAACTCGTGAAATTAAGTTTCTTGTTCATTTCTGCTCTTAGTATTGTTTGTTGCCATGGCAACGAGCTGTACTGTTTGGGTACGTCTTGGAGTTGTGAGTGCTGTTCTTTTAGTAATTAGTCTTGTGGATATCATTTTTACTTTGTCATTTTGTTTGTTTTTGTGTTTGACTTATACTAATACTAATGTATATATGAATTTAGAGACGGGCTTTAACTAATGTTATCAATCAGCAAAGCTTTTTCTGCCTCGCTATTTTCTGAATTTTCAGCTTCAACCGCAGCGTCAAACTCGGGTATCTGTATAATAATTTTATAGCTCGAGATTATAGTATTACCCCGGTCACTCACATGCGTGCAAACATTCGAACAAGGTTCGCGCGCTTTCATGTCTGTTAAAAAACCGAACATCTTGGAAATTAAATCATTTGCAAATGTCGTCCTACACTTGTGGGTTTGCGTATTCGTGGGAATGTGCGTGACTGGCATTAGAACATAAATTTATTAGCACTAACATAAATAATGCCAACCATAAAAGTTGACGGTGTTGTGGCGCAAATTGGGAGAGGCCTATGTCCAGCTGGACTGCGATAGGCTAAGTTGATTGATAAGAAATAGAAGAATGCATAAATTTATTTAAGAACAAATTGATGAATCAGTTTGGGAAAAAATCGACCGTAATGTCGATTAATTCACGTCAAAATTGATGCAGTTTTAGCCTTATTAGAAAATGTGCCACGCTGTCTGCCTTCACTCTTAATATTGAACATAATTGAATATAATGAGACTTTACAAGCGACGTTGCTTGAATTTATGAAGAAAATGCACCAATAAATTAATTTTGAACGATGGTAAAGTAAAATTACTTATGCAAGTTCGAAGACAAAATGGTATTAGTATATAAATAGCTATCGTCCGTCGATAAAAAAGCTAAAAATTTTAAAATTTCCTATTTTAGAAACATCTTTAAACAGTGTTTTATAATGTCAGAATATTAATTAATTTAATCCTATTTTAGAGATTTTATTAGTTAGTTTAGTTTTGTTTAAAGTGTATATATAGTTAAGTTTGTAAATATTAAGATATAAATAATGTAAAAATGACAAAAAACAATAAATAAATAAGAATCTTCGATAGTTGTGTAACATCGATATAATTATATCTATGTCAGAATATATTTTGGGGCTGCATTCATTCTTTAACGTTGAATTTAAATATAGTTATGTTTTGTATCTTTGTGCAAATTAGATTCGAAAACATAAATATACCACAAAAAAAAAATTTAAACAATGGGCATTTAGTATAACTATTACTATTGTTTCATTGAAATCGGAATCGATCATGCTTAATAATGTAAGCATCATTTATTTTGATATAACATTTTATTGGTGCCTTGTTTTATGTTAGAAATTTAGGTAAAGAATACTTTTATCAGCATTACGTCATTACCAAGCTTGCTTGGTACACTATCACTTGCTCAATCTTGATCTATCAAATCTATCAATTCTTGATAATTACAAACAGTAAAATGTTGTTTTATTTATTGGTTAGGTTTGCCTTGATAGTGTCCCATAACAGTAGCCAGGTTAACCTAAATTTTATTGGTTAGGTTTGCTTTGTTTTTATTGGTTAAGTGTCCCAAGCAAGGTAGCTTTTGTCTAACATTTTTCTGTTTCATGTTATAAACTAGCTAAGTCATGACAAAGGAAAAGATTACTAAGAAAGGTTGGTTGCACGACGATTTGTTTCCCCTGAAAAATAGCCGAGACCCGAGATAATGTAGTGCTACAATAAAGGTCATTCCACTCAATATTTAAACCTTATTAAACTTAATTTTTATGCTTTTATTTAGTAATTTTATGATTGTGTAAGATTTTTCCAATATTTTATTGTTGTAATAGCACAACTTAATTTATCAATGAATAATGCTTAATGCATATTAGTATCTCAAGTTTTATTAGCTTAATGTTTCTTAAGAGGCAATGAAACATACACGTAAAAATAAAACGAATGATTGTTAGTTATATTTAATTAGATACTTAACATAAGATAAAATGATGAATTACCTATACATGATTATATACCATATAATAAACAAAGTCCGCCGCGTATTTCTGTCTGTCTGTCTGTTTGATGGCGAATAATAATAATATAAAACTAGCCAACGGATTTTCAAATCGCTGTTCGCCAATGGATAGAGTTATTCAAGAGGAAGGTTTTTGTGTATAATTCATTATTGTTTTGTCTCCCTGTGTAAGGCCGGTCACTAGTTCTAAATATAACGCTGCATTAATTCTAAATCTATATACTAATATATAAAGCTGAAGAGTTTGTTTGTTTGAACGCGCTAATCTCAGGAACTACGGGTCCGATTTGAAAAATTATTTCAGTGTTGGATGGCATATTTATTGAGGAAGGTTATAAGCTATATAACATTACGCTACGACTAAAATGAGCGGAGCATAAATGAAAAATGTTGCAAAAATGAAAAACCGCTTAAACAAAAACACGCGGACAAAGTCGCGGGGGACAGCTAGTATAAACTAAAATTCTAATCCAAAATCTTGCCACATTACGTGCTCAACACCAAAACGTGCTGTAAACTAAAACTTTCAAAACATCTTACAATTATTCCGTTAATTAAGCAAATTAAGCCAGCAAGCGCTAGATTTACTTTGAATAAAATGAAAAGCAAATTAATCCTAACTCAAGTATTCATGCGTCTAGCTCTATCAAAGGCAAACGTGAATGTGGCTCAGAAAAGCCTGTTAAAGTACTTATTAATTACCTGGAAACTAAAAGCGAGTTTGGCAAGCTTTTGTAACATCTTATGTGCATAAATTGCTAATTTGAATCCAAGAGAATGACTATATAGTGAGATATTAAGGACCGCAGTAAATGTCGATGCAAATGGAACAGGTTTTTTAACGTGAGCAAACAAAGAATGTCGTCAACAGTGTCATGGTGGCCTAGTGGTTCAACGAACGGATTTGTATCCACAACGTTGCATGTTCGAACTCACTACATGCAAGTACCAATGTGACTTTTTCAAAATTCTATGTACTTACTTTCTTAATTATTCTAAGACACCATTGGCAAACAGTAAAGGAAAACATCCTAAGAAAACCTAGGATACCAAAAATTGGAATCTGAAATCGCCAACCCGCAAGTGAGCAAGCGTGGTGAACAATGCTCGTTCCTCTATATGAGAAGAGGCCTGCGCCCAACAGTGGGACATTTATAGGCCGGTATTATTAAAATTTTAAACGAAAAAACTGTTATAGGTAGAGGTTCTGAAGTACTCCCACATTTTGCTACCTTGATTAAATCCAAGACATCTTAAAATAATTAAGAAAAATAAATAACCGTAAATACCTGCCTAATTAGATTGTTTTGGTAAAAAAATTTTTGAGCCTCAAGCGTTCTTACGTAAATGGTACATGCATGTCTACAAGTGGTTAGTGACCATGACTGCTAAACCTGATGTCGTTTCCTGGGTTCGATTTCCACCCAAAATAAATCTTTTATCATCATTTGTTGTATCTGGGTGTATTATATAAAATATTTGTATTTAAAAATATATTAGTATGTTTATCAGTTGCCTGGTTGCCACAATACAGGCTATGCCTAGTTTGTGATCAGATGGCCGCGTGTCAGTTGTCCCAAGATATAATATTTTTTTTACTAATTTGCCGGTACTCAATACTAGGATAAACCAGTAGGTAAATGTAGATAAAACTACGTAAAAAAAGTCTGTTCTAACAAAAATAAATTGTTCTGAAGCTTATCGAATTCTTTAGATGTTTTATTTTTAATATGGAATCAAAAGAAATTACGAAGTATAAGAAACTTTGATAACTTCAGATTTTTCCCGAATTAATTATCTTGAAAACTTTCAAAGCTTTTAAGTATCTTATTCCGATTCGTTTAATTTTAACTTTCGGAATACATTGATGTTTTATTTTCGTTTATTTAGAGAATAAAATAATAATGACGGCATAATAACTTCAAATTAAATAGGTATACAATTAGGTAAGTTTTTAATAATAATCCTACAATTGAGAGGTACAACCAGATGCCATGCACTTACACGATTCACAACTAAATGATTAATTACAACTCACAAACTCATAATAATAGTGTTACTTTTTTGCGGATTAAGTCCTTTTGCATTTCCTCTTTTTTTGAATAGATGGTACTTATTTAAATTTAAATTTGACGCACCCTGTAGTTACTCTACTTTATACAGGGTGGTCTTAATTATATTGTCTACAAGCGATGCGCCCCAGCTTCGTCGTCATTCGTTGACAAAACATAAATGAATTATGAATACAAACCTCCCTCTTGAATCACTCTATCTTTTGCTGAAAACTGCATTTAAATCTGATGCGTAGTTTACAAGACCTAACCGTACAGACGGCGGGATCCATTTTGTTTTATATATGTAAAGATACATGTCCTTAAATATTTGTCTCCCATTTACCTCAACATGCGCAATACACGAACAAGTTTAAATTAAACTTCATCTAACATTGCACATCGCCATCTCATGTTTAAAACTCATAGCTCGAATGCAAGAAGATAAATAGGTAGACAGATACGAACTAGCTACTCCACAGATTACATATAAAGTTATTGGCATAGAAACTTTACCTACTAGGCTTTACATATGGGGCAATATATTGAATATAGGAACTTCAAATTAACTTGTTAGAGGCATACGACGTGGTCCCAAAATGGTGGCTAAGTTTACACAGTAGGTACTTGTTACTATCATGATAAGAAAGGAAAGGTGTAAGAAACGAATTCAAACAACGCCATTTATATACACAATTGCACATATTTATAGTTACAGTTGTGAGCAAACAGCTTCTTTTATAATTTATCTAAACTAATATTATAAAGCTGAAGAGTTTGTTTGTTTGTTAGTTTGTTTGTTTGAACGCGCTAATCTCAGGAACTACTGGTTCGAATTGTAAAATTCTTTTTGTATTGGATAGTCCGTTTATTGAGGAAGGCTATAGGCTATATAACATCACACTACGACCAATAGGAGCGGAGCATAAATGAAAAATGTTGCAAAAATTAAAAACCGTTGAAACTAAAATTTGTGTCAAAACAGAGCGCACATTTTATTAAAACTATTTTAAAACCTAATATTACCCTAATAATATCGGAACCGTCGATATTTACGCACAGATGATCACTTAAGCCAGTAAACGAGCGTAGTACATTTAGCTAAAAATGTGCTTACGGTCGGCATAAAGGGCTACTAGCGATGCGCACGCTCTATGCTTTTCTATGTTTGCTCTTAGTTAGAAACACATTGCTAATGTTGATAAAAATGAAGGTCTATTGCAAGTCTCTTTACACGCCATCTTTAAAATCTAAGATTCATGAAACATTTTTTATCTTTTTTCTGTAATTTATCATGATTCACACGGTCTGAAATATCCGAAATTATTTGTTTCGGATATTTCAGACCCTTCGATTTGGAATAATATAGACGACTAATCAATCACTACAAAAGATTGCTTGATATCTAAAAAATTATAACAAATTGTTTTCTAGTTTCGGAAAATACAATACATACTAATAAAAACGTCATTATAACATCAATCTTGTAGCAATTAATATCAAACTTGACACGTTCCTCTACAGAACATGCTCGTTAATGCTGATTGCGTTTCCCGCTGCGAGTGTCGAATGCAATCCATATGTCTACTATGTATTCCTTCACTATTTAGTTAAGAGCAATCCATCTTACGGATTAAACTTGCTGAAACATCGGGAAAGGCGAACCGAACTATTTTGTGTGTAGTAATGGGGAAGTAGCAAGAGACTTGTATAATAAGTTTCGTGAGGATTATTCATTATTATTTAGGATTATTGACTTGACGGTTTACTCACGCACATTTAGACGGGCCTGTTGGTCTAGTGGTTAGTGACCCTGACTGCTAAATCGGAGGTCGTGGGTTCGATTCCCACCCAAGACGAATCTTTGTGTGATGAGCACGATCATTTGTTCTGTGTCTGGTGGATTATCAGTTGTCTGGTTACCATAGCACAGGCTCTGCCTAGTTTGGGATCAGATGATCGTGTGTGAGATGTCCCAAGATATTATTATTATTATTATTCTCGGGATCGAACTGATGAGTACGACTCGCGACACCGCCGATGATTAGGGACTCCTATTGAGTCTGAAACTAGTGCGTGTGCGTGAGTGCGTAACCTTTCAATATTTCCTAAATAGCAAAAGTCCAGTCCAAGATAAACACGCTTTTAGTAATTACTAGCTTTTGCCAGCGACTTCGTCCGCGTTTCCGTCGTTTTCGTTAAAAAGTAGCATATGTCCTTCCTCACTGTTCAGTGGTTTTGATGTAACAGACAGATTAACTTTCGTATTTTAGTAGGGAAATATAATATGTCACGTTACACAAAAATAATCCTTAAAGCATGATTCAGTATTCACGCGCGACGGCGCGATGGCTTATTATCGTATTTCAGGTATAAGTTTGGTGTTTCTATACCGATTTCTATGATTCTTTTTTTATTGAATAGGTAATAATGTTAACTTTTTTTAATTAGGGATGAGTGAGAGTATTATAAACGTAAGAGTAAACAAATATAATCAGAAATCTCCGAACTGCTAAGCTATCGGGAGTTACACGTGTTATTGTGAGTCAACCATAAAAGATAGACATATGCTGTTGTCGGATATTTTTTAGATAATTTTATGTAGAACATTTCCGTCATACATGATTTCTATGTAGCTTTAACCATTAAGGCTGCATACGCGACGGAAGCTTAAAAAATGGAGTAACTTCTCCGGTTTTCCCAACATTTCCCTTCACTGCTCTGCTCCTATTGATTGTAGCGTGATGAAAAGTATACTATAACCTGCCCAGGAGTATGAAAAATAATTGTACCAAGTTTCGTTAAAATCCGTCGAGTAGTTTTCGTTTCTATAAGGAACATACAGACAGACAGACAGACAGACAGACAGACAGACAAAAATTTTACTGATTGCATTTTTGGCATCAGTATCGATCACTAATTACCCCCTGATAGTTATTTTGAAAATATATTTGATGTACAGAATTGACCTCTCTACAGATTTATTATAAGTATATAGATTACATAATATAAAACAACGTCTCTCCCGCTGTATTTACGCTTAGATCTTTTAAACTACGCAACGGATTTTAATGCAGTTTTCAGCAATAGATAGACTGATTCTAGAGTAAGGTTTATATAAATAATTGTTTAATGATTTGTCTACCCGTGCGAAGCTAGGGCGCTTGATTCAGTAAAAATATCTGTTACGCTAATTTTGCCACAAAAGTAAATTTAAAAGTAAAGTCAGGGTAAGCTCGTAATCTATTTAAGTTTGTGGCAGTAATCAGGTAAAGGGAAATAACTGCCACCAGTTGCAGCAATATACCTATTATTGAAATTTACATAAATTACTACCTTGCATGACACCAGAAGTGTACCTAATAAAACAATTTGCCCGTTTATGGGTTAACTTACATTGTACATTGAGAAATGCAGTTTTCTTTCAAAAATACAAACGTTAAACAAGCCTACAAATACAGTAACCATAAAACGAAGACAGACGGTTTCAAAACTATAAACTTATTCATCAGTTTACACTGGATAAACAGACTTCTTTAATATTCATTTTCCTTTGTACTGTTAAACAAAAAGTTTCCGAAGACCTGACTACTTTCAACAGATGACTTAGCCTTTCAAAAGTCAGCATAACTATATATAAATAATGTTCAAGAAAGCGGGCTTCAATGAGAAAAGTTTTCAAATAATGATTTAGTCGGTCCGTGTTCTGCGGACCAGTGAGGGAATGGTGCTGGGAATCATAAGTTTGTGTCGGATTAAGGGGATTAGTGGCCTTACATTTATGTGTCTTATGTGGAGAGGAAAAAGGAGAAACAGTTTTCTGTTTTAAACTGATTCTGGCGGGATTTTTACTGATAATATTAGCGAAGTTTGTTCCTTACATTCTGTAATCATCGACACAATACTTGACAGAAATAAAGATAGGTAAAGATAGTTTGTAATGTGGTATTCAATTTGTAGAAATGATATTTGCCATGGAAGTATAATATATCTATTTAAAAAAATATACTACCGATTAAACGCAACCAAAATATAAAGGTCGCTCTACGTTGCTCGTAACAACATCGCATTGATGTACAGGGTTTAGAA
The DNA here is from genome assembly GCA_932294365.1 of Diachrysia chrysitis. NCBI lineage: Eukaryota > Metazoa > Arthropoda > Insecta > Lepidoptera > Noctuidae > Diachrysia > Diachrysia chrysitis. Next base: position 11,202,894 of record OW028652.1, on the reverse strand, counting down.
AATACAAAGGAATTCTTATTATGATTTAAAATTGCTGCATGCAAAGCAGAATTATTTTACCTAGAAAAGAAAAATGTTAAACTATACTATGTACCTATAATAGAGCTGTCAGCAACATTTGTACTCTTTATGCATTTCTTTTATGAGTAAGCTTTAAAACAATATCTGTAAATTACTTTGTATTTTATTCTGAAATGAAAATGAAATAAAACAACCTTACTGGTACCTACTTATTTTTATCTTCCAAAACTTTTGACTATAAACTGCAATGAAATGTTACAGAGACTTTTTATTAGAGACGATAAGGCCGACCATACACTGGACTGATTGAAGCAGTCTTTGCGCCCATGACGTATAAAGAGCGCGGGCGGAGAGCTAAAGGACACTTATTCGACACCGCTCCCGCACGGTAAATGAATGGACTTTCAAATACAAGCTTTAAATCGTGTTATTTAGGTACATTTTACAATGATAACATATAATTGCAAACCGTCATCGCACAGGCGTTGTGCGGGAGCGCCCGCACAACGCCTTTAACGAAAAACCTTAATCGTGCGAAAGCGGACAGGTCGAGCAGTCCATGTATCTTGATCACAGGCTTACTGCTCGAGCCGTCCATGTGTATGCGGCCTTAAAGTATACAAAATAACAAGTTTTTGTAGCAAATCTGCTTCGTTGACGCAACTTTGAAAGGCGACAAACAACAATGTGTTTTGAAGGTAAACTTTATCCTTGTTTTCAATCTAATCTAGATCAAAACAAAGGTAAAACTTTACTGTAATTGTGCTCAACCAATAAATAGATTTCGCGATAAAAAACATAAAATATCGACACAGTAGACACGAGAAGTATTGTGTTTAAAATTAAATGAATACACAATAATTCTCAACGATGTTATATTATTTTGTGTTCTGTAAATGACATGTATATCTACGTTTTGTAGATGTTACCTACACACAATAAAATAATAACATTATTGTCTCAAAACAAAACACTATTGTGACAAGTTTTACTAAAAAAAAACAATAAAAGTAATAAAATATTTTTGAAATCATGTGGCTTTTTTATTTTATTTGAAAATTGTATAAACGATCAATAGAAAACGATGTGCCAGTACGTTTTTATTGTACAACCTTGTCAGGTGGTATCGTAAAATGTAACAACGTGTATGTTTATGAATATAGTAACGTTTCGTGCCAAACAAGGTTTATGTTTTTGTTACGAAGCGCGCCAAATAACTTCTAATTTCAGAATGATTTTTTTTTATTTTAATATTAACGATACCATCGCTACCGTTTATTAACCGTTGAGTTTTTTTTTAACCCAAAAGGCATTGTTAATATACATACTGACTATTTTATTCATGACTTTTAACGTATGAGCCAAAGACAATAAAAATATGCCTATAGACGGAGGAAAAATACCTCTAAAAATGCTGCCACAACTTTCTGAAAATTTATAAAATCTCCATACATACATATTTAAATGATAAACATTGTGCCTAAAATTTTTAGGAAACATGTTCGGTCCAAAATATAGTTGTCGCGACAAGTTTTATCTACGGTTTGGTTACGTGAGGCAGTAAACTGTACCGAGAAAGGTTTACTGCCTTTCCTGGGCAACTCTAGTACATTTGTTAGAACCGTTTTACCTTTTTACGAACTACTTGTAAAGCAAACATTTGGGAGAAGAAAAAGTTTTCAAAGACTAAGATGTAAAGCTATTTTATGAGTTGGAAAAAAGACGTAGGTTTTGATGTAAGTACTGTTTTTTTTTTTAGTTTGAAGAACAAATGGTTAAAGTTTAAGTGAAAATTTATATTAGTGGTTAATAAATATATAGATGAAAAATAAACGGATAAATGAAATATTTTTATTGACCAAAAATTCCTACGAATCAACAACAAGTGTTTACCTGAAATCATTTTATTTTAAGCCTGAACTGTCCCACTGCAGGGCAATAGCCTCAATTTCCTCTTTTCACACTTTTAAGTTCACGGCTATTTATTGCTACTCCTTTCTAAACTCGTCCAGTTCATCCTTCCGTTTCCATCTCTTGGGTCTTCCACGCGGCTTTGGCTATTGGGAACCCAGTCTGTAGAGGCTTTTGGATAAATTGTAGGCTTGTATCACACACGAGGATTGGCATCTAAAATCGCGTATTCGCAACAAAACGGAAATGTGATAATTCTCCCTTAATTCTGAGCACTCTTATTTTTTTTTTATTTATCAGATTATTATACATCACAATACATTGCTCTAAACCCAAAGTAAGTAGGTACAACGAGGTATCCCACAAACACCTAGACCCGAGACATCGTCAGGGGATCGAACTAGGGACCTCAGAGCTAGCAACACCTTGAAAACCGGTGTGTATGCCATAGGCCACTTGACTACGGAGGTTGACAACAATTACGCAACACTAATTTATTAATTTGTGCATGTATACCTACTTTCTCCACTTTATCAATTATAATTTAATTATCAAAACAAGACCTAATTTATCTACGATACGAAACAGCTTTACATGACCATCGTAGAACATTTTGGTACCCAAGTTTGAAGTGAAACTGCACTAGTACATGCAACTTGGATTCTCGAATCTTGAGTCTTGGGAGTTCTCAACTTTTGCTGTCTGGAATTACACAGATGACTGTTTAATACATGTACTGGCTAGAGGAAATACGTAGAGTATGTGCAAGAAAATAATTAAGTATTAGTATAATATAATATCTTGGGACAACTCACAAACGGCCATCTGATCTCAAATTAGGCAGAGCCTGTATTATGGCAACCAGACAACTGATAAACATACTTATATATTTATAAATACATACATTTTATAGATAAATTATGCACAGGCACAGAACAAATGATCATGCTCATCATACAAAGATTTGTCTTGCGTGGGAATCGAATTCACGACCTTCGATTTAGCAGTCAGGGTTACTAACCACTAGACCAACAGGCCCGTCAAAGACAAGTTAGCTTGGATGTTAAATAATTAAGTAAAATCAAAATAATATAGGCTGTTTTTAGGTGTCATGTCGTATATTTGTTTTAATTCTAAGTCTGTCGTATATTTAACATTTATTCAACAACAATAAGTCGTTGATGAATCGTTGTTGTAATTAAGACTTGTAAAAATGGTAGGTATAACTACCCAATTTAATTATCTTTACAATTCGCAACTTCTTGAATAAACAATGTTATTATAGTAGGTATCTATACAAATTCAGGTAAAGAACAATTTTGTATGTTCTAAAACAAATTCTGGTCCGGAAACAATCTTACTCCAGCAGGTTCAAATAGACAAAAGCAATAAAATACCAATTTCCAGACCAGAGCGCGGTTTCTACTATACTACTATAGTAACAGTTGTTTTTACATATTCTGTTTATACTTACATTATAAGAAAATGTATAAAAATGTGTTTTCAAGTTAGTTTTGGTTTTTATTATGTAGAATTATATACTTATTCCTAAGAGTTTAAAGCGCTAAGATTAATAATACTGAAATGGAAAAGTTACCCCCGTTTTCTGGAAGGCTGGTCAACACCAACATAAGCGGCAATAGCCTAGAGGTTAGGGTGACGCCCTTATGATCGAGAGGTCGCAGGTTCGAACCCCACCCATTGCACTGAAGTGAACCCACTCCAGACGCAAGCATATTTAGCTTAGTTGTAGAGGTTAGCAAATTGCTAGTAAAGTGAATTCTACCCACATTGCTAGTTACCTTAAAAAAATAGTTCATCACCTGTCAAATCTCATGTTAAGCGTCGTGATTCGTTGTTATTCTCTTTTTCTACTAATCCCTGTCGTGATCGATTAATTTGACAATAGATTAATTTGATCAGCCTTTCATAAACCGGGGGTTAGTGTAGATGATAAAGATATTTAAATAAAACCACAAGTAAACACAGTAAGGCAAAATGCAGATTTAAGTAATAAGAAGTCTTTGAATGATGATATTAAGATAAATAATAAAAGGTAACATACATACCTATATGTATAAACTCAATAAATGACAAGGGTCAATAATAGGTACAGTCATTTACATAGATTTTTTACATACCAAGTGTTTTAATAATAAAACAAACACAGGTTATAAACGAATGAATATAAGTAATGACCTCAATTTATAGTAAGTATGGTTGGTGATTGACGCACATGAACCTAAGTTCGGCTATAAAATAATATTCTTCACACTTGGTGTCCTTCACTAGGACACTAATCTGTCACAACTTAACCCGATGATAGTACGCACACTTCTAATCAAACAATAATCATTCATTTGCTCCAAATTAATTACACAATGGAGATCCCACGAAATAGTAAACATTAGTCACCTTAGATAGTAAACTTTCTAATAACAATGGTCATGTTTACCAAAAATCAAGGACTATTTACAATTTCTTTCACCAAATTAGAATTATTCTCAAAACAATTAAAACTCCATTATTTAAATCTAGACCAATTCTTTAAAAGAGCATTTGTTAGCTGTCAGTGAGTAAAGCTAGGCAAAATGTGGCATGGTTCACTAGTTGATTTTTATTTTCTAATCCTGTTAAGAATTATAAACTGTTGTCAGTGTAATAAAAGCATTGCACATGGACGTTCTAACGGCGAAATTCATACTTATAATAATTCAGATTTGTTTATAGAGAAAAGGCAGTTAGATTTCGATGAATTCAGTACAGCTGAGTTTGTCCAAGAGAATATTACGGAGCAATCAGTGTATGATACTACTACAGTTGAAGCGTACACGGACAAAAATCAAGAACTCAATGAACCGACGATAGATTTCACTGATAGAACGATGTATGATCTCACTGATCTGACGGTTGATTTGAATGAGTACACAACGCCGTTGACAAAGGAAACGACCACAGAATCAAATCGTAATAGGTTAAGTAAGAGAATGAAGCAGGTGAACAAACAATTAGCGAAGAAATGTAAATATTACAAGAAGGGAATAGCGTTTGACCTGAGTAAGATGGCTGACGTGTGGCAAGTCGCGTACTATCGATTACCGAACAAGTTGAAGTGTTTCAAACTACATATCAAATTTCTGACGAGAAAGGTAAGTTTATTGATATCATCTATTTAATCAATCATTAAATCATTAAGTCATTAAGTCGCATTTTATCAATCAGAACAAATTTTAATGAAGATTCCCACCACCCTTAAATAAATTATAATAAAGATAAAAGTGCCATTGCTATTAAATGACTTCGCAATATTTATTTCAGTGTCATTTACGTGACCTTGATTCGAGTCTGACTTTGTTTTAAATAGTCTGGATATTTGTGTTTTGATATAGATCTAATAAATGTGTATGTGTTAGACGTAAAATTTTGCAACACTTGATGCAGTTTATGATGAATTTTTGTAAAACGGATTTGCACAACAAAAATCTCGTATGCAGGGCAAGTACTTTAAATACTGGAGATAACAAATTAGAATCAAAAGAAACTAATCTCACTTAATTCTTTTTTTTTAAATACACGTACTATCGAATGACCTAAAACTCGAAAATATGTACACCCTGTACTTTTATGGCATCAATCAGCAGAGTCAATATAAATAAATCAATTTAACAATTTTGAGTCGATTTAACAAACATGACGTATGTAAATCTTGATGATTCGTGTCCTTGTGTTCTAAAATCCTTTTCATCTTCTCCAGGAACAAGAGCTTTATGCCCGACTATACGGGAACTTCAACAGCAGTGTGCACTGGCATAAGTGTAACTTGGAAATCAAATCACATGATAGCGATCACCCAGGATCCCGAAGACACTTCTTGCAAGGCAGCGAAAATGATAAAGGGGTTATGGAGAACATCCTCATTGATGAAGAACATTATCGTGAGTAACTAACCTGAGAATTCATTATTCTTCTTCTGCCCTCGAATAGCAGACTTACCAGATTTAGCTGAATACCGTATTTTAAATGGATTCACTGCCTATCTGACCTCCACAACCCATTTTACTAGGAAATACAGTAACAGAATATTATTTATTTTAGTCGTCCAAGTAGTATAACTGAAGGGCTGGAATCCAAAAGTCGTGAAAATTTTCTAATTTTGAGCAGAGAACTTGAAATATATTATGTTGTGGTCTAGTAAATTGGTAGTTGAAAAATACTAAATAAGTACCTGCGTTGTATTTAAAAAATCACAAATTTTGAATACTCCTTTAATAATTTCGAACCAGTAGTAGAATCATTCTCTTTAATATTCATCTGATTACTAATAAAATTTAACGCGATCAGAACTCATATACCTAACTATAAAAAAAATATAAAACTATAAAAAATTGTATTAAGCGCCGAGCAATTTTTTGCTCATTATTAGAACAGAGCATTTATTTTTAACTTTTGCAATGATTTTAATAAAACATGTCTGATTGTAATATAAACATGCGCTTTAATTTGATACCCCACTTGGGTAATATTTATGACAATAATCGATTTTTCATACCCAGTTTCATGTTCCATATCTAGTTAATGGCTGCACCGATTTAAATAAACCATATTTAAGAGCCGTCGCCATAAAACTAGCTTTCAAATAAAAAACTGCATTCAAATCGGTTCACTCGTTTAAGCGCTATGGTGCCAGAGACAGACACGCACTCACAAAACGTTAAAACCAAGATAATAAACAGAATTTCATAATAAAAATAGTTTGTTAAAGAAGTAAATTATTTTCCAGAAAACACATCTTACTTGACCCTTCATCGCGAGAGTGGTGATCAGTGGTTGGTGATCAAGAATCTCTTGGTGATGAGAGACTGTGACACCGGTGATATTGTGGTGTTCTCCAGGGTTCCTCTGACGCCGCGAAAGCACGACATCCTGGATGCCTTGATGGTGTTCGGGGAGAATAAGCCAAATGGAACTTTAGCGTGCGAAGAAAACAAAAAGAAAAGCTGGATGAAATACGCCTAACTTGACTGTCTTCTGTCAGAATTCGTTATTTAGTTATATTTATTTATTTTTGGTGTTTTTTCGAACTTTCAGAGTAAGGGAAGTATTATAGCTTGGTTATAAGATGGGTAAAACAAATTTAGGTTAGCCTTTTGTTGAACGCATTTGAATAATGTTATAAATAAACGTTAAAGTATTAATGGAGTATTATTAAAAGTTTCTCTCTAAAGTCAATAGGTATGATAAAAAAATAATGTATGAAAAAGAAACATGCGCTAAATTTATCGCATCAAAGAGCTGTATAAAAAATTATCTTTGGGCCTTAAGAATAATGTAAATAATGTCTTAACTAAATAAGCCCTCAACTACGAAATAAGATATCAGCATGAATCACACCATGAATGGAATCTTATTTGCAAACCTGTAAAAACTTTCCCAATTCCGTCCAAAGTGAACCTCAGTACATTCATTAAGCTTGATCAAAGGCAACGCGAAGCACCTCGACTTGTATTTACTCCAAATCCAAACGAATTAACGTAGAGCTGAACAAATACTGAAATGGACAAAAATACATACGGTAGCAGATTAATGGGCGATTTCACCAGTTACATTAAAAACTCGTTCCGATTCTACCCGGGATCGAGTTTAAAAGTCAGCGGACAGCACCCTGATTTGCCCACCCTTCAACGCTTCCTAAGTGCTCTGGCTGTGGAGAAGAAACGGCGAAACAAACTCCCCAGCAGCACGCTGTCATTCAAATAAAAATATATTGCGTTCTATAGTCCTTCTACCTTATAAATAAAGAGTTTTTGTTTTTTTCTTTGTTAAAAACAACAAATGACTCCCACACTAAGGAATATAATCAATGTACCGCGGGGGTTTTACAAACATTCAAATCACATGCACGAAGAAAACCCAGACTTGGAACAGGCATTTGTGGATCAAACAAATGCTTGTCCCATGCAGGGGTCAACCCCGCAGTATGTCGCGCAGAGTGGTAACATATACCACTCGGCTATCCGTGCACTCTTGTTAAACTGCTTTCAATGCACGATAGTGAAATGAAAATTGGACCATTAAACTCTGTTTAACTTGAGAATCGAGATTAGCTCAGCTAATTACGTTTATATGCACCGTGAAATCCGTCCTAAAGTGTACAACAAAATATAAAACAAAGGTCCGTACGACCAAATGAACGGGCTTTCAGTGACGATTTTCCGGAACATTTTGCAAACGCAGGTAAACAAATGATCCACATAGATCGGGGAATGGTGAAGTTATGTATTTACTTGACCATGTGTATAGAAATAGATTACTTATAGTTATTTAAATATTACCTACATTTGAGCTGGTCATTTCATGTTTCACAAATGGTTTGAATTAATACATCTAACACAAAATGTCACAAAATATAATGGCATTATAAAATACTAGCTGTCCCCCGCGACTTTGTTCGCGTGTTTTAGTTTCAACGGTTTTTCATTTTTGCGACATTTTTCATTTATGCTCCGCTCCTATTAGTCGTAGCGTGATGTTATATAGCCTATAGCCTTCCTCAATAAATAAGCTATCCAACACTGAAAGAATTTTTCAAATCGGACCAGTAGTTCCTGAGATTAGCGCGTTCAAACAAACAAACAAACAAACTCTTCAGCTTTATAATATTAGTATAGATTTATTACACCAATAATTTTACTAACACTATTTTATATTTTTGATATTAAAATAATAGTATGTTTATGACACTATATTATGGGTAATTATAGACAAAGGAAAGCCAAAATCCAGTCATTTAGAACTATGAACACACAGCTTGATTTCAGTTGAAAGGATTTAATATATTTCAGTAGAATAAATAGACTAGCGCCCAGTGAAACGGGTTTACTAAACTACTGGTCAAAATCATTGAAGTCAAACATTTTGTTATGCAATAATTTACTTAGCGTTTCATTTGTAATATATTATAGACATTGTTTCATTTATCAAATTTTAAACATACACTGTGCCAGCTACATTACCATTATAACTTGAGGACAGTAAAGTAAATGGTAGTAGTAATAATAAAAAAATATATTGTTACAAATGGATTAAGAAAACGTCGAAATTGGGGGCGTTGCATTTCTTCCGATGATGACGTGTTACCCGGTCCTTTGAAAGTCTTACGTGGGGACAAAGGTCCAACACGCAGGGGCCTTGTTGAGAATTTTATTGTGAACTGGGATGGGGCATCTACCCGGGCATATCCACCTCTGCTCTATGGAAGAACAGATACGAACGGTCCAAAGTAGAAACAAAGCTATTGTAAATTATGAATGGAAAATGAAAATTTAGGCTATGTGTAGATGTTAGTGGATTGGTGATTAGAATTAAATCGGGAAACTATAACACCTGCCTTCTAACACACGTTAATGCAATCAAATAGGCAGGTGGTGACTCGGCATCTCACCAGATGGGCCCCCCAACATAACCGCCTCGATAGGCAACAGGAGTCTATACCAGAGCTAAGGATTTCGTTGCACCGTTACTTCTCTACAGCCAGAGCACATAGGAAGCGGTGAAGGGTGGGCGAATCAGGGTGCTGTCCATTGCATTGACGTTCTTAGAGCGCTACTTTGTAGCCTAGTTGGAATAAATGAGTTTTTAAATTTTGATTTTGATTTTGGCTGTAACATAATTAAATAATCTCGCAATCAAACTGTAAATGTACCTTAATTTAAACATACGAAAGTCGCGTAAAAGGCTTTCATAACCCTCCCATAGCTGGTTCGTTGAGTGCGGCTCGCATTTAATTCGTCGGTCTAACTAAACGAACCGCAGTCAGAGTAATAAACATGGATTTGGGTGCCGACCGACTGAAGTGTACCATTCGTCTGGCGTTCGGTACTACTCGTGTTATGTCGGGTGTATTCGCTATTCAAATTAAAGACAGATATTTACTTCGGAATGTGTTATTTACAAGTACATACTAAGTAGTTACTCGTACAGTACCCGACGATAAATAATGCACATCGGCCTTTGGAAAGAGACAATTGACTGTTTACGACGATTTTCGAACACTGACAACCGTCCATTATTCACCTAATTTACTAAGTGTCATTCCATATCGAATAAATTCTGCACTTTTTGTACTTTATTAGTTTAGCTCAAATTAATGACATATTGTAAACTTTAAATATTATTATAAATATAGACCTGCATACAAGAGACGTGTTTTTTTTGGAGTTCTTTTGCTCGTGTTTAACGGTATAGAATTTGTACAATGATACGGAATCCTTAATGCGCGAGTCCGAGTCATACTTGTCTGAATCTGAAAGTATTCAATTTAAAACAGAGAATTATGATTATATTTTGATATTTAAACGGTTTAAAGTTTCGTTGATAAATGAAACCTCCTTACTGGACCTTCATGCTCCATTAACATAAAAAGCCAAAAAGAGAAAAACGAAAAATAAATATACTTTATAAATAATTCATGGCTGAATTAAAATGGTGGCCATTTAATATTCGAACGTTCCTTGTTCGATATTAATGCGACATTAAAACGGTTTTATGGATTCCCTGTTTTTGTTTTTCACTTAAATGGCTGGAAAATAACCTACATCAGGCAATCATTTTTCAGTAAACTATCACAATTACTTTTCAAAGAAGATAAGTGAAGGTTTACTGTTGCTAATCATCCTTTTTCTAGACATATTACTTTTAAAATGAAAGAACAAACGGATCTTTAAAAATTGATTGTGTGAATTGTTCGATTGATTTTAATGGCAGTTTTTAACAAGACGTTCTACGTTAACGCGAATATCAACCAATCCGCAGTAGATTTACCTCCAAGCTGGCATGCCCGTTGATTTTTGAATGACGTACAGCAAAACATTGATACAACTTATACAGCCGCACTGCACACTACTATAGCTCTTAATTAAAAGGCAATAGTGTATAATATTGAGTAACCTATATGTAATAAGACTTGTGCCATAGAAGTTTGATCCTACAAGATCGTTAAGGGCTTCAAAACGAGCCTTTGCGTAACAACACGAAGTTTGGCAATATTAATATATTTAACGTCTGCGCCATTTTGCAGAGAAAGTATTTTATTGACCATTAAATAGCACGTTAAAGGGGTAAATGTGTGAAGGGTTGTATGCCTTATCCTGATGTGCAAAATATTGTACAAAATTTTGATAGTTAAAAAGGAAAATTATAGTATTCCACGACAAAAAGGAATATGCACGTTTTTTTATATGGGCTTAATTGTTCAATTACACGTCTACGATCAATTCTATTTTTATTTTTTTGTATTTTATTGAATTGATTAGAACAGAAATAGCATTCGATGTAAATGCTGTTCATAAAAACATAGATCTACGACCTCCAAATGAGGATGTCGATCGCTTTATGTATTTTTCAATGTATGTTTTTTTAAGCATTTGCAGCAATACTTACACGTGCTTTTTTTATTCTATGTTTTCACGTCATTCGTCTTATCGTTTTTGTTTGCGTTTACTCCAAGTACTTCTAAGTAAATCTACCATTTTTGAGGTGAAAACTTCTTTAGGCGCGTTGGGCATTTGAGAGATGCGAAAAAGCCATTGGATTTGCGACACTATTACGGTTACCGCGACTGACACCTTTGTATATAAGTATCTACTATATTGTAACTGTTCAAGACTTGTCAACTTAAGTCGAAGTTGAAGTCGTTAATTTTTGAGATAGGGAAAAAACAATTGAAGTCGCGACACTTTTCCCTTTACTGACCATTCTTTGCATTCGAACTTAATACAAAAGAGCGTTGTATGTTGATTTCTATATAACTCCGTAACTTATATTGAAAAATACATAAAAAATATCGAGCACAAAACAATACAAAGTTAGATTAGTTAGAAACTTACATTATTTTTATGCTACTGAATCGCTATACAACACGCTGCTTTTAGGGCCCCAAATATAAAGTAGAGTTAACACAAGAACTAACTTGATTATACCGGCAACCGATACGCTTCAACACGAATCAGTAGACAGTGTATGGGCACCCCAATTTGCTCTGATTAAATCTATATACGATCGTAAAGCCGAGTAATTTGGGTTCTGTCGTACAAACGATGTAATCGGTGTTAGAATATAAACACCGCTGAGTCGCTTGTTCAACCTATAGAATTCATAATATATCGCTACAGCAACGAAATTCCTGTTTGTTATTTGTTAAAAAGTAGTTTAAACTGTTAGAGGTTCTCTGTACCAAATAATAAAGTCCGGTGAAGCAGTCCAAGCCTAACTCTAAAAAAAAACAACCAAAAATCTTACTACCTGTGTCTGTACTTATGAGCTCTTTAAGCAGGATTATTGTTGTCGTGGAAGCGAGACGCCGTAACACGCAGTGTAGTGCGCCGTCTCCCTTCCACATTGGCCGCAGTCCTGCTTTAAGAGCTGTTACCAGGCACTGATGCCTCAAATATACTTTATGTACGATATCTGCGTAAAAAGTATTTAAGAGCAATTTAAGCTACACAATTTATTGTGTATCTAAATATTAATATTACAGAAAAAAATGGGAAAGCCATTTTAAAGTCGATAAACAAAAGTTTTGTTTTTTTTACGTGTTTAACAGGTCTAAGAGAAGCTCAACTAAAGCTTTTTAACTACCGCTATATATATTATGCCCCTATCTAAATTATAATAATATAGTTAAAACATGAACAAAAACCTTTCGTAAAGGTAAGGAATTAAATAAAATATTTACTTTACTCTTTTTTCTCCATAGATACTTGCATAATCACCGTCTACGACTCATATTTACGACAAACCATTAATACCTTCCATAAACAAAATTAATTTCCTTTGAAAATCTGGTATGAAATACCTTTTAATATCTGAAGACAAGGAAGAATATTTAAGGTCTCGAGTTTCCTAAGTACGCCATAAATTTATGCTTCTGGCCCAAACTCACAGAATTGTCGGAGAAAGGAGAAATAATTAAGGATTAAAATGTACTTGCCAATTATTTCTTGATAAAACTAAAATAAATATTATTGATTATCATTACGATATAAAAAATAAAACAATAATTGTTGTCTGTTAAATCGGCTTCCGGACGATAATTTTACGTGATAATGTCACAAGCCGAACGCTTAGGCCGATTGTGTCTCTCTATCGCTTGCTCCGCGTTCTCGCTTGCACGCTCGGCTCAGGCGGAACGTGACACTTCTTCGTGCCGCGTGCAGCCGGCGTTCATCGATTTATAAGACGTTATCACGACAAAAATGATGAGTACGTGTCTTTTTTATTTTAATTTCGTTATTATCTGACTATGATAACAATTGTTGAAATGTGACTAGTGGACTGTTTAATTAAGATATATATGGTTATTACAGGACATTATAGAAAGAAAAGGGTAAGTATTTATCTATAAGTTTAAGTACGGATTAGATTTAACGACAACCTACATTCTCTACTTACCCAAAAACGCGCAGACAAGCGTGAAGGTTATAATATACAGAGATCGTAAGATAAAGACAATCTTTTCCATTGGTCTTTTTTTTCAAAGTTTTTCTTATCAAGAGACCTTTTTTATCAAGATGATAGCCTTAAAAGCTACTTTACTGAATATATGATCTTTTTTTCCCTTTGTTCATGATTTTGATATTATTTATAGTGACAGGTCTACTTCGCTATACTAGGTAGGGACTCTAAGAGGATTTCAGTTTGATTTTTCCTTGTTTGTTTTAGCTAGTGACCAGGCCTGGCTTCGCACGGGTCGACAATACTTTTGAATCACTCTATCAATGGATAGAGTGATTCAAAACAAAGGTATACTACTCTGTGTAAAAAGTATCGGGAATATGTCAATAAAAAGACCCGCGTAAAAGAAGTTGTTCTATCTGAAATATTTTTTTTTATATGATGTAACTAAAAATTTACGGTTTTCGCAATTTTTCCTTTATCTGTACTATAAGACGTTACTTCGTACCAAATTTCAAGATTCTGAGTTCACGGGAAGTACCCTGTAGGTTTTGATTCCCGTGCGAGTTTCGAAAATTTGCGGAATTTTGCGGCATAAACGGGAGTATCTTTTGATCGCGTTGACTTAGAAGTTTGATTTTTTTACAGCTCCAAGAGACCATAGACTTGAGTATTTGATATGAATTTCAGCTTGATACCTCCACGCGTTCCTGAGAAAAAAGGTCTTGACAGACAGACAGACAGACAGACAGACAGACGGACAACAAAGTGATCCTATAAGGGTTCCGTTTTTACCTTTTGAGGTACGGAACCCTAAAAACGCAACAGACGTAACGATGATAGACTTTGCTTGCATAATTCCCGAACTACCCTTATGTGGAGAAGTATTTTCTGTATGGCGCCAAAAATTTATAATAAAATACCCTAAGAGTATAAAACACTAACTGTTAATTTGTTTAAAAAGAAGCTTAAGGAATTTCTGTTTAAAAAGGGTATTATAGTATAAATGACTTTTTACAAGATAGTCATATCTGAAATTGTTGTACAAAAAAAAAATGTTTTATATAATTAGGTATTTTAGATTATTTTAAGTAATTTGTACGCCTGATACGGCAGGACATGTTGATACCACAAATTTATTGTAACACCACATTTTTAAATGTAACACATGTTTCATACAAATAAATGCATCTTTACCTTTATCTTTATCTTATCTTAAAGAAGGCCGAGAAGTAGTAGTAGACTTGCCTCGTTCTGGTAGACCTTCAACCACTACGACCAAAGAAAACATCGACAGAATCAAGAAGCTAGTGCTCGAAATTCGACGTATGAGACTGAGAGAGTTGGCTAGTGAGGTGAACATATCTTTTAAGTCCGTCCACAACATTCTCATTGACATTTTAGGCATGAAACGCGTCGCCGCTCGACTAGTTCCAAAAGAGCTCAATTTTGTTCAAAAAGCGCAGCGAAAGCATGTCGCTGAAGACATGGTTTCCCGAGCTTCTACGGATCCGACCTTTATGAAACGTATAATAACTGGCGACGAGACATGGGTTTATGAGTACGACATGCAAACAAGCCAACAGTCTTCAGAATGGCGTCTCGAAAACGAGCCGAAACCCAAAAAACCGCGGCAAAGTCGCTCGAAAATCAAGGTGATGAGTTTTTTTTGACTACCGTGGTGTGGTTCACTCCGAATTCCTTCCAGAGGGAGAAACAGTGACTAAAGAATATTATTTAGGCGTCATGAAGCGTTTGCGTGAGAGTATCCGCCGAAAACGTCCAGATTTGTGGCAACACAACTCATGGATGCTGCACCATGATAATGCACCATCACACACAGCCATTATAGTGAAAGAGAAAATTCAACAAAAGTTCTCGACCAAGCACCGTATTCACCTGATATGGCTCCGTCTGCCTTTTGTTTATTTCCCAAGTTAATATTATCACTTCGAGGAAAACGTTTTGAGTCAATAGAAGCCATAAAAGAAAATTCGCTGAATGAGCTAAAGGCCATACCGCAAATAGCCTATGAAAAATGTATGGAAGACTGGGTGAAGCGTTGGAGATGTTGTATAGCAAGCGATGGGGCCTACTTTGAAGGCGATAAAATAAATTTAGATGAATAATTTGTATTTTTTGTTTTATTGACAAACTCCCGATATTTAGTGTGTGACACAGAATGTATATAGTTTTCACTAACAAATGAAAACTATATGAAAATCTGTTCAGTAGTTTTTGAGTTTATTGCATTCAAAACAAACAGACAGACTCTTTTTATAAAATTTATTTTAGATAGATGTAGTATGGTTTTATGAATTTACTTTTGTATTTAGATTTTTGAGTTCCTATTATATATTTCAATTCTAGTTATGCACGTACACACACATAATTAATTAAAAAAAAATGTTAAAAGCTAGAAAAGTTTACAACGAAAGCTTGAGAAAAGATGAAAACATGCGAATTAGTTTATTTCATAAATCTTACGATGTTTATAATGAGATTGAATTTATTGTCTTTTTAAATGGAATTTATAAGCGAGGTGAGTTTAAACACAGTATTATTTATACTCTATAATCGGTTAGCTAACCTCGAGAGAATAGTGACATTGATTTATTAGAACATGGTTTAATTTAAAACAATAAACATGTACTCAAGAAAAGAGCCTTTTAATAAAGGTACAACAATACATTTTTTACACAAAATATGCCAATATCTGTCCTTAGAGCATGTAGGAGACGTTTCTTAAATAATTGACAGCATTTTGTCAAAAACAATTTCGATAAAAAGTTAGACAGTTCCATTCGTAAAAGCTAACTCTTTATTGTTTATTGTTTTTATTTCCCAATCGTATTGAGTTTTATCATTTATTTTTTTCAATAAAAAATTGTGTTAGCAATTTCGATACAATTCTTAAAAGTAGGTACTTAACATAAATCAATGCTACGGTTACAGTATTACACTATACAGCCTACTCTTAATTTATACACCGAGTATAGGTTTGAAATCACAAGTGTATTAATGTATGACGTTTTTTCAGACACTATTCAGACCTTTTTTTTTGTTACGGGGTGAAACTCTAATGACTTCAACCCACGCCTATGACACCCTGGTATCGTCTCTGCCTTTGCCGGAGTCCCGGGTTCGCTAAAGCATGCTCCGCGGGGCTCCGGTGGGAAACACTATTCCAACCTAACCTAACCCCACAGACCTACAAAATTCTAGACGCGTCTGATATTCCTAGGGTTTATTTTCTAGCCCTTGACTTAGGTAAGAGGTGTGAATGTGACATTTGAAAGGTTCAGACAATGAAACTGTTGTAGTGTAAGCTGTCAAGAAACTTTTGTCTCGCCGTCGTTTAAATTAAGAAAATACATAAAATTCTATACAAATTAAAGAGAAAAAAAAAAGCCATGTGCAAGTCGTACTAGCGCATAAAGGATTCCGTACCATTTTATGGAGCCCACTTTAATTGGTAATTTATTTTTATTGTTCGCTTTTATAGCGGCAACAGCAACACGCTGTGTAAATTTTAAATCTATTACAGTTCCTGAGATTGCTCGCTGACTGACGGACGGATGAACGGACGGACGGGCAGCAGAGGCTTAATAGGCTTAATAGGGTCCCGTTGGCACTCTTCGTTTAAAGGACCCTAAAAACGGAGTATGGACTAGTTAATTATTTGCTATATTTTTTCATTTTATTTTTGTAGAAACATTTGACAGTCATTAAGTCATCACAATTCTGATAACCAGTCTGTGAGTCTTACTATGGGATACTGTGTTACCCAGTAAAATACGCTTCATCACTCGCTTCATGTAAAAAACGGTAGATACTCAGCTGAATCTGGTAAAACTGACAGCCGACCGCAACATAGCTTTGGAAAAGGCTAGGCAAAAAAATAACTCATAGAAATATGCCATGATGTAATTTTTTTCACTTATAACACAGCCGTCACTTTATATCTAAGTAAGAGCAAAAGTGAGGGACCGACCACCATTACTTTTCATCGTTTCTGCCAGAGTGACGTCATCATAATTTATTACGGTACACGATCACACACTTTGATGTGGGCAAACATTATAAATAAGGCGCAAATTGCCCACATGTGATGAAATATGAGTGAATTTGAGCTATAAAAATGATGGTGACGTTTTTATTTATTAATACCCTGAGTGGAAGTATTTTTAGGTGTTGTGACGTCATGTGACGTTTGAAGGGAGGTTTAAAGGGTTAAAGAAGAAAGTTTTGGGACAAGAGGGAATACCCCTTATTATATTTTTAAACCTGCTGCTGAATTTTCCACTTTTTCCTTTTACAACTATGTAGTAATAGTTTGGGTTTTATCAATATACATATACAAATAATATACATATACGAATAAATATAATTAAAGTGTCTGTTTGTAATTTTTCATGTCAAAATAATAGTGTTTTTACCCTCATGCACTTACTTGCACGATAGGTAGGCCTAAAAACCAATTTTTATTTTTATTTTTGTCTCTCTGTTGGTCTGTCTGTTTATTCCGGGTTATCTTTAAAGAACCTGGAATGATTTTCAAAAGATTTTACATACAAGTAGCTGACTATGTAAAGAGTAACTTTGACTTATTTTCTAGCCGAAAATAATACGATTTCGAGCAAGAAAAATCGTTGAAATTAGGGAAAAATTCCGATTTTGATGAAATTATATCTTACGAAAACGGGAAGAACACGGGTGAATCCGCGGAGCTTAACTAATACGCCATAGCTTACCAGAACCAGAACTTTGTAGACAGTTTTTATCCATGTTGGTATTACCTAATCTTTGTAATCTGTAACTCCAGCCATGAAAGATCTCATCGCCATAGTTTCACTTGCATGTACCTACACGTTTAGTTTCAGTCCTAAGTTTTATATTACTTTTAGATCGAGGTTGTTTATTTAGGACAACGAAACTTCTAGACTTCTATTCGATTTGATTTATTTGTATTGGGCTTGGAATAAAAGTAAAATAAGGGACCTCTATTGTCGAAGATTTAAGGGTTATTGAAAATTTTATTTTTATCTTGTATCATGTACCATTTAATGAGAAGACACTAAGTCCTGTCATAAAGTACCTAATTAATAATAGTGCCTACTGTCAATAATGTTCTTTTTTTATAGACATAGTATTTACATATAAATAGGTATGTTTGTCTGTTTTATATTAAGGGTAGCAGTAACTATGGAGAGCTGAATATAAAGGTACAACATTTAAGCATCAGTTTGCTGGCCGCGCCTTGCAAATTTATTTCAGTATACATTAATATACTTATTGTAAATTTTAACTTACTGAAATAGGCAATTCTCTTTTAAACATCTTTAGTACAAAGAGGCGACTTATTGAAAAAACCGGCCAAGTGCGAGTCGGACTCGCGCATCGAGGATTCCGTACAAACCTGTAGGTATATAAGTAAAAGTTCACCCATCACGACGATCGAGTCATAGTCGTAGTTATGGTACTTTTATACCAAAATGAAAAAAAATGTATATGATGTAACTAAAAATTTACGGTTTTCGCAATTTTTCCTTTATCTTTACTATAAGACGTTACTTCGTACCAAATTTCAAGATTCTAAGTCTACGAGAAGTACCCTGTAGGTTTTGATTCCCGTGCGAGTTTCGAAAATTTGCGGCATAAACGGCTGTATCTTTTGATTTCTTTGGCTTAGAAGTTTAATTTTTTCACAACTCCAAGGGACAGTAGACCTGAGTATTGGATATAAATTTTAGTTTGTTACCTTCACGCGTTCCTGAGATAAACGGTCTTGACAGACGGACGAACGGACAGACAACAAAGTGATTCTATAAGGGTTCCGTTTTGTCCTTTTGAGGTACGGAACCCTAAAAAACACAGGGGTCACTAAATAACAATGATAATTTATTATTTTTTATTTAAGAGGTACATAATAACATAATATTGTATACCTCCGTGACAGCCTCAAGCAACATCCAATTAAACCTATTAAAATAAATTAACTAATAATCTTTTACCATCTGACCCGATAGCGATCGTTCGTAATTAGAAAAACAAATGGACCTTGGATACCTATTGGAGCTCATTAACGTTGGCTCGAGTAACCATCTAATTAGTAAGACGTGTTCTGTAGAGCTGTGGTCGATTGTGGTCAAGTATTTTATAGAGCTTTTACATAAACTCTAATTATCGATATATTTTGTTAGAGTATACATTTATTGGATATAATACTATATGGCTTCTTGTTACTATACAATTATTGGATAGGTCTTCCTCGTAGGTCTTGTGGTCGCAAGCGCGACTGCCGTGCACGAGGTCAAGGGTTCGAATCCCGGGTCGAGCCAAAAGTAGTTACTGAGTTTTTCGTTTAGAATTACTCAGTTCAGCTCAGTTCGCAGTCAGGATGTTAGGCGGTGTTTACAACCCTGTGTCTCGGAAAGCACGTGAAGCCGTGGCCCCCCCATCGAACTATGAGAGTAAAGAAGTGATCAAAATTGAATTGTTAATAAATATTTAATGTAGTAAAATATTGGAATCTGCTTGTTTATTATACATTAAGCCATTAAAAAAAAAAAACAAAATAGGCAAAGAAGTTGAGAGACAGAGTTTACAGATGCACGAGCCTTACAATAATGAAAACTGAAAAAAAAATATAAAGAAGTGCCGTGATTTGGCGTTTAGTCACGCCAAATCACGGCACTTCTTTAGATTTTTTCACTACTGAAAACATGGCCTAAGTAAATAATTAATCAGCGGAGCGCTAGGGCTCGTTAGTCAGCCGATGTGCGCGGCGCGCTGCACATGCATGCCTCATGATTATTGTTACAACAATAAATCAAATAAAAAATATATATAAATAACTCACGACAAACTTTAAAATAACAGTAGGCATAATTTTAAGTAATATAAATATAAAGTTAAATGAACAAGCATCAAAAAATTCATCTTTGTCAATATAAACTATATTAGGTAGGCTAAGAAAGTAATAAATTCAGAATGAACAGAAACAATAATGTCCCACTATCCTTAGTTCGCTGATGCAGTGCCGCGTCAGCATAATTCATTATTTGAAAACTGCTTCGTTGCTGGGTTTTATGTCATATGGCACAAAAAAAGTAAACGGTATTCAGATTATTCGAATATTTTTTAATTGCAATAAATGGATAGATAACAGTTATATTTATTTTGTCAGTGATGACTGAAAATCATTATACTTTGATTCACACTACAGAGATATTTTTCTCTTCCTTCCTAGGGGTTTCTGAAAGGTTTCTTCAGGTTTCTGAAAGAGTATATCTATCCAAAAGGGATGAAGAGTACATCTAGTATAGAGTCAGTTTACAAAATTTCAGCTCAAAAAGAGTTAATGAAATTTTAATTTCAAATAAACTTAACTATATATACATACACAAAAGAAATAATAAAATAAACTAAAGGTAAACAAAACTAAAGGTAAAGGTCTATGTTTAAAACCTAAAAATGAGTTAATTAAATAATTGATATTCAATTTTTCAACACCAAAAATCGTAACAAAGGTGTCACCGTCTCACGAGGGTCAATATCTTATTACATCACTCGCTAAATGTTGCTAATTCCTCGCTTCAGCCGTCGGTTATGATTATTTTGTCGAATAATCGATGTTCAAATTGGATAACCATTATTTTAAATAACTTATTTTGAGCTGACCTTTTGCAAACTGACTGTATACCAGATGTACTGTTTACCCCTTTTTGATAGATACAACCTTTCAGTAACACCCTGTATAGGTCGACTTCAGTATAAATGATTTGATAACGAAAGAAGTAGTGCCAAATTTATAGGTAGAGAAAATATTTCAAAAAAGTACTGGTAGGTAATTTCAAAACCAACATAGGGCAACAATAATTTAAAAACAAATCAAAACTACATTTCTTAGCTATATTTCTGCATCACAGATTGTAAAGCACCGCTTTGTAATATCTTAGCGTTTCTTGCGTATTACTCTTACTTGATTCCGTAGAGACACGACTGTCGCTCCGGACTAGGATTTTAAAACCACGGGATGGAAGTTTTATATGATTTTATATCTACTTTACAAAAACAGATTATTTTAAATGCAATTCTAAAGACTACATTATAAATACGCAATAAAGACTTTGAATTTTAATTTGAAAAAAAACATTCCCACAATTTATTAAATTAATGTGTGCTTAAATATTTACAAACTTAAATATATAATATACACTTAAAACAAAACTAAACTTAACTAATAAAATCTCTACAAAATAGCGTCAAAAAATTCATCCACGTCGCTGTCGACTGGAAATGTACCCAAAAGGCTGGAGGCATTGCCCATAAGACTACTTTATAGATATTTATAGTAGCTTCTGCCTTCAACTTCGCGTGTTAATTGATATATATATTATTGGGAATTTGTTATAAGCAATATTTTAGTAAAACTCTCACAAAATTCTGCGTTTAAATTGTGATTCAATAACAATGCTCTCATAATGGAATGTCTGAATAACTGTAAAAAAAGCCAGTTGTCAAAAGAGTCAATTCGTATTTGCATTATAATAAACTAGCTGTCCCCCGCGACTTTGTCCGCGTGTTTTAAAAGACGGTTTTTAATTTTTGCAACATTTTTCATTTATGCTGCGCTCCTTTTGATTGCAGCGTAATGTTATGTAGCTTATAGTCTTCCTCAATAAATGAACTATTCACAACTAAAATATTTTTTTTAAATCGGACCAGTTCCTGAGATTAGAGCGTTCAAACAAACAAACAAACTGTTCAGCTTTATATATTAGTAAATAGATTAGATTAACCATTTATTTGTTTCTAAGATTAATCGCCTAGCAGCCTATATTGGACACACCACACGCCATGTGTCTGGAGCGGCTGCCCATATTCCGATACAGTCGTGTCTAACTCGCTCGCCACAAACTGTCCTGCGGTTTCCACACTGCATTGCATTGTACTGACGCTGTTCTGTGTTATAACTGTAAACTATGTTATGTGTGAGTTAAATGGTCTATCGTTGTAGCCTAGTTACGTCAAGATATTTAATTGCTTAAGATTTCATTATAACGTTACGCAATAAAATAATCAATAGAGTAGGTATATATTTATAATGTCTTTTTTTAACGCACTTAGCGCAGGTTTTGACTGCTTCACCGGATTTTTTGCAAGGGCCTCTAGACAGAGGCAGGGCAATCACTAAGGGCACCCCCTGTGGCGTTCGGGCCTCGACTTAGTGCGTTGCTATGCCTTATTAAGATTGTTAGCAACTTGCTAACAATCTTAATAAGGCAAAAACAGCAAGGAAGGGCTGGATCTAAGTTTTTATTATTTAAGGACATATTTTTATTGCTAGTTTGGCCAGCTCGGGCTATCTTAATCTAGATACGGGATTTTTATAATGTCAAATGTTTAAGTAGGTATACACCGTTACCCTTGAATACTTTTCACACCAAGCCCCTCTCTTCTTGTAAGTAACTTTTTGGCATAATATCACTTAACTTTTTGTCAGAAAACGAGATCGATATGCATATATTAAATATATATATAAAATAATATATCCTATTTCAAATCTTCAGCTCAATTACTACATATGATCTACCTTTAACAATACCACGGTCAACATGTATAGTAATATACCTAGTATTAAAAACTACCTTTATTATTTCCTAAAAAAAAAAAAATCTTTATTAAATCCTAAAATGCGAGGATATTTAAATTCCCTAAAGAATACAGCAATACGCGGTGATATCAGGAATATTGCTTCGGGACTTACAAAATGAAATACTGCATCCAACGAGGGTAGTTCTCATCCATTTTACGTTCACTTGACGAAACACAATCTACATATGTTTGTTGTCAATGTAGAATCGAACAGAATATATTTTCATATGTCGTGGGGTTTTATTGACCACAGTGGGCTATATAATGCACTATAACGTATTATCATTTTAAATTAATTTTTAAATACATTATCGTTGCAAAAACATATTAAAATTTGTCCATAAATCTGCATATTTTTATTTTTACCTAGCGACCCGCTTCGCATAGCTAAGTTTTTAATAAAACAAATGTTTGAATTTCTCGACTCTTCTGTACTATAATATGCTTGTTTAATACATATAAATCTTTCTCTTGAATCACACTATCTATTGCTGAAAACTGCATTAAAATCCGTTGCGTAATTCAAAAGATTTAAGCGTACAAACAGCGGTAGCGGGAACTTTGTTTAATATTATGTAAAGATTGGAACGAGTTTTCACTGCACCTGATTTGTCTTTCACTCTGCTTAAGTTTTGTATTTTAAACTAACTTTTGTTCTTTATGTAGCAGCCTTTTGGAACTGCAGTGAAACAGCAACTTTTGAAAATGTATATGCATGTGTAACGAAGCTCTTTTGCAAGTACTAAATAAGAAAAATCGTATCCAAAAACAAAAGATCATTGTATAGAACTACGTCACATTAGAAATAAATAAAAATAATCAAGGCAATACTCGGAATGTAGGTAATTACCATTCGGTTGCTACAAAGAAGGACTCTTATTACTCGAAGTCCCTTTCTGGCATCGTTCTCGATACGATAAAGTCCAACTAATGAGCAAGTTGCAAGCGAAAAACGTAGCTATTAGGTATACTGAGTTGCTATGGATTTGCATTCAAGACCTTTGATGGCGTTTATCACAATTTCATCACTGCAGCGGTGACTCAGAAGGTTTTGTTACAGTTATTTTTTGTTAGTTGCCGATTTTAGAACATGGAATTTACAAAACCTGAATTCCTAAAACCTATTAAAATACACAACATCATTTCACACCATGTAATAATTAAGTATGTCAATTTTGTGATTTTTATCTCACATTAACTTTGCTTACTCCACTTGAACAAAGACCTGCCGTGCTGTAGTAACCAAGGATACAGTTTTACCCAGTAGTAACATTTAGACAAGTCCGATTTCCAGAGGCAGTCACTCCATAAATTTCACAACTTTTCACTGAAAGACGACTTCCATATAGTTGCAGAAAAGCTGAACAATTTACGTTGGTGTTGGTTTATCTAAAGAATAGGGATGTTTCCTGGGTATGAAAAGTTAAAATCTATTTAGTCCGTCAGTTAGATAATAAAAAAATATTAGACACGTATTTTTTCTTTTATCAAAACAATAAAAAAATACAAAGATACACCGCTTTAAAGTTTCGGAGTGGGGGCTTATGACGCCACGCCTCGCTAAAAATCGTAGCGAGGAGTGACATCACGCGTAATTTCCGTTCTCTGTATTTTGATCATTTTTTGTTTGCAGGAAAAAATAAAAAAATCGTGTCCAATAAAATTCATTAATCTACAAGACGGACATCAAAAAAAAAATAGGAAACATGCCTATTGTCATTTTATAAGTCTAATCATGTTATTTTTTTCTATAGTGGAACTTCTGTTTCTTCTATCTTCGTTCTGTTCCGTTCTTTGGAACCGGAATAAATAAGCCCCTGGAAAAAGGAAGATTGGCTTGATAATGTTAATACATTCGATGCTAGCTAGACCTACATTCTTACCAATGGTCCCTACAGATAACTAGGTCCTTGGATATTTTGTAGGGTTTTATTTAAAAAAATCTAATTTGCACTGATGTTACACATTTAAATAAAAACTTTTTGAATAAAAACTCGAATCTTCTATTGTTTTACGGGTACGAGTAGACTGTTCTTTACTCCAAAATTCGACTAATTAAACTATTCTTATATTGCCAAATGCCTGTCATGTCAATTTGCGGTTGAATCAACTAATTTAAGTAAAGTTTTCGTTAACAGTCTCGCATGCCAAAACTTGTGTAACATCTAGTAAATAGTTTACAATTATATTATTCATAGCTTCTTTCTTAAGCCTACAAGAACAAATATTGATGTTATGTAAAACAAATCGAAAAATGGAATATCATGAGAAATATAGATACTATTGTCAAGTTCAGCAAGATTTGTAGATTTTTTACACACTAATTTCGTCTGTCTTCTCATCATTCAAACACATATTTGATATAGGGAAGAAAACGAATTAAGGCCTATTATTAGAAACACAGTTCAAACGTTTTGAAAGCCAAGTTACTACGCGTTTTCAGGCTTGTTTTCTTCGGTAGACGCCACTGAATCCTGAAGCTATAAATTTTCGTTAAAACCAAAACTTGACGCCTCGGCCGAAGCTAGCTTTAAAGTTTAAAGAAAACGTTCACATAACTACTGTGTTGTATGCATTCGGGAAGTTCGTATTTGCATATATTTAAAGACTTATAATATAAAGGAATATTTTGTTAGACTGGAAAAATAAGGGTTGAATGTTTTGCAGGATAATAATATCTAAATAAGTTTTTATACAGCGCTGTTTCATAATAAAAATGTAGACCTTTATACACAACTAGTTGTTCCGGCAAACGTTGTTTTGCCCTATAAATTAAAAATACCTACCCTACCTACCCTACCCTACCCTACCCGACCTACTCTACCCTACCTACCCTACCCTACCTACCCTACCCTACCCTACCTACCCTACCCTACCTACCCTACCCTACCTACCCTACCCTACCTACCCTAACTACCCTACCCTACCTACCCTACCCTACCCTACCTACCCTACCCTACCTACCCTACCCTACCTACCCTACCCTACCCTACCCTACCTACCTTACCCTACCCTACCTACCCTACCCTACCCTACCTACCCTACCCTACCCTACCTACCCTACCCTACCCTACCTACCCTACCCTACCCTACCTACCCTACCCTACCTACCCTATCTTGTCTTTGCTATAAACCTCACGGAGCCCGAGACCTTTCCAACTAATGCAAAACCGTGGAAATCGGTTCATGCTTTCTGGAGTTATAGCGTCAGGAAGGAAAACCCGACTTATTTTTATATAGTAGATTGGAGGCTTAAGTTTGGGAAAAATCAAAAAAGGAGATAAGTAAAGCCAATCCCTGATAAAGAAATTTATTAAAGGGCTGTTGAATTCGAGTACTAGGTTTCGATGATAAGAATATACTTATTTTTTTAAAGCAACTTATAGGTCAAATGCTTTATCATTTAGGAGAAGCAGCATCAATACACGATGAAACAAAAGTAAAACTTAAGAAGTTCTTTTTGGGCCTGTCAAGCATGCATCTTTATCCGTTCTTCTTAGATTAAAGCAATTTGAATATACTTATCAGAAATAAGTGGAATCTTTGTGTCTGACAATGCCTGCTTTTCCTGTTTCCGATTTCAGAGTTTCTGGAGCTTAGTTTTTTTAAGACTTTTTAATAACAACCAAATATCAAAAGTACAAGGGTTTTACATAAAAATAAGAAGTAATAAAAGAAAGATATTATTTTGATAGAATGATGACTTGCTGTAAAGCAAAGCTTAATGCTATCCTCAAAAGTAAAGTAAAAATATTTAAAGATAATTTTCAGTAGACCAATAATATCTTTGCCTTTCTGGGCTATGTATTTTGTAAAACGAATTTTTTAGATATGCCAACGAGAAGTGTTAAACAGAAGGTAACGTGATTACAAAATATACTATACTAACCGTGCCTGTGGCTTCGCTCCTGTCAATTGACTACCCACCCCAAGTAGGGACCCTAGGTACTTACCCTACCTACATACACAACCTACCTATCCTACCTAACTACCTTACCTACCTTCTCATTTCTCATTCACTCACTCACTTTTGATTATATTTTTTAAGATTTTAAAAAATCAGATATTTTTTCAAATTTGCGAACTGTCAAACACGAGATGTTATAACAGTCGTTAAGTTTTTTTAAATTTTCCAATTTTCTGCTTTTATCTTTAAGTCAGAACGTTCTTCAAAAAAGAGAACTTAAAAAAAGAAAATAGTAATCGGTAAAGTTGTTCTTAAGTTATAGCGTGACCAAGGGAAATAGGGATTAATTTTTATATAATAGATTATCTTCCTTTGCTACATTAAAAAAAAAAAAACAATTAAATATTCCATCCAAATATTCAGGTAGTGAGATTCCATCTATATCTTTTCTAAGTACAGCCAAACAATATTCAGCCACTGAAAGTTTCATAACTTGGATACAATATCTATCAATTAAGAAACGATATTGGATTTCCCATTATTAATATTTGGTACTCGATTTGAAATTGTTTCTACGAAATTTTATTAAAACGACCGCAGATTTAGCTTTCAAGACAAAGATAATTGAACAAAATACTTTATTGTTCACAATTTCAATAAAGTCTGCGTTTATAATCTTTATTGGGAAATTATCCATTTATTGAACCTTAAGAAACTTGTCCCACCGGCAACGATAAGCGAGCAGCTACTAGAGCTATGAGTTGGAAACGAGAACGATTGTCGAACAGCGAGAAGCGAGTGTGTAGTTCTGATAGTGTTGTCACTGGGCTATAAGCGAGTGTACGAGTGAGACGGACGTTACTCGCACTACTCGCTCAGGATCATTCTATACCTAACTAGACAATAATCATTGTTCTAAGTTCATAATAAATGCGTGAACTCACATCCACACTTTCGAGCCAGAATGACCGCTTGTTGGTCACTCAGCGAGTGTTTTGATCGCCAAGCGAGTACCTATCGCTCAGCGAGGATTAACTTTGATAACCTTGTCGCCGCAAGAAACAAAAGAAAGTGTTCTCTCCGGCAGTGTGAACAGTCAGCGATCAACTATTAATATTATGCATCTCATTGTACCTTTCTTGAGCGAGAAAACAGTCGATAGTTACTTGGTTTTTTGTCGTTGCTGAGACATGTTCCTAAGAATTAAATTAATTCAAATCGTAAAGGTTACTGATAAGAGTAATGCGATAATACCTAGGTATACTTATTTTATTTATTTACCTACTTTTAAAATGCTGATAGTTACAATTCAGTATATTTTGCGTGTGTTGCTTGATATTCTGACCGTGAGTTGTAAATAAGCCTACCTTATTCTTCATCATCATAATTATATTTAGTTAGCTTAGTTAGAAATGAAATCGCCAATAAAAATCGTTTAAAAAAACAAAGAAAAGTTTTTCAGCCATTTTGAATTTTTCTATGTATATTTTTTTCAACTCACAGTAATTTATAAAAAACAGTCATTTTGTTGAGCCTTTTTTAAATATAATTCCTGCTATTATATAGTTAACACAATGAGTAATACCGCAGCTTTCCGTTCTATTCAATCATTCGTCCAAAAAAAAAACAGAAACTTTAAAGAAGTCTCGTCAATATAATTTATAAATAATAAAATTACTGGCTGGTATCTATTTCCAAATTGTACTTTTTTATAATCCTTGTTCCATCTCAAAATTGTCCCATTCCAATTATACTAATTACTAAAGGATTATTCCATAGCAATCAATTCGGTCATTTCCTTGTCCATCTAATAACTGAAACTTTTTCCTTTGAATTTAATTAAGGTTGGTTCGACATTTACGGAACACATTTTTGAACGGGCCGAGGATTTGGTTGGACGATAGCAAGAAAGCAATAAGGGCATCGGGTTTCAACGGGTTTCCATTTTTAAAAACGTTCTCTTTTTTAATTTCTTTTTAATTGCGGCCTATATCATTACCAGCCTACTAATGCAAGACACTTTTCCTAAGAAACATTTAGTAAAAAATAGTTCTACATACATACGTACTTAGGATTATGAAAGAGATGTTTGTTTTTTTTCGAGCTAATTTCTCATGACTTATCAAGATAGGTACGTACAAAATATATTTTTGTTGTTATATAATTGTGGACTTTTTAATAAATCAATTATTTACAATTTTAAGTAATTAAATGTCTATATACACTTAAGTTAGAACTAAATACTTAACTAAAAAAAACTCTGAAAAATAGCATCAAAAAATTCATCCACATCACTGTCGACTGGAAGTGTACCCAAAAGACTAGCGGCATTGCCACGTTGTATGGCAATGCTTATTCTCTGTCCAAGGTAAAAGCCAGCCCTTGGGTCACGCGAGGAGTCAACAAGACGTTTCGCCAGACCTGCCCTTGACAAAACTTCTCTCTTTTTTTGATCAGAACAAATTGATCAAACATACCACACCAAAATTCTAATATTCACCTCCAAAATTAGCCACTACTACTACTATAAAACAAAAGTTTCCACTGTGGTAATCAGTACGCCATAACTTCGTGTGTCGCTAGTAACTCAACGCAAAGTATAATTAGATATGTGAACTTTACCCGGTCGAAAATAATTTTCACCCGGAATACCCGGTTCAGTTGGCGCATGTTTGAGCTTGTTTCTCGAAGTTGCATTAGTTTTTGAACTAAAACTTTTTAAGCGGGCTTAAAGACAGGGGGAATATTGACATTTACATAACGAAGAGATGTATTTATTAAGGTTATTTACTACTTACTTTTATTTCTACTACTCTATATTTGTTTCATACGGGTAATTTTTAAAAAATATAGCATTTTATTTAATTTTTGTTATGCATGCGGGGTAGACCGCGAATACGCTGGCGAGATGTTATCGATTGCTATTTGCAACAACAATGCAAAAGGACATTTCTACAAAAAAAAAAATGCTGAAAAGAATGGAAGTGACAATTCGTTTACATAAATTTAAGTTTTCTTTTCATCTTAACTATTGTAGAAATTCCTATAATTTGGACTTACTCTTAAGACTTTGGTCCAGTTTCCCTTAACCAACAGGAATTTCCCTTTTCATTTGATGACATTTTAGATTTTGTCTTCTGAGCTTGGAGTAATAGTCACCTTTACTTAGTAGAAGGATAACTAATAGTCAACTGAAAAAAAAAGTATTTCCAAAATACAGTCTACCACACATGTACGAACAATCCCCCTGTCCTCGCAAATGTTTAAAGGACTTTACAGTGCAACTTGTGTACATGACTGTTTGCACACAACTCGTAAAGTTTCCCGGACGTTCCGCTAATGGTCAACCGATCTAACTGCCTGTTGTCCGTAACGGATAGGCTGAGGACTTGTTTAAATATAGGTAAATGTTTACGCTATTTAATGAATAATGAAACGGATTTTAAAATAATTTAAAATTTTAAAACGATATAATATTAAGAACCATCCTGTAACTTGCCTACTTACTTTAACTACTTCACTGAGCAATGGATTTTTATTAATTATTTTAATTTAAATATTATTTAAATAAATAAAAATCGTTAGCTTAGTTTAATTTTAATTATAATGAAAATACTCCACCCATAACATAAATACAATTAAGAATCTCATTAACATCGAAGTCAATATTTATTACGTATATGTAATTAATTATTTTATCATTAATTGTTTTACCCAAACCCAAGCACGATAAAAGCCTTTAGGTAGATATTTTCAAGTTATGTAGGTCTGTCTCTTTGTAGGTCCAGAAAGGAGAAAAAATTATGCGCGTAATAAATGAAACACTAAATATTTTTAGGTACCAACACTAGGAAAAATTGAGGTTAATGTATACAGGTGGCCGAATACAATATTATACCCACTAGACAAATATAGTTCCTAAAATGCCGACCGAAAGAGGCAGTTATGTAAATCAAGAATACCGAGATAGAAACCTTATGTATAATGTAACCTAACCTTTATAATACTTCAATAATTCAAAGTGTCTTGTTCCATAATTGTACTTAGAAATTGGTATCTCTGTCTGTACGGGCTTACCTGTAAAACTATTGCACTAATTTCGATGGAACTTGGTAGATACTCTAGCTAGAGGAGAGTCCACCAGCAGTGGTATTATGTATCTTGCAACAGCAAAGCGACAGGAAAATGTTCACAATTAGTAATGTCTTATTGATAAATTCGTATTCTGTATCGCGACAACGTTAAACTAATTGGTATCTCTTAGGTTAGTGTGTTGTTGGTCACGTAAAATAAAAAAAAACCGTGAAATATATATCAAATAACAATTTAAAGATCATTAAAAGAAGGCATAGAATCTACCCCATTAATAAATGTTAACAGAAATTCGATGTTCAGTAGTTTTCATTACAATAATGTTCTCTAAAACACACTGCAGTAGTTCAGTCCAAAAGCTTTTAGTTAGAGAAACAATTAGTTTAAAACGGACCGTCAATAAAGCAGAACAAACAGAGCAGGGTTAGTTGAAAATGTTTTCTATCGAACAACACAATCTAACGAAGCGTACATGTTAGGCGATCGAACGTTTTTGATAGATTTATTTACTTTTTCAGCAAGCAATGGCTATCACTCAATTGTTAAAACAGAAGAAATAAATATTGACATAATATTTCCATTGTTAGCTGTCTACACATAAAGTGTAAATTTTGTTTTAGTTACTGTTATAATACATTAAGCTAAAATTACTATATTTGTACGCCGTAAAGGCAAAACATGACTGGTTTTTATTTTTATGTATAACATCTTGCATGCCCTGTATATGTTAACTCATGTTTTGAACAAATAAATAATCTTGTATCTTGTATCTTGTTCTTGTATCTTGTAGATGACTGGTTATGAAAATTCGAAATCTAATTAGTCCGTCAGTTAGATAACAAAAAAAAATTAAACTCGTTTATTTTTTACTTTTTCTCGATAAGTAAAGACCAAGTAGGTAAATCGTGCTCAGTGGCGTGCCATAAGAGAGGCCTATGTCCAGCAGTAGACGAACATAGGCTGATGATGATGATGAAGTAGATAAAGTGAATCAGAGTGGGGGCTAAATGAAGTCATGCTTGAGTACAACGTGCGTGACGTCATATGACATTGCAAATAAATGTATCATCGTGTTGGTTACCTAAATTAAAGTATAGAAAATAACAATCTACCAGAAACAAAAAATCTATACTTAATATTATAAAGCTGAAGAGTTTTTTGTTTGTTTGTTTGAACGCGCTAATCTCAGGAACTACTGGTTCGAATTGAAAAAAATCTTTTTGTATTGGATAGTCCATTTATTGAGGAAGGCTATAGGTTATATAACATCACGCTACGACCAATAAGAGCGGAGCATAAATGAAAAATGTTGCAAAAATGAAAAACCGTTGAAACTAATACACGCGAACAAAGTCGCGGGGGACAGCTAGTTAGTTATATATGCGATTAGTAACATGAAAAGGTTTTAGTTCGTTTTATCGGAAAACTTGGCATATAATGGCGTTACATTGAGGATATTCAACTGTAACGATTCAATTCTTGAAAGATCATTAACTATATACTAGTTTCAACGTAAAAGCTTTATGATACTAAATAGTAATTCTACTAATAACTACGGAGCCGTAAAAAAAAATGAAAAAATTAGCGTTGCTGTTACACAAACGCTTGAAATTCGTAACATAATTATTTGTGTTGTAATTTTTACGGTAGGTTCTACTAAAGCAGTTACTAAATTGGAAATAAAACGTGTATCAATATCGGTTACCTAAGTCATGTATCCACTATCCAAGGATTGAAGATAACCAGAAATTATGGGTTCCCGTTTGGATACCTGCCAAAGGAAAAATACAACATAAAGTATAAATACAGTGCACACCAAAAATGGATGAGCATGTGCGCGATATTGCTTTTAGTTTATTAATAAATTTATCCAACATCATGGTGGCCTACCACATGCCAGTGAATATGAACCTTAGTGCTCTGAAATAAAGAAGCTGTCAAATTTAAAGGTAACATTGATGATTTTGGAAACAATAACAAAAAAATCCAAGGCATATTATGAGCTAGCTTTTTGCCAGTGGCACCGCCCGCGTGGTGGTCGGTTATCGCGGCAAAAAGCCTATGTCCTTTCTTAAGATCCAAGCTTACCCCATACCAAGATTCATCCAAAGCGGTATAGTGGTTTAGCCGTGAAAACGTAATAACAGACAGAGTTACTTTCGCATTTATAATATTAGTTTGGAAGTTAGTATGTTTTGGTCCAATCTTGTAAACTTAATTAGAACTGCTTCGTGGCGTCCGATTGATTGCACACTTATGTAAGTTTTGTGACATGCAGTGTTTTGTGTTATAGGAGTCAGAAGGTGACCATAGGAACTCTTTCAATCGAATTATGACACCGACTATAAATCATTCATTTTGAATGCACGGATATACCAGTGTTATAGGTCACCTCGCCAATTACCACTGTGCTGCGGGTTCGATATCCGCATGGGACAATCAAATGCTTGTTATAAGTCTGGGTGTTATTCGGGCATGTGATTTGAATAAAACCCCTTGAGACACGAGGAATACATTTATTAGTGTTGAAGTCGCTTTTTTAAATAAAAAATATAAAAAAAGATCTTCGCCTTTGTTTACATATTTTAATGCTCTTTTATTCTAGTTTGAGTTCCAATATTTCAGAGTATCAAAAAATATGAAGCCGTACTACATTCTATTTCATGTCAATCAAATTATGAACAAATTATTTTAATCCGAATTCTAAGGGTCCTTTTCAATCTGACCCACATCTTATGTCATTCATATCCTTTTCAAAACTCACCAGTTTCTTAAAAGACGAAATTGGGATAGGATAGGACATCCCTCGTCGTCTCACTATGGCCTTTGATAAAAAAATATTTTGGCCCTTCCGAGGTTTTGCTGGTTTTTTGAGGCTTATCTCGTGACCCTTTCATCGAAGGCAAACAAAAGTCGAAGGATTTATTATTAAATATTAAAGTCGTGACCCTGCATAAAATTAATATAATACCTATATTTGTAATAGATAATTATGTATGTAGAATATTATTACATCAGCTAGTAAAAACATTTTAGTTAAGTAAATTAATATTAACGAAAAAAAATTGCAACTTTTTCCTATTTAATTCATTTCAAATGTGTATTCAACAACTCGTGGATTTAGGAGAAAAATAAAAATAAATCAGTTTAAAAATCTACTTTAAATACAAAAAAGATACTGCATCGGCCGGGAATCGAACCCGGGCCGCCCGCGTGGCAGGCGAGCATTCTACCACTGAACCACCGATGCTTGTTGTTTAGTTGTTCAATAAACATGTTAGTAACACGTTTTATATAACAGTTAAAGTGAAGATGCGAGCGCGCCTTTCACCTTGATTTTGAAACCTCAATGTGAATTAATCATTATGAAATAGTGTATGAGAGTGCTTCTCTTTGTATATGGGTGTAGTGTACGTTATTTATATCTTAATATTTACAAACTTAACTATATATACACTTTAAACAAAACTAAACTTAACTAAAAAAAAACTCTAAAAAATTGCGTCAAAAAATTCATCCACGTCGCTGTCGACTGGAAGTGTACCCAAAATCATTATGAAATCGTTTTACAAATACATTATTAAGTACTTAAACATAGAAGATAGATCTTCGTATTGGCGTGAGAATTTTTTTTAACCGACTCAATAAAAATGTTATAAAAAAAAAGTTTTTGTCGTGTTGTAAAAACCCAGTTTTCAGGTTCATCGGGTTCTTGCCTTCTATCTTGTAGCTTAAAACGCAATTAACAACAAATATTTGAATACCTAAAAAAAACACGATATCACCTGTCGCCTAAAAATTTAATTAAGCACACTGTAACAGATTGTTTATTAAAATTTGAAATGATAAACTTTTTTAATAACGCTTCTAAAAAAAGATTTTATATCGTCTGTTTTATATTATAACTTTGTTTTACATTGATATTTATACCTGTTGGTGAACGCAACTGTTTCTTTGCGTTTCATTTACAAACCGGTCAGGAATAGTACCAATTTAAACCTTGTTTTCTGTATACAAGAATTGATAGCTAAGAGGAAACATTTGTAAAATAACTTTCGTGAGGAGTATTCATATTTATTTAAAACAAAACGGTTTACTCACGTATATTCTCGGGATCGCCCGGCTAATTTCAGACTCAAATACGAGTCCTTAATCATGAGCTGACGCGGCGGCGGTGGTGTCGCGAGTCGAACTAGAAGTAGAACTGGTAGAACTCCTATTGAGTCTGAAACTAGCTGGGCGATCCCGAGAATATACGTGAGTAAACCGTTTTGTTTTAAATAAAGAGGAAACATAGACAAGCATAGAGCGCACGCATCGCTGCTAGCCCCTTAAAAATAGTGTAAGCAAATTTTTAGCTAAATGCACTACGCTCGTTTACAGCGACGGCAGACGTTTATGCGAAAATATCGACGGTTCCGATATTATTAGAGCAATAATTAGATTTTGAGATAGTTCTAATAAAACGGCGCGCTCTGTTTTGACACTAGTTTTACGATTTTACATGTTCATAGTCATGTCTACAGTTCACACTCGATATGCGCATTCTATAGTTTACTTATATTATTCTTTTAGGTTGATAGTTATTGAACGGCACATGTTATGATTGTGTAGTGGTTCTATGCCTGGGCAGTCTAGTATCCATGTAACAAATTTGTATGTTGTATCTTAGTTTTATGATACGCCACGGACTTACTCAAGAGACTTAGTAACTTTCTCTTTTAACATTGTGATATCATGCATTTCCATATCCGCGATATCGTAAGGAAACCTTCAGAGCAAGTATAGTAATTGATGACCGTTCTTTCTCAATATAAACTCTCTCTTGAAATGACCTTTGCAGAAGGACAGCGTTATACGGGCGCATTAAAATGAGGTGTTTTCCACCAATTACAAGCCAGCAGCTTGTCTCTAATTGGTGGAAATTAACAGATGGATCTTAGCGGTTCCTAGCGGATTTTTAAATCGCGAACGAATAATTGTTATTATTTAAATGCCTTAAGGAAAGTAAAACAGAAAAAAATCAAACACAATTTTCAATAATCGTATTCATCATACATTAGTAAAGTTATAGTCAACACCCCATTATAATTTATGTAACAAAGTTACGAGGACTAGAGTGGCGCCATCTGCGGGGTTTTTATGAGTTTCCACTTGGTGTTTTCGAGCTTTGAATTATTACGGTCATTGGAACCTGAAGAGTTTTTGAAGATCTTAGTTGTAGTTTTGTTTTAATGTCTATTCAACTTTGTTTCACGGATTTTCAAGTGGCGTACTGGGTTCGAGCCCTGTGATCTATGATTGCTTGTTTCAAGTCTGGTTGTTACTTGTGCATGTGGCTTAAATGATTATTAAAATCCTGCACTTTGTTTTAGTTTGAATTATCTAGTGTTAGAGTCGATTTAAAAAAAATATGCGTAGAAATTTTTACTACGGAACCAATTTTGATAGTTTTAACCCTAAAAAACTACTCGCTTCCTTTTGTCGCTTTTGATGTCGGATCCACACGGGCAAAGCCACGGGCGATTGCTAGTTTTATATAAAAACAAAGACTGCAGTTTTCGAAGTGCCATAAAGAAATAGTCACGTGAGCAGATCGCAAGTCGCAAACTAGCCAACTGTAATAAAACTTTTTGTGCAAACATTGCTAACAATCAGACGAAAGTACACCTTATTCCCTTAACATAAAGACTCTGTCGAAGTTTTTGTATCAACGTAGCAGGTAGTAATAGCGATAATGAATCTTATTCCCTTGTGATAAGAGTCTGTAGAAGTGTTGCGACTGATGTCCGGTCAAGAGTTCGTTTCCCTTACGCAGCAAAGTTCGATTTCTACAAAAACTACTACTAAAGGAATAGCTTGGAATTTTTAACTATTTTTAGTATAGAAATGGCTTGAACAGACATCTTTAACGTATTTTAGTGTGACTGCTACCAACTCGTTATTGTATAACTGGCTTAATTTTCTTCCTTTTCTTTATTTATTAGCGCGTTCTTTTTACTATTATTGCGAACACAGACACTTGCCAAATAAAAGAAAGTGTGACAGTGTGTACAGTCAAAACCCTTGTGTTACAATTATAAGTGTCTGTGTGTTTAAGCACCCGAAATACATTTCGGCAATAGGCAAAATTTTAGGCGATATGAAGAAATTAACGCGACGGACACGTCGGCAAAAACATTTCTAACTAATTTTAAAAGCCGATAAAGACAATTTGAGAGTCCAGAAAATTAAACGTTAGTAAGTAGGTACTTACTATTTCAAATAAAAAACTGGCTTAAGAAAAATCTAGAACAACGTTCGTGCGAGTTTTCAATTAATATGTAAGTTAGTTCAAACCTTAATTAAATTGAATTGAGTTCGTACTTGTTCTTTCTTTAGTTTGCTTTTTTTAAAGAAACTGGAAGTAAGTTTATCTTACATAAGATATTTTTTTATTAATTCGCTACCATGATTTAATATACATGGATTGTTATATTAAATCATGAACAGCAAATATATATTAAAATAACGATTAATCTTTAAAATATGAGATTATTTAAAGGTTTATACAAATAATCATTATAATCAATCACAGTAGTAGGATTCCCAATTTTATCATCCAATTACACAATCGGAAAGTTAATTACTTAGATAAGTTTTACGTACCTACCATAAAAAAAAACATCTATTCCAAAATATTGTTACAATTTTAAGCACTGAATGACGATAAATTATTTTATTATCGATAGTAAGCATTTGTATACAATAGAACAATTGAAATCCCGCTATAAAATAAATCAACGACAGATTCAATGCATGATCAAATATATTTTAACCACAATGATTGCAAAAACAAACCTTCCTATACCAATTATTAACGACTACAATTGAATCAATTTGTTTATTTGAACTAAATTCAAATAAACAATTTGAATCTAACTAAAATACGTTAACATCGAATCTAAATCCAATTTATAACGAAATAATAATTCCTAACCACTTTAAATAATATTTAAAATACCATTCCAAATGCAGAATGTTATTTTATATGAATTTGGAATGCTAAATTCGGAATTCGACCTCATTATATCTGGGCAACACGTTAAAAATACTGGCAGCGAAATATTTTGCCGAGCTACCTTTATTTTGCCCTTTTGCAGACGTACGTGAATTTGAAAATGTTTTTGCTGAATGTGGATATCGGATGAGCCGAGAAGTAAACAGAATTCCTAGGATTATCAATGGAGTTCGTGAGCTAAAAATTTACATACTCGTAAATTGTGAAACGCACACCGTAACATGTCTTTATCTGGCACAAACTTTACTAGGCCATGATTTTGTTAATGTAGAAATGAAATAACATGTTAAAGCGAATAAAATGCTCTAACAATAGATAAATGTGTATGTTAGTCGTAAAATTATTACGAAAACATACGATTATCAAAATGGTGATGCCCTAAACTATGTTGAACTAAGCTTTCAATCATACAGAACACCAATATTTTACATAGACCAACTGCCTGCTTGACCTCTACAACCAAACTATCCAACAATAACTAGATAAAACCAGTTATAACCCCAAAAATCTAACTTTCGATGAAAACAAAGCATAAAGTTTGGAAACAAGTGGGTTTTATGAAAATGTATAATTCATATAGCGATCGAAATTCATGTTAGTCAAGGGGTTTTACATAAAAAGATCAGTATAGGAGATAGCCGTGTTATGGTAATATGACCTCATTCGTGTGAGTTAAGACACAGATTATAAAAACTTATTTTACTGAGATCCCTTTGGATTTGCGTAAATGGAGTAAAAAGTTTTTATGTGATTTTTCTGAGTGTTTTTCTTTGAATGTGTGTGAATTTTTTTAGACTGTTTTTGAAAGGTTCATTTATCTTTGGGTGCTATTATAGGTAAAGTAGATTGAGGTCAAGTGCGAGTCTGTCTCCCAAAGAGGGAACCATCGAAGATAATAATATATAACAGAATGTAATTTTGTATTACTTGTTGCTGTAATAGTAGCAACAGAAATCATTCATTACATATTAATATTAAGAACATCAATCAAAAATAATTTTACGTTATCAATAATTAATGCTGATATGACAACAAAAATACTTAATTGATAAAAATATCTTAATTTCTTTGGTTTTATCATCTTATTGTTTTTTTTTTTTATCTTTTAATATATTTTAACATTCTACAGTGTTAATGCTTATAATGCTACTAAATAACTGAACTAAATCTAAACCTTAAAATATAAATAAAACTAGGTACTTACCTAGAAGTCAAATAACAAATGTAAAGATTAAATAAAAAGAAGGAGACATATTAACCATCATATTAATTGTTTAATAATGGTTAACATGTAACACCATAAAATTCGACCATCGTCATTCGTTCAGTCATCTCTGTCGACAACAGGAAACGTTACTTGCCATGTTAAACGCCTTTACTGATTCTTTGTTCATGAAAAAACCCAGCCTTCCAAATTACGGGTAGAGTCGACCAAACAGAGAACTCGTGTACCTGATCCCCGTGTCCCGAGTGTTTCAAATTTTAACCGCAATTAGCTCGAAAATATAATTACTAGAGACTTTCGGTAGTCTGTGATAATTGCCTTCTAGGTTGGGTACTAAAACAGCCGGTACAGTGGCAGTGGAAAGAGCGCGACGAATAATATTATTAATTTTTGCGTGACGGGATATACGCCCTACGCTTCTGCTACTGAACAGGCCATGGTGATCAAGGCAATCGACTGTTTGAACGCATTTATAATGATGAGATGCGCATAAAATTTAACATTTTCAAATTGTGCGCGTAGTTTGACGAAAAAGCTGGACGTTATTTTATGAACTATAACTAAGATTTGCTGAATGTTTTTTACTTAAACTATCTCAATAACATATTCATATATATTTTTCTCATATTATATAGCAAAATACCCTAAATACCAAAAAAGAATTCTGCATCGGCCGGGAATCGAACCCGGGCCGCCCGCGTGGCAGGCGAGCATTCTACCACTGAACCACCGATGCTTATATCGGCGTGACAAAAATACCAAGCACTACAAAATATGATCAGTAAAAGTGCAGATATTTGTGTGAGTACCTTTCACCTTGATTTAAAATCAGTTGTTTTATAATAAGAAACATCAATATTATATAGCATGTGTTATATCAGCAAACATACGACTCAATATAACAGCGTAGCAATTGTAATTATTTAAGCTGTATTTATACATATGAGCAAAGTGTTATAATCTAGAAAATGGAGAATAACGTTTTAAATATAGAAAAAATAATGAGACATAAATATACAAAGTAATTAATAACTATCAAATACCTCTTTAAATAAATAGCGGGTCTATTTTAATTTATATGTATTGTACATTATTATTTATTTATTTATGTTTTAAAAAAATAGGAACATAATAAACAAATGAACTAAACAGTGTCTCTTAAAACAGTATAGACATATCTATACTAATATTATAAAGCTGAAGAGTTTGTTTGTTTGAACGCGCTAATCTCAGGAACTACTGGTTCAAATTTTAAAATTCTTTTTGTATTGGATAGTCCGTTTATTGAGGAAGGCTATAGGCTATATAACATCACGCTACGACTAATAGGAGCGGAGCATAAATGAAAAATGTTGCAAAAATAAAAAACCGTTGAAACCCCCGCGACTCTGTTCGCGGGGGTTTCAACGGTTATACAGTATATACGGCTATACAGTAATATAGGTGGGTACCAAATTACCAAAAGATGAAACAATTTCGCTAATTCTGTTTTGGTTGTTTTTTTTTTTTTTAGAAAGATTTACGCAGTTAGCCTGAGCGCAGGCTTTGACTGCTTCACCGGACTTTCTTTTTTTGTTGTGTTAGTTATTGTCAGGAGAAGGTTTTTATAAGAGAAACTAACTGTCCCCCGCGACTCTGTTCGCGTGTTTTAGTTTTAACGGTTTTTCATTTTTGCAACATTTTTCATTTATGCTCCGCTCCTATTGGTCGTAGCGTGCTGTTATATAGCCTATAGCCTTCCTCAATAAACCGACTATCCTATACAAAAAGAATTTTTCAATTCGAACCAGTAGTTCCTGAGATTAGCGCGTTCAAACAAACAAACAAACTCTTCAGCTTTATAATATTAGTATAGATAAAAATAGTTTGAAAATATCACATCAGCTGGGCAAAGCCGGGGTTGGCTAGTTATTTATAAAAATCCCGAGTAACTGATTAGCAGATTCTTTAAATTTCTCTAAACAGAATTTTAACTTAGATCCTGCTTAGCAGTTGCTTAAAATCGTCCGTCCAACTGAACCCAAGTTTTAGGTTAACATATTAACTATTCCTTATGTGCTACACGAAGTGAGCATCCTTGTAGCAGCGAATATACTAATTACGACTTCCTAACTACGAGCATGCATCGCTTCGGGGCAAATAGTTCGTGCATACACAACACACCGACTTATGTACTCAGATGCAAGTCTGATAAGAGAACAAGAATTGTAATGTATATAGTTTGTATTATATACTTTAGTGCATTCAAATGCTGAAATCTTGTATAATCTCAAACATAGTGTGACTGGCCTGTTGGTCTAGTGGTTAGTGACCCTAACTAAACCGGAGATCGTGGGTTCGATTCCCACCCAGGACAAAACTTATGTGTGCTGAGCATGATCATTTGTTATGTATCTGGGTGTAATTTATCTATAATATGTATGTACTGAGAAATATATAAGTATATTTAACAGTTGTATGGTTGCCACAATATAGGCTCTGCCATGTTTGGGATCAGATGACCGTGGGTGAGTTGTCCCAAGATATTAATTTAAATTAAAAGATGTTAAATTAAATTAAAGGATATTCAACCAAATAAAAAGATATTAAATCAAATTAAAATATATTAATGTTATGTAATGTGCTTGCTGATTTTTTCGGGCATAGTAAATTCCATTTTAAAACTACTCATATGATATACTCCTTTTTAATACGTGTTTATAGTGGTTAAAATATTTACGGCACACCGTACACGGAAACATCTGCTAAAGCATCGTCTCTAGTTAATGCATCAAACTCAAAGTACCAGTGAAGACTAATGAAACAAAACCAAACGAGATGGGATTGCATCGTTTCATTACAGAGTTCCTATAGCCACCTTCTGGCTCCATCATCAGACCAGCTCAAAGGTATCATTATTTTGTATAGTCACCGAACGTATTCAAATTTCGTATCAATCAGATGTCTATAAGTAGTTCAAATTACGCTTGCAAGATTTGCATTCTTGTATATAAATGCAAACATAGGAAGTTTAATAAAAGCTTATAAATAAATAAAAATAGACTTTTACTACAAAATTGCGCTGCATAAAATTCTCTCGGACCCATTTTCCTGTAACATTTTACTGAACAGCGTACACTACTTTCGAAAATAAATAGTCTGTCGATGGTTTGGCAATGAAAAACAGTTTCAGTGTAGCGTTTGCGACAGCCAATCGATGTTGTTTGCATATTTAGTTTGATGGTTGATTATTTATTTTATTATACTGGCCTATAAATGTCCCACTGCTGGGCACATGCCTCTTCTCATGTAGAGAAGGCACGAGCATTGATCACTACACTTGCTCACTTGCGGGTTGGCGATTTCAGATTTGAATTTTTGTTTTTGTTTCCTCACGATATTTTCTTTCACCTTTTGCCAATGATGTAGAATAATTAAGAAAGTACATATAACTTTGAAAAAATCACATTGGTACTTGACTGTTGTGGGTTTGAACCTGTAACGTTGTGCATACAAATCAACAAAGTTTATTTTTACATTTAAACAAAATTATCTTTAAAAAGTTTTAAAAGTTCTGTCGTTAGAAACATTACACTATAAAATAACAGCAAACAAAAGATATAAAAAATAAAAAAACAAAAGATTTTGTATCTTTAAATATAAAACGTCTTTTCGTAAAGATTATTTAGAAAAGAAAATTCTAGAAGACATCCTAAATCTTGCTCTTCTAACACCTGAAATTGTATGTCAGTCATCCTGGCAGCAGTTAGAAAGTCGTGGGTTCGTAATATTGCAGCATCTTGAAAACATTTGTCACAATGTCACGTGGAAACGAAAACATGTTTTACATTGAAATTTAAACATAGGTACACATGTCGTATTTTTGTAAGTCAGAGCTTAAAGCGATCTCCAAAATATTTTCGCCAACTTCCGTGATGTAGGTATTAATAACATTATAGAGTGCATCAAAACTTAACATTGTGCATCACACAATAGCGTCACAATTGACTGTTTTTACTGATAATGTTACATAGAAATGTATTCACCAGTTTCGTTTCAGAGATACTGTGTCTGAATACATAGAAACGACTTTATAGAGATAGATAAATAGTAAATGTTAGAGAAACTAAACAAGGTATGTCTTCTTCCTATTTGCTTATCATTTACGCTTTATTGTTATATAAAATATGAGTCAGTAGTCGCAGGTTCGAGTCCTGCCTGAGGTTTAAGTTTCTCTTTTTTTTTTGTATTTAATTACAAATATTCGCTCCGCATGCGTTAATGCGTTACAAATAATTAACAATAACATTGTACACGAGATGTTTTATAAAAGTAATCCGTCTTTAAATAAAATTTGTTAAAATCTCTTGATTTCTCCAGGAACTAATCATCAGATCCTGACCTGATGGGATCATCTGTGAAGTTATACCCTTTCAGAAGTCGTTTATAAAGTTTGTAAACGTTACTCTTGGTCTAAGTATAAAAAGTATATAAATACCAACATTCAAAAGTATATCGTAAGTACACTGGCGAGCAAAGTACTTATCCGGTCCGGGTTTACAGTTCCAGCTTAAAGTAATTATACTTCATCTTGAGCTACACTGTACACTGCAGAGCAGAAATAGTGCTCGTTGCGATAAAGACTTTAACTTGATGTTGGACGCATCAATGCGAAAAAAAGTCTTTGGAGAATTTTCTCTACAATTATATAATAAGTTTAACCTCGGGCCATCTAACCTTGCTCGATGGAAGAACAGACATATTGTGCTCTAACTCTTCATTTAATTTTAATTCCATAAAGGGCACTTGCTTTCTTAATTAGTTTCATTATATCTTGTTACAGCAGCAACACACGCTGTGACAATTTCAACTGTCTACCTATTACAGTTTAGGAGATACAGCACTCTGACAGACAGACGGAGAGCGGAGGCTTAGCAATAGGGTTCCGTTGGCCCCCTTTGAGTACGGAACCCTAAAAATCATCTTACTACTAAGTTGCGCTATTATATAAGAAAATAGTTGTCTGTTCTTTAAACTGTTGCAAACATCGCGATATATGTATTTTATTAACACTGGACTTAGGTATAATTATTAGAAAAAGAGATACTCAGGTGGTATGGTTAGATTACTCAAAAAGTATTATTATCCTTACTTATACTATAAATACGTAAGTAACTCTGTCTGTCACTCTTTCACGCCATAACTACTGAACCGATTAATGAAATTTGGTACATAGATAGTCTAGAGCCTGAGAAAGGACATAAGCTACTTTTTGCCGTGCTAACCGATATCCTCGCGGGCGGAGCCGCGGGAAACAGCTAGTAATATATAAAGGTACTGGTATCAACGTCTCGCCAAAAAACATAAAATAAAATAAACATTTTTTCGTAAGTAGCTATCCATCCAAAATTAGAAAACAAAAAACGAGCGCATAATTAGTTGA
The DNA here is from genome assembly GCA_932294365.1 of Diachrysia chrysitis. NCBI lineage: Eukaryota > Metazoa > Arthropoda > Insecta > Lepidoptera > Noctuidae > Diachrysia > Diachrysia chrysitis. Next base: position 11,158,145 of record OW028652.1, on the reverse strand, counting down.
TTGAGTATTTTCATAATTAATCCCGCCATTTTTGACGTGACAACGTCTTATAAATTGGTTTGCCGGGTGACACTTCAAGAAACTGGGTAACGCTCCGCTCACGCTATGCGCTCACAATGAGAGCGAGTGAGAGGCACGCGTCCCTTCCACTCGGGCATGGTTAGCCCGCCTAAGAGCGAGAGAGACAGACATTGACATTGACAGTCGTTGTCACGTAAAACTTTCGCCCGTATACCGACTTTACAGGCAACCAATTTTTTTTTCCAACGTCTGTACCTTAACTGATTAAATTACTATTATAATCTACTAAACTTCAGTAGTCCACTAAACTTAGTAATATTTTAAGCAAGACAGACAGACGTGCAAATTGAATTAATTTAGATCTGTGCCGGGTCTGATTAGGTAGCGTATTTTATACCTACTGGTTTAGACTAAAGTTTTAGGAACATAATTATATCAGAAAGAGGGGGATAGCGCTATATATGTAGATAGCGCCGTCTCTTTTTTGAAAGAAATGTGATTGCATTATCACTTTACAAAACGATTCGATTATGTTTTTTTTGACGTGACGACGTCTTATAAATTGGTTTGCCGGGTGACACTTCAAGAAACTGCGTTACGCTCCGCTCACGTTATGCGCTCACAATGAGAGCGAGTGAGAGGCACGCGTCCCTTCCACTCGGGCATGGTTAGCCCGCCTAAGAGCGAGAGAGACAGACATAAAAAGACCACTCAAAGTCGTTGTCACGTAAAACTTTCGCCCGTATACCGACTTTACAGGCAACCAATTTTTTTTGCTTCAGTTCTATCTTTCGTTCTTGAATTTTGTCAATAAATTCAATTTAAAGAGATTTATGTGGTTGTATACTTACATAATATTAATTGCTTTTTAGATGTTTTTAGTGATATTTAGTATGTTTTTTCTATGATTTTATAAAAACACTGTCGCTTACATTGTGTAGATACCTATACCAGTATAGTCAAGTATATTATCTAGTGTTTGGGACGTAAAACGGTTTATATTGTTGCCTCAAAAGCAAACACGTACAGTCATCAGCAAAATATTTAAACATGCAGCAAAATATAAACGTAATTATTAGTTATTTCTTTATTTGTTAAATAATATATTTTGTATTATTTCCCAAGAAATATCAATACACAAATTAAATCTAAAAGAGTAGAAGGAAATATTTTTAATATTCAATATTAATTTGCATTTCACAATGATGCTCTTAAATGGTAACTTAAAGTAATGAGATCATTGTAGACCCTATTAGCGTTTACATGACTTTTGTTCACGACTGTACTGTCTTCTCCCCAGACGACTATCACAAATTACGAACATGGAGAAACCGATTTCCTAGCTATCTCACTCAAGTAGGGCTAAAGTATGTTAAATAACTACATAATATACAATCCTGTCTGATTAAGAAAAATCGATGTTAAATAATCCAAGCTCGATAGTGTTACAGGAGATTTGTTTTCATCATGATTTAAACTATGTTAGTACCTACTTGACGGTAAATGAATGGTGTCAAAAATTACAAATAAAGTACATACATTTATTTAAAAATTATATTTCTTTCTTACCTTACTTGTATAAAATTTAGGCCCTGAAAAATCTATTTAACCCAGAACAATTTTAAGCCAATACATTATAAGACATAGAAGGTCTTGAGCTAAAAAAGGCCCCAAGTTGTGGAATGACATACTGACAAATACTAAGGAGAAAATATTAAGTAATTTATAATGGTGTCTACAGAATATTTCAGTACGTTATTCCTATGTATTAATACGTCAATTATCTCCACACATACCTTTCGTTATCAGAACCAAAGTTACGTCGTGTGGTAACCGTAGTTAAGTAAAATAAAGCACGTACAGAACAAGTTAGTTCGTTGCGGCGGAGTTTGCTAAACTCTGGTTAGCGGGATGGGGGCGTTAATTCACTAACGATATAACTGGTATGACGGAATTAGCAGGAATTTTAACGTGTAGTAATAACTGATGGTATGTGTAATTTTTTATGAGTCAACCTTTGTGGATGGATTAATCAAGTTTTCTCTAAAAGACTTGAAAATATTACGATTATAGAAATACATTAATGGTCCTGAAAATGCATTTTTTTTCTGCCATGCATGTTGCGGATGGCTTTCAGTCTTACCGAATACCGTCTTTTACTTGAAGTGACTGCTTATCTAACCTCCACAGCCCATTTTACTAGGTAACATAGTCAATATCCCATAGTAAGATTAGTTGTCGGAATTGTAATAACTTAACGACTTTCCGAGGCACGGAGGGTTCTCGGTATTATTACAAATGGTCACCCATTTACGAACGCACCGCTACGACCGCGGAATGATTGCTCTTGAAGATTTTTTTTTTAACCCATTGTATGGTATCCAATCAACATTGACTTTCTAATCCAATTATTCAAAATGTGTATCTACTAGCGACCCGCCCGGCTCCACACGGGTAGAGAAAGCATTAATGAACTATACGTATGTACCTACACATAAACCTTCCTCTTGAATAACTCTATCCATTGGTGAAATCCATATGAAAATCAGTTGCGTATTTTTTGAGTTTATCACGTTCAGACAGATAAACATCCGCGGTGGAGCACTCGGTTTTATGATACGTATAGTTAGAAGATATGCAACGTGTGAGAAACCAAGTATCCTCTTACACAACATCTACTAACATTAACTAGTACACGTAACTTCAGGACTCCTGAAATTCGAGCACTTTGCCTCCTGAAACGAGGTAACCACTGGTGAATAAGAAAATACTGTAATGGAGAACGAATGTTACCCTCACATTGCATACGAGTATTGAGTTAATACGTTGTGCAGTCCTCAAGAAGAAATGTCAAAGCTAAAGCTATTACAGTTCCCGACGATAAATATAGCACATCGACGTTGGCATTTTTACAAGTAGTAAAAAGGCCAACTTATCACTCCAAGTTTTTGTTTGGTGTGTGATGTATGTAGGGCTCATCGATATAGATTGTAATGTACATCTAAGTTTACGCAACGGTGGCCTATACCAATAACTTGCAAAAGACAATGTGCAATATTTATTGCCGGGTTCTGTAATGGTTTAGCTTTGACAAATTAAATACCGAAGGTGTTGCTTTACAAATAAATTTTGACATTGAACTTGAACATTGATCTTTACGACGGTAAAATAAGCACAGAAACAATCGAGCAAATAAACCTTCCAATTAACTATTTAAATATTTGTAAAGGATTAAGGTATTTATACATTTCTGCAGGAGTCTTAAATGTCTGCACTCACCATAAAGATTATTGTATTATACAGTACAGAAATCTAGAAACAAAGAGATCTAATATTCAGATATACCGAATTTATGACCGTTTCCCACCAGAATTGTAGTGCACAAAGTGGACTAGTACGAATTGTAGTGTAAGGTTTTGTGTTTCCATTGCAGTTCTAATACCTACCTAAATGCAAGTAACACGAAGGTTAGTAAACGGTATATAATTTCCCCAGTTACATAACCTTTCTTCCTCATTTATATTTTTAAAACAAATGAAGGAATGTAAGCTAGTGATAAAAATGTCAGCATCTCAAATACCTGATTACGAACTTTGCATGCCTATTTCCAGGCAGAATGTATACGGCTCACTCTTATATATTCCACCTGTATTTTAATGTAACCTACATTCATTGCAAATAAATTATTTGATTTGATTTGATTTGTAAGCTTAGAGTTAACATAAGCAAGCATAGAGTGCGTGCGTCTCTAGTAGCCCATTGTGCCGCGCGTTAGCAAATTTTTTGCTGTAAGTACTACGCTCGTTTACTGATTTAAGTGATTTTCCGTGTGACGACAGGCATTTATGTGAAAAATTTGATGGTTCCAATATTATTAGGGTAGATTTTGAGATAATATTAATACAGCACGAATAGAGCACGCCGTTTTGATACTTATTTTATGATGACGCTTGTTTATACTGATGCTCACAGTTCTTACTCTGTTAGGCGCACTCTATACTTCACGTATTTATACTCTAAGGCTGTAATTATTTTTTTTATAACAACATTTAATTTTAAAGTTATACAGAAATGGCCCGATACCTTAACAATAACATGTTTTACTTCATATCGCAATAAAAATCCTAAGCTGGTAAATAATTCCCGTTCAAATAAAAACAAATACCTTTTAAAACTTTCAAAGTATTGGTCAAAATAAATCACATAGCACTTATCAACCTGCAAAACAAAAGTGTTTACGTGAGACATTTTCAATTCGCTTCTTACACCCTACCAGGTAAGTTTGCAAAGAAAACATTTCGCTGGGATCCAATTTTCAGCGAAATCTCTTACATTTGTATTGTAACAACTTTATTTGTCTATTGTACAGAATCCATGCAATGTTTTCAACTATAAATTGAAGTCGCTGTGAATACAAACGTTGCTTGAAAATAGGTTTTTTAAAAACACTTTTCATATCGTTGTTTCTCTTTTACTGAAGTCAAAATCACGAAGCTTACTCCAAGTCTTGCTTTGAATAATAGAGTCCTATAAACAAGAAACCCTTTTCCAACCACACTAATTTAATAAGAAAAGTTTAAATATGTGGTCTGGCAGCATGTCATAAATAATTATATACCTACTAAAAGGAAAAATTACAAAGATGACATGGAATAAATATTTTTGACCTTTCTTACCAACTTTTAGGAGTCCTTAATAATAAAAAGTTCCTTTTGTTTTATACTGCGATTCATCGTCATCATATCAGCAGAAAGACGTCCACTGCTGGACATAGGTCTTCCAAAAAGATCGTTACAACTCACGGTCCTACGGTTTCCGGCGACCTTCACCAGGTCGTCGGTCCATCTTGTGGGAGGCGTACCCGCGCTGCTATCTCGCAATTGCTTTAGTTTAATTCATGATTGGCAATAGCCAATAGATTGTTGTATTATGTACATGTAGTACATGTAGTACATGTTTTATTATTATCTAATTTAAAGACTACTTACTTACTTACTTCTCAAATAACAACATTATTAATTTTACAGTGCATGACACACTCAGACCTTCGAGAACTTCACAAAGAAAACTACTTTCCAAGCTTTGTTAAATCCATTCAAGTGTTCCAGTACCGTTACAGTTAGCTTATCCTGTTATATGTTGTTATATGTCCTGGAATACAAACTGTGTGCAAACATTCGTTCTTGTGATCCCGTATATTCGATCATATCGCGCGTGTTGCCATTACTTTTAATCCCCTTTTCCGGAAACTCCGTGACGTTAAGTGGAGAAATGTGAATGCCAACATAAAACCAAATGGATTTCAGGTACACCTCATAATTTCAATACAATAAAAGAACTCGTACGCTTCTGCACTTAAGAGAAATTCTATTCTGTAAAAGTTAATTCAATGTGAGAAATACGTTTGCTCTATTTTTTATACAATTAGCTTAGATAGACAATCCCTCCAGCTGATCCTGATCCTGAATCTGGTGCGACTGGAAACCGATCCTAACATAACTTGGGAAAAAGCTAGTATCAAGAATATTAAGCTCAAGAAAAAACTAGTAAGTGTGATTGTATCAGTATACATTATCTTTCCTTAGAAAACAAAAGACGAATACAGAAAAACAGAAAAATAAAAATTTGAGAAAGACAATTATCTTTTTTTTTGTGCAAAATTATAAATGTTACCTTCCTACCATGCTTAAAAAGCTCAGGAAGCGGAAGACCCTCGCAATTATTATAAATAAGTGTCATGGTTTCACGCGATTTGACGGTGCGTGGTGATTAATAATGTTAATCCTAAGGCCCTGGTCATACCGCCAGCGAAGACACATTTTTAGGACATCTAATGAGCCATGAAAATAAACGTATGTCTCTGAACAATTTGACTGGCCTGTCGGTCTAGTGGTTAGTGACCCTGACTGCTAAACCGGAGGTCGTGGCTGCGATTCCCACCCAGGAGAAATCTTGTGTAATGTGCATGATCATTTGTTCTGTAACTGGGGGTAATTTATCTATGATATTTATGTATTTAGAAATATATAACAATGTTTATCAGTTGTCTGGTTGCCATAACATAAGCGCTGCTTAGTTTGGAATCAGATGGCCATGTGTGGGTTGTCCCAAGTTGCTATAAAAAGAAAGATATTATATTATACTAAATGGCAAGTATCAGTATTAGGCAGAGGGCAATAGCAGACTGCTGGTAACTTAATCGAACTGGATGCGAAAAGAGGAGAACCAAGGTCATGACACAAATGTAGAGAATTATATCCTGAAGTAAAAAAAAGAATGTTTTCAAAGTTTTCTGATATTAGTGCAAGTTAAGTTAGGTAAATGGTTCTGGAATTAAATTCAAGAAAATTACTAGGTCAAAAAATCGTTCATCTTTCATTTTTTCATCTTAGTTACTGTTAGGCCAACACATCCTTATGTAGCCTCTGGTACCAATAATCTAAATAAATTCTCAATTTATCAGCTAAAATCGGGGATTAAGCGAAAAATGTGACGCATATGAATGAGGAAACGGAATTTTAATCTGGCTTTGTTAAACGGCGTGCATTACCATATTATACACACCAACAGTGATGTATGTATGTAAATGTATGATCCTACGTCCATTATGCATGCTATTTGCATTTTTGGATTTTCAGTTTATTTTTCTATTTCACATGTTTGTTTTGCATGGTAACAGCTGCTTGTGATAGTATACAAACAAATGCAAAGCAATGCAAATATGTCATACAATTTGTCATGTGTTATAGGAGCGTTTAGAGTCGGCATAAATCACTCATCCCATAATAAAGCTATAAACAATTTGTTACTAATAAACCAGTACGTTTGTTACTACTAAAACCATTAAATGTTTTAATGGTTTAACATCAACAAATTGGCTGCCCTTCTGCCTCAAAACCTCGTTCATCCCTCGCTCATTCTTCGCTTAGCTCACGCCACAACATCAACAGTATTTGCCTAACATTCAAGGTAGCACGGGATCGTATCCATTTATTTTCTCTAAATACGGTCATCAATTTAGTTCCCTCTTTAAAATCGTGACGATTATTTTTGGGAGCAATAAACGGTTCGTTTGGCGGCCTAATGGTCTACCACCAGCACATCGATGGGTTTACGGTATTTCAAGATAATAAATCTGAAATTTTTTGTTGAAATAATGATCGTTCGGGTTAAATTGTTGTTCGCATTGAAATACGTACCTATATAAAATGGTTTTCGGAAATAGAGGTAATAATTTTCAAATCTTTTTTAGGGTTTCCGTACCCGAAGGGTGCCATTGCCTCCGCTGTCCGTCCGTCCGTCTATAAATAAGTTGTATCTCATGAACCGCAATAGTTAGAAAGTTGAAATTTTTACAGAGTGTGTATTCCTGTTGCTGCTATAACAACCAATAATAAACTTAAATAACAAATTAAAGGGGCTCCTCAAAGTGGTATGGAATCCTTTATGCGCGAGTCGGACTCGCACTTGGCCAGTTTTATAAAGACTTATTATCAAGATGTTATATTTAAACAGTTTTTAAAAACGGTTTACATTTACATAGTCAGTACAATTATTTTACGTCAGAGTTTTGAGTTACGTTAGGTATATAAAATACCGTATAAAGTAAATAAATCTATATACTTACTAATATATAAAGCTGAAGAGTTGGTTTGTTTGAACGCGCTTATCTCAGGAACTACTGGTCCGATTTGAAAAATTATTTCAGTGTTGGATAGCCCAAGGCTATAAGCTATACAACATCACGCTGCGACCAAAAGGAGCAGAGCATAAATGAAAAACCGTTGAAACTAAAACTCGCGGACAAAGTCGCGGGGGATAGCTAGTATCGACATAACCGACCCAATTTAAATGTCACAGGGAAAAGGAAAAGTCCTGGAGTTATGAGATCGGGACAGAATTTAATTTGGGGTTCCCACAAGCAATGAGAGATGTCTGGTGGACTCCGATATACAGCATACATTATTCAATAAGTCTATTTCACATTTGGCGGCTAGGAAACCAACGAGCGTAGAAATTTGAGACGGATTTAGTGGAATTCTGCATTTTCCTTTAACAAAATATGCCAAAAATCATAATAATATCCTAAAATACTAACTCAGAATAAAGAAAAAATAAAGATAAATAACTCATAAAAATTTAGTAGGTTCCAACCAAACTTTAAGGCGTACTTAAAAGTTTATCTCTCGTTCACATTCCGTTTTAGTAACAGACATCATGAGACTTATGTCACATCTAGTTTTAGCTCGCATCATCGCTCATGGCTGTCGGTTATCGCTGACATACCAAGTTTCATCAAAATTAGTTTAGGGGTGTATGCATAAAAGCGCAGCAGACAAAAAAATTGAGTTAGTTTTGCATTTATGATATTAGTACCTCTAGTACCTAAGTACAGTATGGACATTATAGAAGTAGGTATGGATGGAGTATGAATTTAAAATTGAGTGACGATTGAGTATTTATCACATATTTTACGACTTGAGATTAGAGCTGGCAATTTTAACCTAAAAATTTCAAAGAAACTGGTCCCGCTGCCTTTAAGGCTCCAAAGTCAAAGGTAGCTAAGAGGTCTGGTCCTGACTCTTAGCCGGACCAATTGCACGGTGAATAAGCATTCCAATTTACTTCAGCCGAACTAACCTCAACTACTCTTCGATTTCTATTAGCTCTTAAAATACGTACGTACTAGTTCATAGTATTTTGATTAAATATAGGGAAAAAAAACAAAATATCCTTTCTTCAACACATTATTCTACAATATCCATTAACATTATAAATTTTAACACAATGACTTCACAAAAAAATGTTCCAAAACGCCTAAACAAAATTAAAAACAACATTTATTTTTATAATAATACTCAATGAATATAATGACAAACGAAAACAAAAACCAATTGTGTACTCTAATCTTGTTAAAGTAGATAGATATCCATCAAAATAAAAAGGAAGTATTAAAATTCATCCCTTTAGTCGAAGAGAATTGTCAGAAACAATTGGAGCGAAGGCGACGCTTTTAAAAGAAAACATTTACTTAAAAAATATGAAACATTTAAAAGGTAAGGGTGTGAGACAAAAGGAAAAATACACAAAGGCTCAAACGAAAGACGACCCATTTTCAAAACGTATTTCAAAGAAGCTCCCTCTGTATCTAAATCCGCACGTTTAGTGTACGTTCACATGTGATGGACAAAAACCGGATTTGTTGTATAAAAAAGTACATAAATTAATTGGAACGCAAAAAAATGAGATTGGACAGCAAGATTTTACAAGAAAATAAAATAGGTTAGATTATATTTATTGGCGGATGAAATAATTTAATTACTTTATAATTTTGACGACCTCCGTGGTCGAGAGGCGTACACACCGTTTTTCGCCAGGTGTCGCCAGCACTGAGGTCCCGGGTTTGATCCCCGGCCGGGTCAATGTAGAAAACCCACTTTTCTACATTGTCTCGGGTCTGGGTATTTGTTTTACCTTCGTTGTCTCTGAATTCCATAACACAAGTGTTTTAGCTACTTACTTTGGGTTCAGAGCAATGTATGTGATGTAGTCCACATTTATTTTATTTATTTAAAATTATGATGATGATGATCATACCCCGAATTTATAGCTAACCAATCGAATCATAGTCTATTATAACTACAGATCTACTCAATGTTTTATGTTTTTTGACACAGAATTCAATAACTCAGCTTTCATTGTCCCATATTCTTATCCCTGATTTCTGATTGTTCAATTTGATGAGTTATCAAATCAAACCTTTTTCCTCGTCTTTTTCTATTTTAGATTTATTATTAGAATCTTATTCGAATTTTATTATTAGAAAAAAAACTCCAAATATACTTGTGAAGTGAATTCCTTGCTCGTGGGTGTCGTCGGCTAGACACCGCTTTAGTGCCGACTCAAGGCGCCAAGATAAGTATGCCGACGTGCTTACATTACATTAAGAACGTTTAGGTTCGAGCGAGCCTTCTACAACTTACTGGTTTCAGTAGTGACGTCACTGCTTTATTTGTTGGTATCTATCTAATATCTAATGGGCTTAAGACGGTCACACAGCACAACATGCTCGGTTAGAATTTTTTAAACACTTACAGTACTTATTACAATAAATCGTTAAGTCATCACAATTCTGACCACCATCCCTACTATGGGATAAATATAACCCAGTAGAATGGGTTGCGGAGGTCAGATAAATAGTCGATCCATGTAAAATACGGTATCCAGCCAAATCCGGTAAGACTGGAAGCCGACCCCAACATACCTTGGTAAAATGCTAGGCAGAAAAAGAAGACTTAAAAATGACAAAAGTGAGTAATAAACAAGCAAAGACTATCGACGTCAATGCTGAACTTTGACATTGCAGCATCGTTGCAGCTAACCACACGTTGTCCAAGAATGGTAAAATAATTTGGTTTACACGCGTTTTAGTTAAATAATTCACACTGGTTATATCGTACATTATTTTATGGTTACATAATATGGATTTAGTAAGTCTTCGGAACAAGCTGTAAAGCAAGGAATATCACTACAGAAAACCGAAGCGAGTTCACAGCTAACAAAATGAGAAACTTGGAAAAATCGCGGATGTACTTAAAAACTTCCAGTCGGATAGGGTTGGCACCTAAGGAATAAATAAGTAAAGAATATAGAGTGCGCATGTCGAGTATGAACTGTTGCTACTAGTATGAACATGTAAAATCGTAAAATTAGTATCAAAACAGAGTGCTCCGTTTTATTAAAAATCTCAAAACCTGATATTACCCTAATAATATCGGAACTATCGATATTTTCACACATAAATCACATAAAGTCCGGTGAAGCAGTCAAAGCCTGCGCTCAAGCTAACTGCGTAAATCACATCCAAAAAAAAACATAAATCAGTAATCGAGAGTAGTACATTTAGCTAAAAATTTGCTTACGCTTGGCATAAGGGGCTACTAGCGATGTACACGCTCTATGCTGGTCTATGATTACTCTAAGGTTGGCACGCTCTAACGAGTTTTTTAACTCATCTACTATACATTTGTCTTAGTTTGGCCAATTTGTTTTAGATGAAAATTTCCAAATTGAATTACGATGTTTAATGGAAAAAGAAACAAATGAAACACGTTTGTCATGGTCATCGATTAGTAAAGTTCATTCTATAGAAAGTTTTAATGATTCTTACTCTGATTTTTCATTCACCTTTATTCTTTTAGACATTTTTAGATGGCTTTTCGTTTCATTTAATTTTAATCGGAGCGACAGTAAACAGACAGAGTTACTTTCACATTTATAGTATTAGTATTAGTGAGGATTAGTCCATACATTCATATAATTGCGTAAAACGATTGTTTGTTGAAAAATGTGAAAACGATTTCTGAAACAGTGACTCTACTGTCCGATATAAATCATTGATCCCAAGAAATACTGACAATTATAATACAAGGATTTTAGGGAAACATAATTAACCAAAAGCAAAGAACCTCTGAAATACTAAACGTAGATAAAAAATGTTAAATTCTTTTAGAACTGTCTCAAAACTCAGTGCTCTCCATTTTACGAGCTGACTCATGTATGCTCGGATTTCTAGCGCTATAACAATCAAGTTTCATTTTACTTAAACTAAAACATTTTGAATAAAGTTGATGCTTTTAGATTTCAGGGATTTTAGGATGTGGTTTTGTAAGTACTATGTCAATGTTTTTGAGAAATAGTAGTGCTTTAAGCATAGTAAAAGGGACTTTTCTTTTTAATGTCCGTCATTTAGATGATAAAAAAATATTAGACAAGTATTTTTTCTTTTGTCCCGTAAACAAAAAAATACGAAGATACAGTGAATGGAAACTTCGCGTGACGTCACTGTTGCACTAAAATTTTAACCAAAAAATTACGTCACAAGCCCCCAGTCTTGAACTTTAAAGTGCTTTATCTTTTGTTTTCCTAGGGGAAAAAATACGGATTAGGTATATATTTTTTCATTGACTCAAAGACAGACATTAAAAAAATGTTGTCAACATCCCTATTAAATGACTTGATCAAGGTAGATGGGACGGACTGGATGCGAAAAGCGGAGGACCTTTATTTATTTATTTATTTATGTCCGTCAATGTCCATCAGTGGACCAAAGTGGGCTGAGTTGATTAATTTATAATCAATAACATGATATTTTTATTATCACGCGTAACTTTATTTAATCAAGTATGCAGGTTGAAGTCACAGAGCTGAATCACAAGTAACATTGTTTAGATTTGAGTAACAATATAGGATATACTTTGTATTTGTTCACTAACATTTATATTTTAGCTAAGAAATAATTACGTATAATTGAGGTGATTTTGGCATATATTGCACCTTGACTTTTTCAAAGCAGAATCGTCGTGTGTGGTATAGATTAAATCCAAAATGGCGGTTTGGTACAGTTGCTCAAATCGCTTGCGCACTCAGTGGCGCTACTGAGTACTACACTGATATTATTATTATTTCATACCGCCGGCTGCTTTGCGTTGTTGGCGCATATTTTTATCTAATAATGTACCTTCATTATACATAAATCTTATTTTTAAAATAATAACCTATGGAGTTTCTTGCCGGTTTTTCTCCATAGGAAGAACATTTTCGAACCGCGCACCTAGAGTCCTTACTTTTGTAACTTTAACTTTTCTTGAGCGCCTTTTAGAGGTTTATAAGAAATAAAAACTTTTGATTTGATTTAATATTAGTAGATACCCATATACAAGCAAAATTTTAATACTAGAAAATTTCATAAAACGTCTTGGAAGTATCCTAGGGCTTTGGGTGGTATATATGAAGCTGAGAGACTATTTATATTCCATTTCTGTTATAACAGACCGTCATGAAGTGTCTATGTCTAGTGATTTTAGTAACACTTCTAATGTTTTATTTAAAGTCACTTTATTATGCACTAGCTTTTTTCGCTTTTTTTAGTTTCAACGGTTTTTCATTTTTGCAACATTTTTCATTTATGCTCCGCTCCTATTGGTCGTAGCGTGATGTTATATAGCCTATAACCTTCCTCAATAAACGGACTATTCAATTCGAACCAGTAGTTCCTAAGATCAGCGCGTTCAAACAAACAAACTCTTCAGCTTTATAATATTAGTATAGATTGTATTTGAATTCTTCGGCTGTTATCTTTACTGTAATACTCTTATCGCATGATTTGATTTAAACATTCGTAATTATTTTTCTACATTTATTGAGCGGTCTTGTATTTTAATTTGAAGCTTATGCTGTTAAATATAAAATTGAAATCACGTTAACAAAGCAAAATAATTATTACATATTTATCTACGGATACTTTTGTTCTAAAAATCAATTTTCGCGTCATCAAAATGACCCATTGGTATGTTTTAATTATTTTAGCAATCGGTCATTTTTAAATCGCTAATTTTTATTTTACTTGGATGTGTATACTAGACGTGCGCAAGATGCATGTCACCCGTTTTTCTATTAATACATAAATGCTTTACATGCTTATAGGTAGGTGTACTAGTTATTGTATATTAGTGAATATCCCATAACTGTATACTTTCTGTAGTTATCGGCGTTATTAGGAACGAGGTCACGAGGTTCAAGGTGAAAGGAGCTTGCGCATCTTCTTTAATGTAATCTGTGTTGAGTCTGTACGCTCATATTGAATTGAATGCAACAAGCATCGGTGGTTCAGTGGTAGAATGCTCGCCTGCCACGCGGGCGGCCCGGGTTCGATTCCCGGCCGATGCAGTTATCTTTTTTGTTAAATACATTTTTTAACACAAATTATTTACATATTCTTTCTAATTTATCTCTGCAAAATGACAGCTAGAGTTTACCTTTAATAAGTGAATGTAAAAAGTTAAAAGAATACAAAATTATTACTTTTTAAATATTGGAATACGTCAATTAGGTATGTTTGTCATAGTTTGTCTTTTTTGCTATCTATACATTTTACTTGCATGATTAAATTAATAGTGTCTCAATTTATACAAACACAAAAACTTAAGCTATATTAAAATTAAAACTTATAACGTATATAAAATAAGTAACTAAATAACTAACAAGCATCAAAGTATTCATCGTCAAACGTGCCTAGAAGGCTGGCAACTTTGCCACGTAGAATTGCTATGCATATTCTTTGGGCAAAGTAAATGCCAGCCTTCTGGTCACGGGTAGAGTCGACCAGACGTTTTGCTATTTCCTTAAAAAGGACTCGTGCACCTGGTCCCCATGTCCCGAGCGTTTCAACCCCAAACGGCTCAAAAATATAATTACCAATAAGGTTACTATATTTTCGCCGTTTTAGGGTTTCCGCAGCTCCAGCAGCAGCGCCGGGAGAGCCCGCCGAACAGAGAACGTGGGATGGCGCAAAATAGTGTCTTAGCTAGTTAAGAAATAAGTGAACAAATACGTGCTCAAAGCGGTACATGTGAAAGGAAAATATTATTTTGCGGACTCTACATTGTATGTACCTACCTATATTTTATTACCATAGTATCAAGCATCGGTGGTTCAGTGGTAGAATGCTCGCCTGCCACGCGGGCGGCCCGGGTTCGATTCCCGGCCGATGCATTTATCTTTTTACTTCTATGACTCTCCACAGATCATCACTTCTATTATTATTTGTATGTTCTGATATAGAAATACAAATTTAGATAAGTCCTAATTTTTTTGCAAGAGATGCACTACTCTACAGATAAATAATTAGGTACATAAAAAAGTGATTAAGTCGTAGATATTTATATAAAATATTCTAAAATAGTGGTCTATAAAATAATACCCTAAAATTTATAGGGTACTTCTAGAATGCTTCATAAATTTTACGATGAAGTCACATCACTATAAAACAGTGATGTCATGAACAAGTTTTGTCGATAAAACGGTAATAAGGATTACACAGGCATGCCTTTTATACCGGATTTATTACTTCTCTTAAAGTTTCCAAATTAGGGGAAAAAGCTTAAAGCTTCCATTACATGTAGAATTTCGAACCCTGTCGTGGTCACAAATTAGAGTAACTTTTCCAAATCACTGTTGCATAAAACGACATCAAGGACCCTAAAAGATTTTTTTTATTATTTTTTGAGAAATGAATCCCATACCAAAGAATTTAATCCTTGTATCATGGGGTTGTAGAAACATACAAATCACTTGCGCAAAGAACATTCAGACTTAGAACAAGCATTTGTGGATCACTCAAGTGGATTGAACCCGCAGCGCGTCGCGCACATTGGTAATTGGCGTGGTGACTTATACCACTCGGCCATGCGTGCAGACACTGCAGCATGTAAATAATTATGGAACATGGGAACACGCGAATTTGACAAACACACTGGATTAATATAGCAGTTTTCGTTAATAGCGCTCGTAATTTATAATATAACTATCTGTTTTTTTTTCTCTATCAAAGATAGTAAATAAATATTTATTTTGAGCTTACATCAAAATTTCTGTCTTTAGAAAACTGTATACAATAATAATTACTGATCATAACGTTTCATACTTATCCAGGTTGGTCCGTGACTTGTGACTCTACCTACCTAAGCTTAAACCCTGCTCAAGGATTAGGTTCTCAAATTTAAGAATCATATCTGATTCTTAGATTGAAACTCTGATTTGTTTTATTTGTGCATATAAGTAGTAGATTAGTAAATTATATTCTTCCGGACACTTTTTATAATGAACCACCTCACATTTATATATATATTTTGATTGTGTGTTTAGACACAATATATTAAAGCTTTTAAAGGTACTAAGTAGATATTACATATGTCTACAATCAATCGTGTTCAAACAAACAAACAAATTCTTAAGCTTTATATATTAGTAAGTATATAGATAAAGAATTGCATACATAATTCACTTACTTCGAAACAATGTTTGTCTAAAAATGTCTTTATACTAAGATACAAATTAATTGTTCTTCGTTCATTCACAAAAATAGGACAAAACCATTATATAAAATTATACGCAGAGGTAGTATTTATAAGATCGACGCCGCTTAACAACTATTCAGCCTAATTTTATTTTATTTTTTTTCTTTAGATAATTTGAATTTAGAATTTATTAAGCAATTGCTAAACACAGTCGATTTTTTTATAGATAAGGCCCTAATTCTATGGAAGCATATATTAGTTACATGTAATATAACAAGAACTGTATATATTATAATATGTAGGTAACTTAGTATATAACAGAAGCTACAATATTGAAGTCGCCGCACGTGCCTTCCTGACATTTATTTATTAAAGAGATCAATATGTTGTCTATGTTTGTTCGTGCCAACAGCGTTGGAATTTACTTACTACGACTTGTATGGTATTGTTGTATGTGTAGATGTTTTTCTAGTATAGAAAAGTAAAAAAAATAACACTGGAAAGTGAAAATTTCTAAGCATTTTTAGTTATTTCGAAAAAAAAAATTATATGTTATAATTTTTTATTTCTGCTTTTTGAGCAGTCATATAATAAGGAGATTTGATAATTTCCATAAATGGTTTTCTTAACTAGATATAAGAATAAATATAACTTTTATATCACTTAAGTCAAAATTCTATCCAGCCTTGGTCTATGTATTATATATAAACATTGGCCGTAATAAAATAAGAACAAAAATAAAAAAAAGAGGCTGCATCGGCCGGGAATCGAACCCGGGCCGCCCGCGTGGCAGGCGAGCATTCTACCACTGAACCACCGATGCTTATATATGCAGTGACCAAATGCAAGATCAAAATACAATATACATACTTTAAACTATATAGCGAGGTCAAATCAAGGTGAAAGGTGGTTACATCTTCACTTTTACTTCCGTTAGATATTATTTCTAACTAGTATATTGAGGATTTAGGTATAAGCATCGGTGGTTCAGTGGTAGAATGCTCGCCTGCCACGCGGGCGGCCCGGGTTCGATTCCCGGCCGATGCAGATATCTTTTACTCTTCTGTTTATCTACCAAGTAGCTTTGACTATTTTTTTCATTTAGGCACAATTTTCATTTATTATTAAATTCTTTGATTTTTTCTTTGTAGAGAAGCGTTCCCGATTAATAAATTACAAAAAGTTTAACAGTTGTTTTTTAGCTTGGATTTATTTAAATAAAACAAAAAAAGCCTTTTATTTTTGCAACTAATTTACAATTTGTATTATAAGACATAATTTTATTTAGGTATGTTTATTATTATTATTTCCTTTATTTAATTACATACATATAAAATAAATTTTTAAATATATATCAAAACACAATCAAAGAATATACATTTAAAAATATAAAATTCAGTCTCTTATTATTATCGAAGTTAACTATTGTATTGTCACCAGAACTTTAGGTCAATCGGATATTAATAAATTGTCAAAAAATGGATTGTTTTTTTTATGTATTCATGTAAAGTATATCTTGAATATTTACAAACTTAACTATATATACACTTAAAACAAAACAAAACTTAACTAATAAAATGTCAAAAAAATAGCGTCAAAATATTTATCCAGATCGCTGTTGACTGAAAGTGTACCCAAAAGGCTGGCGGCATTGCCACGTTGTATGTAAAAATCAACAACGACAACTTACAAACGTATTACGTACGAACGTCCAAGTTAAACAAAACCTCGTAAAAAATAATTGAGATTCATACAAGAACCCCTTTTTCGATGGTGAAGGTCTCCTCCAGTCCTCCAGGCTCCTCCAACGGTCTCTAGTTTTGGCTTATGAAATCTATTTGCTGTCTATAGTTGTAGTGATGTCGTCCTCCCATCGTGCTATAGGTCTGACTCTTTTCTTAATGCCCGTAGGACCAGACTATGATGTTAATGGAATTGTCCAACAATCGTCACATAGTCGGTCGACATGTTCAGCCCACCTTCATTTTTAACCCCGACGCAAAAACGATGTGTGTTTAACTTTAGTGATAAACCAGCTTAGAGTAATCATAGACGAATATAGAGTGCGTGCATTACTATTAGCCCCTTGGAACGAGCGTAACCAAATTTTTTGTTAAATGTACTACGCTCATTTACTGATTTAAGTGATTTTCATTGCGACTACAGACGTTAATACGTTAACTATCTCAAAACCTATTAAAACGGTAATATTAGGTTTTGAAATAGTTTTAATAAAACGATGCGACTTGAACTAAAATTGTAATATTTACAACTTTACTATATATGCACTTAACACAAAACTAAACTCTTAACTAATAAAATATCTAAGTGATCTAGTTAAAAATCAGAGGGCGAATTTTACGGGTGATTACGAACGTGATCAGTTAAAACTAATCTCGATTCTCGCGTTTAATTCAATGCACCAATTTGCATTTCAAACTGAACGCAGTATAGGCATAGTCATTACAATTCTGACAACCAGTCTATGGGATACTGTGTTACCCAGTAAAATGGGTGGTGGAGGTCAGATATGCAGTCGCTCCATGTAAAATACGGTATTCAGCTGAATCAGGTAAGACTGGAAGCCGACCCTAACATAGCTTGGGACAAGGCTAGGTGGAAGATGTAATGAGCGCAAAATAATCTAACGTGTGGTTTTTTACCAAATAAAAAAAATAAGCGATTCCTCTATTTAATATAAAGTAATTTTTGTATTGTACAAGCGGAACCAGGATCATAGCTAGTAAATCTATAGTTAACAAATTACGTGACCAAAGCGGTAAATGTTACGACGGCGTTTTTGCTGACCGTACCTATATTTTATATTGTTATGTATTATAACTGGTAGGTATCAAGCATCGGTGGTTCAGTGGTAGAATGCTCGCCTGCCACGCGGGCGGCCCGGGTTCGATTCCCGGCCGATGCAAGAATTTTTTGTCAGTCAATATTCAGATACAGAAATTCTTGTAAAACATAATTGAATTTTATTTTTTGTAATCTTTTATGTATAAGGATATAACAAAAACAAGGAAATTCCTGACAGCCAAGTAAAAAAACATGTAAATGAGTGCGACCGACGATAAAATTAAAATTTTAATTAATTTCATTCCTCCACAATTTCTTATTTAGACAGAAATATGGTAATTAGAGGCACTTACAGCGCTCCATTAAATAAATTAATATTTAAGCGTACCTTAGATTTTTTCATGTTATTAAGTTTATTAGATTTATAAAGAAATACTTGTAAAGCTTACATTAAATTTTACATGAGGTAACTCTCTGTAAGTATATAGATTTTTGTTTATTTTTCCAGTTGTTGATAAATTGTCTCTACATTTTTGAATAAATGCGTCCGTAAATTTTCCGACTATATTTTACGACAATGAACTAGAATATGTCGGTTCTTAATAATAAAATATATATCTATCTAGGAGAACGAGTATCATTATAGTAATGAATTGGATGTTGAAAGAAGCGCATGGAAGAAGCCCTGAAAGGTTAGTTTATTCCTGGCCCATGCAACTAATTTTTGAGTAAATATTTCGATACTACTATCTTTTGTATATATATATTTTTGGTAATCTTTCCAAAACAGAAGAATGTCATAGAAACCTGCCTACTTCCTTCCATTTAGTTACACGTGTCAGACCTAGAAATATACCAAACTAGTAATAGTATACATAAAAGATTACAAAAAATAAAATTCAATTATAATTTACAAGAATTCCTGTATCTGAATATTGACTGACAAAAAAATTCTTGCATCGGCCGGGAATCGAACCCCGGCCGCCCGCGTGGCAGGCGAGCATTCTACCACTGAACCACCGATGCTTGATACTTAGTTATACTAAAACATAACTATGTAAAATATAGGTACGGTCAGCAAAAACGCCGTCGTAACATCTTCCTTTCACATTTACCGCTTTGGTCACGTAATTTGTTAACTTTAGATTAACTAGCTATGATCCAGGTTCCGCTTGTATAATATAAAAAATTACCTTAGATTAAATAGAATCACTTAATTATTTTTTATTGGCTTTAAAACCACACCTTAGATAATTTTGCGCTCATTACATCTTCCACCTAGCCTTTTCCTAAGCTATGTTAGGGTCGTTTTCCAGTCTTACCGGATTCAGCTGAATACCGTATTTTACATGGAGCGACTGCATATCTGACCTCCGCAACCCATGCTACTGGGTAACACAGTATCTCATAGTAAGACTGATTGTCAGAATTGTAATGACTATGCCTATAATGCGTTCAGTTTGAAATGCAAATCGGCGCATTGAATTAAACGCGAGAATCGAGATTAGTTTTAACTGATCACGTTCGTAATCAGTCGTAAAATCCGCACTCTGATTTTTAACTAGATCACTTAGATATTTTATTAGTTAAGAGTTTAGTTTTGTTTTAAGTGTATATATAGTTAAGTTTGTATATATGTATTTAAAATTGAAAATAAAATTCTCTAGTAAAAAAAAATATATATATAAAACAGTACCGAATGTATTTCTGGTCGGTTAAGAGTTTAGTTTTGTTATAAGTGCATATATAGTTAAGTTGTAAATATTACAATTTTAGTTCAAGTCAAAATTGATTTAATAGATTTTATAATATAAACGATATCAAAAATTGTCCTCACTTAGAGAAACATGGTTTACTGTATTATTTTGTAACAGACAATCCGACAAATTTATTGTTGTACTTACTATAAATGTAGGCAGATTTTTATGCAATTATTGCACAAAAGTGAACGGCTCATCACTTTACTTGAATTTATTTTTCAAATGTCGCATGTTTATACATTAGCCTATATGAGCATCGGTGGTTCAGTGGTAGAATGCTCGCCTGCCACGCGGGCGGCCCGGGTTCGATTCCCGGCCGATGCAATATACTTTTTATATTTTATATAATTTTCTTATTGTTAATTTTTACATGAAATGGAACTAATATGTTACTCACAAATGTTTGTACGAAGTCTGAGTGTTCTTTGTGTATGTGACTTGACTGATTTAAATGTTTCTGATACCTCACGCGGTACAAGAATTCAATTTATTTAAAGCAATAATAGTTTAGTAGTGCGCTGTCCCTAAATTATACCTATTACTATTATTATTGTATACGAAATGACAGCGTGCTGCTGGAGTTTGTTGCGCCGTTTCCTCTCCACAGCCAGAGCACTTAGGAAGCGGTGAAGCGTGGGCGAATCAGGGTGCTGTCCATTGTATTAACGTTCTTAAAGTGCTACTTCGTAGCCTAGTTGGAATAAATAAGATTTTGATTTTGATTTGATTTAAAAAAAAGACATTAATATCTAATAGTTCTAATCAGCTTTAAATCTTTCTGCCAATACATTCTAACCACCCTACTTTTACATTATATTCGTTTATAAATCTAGGTTATATTCGATACTACCTAATCAAGATTGATGTCCGGTTCACCGCCACAAATAAAGATGGAATACCTCTTTATCACGTTGTGAACACATTCGTTACGAGGTCGAAAAGGGGTCATGTAAATTATAGGTCTATTGTTAAAACCTTTATTTGTAAACCCACATTATGCCTGCGTTACCTGTTCTATAAAAAGGCTTCAATTGAAGTTATTTATATCTATGAAAATCAAGATCTTTATGTCTACTAAGTTTCTTCGAAAATTGTTGAGCCGTTTTGGAGATAAAGCCTAATATTTAGACAAAGGATTTCCTTGATGGAAATAATTGTTTTCCCAGTTTTTTCTGAGGTAGCTGAGACTGTAACTATGAGTAAAATATTCATGAGATATATGAAATAAGTATAAATATTTGTTGTTTGTTGTTAAGAAAGACAAAAACGTTGCATCTTGGAGCTCACAACTAAAACTGTAAAGCTATGTACATCTTCATCAGTGATTTAATAACTACTTCCTAAATATCGTGCCTATTGTTGTAAAAATTCGCTGTATTTTATTAAAAGTGGTCCATTAAAAAACGCTTACAAACTATAGCTGGTAATTTACTCTCTTTTTTTAATCAGTTAAAAACTCATCTTTTAAATAAAGATCTCGAAACAATATCGTTCTGTATTTAAAAGCATTTAGAAATCAATAGACCGTACATGGCGCAGGCAGAGGAATCGCAATGAAATCGCACAATAGAGAAATAAGTTCCATTTCCAATATCAGAAAATCCATATTGAAAGCAGGAATTGTAGGGAGATGGCTGTTGTTGTGTTTCGTTTTTATTAGACGGCTGAATGAATAGTTCCATGGCTTTATTTATTGTGCTTTACTATACTTAGATGTTTGTTTTT
Source organism: Diachrysia chrysitis (assembly GCA_932294365.1). NCBI lineage: Eukaryota > Metazoa > Arthropoda > Insecta > Lepidoptera > Noctuidae > Diachrysia > Diachrysia chrysitis. The sequence continues at coordinate 11,135,977 of OW028652.1, read as the reverse complement.
AATATAGTTTTCCGATTCCCTAGCTGCCTTTCTATGCCAATGTTTTAAAAAGTTATAAAGAAAGTTAATACTGGCTGTTACAATTTAAGAGGAGAACATAATGAGATCTTACAGGCTATCGCCTTCCCCTCAGAGATGTTCGCGATATAAAGTTATAATCTTGTTTTATTTCCATCTACTGAACAAATTCCATCGAGGAAAATGGTTTATAGAGTAGGTACTATTTTTTTTCCGCGGCTACTCTCGCATATTGGCAATAATTATCCTGTCCTCCTAAATTCCTAAATTTCATCAAAATCGGTGGCCTGGTTTAGCCCTGAAAGCAATTACGCATCTATATTATAAGTATGTATATGTATCAAGAGTAAATTTTGAAAGCATACAAGTATAAAAAGCTTGAATAAATAAATTTTTCAGGAAATGTAATTTTATTTAAACTTGATCCTATTGGAAAAACTTTCTACTTTCCAAGAATTAGGCGGTATAAACCAATTTCTGGGTAATTGTAAATACAGACTTTTAATATTTATACTTCTTTCTTCAATATTGTCAATACATAAGCTTCTTATAGATAAAAAATAATTGCTGTTCGTTAGTCTCGCTAAATCTCTAGAACGACTGGACCGATTTGAATATTTATTTCTTTTTTGTGTTTCTTTATTGTAAGGACAAGATTTGTATACAAGAAAATAAAAAGAAAACGTTTCAAAATGTTTTAAAATATCACACCATCCGTGCGAAGACGGGCAGCTACAGTTGAGGTATAAAAATCTATTTGCACTTAAAAAAATATTACATTATTTGCAAACGAAACATCATTACATTTTCTCCTCAAACATTACAAACCTCATTTTATTAAGTTCTAACGAAAATCTTAGTTACGTATTCCTACGTATTAGACAATAGTTCGCATGTTTATCAGCAAGGGTTATCAGGATACTATCAGTTCTTAAGTTACTTCATTAACTTGAAAGTAACATTGCGTTTATTTTACCGCCTGCCATAGAACTTCCTAACACGTAACCCACTTTGTTTTATCTTGTATGAATGCTTTTAAAATAATTTCCAAAGCCGTGATTTTATTACAGTTATTAGCGTTCGTTTTTAATGGTTTTATAACTTGGACCTTGTTTAAAATAAACGAAAAAAATATGAATTTGTCATTAGAGCATCATAAGATTAAAAATTAAACAGTCAGTAAAAAATAATTTGGCTTCGGTTAGTATATCTTCTAATATGTAAAAATCTCGTGTTACAGTGTTTGTTATCGAACTTTTCCGAAACGGCTTGACTGGTTATTATGTTTTTCGTGTATATTTGGTAGGTCTGAGAAAAGGTCGTAGGCTTTTTTATACCCCTAGGTGGTAAGGGTGGCATTCTCTAGATTTTTTATGTTACTTTTGGACAAATTTATATGACTCAACAACGTTTTCCGGGTCAGCTAGTAAGTATTTATAAAACAAAGAGTTAATTGTGAGTTAATTCTCTCTTCTTTACTTATACTGACACAACAAAAAACCTACAATATTAAACGTGCGTCTAAACAATTGCATTAATTTTACAACATCGTCTTTGAAAACACGGTCATAATTAAGGAAACGTGAATTGTCTGCAAAATCACGGCTCGATCCAGGCAGGCGAAATATAATTAACTTTTTTCTTAAAAAACATCTTAGTTTGTTGGGGTTCAGCCAAACTGCAAGAGGAACACCATTTATTTATGTAACAAACTCTTTTCTTATTACATGGGTTTAAACGCTCAGTAAAATGAAGATATTACTCCCTATCTAGGTATATGCTATACTAATGCCACATAATATATTTATAAACATTTTTTTTTATAATATACTTATAGTACAAAATAGGTAAACTATAGAGCGCGCCTAAAAAGTATGATCTGTAGGCACTAGTATAAACTAGTAAAATCTTAAGATTTATGTCAAAACATAGCGCGCCGTTTTGTTTAAACTATATCAAAACCTAATAATATCGAAACTATTGATATATTTGCCTAAATGGCTGGCGTCGCACGGCAACTCACATAAATCAGGAAACAAATTTTAATTTTGTTATAAAATTTTTTGTTTTTGTTAATTTTAATTTTGTTTTTAAAACAAAAATCCTCTTCCATCCTTCATCCTCTCTCCTATTAATTAAAAAAAAAATCCATAATTGATTCGATGTTTTAACATACCAACTATATGTACATATAGCTGTCCCCCGCGACTTTGTTCGCGTGTTTTAGTTTCAAGGGTTTTTCATTTTTGCAACATTTTTCATTAATGCTCCGCCTCTATTGGTCGTAGCGTGATGTTATATAGCCTATAGCCTTCCTCAATAAACGGACTATCCAAAACAAAAATATTTTTTCAATTCGAACCAGTAGTTCCTGAGATTAGCGCGTTCAAACAGACAAACAAACAAACAAACTCTTCAGCTTTATAATATTAGTATAGATTATGGAATGCAATAAAGTATTGAGTATTGAGTATTGAAAGAGCGTAGTAATTTTAGCTAAAAATTGGCATACGCCTGGAACATCGGGCTACTAGCCATGCGCGCACTCTATGCTTCTCTATGTAGGATCACAACCAAGACGGATGACATAATTAAAGACGAAATAAAGGACGTCTACCACCACACTCCACGGCCAGTGACAATGAAATCCGCCTTAGCCTCTATTAATCTATGATAAATAAGCAGCTCTACTCGCTTGAGACCAAGCCTGAGTCGTGGGGACTACTTTGTCTAGCTTTTAAAGTAATACAACCGTGGGACCAGTTGTATTTCAAAAATAACAGTTAAATTCACAATCCGTTGTGGCTGGCTTAATAAAGCTATCGAGTAAATATTATTTACGTGAAAGTTGTGTCAACGGTTGATGGTGAAGTTATAACGCAAAAAAATTGGTATACTTTACAATCTGCACAACAGTAAAAATAAAAGTCCACTGAAACTACCGCAGGGCATAACTAGTACCTAATATTAATATTAGATAGTGTTTAGAAATACAAAATCGTATTAAAATTTTAAAGCTTCGACTGATTTTTGCAGTCGTTTACAAAAACATATATAAAAGCTGGGCTGCATTTTTGTTCATAAAAGATTATTATTTTTAATGCATCCAGATTTACCTATCTTAACAATTCAACTGAACTAAAGACTAATGGCCGAATCCGGAAACGTCAATTATTTTTAAGTTACCGTTATTTCTCATGCTGTCTCTGTGACTTTAAGGAGTAAAGTAGCGACAGACGTTTAAGAACGTGTTATATCTAAATAGGGTTTCAGTATTCGGGGGTACAACTCACAAATCCTCGACTCAAAGTAACTAAACAAACACAACTTTATACATAAACTTTATAAATTGTAGCCGCTCTAACGAGCAACAATAAATTAACATGAAATGGTTTGTTTTGCTCAGTTTTTCGCGAAAATCGTTTGTTTAAGGCCTAAACTAAGTTATTCTATCTATGCTCCCTAAAATAACTCGATAGATTCCACATTTGCATAAACATACCCACCCACATGTTCAATAAAATATTGGAATATGTTTTATATTTTAGGATAATCTTATCAGCCCATTTGGATTTTCGGTATTGACAAGCATAATTAAGCATATACAAATACAAATACAAATACAAATACAAATAGTTTATTTCTTTAACAAATAGTAGCAATCATATTGTGATTGGAGCCTTCTTTTAAGCGAATAAAGCCTGTAGTAGAAGACTCCGCTCTTCCATAACAAAATAAATTACAGTTAAAGATACAAACATTTCTCACATTTACATAATCAAACAGTTAAGTAGATACGTATATAATATAAATTCAGTGTGTGTGTTGTGTGTGTGTGTGCATGTGCGTGTGTGTGTGTGTGTGTGTGTGTGTGTGTGTGAGGGCGCGCGCGCGCGTTAGTGTGTGTTTGTGTGTGCATGCGTGTGTGTGCGTGTGTGCGTGTCGGCGTGCGTGAGTGTGTGTTATGTAGCGTGCTTTAAAAGTGATTCAGTTTCCTCATAGGTAAGTTGTTTGATCCATTCAACTATAGACTTTTTGCAATCATAATATTTCTTATTATGTACATATATTTCTTTATTTATTTTATTATATAATTGAGTCGACCGTGTATTATATTGAATGGATGCAAAAGAGGTTTTTGTGCGGGGGGTTTGTGCAATCATATATTTTCTTCTGTTAGAAAGTTTAGATGCATAGTATGGCAGAGACCTGTGTTTTTTTAACACTGTCTGTATAATATATAATTTTCTTACAGAGAGTAGACCACTGATTTGATAAATTCTATCTGTAGAATATATTTTTTTTTTAAAATACATCATTTTTATCAGTGCACGTTGAGCACGTTCTAATTCTATAAATTTAGTTTTAGCTGACCCTCCCCAAATAGGGATACAGTATATTATAACCGATTGGACGAGAGCAACATATATCTCGTTTAAGAGATTTCTAGGTTTTTTACTTTGGGTAGTCATAATTTTGGGGACGACATGTCTCAAAGTACTAAATAACCAGCTCAGTTTTCTAATCCTATTAGCAACTTGTTCTAGATGTGCATACCAGGTCAAGTTGTGGTCTAATATTATACCTAAATATTTAGTTTGCACTACTTTATTTATTTCTGGACAATTACAGTGTTTATTTTTTAAGTCATCACAATTATGTATTTTAATTTTAAAATCTTCAGCAGGCTGAGTCCGTTTGCTAATACTAAAACACATGAAGTTTGTTTTAGAGGTGTTCAAGGTAAGCAAGTTATTCTGTAGCCATTTAGCTATAGTAGCCATGCCTATTTCAGTGCTACACTTAACCTCCTGCCAGGAGCTACCAGTGAAGACGATGGCAGTATCGTCGGCGTATGAAAAAATTTTGGCATTTTTTAACTTTAAGTTACAGAGTTCATCAATATATATTAAAAATAGTGTAGGTCCTAGCACGCTTCCTTGCGGTACGCCGAATGTTACATCAGCGTCATCACTGGTATATATTCCAATCCTAACCCTTTGCTTCCTATTTGAGAGATAGTTTTGTAAAAGATTAAGCGGAATCCCTCTTATTCCAATTTTTTCTAGTTTGTTCACTAGGGTGGGAACAGAGACGGTATCAAACGCTTTTTTTAAGTCTAGAAATACAGTAATACACTTCATTCCTTTGTCGAGATTATTAGCTACTAATGATGTTAGAGCAATTATCGCATCTTCAGTTGATATAGCTTTTCTAAACCCAAATTGTGTAGGTGATAGCAAGTCATATTTATTTAGATAATTAAGTAGTCTATTATTAATCAATTTTTCTAAGATTTTTGATATTGCTGGTAGGACCGATATTGGTCTATAGTTGTTGACATCATCTCTGTTCCCTCCCTTGTAAACAGGTGTAATAATAGATTGTTTCAAAGCTTCAGGGAAAACACCAGTACTAAAGCATAGATTAAACAGATGGGTTAAGATTGGGACAGCTTCTATTTTTATATATTTCAGAAACTTTGTAGAAATGTTGTCCCAACCGGGTGCACTATCAGGTTTTAAGTTCATTAAGACATTATCTACTTCACAAGGGTCAGTATCGTATAGCACAAAGGAATGAGATACAGGGGGTTGGTAGCTTGTTTGAGACTGATGGGCAGAGTTTAGGTCTTTTTGGATTTGTTGAGCTAACTGTTTTCCAATATTAGCAAAAAACTGATTAACGAAATTTATTGATTCTGTGGGGGCTGGTTTTGTGTTTAGTAATTCTGTATTTTCATTTTTTGTTTTATTAGAGTATGTAATATTTTTTATGTTTTTCCATAATAGTTTATTGTTTGTAACCGATTTAGCTAATATTTCCGTTTCATATTTTCTTTTCAGTTTTTTTATTAAATTATTACAATAGTTTCGGTATCTTTTATAAGTAATTTTAAGAATTTCATTGTGTGGATCCATTTTGAAAGATTTTTGCATTTTATTACGATTTCTGATACATCGCAAAATACCTTGAGTAATCCATGGTTTGATTATTCTGTTTTTACTAGGTATCGTAACAGGAGATGTATTTGTTTGAATAGACTCTGTTAGTTTATGAATGAATATATTAATTAATTCAATTGGGTCTTTACAAAAAAGTAGGTCCGCTATATTATTTTCCTGTATGTGTTTTAATGCCTCTTCATAATTGAGAATAGATTTAGTTTTATGTGCAAATATTTTATTTTTTATTTTAGATATAGCCAAGAATGTTGTGTAATGATCTGTGATTGAAGTGTGCAAGATACCTACATGAGCTGATACTTTATTGTTGTTAATTTTAAGCATAAAATGATCTAAACAATTGACCTCACGTGTAGGAAGTGTATGACCAGGCAATATACCAAAACATGACAATGTATTAAGGTAGTTAACTCTATTTTTGCGTTCATAGGGTGGTTCGGGGTCTTTCGTCCTAATATTAATATTGATATCACCGGCAATAATAATATTTTTTTGAGTATTTAAGTTATCAAATTCTTTATTGAGAGAATCTATGAAACAATCGCAGTTTGTAATTGATGGTGAGCGGTAAATACAATAAACAATACTATTTAGAACTTGTAACTGTAGACAAGATGCTTGGGCTAGCATAACTTCCTTGACTTTGTGTTTAAGTGAATTTTTAATGTAAACAACTACTCCATCATTTTGATTCAATTGTCTTGTTGTGGTATAGGAGTTGTAGTTTATAAGCTGAGGAATTTGTTTATGTTCACTTAATCTACATTCAGTTAATATTATGATATCGGTTTCAAATGAAAACGTGGAGAGTGTTGCTACAAAACCATCAAAATTACAGTATATACTTCTTATGTTTTGTGAAAATATAGTTAAATCGGTTCTATTTATATGTATATATTTAGTGAGATCAGAAGGGTCACATTCAATCGCACGTGCAATATTAATGTCGTCTATGTCAGTAATTGTTTTTAAATTATCATCCATTTTAATTTGTAAATAGAGTAAGAGTCATTTCTTAATAAATGTGTCGGTATTTTAGTGGTAAATATAGATGTGTAAATAGAAATATAAGCATGAAACAGTAAATGCGTACGATTTAAATGATAATTCTTTAAATCTAAGTACATTAGGTTATTTCTGTAAATACAGAATATATATTTCCAGAAATTTTTTATGTAGTCTAAACCTAATCTATGATTGCAGAGTGTGTGGATATATTTTGTGTAATTTTGGAAATAAATGTGTGTGTTAGGTTTACAGTGTGTGTGTTCTTGTGTAAGTCTGCATTTGATAAAATAAGGTGTAAAATAAGATTTTTTTAAAAGAAAATTATGTGAAAGAACAAATCTCAAAGAAAAAATTATACAAAACAACACTAAAATACAAATTCGTAATACATAATCTAATTTGTGACGTAAGTAGTATTTAAATGCTATTGTTAGTCATTTATCTTGCAGAAGTTTATGTACTTGGTCCTCGGTTTTAATGATTATAGAGGGTGACTGTTCTGTTTTTTTTAGGTAAACTTTTCCATATGCTGTCCAGCAGAACCTGTAAGCTCCGGACTTGGATAAGTCACGCGCAAGAAAGTATAGTCGCGATGCTTTGGTCGTCAAATGTTCACTTATAAAGATAGGGGTATCTCCTTGATCTTTAAAACCCAAGTGCTTTGCACAGAGTTTAGTACTGTGCTTTATGTTGAAGGCTTTTCCCATTTTAAGAATTGCTGTCTTCAGAAGAGTGGAACCAGTCTCTACTACAATGGGTAGATTTTGAGTGTTGTTGCTATTTTTACCACGTACTCTATAAATATCTTTGACGTCAAATTTATCAATTTTACAGTCAATATTTTTTGAAAGGCACATAATCATTTCTATGAGGTCATCTTTAGACTCGTTGGATTTTTTAGGGACGTTTTTAATAACAAAATTATTTTTACGAAATGACACCTGCAAGTCTTCAATTTTACTCTCTAAAATAGTAATATACTGTTTATTTTCTTTTTCTTTGTTTTCTAGGAGGTTTATTTTCTTACGAAGTTCCTCATTTTGTTCTGTTAAAGATGTTATCGAGTTTTCTATATTGATATTCGACTGTTGAATTTCTTTTAATGTAATGTTAATTTCGTGTATCTCTTTTTCCCGCTTTTCCGTGAAAAGTGACATCATTTTCCTCATCTCTTCTTTAAATTCATCCAACTGCAAGCCAATGGAAAGCTCCTCTCTACGCCGCTTTGTTCGTTGACACACATAGTTGGGCGGTGTTTTGTCGTTGCCTGTCAAGTTTATATCCGTTTCCGAGACGGATTTATTTATGGGCAAATCCATCACTACCAGGTTCTCAGAGGTACAGAGAGGTAATGCAAGAAGACTATGCAGTAGTAATGGCGGCGCAGCGTACGCGGCCTAAGGTATGGCCTGTGAGCCACTAGGGGGTGGAGTCAACCGCAATTTCTCCAATTAGGTCACAGGGGGCGTAGTTAGTGTAAAAGATGGAGCGCCCGCGCAGTTATAAGAATTATAATTGGTTTCTTACGACTCCGTAGGGGTGGGGCTTGGACAGACGGTGGCGTTGTACCAGGCGAGCAGCACACGAAGAGCTTGCCGCCGCTTGTCGTCGGTGTTTGTAGTTCAGCTCCTCAGTATTTATGCACTCCTATTTTTTCTTGTAGAATTAAAAGTTTTGAATTTATTTAATTATTTTTGAAAAATGACTGTAGCAACTTAGAACACGTTAGCACCTTGCGGTGGTCCGGGGGGAAGAGGAAATAAAAAAGCATAATAAGTATCTTTGATATAAAATAAGTATCTACTGAGTACAAACTATGATGTTAAAATGTAACGATATTTATGACGATAAAATAATAAATACTAACTTTTGAACAGATTTTGATAATTTTAAATCAATTTTTATTCACTAGAAAACTTTCCCAGATTGTTATTAACTTATTAACTATTAATAACAATTATTATTAATTAAAGCCAAATCATGTAACGTAACTCCGTGGTCGAGTGGGGTACACACCGGTTTTCAAGATGTCGCCAGATCTGAGACGAGGGTTCAATGTAAAAAAAAAACATGTTTCTACATTTTTTTGTTCTGGGTATTTTTGGTACCTTCGTTGTCTCTGAATGCATAACACAGGTACTTACTTTTGGGTTCAAAGCAGTGTATTTGATGTTGTCAACATTACCTTAAAATAAAACAACCTATTCTTTAGAACATAAACCCTTAAAATGTTCCCTAAACGACCAGAATACTCAGACCAATAACAATAAAACACAACTTTCAATTTGGAATCAACCCTCAACAGCCATTTGCAAATAAACTAAATTCAAATCCATTTTATACGCAACGACAAAACGGCGATTATCGTAAAAACGTATAACTTAGGGGCCATGTTAAAGGTACCGACGGGCTGTAAACCACATGAACGTTGTTACGGTAAAACTTCTGGGGTATATAAATCATGAGAAAAAGATATACAGGAAGAAATTAAAAAAAATTCAAACTGTGCTGTATTTTGGACCTGTAAACAGTAAAATTACTGTTTTTAGTACTGGTTTCGTTTATGAATTTCCGATTGAAAAATCTTATAACAACACGTACGATACCTAAGTTTTAGACTGAGCTAAATGAACCGTAAAAAATTAAGACGAGTTTTAAATTAAAGATGACAAAAGACAGATGAAAAGTATAACTAGAGAGGTCTATGAACAGCAGTGGGCTGGCTATTCGGGACTGATTAAGGTTTTGAAAGCAAAGAGGTTTTTCAAAACCCAGTCCCGTCCTACATCAGTCCAGTCCCTACACCAAGAGTAAACCAACCACAAGTATATGAAAACATCACTTCATGTCATTGTCGTTGGTCTATTTTTAATATAGAACACTCTTGTGAAACTAATAAGTAAAATTGAAAAACCTTGTGCTCTGTAAATAATACTTTTTCATAGTTGTACCTACCTATCGACCTCAAACTCAGGTTTATTTGGCGCGGTCCCTAAATAATATTTATTAATATTATTGTGTAAAATAAATGATAGCGTGCTTCTGGGGAGTTTGTTGCGCCGTTTTTCTCCACAGTCAGAGAACTTAGGAAGCAGTAAACGGTGGGCGATTTGGGGTGCTGTCTGATACGTTGACTTTCAAAAAGTGCGTTAGTAGCCTAATTTCAAACAAATGAATTTTGATTTTGATTAAAAATATTAGATAAGTAGGTATAATTTAGTAGTAGCTCATAGCATTCTAAAGTCATTATAATTAAACTAGCTGTCCCCCGCGACTTTGTTCGCGTGTTTTAGTTTCAACGGTTTTTAATTTTTGCAACATTTTTCATTTATGCTCCGCTCCTATTGGTAGTATCGTGATGTTATATAGCCTATAGCCTTCCTCAATAAACGGACTATCCAATACAAAAAGAATTTTTCAATTCGAACCAGTAGTTCCTGAGATTAGCGCGTTCAAACAAACAAACAAACAAACAAACAAACAAACAAACAAACTCTTCAGCTTTATAATATTAGTAAGTATAGATAACAAAATTAAATATTTTTTATAGAAATATGAGTGCTAATGTTAACAGCAAACACAGAGGGAAAAATGTTTCATTATTTAATATGAACCTAATCCAGATAAATTATAATATCAACATGTCTCGTGGTTCACTGTATCCTTATTTATGGATTTAATCTGTTGAAATTAAATCCTGGAAAGGAATATTCAAACAATAGAATTTGCAGGTTAAATTTTGCTATTTAAAAAAATACTTAACTAAGTATTAGAAATCCGTCCTGATACTCTTTATTAGTATTATCTTGATAGATCTTTTAACTGATCGAAACATTACACGAAGAACCTAACTTAATTAATGTATGTAGGTAATTAACGCCAGACGGTGTTAGTAAAAACAACACACCAAAAATAGAGACTGGCAAAAAACAGTTACTGTCTGCCAAAGCCTGTTTACCCAAAAATAATAATAATAATAATGTGTCACCATAACAAATAAAAGTGAAAAAACGGAAATGATAATTTTGTAATAATGTTGACAAGAAGACGGAAACGACTACTAGCACGCCCACCATCCCCGGACTCGTCGCCGAGCTCCGCCTCGCAGCTGCCGCCTGCCCCAGCACCAGCGCCGCCGGCACCTGCAGTCGCGTCGAGCTCCAGCGACGAGTACTTCTCCCCGCCGACGACGCCAACACCTGTGCGTCGGCAGGGGAGACGCCGGCCACCGACCAGCTTGGCGCCCGCGGGCCAACCGGCCTCGAACAGGGCTCCCGCTCCCGGTGGTGATGTGCAGCGCATGAAGTGGACTCAAAGAATAAATGAGAACGTCATGCGCGCATATTACGGGTCCACAGAGGGGGGAACTAACCTCACTGCGTACCGTGCTAGAATGCTGTCTATGTTTCAGGCTCTTGAACCAGATGTCAACGTATCGGCTCAACGACTGTCGGATCAGGTGCGGGTCATCCAACGCAATCACAGGCTGGATGACGTGACGCATGACCGATTGCGCTCTGAAATGCAGAATAGTCATGTCGTCAGTGCCCCGATAACAGTGGCAGTAGCAGTTCCTTGCACACCATGTGCAAGCTCACTGGACGGGGAAAATGACGACAGGCCTATAACTGTAAGTACTCAGTACAATGAATTAATAAGGAGTACATTGGAGGATGCGATTCGGGAGTATCGGACTTCACCTCCCGAACATAGGCCTCGAATACCTCGTTTGCCCATGCATAAACGCAACAAAGCGGTAATGGGTGCCCTAGATTCACTGCTCCCTAATTACTTTGAGAGCAGTGAAGACCTCAGGGACACGCACTCAATTCTGTACTGTGCGGCTCTTACGGCATGTCGTGTAGCTAATGTTACAATTTGTCATAGTAACATAGCTACACGACCAAAACCAGCCGTACCAGCTTGGCAGTGCAGGATCGAGCAGCGTATTGCTGAGGCTAGGACACTCATTGCAAAACTTCTAGCTTTTAGAGACGGCAATACTCGACCCCGTGTGATGCGCTTTGTAAGGCGTGCATTTGCTGGGACTAGTATTAGCCCCAGTGAATATACTGCCCGCCTTACAGAGCGCATCGATCTATTTAAACAAAAAGTATATGCATGGGCGAACCGTATTCGACGCTATAAATGTCGGGTGGAACGATTCCTCCTGAATCGCATGTTCCAAAAAGACCAAAGATGGGTATATAGAACATGGGAGCGACCTGTTCAAGGTGTGGATGATGGGCACCTGCCGGATGATGACGTCACTAATTCGTTTTGGCGCAACATCTGGTCGGTGCCTGTCACCCACTCTGAAGGCGATTGGATGCGAGAGGTGGAGCAATCATGTGAACCTATAGAAGAGATGGGGGCTATCAGTATCAGCCCCCAAGACGTAGCTAATGCAGTCCGTCCGATGTCTAACTGGAAAGCACCAGGACCGGACGGACTGCAGAACTTTTGGGTAAAGTGGCTACGGAGTTCACATGGTTGCTTAGCGTCCCAATTCCAATCTGCCATAGAATCGGGCTCACTCCCACAGTTCCTAACCATAGGCTCTACCCATCTGCTCCACAAAACAGGTAGTACCACGGACCCTAAGAATTATAGGCCGATCACCTGCCTACCAACGATTTATAAACTTCTTACATCCATTCTGAGGGCAAAGATTAACGATCATATTGATAGTAATTCTGCAATGTCTGCCTCTCAGAATGGATGTAGGAATGGGTCCCGTGGTACTAAGGAGCTACTCCTTATTGACACGACTATTTGCCAACAGGTTCGCCGCTCTAAAAAAGATCTGTCGACATGTTGGATAGATTATAAGAAGGCCTACGATTCGGTGCCGCATACATGGCTCATGAGGGTGCTGGAGTTGTATAAAATTAATACAACTTTACGCACCTTCTTAGTGTCATGTATGCGGCAGTGGAGTACGGTGCTTCACTATCCAGGATGTCGGGATATCCAACAGAGTGGTGAAACAATCAGGATTGAGCGGGGAATATTCCAGGGTGACAGTTTGAGCCCACTGTGGTTCTGTTTGGCCTTGAATCCTCTAAGCACTCTGCTTGAGAATTCAAGGCTAGGCTATTCGTTGCGGAGAGGAAGCCAGGTAATCTCCCACTTGTTATACATGGATGATCTTAAACTTTTTGCCACCAACAAATTGCAACTGATGAAGTTACTGAAGATCACTGAAAGCTTCAGTAATTCCATCAGAATGGAATTTGGTGTTGACAAATGTGCAGTCATGCATGTAAAACGAGGCGGGATTATGGAATCCCAGGGCATACAGCTCTCGGATTCTATAAACCTAAGGTCACTCTCTACAACGGAGACCTACAAGTACTTGGGTATGTCAGAGGCGTTAGGCATCAACGTTGCTGACATGAAACAATCATTACAAACACGTTTCTTTGGCCGCCTGAACAAAGTACTGAAAAGTCTTTTGTCAGGGGGCAACAAAGTGCGTGCCTTTAATGGTTGGGTCATGCCAGTGTTGATGTACTCCTTTGGTGTACTCAAGTGGACTCAGACTGAGTTAGACGCCTTGGATAGGAGAGTCCGAACACTACTGACCGCAAATCGAATGCACCACCCACGGTCTTCGGTAATGAGGTTATATATCCCGCGAAAATGTGGGGGTCGAGGCTTTTTGAATGCTAAGACCCTCCATAATCGCGAGGTATGTAACCTCAGGGAGTACTTCCTCCAAGTTGACGTGGGGATGCATCGAGATGTGGTGGTAGTGGATAAGGGCCTCACTCCGCTCTCCTTAGGCAAAGAGAACTGGCACAAACCTGTAGTACTGAGTGTCAAAGATCGCAAAGATGTATGGCAAAGCAAGGAGCTACACGGGCGCTATTATCGGACCCTTCATGGGCCTGATGTAGATTTCTTAGCGTCCGTGGCCTGGCTACGCTTCGGTGATCTCTTCGGAGAAACCGAAGGGTTTGTATGTGCAATTATGGATGAAGTTATCATGACGAACAACTACCGGAAATATATTGTAAAGGATGGTACAGTCGACATATGTCGGGCATGTCACTGTCCAGGTGAGTCCTTAAGACATATAATTTCCGGTTGTTCACGTCTTGCTAACGGCGAATACTTGCGCAGACATAACCAAGTGGCCAGGATTATCCACCAGCAGCTTGCTCTGAAATACAAACTTGTGGAATCTGAGATGCCGTACTACAGGTATGTTCCCGACCCAGTTCTCGAAAATGGTCGTGTCACATTGTACTGGGATCGATCTATCATCACTGACAGGACTATTGTAGCCAATAAGCCTGATATAGTGGTGATAGATCGGTCAGAGCGCCGGGCAATGATTGTTGATATCACTATCCCCCATGACGAGAACCTCGTGAAGGCTGAAAAAGAAAAACAAATAAAATATTTGGATTTAGCGCACGAGGTTATCGACATGTGGGAGGTGGACTCAGCAATCATTGTCCCGATAGTCGTGACAGCCAACGGCTTAATAGCCAAGAGCCTCGACCAACACCTTAAGAGGCTCTCGTTAGGCATCTGGGTCAAGGGTTTGATTCAGAAAGCGGTTCTTCTGGACACGGCGCGTATCGTGAGGAGGTTCCTCTCTCTGGGACCCTAACCACCGGCAGCTTGAACCCTGTTTCCGATGCCGGTTGGAGACTGTATTTTATATTTTTAAATGTATGTTTTTTTTTTTTATGTGTATTTAAAAATGTATTTTATATGTTTATAAATTGAATAAAGGAAATAATAATAATAACTCTTTATTGTACACCAAGAAACAAGTTAACAGCAGAACAATGTGAGTAGTAGGTACAATGGGCGGTCTTATCACTAATTGTGATCTCTTCCAGACAACCTGTGCATGGATTAGAGTTAGAGAGTTTAAGCTATACGGGTAGCTGCAGGTGTAACAATAAAAATAAATAAAAGTGAATTAACTTTAAGTCCTAAATAAATAAGATGTCTTTTATCAATTAGTATACATACATACAAAAGTACATACTAATACATATACTTATTATTTTAGCAATAGAATTAATACATAACATAATAAACGTAAATAAACTTATTAATATACCAATGACGGCAATGTAGCAGATACTGAGGATCCTAACTCTTCTGATCTAGAACTGAGAGGAAATGTTCTTTCACTTGTATTTTGAACAGCTGTAGCGTTTTGGCTTGACGTATGGACATTGGCAGCGCGTTCCACAGACGAGCAGCATCTACGGAAAATGAATTGCCGACGAAATTCGTAGAATGCGCAGGAATTGTCAATATTAGATTATCCGATGATCTTAGGTTCCTCGAATGTGATTCATGCAGAAAAGAAAAACGTTTTTTTAAATAAGAGGGAGTAGATGGAAGAAAAAGCACACTATAAAGAAGTGAAAGAACGTGAGCATTCCGGCGAAGACGTATAGGTAACCACTTGAGCTTGTGACGAAACTCGGAGACGTGATCATATTTACGAAGTCCAAATATGAACCTTATGCAGACATTTTGGAGACGCTCAAGTTTATCAAGCTGGTTCTGAGTGAGATCTAGATAGCTGACATCTGCGTAATCCAGTATGGGAAGAAGAAGGGATTGTGCAAGCGTAATTTTGGTGGCGATAGGTAGAAAGTTGCGGAGCCTCCTTAGTGAACCCATCGACGCATACATTCTGCGACCAATATTCTGCAGCTGAACATCCCACGAAAGACATTTGTCGAAGTAAATTCCTAAATTCCTTACATTGTCATTCAACTGCAGAACACTTCCGCCAAAAACAAGCGGAGGTAGTTGGGTCCAACACACCTTGGATATCAATCTTTGGCTGCCGATGACAATAACTTGGGTCTTCTGAGGATTTACCGTAAGTCCGTGCATACGACTCCAATCACAGATGCTAAGAAGATCCTTGTTTATGGTCGCAACAGCATCAGGTAACTTATCCACTGGAGCTTGATTGTAAATTTGCAAATCATCAGCATAAAGGTGGTAGGAGGAGAGAAGTTGATTGGAGATGGTATTAATAAAAATTGCGAAAAGTAGAGGAGATAAAACGCCACCCTGCGGTACACCGGTGTTTGTACTGCACCAAGAAGAAAGGGTCTCCTCAATACGTACACACTGCCGGCGACCAGACAGGTAACTACGAAACCAGCCAATAACCGATGGAGATACGTTAAGAGAGCTCAGTATCCCGAGTAAAACATCAAAATCCACTGCATTGAACGCGTTGGAGAAGTCAAGGAGTGCCAATACAGTGAGATTTCCATGCTCCATTCCGATCCTGATATCATCAGTAATGTGGACCAGGGCTGTGGTGGTGCTGTGACCCGGGCGAAATCCAGACTGGAAAGGATTGAGAAGGTTATTTGTCGTAAGGAAAGTATTAATTTGATTATGGACAAGACGTTCTAGGACTTTAGATAGGAATGGTAGAATAGAGATGGGACGGTAATCAGAAAAGGTAGTAGGATTGGGTTTTTTAGGAAGAGGTATAATTTGAGCATCTTTCCATGCTGATGGAAAAGAACCAAGGGTTAAAGAGGAGTTAAGGATATGACATATAGGAGGAAGAATTTCGTCAAGTATAGGAATTAACATATTGCGGGTAACAGCATCCACGCCCACTGCATTCGACGTAATGGACAAAATACTCTTCTTAACGTCACAAGCGGTAAATCGGCTAAAATTAAACGGAGAATAGTTGGGAGAGGGAATCGAAGAGAGATAATTTAATGTGCAATTTTTGGTAACCCTGTCGAAGTTGGGCGAAGCTGAGAAGTGTTTGTTTAGTGTGTCAATGTTAAAGTTATTCTGAAGTATATCATTTCTAGCCTTCCCAACTCCTAGTGTTCTGAGAAATTTCCAAATCTTGGCGGGATTTTCGTTTTCAACAGAGCTATGAATGTGCTGGCGTTGTGCTCTCCTACAGACCTTATTACTGTGATTGCGAAGATCCAGGTATTTGTTCCAGTTGAGCTCGGTCGGTCGTCTTACGTAACACGACTTGGCTAGTGCTTTTTTGGCTAAAAGCAATTTAATTTCTGCAGTCAACCATGGAACAGGTAAATGCTTTAGTTTCACCGGACGAATGGGCGCGTGTACGTCATAAAGTTTTATTATACTGCTATTAAAAATCGCGACCTGGTCATCAATAGACGCAGCAGCTAGAAGTGGAGCCCAGTCAATACTGTTTGCATCGGCACGTAGACTCGCCAAGTCGATACCACCAAAATTACGTTGCAGGATAATTTTTGCTTTAGCCTTAGGGAGGCGAATTTTGTAAGATAGATAGAGAAGGTCATGATGAGAGAAAGCGTCCGCTGAGCATTGCCCATGCTTGGCTACGCTTTCATCGGAAGATACAAAAATTAGGTCAAGAAGAGAGGGAGTACAGTGAGGAAGATGGTGAGTAGCATTGAGAGGAAGAATGGATAGATTACTGGATTTCACAATTGAGGAAAGGGAAGAAGCACGTGAGTCTTTCTTTAACAGGCAAGTGTTAAAGTCTCCCAAAAATGTTAGACGTAAAAAGAAATCTGCGGTGTGATTCTGTAAGACCTCATTCTAAACTTCGAATCTGAATCCGCTGTGAGTTTCTTGATTGGCATTCCAAAAACTCGGATGATAATTCGTGTACACTAGCGCTACACTTGCGAGCGTGTCAGCGAGTTGAACTAATTTGACGTGAGATTTTGACTGATAAAGTATGAGATGACATAAGAAGTGGGATTCAGTAAGGTAATTATCTTGTCACTTCGCATTGATCTTTGACAGTCGTTTAGTCATTACAATTCTGACAACCAGTGTTACTTTGGGAAACTGTGTTACCCAGTAAAACGGGCTGTGTAGGTCAGATAGGCATTCGCTCTATGTGAAATACGGTATTCAGCTGAATCCGGTAAGACTGAAAGCCGACCTCAACAAATCTAGAGAAAAGGCTAGTCAAAAGAAGTAGGTATAACGCGGTAGTTTTCTGTTTTTAAACCAAGTCAGCACCAAACTTTGTGACATATTCATCCCCGGTCGTCCATAGGCTGATGAACACTGACCTATCAAGTTCTGCAACAGTAATATATTATACCTACCTATTAAAGATTGTGATTGGTTGTTTGCCTTTTGTTTTTCCAATCACGTAAGCTTATAAAACCAAATAGAACAGTTTTTCGTGATCTAGGGGTATTGAGAAAGTAATGGTATTAGTAAATATCCTTAGTTATGGCAGAGCGCGGACAGTAGTTATTGCGGCAGTAAAAATTTGGTCCTTTATTAAGATCGTAGATACCTAATTCTATCCGAAACGGTTCAGTGGTTTAGCCGTCAAAACGTAACTGTCATGTAATAAAAGCTCTTTCTTTTTCTAAATTTATCCGGACTTCAATACTTTTAACCCGCTGTAAAGCAAGAAAAGATTTATCGAATAAGTTATAAAAGAAAATGAAGATGCATATCCTACTATCAAATGCACTATTTTCAAGTTATCTTCTGACAACTTAGGCATAAATCTTCGTTAAGTTTAAATAACAATAACTCAAGGATTTAAAAGGCTGACAATAAATGTACAGAGGATTTTACAAAATGTGTCTTTAGAGAGATCAATTTAATAGATAATGAAGATAAAGAAGTTTCTAGATCCGTTTCTAGAACTATTCTATTCTTTTAATACTAGGTTTTGCCCGCGGCTATTGGTCTTTATTTATTTTTTTGTTCAACAAAAAATTAGTAACAATATTCTCATACCACCGTCTTATTAACTACTTCAGACATTTTATTTTTTTATTAAAAAATCTTAATATCCCATTTCATCATGTAGGCAATATAATTTAAAATGTTAGTGTGGCCTGCAAACCTATCTAGTCTGCCGTGTGTACCTATCTCAAAAAATATGCATTTTTACAACTGGTAACTCGTGAACCACCTAAATTACAAAAGATAAAATGTACCTATTAAATATTGTATAGAAATAAAGGCACAGTTAATCAGTCTGATATTCCGGTCCCTGATATCGACCGACTGAATGCCGAGACCTACAAAGATCTCTAATGCTAAATGTAGTTTCTTTCGCAGACTTTATTTACAGATAATATAATAAAGATTAAAAAAGACAATTTATGAAGAAGCTATTTTTTTTACTCTAAAATGATTAAAGAGTTATAATAAATAAATAAATGTGGAAACCATTACATACATTGCTCTGAACCCAAAGTAAGTAGCTAAAGCACTTGAGTTATGGAATTCAGAGACAACGAAGGTACTACAAACACCCAGACCCGAGACAATGTAGAAAAGGTGTTTTCTACGTTGACCCGGCAGGGGATCGAACCCGGGCCCTTAAAGCTGGCGACACCTTGAAAACCGGTGTGTACGTCACTCGACCACGGAGGTCGTCAGTCAGATTCTCTCTATATTTTAACTCGGTCTCTCTCGGTGCTCTAATTTTCCAAACTACAGTTTGAAGTCGAGGCCGAGGTAGTTTTTAATCTTAATCATCATCACCCAGCGTCATCAATTCAACATGCAAATTAGGGCATAAGCATTCCCTATTCACCATGAGATTTGGTTTAGCATCCAGAGCTTGCCCTATAAAGCTCAGCAACCATCTCCTTTTTTTTCTGACTAAGGACCTATGCATTAGATTTAAGATCTGGCAACCCTAAATGCATGTGCTGATGATTAAGCCCTTCGTTTTGGCTCAAATTAGCCTGATTTATCTAAAATTATAGTCATAACTATAATCAAAATTATTATTCTATCTAGAGCCTATCGCATCTAGAGCATCTTTATCTGCAAAAGGCAGACACGGGCGCATTGGATTTGAATTAAGCGGATATTTGGCGTTCCGGTGCCGCTCACTGGGGGCGACTACTCCTCTTGTTTACTTTTTTTATCGAATTAAAATCCAATAACTGTTTTGCTAGACGGGAGTTCCAGTGGGGCTTGAATTTTGACTGTGCTATGAGAATTTGTGGGTACGTAGGTAACTAACCTAATTTTTACATAATATACCTAAGTAACTACCTGCGTACTTTTTGAAGTTGGCCAATCTTATGGTTGGCCCACTCGTACTGGAACTACCTTTTTTTTAAGAGGTCTACCTCCCTCACTCCTAAAGTTAACCATAAAGTTAATATACCTACCTAGCGGAAAGATATAATTAACTTCATGCTTTTAACCTACATATCTACCGAACTGATGATTTTTGTACTATGGCTATTAGCGCAAAAAAGGCGTTGATCGCGCCATCTATCCAAAACTTTTTTGAGTGTATTAAAATTCTTTGGATACCTAACTTAGGTATTGTATGTTAACAATTTAGAACATTATAAGAAGCAGTTACTTATTTTACTAAAGTATTGTTTTCTTGCTTTTGTTATTATCTGTAAACTGTTAATATAGTGACATCTGTTGGTTTTTCTGTAAACCAAGTATCAAGACATTTTATTATGTGGTTCCAGTTAATGTTAGTAGATGTCAGTATAGCGTATAATATCTTGAACTTGCGAACTTAGTGCATTAAATTAAATCATCTTGTATACTGAGTTATACCCTTTCTTAATTATTTTTAGGGTCCTGTTGTGAGCTCTATAACCAACTTGAAAAAAAAAACTTATATATTTTTGTGAAATTCTGAAATTTCGACCGCAAGCAGCTGTATTGCGTTGGTATAGATGGCGTGAAATCTTGTAAGCAAAATTATGATCTTTGGTTTTTGGTATTAGGTACCTACTACAAAAACGAAACAGCTTAATAAGAAAAATATATTCTTAAACAATAAAAACGAAGGTATAATATTACACAGAGCCATTTTTAATAACACTAGTACTTAATTTTAAAATCATGAATTTAGACCAGAAATGTACCGGTTTTTATTAGTCTTTTTCATATTTACATAATTATTTTTCATATATTTTTTTTGTTTTAAGTTCATTACTAATTTATTGATCCAAAAGTTACCATAAAAGGCAGAATATAATAAGTCCTTTGCTAGTAACAAAAGGTAAACCGTAAAAACTTAATCCGGTTTGGCAGTCTATTCTAAAATCTAAACCGGAATCGAAACGAGACGATAGCTTTAGCATCTCTGTCTAGCCACACGCTAAGGATCGTTGCGAAAAGAGACAAAGCAAGCTTTGTCGACTTTGATGCTCGAACTCTAGATACAGAATAGCTACGTTTGTCTGTGACGGTATTTCATAAATAAATGTCAAAATAACTCTCTCGATGCCAAGTGACTATTGTTGTTTTTATAATATTATTTCTTTAATTTTCTTAATTTGCATCGAGATTGAGTGATCCGCGATCGCGTTTATTTAGTTTCGTCATGTGAAATAGCGAGCTCCGCGCATATTAAGCTCGTTTTGGTGGATAATCCCTACTCTTGAAAATGTCAAATTGTTTTTTAGTGTTTTGTGTGTATAATTCTTTCAAAACTCGATTAAAGCCATTGCCTATTAATATTTAGAAGGGCCGTGTTAAAAATTTGTTTGAATATATCATAAAATATTGTGTTAACGTAGAAATAATATTATGTGTTCTGTGTTAGTGAGGTTAGTTTTTGTTCCCGCTATTATGAGGTTCCTGTTCTCTGATCCTGGCTGCGGTTCGGTGAGTAATAGCCTGTAAGTTTTCTATCGAAGGATTTCTAAAATACATGTATAGTAGATCGAGCGAGTGATATTATTTTCACATAAACAAAGTCATGGTAATAATATTACCAAAAATGTAACAGATGTTTACAATCAAGTCTAAGTTGGACTTTTGTGTATGAAAATGGGTGAAACAGATATTTACAATAGTTTACTGTGTCTTAATACAATTTTGTTCGATATTTAGTACATATTCAGTAATAACAAGTATGTTATTGAGAGGACATTTTGTAAAATTTCCCGCTAAGAAATTGTAATGTAATTTATTCTTGTTCAGTAAACATTTACTCAAAGAATAGCTTTCATGTCTTAAAAAAAATATCTTTCTTAGTGATTACAATGGTTTTGGTATTAGTCAAGATTCAAATACACATTGTTGTTATTTTTTTATGGTAAGTACCCACACACACAAAAGGTTTGACGAAAAGTTTCAAGGAACTTAATTACATGCAGGCATTGTTCACATTGTGCCAGAGATATTAAACCTTATTACTTTATTTAAAGAGGAATATTATTGTATTAAATAGGACATCAGTAAATAAAAGTAATACTTCATTGAACACCAAGATTGTTCCTGTTGTTTTTAGGAAATTATGTTTGCATTAAACTGTTTAAGAAATTATTTCCAAGGTTAAGTGATTAATTAAATATATGTGTGATGAAAGAAGTACTATAAATTTTTGGGTTCAAATCCCATTTTATGTACTTGTAAATACCATGCACAAATGGAGTGGGTTCGATTCCTACTTTCTTACTTGGCATGAACTTAAATATTATGAAGGAACTTTACTAAAAGTATCTTCTTATTATTGGTTGCAACCCCCAATCTGGGTGCTTGGAATAAGTACATTGTATGTTTGCTTACTAAATCAAGGGCATGCATTTGATTTGTAATATTGTAGGTTCAATTCCTGCAAAACAACCAAAATTTTTGGTAAATATTTACTTATAATAATTATAAGTAATATTCAGAGATGGTAATATCAAATTACTTAGGTTGATTTATGTCTGGCAAACACCAAAGTCATGGGTTCAATTCCCATCTTGTATAAGACATATTACAGTGGATAGCCAGAATACCTATACTCCATTTAATTAACAAGATATTAATATGGGTTCAAATCCCATAAACCCAATCGCATTGGATCAATCCAATGCCCATACATTGAACATTATTATGATACAGCTTTAATACAAATAAAAAAGGTTTTTAAATGGAATGAATGTTTGTTAAGCATCAACTTTGTGTGTATGTATGTTTATTGTATGTATGTACGTTTGTTGTATGTATGTATGTTTACAACATTTTTTTATCCTTAAAGGACAAGTTTGGGTCTTCACATTTGTCACAAAGCTAAGTTCTAAGTAATGGTTACTTCAGAGTTACACTTAAAAATATATCTTTCCAAGGATGTGTTGCTTTAATGTATATATGTTTGTGGATTTATAATGTTTAACTAAAGTTATAATATATTAAAATTATATCTTAAAAACCTGTAATCTTTATGCATATTGCATGGGTTAAATTCCCATGGTGTGTTTCAGTGGGGTTCAATTCCCAGTAAAATTACTTGTGTGGCAGCGTATGATTAACCTCTAGTGTGAAGGGGCTACTTCAAAACGGGTGATATAGTATATATCTGAAGGTATGCTATAAAAAAATAACAAACAAAATACTTAATAGATTTTCGGTTTTTATTTTAAATTTGAAATTTAAATGAAAGCTATTTTCGAATGTACTTATTTTTGTTAATATATGAATTTTAAAGAATTAACACCCATTTTCATGTACATTTTGTGTAAATATCTGCTGAACAAATTGTTTAGATTTCCTTCAACCTTTTTCCTAATTGAAAAATGACAATTTATTATTTTAATAACCATGGTGCCATTACTTAAATTTTAAGACAATATCAAAATTTTTTTATGAATTGAAAAACCAATGATGGTAAATAAAAAATAATACTTTTTTGTTTAACTATTTATTTGTTCCGGCTATTTGAAACTGATTAATAAAACCTTTTTCGTTTTACTTATTTATTTTAGAATATTAGAAATATAATAAATTATTGTGTGTGTTTTTTATTTAATCAACAAAAGTAGTAGAAACATACCCCAAGAAAAAACAAATAAAGATTATAGAAGTGTTTGTCTACTTATTTACTTATCCCACCCTACCTCCTTCCTTAAATTAAATATATTTTATTAAACTTGAAAATACTAAACTGTGTGTTTTCTTAACTTCTAGGAAGTTCAGGAAGCATCTTCGTACAAATAAAATACTTGATGAAAAGAAATGTGTTTTAATCTTTCTGAGATTTATTATAAGGTTTGGTTTTGCTCACAGTGCCAGCTCAGTTTATACCGGGGAGGACAGGCGCTGGGCTGCTAATATTAAACGGGTTCACATTCTACATGAAGAATCATCAGGCACACGGCAAGAAGCAATGGTACTGCTCCTCGAGAGATGTCCACGGATGCCGAGCTGACGTCATCACATACAAAGGCCTAGATGGCAGAGATTATATATCCATATTCCGGGGCAAACACATACACGACCCCCCACGTTTGCGGCAATGTCATGATGGTAGATTTATAAGAGAAAAATATTTCTTTAATAGGCAATCACTCCAGTGATCAATATTTTTATTCCTTTAGATTTTATTGAATTTTATTTTATAAAAATTGTGATGTACTTATTGTAATAACATGTTCTTCTAATGCATGTTTCTGATGTAGGGACCTGCTAGTAAGTAGACGAACAGTTATTTGTGAATATTTTAGGAAATACAGTATTCTGGTAAACTCTTGTTGGTTTTATTGACCCGTCTTATTAAAAATTGTGTATGTGAGCATGTAGAGTTGCTGTAAGGAAAATATTAATGCAAGTTCATTGCGAAAACTATTATTGTAAGTTAGATGAATTGTAAAGGAAACATTCCAAAATCAAAATCAAAAACAAAATAATTATTTCTGAAAACATACTTATGTATTTAAATAAAACAAGCAAAGGTTTTTATTTGTGTTTAAAAACATTGTAAATATTTTACCTTTAGAAATAAGTTTTTTTTTTATACTCTGAATCTAATCTACTATAAGGCTAACATAATATATTTTAACGACCATTGTTCATCACCGCCTCAAAACAATCTAAGTTCAATGGACGTTGAAATCTCATGAGCAAGGCTTTTAGAAAAAAATGCTGTACTGGTAATAAGTAAAAAGGTTTTTTCCAGGTATTTACTACCTGCCATCGCACAGGACTGGCAGCATGGTCCTAATTTACAACGACAACAAGTATTGGATCAACAATCGTTATCAGAACACGATTAACTGGACTTGCAGGGATCGTAAACGGCTCGGTTGTAACAGTTGCGTTCAGACTACTGTTGAAGGTAGATATGTGAAGCACAAGGGCTTCCATAATCATGAGGATAATTATACTAAATATAATTTTAATGATTGATGTCAGAGACTACAGGGACCAGTTATAACTTCTGTTGAGTGTTACTTATCTGACTAGGAAAGTAACGCGTGATGATTTAAACCGCTGACTATAAAAAAATACTTTACGGAAGCGTTGTACCGTCTGGGTTTTATCGGGTTTGTGACCCCTGTTAATTATTTTTTTTCATGTTTGTTTTTTAGACACTCCAATTTGGTATGTTTCATAAAGTGCGGGTTAACTTTTTTTGAACACTTAGATTTTATTAAATTTAAGCAAAAAAATTGTTAGTTTATCCATTTTTAATTAGGTTTTCAAGATGTTTTAGGGCAATTTTTTATTGTTATTACACCTAGTACTAATTATTTTATGGGTGTACAGTAGTTCTGGTATTCTTCAAATAGGTTTTTAGTGTTAACTATTAAAAACTGTTGATTCAAATCTCATAGTGCCTCGTGTTACATTTTAAGGAAGTAGGTAGATATTTTTTTTTAACTGGGGCGGAACTTAATCGAACCGAAAGCAATTTTCTTGTATTAATTGCCTTTAGAGAATGTATTACACTGACCCAGTTAAAAAAAATGTCGTGTGCCTACCTACTTAATGTGCAAAAAATAAGTGTCTTTTTTTTGTTTTTCCATTTCGACAATTTAATTCTGAACTGTTTTAATACTTATACTGTTATATTAAGTGACTTCAAGATTGATTGTGTAATTAGGGGAAGATTCGACCCATGATCAGAGCGCGCGCAGTGTTTATATTTATAGGCTAAACAATTTTGCCGCGCAATTGTAACTTGACAGAAGATTTTTTGGACTGGTCTCCGTAGTTGAACAAGTAACTGCATTTATCTTAATGTATTAAGTAGTAAATGTTATAATATAGGCTCTTATAACTTAAATAAATTAGGAACAGATGGCCGCACATCAGTGGTGACACTACGATCTTGACAGCGCCTTAAAGTTAATTTCGAATGCCGTTGTTTTGCGCACTATTGTGTGCGCCACTGTACTGAATAAGCAATAATTATAAAAAATGCACTTTTTGTATGTCATTATATTAAAATGGTCTCACTCGACAGTCGATGACCATTACTAACAGTATGAGATTTCGAAAAAACATTGTTGTATTTATCGTAATCAGATATATTTAAAAAGTGCTGTGAAAACTCATTTTTATAGAAATATCATATTGTATAGCTTATACGTTTTTATAAATAGCGCCACCTAGTGGCCATTGTATGCGTCTTTAGTGTTTAATTAGTTGATTTTATGAATTAGAGATGGCGTTAGTTGTTTGAAAAAACTACTCTCCCGTTGAAATGTGTTTAAATTATTTAATGGTGGTGTCAAATTTAAAATACAATATATTATGTGTGTACCTACTGAAAACTTCAAATTATATAGAAGTACTCGAAAACTATACCTAGTCATATAATCTGTTTTCCGTCTTATAAATCAATATGTGCCAAATCGTTGTTTAAAATTATATTTTTACATTAAATCGATTATTTGTAATTGTTATTACGTTCGTATACAATTCTGAATGGCTTTTGATAAGCACATGTATTGTGTCTAGATGAAAATTGTTTTATCATGTACTTAATTATTATAATGTATCTACCTACTTACCTACATGCTGTGTATTTACGTAATTTTTATAATAATAATTGTTCTAAAAGCAATACGGAACCGTATTCGGTGATATTTATTATATTTGGTGTTAGCATTTTTACCCAACTGCCAAGAAACGTTTGTTTTTTAACTATTTGTTTATGATTGAGACTGGCTCTTAAAAGACTTATTTTTATTTTTAAAATGGCAATCATTCCAATTGACAGTTATTTTAAATAGTTTTATTTACTGCCTGTACTTTTGAGAATCCGGTCTTAGCTTTTTGTATCTACCGCATTATGAAATAGTTATTTTTTTTTGATGAAAATAAAAAAAATTATGACTGGCAAACGTATTTATTTTTATTTCTAAATTCGTCAAGAAGTAAATGGATCCTCTTAAGAGATCGTTTAGAATATTTATTAATGAGCCTGATTATTTGCCGTTTCGTTTACTAGATTTGGCGCTAGTAGAATTAAGTTGTTTAATTTGATCATCAATTGAAATTCTTATATGCTGTTAATACGTCTTATGGATCTGATAAGATAAGAATCGCCTGTTTGTCAGTACAAACGAAATACGTAGTAGCAGTTAATGTGCAAGTTTACAAGGATACTTTCGAATTTTTTATTTGCAGCATTTTAACGATATTTGGAAGAATACCACTGTTGCCAAATCTTACTCAGCTAAAGTGTTGCCAGAATCAAAAGGTAAGTAGGTAAGTTGGACGGCACCCATTATTTAAGAATAAAACTTATTTCTGAACAAGGATGTAAGATCTCAGACATTATACTACCTACATGATAAGAAAAAAAATTGCCCATGTTAAGGTCAGCTTCCAGTCTCACCAGATTCAGCTGAATAGCAGTATTTTACAAAGAGCAGTCATATGGTAATTTTCTAAAATATTAACAAATGCATAGGTATATGACTTAAATAGTATCTTTGATGTTATTATTTTACAACCACGTAATCTGAACTTAAAAAGAAAATCCGCGAAACACGAGTCGTAAGGCAATCAAGGCTCTAAACGCCTATCCAAATAGAGATTAATTGATTATTGAATAAAAAATTAAAAACATGGTTATTTTATTTTTTTAGGGTTTTAATAGGAACATGTTTTTTTTTTTTTTTTAAACTACTCCCGCACTAAGGAATTTAATCCTTGTGACGCGGGGGTTTCACAAACATTCAAATCACATGCACAAAGAACACCCAGACTTGAAACAAGCATTTTTGGGTCACACAAATGCTTGTCCCATGATCGAATCGATCGATCGCGCACAGAGGTAATTGGCGTGGTGACCTATACCACTCGGCTATCCGTGCAGTCGAATTATTATAAAAAGGTTACGAATTATGAACATTTATTATGGATATAATCTATGTAGTGTGTCACGGCTTTTGATAATGACAACCTCAAACATATGCCTTTAGCCGTCTTTATTTGGTTACGGGGTGAAAAGCTAATGGCATCGACCCACGCCGAGGGTACGGCGTGGGTTGGTATGTCGGACTGGGTGGGTAAACGCCCCGGTCACGTCTTACCTTGGCCGGAGTCGGATTTCCCGCGCATGCTGTGCGAGGCTAAGAGAAAATATATCTGAGAACTATGATCTAAATATATAATGATCTTTCCCTATTGTCACGAGACAATTCTTCGCTTTTATAAAAAAATAATGAACAGGTGCCTGTTATTTAATTATAATTGTAGAGTTAAACTGTGGTATTAATGTGGATAAGAGGTTTTTTAAATTATCTATTAAGCTATTATAAGGTGTTTTTGGCTTACCACTCAAACGACACTAAACTTTAAGTCGTTGTTAACTCATGTGTCTGGATAATTGATGGTGTTATTAGAGCCAGATATCCTTTTAAGACGTATCTTAAAGTCGAGGTTTACTTGATTATTCTAGGTTTATTTAACTGTCGACCATCTTACATGGCCCGCCCAAGACTTGGTGGCTTACAGACTGAGCTTCAATTAATCCTGACTTGTCACTTAATGATCACACAGGGCGAAAGTCGAATAAATAAATGATTAATAAAAACTGACGAACTAAGTATATTATAAAACACAAAACCATAGTACACCTATGTTGTAAATGCTGTGTGTACCTATAATAGGCATGCATATAAGAACTATTGTCATTATTGTTTTAAATTTGTACGCAATATATGTTATGCTGTTGGTATACCTAATAAATAAATAAATAAATAAATTAATTTTCATTCCCTATCGTTATAGCTATTGTAAAAATTATGTGCAATTAAAATATTATTATCTTAGTTTTTTTCATTTATCATGCTCTTTCCCAAAATATTAGTATACCTAAGTGTTTAACCATTGTAATCATTAGTAAATAATACAGCCTTCAGATAAATGTTATAACAGAATAAAAAATGTAATAAAAATAAAACAAATAGATTATATAAATGTGTGGGTTGTGTTTTATGAGTGAGGTGTCTGTTAGTGTGTGCGCGAATGAATGCCTATTTTATTTCACGACTTTCCTTAGCTTGTCGAGTTTGTCATAATTCAAGGACAGAATTTGTATTTGATTAACTTATACTTCTCAGCAAGCAAGTAAATCGTTTGATAGCTTTCTGGTTGAGAAGGAAATTGTTAATTTTGGTAGTGCCTATCACTATTTTTAACCTGTGTGTTGTATCTAATGGTATTAATAAAATTAATTCATTGTGTCCTAGTCAATGTATTTTTTTGATGTATTTAATGTGTTGATAATAAAGAACTAATAAATATTTTGAACATTTATTTCTTCAATAAAGCTATGAAGTTGATTTTATAACTAATACAGAGGGATTTTCCATTTTTCAGCTAGCGTGATAACCCTAGTTGGTGGCAAATGTTTGGTCATGTACAACCGATATGTATATTGCACCCACTGCAAATTGAAGCTCGGGGATCGATGGAGGTGCAACCAGTACATTCTGAATGGGTGCAAAGCACATCTAGTGTTGGACGAGGCGTTAAATGTCCTGAAAGCGGTTGAAATCCACGATCATGATCCTCCAATGTACCTCAAAGGGAAAGATGGACGTTACATGAAGATTTAATTTTAGAATTTAAGTTATTATATGTAATGTAATAGTGTTAGCATATCTTTTTGTGACGCTTATTAATTATTACCACAGTTTAACTGAAATTGAGTCGTAACTGTTCCGTCTAAAGGTTAAATTTGCGCGAAGACATGGTTTGGTGTAAGAACTCCCAAGTTGCTTCTATGGTGAACTTGTTTGGTTCTTTAATATATTTATTGCGATTTAGTTAGCTGCTATTTATATACTTTGATTGCTTTAATAACATAATAGCATATTAAAATTATCATATGTTGTCAGTATCAAAAGCCAAAATATTGATAGTTAGCATACTTACTTTGTATATATAAAAAAAAACAGTCGGACAGGTACCTAAATAATACAGTATTAAATGAAGTCTAGTCAACACGAAATACATTTAATCTTAAACACATGTGAATGAATATCTCTAATTTAGGTATTTTATAAATAATGAATTTATCTTGATCTCATTAGAAAAACATAATATTTAAAGTAGGTTTTATATAAAATAGCTAGGGTACATATATGTATTAATCTCAAAATAACAACACCAAATTATTATCTTTAAGATATATTTTACTTACGGGATACATAAATTTTAAAACAAGGTAAATGTAGGGTAACATAATTATTCTATACTTATAAGTAGACTCGAGCAAAGCTCAAGCAATTATATAATCATGTTCAACATCAAATGGCAGCTTAATACAATGTATTGTCGATGTATTCATTAGCAATCCTGTTTACTTGTAAATATTCAATACAATACTTGATAGTGTAGTATGATAATCATTATTAGACATACAATTTTTCATTGATCTCAAAGTATTTTAGTGCTAAAATAAAAATAAAAAAAAACATGTATTAAAAGAAAACAGAGAAAAATTAATTGAGGAAAGCGAGGCCTTTGCCCTGCAGTGGGACACTCATAGCCCATAATAATAATAATTGTAAGGTAGGAAATAAGGCCATGTATCATTCAATAATATTATGACGTATATTCTATTATGCTATTGCATACAACCACAACGTAACGTTTAAGGCTCAGTGACTAAGATTATAAAATATGGGACCCTAAAAAATACAGTTGACGTGCGTCGAAGGGTGAAACTTAATACTATCGAGCGTCCCCAGTTTAATACACCCCTTTGCAAAAACTAGGATGACGAGCATTAGGTTGTAAAGTTTGTTGTTATGGTGATTGAAGAGTTTTCAATGTATAAAATGCGAAAGTAGCTAAAAAACACGTTTGGTGGTTGGAAAAATAATGATAAAGTCTCAGATTTTTAATAATAATTCCATGTTTTTATCCTAAAGTTACTTAATTCGCTCATGTTTCGATCCCGGCCATATTCAATAATGATAAATACGCGAAAAGGTATGTTTATACAACACGTATTCGTAAGAGGTTAAAAACGGTTAGGTAAGAGATTGTCACACATTCCTATCTAAATGTACGGCATCTACGGCTATTTTTTGTTTGCAAAGGGGTGTAGGATCCTTCTTGATAATTGTTACTAGGGACAAGAATAGGCATGTTTCCTATTTTTTTTTTAATGTCCGCCTTATAGATTAATGAATTTTATTGGACACGTATTTTTTCTTTTTTTCCTGCACACAAAAAAATATCAAAATACAGAGAACGCAAATTATGCGTGACGTCACTCCTCGCTACGATTTTTGCCAAGGCGTGGCGTCATAAGCCCCCACTCCGAAACTTTAAAGCGCTGTATCTTTGTAATTTTTTATTGTTTTGATAAAAGAAAAAATATGTGTCTAATATTTTTTTATTATCTAACTGTCGGACTAAATAGATTTTAACTTTTCATACCCAGTCAACATCCCTATTGGTTTGTCTGCCCTGTTCCTTCACACTTAAGGACTTGACAACTAACAGCTGGGACGTGTATTGCGACATTTTTCTCGAGAAGTATTTGATCGGATCCGATTAACACAAGAAACTATAATAATAGGTGCCAAGAAAAAGGATCGCGTTAAAAAGGACTTAATACGCTTAACATGTAAGTATGTTCTCTAAGAAAAAAGCGTCTGTGATTTAATGAGGCTCAGTTACATGCAGTTATTAAACCGAAACTTGCGATGATAATATAATTCTACCGAGTTCCAAGAACTAATATGTTTAGGATATATTCATAGTCTTGTAGATCGTGTTAAAACAGGTAATTAATAGGATAGTGCTTAGATAGACAGCGACATTATACCCATGCTTTATAAAAGTAGGTAGTTTTTCCGCAGCGCAGTATAAAGTTTTAAACTTAATATACCTAATGTAATCCGTATGCCAATGCCTGAAAAAAAAAAAACTCAAATTAGTAAGTAGAATTTGTTACTTAATACTCATAGGTTTAAAATTGTATTGTAACTTTCATATTAAAAATGTTTGTTCGATGTTATGTCCATAGGTGTTCAATTAAAAAAAAAAAGTAAAGCATACTTCTGCATACTATGTGATAGGGTTATTAA
This sequence comes from Diachrysia chrysitis, assembly GCA_932294365.1. Classification (NCBI taxonomy): domain Eukaryota; kingdom Metazoa; phylum Arthropoda; class Insecta; order Lepidoptera; family Noctuidae; genus Diachrysia; species Diachrysia chrysitis. The sequence continues at coordinate 11,103,714 of OW028652.1, read as the reverse complement.
ATTTTAGAATTATACTTACTTACACAGTGTGTATAATTTGACTCAAATAATGGTACGACCAAGTAATTGCCAATAAACAGGGTTTTTGGTAAATCACTTAACGTAGCGTGAAAGCCGGATAGTTTCCACACTTTTTGAACTAACTTTATACAGCTATATCTCAGTATAAAAAGCAAACTACTTTATTTGTAAAAAGGGTTGAAACTTTAGTTAATTATCTTCAGTTTTAGGAAAGTACAAAATATTATCTTTGTTATTTCCAGAGAATTGGCGATTTTGTCGACCTCTAAATTTTGGAACAACTATCCCATATAGAAGTTAATTTTTAAATGCACGTAGCCGCATGGTGTCCGACCTAAAAACATATTGCCCATTCAAAAGATATCAATGTATTTTGTTTTCTTGGGAAAACTATTTTAATCACTTTTTCATGTCCTTGAATACGTCAAGTGATTTACCAGTCGTCCTAAAGCCAATGCTAAACTATAATATAGACTGCTGAAATCACTTTTTTAATATTATTAAGTACCTAATTGAATATTAGTAAGATCAAGGGAAATGAAATGCTCGATGTCACTATTTTTTTAATAATCTACATTTTAATGAAGTGTGATGATACTACATAAAGAGCTTGATATATTTTTTACTTTATTAATATTTATTTTTAATTAATTATACATTAATGTGGTTCGCTCCTAATTGGTTTGAAGTATACACATTGTATATGACTTCTATCCTATGTATACATTTAACAGTAGATATAGTATCATATTGTGAACCTCTTATCCTTTTTCACTATTTTCTAATCATATTTTACTGACATTTAAACTACATTATCAATATTCTATAGGTTAAATTACTCTACTATAGATCATAGTTTATTTATTACTCAATACCAAATAAATTCTTATTGGAATGGTAAAAGTTATGTCGTTTCTATTGTTTTGCCAAAATAGGTTTAAGAAGTAGAAAGAAATAGAAAAATGCAGTGCGTTAATGTCGAATTTATTTATTTTCTTAATGTCTTTCGGCCTAGAGATCTACGCAGTTAGCCTGAGCGCAGGCTTTGACTGCTTCACCGGGCTTTTGGCGAGAACCTCAAGGGCCTCCAGACAGAGCGCCTAGTACCGCTATACATATATTTATATTCGAGTGAAATAAATATATCAAGAGTTTTTAAACTTGAACTCAAAATAGCCTTACTTAGGATCATAATAATGAAAAATGTTTAAATAATACTAACTTACTTACAGACCTTAGAGCATTAACAACGGAGGACGCCATTGCGAACCAAACGCAGGGAGTTTCGCTAGCCAGTTTTTACGGAGAACGAGGTAGCACTCTAATAAAATAAAACACTCTATTACAAAACAAATGTATACTGACAAACGCACACCGATAAATTTCGAAACACAAACGAAAATTACACGATACATCAGTTTTCACAAAAAGGGTTCAGTAGATTCTACTGTACGGCCAGTATGTACTTTGACCGAGAGGAAAGTCAACGTATGACATACCCTGTTTGACAACAGGGTATGTCATACGTTGACTCTAAGCTACAGACAGACCTTATGAGGTCTATGCTGACTCATACAATTTGCTTAAATACTATTCTTGTCGGGATCTTAGAGACTTGTTCAGAATAAGCGCCAAAAACCATAAATACAATACTACACATCAGAAAAATGTGCATTCAAATATGGGCTAGCTCGTGCTCTGACTGATTTATGCAGTTACTGTAAAGTGTACTTCCAGAGTACGAGATTAAGTCTATATTTGAATGCTTTGTCATGCTATGTATAATGTTAACCCTTACTATTATTATTATAACTTAATCTATTAGGAAAAGTTTAGTTACTTGAAATTTCCGAAGTTTGCTCTAACTGCCATCGTACATTATACTTTTAGTAACCTAGCTGAGCAATAAGACTTTCAATTTTTTATGAACTAAGCTATAAGAAGAAAGAAAAGTTTATTTGCGACAACTACGTCGCATAAAAATGAACACTAAAAGAAAACAAAGACTAATTATAAGGTATGGGGACATACGTATCACACATCATCAGATATAAGACATGACAATCATCGTAAAGACGTTCGATCCCTATCTTGAGAGCCTTGCGCTGTTGTGGACGAGAATGTAGGATGTTATAGTCTTAATAGGTAATTTAATTTTTTTTGCCTACAGTTAAATTCATCACTACACACGTGGGAAAGAAATTGTTGATGTACCGAGGCCATACTTATTACGCTCATTGCAAACAGAAGAACGGCTATCGATGGCAGTGTACGAGAAACAGGTCTCGTGGTTGTAGTTCTTACATCTGCTTGGATGATAGCTCCAATATATTGAAGATCAAGGACCAACATACGCATCCTCCGGCTAAACACCATATTTCTAAAAAAGGGCTTTATGTGTTGCTGCGGTAGTTTTGTAATCTCCTGTAATTCTTAGAATATTATTTTTACTAACAAAACACGTGACAAAATATTAAGTATGTGTGTGTTTTATACAAGATTAAACTATGTAACATGATTGGATTTTCAGGATTCGAATATGTTAATATACGCTTTTATAAATATTTGATATTTTATTATGCTGCCAGTAGGTACCTACAGCAAAGTAAAATATGGCCTTCGTTTTTGACAAGTCTGAAGATACATAAATCTTGCTAGCTCCGATTAAGTGAATTAAGTGTACCTATCTAGAAAATAATAGCCTGCGAAAATGCGCCACATGAAAAAAAAAAAGTCTATGAATATTAGAAATATTCAAAGATTTTTATTAACAAGTATTATTTGACGACAAAATTTCGCCGCGTCAATTGAAATTTCACCAATTTCCGAGCATTTTTTTTTTGTAACGTAAGTGTGTGATCTGTTATCAAGATCGTCGCAGGATTATTAAGAACGTCCGTCGCGTCGTGGCTTCTGCAGCAAGTACGTGACACAGGCAGCGCACCATTTTTTTTTTTTTTTTTTCTCGGGGTGAAATGCTTATGGCTCCAACCCACGCCGAGGGCACGGCGTGAGAATATCTCAAACTGACAGACCGAGAGACACCTGTACTTTTGTATTACTATAATATATGGATAAAAAACTCCTTTTTTTCCTACAGTTAAATACATCACAACAAACGCGGGAAAAAAATTGTTAATGTACCAAGGCTACACTTTTTGCATGCATTGCAAGCTGAAGAACGGCTATCGATGGCACTGCACTAGAAGCGGTTCTCGCAAATGCAATGCTTCTGTCTGTTTGGATGGTAGCTCCAATATATTGAGGGTAAACGACAAACATACACATCCCCCTTCTAAGTACTATATTACCAAAGATGGGCATTATATATTGATACGATAGTTTATTATCTTCCGTTATTCTCATAATATGCAGTACTTATTATTAGCAACCAAAACACGTGACATAATATTTTCATTAATTTGTGTGTTTTATACAACATTTAAAAATTGTAATATTATTGGAATGTGTCATTATATGCTTGTATATAAATAATATATACTTGTATTGTTAATATACGTATTATTTGATATTTTGATTCTGTTGCTACTAGGTACAGCAAAGTAACTGTGGTCTTCTTTTTGATGAGTAAGTACGACAATGGCAAACCTTGCTAATTAGTGTATAATTTTAGTAAAAAAATTTTATATAACCTTTTTTTTTCGGGGAAATCCCTATGGACGTCCTCCGCCCTGGAAAAAGCGGAGGGGTATGCCGGACTCTTACCGGCTAAATCCACCGGAGTGCTTCTCCCTTCTCTTATAGTGGGGATCATGGGAACGCGGTGCAAACTACCGCGATCTCCAGTAGGGAGGCTCCTTTTACGGGGCTGCAACGTTAAGAGAGAGGAAAGCTTGCTGCCTTTCCCTTCGCTGATAAAAAGGCGCGCGGAAGCACCGCACGCGCCAACTTTGGCCTTAAAATAGAGCAGCAGACTTCCCCAACTCTACCGCCTAAGACCATTTATGGTAACTGTAGGAGGGCATTGTCAGCTCTCCTCCTAGCCCTTGTGCGCCGAGGGCGGATCGGGAGGTCGGTTATACACTCGCTTCATTTCCGCGCTCTCTTTGAGCGCCATTACCTCTTCGCAAAAGGCGGTAATGGCGCCCCAAGCTCCCCCTTCTCCTTCGACCATCGAGGCTACCACGGCCGGTAGCAAGAGATCCTTGCCTAATATCGCAGCGAGGGACCGGCGCTGCTCTGCCCAAGCAGGGCAATGCTCGAGTGTATGCTGCGCCGTGTCCTCGCTGTCGCTGCAGTGGCACACCGGGGGGTGTAATACAAGCCACCTAAGTCAATCACTCAAGTTTCTAAGAGTGTTTATAACGTAAGTATTGTTGAATAGATTAAGATCATCGTAGAATTATGCAGTACGTCCAGCCCGGCTACCCGGCTACCACCGGCAAACTTCTCGCACTGTCAGCGCACCTCCTCTTCTGTTCACGGAGTCAAAATTTAATAAATTAAACCCACGCAGAGGGCAGCGTGGGGATATGTCGGACTTTCCGGACCAAAATCAATTCGGTTTCCTTCTGCCTAGGCTGGATCGCGGGTTCGCTAGCCACTAGCCACCTAGCTAGAAGGCGTGCCACTGCCGCGAAAATGTAGGTTGTTATAGTCTTGCATTACTATAATTTACCGGTGAAATAAGTTTTTTTTTCCTGCAGTTAAATACATCACTACGAACGGGGACAAACACTTGGTGATGTATCGAGGCTACACTTTTTGCAAACATAAAAAGGTGAAGAACGGCTATCGATGGCAGTGTACGCAAACCGGTTCGCGCAAATGCAATGCTTCCATCTGTTTAGATGATAGCTCCAATATATTGAGGATGAGGAATCAACATACCCATTCTAATCCTAAATATCACGTTACTAAAGAAGGGACATATGTTTTAATACGTTAATAGTTTATTAACCATTCTGTATTGTCGAAAAAGGTCGTCATTTTGGATTAAAGATCTCTGTATATAATTAGATGTATAATATATAAGAAAAGTAAAAATGTGTGGTAAATATAACTATTTTTAATTCCATTTTTATCAAACGCCAGTTTGTACAGAAATTACTATCCTATATTTATAAATACGAAAATATATTTTTCTGCGCCAATCCCATCCATTACTCTCAAGGATGTTATAACATCACCTATAAAAATACAAATAGATATTTGTATAATAAAATAGCATTTAGATCTGTCACCTTTTCTAAATACAAGTTAACACAAAGTATATTTTCAGTATTGCTAGTTAAAGGACGAAATGGAAAAAATCTTCTTACCCTTAATGGATACACTTACTACCAGCATAAGATGCTGAGGGATGGATTCCGATGGAGCTGTACCCAGATGGGTTCGAGATCTTGCCGCGGATTTCTGCATGTGACTCATCAAAAGCTGGTGGTGAGAGCCTTTACTGAACATACGCATCCACCATCAAATATCTCTCTCACTAACGCGAAAAAACGAAGGAGAACGAACAATGTAAGTACTTAACTACTACTAAACCGATTCCGAAACGGAAATTTCCGTAAGTTTGTAGCCGCCCTTAATTTAAATATATCGAGCCTCTAATGATTTAAATATATCGAGCCTCTACTAGACAAAGCATCTCATCTATACTAATATTATAAAGCTGAAGAGTTTGTTTGTTTGTTTGTTTGAACGCGCTAATCTCAGGAACTACTGGTTCGAATTGAAAAATTCTTTTTGTATTGGATAGTCCGTTTATTGAGGAAGGCTATAGGCTATATAACATCACGCTACGACCAATAGGAGCGGAGAATAAATGAAAAATGTTGCAAAAATGAAAACCCGTTGAAACTAAAACACGCGAACAAAGTCGCGGGGGACAGCTAGTCTCTCTATAAATTGAAACAGTTAAAAATAATGGCTCTGAAAACACACTTGAGATTTTAATGTAATTTTACTCTTGCTAGTATATTATTTATTTATTTAATATTAAATCATTAACAGTAATCTTAGTAATATTAAAAACTATGATCCACTAAAATCGTATTAAACTGTTTGTCTGTGAATGAGTTTCGATATGTTTTAAACTGCTTCATATTATTTAATGTGTGATTATACTTATATTAATTAACCTATATATCTAGACTAGCCACAAGTACATCTTTAGTATTCTTTTAAATCTATTTTTATTTGTTTTCCTTCTGATGTCCACAGGAAAGCTATTATTTAATACAAACGGTAAACGCTTTATATATCCCGCGTGGATGTCGGTTATCGCGGCAAAAAGTAGCATTTTTTCTGTCTCAGACTCTAGAATATCTGTGTACCAAATTTCATTTAAATCGGATCAGTAGCTTTGGTGTGAAAGCGCGACAGACAGACAGACAGAGTTACTTTCTCAATTATAATATTAGTAAGGATAATTATAATATGTAGATGTCTTACAGTAATGTGTTTTATTGTTTCAGGCTAGAAGGATCAGTGATAAAGAAGCCTTAAATCCATTTGCGTTAAAAATCGGTAACATAAAAGGCGGAGTTGGGTTTTAAAAACGATATAAGAACTACACTGGATATTATTAGTTATGTATTATAGACATCCCGAATCATATTTCCTTATGAATATAGCGTGGTTTAGTATTCTAGGATTATTGTATCCTTCATAGCAATATAGGTATAACCTACGATTAAGATTATATTTGCCACAAAAATTGTATAATAAAAGTGTTATTAGTTTAAACTTATAAAATATTAAATAAATGAATATTTTTAGAACTAATCAATATCTGGCGGTGATTATAACTTTGTTTAACTTAATCTACTAATATTTATAATCATGTTTTAAGTTTTAGATATCTTGACTTGCATCATCATGCGTATTATACACGTCTAAATATTAAGGCGTCTTTAGTATGTACTGTATTCAAGCGTTTACAAGAAATATATAAACAAAACTTAAAATACTGCAGTGTTTTGTGTAACTAGGGTATTCTTTTTACGATAAATTTATAATAAATTGAGTCATAGATATTTAAGCAAAAGTGTTTATAAATTGTAACAATGGTGATAGATCTCATACGTCTAAAACAATTAAAATGTTATGTACCGAAATTATTGTAGAAAATAGTAACGCTGTATACAAGTACTATCGATTACATTTGCACAATATAATAGAGAAAGGGGACGATGAGAAGTACCTTATAAATTGTCTATTTTAATGATGAGGGCAAAATACGGCAGTATCTTAAGCTTGAACTATCAACGACATCTATATTCACAATCGAGTATTATCATGATATAAATATTTATAATTTGAGACAGATTTTTTGAGCAACTATTTTACTTTTTACTTAGTTTAGAATTTAGATAAATAAAACCTTTGTACGTTATCTTTATTAGAGATTTTGATCTTGCGTATAGTTAGTTTTTTCCAACTACGTTAAGTATTATATAACAAAAAAATACTGTACCTAACAATGAATTTATTTTTTCTATACCTATTTATATTATATGCTTTCGCTAATTCTATATGCTTACGTTCATCTTAAAATGCTTTGAATAACTTGGCAATTAAATATAATTATCCAAAACTAAACACAATGTTAGTTTTTTATTGTTAAAGATTTATTCATTGTAAGCTAGATGTCTAAAAAGCATGTATTTTATGTCTTAAGTCTTTTCCACTTAAGTTACACAGATGATAACATTTATTTATAAAAATAATGAGATATCTAGTTGTAGTAATTGCAATAACTTTATAGAATTAGATAATTAAGAAATCGTGTTTATGTTAGAAATAAGAGAAATCACATTTTGTGTTACAACTTTTCTGCGCTGAATCACATCGAAACGGATAACTATAATAAATCCTTGAAATCGATGGAGTCTCAGTAAAAATAGGTCAAGTAATATATTCATAGTTCCAATATATACATGGTATTTTTTTCTTCGATCCACGCCGAGGGCTCGTGGCGAGGGATATGTCGCACTTTTACCGAATAAAAAATCCTTGGTCCTGTCTCTGCCTCGGCAGGAGTCGCGTGACCACTCGCGCATGCTTAGGGAGCTCCTGTACTAGTGGAAGCGAACCCTCACAGTACCTATCAATTGCTTGACAGCGCTGATCAATATTATAAAATTGTACAACACAAGATGTGAACAATATGCCTTTAGGTATGTGATTCAACTAAAATTGATTTAAGCGTTAAAGTGTATTAGAATAAATATTTTTTTGTATTTAAATGATGACTTATTAAATACAAACCGAAATTACTTTTTTTAATAGCAACACAAATATATATTTCAAATTTACACATCACTTGTTACACTACTTTATACTCATTTTTCCCTGACAATTAATATTTTTTTATAAAAAATATCTGGTGTTTTTATTTTATAAAGCCTTTAAACCTATAAATAAAGCATGAAAGGTATTATTGTTATAATGGACATTTTGCATTCAAAGTTTATTTTTTCCGTAACTGTAAACTAATCAGATAAATGTCTTGCTCACAGTTGAGTTCTACCTCCGACCGAGCGGCAGAATAAACCTTCGCTTGAATAACTTCACCTTCTACAAACACCTCAAGGCCAGGAGTAACGCCCACCGCTGGAGCTGCACAGCCTACGGCTCCAAGTGGAAGTGCAAGGCCCATCTCATCATCACCGATAGACTGGAAGTTCTCAAGGCGAACATCTACCACAGCCATCCGCCAAGCATGAAGAAAGATGTGAAACTACCATTACCACAATTAGTTACGAAAGATGTCATTGATACTCCTAAAACTCAGAACAATAACCCTGATCTCAACGAGTATTATAGTAGCTTGACGCCATTTCAAAATTACTTGGCAGCTCATAGCGTTTTTGGCAGCTATTAATCACTTTTTAAGTGCCAACAGTTACCTACAGAACTTGGGTTAAGTATAACGATAGTCGTTTACTATTTGAACATTTTTAGTTTCCTAGTAAGTAAATAGATTTAAAGCAGCTAAAACTTGTATTGAAACTTGCATTTTTTTTAGCATTTAAGCGTAGACTTTGCCGACTAAAATTCAGTAGTTTAAAAGCTATGCTTTGTAAGTATTCGCAAAATGCATACGTGTTAAATTTTAGAATCTCCTGTTATAATAACAGACTTAAATATTGGTTTTTAGACACGTATTGTTCGTCATTTAAAATCATGTCTATTTTGATTCTGTTTTGATCTCGTATTCGTTGATTGTTATCTAAATTAAGTAATGTGTTATGTTCCTAGTTTTACAAATAATAGTAGTTATTCAATTCTTAAAGTTTTGCTTATCATTCCGTTCTAAGTTGTTCTCGCGTTGATTGTATAGAAAACATGTACACAGACATAGCAACTACAAGAATTATGTCTACAACAGTGAATGGATTTATTCAACTTTACTAAGCGTTGATTCGTTTTTGCTATTTAAATTAGTAAAGCCGTCTGTTATTGTTCTTTAGGCGTAATAAATATATAATCTTAGTTTTCTAAACAAATATATAAACTAGGTTTAAAAACTATTATCATTAAAAAGTGCCTTTTACTAAATGTGTCTTCAAAATTAGAAATAACATCAATGTTTTTAGGTTTAATATTTTGTAGTAACTTGTGTGATATTTTCGTTTGCATTTCGATAACGAATCCAGTATTATTATTGTGATCGATCAAGCATTTTTAAGTGCATAAATGTAGCATGTATTTTTTCAATTAACTAAATCCTAAGATTGTATTCTGAAGCCACTGTATAGGTAAATACAATAACGATTAGATATTTGTGTCTATTTTTATAATAATCCGTAACTTTTGTAAGATTTGTCGTCATCATAGAGCTATTTTTCCAGTATCATGTAACCACATATGCATGCTTTATAAATAAAATGTATTCTTCTAATATTTAAATGTAGACAAACAAAATATATACGATATAAATAAGAGTATAGAGGCTATATTATCTTTGTACTTGCTTGCTATTAAGATTGTTTAAAGTAAGAAGTGATATTTTTTCATATGCGCTTCATGTTGATACAGGGTTGGTACGACCCTTTAAACAATTTCGAAATTTTAACATTTCAACAACTTTCATTATTTGAAATAAATTTTGTAAAGAAACTATTCCATGAATATCGGCAAAGAACGCTACCATGGAGAACTCCTATTGTATGCGCAGATTCGGAAAATCCCTCGAACTCTTATGATGATACTATTAATGTCTAATTCCTTAAGTCCTATATCTAAAATGTAAATTACAGCATTCAATAGTCAATAAATATAAAATACATTATCAAGTAGTGAGTGAAACATATCGAATGCTTGCTCTAGTTCGTTAAGCCCGGCTCCGTAAGCAGGTTCCGTAACAAAAATTCGCGTAGATATTCATTCACATTTTTTAGAATTTAAGTTGTAATTAAGTCAAGGTAGTTTGTAAAAGCGTATATTCGTATGATCAAAGTTAGTAGTGAAAATAATCATTACATTTGAATTAAGACTGCATGCTTGACGTTTGTGATAAAACATTTTTGTTTTGGATCTCATTTTTAATAATTGATGTTTTGTGATCAAGACTAACCAAAATAATCATTATTGTATACGATACTAGTTGTAGTACTTACATACATCACTGGGAAGCTGATTTCATCGTATTGAAATGCTGAACCTTTTGTCAAAATTTCGAATACGGTATTTTACGATACCGATATTTCTTTTTGTATTAAGTTTTTAATTATATAATACCAATTATACCTATATTGTGGAAGTCCAGATTATCCATGTATCCCTTAAATTAACTATTAAAACATTACTTGATTATACATAAATTTTACTTTTGTAATATTTACCTGTACTTTTAATTGGTTTCATTAAAACTTTTGCTTATTCATTGGTCATTAATTTAACAATCCCATGTTATTTATTTAGTACATAAAGTAAGTATTTATTATATACACATATCTACACCTCTGTTTTTTTTTCATTTGACTTATATTAGATCGCGTACTGGCTATAAAGATTAAATTAAAGGTAAGATGAAATCATTTTTAATTGAACTTACTTGTGCAACCTACTCTAAATTTTAGCATAAATTATGTTAAAAGTTTTGATTACTTTCGAATAAAATATTTAGTGAAGATAATATCATCCAATTAATTTTAATACGCAATAGTGACTGACAATATAATAATTGTCGTTACAGGTCAGCAACGAGTTCGGGTTATAGAATTGGTAACTGGCAAAACTCAACTTCTAGTAGACGAGTATCCTTTCTACAAGAAGAAGGTTTGTAAAGGTGGCATCCGCTGGGACTGCAACAAGACTTCTTGCAAAGCGTATCGTCTACTCAGTGATGATTTACAGATTATATCTGGAAACCATGAACATAATCATCCCCCAGTACAGTTCTTTAAATCTAAATCTGGAAAATACGTAAAATTTAATCTAGCATAATAACATATTGGATTATACGTTTAACTTTTCATCAGTGTAGTTAATATAGCATGTCAATAAAAGAACTATGTTTTTGATAACTGTAATACCTGTTTTAATTTGGTATTTACAGCCATTTAAAAAACCCATTGTCAGGACACCACCTGGCCCCTGGCCAATCAAAATTGTCGCTATATTTTTAAGGTTTACAAAATAATTAGACTAGTAAATTAAAACATGACATACTGAAACTTATTATAACTGTAATAGTAACATTATCAGAAGACTTACATTTTAGCCCGAAGAAGAGATACGTAAGATGAGTAAAATTTGGGAAATTGATTTTTCATGTTAAATTATGCAGCGAAAATAAAATATGAAATGCTTAAAGCAAAAAATACAAAATGGAAATCTTAGTTGTAGGTACTTGTAAACAAATTCTATTGGACCCTACTTTCTTTACCTTTTCTATATCTCCCAAAGCCGAAATATTTACAACTAACTAATGGATTGGTAATTCAACAGGAAAACTAATTACACTTATCAACGGGAAGCAAGTATATCTCCATAGCGGATACACTTATTATAAAAAATGTACCGTTGGTACCGGTGGTAGGAATACCAGATGGTCGTGTACTAACTCTTCCAGATGCAGATCGTATGTTCACTTAGACCCTCAACTCAATATTATTACTATCCCTCATGAGCATGCTCACCCGCCGAGAGTGTTCGGTAGAGCTAAAAATGGACAATATTACACTGTGTGACCAGTTTCAGATTTTGTCTCTTCTCTTTTATTTCTTTAAAGCTATATTTTGAAAGGAGTTCCAAGATAAATTCTGTTATAGCTATTATATTGTATTAGTTTGTATTTAAGTTAGTTTAATTTATGAAACCTTACCTTTTACAAATTAACTTTGATGGTATATCTGAAATGTTTAAAATAATGATTAAAGGACTAAATCTACCTCTTAATGTCTGGTCAGTGATCTTAATTATTAAACAACTAAAAATAATAAGTAATAATAATTATTTTATAGCGTCGCTTATTACACTCACCGACGGAAAAAAAAGGATCAAGTATAAAAAATTCACTTATGCTAACAAGGGTAAATGCGAAAATAACCAATATTTTCGCTGGATGTGTACCTTTGAAAATTGTACAGCACATCTATTGGTGTCATTAGAACTTGACATCAAAAAACTAGTAAAGACCCACAACCACGATCCTCCGAAGTATTTGAAGACAACTAAAGGATTATATTTACCGTTATATGATGATAGTCATATAGAGAATAAGTCAAATAATAAAGTCAAAATTTGATATAGATGATTTTTTTGTATTGTATAATTATGAAATAAAATCTTCGATTTTTTTAATAGCCTTGTCTTTACTTTTTGCGTAAGCTCGGAAATGTTCTTAATTATTAGAAGGTAGATTTGCTGTTGCGTTTTGCTCTTTCATACTTAACATGGCTATCACTAATAGGATACTATTTCAGTTAACATATTCATGACTTCACGTGGGAAGGAGAGGCTGATATATTTCAACTACACGTACTATAAGCAGGCTCGAACGAAGAGTGGATTCCGGTGGGGGTGTACCAAGAATCGATGGCATAAGTGCAGGGCATATTTGCATCTAGCTGATGATATGACCGTTGTTAGAAGTAATTTGTATCACACTCACAGTCCTTTTGGAACCCCAGTAAGAAGAAGTCAAAGAAACAATGATTCAAGTGACTGAAGAAGATGTGATAAAAATTAAAGAATTGACAGTGTAAGCCTGTAAGGATTTCGAAGTTTGTTTCTTTTTAAAGAAAGGTTTTAGCATATAGTCACTATTTTAGTTTTATTTATGTTTCCTCTAAGAGGTTTATAATTTAAAAATTGTAGTACAAATCATCATTTGTTAAATTAATTTTTACATTGTAAAATATTTTTTAGGAAATTTTAGTTTTATCTTGGTTCGTTTTATTATTATCAACCCCGAAATGTCTATTTATTTCAATGTGAATTAAACGCTGGATAAGTTTTTTTATTTCAGATCTCTCGTCCTTAATGTGTCGTCCGATTAAGTAGGTATGTGAGTCTATGAAAAAAAGTACTTATTGTGTATAGTCCTTTACGTACGTAATAGAGCTTAAATATTGGATATAATACTACCTATATCACGTGTTTTATATTCATAGTTTTAATAAAAATAAACCGTCATCGTATGGCGATTAAAATATCGTAATCAAATTTATATTCTGTGAGGTAGATTCGATTTTTTAAGGTCCTTGCGATTGAAATTCTCTAATTTTTAATTTTGAGTGCCCAATAGGGTACAAGATGATCTCATAGTTTTAAGTTACCACCTAAGGTTCAAATTGTAGAATGCAAATAAATATTGAAATTGAAATGTGGTGATCGTGACTTAGGTGCATGCAGGTTTTAATAACTATTATAACTTCATCACTTTTTAAATAGTGATCTTTAAAATGTAAATAGAAACGCCTAGTCAAATAAAATGTTAGGCTAACTTTTCAACTGTCGCGTTGATTATTTATTATTATATATAATCTAACGGGAATTAGCGCGAAGATGCATAAATACCTTTACGCTTGATGATAGAGACTGCGTCTGTTGTCACGTAAAACGTCAAGCGTAAAGGTATTTATGCATGTTCGCGCTAATTCCCGTTACATAATATACTATTATAAAATGTTAGCCTGTTATTTAAACTTAGATAGCTTTATAATAGTCAATTTTATACTAGATTGATCTTTGTTGTGACTTCAGCCACCTTAATCACTGTGTTTATTGAATTATTTAAAATTTAGAGCTATTACTATGTAAGTTTATTAATTGATAAGCTCATTAAACATCGCAACGAACGTTAAATGTGAACAAATAGGAATTATTTTAACAAATGGAAATGTAACTTACTTCACCATAAGCTTTAAATTATTATTATTATTTATCAAATTTATTTTTATTTATCAGAAAAATGAAAATAATATCATAGGTATCAAAATAATATAACCGAAATTCTAAAATATCCTTATTTGACATGATAACGTAAATATTTAAAATAATTTAAAGCTCTAAATCTTAAATGATTAAAAATTTAAATATAGCACTTTAATGCACCTGCAAAGTTTTGTTTAAACTCCTCAGTATTATTACAATGTGATAATTACCAAAGTCAAGTTACTAAGTTTACTAAATGAAAATGTTAAATAGGAATATAGGATTGAAATATATAACGGTAATTTTATGAGAGTACACTATGTATGCTTCAAGTACATTGTTTTGTTTTTAAACAAAATGTAAAATAATGATCTCAATATTTTGAAATATAAAATTATGATTCCAGTGAATTTGATTTATTATTAAAAATATTTCTTTGTAGTTTGTTATGGTATATAGTGCACATGTTTTGTTGACACAGCTCCTTTGTTTCGTGAAAACGTGTGTGTGTGTGTTTAAAACATTTCCAATTGGTCGTTTGTATGTTTAATTGAGTTTTCATATAATTGGCAGCTAAATATATAACGCTGGTGAGTGGGACTAGGCTCCTTATGATACAAGGGTTCACATTCTCCAAGAGTGGTCCAGTTCGTGATGGAGGATCCAGGTTCAGCTGTTCGAACAAGAACTGCAAAGCTTTCGCACACATAACAAAGAGTGACGTCATCATCAAAGCCAATTTACAGCACAACCACGTACCCGGAAACTATATACAAGCCAAGAGTGGGAAATATTTTAAACCGACCTGGTAAATCAAGTTTGTAGTTTTCGTTGTGTTGTCAGCGTACCTAGTCTTCTGCAGGCTTTTATTTTTATATTAAGTACTTGTAGCAATTTATGATATTATAGGAGAGATGATATTTAAGTGATAGTATTATTGTAAAGTTTTATTTTAGTATTTTATTTTAAAAGCCGCTGTGCTAGTACTGCTACATGGCTGTTTATTACTTACTGTAGCCTAAAACATCTTTTATATACCTTACAAAACAATTTGTACGACATCCATTTTTGGCATTGGCTTTCCAGTTTCCAGTGTTACAATGAGTAACTTGGTTCAATACTTGAGTATAAACTCACAGCAGCACGACTCTGTGAATTTATACCGAAGAGTTGGCCTTTAAAACAACATTTCCGAACATTTTTGTTTGTATCAATTTATTCTAATAACTTAGGGATTAACATCGCGAGCTTTTCTTTGTAGGATTGGACTAATATTCTTTAAATCTACCCTTTTTTTATTTACATGTACTACGTTTCGCAATTACCTAAAGTATTATTTTTCTCGACAATCAGTCAAAACTAAATCGAGGCCTGACCTGAAAGCGTTTAGCAAAACATTCTTCTGTTGTTTTTCATTTATATTTATTTATCCATATACAAATATGATAGCTTAAAAAAAACTTAATTACAACCCGATTCGTTTGCAGGTATTCCTCATTTCGTGACTACAGCAAAAGGCACTAAGCTATTGATTCTAAATGATTACACATACAGCAGAAACTCTACTAAGAAAAATGGTGGTGCCAGATATGTTTGTTCTAATTCTTTATCAAAAAACTGCAAAGTTTGTCTACATTTAAACAGTGATAATGAAATCGTTAGGACTGTTCATAGTCACAACCATGACCCGCCCAAACATTTTATTACTAAAAGTGGACATTATGTGAGAATGTAAATAATACTGAGAATGTAAATAATGTAATACCATCTTTATAATAAAGATAATACAAAGTTACTTTATCAAACAATGACTTTTCACTTTCGTTTTCATCGAACTGGTCAACAGGGCTCTTGAGTGAGAGAAGTGGAAGAAGAGTGTGGAGACCCTTGCCCTGCAGCGGTCTGATCTTAGGGTAATAAAAAATACATATAATGGAAGCAGAATATTGCGACGTTTTTAATATTTTTTAAATCTACCCTTCTTTGTTTAACTTTACATGTAAATTTCGCAGTTACTTGCAAGCAGTTTTTAAAGACAATCCATCCAAACTATGTTCAGGTCTTGAAAGCGTTTTTTCTATATTATTCACAAACATTCGTTAAACCATTCATTCATTTAGTAGGGCATTTGTTTACAGCTTTGATATTTGTAAATTATTTAATAAAGACCAACCATACCATGACAGCGTAAAAAATCCTCATTATAATCCTATTCGTTTGCAGGGTTTCCTCGTTTCGTGACAACATTCAAGGGCAGTAAGCTTCTAATTCTAAATGGCTACACATTCAACAGAAACTCTACTTTAAGGAATAGTGGAGCCAGATATATTTGTTCTAATTCTTTATCAAAAAGTTGTAAAGCTTGGCTACATTTAAACAGTGATAATGAAATTATCAAGGCTTCCGATAGTCACAACCATGACCCACCGAAATATTTAATTACTAAAACTGGACATTATTTAAAAATGTAATTTAGTTGACACAAATTGTGATTTCTATTAATTAAGTATCCTGTAATTACTTCAGCAAATAATGGATTTATTTTTTTATAAATAGCGTAATATAATAGTAACGTACATATTTTTATATGTTACAAAACTGAAAATTAACAATTTTCGAATTATTTCTTTTACTTGTGCAGATAGGCCCAGCATAATGCCAAATTTCGTGATTCTGGGTCGACGGGAAGTAGTACCCTATATCATAAAACATTGTACAGCACGGAACCCTCGCTGCGCAAGGCAGACTCGCACTTGTCCTGTTTTTATTAATAAATGTCTGATTTATATTTGTATTTCTTTAACCATTTTACAACCAGTCTTAAATTACTCAATACCAACTAAAATTACTTAAGATCAATGGGACTCCAAAATTTAATAATAAATTATCCCTGTTTTTTTTGGTATGTCTTAGTACGTGCAGCGAGGTTAAATGCCCACTGTGCGCCTAACATATTAGGAATCGCCAGCAGTGGGACATTTTAGGGTAATATTAAAAAAATATATAATGTAAGCAGAAATAATATGAAGCGGCAATAGCCTAATGGTCAGGGTGATGGGCTTGTGATCGAGAGGTCGCAGGTTCGATCCCCACAATTGCACTATTGACATAAACCCACTCCAGATACAAGCATATTTAGCTTAGTTGGTGGGGTTAACAAGATTGCTAGTAATGTGAATTCCACCCACATTGATAGTAACCAATAAAAAAAAAAGTTTATAATATTTATTTAAATCTACCCTTCTTTAACTTTACATGTACATTTCGCAGTTACTTGCAAGCAGCTTTTGATTTTCTAGCCAATCTATCCAAACTATCTTGAGGTCTTGAAAGCGTTTAACAATGTTTTTTTTTTTTTTTTTCCATATTAGGCACAAACATTCGTTAAACCATTCAAACTGTTTAGTAGGGCATTTGTTTACAGCTTTGATATTTGTAAATTATTTAATAAAGACCAACCATACCATGACAGCGTAAAAAATCCTCATTAAAATCCTATTCGTTTGCAGGGTTCCCTCGTTTCGTGACAACATTCAAGGGCTGTAAGCTTCTGATTCTAAATGGTTACACATTCAGCAGAAAATGTACTTTGAAAAATAGTGGAGCTAGATATCATTGTTCTAATTCCTTATCAAAAAATTGCAAAGCTTGGTTACACTTAAACAGTGATAATGAAATTATTAGGGTTTCTGATAGTCACAATCATGAACCACCGAAATTTTTAATTACTAAAACTGGTCATTATTTAAAAATGTAATTTAGTTGACACAAATTGTGATTTCTATTACATAAATATCCTGTAATACTATCTTTATCATGCAGATATACAAACTTACTTCAGCAAATAATGGATTTATTTTTTCGTAAGTAGTTTAATAGTAACGAACATATTTTTTTATGTTACAAAACTAAAATTATCAATTTTACTTTCGTGTTTGTTTTAATTTTAAATATCGTGATTTCTGGGTCGACGGGAAGTAGTACCCGATATTTTGAATTGACCAAAAAACCAGTGCGTGTTTTTCCGAAAAGATAAATTAGTAGTTGCAGGTATGTATTATATCTATATTTTGAATTTATAATATGTACGTAAGGATGTTGAAATCAGTCAATAGCCATAAAAGTTGATAAACAACACAGCTAAGCTTAATAAATTTACTCACTGGTAACCAATTCGTTTACAGGTGGACCGCGTTTCGTGAAAACAACAAAAGGTGGCAATCTAGTTATTCTAAACGGGTATTCATTCAGCAAAAGTACTATTTCAAAAAGAGGTAAAAGTCGATATTCTTGTTCTAACGCGGCTTCAAAGCAATGTAAAGCTTATATACATTTAAACTGTGAAAATGTAATCACAAAGGTTGGAGATGATCACAATCATGAACCACCACAGTATTTTATTACTAAAAGTGGACATTATGTGAAAAAGTAATTGCATAGCTACAAGCCGTATTTCGCCTAATTAAATTGTATTACCATTGTAAGTATATTTCGTTTCTTTAATTATGTATCACAGTTATATCATTAGGAGAGCTACTGAACAATTCGACTAACCTGATTCCCACAAAGCTAGTTTTTTTTTAAAATAGTTGCTTTAGTATCGTCTCATTAAGGAAGTTTCGATCTGGCAGTGTTCTCGCCGATGCAAAATTATAAAATACAAATAAAAAAATAAAAAAAATCTTTTCCCACTAGGCTTTAATTTTAACATGTTATGTAACGGCCTCAACATGGCTCCAATATAACAAACTTAGTTAGAAGATGGGTAATAAGTCTTTTTTTCGTGTATTATAATTTACAACACAGACAAAAATCTTAATACTAGGTGACAAAAGACTAATAAAAGTATTTGGTGGATGTATTAATTTTGCAGATGGTCCTTGTTTCGTAAAAACAATAAAAGGAGGGAGTCTAGTGATACTAAACGGTTACACATTCAGCAAAGGAACAGTTTTAAGTCACGGCGGCGCCCGATATAATTGCTCCAAAAATATATCAAGAATGTGTAAAGCTTTTCTGCATTTAAACAGTAGTAATGAAATTATCAAAATTGTAGAAAATCATAACCATGAACCACCAGAATATTTTATAACAAAACATGGATATTATGTGAAGAAAAGTAGGTAATATGCCTATAACAAAACCTTACAAAAGTAGGTATTATACAGGGCGTCCCTCGGCTATGCCACAATAGCCGAAGGGAAATTACTCTAAATACTGGAGACAGCAAATTATACTCAAAAAGACGATTTTTTAAAATACTATTGGTTCACCCGGTAATTGAACGGGCTAACATTAAAGTGCTTTTTTTGGCCCATTGAATTTATAAGTTTCATTTCATGGTTTTCCTTTTGATTTTATTATTTGATTTTTCGATGTTAATTTTTCGGATATCTTCTCTTTATCAAGTCGATGGCAATTAAACAGTGTCTAGTCAGTTGTTAAAGTTTCGGGTCGAATCTGGATGAGACTAGCACAGGACCGGAGAGAATGGCACGTGAAAGGAGAGGCCTATGCCCAGCAGTGGGATGACAAAGGCTGTGGATGATGATGATAAGTCAGTTGTTATCTCCAGAAGCTAGAGTACTTTCCTTTCAGGAGGCATATACGTAGGACACCTATGAGTATGTAGCTACGTTAGACGTAATTTTTATATCCATGTAACTTAATCACGCGTGTTTTTCGGAATTGCCATCGAACTGACTCCATTTCGGCTCGCGACTTTGTCACCATCATCATTTCATCAATAGCAACTCTTACTGAACTTAGTTACTGAACTGCTAAAGCTTCTAATTTTCGCTAATTTACACCTTAAAGACGGCACGAGACTTCAAACCGACTGAAAATTATATATTTAACGTTTCAGTACTCGGCCATTATTGAGTTAGTCTGGTGATCCCGTAAATGCAAAGTTTGTTTAAAATCGGTTCTAAGGTATGATTTGAGTGAACAATTTATTATATTTATTATTAATTTAATTAATATATTGTTCAACATAACATACTTATAAATAAAATATTACTTGAGTATTTATGTGTTGTGTGATTTGTAGATATTTGTGTTCTATAATGTTTAATATCTCCAGCATAATATAGCGTAAATTAAAAACAATAAAAATTAAGGTTTAAACTTAAAGGTTTCATTTCAATATAAACAGTTATTACGTTATTAAACAGTATTCTTTAGGAGCCCAAACTCTCACATTTTAGTTGAAAGAATATGCTTGTAGATGTACTTAATCATCTTTCTTTAAGAGGTACATGCTTTCTGTAAATTAAGCATAGTTTATAAAAAAATCTTAGGCGAACAAAAATGTCTATACCGCTTTATTTTTCAGCGGAGCCTCGTTTTGTGAAAACACTGAAAGATGATAATCTATTGATTTTGAGAGGGTATTCATATAAACATGCAGATATAAGAAATGGCGAAACTACATATATTTGTACGAATTCTTCAACAAAAGGTTGTAAAGCTTTTGTTCTTATGGGCAGTGACAATAGAATCATTGAGGCCGTTGAAAAACACAATCATAGGCCACCTAAATATTTTATATCTGAAAGTGGACATTATGTTAAAAAACATAGCCACAACCGTAATTTACAAGGTGAAGTAACGTGTAACATCATTTAGGATGATGTCAGACTAACAAAAATCAAGACTTAAAACAAGAGAACATAGACACAAATACAAGACGAAAATAAAAAACAAGAGAACGTAGACAATTTTTTTTAATTAATTCGTTGTTCATTTTCTCTCCTTACGTTAGACAGATTTGTGTATCTTAACTTTGCACGAACGTGTTGTTAAATACAATGGAACTTCTATACTTAATATGTCTATCTATATATCCGTCCTAAAGGTTTACGAAACCAAAAACACTAAGACACATTGATTTCAAAAGTCGCATGACGTCGTTAGCCACTACTGACGAACTAATAGATTTAATAGAATTTTGACTTTTTAGCCCCAGTCATAAACCCCATTGTCTTATAACACGCCCTTCTGATCTAGTGACTGTCATTCCTTGTAAAGCATCAAATAAACCTTTACCCTCAAAGAATACAATTTGACTGTATCGCAAAGAAATAAATCCTTTTTGTTTTAATGTTTTTTAATCAAAAGCCTCTGTAATTTAAGGAAGACGCGTTGTCACCATTGTCCTTAACACAAACATTATCGATTAAGTGTTCGTATAGTTGATGTCACCATGTGTATATAACAATTCACCATATGAATATAACAATTTTGGTAGGTACCACATGCTAAAAATATCTCAACGCTCAATGGTTGAAACAATGTAAAACTTGTAATTGCTTGTTAGAAATATATACCTAATAATTATATAGCAATATACTATTTATTAATATTTCCGTGCCTTGGAAAGCACGTTAAGCCCGACTGTCACAAATTTTTGGTACCAGTCTTATCATGGGATACTGTATTACCCAGTAAAATGTGTTGTGAAGGTCAGATAGGTAAGCGCTCCATGTAAAATACGGTATTCAGCTGAATCCGGTAAGACTGGAAGCCGACCCCAAGATGAGAATAATTATATTGCAATCAATTGCATAGGTATGTATGAAAATCCAGTGTGTTGTGATTTTGCTCTAACTTCCAACAAAAGTAAGTATCATTTACCAAAAGATTTTTTCTTCAGTTTGATGTTGTACTATCTTAAAAAACTTAACGAGAAATGAACTACTCGGTACTTTTCATATGGATTTTGACTTCAAGACTTAATATGGATATTTGAATAATGGAAAATGCTCAGAGATGCTAGTCTTCCTTGTAACAAACATGTTATTATATTCAAACTGCTCATAAAAAAAAATCTCTTTTGTTTCCTTTTTAGTTGGAGTTATACGATTGAAAAATAATAAACAACTTATTATGGTTAATGGTTTTACCTACCATAGGAATGGTGCTAAGAGACGCGGTGGGGTCCGATGGTGTTGTTCTAGCAAGATGAGCGGATGCTCAGCGTACATCGTCCTTAACGAGGACCTAGGGTTTGTGATAATGGCTGCAGGCAAGCACTACCATAAGCAACCGACTTATGTCAAGCATAAGGGGTACTATATTAAGCTTAAAGTGCCTCTGTATTAAAATGTTTTGTGATCTCATATGAACAGGCTGCTTTGTATACTAGTCAGTATAAATATCGATCTCTTATTTCTTAATAATTGAATTATATTTAATTTTTCTAAGAGATGCAAGAATAATTTGTGATTTTTCCATTTCTTTTTTAGTGTTCGAAATCTGTGTGTCTTAAAAATATATTAATAATAAAACGTGTCTTCAATTAAATTTTCAGAATTATTATTTTACTAGCATCCAAAACATCTTAATAATAATAATATACCTAATTCATGCATAAAAATTTGGTCTTTATTATCGCCTTCCAAAATGAATATTAATTAACTTTTCCAGATCCTCGTTTCATCACCCTGATATCAGGTAGAATACTTCTTATGATAGACGGTTATACGTTCCACAAAGTGACTGGATCAAAACCTACTCATAATAATAGATGGCGGTGTTCTGCTCATAATAAGAAATGCTATGCGTTTGTGGTCCTTAGCGACGACGAATCGAGTATCATAAGGACCAGGCTGAACCATAACGGACATAATCGGCCGACATACAAGCTTACTTCAATAGGAAAATATGCTAAAATTTAGTTAGTTTAAATAAATGAAATAATAAATAGCAATCATGGTTATGCACCTAATTAAGTAATTAAGTTATAAGTTTCTATAAATATACCTAAACACATGTACATTCCTTTTCCCTTTCTATTTAAATACTACAAGTTTTCATTACCCTGATATCGCAAGCTGCCTTATTTAATTAGAATTAACAAGAAGATGTACCTGTGCTGTATTAAATATGTTATTTACGTAGGAATAATTTAAATGATAGTAATTAAGACCTAGTTTACTATTTGTGCTATGATTAAAAATATAATGTTTGTTATCTTTATAATCTTTATCCCATTTAATAAACTTTATCAGAAGGTTTTTAATCAATGTTTGTTTTATTGTTTATACTTTTTTCAGTTTTTAAATCAGTAGTTTTATCAGATAAAACTAAAATGTCGATATAAAATTTGTCATAGATCCTTTCTAATCTATAACGGTAAATATATTACTTATTTCTCACGTTACTATACCCATGATAAGTACCAGGCGTTGATCAACCTTAGAAATAAATTGCTGTTTGTAATATGGTGCTTACATTCACACAATATTTTATTTAACGAAGATCTTTTTAATTGAGCATTAAATTAATTATTTATAAAATATTTAATTGTTATCTGGACTTGATATTTTTCTATTCTTATATAAAGCAATATTTATAAACTTTTTCCAGGTCCTGCTTTTATTACTTTAGTATCTGGAAAAGTTCTGCTTTTGATTGACGGCTATACATTCCACTATACAAATGACAACAGGTGGCGTTGTTCATCAAAAAGAAACGGTTGTACAGCTTTCGTGATCCTTAGTAACGATAACACTCTAGTCATAAGAACCAAACTTGAACACATAAATGGCCATGAAAGACCAATGTATAAATGTCTCTCTTCAGGAAAGTATATTAAAGTTTAAAGTATTTGAAAGAAATCTTACTAACTGATTTTAAACAGAATTTAATGTATTTTTCGAAGCACTCGTGCTAACGGGTTGTAGTAGAATGTGGTCTTTAAAATGAAATCAATATCATAAAATATGTTAATAAAAAAGAAAAAGATTTATTATTGAGTATTTCTTAAATTATCTTTAATTGGTTGTAGTGTTGTTCTATCGATTCACCGGTCATTATTGCATAGATTTCTTTCAATTGTTATGTTAATATATTGGTTATAAACTTCTTTCAGGGCCTGCTTTTATTACTCTGATATCTGGCAGGGTTTTGCTTTTGATGGATGGCTATACATTCCACTACACAGACACCAACAGGTTTCGTGACAACAGGTGGCGTTGTTCTGCAAAAAGAAACGGGTGTAAAGCATTTGTAATCCTTAGTGATGATAAAACTCAGGTCAAAAGGACCAAACTTGAACACTTAAATGGCCATGAAAGACCAGTGTTTACACGTCTTATTTCAGGAAAGTATAAAATATTTAAAAAGAAATATGACATCAAGCTAAACGTCATCGCAACAGACCGAAAATAAGGCGGAGACACCAACTGAACTCCTACCGTAAGGACTGGCTAACTTAGCTTAGGAAAGAAGTGCGTGGAAGAGGGAGAGGGAGGCCTTTGCCATGCAGTGGGACAAGACGGGCTTATTAGATAGATATTAGATGACATAAAGTAGATTTAAATATAAATGATAGCACAATGTGCGCCTACAAGTAGGTACAAGTCGATTCCTACTTTGATTAATATATTTAATTACCTAGTATTAATAATTTATTAAAAGAACATTGTAATTTATTAAATATGTCATGGGATTTTAAAATGTTATTTATTTTACGCCTATTAAGCTTGAGCTAGAGCCATCTTACCCTTATAAAATTTATTAATTTATTATTACATTAAATTTGTAGTAACAGTATGAAGTTTATGTCACTGCCAAATTCTAATCGACTGTCGTGAAAAATTCAAGTTTCCATTAGTATCCTTTATGCTTCGAATAACTGAATTAATTTGACCAAATTTATTAATAATGAAATGAAATTGCAATTTTTGGAGCAGTATTTCTGGGTATATTTCATAGATAACTAGATGTTTTATTGAAAACAAAAACAGGTTTTCATATTTGTGTACATTGAAGGAAGAATTACGCCTTTGGTGTAAAGGTGAGTTCGATTTTAAGAAGTGTGAGTAAGGGCTAACAATGCATCTACCTGTTGTTGGGTTCTTTGTTGTCTCCAGAATCATTTGGTGTAAATTTGATGGCAATCAATGTAATGTTGATTTAACTCGTAGTGTTTCTACTATATTTTAAAGGTTTGGAAGGTGGCGAAAATACATTTATTTTAAGACACTTTATAAGTAGTGCACTTTTTTCTATTAATCACATCTGCAATAGATTACGTATTAATGCTTAATCTATAACAATAGTATAATAAATGATTTTGCATTTTTTTCTTTTGTTTTAACAGTACGGAAACGTGTTGTTGGCGGAATATTCCAAATTCCACCTGGAAGGAAAGTCCTAGTTCTGAGGGATTTTGTCTATGATGAAGGTCAGACGCTGGCAGGGAATGCAGTCAAGTGGAAATGTTCTTACAAGGCTACAAATTGTCCTGCCTTCATTCTTATGAAAGATTTTAATAAGGTCATGAATGAGTTTACTGCGCACAATCATGATCCTACAGTTACGAGAGATGGGAAGAAACTGAAGTTTAAAATTTCTTCTTAGTTAAGTGTTTATGAATGTTGATGTGAGGGCTATGGTATTAAAGCTTCCAAACTGAAACGTTACGTGAAAGTATTACGTTAGATACTACTTGAACTAGCAATTTGGAGTATTAGTAATAATACAAATTGCTTGTTCAACTAGATTTTTTTAAAGTTTTGTATTTTTGGTCATGGTCGATAAAAACATCGATTAAAAAAATAAACAGATTTCTTCCATTTTAAAATTGTAATATACCCTCAGGGAATTGTAAATAAACTCACATTTGTTTATCAATTTTCTCACTGCATATAGTTTTTAAATTTGTTAATTAACTTGTAATTTTATATTTTATTGTTTTAATATAAAGAACCCATGTTGTCGGTTATACATTGTTTTTTTGTTCTTGTTGTTTGTTAGACCTACTTATAGGCATATCTAGGCATTCTTCTTACTCTTCTTAGAAAAATGTAAATTAGAGCAGTTATATACAAAATCGATAACCATGCTCAAATGTGTTTAAGTCTTAACGTATTCTGAGAAAATATCGATACGACTACAAGAGTTATCTTATTCGTCTCGTTAAAAAGGACGTAAATAAGTTTGTTATTTGTTAACATTAGAAGTGTATGCTAATTATATATGTTTTTTAGCTGTATTTAAAACTTTTCCTGCCAATACTATCCTCATTTCTGAACCGGAAAGCAATCATAGACTAAGAAAGTGTACAGTCAAAAACTAATTTTTTATAGTTTATTAAAAGAGCTACGTAAGGATTTTTGTGTAATTTTAAATTAATTATTTTTAGTGTAGTTACAAATTAAAGTTATAGAATTTTTTGGCGTTTTTTTTTTATACATATTACCCTTTTATCTTACAAAGAAGTATTCATATCATACTATTACATACTATTTCCAAAAAATATGTTTTCTGGAAAGTTTAAAGTTAGGCTAAATATGATTATGTTAAATTTTATTTTGTTGGTTGGTTAAAAAAAATATTACCGAGTTACAATTTATCGCCCAAATTCCGTCATGTAAATTATTTTTTCAAAATTCCTGTTTAAAAACAATAAGGTTTTTGAGACGAATCTAACGATACCTTTGGCGATATTCATCCAGCCGTTTGGAAGATAAGAGATAATAAAACAATTTACAAACATACAAGATACTCGCGCGAAACCTTCCTAGGCATCAGATACCAAGTAAGTGCGAGGCTTTTGT
This sequence comes from Diachrysia chrysitis, assembly GCA_932294365.1. Taxonomy (NCBI): domain Eukaryota; kingdom Metazoa; phylum Arthropoda; class Insecta; order Lepidoptera; family Noctuidae; genus Diachrysia; species Diachrysia chrysitis. Next base: position 11,076,772 of record OW028652.1, on the reverse strand, counting down.
ATATTAAATTTCATTTTAATTTATTCTTATGTTAGTTATTTGTTGTCTGAAATAAAGCGCAAAATACGCATGCGACATATTTAGGTAAATAGCATGACAGTAATCTCGTGAAAATTTGTTTTGTTCCGATTTGTTTTTTTATTTTGAAAGCCGAATAATCTACAAATTAACAACAAATAAAATTTCAGGTGAAATTATTGAATTGGTCAGCGGCGCTCACTTGTTGATATTCAACGGTTTTTCCTACAGTTTCCATTGCATTTCAAAAAGGGGGTACACTCGGTACAAATGTTCCTCGAGAATGAAACACGACTGCCGAGCCTATGTCGTCGCTGACTACAGCCTGAAGGTGGTAGGTGGAGAATTCAACCATAAACATCCTGAACCAGTTTATGTATTGCATAACTCTGGGAGATGGAGTTTAACTCCTAACTACAAGGTTAGCAATAAGGGTTCGAATCAACTGGGTCAGAATATATATGGTACTTAAATCGTTCTGTTTATGTATCTCTTAAATTATAATAATTGACTACTCTTGATAATAAACGGGTCACTACTGACTCGTTTTTAATATATTGATAATTTACCAATATAATAGAAAAATTTATATCTTATTATGGTTTTCATAAAACTATATTTTTCGCAAACTAATCCGTCCAAAACTGAATATGATACTTTATAAAAACAATAAAAGATAATTATTTTTAAATTATTTTTGGTTTATACATATTATGACGTATTAATATACCAAAGCATCTTTCAAAACGTTTTAAATATTAGACTGATATTAAAACTTCTTAGCTTTTAACTCGGATTGTAAATAATTCTTCTGTAAAGAGTGCAATTTTTAGGTTAAGTAAACTATACCAAACTATGAGTTGTGGCGATCCTTAGGGGAGGCCTATGTTCGGCAGTGGACGTCTTTCGGTTCATATAATGAACACATAGCACATCAATATTTTGTTAAAATACATGTACCTAATTAGTTAAGTAGTAATTTTTGATCTCCAAATAAAAATAAATGGATAAGTCTGGGTGTCATTTGTGCATTTGATTTCAACGTTTGTAAAACCTTCGCGGCTTTCAGAAGGTATTTTCTAAAATCAACACACTGGAGCTGATTGGGAGCAGTGTGGGAGAGACATTTTCTGTTTAGCTGTTACTGTTCCACTGCTGGGGATATTCGTTCCGCAAGTCCCTCCATAAATCCTAATCCCGCGCCACCACTTCTCGCTTCATCTTCTTGGGCCTGCGTCGGCGTCGCCTTTCGTATGATGGCTCCCATTGCGTAGAGTCCTTTTCCCATTGGTTACTACATAAATGCGGCAGAAAAAAAAACAAAAAAAATAATCGTTCTATACAATTTTGATTTACAGTGAAACTAATTACGGTCAGAGGTAGTAAGGGCAAGCAGTATTTGATGAAAAACGGTTACACTTACTTGAACCGTGGGCGCATTAAAGCAGGATATAAATGGTGGTGTACGAGAACTTCCACGTGCTATGCCTATATCTTGACGTCTGATAATGGTGAAGTCATCAAGTGTTCTGACAAACATAATCATGAACCCTCGAGGTACTATGTAGCCGCTGATGGTACTTATGTTAAGTGTTAGTAGTAGAGGTTTGCCAAGCACGATGTTTTTGTAAAATTCGTTGGTATAAAAGGACAGAGATTTGTATATGTTTGTGTATAAAGAAACATAATTTAGTAATTTGGTATACAGGACTAGTCCAACTTTAACTAAAATAGATGAGTGTATGTATTTTTAATTGAACAATTAAATAAAGATTTATTAACTTTTAATCTTACTTACCAACAGTTTTATATGCCAAAGCTTGTAACAGCTCCAATCATCAATATGTTAGGAGGAAAAGAAAGTTTGTTGTATCAAGGAAATACATTTTTCTTTCGTTATAAAACCTGTGCTGGCGATCGCTGGAGCTGCTAATCGTGCCCTTTAATGCAAAGCCTGTTTAGTCCTCGATACCATTCATAAAGTACTGAAAGTAATACACTCCCATTATCACTCTCGCAGACTGCATTACTATAAAGATGGCTATTAAATTAGATTTAGACAAAAGTACTAAGTAACTACTACGTGAGATTAAGTCTTGTTGCCGTTCAATTGAATAAAATAAATTGTTTTTCTAAGTTTTATTATTTGCACTAGAACTGCGCGCTTACTGTGAGCTCTTGAAGCAGGACTGTTGTGGTTGTGAAAGCAAAACGCCGCTACGCGCAGTATACATGGATTTGTATGCCTATTACTCAAGTAGAATATCTGTATGGTCCCTTTGTATTAAAAGGGCAGGTGTTCCCGCAGGAAACTGCTATGTCTATTGCCATTACAAGATTCTCGTAACCCTAAATGCTGTAAGGATGTGCTTATAAATAAGTTCTATAAAATATGGTAGATAAATATAATTACTTATTATAGTATTTATTTTTCAGTGCAGCTCATAACAATGTCGAATGGCAGAAAGACGGTTTTATACAACGGGTACACTTTCTTCTTTAGGTATAAAACAAGATTAGGAAACAAATGGGTCTGCACTCTCTTCCCTCGATGCAAATGCTATCTATATTTAGATGATCATAATAATGTACTTGATAGTTCCGTAATACACACGCATTATAAGAAATATAAAATGTATGAGAGAGGAGATGGAAAATATATAAAAGCTTATTGAAAATTTTATGGATTATTTATTTCGTTTTTTATTATTCAACACTGGTCTGGGTACAGAAGAGTTAAACAAAAATAAGTAAGGTTTTGTATGCAAAAAGAAACGGATAATAAATACATGTTTTTCAACACCATTATTTATCATATACTTCTTGTATCAATAATTGTGCCATTAGTACAATTGAATTACATAAGTTCATATGCAAAAGTGAACGTATAACCTTACTTCTATACTATAATTAATTCTTACAAAATATCCTATATAATTAAAAAAAAATAAGTACATTTCAAATGAATTCTAAAATTTTGTTATTTTATTTATTATTTAAAACAAAATGGTTTACTCACGTATATTCTCGGGATCGCCCAACTAGTTTCAGACTCAATAAGAGTCCGTAATCATGAGCTGACGCGGTGGCGGTGGTGTCGCGAGTCGAACTGACTCATTATGAATACTCCTCACGAAAGTCATTTTAATAATATTTTGAAATTAGTTTTTTTGTTTTTTTTTTTTATGTGATTTGGAACAGATAGTCGCTGCTTTTAAAATATGGTATTCAGTTAAATCCGAAGATTGGAAGCCGACGCCAACATAGCTTGGCACAAAAGTTAGGCAGAAAAAGTTGTTTTTATTTTTTGTTCTTGTAAAACCAGATGTTACTAATCTTGGTTTCAGGGGAACTGATTACCATGATAAACGGGAGCAAGGTATTACTGTACCAAGGCTACACTTTCTATAAAATATATAAGAAAAAAGGACAAGAGTTGAAATGGAATTGCAGTCACCTCAGAACATGTAACTGCTATCTCGTGACCGATGAAAACTATAAGATTTACAAATCAAAAACTGACCATGATCATCCCGTTAGACAACTGTATAAGACGGAAGATGGGAAATATCTGCGTGTAAAAAGAAATACGAGTTTTTGGAAATATTAATAATTAAGAAAATATTTATAATTTTTAACTTAAGTCTTTGGCTGCTTCGGTTATCGATGCCCGATGTAGATTTTCATTTTCGGTCACTCGTGACCGACAAAGACATTATTCGAATTCCTTCTGCCAGGTGTCGTGATGTTATTAAAATATGACATAAACTAGCTGTGCCCCGCGGTTTCACCCGCATACGTAGTTGCCGTTCCCGTGATATATGTTATGACAGTTATTCTGCTATTCGGGACAAGACGAATCAAACAAATCAAAGATCATGAAAATGGGTCCCCCCGTTCTTTAGTTATAAATGGTGTGACGAACCTAACCTTACCCGACTTTGTTTTATATATATATATACGGTATGTAAAAAAACCCTGTCCGATCCAATAAAGGCGTATTCCTGGTTCAACGCACGTACTAGAAAAAAAAAAATCTCAGGCGGCTTCTATAATAATAATAATATCTTGGGACATCTCACACACGGTCATCTGATCCCAAACTAGGCAGAGCCTGTGCTATGGCAACCAGATAACTGATAAACATACTTATATATTTCTAAATACATACATATTATAGATAAATTACACCCAGACACAGAACAAATGATCGTGCTCATCACACAAAGATTCGTCCTGGGTGGGAATCGAACCCACGACCTCCGGTTTCGCAGTCAGGGTCACTAACAGCTAGACCAACAGGCCCGTCAAAATTACATTCTATGATACAAAACTGTAGGAAACAAAGTTCACGTGTACTAACACGTGAACTTTGTCGAGCGATCAGTGTTGCCTTTGATCTGTTTTTTTTTATGTAATTGTATTCAACGGCAGAAAATAATAATGACATATCCATTCGATAGTTACGTATATGTACGCAGTACGATGCCGAATAATATTCATAAGTATCGGACAGGGTTTTTGTTGCATGCTATATATTATGTTTAGTTGTAAATGCACTTTCACAATTTTTAGGCGTTTTTTTTTTTAATTTTCCTATTTAACTCCTGGCTACATTAAAAAAAAATTGATTGTTATTTTTTTATTTTATATTTTACAATGTACTTACACACATTTGAAATTACAACAAAGACCGCTTAGAAAAAAAATACTGAATTGTTAAATAATATATAAAAAATAAACAATTATTATTTATAAAATATCTAACTACTTATATTTATCCACGTGTTTATCGTTGAATCATGTTTTATTTTGGAGATCGATGTAGACAATAACGATAAGTGCAACTAAACTTGATACACAATTAAGTCCCATATACAGCAGTACCTTAGTATCGAATTTATCAATTACTAGCTGTCCCCCGCGACTTTGTTCGCGTGTTTAAGTTTCAACGGTTTTTCATTTTTGCAACATTTTTCATTTATGCTCCGCTCCTATTGGTCGTAGCGTTATGTTATATAGCCTATAGCCTTCCTCAATAAACGGACTATCTAATACAAAAAGAATTTTTCAATTCGAACCAGTAGTCCCTGAGATTAGCGCGTTCAAACAAACAAACAAACAAACAAACTCTTCAGCTTTATAATATTATAAGTATAGTATAGATACGAAGTTACTATGGGATGTGGAGGTCACATAAGCAGTCGCTCCGTCTTAAATATTATATTTAGCTAAATACGTTAAGACTGGTAGTCGACTCCAACATAGCTTGGCAAAAAGGCTAGGCAGAAGAAGAAATTATAATTTTTGCTATTGTTTTTGTCAAACCAGATGTGTCTTATCTTGGTTTCAGGTGAACTGATTACTATGATGAACGGGACCAAAGTATTATTGTACCAAGGCTACACTTTCAATAAGATATATAAGAAGAAAGGACTAGACTTAAAATGGCATTGCAGTCACTTCAGAACATGTAAATGCTATCTCGATACCGATGAGAACTATAAGATTTACAAATCGAAAACCGACCATAATCATCCCGTTAGACAACTGTATAAAACCGAAAATGGAAAATATCTGCGTGTATAAAGAAAAAGCTCGGGATATGAATTTATGGAAATCTAAAAAATTTAGAAAATATTAATAAGTTTTAACTTAGGATTTTGGCTGCTTCAGTCACGGGTAGCCGATGCAGATTTTCATGTCGGTCACCGATGACTGACAAAGACAGTATTCGAATTCTTTCTACCGGTTATTCTCGATTATTTCCTGGTGTCGTTTTAGTAGTAGTAAATATGTCTTAATATTGATATTTAATTATGTTAAATAGATAATAATTCAGTATCTATTTTATCTAACTTTTCAAAAACCTTTTTTATTTGTAATCGTTTCGTATCTGTGTTAATCCCAAAATGATTAAATGAATAACATTTTTTTTTATTTTTCGTATGTATATGTTGCAGTAAGATAGTTAAAGCCGTAATATAGTTATATCCCTAGGGATATAATTATATACCGTAACATAGTTATACGAAAGCGAATCATTACTATCTCACTAGGAATATAGTTATAAAACGGTCCAAGTTTAGTGATATACTTATATTACTAGATTAAGTTCAGTGTTATAAATATATTAGGGTTCGTCGGTACTAAGGGTCAGAAAAAAAAATACCTACCAACCTAACCAAATGTGTCGGGGTTGGCAAAGTCAGTTCTAAGGGTCAGAAAAAAAAAATACCTACCAACCTAACCAAATGTGTCGGGGTTGGCAAAGTCGATTCTAAGCTACTGATTATTATGAATAAAAAGAAATCTAAACAAAAAAGATATGACTTTGAATAATAGTGTACGACTGACTGCGTGGGGAGCGCGTAAACACAACGAACCCCTCCCCCGCCGCGGGGGAGGCGGCGCGCCGCCTGCGCCGCACACTCCAAAAGCTATTTCACTAAACTTAATCTAGTAATATAAGTATATCACTAAACTTGGACCGTTTTATAACTATATTCCTAGTGAGATAGTAAAGATTCGCTTTTGTATAACTATGTTACGGTATATAATTATATCCCTAGGGATATAACTATATTACGGCTTTATCTATCTTACTGCGACATATATACCATGTAGATACACACATTTAAAATAAAAAATAAAAACGCTTTTTAGAAAAGTTTGATAAAATAGATATTCAATTTTTTAATATAGGTACTTATTTAAAATTTATAGATCAAATATATTATTTGTAAAATACCTAAAACACCTTTTTACATTTTCCCACGTGTTTTCATCTTTGAATCATGTGCTTTTTTGGAGATCGAAGTAGACATAGTAAATAATATAACGGTAAGTACAACTAGACTTGATATTATTTATTTACGACCCATATAGCAGTACCTAAAGTATCTATTTAATCAATTGGTTAATTAGGTACTAATGTTTTCCCACTGTGTTCCCACTGCTGGGCAAAAGCCACTTTTTCCATTCTAAAGTAACATAATTTCGGTAATTTTTCAGCTAAAATTATTACTGTGATGAACGATAAAAACTTAGTCCAGTACCATGGCTTCAGTTTCTATAAGATCTTTAAGAAGCATGGTCTACAAAAATGGCTTTGCACCAACTACCGGAACTGCAAGTGTTACCTACTGATGGATAAGAATTTGAAGATCTATGAAGGCAAGACCGTGCACAACCACTCTACGAGAACGTTGTTCAGAACTAAAGATGGAAAATACATTCGTATTTGAATTATCAGCCCTTGTAGGGGTCTGATAAACTTCTTGAAATATGTAAATTTATCATATATTTTAGAAAAGTCGATTTAAAATTGAAGACCAAAGAAGACATGAATGGATTATAGACGCTAGTCTTCACGATTATACGCGACCATCAATCGCATCTCAATGTGGAGGGTTCGTGCTTAATAAGAACACGTTTTGATTGTCGCAACAAATTTACCGGTTTCAGGGTACCACACTTCCCGAAATAAACTTCTTCCCGGATACATCGCTTGTCAGCAAGGATATAAGCGAGGTTGTCTACGCAGTTTGACCCTGACACAATTAGATATGCATGTTTATCTAGGGGGGTTAAGCCACGATGTGTTCGTCAGATGACAGCACTATTGGAGGGCATGCCAGAAGTCTTGCTCGTTTAAACAGGAGCTATGTTTTTTGGACAGGCTCTCTTCTTTCTCCTTCTTTTTGAGTCGATAATACTCTTATCTATATTCAAAGCGCCCAGTTGTTGGCCACATTAACTGCGACGAGGTTTAAATCGAGGCTCTCTATTTACATGCTTAAAATAATTATTTATTCATATTAGAATTTAAGATATATTTTTCACAGTAGGTATAAGTTATTTTTGAGATCAAGTAAGTACCTGTCAGTATTGAAGCTTAGTTTGTCAAATCGAGCTTGTTAAGTCAGATATGACTTATAGTTTCTTATTCTATTTTTGGAAATTTGATCATTGATATATAAATTATATGTTATAATAGATTTTAAAATCTATCATAAAACATACTATCATCATATCTAGAAAATATTACCTAATTTCATTTCTTATTATTTATAAAGAACATAGTTGTAGTTTTTTAGATCTGAATGTAATAAAAATAAAAATGATCTTTACAAAATAAATATTTAAGATAAATTTGATAAAATCTATTGTAATAAACGTGTCGTTCACTTGTCTATTCATTGATGTATTTAAGATCTCGATTTGTTTTATCTTACAGTGAGTTTTCTTGTTTAGGTCAAATCAGGCAGACCTTTAATAATAGGTGGACAGTTCAGGCTCAAAATAAATAAGAACAATTTTTAACAACTACATGACGTAAAAAAATTACAAAATATTACACACGTGTTTTCTCTAGTTTTCCGTAACTGAAATTTAACGACAGTACAATAATTTGACATGTCGCATGACGTCACACGTTTTCACGTTTTGTGCGAGTGTGTGACGTCATTAGTCCCTACCCTTTGATTGAACACAGCTTTGATTCCCTTTATCTCCCTAGTTTTACTTATTTTGATAAAGCAAAAAATACGTGTATAATATTTTTTTACTGTTTCACTTATTAATTGAATGTTTTTTAACTTTTCTTACCCGGTCACCATCCTAATTATAACGCGCTACATTAAATGCGTTATATTTATTTTCAGTCAATATCATCACTATGGCCAACGGTAAACGGTTGGCGTTGCACGATGGCTACACATTTTATTTGAAGAATAAAACAAAAAAAAGTGACAGATGGTATTGCACTTGTTTCCCGGGATGCAAGGCGCATCTCGTTATTGATATGTCAACTATGGTGATAATAAACAAAGATACAAACCACAATCATAAAATGAAAGCGGTAATACAGTTGCCAAATGGAAAATTCATGAAAGTTTAAAATCTTTTATAGTTAAATAAGTACTTCGCTTACAATAATAATGAATTATGTAACTAGCTGGTGCCCGGTGCGCTTCGCTTTCACTAAATAAAGCTACAATTAAACCTATGGTTCAAAATATAGAAATAACTGCCACCAGTGCCACCTATCCGACACTAACGTAACTATGTTCGTCGGAGTGGTCATGTCGCTCTTTATATGTGTACAAAGTTTCATATCAATTGAGCTAAAGGTTCTCGAGTTTTAGGTGAACATACATACGCACATACATTCTCTTTTGTATAGATAGATATAATAATAATACCGGCCTATAAATGTCCCACTGCTGGGCAAAGGGCCTCTTCTAATGTAAAGAAGGAACGAGCATTGATCAGCACGCTCGCACTCTTGCAGGTCGTCGATTTCAGATTCCAATTTTTGGAATCTTGGTTTCTACGCGATGTTTTCCTTCTCCGATTTTCAATCGTGTCTTAAAATAATTAAGTCTGCAACCTTGTGCATAAAACTGCTTTCGTTGAACCACTAGGTCTCCTCAACGTAACGATAACAATGGTTCATCCATATTTTAAGGGTTTCGAAAATGAATTTTTTAAACGACAACAATCCTGAGATGGATTTTATAAGAACAAAAGCATTTAAATTTTCTCAATGTTCTCTAAATATTAATGGATTTGATTAATGAAAACCGTTTAAATAATTATTTTAATTATTTTATAAAATAATTTAATTATTTAAGGATTTAATGAGACCTTAAGATTTTTTACGTGTACATAATGCCTATATCTTAATCTTCTAAATATAAGGACTATCAATTTACGAAGATTTCTAAAATTGAGCAATTCTTTGTAATTTATATACAATGTTTGTATTGCCATATTTGCCAGATGATGCTGGGATATAATTTTTAACCAAAATTGCCAATCATTGCGCAATTAATTGCCCGTGTAAGCACTGTTAGTATTTCCACGGGGATTTTAAGTGTAGACGTGTTTACCTATTTATTGTTTAGTATTAATATAATATTATAAACAAAAGATGTTGTTTTAATATCAATTCCGTGTAATAAATGTGTGGATGTGATTTTTGTTTTTGTTGTTTATTTCTTATCTGGCATTGAATTTCTCTTGTATCGGTTACGACTCATTTGTGTAACGTTTTTAAAATACATAACAATGTGATTAGGTTCTAAATTAATAAGTTTATAATAGAAGATTTAATGAATTAATATTATTACTGGTGGGTTTATCTCTAAGGCCGAAAAATGTTCTTAAGATTTTGTGGATCTTAAATCTACTTCAATTTGTTCGACGTTTGGTTTCAATGCACAAAGACACACATAGTTTTAGAAAAGTATAAGCAGAAATAACAAATTCCTTGAAAAAAAAAAAAAGTAAATATTTCAATCTTACTAACAAAGCTTTATTTATTTTTAGCGCATGTTATAAATGCCGACAACGGAAAACAGTATCTTAAATACCTAGGTCACTACTACACAAAAGTTCCAAATACAAGACGAAATTGGATATGTGTGAAAACAAGCACTTGCAATGCAACCATTACTTATGATTATGTATTTGGTATTATGAAACAGACTGAACATAGTCACCCACCTGATGGCTTTTTATAAGACAAAGAACGGGAAATATAATCTAGAAATGTCTAAATATGTAACAATTTTATTTAACCTAATTGTTGTCGTCTCCGCCTAAAGTTAATTCGTATCTTGTTTGCATTAATCATTAATATTTATTTATAATTCTGCGGTTACAAGTCATTATGATATGAAGCAACTATACTTTGCACCGGAACTGTTTCTAGCCGTATGTGTGTAGGTAAGTATATACCTAAATAGACCTATAGTAATAGGTCCAAGTGTAATTGCTAAACAACCGATTTAGATTCTAAAGCTTATTTGAGCAGAATAATATAATATGTAAGTATTAAAAATTTCTAAAATCCATTTTCATTGCGCAATCTGACTAACAATATATTACATTTTCAGATGAGAACGCCCAAAAGGTGAATTATCATGATCAAATGCTGACTGTTGTTGACGAGTATTACAAAAACTTAAATACTTCACAAGGATTAGAATCATCTGTTCAAAATCAATAACCTTGACAAAAATACTTATACTTATATTAAAATTAGAAAATCTCATCTTATTTAAAGTAGTACAATTATGTATTAGACTTTATTAATGTAGTAGAACAAATTACCCCCGTGTCACAAGTGTAGGTTGACGGCTAGGCGGTGTCGATTCGGCGACGAGACTATAAAAAAAAACAAAAGAAACAAGTCGGTTAGTGTGTGACAGAGCTCGTAGTGTATGAGCTCCTCTATACAAGATACCTACTGGCAACCCGGTTTCCGATAGTTGCGTAATGGGGATTATTGTTAGATTTAGATGAAGTTATAGGTACCTATGGTTTATATAACTAGAAGATCTCAAGAATGCCGCTGTCATTCAATATATAACAATGTTACATTTAGACAAGTAAGCCTTTTTAAATTTTTATAACTTTTCTAGTTTTGTTAAATTTATCGATCTGTCGTTCAATGAATGAAAATTTCAACTTGCTAGTTTTATTTACCTCTGCTGCCAACGAACCTAACCGCTAGTTGCCTCTCAATCTTAGTATATACAAAATTTGCCACAAATAATGTTTGACTTTTGACATTAGTGCAAAATCGTATACTAGATTGATGTAAAACAAATTGTAAAGAACAATTATTTCGTGTTGAATAACAGTAATATCGTATTTAAATTTACAGGTGAACTTATAACCACATTGAGTGGCAAACAACTTTTAAGATTCAAGGGTTACTGCTACACCAAGTCTCCCCGAAGCAGGTGGAACTGGCGTTGTATTCACACCAGACATTGTTATACAACAGTCAGTGTCGACGACAACCTGAAAATATTGAGGGAGTCGAAAGGACATCAACATCCTCCAAAATTATACTATAGAAACATGCATGGGATATACGAATGCGATAAAAACATCTCATGGATAGCTAAAGTACAGCCTGATCAATATCATTCGTTTTCTAATTAAAGCGTTGGTCATTATAACCAAAGTAATCACGCTTCGATTTTAAATCGGCTAAAGTCTTGTGCTTTCTCTATCTTTGTATCGACTCTCGGTCCACTGAATTGAGCATTCAGCAGTTGAGTTATTTCGCTCATTTAAGCTATGGTGTCAATTGGTGTGAACTACGCATAATATTCAATGTTTTTTTTATATTCCTAATTGATTACACATGCAATATGACATATTACATATATTGCTTGTTTAATAAATTATGTATTAGACTTAAAATATTTTTTTAAATCGATCCACAATTGCCGGAGATATCGCGTAACATACAAAAAAATACTTTCGAATTGAGAATCGCCTCCTTTTGAAGTCGGTTAAAAATACACTAATTTTAAATAGTAGTAGGCTTTTAAAGGCGGTGGAGTAGCCACATAACGCAGTTAAATTTATTTAAAGAGTACAATTTTGGTCCACTTGCACATTTTAACAATATTTTAACAAATACGGGTAGGTACATTATAGGACGAGATTATAAATATAATTATGTATTTATTTTCACATTTTAGACTAAATTATGTAATAAATATTAGATCTATGAAGTAGGCGATATAACACAGTTTTACCCTGTAAAGACAAAAAGCAATACAATTTTAGCTAAATAGCAATTTCGTAATGACCTAGTCATCATTAGTGTCTTAAATGTAAAAAAAGGTACCTAAATAAAATAGGCTATTTTATTTATATTTAAGAGTATTGCGTACATTTTTTTCTACTCTTTCTTTTAGTTTACCTAAAGTAAACAAATATAAATACTAGTAATAAAACTAGAATTATTTATATCTTAGCTAACCACGACTGTTTTAAAAAAAGTAAAAAAAATATTTTAATTTAATCTTTAAGCTCATCACCAAGTTTATATATTTGAATTAATTTACAAGAAATTCTGGACTAAGTAATTTATCTTTTACAAAATAAATAATGAATTTTAGTATTTTGTTTTTATTTTATTTTTTATTTTAGAATTAATAACATCCTGTATGTCTAAGCTTAATTTAGTTGTGACGTTTTCCGTAACAAAGCTAAAACTTGTGTATATTTTTCAGTTCAATTGATAACGACGATTCAAGACAAGCTGCTTTTAAAATATAAGGGACACTATTACTCAAAAACACCTTATTTGAAGAAACGATGGAGATGTATCAACACGAATAATTGCTACGTTGGTGTCATTGTAAACAACGATTTCTCTATCAAGAAGGAGCCAGGGGAACATTTGCACCCACCAAAAGTCTTCGTTGAAACTGATGACGGCAGATACAAGCTCGTTAAGGATAATATCAATAAAACTTGCGATTATATTGTTTACGAGTACTAATATAAAGCTTAGGCAGTCTAGTTTTAATTTGTTTTCGGTGCGGACCAGAAAATATATAATAAACTGATGCTATCAAAAGCGACGAATGAAGCGAAGCCATTGACAAAAACAAAGATCTTGTATTGATTAAATTATCCATACTCCGTACTTATAATAAATGCGAAAGAAACTGTATCTGTTACGCATTCTCGGCTATACAGCTGAATCGATTTTCGTATGATCGACCTTGGTATGCTGTAAGCTTGGATCCCAAGAAAGGAAAAGGCTATTTTTAAACCGATGTAATCGATGCCCACGGGGGCGGAACCTCGGGAAAAAGCTATTTTTTATAATGTATGTGTTGTGTTATTAGAACACATACAATACAATAATATTAGGTACATTAATAAACTAAACTAATATTGCTAAAATATAACGAGTATTTTAATAAACAGGAATTAGCGCGAACATTTATAAATACCTTTTCGCTTGACGTTTCGACCAGGTTACACCGGCCGTGGTCGCAAGCAGACTCTCATCATTCAATCAGTCTGCTTGCGACCACGGCCGGTGTAACCTGGTCGAAGCGAAAAGGTATTTATAAATGTTCGCGCTAATTCCCGTTTATTAAAATAGTATTATAAACATGCAGCGTGATAGTTTAAAAGCAAAAAATATAACGAGGTCGACATCCTAAATAAATTTAGATATTCTTGTATTAGCTTGATTATCAGAACTCTGTGTTCCGTCTATTATATTTTCCTGGTCTGCACATAGTATTAGGTTTTATGTTTGAAATTAATGTGTTTAGATAGCGATCAATATTGTTCTGTAATTGCGATTTTAATCAACCACCATTACGTAAAGATTTCCGTTAATTTTCGTAATCGGCTTGCCGTCTTGTGTTGTTGTTTAGTACCAATTCAATATTGTTTATCAGATTCTCTGTTAAATAACATTGGATTGGGTTGAATAGTTAATTTTAAACTGATCTAGCCTTGGGTTTGGCTTCCAGTCTCACCGGATTACAGCTTATAAAAAAGAGCGACAGTATATTTTACCTCCACAACCAAATAATGGACAAATGCGGTATAATAATCCTGGGTTAGACTGGTTGTCAGAACTGTAGGAACTTAACGAGTATGTAAGGTTAGCGCTTGATAGCCGGGTTCTACTTAATACAACTACTTAACGTGCTTTCTGAGGTTCTGTGGAGACTTGGTATGAAAATGGAAGAATCCCTTTATCATCCATGCGCGGCAAGCAAGTATTTGAAACTGAATGAACGACAGCTTTTGTGGTTTTATTACGTAGCCCCGAGCTTTTTCCTCTTTGTATCTTAGACAATGATATTATATATAAAAATTAGGCAGATATATCATTAGCGCTCGCATTTTAAGGAAACGAAAACCTCATTGTTTTTTTCAATGATAGGTTTTAGTTACATTCTTATCCTATCTTTTGCACTGTTTAATAATGCAACGCGACAACATTTTGACAACGTAACAACTGGATCAGATTTTAAACGTCTGTAATTATGTAGGAAACAAATCTTGAGTATAATTTCATTGGTCTTAGATTACAAAGATAGTGTAATATAATTACTCTCTAGAAAACATAGAAATCGTAAGTCATTTTTATTAATTCACTCGTTTTTATCACAATAATAAATAGGCATGATCACGTTATAAAACTATGATTGGTAAACTAATTAGTAGCAAAGAAGGATGAAGCTACATAGACAGATAGCGCCATCTCTTTTCATGACGAAACAAGAAATGCTTCAAAACGTGTGGGCCCTTGCCTAATTTAGATCGATTTATTTATCTTAAAGTAACATGTGCTTATTAGGTATAATAATTGGTTTTGGGCTTGGGCTATTAATGTAATTCAAATTACTTCTTTTAGCGTATAATTAAAATTGTGTGTTTAGTATAGTTATTGAATTAAGTTAAGCTACTAACTAAAAAGCAATAAGGTATCTGGTATTTTTGTAAGGCTTTGGAGTCTAATAAAGTAGTAGGTAATGATTGAAATTGTAGTAACTAATATACAATATGACTATAGGCAGTAGCTGTCGTGTATAGTAAGAATTTCTTGTTAATCTTTGATTATTGTTCATCGACGTTTATATTATCGATACATTTTTGTCTTTAATTTCTTCTTCAAATCAGTAGTTGTTTAATGTAGTCTATTATAACGTCTTGATTGTAATATTTTAATATTTTCTACACATAATAAAATGACTTCATGGTAAATACAAGTTGAAAATCAAAAATATCATTACTTAAGTTTAGAATATATTGTTTTGGATTTTATTTCGTAACTTGTGAGGTTTACTGTAATTTTATTTTATAATGTTGTACTGTATTCATTGAGTAACATAGATTTGTTATCAATATTAAATATCGCTGAATGACTAATTAGTATAGTTGTATTAAAACAAAGGCCTTCTGCCGAAGAAGAAAGAAGGGAAGGGCCGAGCACTGATTACCACACCTGCAGGTTTCATCACAATATATTCACCATAGGCACTGGTGTCGTAGAACTAAGTACAAATAACTTTAATAACCCTAAAAGTCGTCATTGAACTACAAATTCACGACAACTTCTTACACCGAATGGTAAATTTTGAATAAAGCTACAGTAAACCAACAAATAGTGGTAAAGTAATTGTTATTAAATTACCTTTTAGTAGAGACCGTGTGGTTTTCTTAGTACAATATTTGTATGACGGTTTGATGTAAATGGTTCATCCCCAGCTCCTGATTTTCAGATTAATTCCCGTTTTGTTACGTTATCTATGAATAAACCGCCTTTGCATGTGTGCCGAAAACTAGATAACTGGTAGCTGTATTACGTATCTTGCAAAAAGCAAAGCAAGAGCAATTAACTGTAAAATTTGCAAAATTTCGTGTTCCATCAGCAAGAACGTTATACAAATAGCAATTTGACGGCAATAATTTTACAATTTTTGCTGTTAATTGCTCTCACTTTTTGCAATATTTTGCAGCTTGTTTACTTAATCCACTACATTCGGCGATCGGAATGTGTGAAAGGCTGAACGTTTCAAAGCTTTCTAGTTCTTTTAAGAATAGCTTTTCTCACGGTAACTGATTCTGTAAGACGTCACATGGTCTTCATTTGATTTTAATGTAATTTTAGTTTTACAATAAAGTGCTATGCAGTCATTCGTGTTTTATTTCTTTATTCTGTTTCTTAATTTATGAACGTTTTTCACTTGTTTCAATGAGTTTAATAATAATGATTTTGGTAACATCGCAAATTTATTGACCCTGCATAACTTATAATATCGTCAGCCCGTTTATTGGGTAGAGTAGCACGGTATCCTTCAGTAAAACACAATTTGATGCCTCATCATTTGTTTGAATATATTAATTCAAAGTTCCCGAACTCACACGTAATTATTTTTTCAGAGTTATTCAAGAAGATCAGACTCGAGGATGGACGAAAATACTTCATGTACGGCGATTTTACTTACACGTTTGGCTTCAAAACCAAGACTGGCGATTATCGATGGCGTTGTATCAACACTTCGGCTTGCAAAGCTTATATCATAGTGTCAGTCTATGGGGAGCTCCTCAAAGTATTCGGTGACCATGTTCATGGTCCACCGCGGTACCACGTGAAGAATGATGGAAGTTATATAAAACTTAAGACCCCGAATTTGGATCGACAGACCGTTTTGAATAGTGTCTAAGATAATTAAGAAATGATTGATATAATCTAGACGTATCTATACCTTGTACGGTAGCTTTTAATCGCTCTGATTTCCTGAATATTCATAAATGATCTTAGCATACAATATAGAAATGTGTTGTTTAGTATCAAACATTTCACTCATCTTATAAAGTACGCAAACTACAAAAATACTTAACATGTAACTGAAACTACATAACTTATTTGTACCAAGCAGTGAAACCTCTAACTAGTGTATATTTGAGAGCAAAATAACAGTGACCAGACAGTGTACACGTGAGTTTACCGTCAGTCAGTAGATATACATTAAGATGTGTTTCAATATTATTGATTTAGCCCCCACCTGTCGCTTTTCAACTCGCCGCGTCCGGCATGTCTACATAAAATCCACCGAACGGAAATACGAATAGGGCTCGTATTTTGAACTACTTTAATATGACACACACAAACACGTATATGTTACGTACGATATGTACGTTAGTGTGTGTGAGTCTGTCTGCTTTTAAGGTTTTAAAGCACGTATACCTAGATATATCATAATCGATTCGTTTTTGTTGGTTGTCGGATTGAAATTAATTAATAAAGTTAATATTGCTTTTAAATATTTATTTTACGTTTTTATTCGGTTTAAATGAGAAACAGTACTTTAGGAGTCTGTGCAAAACGAAAAAAAGAATAGTACTGCATTTCATAATCAAAACTATTTGATTAATAGTAACTAAGTGGTTATCACTATATAGTAAATACTTTTAAGAAATTTAATCTGTGTGTTAGAAAATATTTATATCAGTATTAATTAAATAAGATTATTAATTTTCCAGACAGTTGGTACCTAGTTAAGTACATGAATTTAATTCATTCTCTTAACCAAAATAAAAAGTTTTTTTTTTATTATAGTTTTGTTCGTTAAATATTTTGAAATGAAAAAGCTAGTCACAATAGTACCTAATTAAATAGTCTCTGTTGCGAAGCAATGTAACTAATTTAACTTATTAGTTTTTAGTATTTTTTATTTATTATGTCGTTTTTTTTTTTGGTATAGTTACTATTATTTTTTGGTATTGTAATACATACAGAATTGCATGTACTTAATATATTACGACGTACTCCTTACAACATTTTTACTTAGAACCGGGTTTTCTAAGTATATTTGTGATAAATAACTAATTAAAGTTAGCATGTTCTTAAATATACGGCTTTAATATTTCAGCATGTTAGTAATTTACGACTATAATGTGCTCTTTATATGATGTAACTTTTAAGCACCTAATAAAGATAAGCTTTTTGTTTGATCGCGCTTATCTTTGAAACTAACCGTCGGATCTGAAAAAACATGTTTGTATTTAATAGACCAATCCTCTAAGAAGGTTTTAGGGTATTTAACGTTAGTTGCCTTTGAAGAAAAGCAAGGGGAGTTAAATCGCAGGACACACCAGAATTACTTTATTGAAAAAAAAAAAAAAACGTCACGCTGTATAAGACAATGCTAATTATATCGTGTTTTAATCATATCGTACCGATGTTGTCTGATCCGTGGAAAATGTTTGTGAACGTAACGTAGCGTAGGTAGAACCTTCAGGTTTCTCAAATAGGTAAAAAGTACGCTTACCATGAGCTCTTAAAGCAGGACTAATTCCGTCCTGTAAGCGAGACGCTGCTACGTTTAGTGTAGAGCGCCGTCTCGCTTCCACAACGGTAACAGTCTTACTTTACGAATTCATGGTACGGGTACAGGTCTCTTAATATTGTCTGTGACTAATTCTAGTCAACTATTTATAAAACCATCTAAGTGTTATTAAGTCTATATAAAAACTATTCTATAATTCTATTTCCATATTATTTTTGATATTTAGATTTAATTAGTTGCAGGATAAGTCGATTAAAAATAAGCATATGTAACATTTGCTGATAAGTGGGCCATATGAAAAGTCAATTCACTTGTACATACATAAACGTCTTACAAAAGTACCTAGTTGTTCTAGATAATGTCTCCTTCAGCAGGATTCTCTTTAGTTACGGTAAAGTGGGGTAAAATTATATTTGGAAACCACGGGGATATTTGGAATTTAATCTATTTCTCATCAAGGCAATTTTTATTATTAAATTCAAGAAATATGTGTCCTTAAACGCTTTGCTGATTGAGCAACTTTAGTTGAGACTTTTTAAAAGTTGTCTTTAAACTTGTTGTTGGTACAACCATAGGCCCGGTTTACGGTTGCTGCAATTTTGGGGGATGGATATCAAAGAAGCAGCACTTGTTGTCACTTTATTACGTCGCGATATATCGATACGTTGAGGAATACTGGCGCTGCGGGGGACAGGGAAAGTGAGGGAGGGTGTGAATAACCTGACGCGTCGATTGCGAGGTTGCGTAAAGTTGCTGGTTTCCCCAGTCGGTAATCGACTGGGGAAACCAACCAGCAACTCTACGCAACCGGTACAAATTTAACAGATCCTGGTTGCAGCAATTAAAAACTAACCGAAACCAATCAAAGAAAATCGCAAATTGAGTTGCTACGTGTGCGCTGTTCCATTGAAATATGTACAGCTAGTTGGTCTATCTGCAAAGCGCCTTAATTATAAGTAATATTTAAATATTACTTTCTATATGTATACCGTAGTATTGAAAATTTATGGAAGTTTCCAAAAAGCTCCAATTTACTATACACTTTTTAAGGAATGTATCAAGTTTCATAATGTGTTCTAGATAATATCTATAGCTAAAAGTTTTACCAGTTGTGAAACATTCGGTGTGGTTATATATAGGTAATACTGGGAATTAAAATGACTGAAAGTTGAGAACTAACCCTCAAAGGGTTCGGAAGACGATGAAAGGTGATGAAACCCCCTCAAGGGATTAAAACAACGGCAATGCCGTCTTTACTTTTTAAAAATAATGTATTTCTATACATTCCCTATCCTGTGAGTTACATGGTACATCGTTTAATACTTTTTGGTTTTGCAACAAAATGAAATTTAGTTGTGTATTTATTCCTTTAATATGTAGTCACTTAGTATTTAAATGTGTGTCTATTTACCCCTAGAATTAGTCTTGTTGTAATGAATAAAAGTTCTCAATGTAATGAATGTTTATTTATTTTATTATTCGTACCTTACTTTTATTCCCATAGATGATCGAGATTAATGCAAAGGTCCTCGAAGCTTTTTGTACTCATGCGATAAATTAGGTAGGTACTTATTTACATGTTAGAATTTGGGATTAGACAGTTTAAATTGTGTTTTCAACCGCACGGCCGTTTATAGTATAGATCATATGGACGCACAAGACATTTACTGACCGAACATGTCACCTGTTATCACATTATAGTCTCCTTTATTGCCAGCCATATAATCTAGTGTATTTACTAGATTATATAGACTACCTTTTTTGGACCGGACACAATCCTAACGGATTTCCTCTATCTGGGGAGAGCGAAGAAGTACTCTTAAGAAGAGTCTTACGGGCTAAAACTAGCGGAGTATCTTCCTAAGCTTAGCGCGTTTGAATTATCCACCCGCAACTTTCGTGCGAGCAGTACTGAATCCGCATGCCCGTTACTCGTATTCCAACAAAAAAGCGAATTTATAAGAATAGGACAACAGTTTCTAAAAATATTGCCAAGATTTTAAGCTTCGTATTTTTCCACACGGTGTCGGTCTAATGAGTTGAGTGTGCGAATGAATGTGGTGGCAATCATAAAGCTGAACATGGCGCGTATGGCTGACATAAAATTGCAATAAAGACAGCCAGATATAGCCCATATTGATTTTTAAAGAAATCATCTTTGCTTTTTTGTTCTGCAGTAATAAACAATACAGAACTCAGCCCTAACACGAACATTATCAACAAAATTTTCGTATAGAATGGGCTTCTTTTCATACAAATTATACACAAATACTTTCTTGGACGTATTCGTGAACAACACTGACCCACTAATTGCCCATTTACATTTTCTGTTACAGTAATGACATTGTTTAATGGAAGAAAATACTACATGTATAACTATTATACGTATACATTTGGGTTCAAGACCAGGAACGGGAGTCGGTGGCGCTGCACCAGTACTTCTGATTGCAAAGCTTATATCATGGTGTCAAATAATGGTGAATTTGTCAGGGCATCGGGCGAGCATGCTCATAAGCGTCCAAAATACCATCAGAATAAAGATGGGACCTATATCAAAATCTAGATTTAATTGTAATAAATTAATTTTAAGCTAAAAGAATAATTAACGATGATGTTAAATAGGAAGCTTTGATTAAAATTGCATTGACAGACCCACGGTTGCTATTTTAAGTAGTTATTATTTTTAATCTTGTTAAAAACTATTTGATGATACTATAGCCTAGTTAGTTAGTTTCTAGGAACTAATTTATTAACGCCTAGGTTGTCCTTAAATAAAGATAAGGATAAAATTATGTATATCTATTTTTATTACTTCACACACTTTCTAATACTTAAAATTATGCTTCTTTTTAATTAACCATATGCTTTGTCAATGAATGGATAGAGAGTTCCAGTCAGTACCTAAAACATTTTCGATATATAATGTAAAATATTTCTTTTTTGTACTGTGGATGTGGAAATTACAACAGCACAATTTAGTTTATAAGCCTAAATAGGTAACAGTTAGCACACATATTAATTCGCGGCACTTGCACGCACACAAGTACATTAATTCCCACTAGGCGGTCTTGGACTGTCTTGGATTGTTAAGAGATTTTCAAATGAGTGCTATTATTTTATTTTATAAGACAATTATATTTAAAATACACCTTCAGTTTGATCATTATTTAAAATTTAGGCTGGTCAATAAAAACTAACCCTGTATGTATACTACATATTTTACTACTTCCTCCTTTTTACTTCTGATTAAGTTTTGTTGCGGGTTCCAAGACAGTCAATCGTTTCCCTGGGATACACCGAGCTTAAATGTCTCGGTAGTATTCGTTGGTTATCATTGTAGGTTCTTGCTTTCAGGAGTTGCAATCATGGGCATGCAAAGTTGCAATCATCAATATTATTCCATAAAAAAAAAAACTATTATTGTAACATTTTATTCATACATTTTCATATTTTCAGCAACGTTAAAGTCCATAACCTTACAAAATGGAAAGAAATTCTTTATGTACAACAACTACACGTATTCCTTTAGGAGTGAGAACAAGACTGGTTACCGTTGGCGGTGTACCAACACTTCAGACTGCAATGCCTTCATCTGGGTATCTAAAAATAATGTGGTCTTAAAAGCCTCTGAAACCCACGCACATGAGCCACCGAGGTACCATATGAAGAGTGATGGTACTTATATTAGGGTTTGAATCTTTCTAGAACATCTCAAGAAGGATGGCGCGTCTAACATCGTGACTGTTTTACCTCACTTCAAGTGAATTATTACTTTTTTCTTTGGTATAAAAAGCCCAACTTTTTACTTTTGAAGATTTGCATTATGTATTATGTAAACAGTAGGTATTCTATTAATTAAACGAATCTAATATCAATTTT
Source organism: Diachrysia chrysitis (assembly GCA_932294365.1). Lineage (NCBI taxonomy): Eukaryota > Metazoa > Arthropoda > Insecta > Lepidoptera > Noctuidae > Diachrysia > Diachrysia chrysitis. Next base: position 11,054,231 of record OW028652.1, on the reverse strand, counting down.
GCATTATTTTACTGATCCAGCATTTCTTAGATTGTAGAAAACAATGTCGCACCTAAAAAGATTATTAAATAAAAAATAAAAAACAAAAGTGTTTGTATCACATATTTTACCACGTGGATGAAAAGTTCCATCTGGGGACCGAATCCGCATCCCGCAGCACAGCAGTCGAATCACAGAGCCAGTACGCCATTTGATTCGTCGTAATACATTCGAATAAAGATCGCATTCATGTAGATGTATCTTTGTCTAAAGTTATTGATCAGGTTGTTTCTTTATTTAGCTAGCGATCAATACCCTATAATATAGTTAGTGTGTTGAAAGTGGGGCAGACTAGGAGGATGTCCGATAAAGGAAAGGGCCGACGCGCCCTGGTAGTTTCTGCCGGCAGGAGTCTGGCACACCTCTTTGCCACCCACAAACGGAGGAAAAAGCAGGAAATTCACAACAGTTTGAAAATAAATATAAGCAATTTCGTACAGCTCAGTCTAAAATATTTTTTTATAGTAGATAGCGTTTTGAGTGTTAGGTACGTTTGAAACTATCTTGAATATCAAATCAGTTTGTCGACGGAAGCCTCTCAGCAGCAATTTACGTTCGCATTCAATCGCTCGTATGAGCGAGACGGATAATTGCAGACAGTTATTATCGATTTTTCAGTACATATGCATCGCTACACCAACCCTGTGCCGGCTACTACGTTGCGATCAAACACAGACGCGTATCTATGTCATTGCTATAGATCATGGTTCATTGCGCACTTACATTATTATAGATAGGTACATTTTTACCGCAAAAAGGGTAGAACAAAATTATTATGGAGTTTGTTCAGTGTATTCAGTGGTTCTTTTACACCTTTATGTGCCTACGATTGACATACCTACTTATTACTCAAAACAAGATTACGACTTGTATACAATTGTATAAATATATAGTATAAATTATTATAAAAAAAAATTAAAGCTGTTACTCGCGGCTCCGCCCGCGTGGGTGTCCGTTATTGCGGCAAAAAGTAGCCTATCTCCTTTCTTAGGATTCAAGCTTACCCCATACCAAGTTTCATCCAAATCGGTTCTGCGGTTTAGACGTGAAAGCGTACCAGACAAATAGAAATACAGACAGAGTTACTTTCGCATTTAAAATATTCGTAAGGATGTTAATATATTAAGGATTTGTATGAAACATGGTAGTACTTAGTAGTTAAAAGTTCTGGTATATAATTTTATAGTAAACTGTTGTAGGTCAGTAAATAATAACATAACTGACTTCGTTTTCTACATTCAATATGAGTGCATACAAGATTGTCACGAATACTATTAATCACTAAAATTAGCATTAAATCTACTACTTTCTTAAAAATTCATCGTTTTATTGAGCGTCAAATGCTCTCATGTGTCGAGAATAGACAGTGCCTAATAGATACGAGGACAATGAATAATAACATATCTATGCATGCAATTGTAGCCGTTTTTTTTCAAATCAAGGTCAAAAGTGTTTCCCGTAATACACGTGTTCCACGTATTTTTATTTATACATATACGTAGGTACGCTCTTTAGTACAGCAATATTTTTAGAAGTTTCGTTTCACATAACGTGTAAATCAAAAAGCTACCTTACATATTATATTGTACATTCAACCACAGCACAGGTCGAGCCCGGTTTGTTTAAATTTTCCAGAACTTTCGTTACTACTGACGTGGGGTCCTATGTACATGTATAGTTGCGTAGTGGGCTCAGGTCGGGGTAAGGGGGTGGGGAAAGGGGGTTAGTGGGCGCCATGATGGAAACTTTATAAACCCATTGCGCGTAAAAGCATCTCCTTTCATTTTCCATCTTCTACTCGCAATTTCTCGGCTTGCTGTTGCTACATACGGGAATAATTTTAACCCTTTGGCTTTTAACAAGTATTTTTTTTACCTCATTTCAGGTAAAACGATCACTCTTCTTAGCGGCAAAACATTCTACATGTACAAAAACTACACGTATAGCCTCTGGTTCAAGACTCAGAAAGTCGAGCGTTGGCGCTGCAGTGCAGGGTCTACTTGCAAGACATACATCGTACTGAATAAAGATAAACAGTTTATTAGCACGACAGGTGAACACATCCATCCGCCACCAAGATACATGAAGACAAATAGAGGATTTTACGTTAAAATATAGTCGGAAAAAAACAAGGAAATATTTTTTCTGCGCGCTTACTATAAGCTCTTAGGACGCGACTGAGTCTTTCTCCTAGATAAACCTAGATCATTTGGGAAAAACATTATTTTTATCTAGGTTTACTTAGTGTGTGCCCCTATTATTTAGTTTTTTTTTTTCGAATCATAATCATGTAAAGAAATATGATCCTTCAACAATGCTCGTTTTTACCGCCGTGTGACGACTATCAGACAAATATGATAGGATTTTAACCAAGAAGAAAACGACAGAATACTATAACATAACATATTATTCTATTCGATATATTCCTTTCCTCTAAATTTCGATGCGAAAATTATTTTGATCAGTCCAGTTTTGGAGAAGAAAACAGTGGAATCCGAAACGTCTTTTAATCGTCAACGATTATGTAGCCAGAGCTGCATTTGTGGCTTACGCACTTGACGGGGTAGGTCGGAGGTGTGCGACGGCAATATATTCTTTCAATACCTATTTTCAAATTTCTTGGGATTTAAAAGCCTCTCTTAAAGCGAGTGTTGCCGTTGTGGAAGCGAAACACCGCTACGCGTAGTGTAGTGCGCCGACTTAGGGTTCTGAAAGGCAGATAAACTAAGTTCATTGTAGTCAAACCCTAAGTCTAGTCATACCGTTTTCGTGGAAAATGAACTTAAGCACATTTTCGTACTAATTACTATTAATCATTCCGTTGTATAGGTAATAATATATAAGAGAAGCAGTATTATTGTATTATTAAGAGTAGATACATATTGTATATTGAAAGTTGTCATAAAATATGTGTTATTTTCGTAGAACATAAAACAACAAATCAACAGCTTAGTTAAGGTTAGGCAAAGTAGGTATAGGTAGGTACTTTTGTCAGAGTAGGTAGTTCTCCTGTCATTGTTTTAGTTAAGTACTGATCTCTAACTTAGACCTGATTTAAGACTAGTAAATAAAATACCTAGTCCTGTGTGTTTTTTCTTTTCATTTGGCAGACTGAGCCTAAATATTTCAAACAAAACCAATGTTTGTATAATTTTGTATGAATATATTATGATATGGGTGTATAAAACACCACTTATATAAGGCGTAAAAACCAAAATATTTAATGTAAAATAGTATTAAAATTAATTTATAAATCCGTTTTCCCGTTCTTTTATGTCCAACTCTTTTGCTGTCTATTCTAATAAAATCTCGAACGCTCTCCTTCTTGAGATAAAGAAAACTTATTCCACGGATCACTACCTATGTATATTGGCTGAATAATCAAGAGTAACCGTTGTCGTGTTAATATATATTTAAAAGTATTTGATTACGTATTTAACATATCTATAAAATATTCATCCATTCTAATTAATTATCTATCAATAAGTTTTTACCACAAATGTTAATTTTCTTTTTTACCCCAAAGTTGACCTGGCGAAAAATGTCTAGTGGCATTAAGTCCGGCTCGTGTACCATTTTTGTACATGAAGTTATAAATAAATATAAAATAAGTCATATTTCCGTAAATTTTGTTTTATTTACGTAACCATTTTTATCGCTATTTCGACTTAAAATGTCCACGAAGAAATACAGTCTATGAAAGTTAATAACGAATATTTAAAACTTCCAACTCGCTAACTCTTAGATGCGTAGTGATTAATTTGGTGCGCGACCCGACATTTCCCGATCTAACACGAATGAACGTTGGACAACGCAACAAGTAATGTATGTGAGTATGATCGATAACAACCCTTTGGGGTAATAAAATAGTTATGCGAGTATAATACATTATACTCTATGCTTTAAGCTTTAAGCTTGCTATGAATGTGTGTATATTATGTACGTATGAGTTTGGATGTGAAGCCCCGGCGCAAGACATGGCGCATCTTCTATCCTGCCTGTCCTGCACTACCACCTGCACCCTCCAGGACGTAATGGAGGCTAACGACCAGGCCATTCAGGTGGCAACTTTTTGGTCGGAAAGTGTTTGAGAGTCTTTTGACACGAGAAGATTGAAGAAGATGTACGTATGTACATTCATGGCAAGCTTTTTATGCAGTTAACTGTTGTCCAGTATGGTGATCGTACTTATTAGATGAAAGAAGCAAACTTACCGAACTAAATAGTCATTATTGAGGGGAAGTGGCGACCGAGATACAGTTATATATTACACAAATAAAAAAGAAAACGTATAAAAAGGTCCACGAGCTGGCACATGACAGAAAAAAAGGAACGAGCTGCACCGACAAGAGCTTATTTTACACGAACTTTTAAATTACATATTATATAAGCGGAATACAATATTTAATAAAAATGTTAGTGTATAATCTATACTATATATCTATACTAATATTATAAAGCTGAAGAGTTTGTTTGTTTGTTTGAACGCGCTAATCTCAGGAACTACTGGTTTGAATTGAAAAAATCTTTGTGTATTGGATAGTCTGTTTATTGAGGAAGGCTATATGCTATATAACATCACGCTACGACCAATAGGAGCGGAGCATAAATGAAAAATGTTGCAAAAATGAAAAACCGTTGAAACTAAAACACGCGAACAAAGTCGCGGGGGACAGCTAGTATAATATAAAACGTAAGTGTGGCCTGCTAACCTATCTAGTTTGCTGTGTGTACATTCTACGAAACATGAAATCAAATATTATCTTTGCATACCAAATATAATTATTGTGTTATCTTGAAATTAATTTATAATTTATACGTAGTTCGATTAATATATACAAAATAATTAATATAAATATTATAACTTAAAAAAAGGTCAAGTATTTAAAAAAATGCTCATTCGCAATAGACCTTTTTGTCTTCGGATCAAATAATAATATCCTCTAAAGTAATGCGTTAAAGTCAGAATTCCTACTTTACCATCGAATTTTATGGTTGACTTGTTTTAAAATAATCGTTATAATGCCGAATTTACATAAATAATTTCAAATTGGTCTGGATTCCGAGATTGAAACTAGTGGGGCATTCTCGATATCTTTCGAAAGCAATTTCGTACATTCTTCAAAAAATCATATGTATTACTTGTTTTGTTAGTGGCATGGGACAGGGTATATTATTTTATAATAACAAAACATTTTATTAACCCACATTTCATCAACACTATTTATTTTAACACTATGTATTTTAAGCGCATTATTCAATAAAAGTGTCGTGGTGACCTAGCGGTTCATCGTACGGATTTATATGCACAAAGTTGCAGGTTCGAACCCACTATGGGCAAATACCAATGTGACTTTTTCAAAGTTATAAGTACTTTCTTAATTATTCTAAGACACCAATGGCAAACGGTGAAAGAACACATCGTAAGGAAGCCTGGATTCCAAAAATTGCAATCTGAAATCGCTAACATGCAATGACCAAGCGTGGTGATCAATCTGAAATCGCTCGTGCCTTCTCTAAATGAGAAGAGGCCTGTGCCCAGCAGTGGGACATTTATAGGCTGGTATTCTTATTCAATAAATTGGTAATATCAAAATTATTTTCAGTAACATTTGCTCGAGCTCAAAGAGGAGGTCAACTTCTAGTCTACAAAGGTTACTCCTACAGTTTGCAAAAGATTCGTGACGAAACTGCGCACTGGAAGTGCACTATGGTTCAACCTGGTACGGCCAAGCGGTGTACCGCCAAACTGTTCACAAACGTACAGTATGAAGTTCTTAATAGTGCTGGGGAGCATAACCATACCAAACCTACATTTATTAAGAAAAATGACATGATGGTTAGAGTGTATTGAATTTTTAAAGGAAAACGTAGGACGTTATTCATTGATATATGTAATAAGTTTGTTATTCAGTAAAATTATATTTTATGTAACCATGTTTTTCTTACTAATACAATATCCTAACCTATTAGTGCTTACTTAAATCTAAGTCGCGACCGAAATAAATGGTGCTCAAAAAGAGGCTTAGATGTCCAAAAGTGGGTGAACAAGGATCACTGTCAGTGATGATGATTCCTTAACGTCGTGCGTACATCGATACGTATACTTCGTACACACAGTAAATCAGATAGGTTTGCACGCCACACAAACATTTCATATTAACACGAACGTTTTTATTACATATAGTTGTCCCTCGCGACTTTGTTCGCGTATTTTAGTTTAAACGATTTTTCATTTTAGCAACATTTTTCATATATGCTCCGCTCCTTTTAGTCGGAGCGTAATGTTATATAGCTTATAGCCTTCCTCAATAAATGGGCTATCCAACACTGAAAGATTTTTTCAAATCGGACCAGTAGTTCCTGAGATTAGTGCGTTCAAACAAACAAACTCTTCAGCTTTATATATTAGTATATATGTCGCAGTAAGATAGATAAAGCCGTAATATAGTTATATCCCTAGGGATATAATTATATACCGTAACATAGTTATACGAAAGCGAATCTTTACTATCTCACTAGGAATATAGTTATAAAACGGTCCAAGTTTAGTGATATACTTATATTACTAGATTAAGTTCAGTGTTATAAATATATTAGGGTTCGTCGGTACTAAGGGTCAGAAAAAAAAATACCTACCAACCTAACCAAATGTGTCGGGGTTGGCAAAGTCAGTTCTAAGGGTCAGAAAAAAAAAATACCTACCAACCTAACCAAATGTGTCGGGGTTGGCAAAGTCGATTCTAAGCTACTGATTATTATGAATAAAAAGAAATCTAAACAAAAAAGATATGACTTTGAATAATCGTGTACGACTGACTGCGTGGGGAGCGCGTAAACACAACGAACCCCTCCCCAGCCGCGGGGGAGGCGGCGCGCCGCCTGCGCCGCACACTCCGAAAGCTATTTCACTAAACTTAATCTAGTAATATAAGTATATCACTAAACTTGGACCGTTTTATAACTATATTCCTAGTGAGATAGTAAAGATTCGCTTTCGTATAACTATGTTACGGTATATAATTATATCCCTAGGGATATAACTATATTACGGCTTTATCTATCTTACTGCGACATATAGATTATATAAGCGGAATATAATATGTAATGAAAATGTTAGTGTATAATATAAAATAATAGTGTGGCCTGCAAACCTATTTATCATATGGACGAGACTCCATATGATAAAGAAATCTACAAATTTTCTTTTAAACCTCAGGTAAACGATCAGCCCCTCTAGACAAGTGATAACGCCGATCGAATCGTTCACATGTATGGAAGTGACAAGTCCAAGTCACGTGACTTATAGAAATGAAACGTTATTTCCATACATTTAATGTCATTTAAAAAATTTCTATCATCGTTATCGTTTGTCGAAATGCCACTTGTCTAGGGGGCAGGTATCTGAATTCGCTGAATAATCAGGAGAAACCGTTGCCGTCTTAGTTAATATATATTTGTAAGCATATATTTATATATTATACATATCTATATAAAATTCTCATCTATTATAATTAATTATCTGAACGTGATTCTCTACACGATAATTTTGCCTTGCTTTTGTTCTAGCCATTTGTACCACCTTCAATGTAGTTTTCTTTTTTATCCAAAGGTTGACTAGCGGAAAATGCCTCGTGGCATTAAGTATACCTTGTTTACCATTTCTGTACTTGAAGTTATAAATAAATAAGTCTTATTTCCGTAAATTTAGTTTTATTTACGTGACCATTTTTATCGTGTATCGAGTTAAAATCTAAACAACGAAGAAATTTAATATAGTACTAACTAAGAATTAACAACACATGTGAGTATTTGGGATACTTAATTGCTTTCGTAAGAATAACGAATATAAAACTTCCAACTCGAAAACTCTTTAATGCGTATCTTGTAATCAATTTTATACGCGACCCGACATTTGTCGATCAACACGAATGAACGTTGGACAACGCGACAAGCCATTAATATATGTGAGTATGATCAATATCAACCCTTTGGGGTAATAAAATAGTTTTGCAAGTTTAATGTATGTACATTACTACATTCATAGCAAGCTTTTTATGCAGTTAACTGTTGTCTAGTATGGTGATCGTAGATCTCAAATAAGAATCTGTGGGACTTATTGATTCGTAGCACAACATTGCAAGTTCGAATCCAAAGTAGACTTCTGCAGTGTGTACTTGAAGACACCAGTGATTCAGAAATTGAGGTGAGAATTTGCGGTGCGGTGCGGCCCACCTATATGTTGTGCGCTAGCCTTTGTATTTTATCGTAAAAAAGCTTGAATTAAATAAATCTGTAAGGGCTGTTTTAAATTTGTGTATTCAGTTATATTCTCGATAAATATTTATTGATTTAGTTAAATAATTAATTTCACTTTTTTAGACTTCGTGAAGGATATACAATTACAAAATGGCAAGAGGTATAAAATGTATAAAGAATACACTTACGGTGCACCAGTGAAGGTACGAACTTGGTTAAAATATAGATGTACACAGGGTTGCAAGGCAAGGTTGTTGTTATCTATGGATGGGCAGTTCCTCGGGACAGCACACGAGCACAGTCACAAACCCCCAATGTTCTTTGTTACTTCAAGTGGTATATATATAAGAGACCGCAACATGAAGGTAAACTATACCTATTAAATCAAAAAGATGATTTCATATATTCAAACATTTATATATGTAAATGCATCAACAAAAACTACGGTACCTACAAAAGTTCGTACTGTGTACGAATAATTTTTTAACAAATAAGGATGTGATTGCACTTATAGTATGTTAACCCTACACGTAACAATAGACTTGCGCACGTCTGACGTATTTGGCAGGCTTGCCATGGTTCGTGCTATCAAGGACCACACAAAACGGTCGACGATCAGGGACAGCCTCGCACCGCGAAGTGAGTCTTGAGAATCATTCAATTTTCACTGACTTATGGTATAATTTGACTTGCGCTAGATCGCGACTGATTGCAGACGCGTCTGCGCTATCACGGACGAGCCCGCAAATGTTTGTGGAATGATCATGATCATTATTTGTTTTGTATCTGTGTGTAATATATCTATAATATGTATGTATTTAGAAATATATAAGTATGTTTATCAGTTGTCTGGTAGCCATAATAGAGGCTCTGCCTAGTTTGGGTTCAGATGGCAGTGTGGGAGTTGTCCTAAGATATTATACTAAGATAATATAATTAATTTTAATAAATATGTTGTGTTAAATACGTTTGTTTATGTACAGTAAAGTTATATTTTATATTATAACCATGTTTTTCTTCCTAATACAATATCCTAACCTATTAGTGCTTACTTAAACCTGGGTCGCGACCGAATTAAGTGGTGCTCAAAAAGAGGCTTAGGTGTCCAGAAGTGGGTTAACAAGGATCACCGTCAGTGATGAATAATTTTAAATTGGTCCGGATTCCGAGATTGAAACTAGTCGGGCATTCTCGATATCTTTCGAACTCAATCTCGTACATTTTTAACAACTCATATGTACTGCCTGTTTTGTTAGTGGTATTGGACCAAGTACATAATTTTGAAACAACTTTTTTTCATTGTATTTTGAGCGCATTCTTCAATAAAATGGTAATATCACAATAATTTTCAGTAACGTTTGCCCGATCTCAAAGAGGAGGTCAGCTTCTAGTCTTCAAAGGTTACTCCTACAGTTTGCAAAAGATTCGTGACGAAACTGCTCAATGGAGGTGCACTATGGTCCAACCTGGTACGGTCAAGCGGTGTACCGCAAAACTATTTACAAACGTTCAGTATGAAGTTCTTGATAGTGCTGGGAAGCATAACCATACCAAACCTACGTTTATTAAGAGAAATGACGTTATGGTTAGAGTGTATTGATTTTTTACAGGAAAACGTAGGACGTTATTGAGTGACGCATTCAAGGTAGAAATGATATCTCATTAAATTAAATATGGTTCTAGATGATACGTCATCGTTTTCTTGAATGAATCTATTTTAACTCGAGTTACCCTGTATAGATGAAAGTAGTAACTAATGTAGGTATCAGTGCAGGGTAAAACCTATTTTCATTAGATAATAAAGTCAAAATCTGTAATAGCACTCGTGACAATATTCACGCCATACTAAAGAATCATGACCAAATATGATATTTATTTAATATTGGATGTTTTTTCCAAATAAATTTTCAATTTAATCTTAATATGACGCTTGAAGCTTGAGCGATGAACCTTTCAATTTCTATTATAATACTACTAAACTTGCTGAGATTTTAAATGACTGATGATAACAAAAGTCCTGATAGGTCTTAATCAAATGGACGATATGGGTGACGTCTCGTAAAATTAACGAAAAAAATAATACTGAAAATATGTCAAGGTACCATTACCAAAACATTAGTCAGCTATCGTTTGTCAAAAAAGTCACAAAAACTGCTAAAAAAAGCATCAAATAAAACATACTATAAGCCGCCTATGTACATAGGTCATTCCTTAGCTGTGACTGTGGGCTTTGTTATTTTATTCTAGGACCGCGTAGTATGAGTTAAATACCGACGCGTTACGAAATTGCAGTCTCCAAACACGCTGAAGGCTCCATTATTAGAGATTTGATGAACTGAAATAAGCCCTGATAAGATTAAAAAACATTAAATCTGTTTTCTAATTTACATTACCCTAGATACGTCTAGAAATAAGGACCCACGCAAACAAGTATTTATATCACATACTAGCAGTTTCCCGCGGCTCTACCCTCGTGGATGTTGGTTATCGCGGCAAAAAGTAGCCTATGTACTTTCTCAGGGTCTAAACTATCTGTGTACCAAATTTTATTTATATCGGTTCAATGTTTTTGACGTAAAAGAGCGACACAGACAGAGTTACTTTTGGATTTATAATATTATTAAGGATTGCCAATAACTAGTCAAGACTAACTGTCAGCAGATATATTATATAAATTTGAGATATGTCTATATTACTAAATTGCCCCATTGGCGAAGTTAAAGTAATGATGCCTCATGGTATGACTATAATAACGACAGTATAATATGTTATACAAACAGTATATGGTATAATCAATGATAATATATATAAAAATAAGTCAGATATGTTAATAGCGCTCGCAGTTCAAATTATAGCTATCTTTTTTACTTAAGTTCTGATTCTGTCTTTTGTACTATTCATGAGTGTATCTTGATAACATTGTCACATATACCAGCGCGATCAGTGTTTAAACGTCGGTAACTATGAAGGTAACATATCTTGTATTAATATCATTGGGTGTAGTACCATAAACTGTTTGTCTATGATCATAGATTGGAACTTTGTGATTGAATAATAGTTTAGAGTATTGTCATTTTCGCAGTATGACTGATTTTCCTAAGTAATGGTTGCTGGGCCTGTATTCTCACTATTATAATTATAATGACTGATAAGTGCCTTAATTTAAAATTGTTAACTATATGATACTATGTGTATTAATAACAGCTGTTAGATCTGTTAAGCTGTTTATAATACAATACTACACTGAATTTAATATATTTAAATTATTTAGTTTGTGTACGACCTTCACAAAACTGACTGTTATTAATTAAATAGTTTTGTTACATTGTTATAAAGTAATAAAATGTTATATTTGTATTTAAAGTTATTGAAATACCCCTTTTATTTTCAATGCTTAGTAAATTTATACATTATACAAATATTTATATAAACTATACTGAATGAAATTATACTGATAAATACCTTCTTTAACAGGCACGTTTCTATGGACGAAAAGAGGTGGCAAACACCCCCTTCTTCTCCTCTCAGGGTACACATACAGCTACCAGAAACAAAATGCTGATGGGAGAATATCCTGGTACTGTTCTCGAAGGCTGAAAGGCTGCAGGGCATCGGCCATCAGCTTCGGAACTCGAGCCTACGCACACAAACCTCACGACCACCCACCGCCAAAACTACCAGACTACGTTGGAGACAAAACCTATAATGCGATGCCAGCAGATATTTAAGTATTAATTATGAAAAAATTACTCAATTCGCATTGAACGCCAATGTACCATTTGAGCAAAAAGCTTTAATTTAGAGCAAGTTTACGCTCGTACAAGCACAAACTGAGCAAAGGGAAGACGCACTATCGCGTTAACTAGAGCTACCACCTCATCTAGTTCGCTACAGTATTTTCATAATCGGCTTCCGCGCTACAAAGGGCTAACTTAAAGTTATAATAACTTTTCATTACAAGCCAGCTTGAAATAGACATCTATTTTTCTACGTCATTGTCTATTGCAATATTAGTACCTATAGCACAAAATTGTTAATCCTGTCCCGTCGTCCAAAATAAATGACGATAGTGAAATAGATTGTAAGGTTTTAAATAAAAATGATGTACTAAGTATGCTTCAATCGAATATTAAGCTGTATGAATAAACTTGGCAGTTAGTGAGAAAAACATTCTTATGTAAGTAGTTGGTTAGAGGTTTTAACAAAAGGAATTTTAAGCTGCGGCACACATAGTGAATATTTGCAGCAACTATTTACTGCTTCCTTGTGAAACACAGCGAATTCTACACGAGGTTTCGACAGTGTATGTCTGGAGTTGCTCACTGAGCGGAATGGTTACTCGCAGCGAGTACCCTGTCACACATAGCGAATATTCGCGGCGAGTTTCGCAGACTGTAATAATCATGCTCATTTTAAATCGTGGCGAATTCATCTCGCGACGAATGAGTCTATTCGCAGCGAGTATTTGCTATATGCGACCCCGGGTTAAAGGGCTTTATAATTTAAAAAAAAGTTCATCTCGTTTCAACCAGTTTCAATTATACATTGGGAGCAAAATAAAAAATACGCCTGTACTAACGGTATTTTATCGAAAGTGCTCGAGTAGTTTCGTAATCGCCATCTTATGGCGAAACTATTCGGGCAGTTTCGTTAACACCTGTGAGTACAGATCTATAGACATGTGTATACATTTTATGTCTTTCGAAAGTTCAAGCAGTTCCTTCATTGCATAAATAATTCACAAGAGTACAAAAAAACTGCTGTAAAACCTTCCCGAGATTTCATTCATTTCATGAAGTAAAGCATTTTTTCTGCACCAAGTTCTTTGTTTATAAAGATACCGATCTCATTTGCTATTTGATAAATATAAAATTCAGTTAAGAATATAAATTTTACATAACTTAATTTCATGATAGATTTACCTTGCAAATTAAAATCCGAAGAAAATATTAAATAAAGGCCGATATTATTGATTAGGTGTATGATTATTACGTCAATATTTATTATTTACTTTAATACAATTTGAATTGTAAGCCGTGTCATTTAACGTTTTACTGATTTACACCTTATAATACATAATTTTTATGGCATATCTTTTTTACAAGCGGACTATATAGTTTTTAACTTGTCCTAGTATTATTCATCACCAAAATACGCAAGTTATTTGTTAATTTAATGACTTAAATGAGTCTGATCCAATTTAACCTTTATTTAAATATTCTTATGGTTGAAATTTTACTTGCGTCTTTTGTTTCTATATTAGTCATTTGTATAAGTTGTTATAAATCTACAGCGTATTTATTTTACATGCGTTTGATGCGTTTGTGGCACGTCGATGTTGCGATACAAGTCTGCAAAGACATTTTTTTTGAATTATGGATCATACTAAAATGAGTAAGATGTTCCTAATTTTTTTAATTCTTCTCATTAATTATTACTCTTATAATTATTACTCTTATACATTGTATACATAGCTAGATCCTAATATTTGACTTCGAGAACAGCATTTAGCTGTAGATTTTTAATTGGTGCTTCCTTTGTATTTCGTTTTTAATGCATACCATGAAGTATTCCTATTATTTTTTTTTGGTATTCATATTTCTATTAAAATGTGATTTTCTGCTTTAATTTATAAATGAAATGCAGAATATTAAAAAAAAGTCTCGCTATTTTAGGTCTCATTATGTAATTTAATATGATTTTCTCATAAATAAGGCTGGAAATAAACCTCGTTAATATTCCTATTATTATTATTAGATGATTAAATAATAATTTAGAAATATAAGTAATTAATCTAAATGTTATGGTAGTATATTATTTAATTTTTTACTTTATTGTGACGACAATATGATATATTTTTGTTTGTACACACCTATTTAAGATCATTTTGTATGTTTATTTAACTTAAATGGGTTATCGCGTATATTTAATCTAATAAATGAATTGTAACAATATAAAAGATATTTCAATAAATAAATAATTGTACATCTTATCGACATTATTGTGTTATAGGAGCAAAAATAATAACTTCATAGGCAAGAGTTTAACATTTTGGTGAGTTTGATTAAATTATTAATAATGTTTCTAACGTGAAAGATGTTTAGATTAACATCTTACAATTCCTTATTACGTTCCCGATTAAATTGCATTAAGTAATTAAGAATTGCACCTCTAAACAACAACTAAATTTACAGGACAATTGATACCATCAGGTAAAGGAAAACATCCCTTACTTTTGTACAAGAGCTACACATACACTTTCAAGGTCCTTTCATCTTCGGGAGTCCTTTGGCATTGTTCAAGAAGGACCAGAACTGGATGCAAAGCTTTTGTCAAGACTTTTCGCGCGAAAATGGATTGGGTCATCGCGGCTTGTGATGATCATTGCCATTAACCTAGTCGTAGTCTAAACAACTCCCGTATAGGGGAATATGGGGCACATTGAACCTAACTGTCATTTATTTTTGTAATAAAAAAAAACGGATACTAATTAAAAAGAATACTGCACCAAGACAGTAGCTCGACTGCTGGACAAGTTAGTATTTCTAGTTTATATATTTTGTTTGAAATATGTAGGAATATTATGCCTGTTTTGCTGTACCCCACTTTACCCTACTCAAACGAAACGTAAAGACATTATGAGAAGTATGCCTATTGCTATATTTTACGTTGATGAGACAGAGACAGCATGAGAGTTGACGGCGAGTTAGGGCCGCTTTCTGATTTGTCGTTGCGGCAGCGGTGGAGAATCGGTACGCTATACGCGGTAGGTACCGAAATCTTACTGAGCGCACCTAGTAGCTCGGTAAGCTAGTAAGTTCAGCTCTGTTTGCGCGGGAACGGGGAGGGGTACGTAATTAAACTTGGCCTATCTGATTATTATCTGGGCCATTAGTTAAAATTTGCTTCAGTGGGCATCTAGTGCATATTGAATGCGTTGAGGGTTTTGTGTGTATATTTCATGTGTTGGTTTATGGTTATTTTGTGATGTTTTGCATTCAAAATCTTTCATATCCATTTAAGTACACATTTAAATATGTTTAAAAAACTAAAATTAATGAGTATTTAACAAAGTCAATATTTTTAATTTATTTTCAGTGGTTTGGTTAATTATTTCACTTAAAGATTAACTTAGGTGAAAATAATGGAATCTCAAATCAGCCAAGAAATGAGCTATAAATTTATCAATGCTCTCTGTATGAGAATCTCTGTGCCGAAAGTTACTTTTTAAGCTGGAAAGATAAAGATATAATATTTAATATTATTTTGGTGTTATAAAATAACATTAATTCGGTAGGCTTAAGCATGATTGTTTTATTGTGTTATATGATTTTTATTGAAATAAGTACACGATACTTAGAGAAAAAAAAAGTAAACTATAGATTGCGCATATTTAGTATGAACGATACGGCACTAGTGTGACAAATGTAAAATCGTGAAATAAGTGTAACACAGAGCGCGCCATTTAATTAAAACTATCTTCAAACATATTTTACCTCAATAATATCAGAATCATAGGTATTTTCGCTGTGTTTTGTCAGCATTTTTTTTTTTTTTACATCTCACTCACAGTCATCTGATCCAAAACTAGGCAGAGCCTGTGCTATGGCAACCAGATAACTGATAAACATACTTATATATTTCTAAATACATACATTATACCTAGACACAGAACAAATGATCGTGCTCATCACACAAAGATTTGTCCTGGGTGGGAATCGAACCCACGACCTCCGGCTTAGCAGTCATTGTCACTAACCACTAGACCAACAGGCCCGTCAATTTAAAAATTTTACAATTTTACATGTTCATACTACTGCCAACAGTTCATACTCGATATGTAGGGGTATACCTATGTATGACACTTCAATACAAGTCAATATTTTTTTGTTTATTTATCTAGAAATAGCTACTTTACGCGTATTGTTTAAAACTAAAACGAAAACTTTTTTAAAAGATTGTGCAATATTTATTTTATTTGAAATTGTTATTTGAAATTTATTGAGTTTATGACTAGGTCCGATCATTAAAAATAAAGTACAAGTTATGTTTTCTGCATAATACCTAGTATTAAGACTATAGGGACCTAAGATTACTAAATTTACTTGTAAGAAAGGCAACTATGTGATGATCATGTAATGATGATCATCATTATTATTATTAGTCTTGTTATAATGCAATCCTTAGTTCACAGAACAAAATAGGTACAAGTTAATTTTGATTTAGTGTAGCTAAGTAATTTTGGGTTTATACATCATCGAAAACTTATCTTTAAAGTAAATGCATAATATTCATACAATTTCTTACACTTTTAAAGAGCTATGAAAATGGTTTCCTTACAGCCATATTTACCTCAACGTGGATTGTTTTGTTTTCTTATAGAAAATTAAGAGGTTATGTTGTATTAATTTTTGAAATAAAAAGCTTGATTTTCTTATTAATTATCTGTAAATACACGCTCTTTCCAATTAGTTTGCACTTTAAATTTAATTTCCTGCAATTGCTTCGACCGCTACTTATTTAAACTATGGTATTCCAGGTGTTTTCATGCTATCGAGAAAAGGAAAACATCCTCTATTATTGTAAAAAAAGAACACATTCTCATACATGTCGTTATCAGGGTCAAGAGTACTTTGGAACTGTTCTAAGAGCAGAAGACTAGCTGTAAAACCTTCATCAAGACTAATCCTAAACAAATATGTTCACTTGTATACATATCTGATATACACTGTCATCCAAAGAGGCTATGCTTAGAGGTCTTAATTTAACTTGCTATTTCTAATAACAGTCAATAAAGGAGTGTTATTACCATACCATCGATCATAATGAAATTATGAGTGCGCGGAAATGCGCGTTGTGGTAGGCAAGTAACGCTGCCGCCGCGCCGATGTGATGTTTAATTAAGCGTGGGCTCTCACATGTTGATCTTCGGCAGTCGTTAAGGCATTACAATTTTGAGAACCAGTCTTACTATATTTCTTATAGTCTTAGTCTTAATATTGGGTAACACAGTATTTCTTTGTTACCCAATAAAATGGGGTGTGGAGGTCATATAGGCAGTCGCTCCATGTAAAATGCAGTATGCAGCTGAATTCGGTAAGACAGGAAATCGAACCCAAGATAGCTTGGGATAAGGCGGCTAGGTAGAAGGAAGAACCAAGGTATCTTTTTTACAGTTTTACGTAGACGCTACTCGTTCGTCAGTGGTGAGCTGAGTGTTGAAGGAAAACATGATCGGTGCTCGTTGCCTGTTTTTGTTTGAAAGAGGTACGGGCACAGCTGTGTGACGGTAACAGGACGCTATTATCTATGTTATATCAGTTTCAGCCATTTTGTAATATGGTTATTTTTCATTTTCAGAAATTAAATACTTGCCAACTGGGAAGAAATACCCAGTAATGGTTCTTAATCATCACGTATACAAGAGGGTTAAAGAGAATCGGTCAGGGAAAGTGTTTTATAGGTGCGTAATGACCCACAAAGGATGCAAGGCTTCCTGCCTAGTGGGCAAGCATGAAATAGACCTCAAAGATGATCATACTCATAACCCACCAAAGAACCGATCAAAGACTGGGCGATGGATATTATCAACAACACCAAATATAGAATAAAAATTTCAAAAAAATATATATAATAAATAAATAAAATAAATAAATCAACACAATCGTTTTCTTTCTGTTAAATGATAATTCTTTTTAATTTTAAATACATAGTAACGACAACTACAAAAAGACAGAAATGAGTTCGTGTTTTTTGAATAAAACATACTCCTACTTTAGATAACACCCAGACCTGGAACTAACATATTTTAGACCAAATAAATCGCGCTGTTGGCTTGGTGACCACTTTAGCTATTCGTCAGTCAGATTACAGGTATTTATTGTATTTTCAGTCCGTTTTCTCCAATCTTCGAAAGGCAAGCATCCTCTGTTAATGGTTAAAAACTATACTTATAATAAAATCAAGATGGCGAAGCGTTCAGGCCTGATCCTATGGTACTGTTCAAGTAGGGGCAGTGGCTGCAAGGCTGCCATCCACACGGCAGAAGATGGATACGTAACAGATTTCAGAGACGCAATACATGATCATGATCCCCCGAAATATATTATATCAAATGGGGCATGGGTAAAATTGTGAAGAGGTGAACGAAATGTTAAATGCAAGATTAATGTTTAAAAACATAATCGGCCTTCCATACAGAGATTTGTACACTTTTAGCAGTCCGTATACTTCAATATCCTATATTGGAAATCTACGACATCGATTGCAGTTTCTAGGTTCTTGTAATAGTTTTCTATTTGTACATAAAATATTTGACTGTGATGATGCAGTGTGTGTTTATCGTGTCTTTTAATTATACGTGTAAATAATTTTTTACGGTGATGTTAATATTTACTAAATTTGTACACGAATTGGGCGGTGATCTAAACTAAAATTGGTTTATTTATATAACTACCACATCTTCTATAACAAAGTACCTACTTAGAATGTAATCTAAGTACAATTTTATTTTTATTTTTTTAATATCGCTTTTCAAACTAAAAACTTGCAAAAATTTTACTATTTTTATGTCAATACTAGCTGACCCGACAGTCGTTGTCCTGCCAATCTATATAATTTCCTATAAATTCCATTGAAATTTTCGACATTTCCCGCGGTTTTTTCGCAAATTTTCCGTTCAAATCTTGTCTTGACTATTAAAACACAGCAAGCCGTTCTTAAGTTATGCTCCGTCATGTGGCAATTGATTATTATAAATAACTAGCTGTCCCGGCAAACGTTGTTTTGCCCTATAAATTAAAAATACCTACCCTACCCTACCTACCCTACCCTAGCTACCCTACCCTACCTACCCTACCCTACCTACCCTACCCTACCTACCCTACCCTACCTACCCTACCCTACCTACCCTACCCTACCTACCCTACCCTACCTACCCTACCCTACCTACCCTACCCTACCTACCCTACCCTACCTACCCGACCCTACCTACCCTACCCTACCTACCCTACCCTACCTACCCTACCCTACCCTATCTACCCTACCCTACCTACCCTACCCTACCTACCCTACCCTATTTTTTATTGTAAGTCACCAAAAAATAAAAAAAAAATTTACCAAAAAAAATTAAAGTTTTTAATTAACAAATAAAATATAAGGGTTGATCGTAGAGGGATGAAAATTTAGGGTTGTATGTATTTTTGTATGCTGTGTCATAAAAAAATAAAAACAAAAAATTTTGCCTAAAAAATAAAAAATAAAATTTAGGGGTGGACTACCCTTAACATTTAGGGGGATGAAAAATAGATGTTGGTTGATTCTCATAGATACCGGATAAGCACAAAAAAATTCATCAAAATCGGTCGAGCCGTTTCGGAGGAGTTCAAGTTCGAACACCGTGACACGAGAATTTTATATATATAGTATAGAGATATATTTTATCATACCTATTTATTTTTATTTTTTTATTTAATACCCCGATGTATTACCACCAGAATAACTCAAAAACTTAATAAGTAGTATGTACAAGTAGCAAGGTATCTGCCTCACAGTTACACGTAGATGCTTTCTTAGTAATTCTAACTCTCCACTCGTTGGACAATGGTGAGGTGAGTGCTAAGGGAAAACAGAATGAACAATGCTCATTATCTCTTTCAAATAATACATATATTTCATATTAAAAGTATTCTTCTGTTTTATATCAGTTAAAGCCATATTGTAATATGATATTTTTCATTTTCAGAAATACATTTTTTGCCAACTGGTAGAAAATACTCGGTATTGGTTTTTAAGCATCACGTATACAAGAGGGTCAGAGAGAATCGGTCAGGGAAAATATTTTATAGATGCGTTATGACCCACAAAGGATGTAAGGCTACCTGCTTAGTGGGTCACGATGAAATAGACATCAAAGAAGAACATAATCATAACCCACCAAAGAACCGCTCTAAGACTGGACGATGGGTACTATCGACAAAGAATTAGGATAAAGATAAAAAAAAAATACAAGAAATTTCAAAAGTTAGTTAACAGACTTGTTTTGTTTCAGTTAAATGATTAATTCTTTTGTTGGCTCTGACTTGGATATTATATCACAAAAGAGGTTTTTACACTCAAATTCTACAACTTATCGAGACGTTTTTCATCACCTGACCATTTAACTAATTTAAGGGCGAAGCCAAACCAGCGTTATTTTGTGAGTCGTGCGTCGCGTATTTTGAGTACCACAAATTACGTTCAACTGAAATAGAAATTCGGTTTGGCTGCCAAACGGACGGATGTAACTTTCGCGAGATCTGTAACTAACAGACGCGCCAGTGGCGCCAACTGGTGGGCGCAATAACTGTAGCCCTCGTTCGGTTGAAATAATGCGCGTGAGTCAGCAGAGAAGTTATTTTGCGTCGTCTTGTAGTACAAACAGGGCTTTAGTATGAAACCGAATGCAGCGTAAATGCCGCGACTCAATTTACAATTTATAATATTATATTATACAGCATGCAACAAAAACCCACAAACACGTATACGTAACTATTGAATGGGTTTAAGATATTAGTTTTCACCGGTGAATATAATTAAACTAGCTGTCCCCCGCGACTTTGTTCGCGTGTTTTAGTTTCAACGGTTTTTCATTTTTGCAACATTTTTCATTTATGCTCCGCTCCTATTGGTCGTAGCGTGATGTTATATAGCCTATAGCCTTCCTCAATAAACGGACTATCCAATACAAAAATAATTTTTCAATTCGAACCAGTAGTTCCTGAGATTAGCGCGTTCAAACAAACAAATAAACAAACAAACAAACAAACAAACTCTTCAGCTTTATAATATTAGTATAGATTAAAACTGATCAAAGGCAACACTGATCGCTCGACAAAGTTCACGTGTACTACAGTACTTACAGTTTTGTATCAAATAGGCCGCCTGAGTGAGACATTTTTTACGTATGTTGAACCAGGAATACGCCTTTATTGAGTCGGACAGGGTTTTTGTTACATACTGTATACATTTTCACAATTAAAAACCGCCTGGCCCTTACTAGAACATACTTACATTCTTTATGGGTTTATTCGTTTATTTTTATATAAAAGCCTACTTTAAGGCATTATATTCCTTCGCTATTTACAAACATGAGCACATCCAAACCAGGAACCGACATTTATTAGATCAAAAAATTCGTGAAGCCTACCTATTTGTCAGTCAGATTGACGGTATTTATTGTATTTTCAGTCCATTTTCTCAAATCTTCGAAAGGCAAGCATCCCCTGTTAATGTTTAAAAAATATACCTATAAAAAAATCAAGATGGCGAAGCGTTCAGGCCTGGTCCTTTGGTACTGTTCAAGTAGGGCCAGTGGCTGCAAGGCTGCCATCCACACTGGAGCAGATGGATCCGTAAAAGATTTCGGAGATGCAATACATGAACATGATCCTCCAAATTATGTTCTGTCAAACGGGGCGTGGGTGAAAGTGTAACGAGATAAACAAAAAATCTCCTAAAATTTACAGTTTTCTTTGGCAATTATATGGAAACCTGTTCAAATTATATTCTTTTGAATGCCGCTGAAGGTTGCGAACAAGGAGATCCGCTCGATCCGGTCACATTTAGTTCATTTATTGTAAAAGATTCAGAAACATAAAACAAATTTTGATTTTCAAAAAATTGTTTTAATAATAAAGAGTGAGTAAACCTGAAGTCTATTTACAAATCATTCTTTTTGGTTGTTAACGGTAGATTTGATTACAATTTTTTTAAATAATCGTTTATGAGTGTAAACTCAAAAAAATAGCATATCAAATAAAGTATAAATAAAACCCTAACTTACTATAAAGGTTACATGATGTTGTAACGTATCAGATAAAATTTGAAAGCACTTTATGTGTCTTGTAATATGTCTATGTAATATTTTTTATAAATTCTTTGCACAAAATTATTCTAAAATACAATATAATTCCTTGTGGGAATAATAAACGCCTGTGGAATACACACAGATCGAATTGGCATTTTTATTTTTTTATCCATTCATCCAATTATTTGGCAGGTAAAGCCGAAGTCAAGTCCGTGTCTTAAACACTATGATAACTATTATTTATACACAATATTCTATGAATTTAAAATAATTATAATTAAATAAATAAAGATTTCAGATGTATTATGTATATATTTTTTGCAATAAACATCAAAAAACATAGTCGTTTCCTTCAAGACCAAAAATTAGATTACCTATAGCAAGAACTTGGTATTTATCAATACATCTTAAAATGTAAGCGGAACTCATTTTGATTTGGTTCGAAAGTATATTTTATGCTGGCACTTAAACTGACCTTTATTTTTTTTCTTTTAGTCTTCTTCATTCCTGCGTCGAAGAAACACCCGCTTCTGATGTATAATAAATACACGTTTAACAAGTATTTTATGTCAAAGCCCACTGGTCGAATTCTCTGGAAATGTTCGAATCGAGCAAAGGGATGTAAGGCTACTGTCGCCAGCTTAAATGATAAATACGAACAAGATGTTAACTCGTCTCATCACAACCACGACCCTCCAAAATACATTGTCACCAAAAGTGGTAACTGGGTTAAAATATGTAACAGTTAAACAGTAGTGTTGTTAAACTTCAGTAGTGACCAATAACGTCATTTTGAAGTATCGTTGTTTATTACAAACTAGCTGTCCCCCGCGACTTTGTTCGCGTGTTTTAGTTTCAACGGTTTTTCATTTTTGCAACATTTTTCATTTATGCTCCGCTCCTATTTGTCGTAGCGTGATGTTATATAGCCTATAACCTTCCTCAATAAACGGACTATCCAACACAAAAAGAATTATTCAATTCGAACCAGTAGTTCCTGAGATCAGCGCGTTCAAACAAACAAACAAACTCTTCAGCTTTATTATATTATATGGTATAGATTTTTAAAATATAAATCACAATATATTTGTTTTCTAACGTCTGTCAAAGAACGATCTTTTTGCAGATGATTTATTAAATAGGATAAATTTTTAAATATTTAATGTTAAGTCTTTGTAGCTATGAATTTATGTACTGTTCGATCTCATATTCTCAGGTAAACTTATTTATATATCAATAACGTCAAAACCTTGAGCAAAAGATGTAAAAATCATAATGAAAAAGAATCTATATTAGTTTTTTAAATTTTTTAATGTTACTGTGTTCGTCCGGCATGGTAATCTATAATCCATCTACATCTATAAAAATGATTTGATTTGATTTTACATCCTAGTTTGTCATGGACGACGACGTTAGTCGATATGAAATTTGCGTTTTGACCTGCTTATGAACTGAAATTTGAAACTAGATCGGAACAGCCTTTTTTACAAAATTAATAAATAACGGCTCAAAATATAGCTCTGGGTGAGAATGAACCCACGACCTCCGGTTTAGCAGTCAGGGTCACTAACTACTAGACCAACAAGCCAGTCTTTATTAAATCTTGTAGTACTACTACTGCAGGATATAATAACGATATATCTACATAGTATATCCAGTAAGATTGGTAGTGCGTGTTAAAATGTATAATAAATCTTGATTGTTACTTGTATATAATTTAATCCAAGCAATTCTTCTTATAAATTTAAAAGTTGTTGACGGTATGTTGCATAAATCTTGTACGATTATACGGATTATACTTGGCGGGTATTTTTTTTTTACTTGAATTTTACCCAAAAACTCCAAAATCCTAGTTCAGTTACATACTTTAACAGACAGGAACGCCTAAGAAACAATATAAACATTTTATTTAGTAATTCGACAGACGTTTACCTGCGCCATACATGATAACAACTCACATGCGTTACTATTTACAAGATTGTATAATAACTTTCGTGAGGAGTATTCATAATTATTTAAAACAAAACGATTTACTCGCGCATATTCTCGGGATCGCCCGACTAGTTTCAGACTCAATAGGAGTCCCTAATCATGAGCTGACGCGGCGGCGGTGGTGTCGCGAGTCGAACTGAAACTAGTCGGGCGATCCCGAGAATATACGTAAGTAAATCGTTATGTTTTAATTAAAGATAATATTTATTTTTGTATTACTGTCATTTATTAAAAACCTGGCTCCCTAGAAAAGTGGCATTTCGATAAGTGTTAACGATTTATAGCTCTCGTTTATGATTTTAGAAATCGCTTAAATGACATTAATTGTATGGAAATGACATTTAGATTCGATAACTCACGTTACGTGGACATATCACTTCCATACATTTAAACGATTCGATCAGCGTTATCGGTTGTCGAAATGTCACTTGTCTAGGGGGGCTGACTTTTAAAAGAACGAGATATACAAAATACATGATCGAATTTCTCATAAGATCTGATGTCTAATAAATACTTACTTGATGTCTGTATATGTGTGTGTCTAAGTTTTTATTTTCTTCATCCTTGTAATGCCGTATTTTCGGCAGCTTAACAAAAATATCATGAAAAATATGATACAAAAAAAAAATTGTATAAAGTACATTATGTCTAGTTGGTGTCTGAATATAATATTAAAATAAATTTCTTAAAATTCCTGACATAATTACTGCACTAAGGAAGTTCAGTATTCCTAAACGAAATCTAAGTAAAATTGTAACGCGATTTTCTTACGCCTACTACAGGCGTTTTACGCGTTAAGGCCATAAATTAAACCAAAATAAAGAAGTAGGTACCTATTTATCGATTCTGTCCTGGAAAACATTGATATCTTATTGTCCCAAAAATATTATAAAACCTTTTTCCAGAATGTATCCTAACGTTTTTATGTGAGGATCTTGTCAATGTTTTAAAATCGATATTTAGACCTTTCCACCCAAAATAGGGTAAGTAGTATTTTCGTCTTTAGAAGGATATAATAAAGGTATCATAATGTATTTAAATGTTACTATAAAAGTGTATAAATGGTCATATACAACGACGTTTTACTTAATGGATTTACTAAGATAAGCAGAAAATATGAAAGAGTTATTAGGCAGAGCCTGTATTATGGCAACCAGACAACTGATAAACATACTTATATATTTCTATATACATATTATAGATAAATTACACACAGACACAGAACAAATGATCCAGGCCCCCAAGACAAGTGAAATTTCGACAAGCGATAACGCTGGTCGAATCGTTGAAATATAAGGAAGTGACAAGTCCAAGTCACGTCACTTATCGAAACCAAATGTCATTTCTATACATTTAATGTCATTTAAACGATTTCTATCATCGTTAACGCTTGTCGAAATGCCGCTTGTCTAGGGGTCCTGCTCATCACGCAAACAGACCTCCGGTTTAGCAGTCAGGGTCACTAACCTCTAGACCAACAGGCCAGTCTTTATTATATCTTGTAGTAGTAAATATTATATTTAGTAGATTGCGTGTTAAAATATATAATAAATCGTAAATGTGACTTGCATCTAAAGAGTTTTATTAATGCCAGTATTTCACAGGTTTGCTAGTAACTATATAATAATACTGAAAATATTTCTCATCATCCATTCGGATCCTGTTATGAACTTCTTGGTAAGCAACTCCAACGTACTATATGCAATTATGCAGTGACTGTTTTATAATAAAACTCTATAATTTTTACTTATTATCTATTATTATTTTACTAGTTTAATTTTCTACTTTCTCTTCATAAAATATATTTATTATGATGCATGTCACTATGAAATAAAATAAACAATAGTAGGGGGAGGCGAGCAAGATGAGGAATATTTTAAAAGACCTTTTATTGTTTAAATGAAATAAATTTTTTTTTGCAGTGATTTCGTTTGTCTTACGTCTGCTTCAAAAATAGTTAAATTGTAGTTATAATATGTTAATAATATGCTGCTTGTTATATTGATATATAACATACATAAAATGTATTACCTTTATTTTTTGTTTATTTTAGATTTCAAACTGTTATCAAAACCTGCAATATATCCAAAGAAAACTCGCAAAAGACCCAGCTCTTCTACAATCGAGAAAGCAGTTAAGGAAGTAATTATTAAAAAACAACCAATCAATAAAACTGCTTAGGCCTTTAAAATATCAAAAGCTTATTTAGGACGAATTTTTTGACGCAATTTTTTAGAGTTTTTTTTTTTAGTTAAGTTTAGTTTTGTTTAAAGTGTATATATAGTTAAGTTTGTAAATATTAAGATATAAATAATGTAAAAATTGTTTTGATAAATAATAAATAAATGTGGACGAATTGTGAAAGGTTTAAAAGATTCCGGCGAAGTGATTGTAAGTCACTTCGCCGGAATCTTTTAAACCTTTCACAATTCGTCCACATTTATTTATTGACATTGTCCTAACATAGGCAACAAACGTAATTTCACTTTGGATCATGAAGATAAACTGGCTGATTACCTTAAAAAAGAATCCAATAAATGTGCCTAACAAAAAAACTGGCCAAAAAATTTGAATATGACTTGCATAGTCATATTCAAATTTTTTGGATATATTTAAGAGAATAAGATTTGCCCTAAAACATGGGAAAAAAAAAATTGCAAGCGAAGTTAGGGTTTTTGGATAGAAACAGACATGCCATTACGAAACCCAATAGTACATCGCGTTCGAGTACAACGAGATTCAAGAAATAAAAGACGGCGGTTGTAAGTTTTGGATAAACGGGGGACCATTTATCAAGTCTCGCCAACATTCACCTCTTCCACAAAGACAAGAAAAAAAACATGTACAGGCACGGAGACATATATACGCGGGTGAAACCGCAGGGAAAAAATATGATTGTGTCTGTCAAAGAGTGATAAAAAAACTTTTAATCTATACTAATATTATAAAGCTGAAGAGTTTGTTTGTTTGTTTGTTTGAACGCGCTAATCTCAGGAACTACTGGTTGGAATTGAAAAAATCTTTTTGTATTGGATAGTCCGTATATTGAGGAAGGCTATAGGCTATATAACATCACGCTACGACCAATAGGAGGGGAGCATAAATGAAAAATGTTGCAAAAATAAAAAACCGTTAAAACTAAAACACGCGAACAAAGTCGCGGGGGACAGCTAGTTTAATATAAACCGTGTAGATTTATTACGTTCTAAAATCTAGATATTATAACGAGTTGATTCCTAAAACTGGCTTTCATGCTCACCTTCCTCTACCAGCTCAAGTCTTGCGCTTCCGTATCTGCCAAAAAATCTTTATATCTATTTATTATATTTTGCATAATGTGTTTTATTTTTTGTTTTTAAGTTTACATATTGTTCTTTTATTTTGATATTCTATATTTATTGGACACTAGGTCCTGTCCGGTCTTGCAGTTAGCACAGCAATTAGGCCTATGTTTCTCAGGGATAAGGTAGCATACTAATGGTAAAATAATTAAAAAAATCGGTCCAATGGTTTTTGAGTTATTCGTACAAACATAAACAAATACAGATCTTTCCTCTTTATAATATCATATAGTTTAGATCGATTGGCAATTAATAGATTCAACTATTATTATATATATTATAAGGTTATGCATTTATAAAACTAATGATTGAGTACAATACCCCGATTTGTTTTTAGTATTCTTCAAAACGTCAGCGAGAGGCTCTCGTCATCTCATCGTAGACGGGTATCCCTTCGTGGCAAGGTCTTACTATCTAAAACACGTTAAGAAGATCTGGAAATGCGCCACCCATGCCGGCTGTACAGCTAAAGTACATACATTTCGCGACGAGATAGTTAAGCTAGACAACGACCATCATCACCCAAAAACTTTTAAATGGAATATGGTCCGCCTACAATCTATATTAAATTCGGATGATTAGAATTAATTTGTGTAAAATTAAATTGTTTTTAATATTTTACAATAATTTATTTTTTATTTAATTATTATTCATTACGAAGCCTATAATTTTGATACGAAGTTAATCTATATAAATAAAAATTAATTACTTACATACATGTGTATGACGGAGCGGCTCGACCGATTCGGCTGCTTTTTTTTTGTCATTGTGTAATTATCAAGATAAGGTTTGTATGAACGAAAAATCCGGGTGAAAATTCAAAATGTTTAATTGTATCTATGTCTGGGGCACGGTAGTGCACCCACCAAAAACAGCCAAGCAAAGCGCAATGGCAATAGCTACATTTACTTAGGCGTAAGGTGAACAATTTATTCACTGTTCATTACTTTTCAATTATACAATAGTTCTTGTAATAACGAAACGGCCAAGCCACATATTTTGACTAAGATTAAGAGTTTTTGAAGTTAGGCCTTGTAGTGTTAGAAGCTTGGCTATTCATGAGATCTGATAACTTTTGACAGTGCAAGTCATATGGTCTCGTCTTGGCAACAATTGACATGAAAATATTTTTGGTGGGATATGAAATTGTATACATTGACAGGACAACGATTGTCGGGTCTGCTACATTTATGAATCAAACACAATTACATTTTACTACAAGTAACTTAGTTCCTGTGTGCTACTGGAACTATTTCTATCTAGGTCTAAAATTTCAAAATTTGGTTACTACTTCTGTTTTTCTTTCACCTTCTAACCCGAGCCTTTATTAAGTGATTGATCATCATCACACCACATTGATCATCATACTAATGACTTAGCTAACCAGCTACGATATTTCCAGTTCATCCAGTACAGTTTACGATATCTCAACGCGGTGGTTAAAGAAATACAGCTATTATAAAAAGCAATCGTCTGGTGAGAAGGTGACGTGGTACTGTACGTCGTACTACAGTGAGCCACCATGCAAAGCCAAGGTCGTTCGGAAAGGATGTTATTGCGACGTTTGGAGAACACTGTCATTAATTTTATCACTTACCATAAAACGTTATGAAAAAAGTACTAAGCGTACTGCTCGAAGTATCGGCGCCTTGCACACATGTAACACGCTTCGCAGACACAAGCCAAGTGAGTGAAGCATCATGGTGTGTCGCACTCCCCCACCATAACGCCAGTGAGCGGCGTGTAATGGCATGAGCTCATGTTATTTTTTTTATATTATTGCGAGATATATATTTTTTGCTTTTTGTATATACATATATATATATCTATTCATTATTGTTACAAACTGAAGTATTTTTTGCCTTAGGAGTTATATAAATTAGTAGTCCTGATGATGAGTTGAATTTTAAAGGAAATCTAGCACCGAATTCGACGTACACTTTTAAAATGTCGATAGATAGAGATATTGGTGTTTTGTGATTTCAGTTTTAACATATCATGCTATTTAGATAACTCCATGTCTATATAGAATACTATTAATAAATCTCAAGGCAACCAAAATTGTACTTCTTTTTGTTTGTTTATTGTTAGTTCCTTAACGATCTAAATATTGTAAAATTTGCAGATACGCGATCGCTATTTCATACAGGTCAAACGGGGCAGATATACGCTACTGGTAAAGGGGGGCAGGTGCTGATACTCGGAGGGCACAGGTTCTACCGGGAGTATGGTAACGAGATGAGAAGCTACTGGCGCTGTTCAAGGAGAGCCGCTCACGGCTGCAAGTGTAAAGTTAGGATCATCAACAAACGGATCCTCATCAGTAATGATCATAATCATTAATTATGCATGGACTATTGTACAAAGATTTTACCTCTCTTATACTTAAACGGAACTTAACTTTAAGACACTTTTAGAAATCTCTAGGTTTTGATGCATTTGGTACGTCTTAGTGACAGCATAAGACATAGGCTACTGATAATTGAGAGGCGTTTGAAGTATTCATCTTTTTAACTCTTGGTGGCCACAAGAGAAAAAACGCGGTTTATTATAGTATGAAATAAATTTAGTAGATGTATAGTAGAAGATTATTTTCTCTCAATTTATGTTGTTAGAATCTCATTAAAGCTAAAAGGCACTTAGAGGCTGGACGTGATGCGGCGTGCCGCTGCAGCAGGCCGCATTTTTTTTTATGAACCTGCATTGTATCAACTCACTGGCGAGCAGCCGTCAACCACTCTGATTGGCTTGGAGCTTTTAACGATGACGTTTTCCACGATAATATATAATACTAGCTGTCCCCCGCGACTATGTCCGCGTGTTTTAGTTTCAACAGTTTTTCATTTTTGCAACATTTTTCATTTATGCTCCGCTCTTTTTGGCCTGCTGAATTACGACCAGTCGCTAGTGCTGTCTCGCTCTTACATGGCCTTCAAAAGTAACAAACAATATATATACACGACTGTATTGAGAATAGTCATCTATAGTACATATTCGATTAGTTTAATAACATATCACTTTTGTTACTTAATATTAGTTTTAGGGTGAATGTCATACATAGATGAATGTCTGGATTTTAATAAACTGCCACGGCCCACGGTACTGTTTGCTCAAAGAGTTTCATCCATCCATTTTTTTTTGTTTAATGTACGATTGTTATCTAAACAAATATAGAATCGTCAATTTTTTTTGAACAATATTTATACCAAACTAGTTTGTCTCACCAGATTTCTAAAAGTAATAGGTAAAATTTATATCATAGAAATTCAAAATGAATTCAAATACTTTTTATGTTACATAATTATATTCTCGTCGTTAATGTATTTGAATTCATTTTGTATTTTCATAATTAATAATAAGATGATATTTGTATACATATACGTAGGTACACTTTTACTCTTGATACAGATTTATTAAAATAAATAAAGATTATTTTCGATGTACGTATCACTTACCTAATAATCACATTAAGATTAAGAAGTGTTATTTTTTTTTCAAAATTCTTTCAAAAGGCTACAAAAATATTGTTTTTATATGGAGTTAAGGGAATTTGTTATAATTTGAAAATTAATAGAATTAAAGCGACTTAGGTACTATAGTAAAATTAGTTAATAAACATCTTAATTCTTTAGTTTCATATAAATAATTCTTGTTATAATGTTATATTTTTTATTGTTATAAACCATCTTTAAAATGCCAATAAACCTTTTTTATCCTGTAATTTTTAATTATTAAAAAAAAAACGATTCCTGCACGAAGGAATTTAATTCTTGCGTCGCGGGAGTTTTACAAACATTCCAAAAAACACCTAGACTTAGAACAAGCATTTGTGGATCTCATAAATGCTTGTCCTATGCGGGGATCGAACCCGCATTACAACGCGCACAGTGGTACTTGGCGTGGTGACCTGTATCAGTCGGCTATCCGTGCAGTCAAATCCAAGCTGAACTTTAACCTATCTATTACTACTACTCTCTCTACTTTATTTGTATCTTACGATTTTAGAATTAATATAGACTAAATTTAACGCCTAAATTAAAAATGCAATTTTTTTATCTTATCTTAATTTTATATTGTGTTTCAGTATATGTAAAGCCGCTCCAGACCCTGCGTTCACCAGGCCTTGATGATATAACAGAAGCAGTTGACCGTTTTAATATAATGACAGAAGTTGGCGACCGTATTGATGTAATCACAGAAGTAGGCAATGTATCAGATGATGACGTGATAGAAGTGGTAAGAGACGAAGCTCCAATAGAAATACTCTCTGACGGAGAAGAATTGGAACTACAACAGCGAAAACTATCACAAAACAATGTTATACAAAATTTCCACTTTACATCACTACCCATACAATCTAATATTGAAATAGAAATAACCCGCTGTGAAGGGGAAGAAATTATTGATCCCCTCACGAACTCTGACACTTTATCTAATGATATACAAAACTGCCATATTCACCCAAATTTCGCAAATACTGTAACAGTGCCCTTTAGAAGTCATGAAGCCAACGAGGAGAAAATAAATCAAGATGAAGGTGATGAAAATCAATACGTCAATGTCACTGATGACCTGAACGTGAATTTCGCTAAAGGCATAAACCTAAACGTTAGTAATAATGCAAATGTAAATGTGACTAATGATGTAAACGTAAACGTTATAGATGACGTAATCAGGAATCTCAATGATGAATTAAATGTCACAGATGACTTAAACGTTAACGTCACTGATGACTTAAACGTTAACGTCACTGATGACGTAAACGTAAATGTCGTTGATGACGTAAACGTAAATGTCATTGATGACGTAAATGTAAATGTCATTGATGAGGTAAACGTAAATGTCACTGATGACATAAACGTAAAGCAACCTTCGCAGTCAGATGACAATAAAATAGACGTAAGTGTACCACCCATTGATAGCAATGAAACACCTGATGTTCTTAATAACGTTCCTGATGGTATTCCTTTTGAAGCTGTCAAAGATGGTTTAATGTAATAATTGCTTATACTCAAACATTAAAGTTTTTGCTCGATGTAGATCTTGTTAAGTCTAAGTTTAAAATTTATATTTATTAAATCGTTTTCGTGTGGTAACTTTCGGCATTTATTTTAAGAAATCATTTAGAATGTGCGACCTTTTTAATTTTCGATTAACAATACCAATACATACCTCTTCTATTGTATGTTACTAATCAAGTGTTTTTAGAGTGGTTATCTTATAAAAACGTGCTTCAGCTGTTTTTGACAAAATATAGATTTAAAAATGTGCAAATAACAAGAAATATTAAGTTTATAGAATAGATAAGATAGTTTTTTTATGATATACATAGAAGAATTCTGTTATCTGTAATAGTTATTATTCTTACAAAACGCTAAGGAACAGTGAAGGGAACATCGTAACCTACAATGTATAAATCGTAAAATGCTATACAGCAACGAGAAATTTGGTGATCAATGCTAGTTCCTTCTCTATCCTGAAAGACATTTTTGTCCTTCAGTGGGACATTCTGCAGCTATATTCTGGAATTAGTTAATTGTTTTGACGTCATGTTAACTAAACCTAAGGCATTTCTGTTTAATTAAATATATTGTACTTAATTATCCAAATGACTTTTTTTTATTTCCTTTCAAATACCACTTATTAATTACAAATAACTTTATCTTGGTGATGATTTTATTGTGGTTGCAGAAATTATGGATTATGTTCTAACCACGAGTAAGAGGGGAGCTGTTATTTTGCTCCACGAACGTTATAAGTATCGGCAAGACTACAGTCATGGGGATAGGATGTCTTGGAGATGCATTCGAAGACACAATGGGTGCAAAGCATCTGCTGTCACTAAAGGAAATAGGTTAATGAAAGCCAGTGAACACACGCATGATGAGGAAGATGATTCAGATGAAAAAAGCTGAGAATTAATTATATTTTAGGTGTTGAATATTTTGAAAGTGATATATTTGTGGATCAGAATTTAATTGTAGATCCTCTAACTGCCGAGCCAGCAGATACAGTAGATAGATCTTTGTTGACCGATGCGGTGTTCAAAGACTTAACTAATAAAGTTAATATACAAGTTGTGTTCATCGTCTGTATTACGTGCCTTTGCAAAAATATGAATAATCCTTGCAAGAATTTTGCGGTTTATGTCGACTTTCTTTTTCGCTGTTGTTGCTGGTTATTTACTTAGACATTTTAGGATTTAAGGATTATTTTGTGTGGCGTTTGTTTTGTATGTAGAATTCGCTAGATTTATTCTCAGTTTTACTTATTTTGAAATACTTAATTATGTTATTTATTTTGTAAAGAAATAAGGTTAATTTTAAATGTCAATAATTGACGAAAAACCATATCATATGTTTTTAATAAAATATTTTAAGGATATTTATAATAAGGTGTTTTATTGCAGTCTGTACCACTATAAAAAAAATATATATACATATATACCCTAATCTATACATATGCAGTACAATAAAGGTTCATGTATATAATCCAAATATTACCACTTCCAAATGGCTGCTCAAAAAAGTTACATAGATCAGTTCATGTTTTTAGTTGTAATACGGTAACACAATATTTTCCCTGCCTTGGTTTAAACCTTTACATTTTTTTTCAAACTAGTATACGTAATTATTATTTTTTTAATATTTACGTTTTCTCAAAAACATACTCGGGATCGCCCAACTTATTTCAGACTCAATACGAGTCCTTAATTATGAGCTGACGCGGCGGCGATCCCGAGAATGTGCGTGAGTAAACCGTCAATATCTCTTAATAATAATGAATACGCCTTAGGTAATAAAGTTATTATACAAATAGTATAGGTATACAACAAGTATATAATATATGGTCTACTAATATTCATGGAGATGTCATAAGTCAAGCCTGTTTGTCGAACTATAAAAAAGAAACAAAAGACGGGAGAGATATTCTTTATTAATTCCTCACGATTGAGGGTCTTAACCACCACTGTCAAGTTTGTAATTAGAAACAAAACTACACGTAACTAAAATACTTAGTACTGATTTCAGGGCCACGCCTGGCACTATTTTTGGAACAAAAAGGAAGGAAAGTCTTAATGATAGGTAACAATCGCTTCATGAGACACTACATCAGCAGGCAAGGCAGGACCCGTTGGCGGTGCTGCAAATCCTTTAACAAATGCCGAGCTATCGCCATCACGCATGGCAGTCACATCATGAAACTTAATGATCAACATAACCATTAAGGCCATTCAGACTAGGTTTGGTGACATGATTAAGCAATTTAATGTAAGTAGGCTATAACTATATCGAATTATGAAAACAATATTGAGATTACTACTTTAATGTGGAGGTAATAACAAGCACTTAATTATTGCTAATGAAACAAACTGGATCATGTGACAACATTTTCTAAGAAGCTTGTATCGTTTATTGTATCGACACAGGTTTTTTCTCAGATTACGTACCTACTCTATTGTTTTCAGAGTTCAATATGTTTTAGTCATTTATGAAATATAAAATGATTAATAATATTCACAATTGTATAAGAATAACAACGATTCAGCAATATCAAAAAAGTAGGTATAGGCGGTTTATTTTGTACAAAGTTTTTAATTAATTTTAAATGGTAATGATCAAAGCAAGGATTAAATGCAAATGTATCAAATTGTAGTTTTATAAATATAATTTATAATTAGGTAAAATGTATACGCTGATCAAAATTGTTAATTCTTGTAGATTAAATAAGTTTTCAGCAATAATTATCATTAAAGATTGTGATTGTAGTATTTTAGAATGTATAATGCAATATTTACGTAATGCTACTGTTTACATAGGTATATTTAGTTATAATTATCTTATTCTAAGATCTTCCAAATACCATGTTTTATATTCAAACTTTTGACAAACAGTGTGAAATCATTTCGTGATAATTGTTTTAATATTTTAAATATCCATGCTGTTTTATATTATTTTTGTATGAGCCTAAATTGTTGTAATGCCGTCTAATTTTAAAGTCATAATTACGTTTTTGTATATCTACTTATATTCTACTAACGTTTTAGGGTGTGTAAAGTACGATAAGGCCATAGAGCGAGATAGCAATTGTCCGACATTTAGTGACCGATTTTTTGTCGGATTGAAAGGAACGTCCTACAAAAAATCGGTCTTAAAAAGTCGTTAATAGCCTTCTTTGTGACATAAAATATGTAAGTTTATAAATGCATGTTTGTTTAAATACCTAAAACATTCAGTTACTAACATTTGTGATAATTTTATACGTTTAGTTTAGGTCATTGTTTTATAACTGTATAAAAATATGTATGTGATCAGATTGATTTTATTGTATATTCCTATAATATACCTGTTAAAAATACATAATCAGAATTTATACTACAGTAACTACCTACACTTACTCTTCCAAGATATAAATGGTTGTTTATACAAATGATGTCATCTTCCAGTAAATAATTGAGTGATTTTTTGTCGGTTTATCATATTTTTGTATTAAAAAAAACCTAGAATTATAATTACAGATTTTATTTATACCTAATGCTCTTTGATATAATTTTAAAACGTTCATAAGAATCTGCATTGTTACGAGTAGATTTAATAAGTTTACATGTAGGTAATTTTGCGTTTAATAAAAACAATATTATTCAATGCTTTTTAAAGGTTTTTTTTGTGCCTTTGATCCTAGACGTATTTGCTGTTGAGAAAGTTTTAAAGCTTTTTACAGTTATGTTGTAAGTATGAATGTAACTCTAAACTAAGGCTTAAATATTGGAACTAAATTGGATGATGGTCAGACAGACCTAAAGACTGCACTTGACTACTGTTTAAGCACGACAACCAATGAAAAAGGGCGTCGGGGGTTTTGAGCCAAGATTTTTTTTTTTTATTTGATTTAAGATTATTCCCTATATTTTTTTTCTTTCGCATAGTTCGCACCTCTTCGTGCCCGAATTACCCCCAATATAAGATCTAAGTCTTTGTCTATAAGGAAATACTATAATTGTAATTATTGTCAAACAAATTAATGTAAAAAAAACATTGAACAATTTATTTCAGAAATTCAGGTTGGACTAATGCAAAAAAACCGTCCAGTTTTGTTCGCTGGAGAACATATCTACTACCGTCACCTTATGAACAAGAGACGCATGATCCGCTGGCGTTGTCAGAGGCACCGATCTGACTGTAAAGCCGCAGTTTGGACTCACGGCAATTCTATAGTCAAGACATGCAAAGAACATAACCACGATGGTATTGAAGGCTGGTCGAACCGCCTAGCCCACGCAACGCAGCAAACACAGGAAGTACTACCACAGGTGTCCTTCCTACAGCAACATTTATTAGAAGCCAAACGATTTTTGACATAAGTACACAGTGAAACTACTCAACAATAGTTGTCTTAAATATTACTCAATGTATACGTAGGTAGCATTATAATATCTCTTTAAAATTTAAACAAAATTTCTTGATAAAATTATAATTATAATTTTTCCAATAGTTATTTACTTTAAAAGCTAGGTAAAATGTATGTAGACAAATAACTTTTATTTTCATATAAATCACAAAAACGGTTTAATATTCCCTAATTGTTGTGGTAAAATTCTAGATCTGGTCCAGATCGTACAAACCAATGGATATCCGAAACTGTTCTATCAAGGTTACTTCTTCAGGCCGCACAATGCGTACCGACAGAAGCCTGTCCAACTTTGGTACTGCAGATACAGAAAAGGAAAAAAGTGCAGGGCGATGATAAGAACTGTAGGGGGGAGAATAACGCACGCAAACGGGTTTATTTCCCACACTTGTTACTAATTTACAATGCCAAAGGAAACTTCTAACTCTAAGGGTATGGCTCTCGGTAAGGTAAAGTTTTTAAGTACATTATGGAAAGGTTTTTATTGTTATTGATTCTTATTTGTGCCAGTCGTATCTCTAGTAGAAATTGTTAACACTTTTAATTTGTTTATCTTTATATGGTTGTGTAAATAATGTTGCGATTATTGGTCTCATTAGTTAAGTTAAACCTCGTGGTCTAGTCTATATATTTACTAACGTGATATGCTAGAGGTTGTTGATTCCTTTTGTTTTGTTAAAAAATATTATTTAGGTAACTTGATTAACATGTATTATATAATAATTATGTGTAACCTAGTTATTTTTCTTTGTATTGGACTTCACTTATCAGCCATTACTCAAAGTATATGTTTGCTGAATGTATTTTTATTTTTGGTGAGAATAAAAAGTTATTACCGCAGATAACATGAATATTTAGGCGGTTGTTTTATTCCTAATATAATAGTTCGACGACATCGAGTGTAAAGGCACAATAGGCTAATTGAAAACATTGAAAAAATACTACTTACTAATTATGGTCACCTTTCTTTCTCATAATATCGTCTTTCACACAATCCATCAATCTCTTTTTCGGTCTTTCTCTGCATGTATACCTACCCATTAATTGTACCCAGTTCGTCTGTAGTCGCCACATTACGTCAGGGGCAGGGAATTAGGGTACCTACCTACTTGTAACTAAGTAGGTAATATTTCTTGTTTCTTTTAAGCAAAAAATAAATTTTTAGTACTTATAAAAAGTAAGTACCTAAGATAAAAGACAGATCCCAAAATATGTACTTTTATTACAAACAGTGTCAATATACAAAAATATTTAATTTACAAGTGTTCTTACGAGCTAAAACTGTCATTTCAATCATGTTATGCTAATTTAAAGCTCATATAAAACGTGCATCGAATGCATGAGGCTTTATTAAGACACGTCATTTAACAAGATCAAGGCACTAAATATTTTCTAAACAAAAAACTTAATTTCAATTGGATAACTACTTACAATATCAAAATTATACAATATAGAGCGATCAAACTTAAAAATAGTATACAGGAATGTAAAATAAACTTAATACTAAATAAAAGATTCAAGATCTTTGTTTCAGTTGAACAATAAACAGAGCCTCGAGGATATTTACAAATATATAGATACATTTTTAAGACAAGGTAGAAGAAAACTCGCATATTTGTGACTAATATTACAGTTGAGTTGTGTATAATGTAACCTAAATAGCCTTAGATCCCACCGCTCAATTCAGCAGGCATCTGTTTTTCTTTTGATGATAAATAATTTAGGCAGTCAAGTGTTAATATAGAAATTTACTGCACGCCTGACAGAGTAAGCATAGCAACAGAAACTCAAACGTCGAGGCGCACCACGCACGCTAATGCAACGTCCGTCAGATGTCCAGTAGTCGATTTGTGTTAACAAACAGTTTATAAAAATACAGCTTTGCAAGACAAATAAAATTACAGGTGGTTGCGGCCGAATTTAAATAGGTACCTAACCCGGAACTACTGCATTGCATACTTATTACTCTTTCATTTGAATTAATTTTTACTGTAAAAAACAGACCTGCAGAATCGAGCTATTCCAAATTAACATACAATGTAAAGTTGTTTTCTTTAATTAATAGATTTCTAATTCAACATCTCGTTTGCAACTTTTGTGAAACTCCTCTTCATTTCAATAATTGACCAGCAATATTAATGATGTAATAAAAACAGTTACACAATACAATGAGTTACTAAGAGTCAACAACAGCTAAAATATTTCTAACTACAAACAGTATATTTCAATAAGGCATTGTTCAGATATATTCTACCCTGTTTGATATCTTTATTACAGAAATTTAAGGTCAAAATTCTTATATTAGAACTTGATATATACCTATCTAGTTTACATGATCCTCTAGAAAATACTAAATCCTTTTCATAATTAAGGCACGAAAACGTTAACAATGTCTAACAATACAAAAAAAGGCATTTTTTTTATTATTCACGTAGTTCTGTTCTGTTTTTGAATAAATTAGTTCAGTGGGCCAGCGCTGTCTGAGGGCACGCCACGGCAAAGGAATTTATTTCGGATCAATTAAAACTTTATTTTGATACAATTAGACCGTAGCTTCTCGTGTCATATCGTGGCAGTGCACGGGTTGCCGCGGCGCGCCACCGCATCCCGCGAGACGCATTATCGCATAGGCCTTATCAATATGACAGCTAAATTAATTAAAATAAGGTTGAAACGGGTGCGGCGGTGAGTTCGGCAAATGGGGAGCATGCGCCCGGGCGGTGCGCTGGGGCAAGGGAGGAGGCGGTTGCTGCGGGACGCCACGACATGAAGCGGCATGCTCCGAAATGCTTCGGCTGGCCGTGCCGTGCCGAACCGAGCCGTCAGTCTGTGCCGGCCCTATATGATTATGTTCCAAAAATGACCTGACGATGACGGAGTCGTGTGTCGTGATGCTCGCTCGGCACCCAAGTTGTATCCTTTTGCAGCAAGTCCACCTCACCTTCTTCTTATAGCATTCATGTTTTATGAACTTGTGTTCGCCTACGTGCACTACAAGATGGCCGCGGTTTGATAGCCCGAAGCGCACTGCAAATGAAAAATTTTGTCAGTACATAAACATATGAATTTTATTATACTTAGAATTATTTTATATCTTACCCTTTTTCTGTTCTATGTAATATAAAGTAAGTAGTATTAGTAGTTTATCTTTCTATATGTTTAAGAAAATCCTGTTTTCCCACCAGAATTTAACGTTAACATTTGTTGCAGTTGGCTTGATCGGCACGGGTATCGACTGTTTCGCGTCGTACTGCCTCAGCAAGCAAGGGAAAATGGGCATTAACGTTGGAGGCTACAGGTTCAGGTTCAACGGCTGTGCTCGAAACGGGAAGATCAGATGGAGGTGTTCTCGAGGACCTTGGTGTAAGGCAGCTCTTCACACGTTCAGGGGAAGAATAGTCTATATACAGAGCACACACAACTGTGGCCCGAAACCACCAACCTAAAAGTACCACAAAAACAGACGAGGACAAGAGGTTTAAAATAGTAAAAATCTCAAACGTTTAGGCAAGGTTTTGTGATAAGACAATTTACGTGACAATTTTATAAAACCTTAAAATTGTTGAGGTTTTCAGAGTTGAACTCTAAAATCTTTGTGACATCAAAATGTATTAAACTGTATTCCAAAATGTATTTTACTGTATTTCTATTTCAATTAGGTGATATTATAAAACGAGCAGGAAAATATAGTACAAAATGTAGGCCGTAACATCAAGTTTTACAACCCACGATGATATTAGAATTAAATAAGTATTGTAAAAATGTACATTAAAAGGAATTTATTTCATAATGGGTAATTTTATATTAGTTACAATAAGAAAACTGAGGTTATAGCTCAAAATTAAAATCATTAAACACATCATTGTATATTTGACTACCTTAAATCACTAAATCGTCCTACGACACTCCTTGAGACACAAATGTCGAGCACAAATTTCTTGACATTCACACTACGATATTTTCTTGTTTGAAAAGTGTCCATGTGGCGCAATATATGTCCCACACTCAGACACGCGTGCTCACATACTTTCAGTGTATACACTGTTTGTAAGGAGTTTAGTGTCGTAGATTAATTTTTCCATTATAAAAAAGTATTGTTTATTTATCATTAGTAACTATAGTTACCGTCCTAAAAAGGGGTTTTGTTTTAAGGAATAAAAAAAATCATTCTTTAAAAGTAAGTTAAGTAAGAAAGAAAATGTTACCTCATAGTTTTTTAGTAAATAAATTAAATTAGGGTGAAAGAGCTAATAGATGTCCGTATTACTAAAAACATAAAAATATCAGTAATTGTGTATGAAAAACACAATTTCATTTAAATTGTAATATGCTCTGTAAACTCTATAATGGAGTAATAAATCATTATTATCCCCTTTGTACGTAACCTTAATCAGTACTTAAATATCAAATAAAATATCATAATTAAGCCAAATTAAATAATAAGAAAAATATATAAAATTATATAAGTGTAGGAAATTAAGAAAATGTTAGTATTGTTTACTAGTATTTTACTTTTGTAATGTATATTAATAATATTAATATTATTATGACAACGCAGGTACAAGGCAGATCACTTAGTTTAAAAAGCATGTTACTCATAGGATC
Source organism: Diachrysia chrysitis (assembly GCA_932294365.1). Taxonomy (NCBI): domain Eukaryota; kingdom Metazoa; phylum Arthropoda; class Insecta; order Lepidoptera; family Noctuidae; genus Diachrysia; species Diachrysia chrysitis. Next base: position 11,012,741 of record OW028652.1, on the reverse strand, counting down.
ATATACAGGGTTTGTTGTCTTAGCAATTTATCAATCACAGAGAAAATGTAAATATTATAAACCTTGTGCATTCAGAGTTATTTATTAGGAGATATATTTTTGTGCAGCTGTTTGTATATTAGATATAGAATCCAGTTTCAAAATGCTCACGTTCTATTTAATATGAATGTTTGCTCGAACTCGCCACAAAATTTGATAATAATTTAATGGATATTGTAGTATTGATGTCGAAACGTACATAGCTACGCATTATTATAACCTTTATACCGCTGTGTTGATTATATTTACTTCAAAACTCATATTTTACAATTGTGGGAACACCACTCGGGCTGCGGTGGCGGCAAGCGAGTCCCGTTCTTCACGCGCGCTGTAGGCAGTGGTGTAGTTGTTCCCACACAATTATCACACTCATGAGAAAACTAATTTAATAATTAAAACCACTTAATTTGAAAAATAAAGACAATAATAAATACATATCTAAAAAAATTAAACAATGTTGACAACGTATTGTTTTAGCGGTAAAAGGGTTAATAATCCTGAAATATGTAAGACGTAAAATTAAAAATAAAATATCGATAAAATAAACGCCTATGTAATTGGCTACCTCTTAATATATAGTATTACGTCTAAGCGTGGTTGTGTGTTGTGTAAACTGTAGTGAATACTTGCCAAATCGTGTAGATATAACTTGATGTAATTCGATGTTTATTTAATATAATAAAACTAGTCATAACTGTTATATGATGAATTATTTAACTCCCTATACATGTATAATAAAATTAATATTTTATGGATGACAACTGGTAGTTTTACCCTATCATGAATATTATACCTACATCAATCGACAACTTACAATGCCATTTTCATGCTATTACTGTATATTTTTGTAGATAAACAATGTATAAAAAAATATTTTTGGATGTCCGAGGTAAGTAAAATAATAGTTTTAATAACACAGTGTAGCTATATCAATCAATACATATCTTACTATACAACACATATAGAATGCATAAACACAAATACTGAAAAAAACAAATTTAACTTAGGCTGCATAGCAAATAATAACATAAGGATGTTTAAAATAGTAACAGGCAGAAGATTAATACAAAATTAAAAGAAAAATGTAACTTAACCTAAAATTACAACTCCATAGTATTCTTTCGCCCAAATTTATTTGTAAGCTTTAAAATATGTACACAAATTATATTTATATAGTAACCTAGAGAAAAAATGTGCTACCTAACGCCAATAACTAAAAAAAACTAATTAACGTTAACCACTAAACCTTTTTAAGACCTTCAATTAAAATTACTTGTAAAAATAAAGTAACGTTTGTAGAAACAAAAGAGGAAAGTATATACTATATAGATTAAGAACAAATAGGTTAAATATAGGCTTTAGTAACAATTCTTCATTGATTTACACATTGTAGAACATACTCATGTGTTTACTATAAATATAATTATAAACTATCTCTATCTCGTTTTAAAATTTAATACATAATTATGACAGCTTATGGTACAGTTGACAACATGTTATATGGTACAAGGATTAAAACCAACGAAACGGACAAAAGTAAAGGCAGGCACTGAATGATGCTTCACTTACTCAAGTGATTGGTAAACTTGAATATAACTAATATTGTTTAGAAGTCGCTTATTAGGTCTGTTTTGTAAACTAAGGGCTGATTTTTTCCGACACCACATAATTTTATCCGAGGAATAATTTTAATTTTTTGACGGTTCTTCCATACAAAATCTGTCAGTCGTCAATTTTATTCCACGATTAAAAAATATTTGTTGATTGTAAAAACAACCCTAAGATGTCTATCAGGTTGTAAGATATAATAATAAGGTAATGTTAAGTGAAGTAACCGGACACGTGCGAGTCTGACTCGCGCTCCGAGGGATCGGTTCAAAGTTTGCTGATCGTCACGGTTAATTGTCCAAAAAAACTTAAAAACTTAACAATCGCAAAGCGAATTTTTATGTAACAAAACCAAAAAAATTCAATTTTTAAATAAACTTTTAAATGATTATGTAGGTATACACTATCCATGTGGACATCACTCAGTAGGTGAGATTTAGACCTGCCTTTACTTATGAAGAAAAAAAATCACAATTACATTTGATATACTTTGAGTGTAATGACATACACATTAACGGTAAGTGTTACTATAAAACAATATCTAACAGCGCACTGTTTAAATCTGTAGTCTAAAAAATAAAAAAAAAAGCTACAAAGACAGAAAAACCAACAAAAATTTTTTTTAGTAATACTGTTAAATCAAAACATATATTTGTTCCATTCTACTGCCTAGACCGTTCCCAAGCTAATTTGCTGTTGTGGTCGGCTTCCAGTCTCAATGGAGCTGATTACCAAATAAAATTATGTCCTAATATCCAAAAAAAGACTGTGTACAGATATCCCTGTCTCTCTGTCCCTTCGTTACTGGAACAAATTAGGTTCTGTATAATAACTTTCGTGAGAAGTATTCATAATTATTTAAAACAAAACGGGAATCGCCCGACTAGTTTCAGACTCAATAGGAGTCCCTAAACATGAGCTGACGCGCGGTGGTGGTGTCGCGAGTCGAACTGCGACTGCCGCCGCGTCAGCTCATGATTAGGGACTCCTATTGAGTCTGAAACTAGTCGGGCGATCCCGAGAATATACGTGAGTAAACCGTTTTGTTTTAAATAAATTAGGTTCTAAACAATATAGCCCCTGAACAATATAGTTAAGTCTATAAAATGTCAGCTGCTTGTTTGCTTGTGAATATACATTTGATTAAAAACAACGCTTGTTGAATTCATTAATTTACACATAAAAAAAAACAACAGAAATATGAATATTTAAAGATATAAACATTTAAGTATCTTAACTACGATGCTAAGTGACCATGGTATGGTGTAGAGAAAATATAGTATTATACACATATATTATATCTATAAGACAAAGCCGTATTTACAGCGGTTGAACTATTTGGGGTAAATTTGTCGATATCGGTAGATACACATGTTAAATGGTCTTTTGGTATTCATTCATATAGTAATTACGTGTACAATAGTTACAATGCGCGTGAATGAACGAATATTTGTTTAAATATTCAAATAACATTACTATTATATACACACAAAGCTGTGATACGGTTCGTTTATCAAGCATAACAAATATACAGACACTGATCTATATAAAATGAAGCTACCTTTTATATATAACATATAAAATATCGTAAAAGATATTAGAAAGAGTTTTCCATATAATATGGTTTACCTGGTCACTCGCATTCGCACGAATACGCAAACTCACAAGTGTAGGACGACATTTTCAAATGATTATATTTCCAAACTGTGTCGGTTTTTTAACAGACATCAAAGCGCGCGAACCTTGTTCGAATGTTTGCACGCATGCGAGTAACGGGTATAAGATCAAACTGCTTCCCCAGACTTAACTGAACTGACTTAAGTCTGTTATTGAAAACATCTTAAGTCTTCTTGTGTGCCTAACTAGTGTATCTACCGAGACCGATGTAACTTAAATAAATGCTAGATCAACAGGAATACTAAACCTTTAAGCTTCTATCTGCAATTTTGCGATCATAAACTTCTTCTTAGCGAGTCGATCAATGACAGTCAAATTTTCCCAGACCAGTACTCAGTCACGCGAACAGCGTTGTCCGTGGCCTTGTACAGGTCCAAAATAAATTAAAATCATTAACTTATAGTCATTTTAGTCAATAAATAATTTAAGAACAAGTATAACTTGTGCAAAGTCTCTTTAAACAGCTTACACCATAGTGTGGAGAAAACCCTCCTTTTTTTACTTCTCTGCAGTCTGGTAATTACCCAAAAAAAGGGGATATTATCAAGGGTGCGCCATACTAGATTTGCCTGGCAATTTGTCACATAGTAAAACAATAGTTGTTTGCATGTGACCCAGTAATGGTAAATGATACTCAAAAAATCATTAAGCTCATAAAAAATTGCAGATAAAGCTTAAAAGCAATAATACCCAATACTAAAGTATCCCAACGTTTTTACATCATTAACAGTTAACCTCAGTTTCCACATCGGTACCGGTGATGATTTGATCACCGGACACCACTCCGTGCTCCAACTTTAGGTGATTAAGTATACTAGTCATACTCTTCTCAATGTCTGTGCCTTTCATACATTTGAACTGGCAGATCTTACAGCTGTAGAAGTCGTTTTCACTTGTTTCAAACACTTTCCATACCCAGCTTTGGTCATCTGGAATTAGACAAGGATTTTTGCTAATTTTACTACTTACTTATAAAAGTATAGTTAAGGGATATTTTGGCAAAATAACCAAAATTCTAATAATGTTATAAACTAGCTGTTGCCCGCGGTTCCTACTACGTGGGCGTCGGTTATCGCGGGACACAGTAGCCAAGGTCTTTTCTTTGGATCCAACCCCATACCAAATTTTATTCAAATCGGTTTAGTGGTTTAGCCGTAAAAGTGTAACAGACAGCTGGACAGAGTTATCTTCGCATTTATAATATTAGCATGAAGGTAATACTAGTATGGAATGATGTAAATAATTGTATGTTGAGAGGTTTGTTGCTCAAGCACGCAGAAAGAGCTGAACGGATTAGGATAAACATTAGCACACAGTAAGTTTATTAACATATGGGGTAGTTGTTACTTAATAAATTCACGGGTGCGGCAAGTTGGAGGGTAAAACTGCGGGGCTTGGCTAGTAATAAAAAAACCTTTGAACACACAGTCTCTAATTGAAACATTAGGTAGTCTTACAATGATGATCAATTCTTGATAACAAGCAGAACACATAAGATATTTTTTAAACGAATCTCCATGCTTGTGTCGTGATTGTGGTTTCCATACACAAAAATCATCCAGACTAGGCATAAACGTTCTTCGATCACACCCACAGGTATCGAACCTGCAGCTCGACGCGCACTGGGAGTTGGTGTGGTGACTTATACCATTAAATGGAAAGGTGCAACATTATTCTATACTGCTGGTCCAGTTTGAGAAAAAGAGTGTTTATTGACCAAATAAAAACATAAATACTCACATGTACAAGCAGTCTTGTGGTGTATCATCTTGAGATGGCGGTTCATGTTGCCGGTAGCGTTGCCGCCGTGGCAGATGTGCCGCTTGCACAGCTTGCACTGCGCCTGCGTACTCGACACGCGCTCGAAGTACGACCAGATCCAGCTGCGGCGCATCTTCTGCGATGGACTGTCTGGAAATCGACATAAATCAAGAAGATATTATACTTAAGTCAATAGCATGAGGCGAAGTAAAAGATGTTTAGTACAGAATACGCCGCGCTTGACGCAATTGCTGCTTGAATCTTTGAGGATCTTTGAGTTAATTATCGCCACGAGTAGTGTTCTGACTAACATTCTTATTAACGGATGCAGAATTACCCAGTTGTTAAGGCGAGACAGTATGACAGTCGCTCCATGTAACATACTGGTTATCACAGCTTTTTATCATCAGAATTTAATCTTTGTGTTGCGGGCGGTTTCACAAACATTCAAATCACATGCACAAAGAAGAAGGGATCGAACCCGCAGCACGTCGCGCATTTGGTATTTATAGTTAGCGTGATTACCTATATAGTTCAATTCAAACTTAATGGCGGCTGTGAAGTGCGCTAAACGCTGCGCAGTACCTCGCCCCGCACCCCCGCTGGCGCATAAGTTTGGTACTGCGCAGCGACTCAACTCGTGTTCACAGCCGCCTTTAGGTTTGCATCGTACTGTACCACTCGCCTATCCGTGCAGTCAAAGAGCTGTACCGTAAACTGCTGTACAAAAGACTGGTATCAACTCTACCACATCACCTAATAACCACAGTCAGAATACCTATCAAAAATCCCTAAGACCTAGGTCACAGGTTTATTGCAAAAGTATTTATTTAACAATTGCCATATGAAATTCTGTGTATCAGCAAACTGTTACAAATTAATCAACACCTCCCTATGTAATTATTTATTATAAATGCAAAACCACTATATACACAAAACTGTAATGTGTGTTAAAAAAATACTCAAGGACAGTTTGAGTAAAAAAATAATTAATAAAACTTGGTGAGTCTGAAGTGATCCCATATTTTTTTACGTTTATGTGTAATTAATTATGTCCTCACCAGTAGAAATATTCCATACCAATAAGAAATACATACATACAATGCCTGGAGATATTAATTATTAAGTACTTAAACACTCTTACCTGTAACCTCCTCAAAATCCCGATCACTTGCATAAATCTCCTCTGTCTTAATAGCATAAGGGGTGTCTGTGTCACTGGCAAGCACATGCACATTGTCTACCCTGTCTCTCTTCGTAACCTCGCTTTTAAAGACTGTGGGATGTCGGGAACGGACGTGACGGTTCATGTTGTTGGAGTTGCAGCCCTTGATCGACAGGACAACGTTGCAGAGACGGCAACGGTAGATGATGTTGCTGAGCTTGTCGAAGTACTTCCACACCCAACTCCGTTTGCGGGGCGCTGGAATTTGAGAATTATTTTATGTAATTTAATCATGTACTTTTGTTATTATTACTTAGTTCGTTTTACCATACACAAACCATTCAGCATAATTACATAGTAAAAAACAAAGTTGCTCCCACTGTTTGTACACTTAGACCTTTTAAATTACGCAATGGTTTATGGTTTACGTATAAAATAGATAGTGATTCAAGAGAAAGATATAAATGTATAATTTACTAATGTTTTGTCTACCCATGTAAATCTAGGGCGAATCGCTAGTTAATAATAAGAAAGAGATTTAAATAGCCACTCCACTTATAATTTAGAATGTAGCCTTGTTCTATTTTTGCCTCGATCTGAATAGAGATATCTTTGTATAGCATGATGGCTATATTAATTAGTTTATTACTGTTATGTCTCTAAGTTATGAGTTTCCAAAAAAAGGGCCGAAAGTTTTTGGAGGTAGGATCTTGGAAATGTACTACACAAAAATTGAAATGTATATAACTACTATCACATTGTTAATTAAATTTAGTTATTAAAAACTACTCACCAGCACTCTCCCGCCGAGTCTTTTTCTTCCCTTCAAGTAATACATAATGCATGTTGCTCTCCACTGGCTTCTCAATCAAACTCTCCTCCTCTTTCCCAATAATATGGTCCGTAGTTGTCTCACAAACCTCTCCAAGTAACACAGGCTGACTTTTAGAGTCCCCATCATCCTTCAACATATTTAAACTCAAGAACTCTATACGAAACCCCACCGTAGCCTCCGGATTGTCCTTGTGCAAGTCATAGATATCTTTGTGATCAACTTTCAAATGTTCTAATAACTCAAGAGACTTTTCGTCTTCTTTTAATGTAACATCGCATAAGTTGCATTTCATTTCATTTTCTGCAATCTTTACATAATATATTGATGCCCATTCTGGTAACTGTTCATCTGAAATCAATTTATTTGTCTTGTTATTTTAAGTCAACATATTGACATTATTATTTATAAAGCTACAATTAGAATCTACTAGGAAACTAATTAATTAAAAAGATATTTTATCACCTTGAATCTATTTAATTTCATACAGGCAGAATAATAAAATTATTGGAAAATAAAGTTTAACACAGTTTCTGTTTAATGTGTATATTTTAAAGTTTTTTATACATTACATTTATATCTTGTAATTTTACACAAATCATACAATGTCAAATACAATTGCTGTATATTCAGATGTCTTTCTTATATTTGTAATAAGGTATACTCAATAGGTTACATTAAAATGTCAAAAATTGATAATAACACAAACATTAAAAATAGTTTTATTCAACAAAAACAACTTATTGGACTCCACATGAAGTTTTATTTATCATCAGATAGTCATTTATTATTTACAAGTAACAAATTTTTACTATGAAGCATACAACTAATCAGAGAACATTGGTTTCTTGTGGTTATGAAAATCCCTAACAACTTCGACGCCGTATGTCTGCATATTTATGACTGATATGCAACCAGTTTTCTGTCGGAACGAGCATATCCACTGCTCCGCTCCGCACTGCAACCTACTTTTGAAAACGTATGTGTAACCTTTAAACAAAATCTGGTGTCCCTTTTTAGTAGGCACGCACTGCACAAAGTCGTCACCTGTAATGTTTCACACAATTAATCATCAAATGAGCAATTTTATACTACTATTAATATCAATAACAGTAATTAGTGAATCAAAACAACTGAACAAAATCACTGTTTGTGTCTTTTAAATGCGATAAAAATGGCAGACTCAGAAAACTATGGCATGGCGAAATCAAAATAATTTAACAAAACTGCATGCATAAAGAAAGTAAATAGGGATTGTAACAATAATAACTAATAATATAAACGTGGGAAAACAGCAAAAATAAATGAAATGACGCAACAAAACTGTCAGAAATCAAAATGACGTTAAGGTTTGACATTGACCGTTCACGGTTCGTTTTACTCAGATTTTGCGATTAATACTGTTTTTCAATACAAAGCAATATGTTCTTAATTACAAAATTATATAAATAAATATACAATACAAAACTGACATGAGATGCACCATACAACTTGTACGCTGGGTTGATATATTTCATAGCTCGTTCGGATACTTCCACGTCTTCCACACGCATCCAACTTAGTTTTTTTTTTCTATTCATGCCTAATAGATGGCGCTATGTACTATTCAATCAAAGTTGAGTTTCTTAAATAAAAGACTTCCCATATTCATGTTGGCTATTTATTAAACAATTAATTATTTTTATTTATACTAAACATTATTATACTTCAAATAATCAACAAATTATTACACATAATGTTAAAATCATACTCGTACAGCACGGGTCAACCATAGAATTCTGATAAAGAAATTAATTCTGTATTTACAAAAAAATACATACAGAATTCATTAAGTTATTAGGTACATTTATTAATTTCGTTTATTTATTTAAAAGAACTAAAGAGCAAGTGTAAAATGATAAGTATAGCCACTCGGCAAGAGATGGCGCTAGTAGTACTGAAATCGTAACTGCGCCGCTATGTTGGCCACAAACTTAACGATATTCTTGTGCAAGTGACAAGTTCGCCGTATTATGTAGCTTTTGATAGCAACATTTTTACAACTATTGCTGTCTAATTGCTTATATATATTAAATTAGTAATTTGATAGCAAATACGGCATTCATATATCGTTACGTGGGTGGCCGGCTTTATGAAACTGAATCGATAAGTACTTTTGTTGTTTACTTTCACGGCAGACACGTGTGGGCATGACGTAGGTATTGAGTTAAGAATAAATTATATCAGCCGAATTCTAATTATTGACGTCGCAAAATGAGATTTTATCGTCGCTTCTCACTGTGAAAGTCATTTGTAATTATTAATAAGACGTAATTTAGAAACTGAGATATTAATACTTATTAAATTACTGTTTATGAATATTACCTATTCTCAGTATGTATTGGAAGTAGACGTGATGGCATTAAGTCTAACAAACTGGGTCCGAATTTACTCAACTTAGTACAAAATTAGTTTTTTTCTGCCACTTTTGTAAATTTTCAGGACGTACGATGTGTCGTAGGATATAATTTAGAAAAAGAAGCATAATTATCGCATCTTTAACAAACAATGTTGAATAGCTCTCCACAAAAATCCTTGGCGTGCCAAAACGTGACCGGAGTGTCGCCGTGGCGAAACCCTGCAGCCGAGTCGCGTCAGGGGCTGTATGCTCCCACACGCGTCAGTGATGTGACCGGACCTTAGAGTAAACATATAAAAACATAGAGTGCGCGCATAACTAGTAGCCTCTTATGCAAAGCGTAAGCACATTTTTAGCTAAATGTACTACGCTCGTTTACTGACTTATGTAATTTTCCTTACGACGACAGACGTCTATGCGAAAATTTCGACGATTCCGATATTATTCGGTAATATTAGGTATTGAGATAGTTTTAATAAAATGGCGCGCTCTGTTTTGGCACTATTTTTACGATTTTACATGTTCATCCTAGTGCCAACAGTTCATACTCGATATACGCACTCTATAGTTTACCTATTTATTTCTCTAAAGACCGGACACTATTTTTTTTTTTGACAGTTGGTCAACATTTACGTCGAATTGAAACAAACTCTGTCTTACATTGATGACTGTCTTCTCTTTTAATGACATTGTCACCAGTAATTACTAACAACGCTTTACAGTTCTGTCTTCGCACACACCTCCAAATTACTGTACCGTCTTTATTCTTTCTTTTCTGGTCATATTTGTAGTCGCCTCGCACAAGAAGAGACCTGCCTCTTCTGGATGAAACCAGATTAAATTCATGGTTGTGTGCAGTCGGGAAACTTGCCTGTGATATTTTGACACCTATAAAATTAAAAAAACAAATATAATAATAAATTAATAGGACGATAATATACTTATTCCTTACGCCTAGCTGTACCTTTACATATATAACACTGTCGGTCAGTTATCGCGGCAAAAAAGTAGCCTATATCCTTTCTTAGGATCCAAGCTTACCCCATATCAAGTTTCATCAAAATCGGTTCAGCGGTTTAGCCGTAAAAGCGTAACAGACAGAGTTACTTTCACTTTTATAATATCAGTATGGATAAATAAAGCAATAAGATTTTTCAGCTATTTAATTTTTAAATGAAATGAAATCTGAAATGATCCAATAAAATTAGTAATTTGGTATCTAGTTTATTTCATACTCAAGCTTATCTTTCTTAGGCCAAATATAATCGGTAAGATAAGATAATTTTGTGGATAAAACATGAATGAACGTGACAACGTTGGTTCTGAAACTTTAACAATAATACCTACCTACTGACTTTTGATAACTCGATTCAAAATTTTTGATAATGTTAAAAACAATAAATACTCCTTTTACCGTTTTTCTGTACATTTTTTTAAAGGCATACCTCTATTACTGAAACACAACTTAACTTCAAGAGTATTAAATATCTCTTGTTCGAATAATGAAACGTCAATCAGTTTTAAGTCGCCGTTAAGTCTCATGCTGTCTCTGTCACTGTAATGTGCAAAGTAGCGACAGATAGACATTTAAGAGCGTCTTAAAGTTAAGTTGCGTTTCAGTATTCGGGGGTATCTGTCTCTACTTTACACCATGAAGTGACAGATACAGAACGAGACTTGACGGCGACTTAAAACTGATTCACGTTTCAGTTTTCGGCCATATGTTAGTTATTTTCGTATTTTTTCATGACATGATTATTACCTAATCAGACTAAACAGGTAACAAATTATTATCTAATCTTTGGTTTCTATTACGTCGATGCCGCTAAACACCGACGCCTCATGAAATGAGGAAAAGGGCCCAACGGAATCCTTAACTAGTTGGGCTACTCTGATTGTACCTATAATGGTTAAAATGCCTGACAAAAATGTTATTCAGTTGGCAATAATTTAATTTAGAATCATGTATGGGATAATATATTATGATACAGACTTATGTTGGATACTGGAACTCTTCAAAGGCTACTGAACAGTAACCCCTTTAAGTAACTCAATCAGTCAAAGGCCTTACGGCATACCACCAGGTCCTCCGCTTTCCGGAACCACTCTACATACCAGTTATTTAAAAATTACTAAAACTCCTTATTTGAATGTATACTTACGGTACTATTAGACTCATACCCTGGAGTTCTGGATGTCATACATAATTATTTAATAGGGGTTTGTCATGTACTATTTAGATACTGAATTACAAAGTATAAATGGTTTGAGGACCGCCTATATGACCTAAATAGGCGGTCGCTTAGTGATATACACCTGACTGGAAGCCGACCCTATAGCTTGGGAAAAAGGCTAGATAGAAAATAATTCATCATCACGATTAATGTGAAATCATCTTAACTAAGGTATAGTGATTTATTTGTATTAACGACTAATTACTTACATAGTTAGGTATTTAACATTCTTTCTCCAATTGAAAATAAGTGATAGTTAACATATCTACTAAATATTAAATTATCGCAGGATTAATTAATATCTGTACAAAGTGCAAAGTAATTGTCATTAAATAAGATTTTATCAAATGAATTTACTGATTACAGAGACGTTGCAAAAACTGGAAAAGCTAATCTTGATTTAAAATACGAATTACTTCACAACTAATCTATATCTAGTTTACAACATTAATATCTGGTTTCCAGTTGTAAAGAAGAGAGAAGCACTCCGGTTGTTTTAGCCGGAAAGTGATCGGCATGCACGCTTATTATCAGCTCTTAAAGCAGGACTTTTTTTTTAATTTAAAACAATTCTTTTGTCGCGGAGGCTTTTTACAAACATTGAAGTCACATGCACAAAGACCACCAAGACTTAGAACAAGCATTTGTGGATCACACAAATGCTTGCACCATGTGGGGATCGAACCCGCAGCACGTCGCGCACAGTGGTAATTGGCGTGGTGACCTATACCTATACCACTTGGCTATCCGTGCAGTCATAAAGCGATACGGCGCCGGCGCGGCGTCTCGCTTTCACAACGGCAACAGTCCTGCTTTAAGAGCTCATAGTACAGGCACTGAGCGCTTAAAGTCCATGAAATTTGGGGAAACCATAAAAAGGACTATAATCTCGTTTGTTTTCATATTTATTGTAGAAATATTTATAGTCTATCCCAACCACTGCGTGACGGACGACGGGTCCAAATTTCCAGGCCAAAAATTTAAAGGTTTATCGCGCGGTACCTCCCCAGTTTATCAGTTACCAGCAAAGGCCTAGAGTGGTTATGTTCATTGCGGACGAGGGCAACTTGGCTTCCAACGCAGGTCAGAACAACTTTGCAGCCTTTCCTCTTAGATGAGCAGTACCAGTTGATTCCGACATCCTCGTAAACATATTTGCGCGAATCCTTCCAAAATGTGTAACCATCGTAGAAGAAAAACGTCGAACCTGTTGTCATTTGTATAAATGTTCCTGTAATATAAAAACTATGTTTATTATGTACTAGCTTTCCTTCGCTTGCCTGAATCTTGGTTATAAATCAGCTCTGCATATAGTAAAAATAAGCATAATAAAACACGTCCTTAAAATCTGCCTTCAAAGTAAAAAAAAGAAAAGATAATTTGACGGGCCTGTTGGTCTTGTGGTTAGTGACCCTGACTGCTTAGTCGGAGGGTTCGATGCCCACGCAGGACAAATCTTTGTGTGATGAGCACGATCATTCGTTCTGTGTCTGGGTGTAATTTATCTATAATATGTATTTATTTAGAAATATATAAGACAGTTTATCAGTTGTCTGGTTATCATAATACAGGCTCTGCCTAGTTTGGGATCAGATGGCCGTGTGTGAGTTGTCCCGAGATATTATTATTAGAGATCCCGAGATATTAAGTGGCTTTTGCATAATCCTTACTAATACTAATATACTAATTGCTCATATTACTAATTTACTAATCCTTACTAATATTATAAATGTGAAAGTAACTCTGTCCGTCTGTCTGTCTGTATGTCGCGCTTTCACGCCAAAACTACTGAACCGATTTAAATGAAATTTGGTACACAGATAGTCTAGGGCCGAGAAAGGAAATAGGCTACTTTTTGACGCGATAACCAACATCAACGCGGGAGGAGCCGCGGGAAACAGCTAGTAAATAATATAAAAATTAGTTATTAAAAAAATAGTCAAATTTAACATTTAATAACGTATTTATTTTTATCCGCTTAGTTCACGTTTAATGGATTAATTGCATTATTATATGCAACATTTTCTTAGGCTAAAACACCCTTAGAATAATAACATGACATGTTTTTAAGTTAAATTAAAAGTTTTTTAACAGACATTTCTGTTTAAGTTTTATGAATAAATATACAAACACATTAATGAAGAAAATCCACAGTGTGAAAAGTCTAATGTTTGTGTTTAACAAATCAATGTAATTTCAGAAAGTTTTCAACAGATGGCGCTATGAGTCATAAACAAGTGTGTGTCTATAATTCTGTAATAAATTCATTAATTACAATAGATTTTTTAAAACAAATAGTACATTATTGAAGTTAAAATAAACCTTTATTTTTAGATTAACTAACTAAACTAAAAATGCGGCGCTTTCTTAGATTTTAAATAATAGGTACCAACGTAACCGAATTGTTAATGAAACATTATCTAAAAAAATAAAATTTTATTGATAAAACTACGTAACAAATGTAACTATTATGGTAATATTGAAATCGCATTCTAATTATTAGACCTAATTAAGACTAAAGAGCCACTGATGCGCCATCGACTGTAGTTAGTTACCTGTATTCATTTTTTATTAAAGAAAATCGTTTTACGTTTTTAAATCTCTAAAAATTTTTATAAATAAATTATTATAAAATAAATTATAAAGTATTTATTAAATAAGTTTTAATCCAGTCACAAGTAGGTACATATAATATTTTCACATAAAGATACAAAATTAAAGGTTAAACCATGAAGAAAAGATATTTCATCTTTTAATAATAAAGTAAAAATAATATGAAATAAATAATCAATACTTAAATCGAATTCGGTAAGTCTTAATGAGCAACCATAAAAACTAACCACTAGACACCATCGAGGTAGAGACTATTTAGTAATTTACTAGCTGTTGCCCGCGGCTTTGCTCCGTGGGTTGTCGGTTATCTCGGCTAAAAGCCTATCCCCCGAATACAGAAACGCAACTTAACTTTAAGACGATCTCAAACGCCTACCTGTCGCTACTTTACACCCTAAAGTGACAGAGACAGCATGAGACTTAAAGGTGACTTAAAACTGATTGACGTATCAGTATTCGGCCAGTAGTCCTTTCTAAGGATCTAAGCTTACCGCAAACCAAGTTTCATTAAAATCGGTTAAGCGGTTCAGCCGTGAAATCATAATGGGCAGACTGAATGACAGAGTTACGTTCTCATTTAAAATCTTAAGTAAGTAAAGTAAGAAAAGTAAAAAGTATAGTAGTACCTACTTAAGTAATTAATGATATTAAGATGTTCTTAAGGTGTTTAAATAATAATATTCAAAATGTAGCATTTATAAGGTTTATTTAATGATTTTGAAGTACCTTCCATCCACCCCTTTTATCAGAACAGGTCTTTCGTGATTATGTTTTGGGTCCATAACCTTCATCTTCTCTCCATCATACTTCACGGCTGCCTTACATCTACGAGTCTTTGAGGAACAGTACCAGGTGTCGGCGGTGTAGTTGGAACGAGTCGCCCTCCAGAATGTGTAGCCATTAAGAAGTAGTAGCATTCCTCTCGTCCTCGTCGTCGTAACAAGAGAGAATTTGACTGTAACAGTAAAGTAAAGTAAGTAACTGTGCAGTTAGCACACTGTGTCGGACTTGTCTATTAGAGTTAACCTTTAAGAAATGATCCGTTTAGCTCGGACGGTAGAATTTTCTAAGCGAAACAATATTCTACCATCCGTAAGCAAAACTAATCGATTTTTGAATATAGGATTTTACTTATTTTATTTTAGAATTTTGGAAATTTTATAGCTACTTATAGATAATGCATAAACAAAATTACATGGATATGGCCAATTAAAAGTTCTCACTGATAACAAACAGTGAATAATATAAAAAAAGAAAGAAGACAAAAAAATATAATTTGATAGCGTATTATACCCCTCCACTTAAATACAGAGTTTTTTTAAAGTTTAAAGAAAATATAGGAAACAAAACTCGTGGTTAAACTAATTTATGCCGGAACTATCTAAAGAAAAAGAAAGAAAGGGTTAGTTATCGAAAAATATATCGTTTAAACACTTCTTTAATCCACGAACACTGGTATTAAACAAATCAAATTCAACTTCAAGACACTCTGAGTTAAACGATTTACACGCCCTCACAAGGTAACTATTCTGTCTGTAGTTACTCTTAACCGTCGGTATATGAAGTAGATGCGATCTTCTTAGGTAGGCAGATGGTACACGGAGCCCAATTTTGTCTACCAGCTCAGTGACGTCCATCGACCCATTTAGGATTCTAAAGAGGAAAGATAGGTCCGCTATCTTTCTTCGTTCATGTAGCGGCAACATATGAAATTTGTTACAACGACTGTTGTAATCTGGAAGATCGGTTTTTGAACGAAACTGAATGTACTAATGTGTATAGTTAGATTCTAAAGCGCGATATGCTGCGTATTCGATCTCCGCATGGGAATAATATTTGTCTGACCTACAAATGTTTGTGAGTGATCCACGTAAATGAATATTTGTGAATCCCGATGACTGCTTAGATGAGACGACGAAGTAGCTATTATTTCTTAAGTATGTGGTATGTTTTCTTTATCCTTTTTCTCTTTCTATTAATGTAAGTATATAAATTTCTATTAATGTAAATATATAAATATGGGATCAATTTTTGTTTAAATTAAAAAGAGAAACGATGTCCTTAAAATTTATTATAAATACACTTTATAAATAAGTAGAGGAAGTGAATTTCGAAGTCTTTAAATTACAAGCGCTGATAAAAACCATAAACTGTTACATACATTCTTCATAATCGTGTCAATAAAGTGATGTTTAATAAAATTGGCGTTTTCCTTAAACAAACAGCCCCCTAGACAAGTGGCATTTCGACAAGCGATAACGCTGATCGAATCGTTCAAATGTATGAAAGTGACAAGTCCAAGTCACGTGACTTAACGAAATGAAATGTCATTTCCATACATTTAATGTCACTTAAGCGATTTCTATCATCGTTAACGCTTGTCGAAATGCCACTTGTCTAGAGGCTCTGATACTATAATAATACTATTAGTTTTTTAATAGTACAGATATCAACAAGAATTGTACAGATGGTTAGCGTCGAAGGACGCATTCGTACGGTCTTCCACACGTCGGCAGTAAGAACGATTTCCGAAAATCAACCTTATATGGTTCTTAATAAAGACAATGTTTAATTGTTTATGTCAAAGCGTTGACCCTGAAGTGCGGTCAACTGTACGACAGTCGACAGCTGACTCACACTTGTTTGAATATTTAGCGCTTTGTAAAGTCAAGGCCATTAAACTCATTTTATTTTCATCTGTGATCGTCTTAAGTTAGCTTTAATTATGATAACATGATTTCATGAGTTCCATTTTATATTATTGTATCGATTCTACATTTAGTCACTGACAGAAGCCATTTATTTGTTTGTGATACATTATAAATACATAAATGGCCTTATTAATAAAAATCGCCGAAAAAATCACTATAAAAAATGAATTTAGATTATTCTAAGCTATGCTCATCGTCGTCGAGATTTTTATTAATAAAACTCTATAGCTTTATTAATAAAAATCTCGACGGCGGGATAGAGTTGAATCTAAGACATGATTAAAATTTAACAAATGCAACTCGATACCTAAACATACTTATAGCTAGACACAACACATAGGTAAACATTAATTACGTGATTATTTAGCGATATTATGAACCATTGAGAGCAATAACCTAAAATCTTTAAACATTGAGAGGACATTTGTTGTAGCGACAATGACAACTCCAAAAAGGTAATCTACTCACAAATCTACTAATCTCCAAACACACAGGGACGCCCAACGTGGAAATCACAAAACTCAAATTATACTTTACTATTTTCGTAGTGTTCATCGCTGAAAGTTTAATAAATAAATAGTATGAAAATGACAAAACAAAATACATGACTTGGGTGCTTGGGGTGTATCTCTACTTTGCGTGTCCATTTAACCTACTCATATTATCTATGATCTGTAAATCGCCACCAACGATAAAAATCGCTTGAGTTGCCAACCGATTTAATTTATTAAGTACCATATCCATAAATATAAATTAAATAAAATTAATTATAGAGTATTTTATTAAATATATTATAATACAGTCACAAGTATTTCTTACAATATTTTCCCATTAGGTTACAAGAATAAATATAATTAGGCAAAACCTTGAAGAAAGGTTTCTTATCTTTTAATATCGAAATCGAAGTTAATATCTTTTAATCATCTACCTTAAAATTAACCATTAGACTATCGAGGTAGTGAGCCTATTTAGTATTTTACTAGCTGTAGCCCGCGGCTCCGATCCCTAGAGTGTCGATTACCGGCCAAAAGTAGCCCATGTCCTTTTTTAGGATCCAAGCTTACCCTATCACCAAGTTTTACTAAAATCGGTTGAGCGGTTTAGCCGTGAAATCGTAATAGACAGACAGAGTTACTTTCACATTTATTAGTACCTAAGTAATATTACTAATAGTATAAATATAAGTATGTGTGTATAGTAAAATATGGGTTACAAAATTATGATATTAAGATTTCCTCTGTGAGGAAATATTTTCATTTATTAAGGAAAAAAGATATACGAACTTAACTATATATACACTTAACTAATTAAAACCTAATACCTAAAATATAACATCAAAAAATTAATAAATATTTAGTTATTATTTTAATTATTTGTTACGCATTAACGCATGCGGAGCGAATATTTGTAATTAAATACAAATATTTAGTTCTATGATTATGGTGTTAAACTAATTATGTTAAAAATGTCGCATTTCATTTTTTTACTATTTTAGTTTGATGTACTTTCCATCCACCCCTCTTATCATATTAGGTCTGGCGTGATTATGAGTTGAGTCCACGACGTTTATCTTCTCTCCATCATGCTTTATGGATGCCCTGCATCCACCAGCCTTTGAGGAACAGTACCAGATTTCAGCGTAGTTGGAGCGAGTCGCCCTCCAGAATGTGAAGCCATTAAAAAGTAGTAGTTTTGCTCCTCTCGTCGTGGTAATTATGGAGAATTCTACTGTAACAGAGAAAAGTTTATTACAAATATGGATAGAAATCTGCCTTAATTTTACATTCAGAATGATAAATTCTTACAGCATGCTTATTCATACGTTTTTTAATTTCTCAAGGATATCTAATGGTATTGCTTTGAGGTTTACGCGAATATTAAAAATTAAATAAAACTACTTTGGATTCTATCTCGGTTTGTATTTAGATTTTAGTTCCCGACGTTTCGATGCCTTTGCAGGTGTCATGGTTATAGGCAGACTGATGGTATAGATTATAGGAGGCACCACGTCGTCGAGGTGGATATTAATACGCAACATGTTGCGGATTCGGTATCCACATGGGACAAATATTTGTCTGACCTACAAATGTTTGATCCACGTGAATCCCGACGACTACTTAGACGAGACGATATAGTAGGGTTCCGTAAATAAAAAAAGGAACCCATATAGGTTCAGTTTGTCGTTCGTCTGACTATCAAATACTAGGAACTATAGATTCTAAAAAATAATAAGATTTCATGTCCACACATTTAAAAAAAATACAGCTACTTATGTTTTTTTATTATTTTTTCGAGAAATTCAAAACCTTTCCGTCGACTCAGAGTCACGAAATTCGGCATAATGCTAAGTCTAAATTCACAAGTAAAGGACGAAATAGCACCATCCCTTAATCAAAGCAGAATGTACGTTATAATCCTTCCTTTGGACAGTAAAGGTGGTGCCAGTAGGCCAGGTCAAAACTTGCACCATGTCCTATGACAACCACACCCACATGTTAAGGGTCAGTGATACCTGATCGAGGGTTATCAGACGTACACTTTTTTAGATGACGTTATACATAAATGATGATGATGATGATGACGTAAGATGACGAGAAATTAGTAATTGATAACATTTATCACGCAGTTCCACATGTCCACCTGAATATCTAGAGCCCTGTTTATCTGTGTAATTATGATAGGCTGTCTACCGAACATATCTCTTAAATAATAGGCATTGTTCCTATTTTCTTTTAATGTCCGTCTTGTAGATTAATTAATTTTATTTGACACGTATTTTTTCTTTTTTCCTGCAATCAAAAAATGATCAAAATACAGAGAACGGAAGTAACGCGTGACGTCACTCCTCGCTACGATTTTTAGCGAGGCGTAGCGTCATAAGCCCCCACTCCGAAACTTTAAAGCGGTGTATCTTTGTATTTCTTTATTGTTTTGATAAAAGAAAAAATACGTGTCTAATATTTTTTTATTATCTAACTGACGGACTAAATAGATTTTAACTTTTCATACCCAGGAAACATCCCTATTCAAGATAAATGCTTCGCTCGGACAAGTATGTAACAATTACAAATCTTTGAACTTCTCGGCTTCACTATAATATAAATATTTAAAATCCCCTGCGTACTTTAAAAGATCTAAGCGTAGGTACAGACAACGGGAGCGACTTTTGGATAGATATACCATTTCGGTAACACTCTGTATATTTATAACTACCTATATCTACTTATTTACTTACATGCTTAGATTTTAATATGTTTACACATCTTTTTGTTTCTCGCAGAACCGGAACGCTTGTTTACAAATTATCAGTAATGTAGGTAAAGGTAGGAAAGGTAAAGGTAAAGTAAGCCAGTACAGGAACGTAGTGTTATCCTGTCGAGAACCTATTCTCAAGCTTCGTCTATTATCGATGCTCGTTTTTATCTTCTTACGAAGAAACGAATACTTTATTTATTTTACAATAAGCCTTATGTACTAACACAATGCCCCACAAAACCGTTTACACAGTTTGACTGTGGGTGTAAAGACATCGATGACAATAGCACGGTAATTCTAATGGTTTAACTAACTAAAAACTTAGGTGAGTATGTTTAAAGTTACAGATTCATTAATAAATGTTGCTTTAATAATTCAGAAAATTTATTTTTGTCATTAATATTTTTATATCTGGAGGCAAACTGTTCAAGAGGTAGGGAATTCCATTTTCAAGTGTTCTGTCTCCATAGTAATTTCTTACCCTGCGGACTTTATACTTTCCTGCAGATGCTGCCCTACTTCCACGTTTGTGATTCAATATTGAGTATTAGGTTACCTACTACTTAAATATCCAAGCAGAAGGAGACGTATACTTACATATGTATAGGTAATTATAGTTATATTTCCATTACATTTCCTTTTAAGTATATGAATAGTTTAAGTACTCTAGTCCTATTAAGTTGGACTTTGTTCTATTCGCTATCAGTGACGCAATTAGAGTCATGCTTGATAGCGATGGAAGTAGGAAGCGAGATATTACAAAATACTTTGCAAATAAATTCTAGTAAAATTAAAATCGTCGAACTTGAAATGGATAACATATTTTTGTGTGCCTTTGTTGCACGATATTTAATATTTTGTTTCTAGTAATTGGCTATGCTCAAGGATGGTTCATATAAAAGAAAATGTTCTAATCAAATGAGGAACAAATGAAGGATGATAAACAAAATTAGACTATCAGAATCAGAACTAAAAGTTACGAATTGCAATATTAAGACATTTACGTAAAAATATACTGCCTTTATTTTTTCGGATTCGCATTTATATTTTTATTAGACTTACTACTGAATTTAGTTATTAATTTACTCCAACTACAAATAAATACAAAAATATTTCGAACCATTTTTTCTTAATTCCATGATACGAATCTACGCAATTACGTTTATTCCCTCATGTCTAAGAACATAATTTGGTACGAGTCATAGTTTCGTCAAATTTTCTTAAAAAAATCTTTATTAAGAACTTAGAAATCAAAGTCCTGAGTATTGTATTTACCTCAATACAAGTAGTATCTTGTACTTACCTACCTACTACAAGTAACTAAGCGCTCTTCGTTTCTGCGGAATTCTGACAAGGTCGGCCAAAGTCCAGTACTTCTTATAACAGTTATGACGTCTATGATATTACTACAACGTCCATTATCTACATAATCCTATCACTTCATTTGTTTACTTTAAAATTTGTAGACGGTAAACCCCCGGAACAACTATACCTATATATACCTACATACTATATAGTAGGTAAGTACCTACCTACGTAAACAAGTGCCGATACACAATTTTTATTTTTCTTTAAAAAAAATCGTCTCCTGCTCTAATGATTTCATTCCTTCATTGCGAAGAGTTTTAATCATTCAAAGGACGAAACAGCATAAAGAACATAATATAGACTTAGGCCGTTCGTACACGAGGCGTCGCAATTCTCCGATACCCGACGACTTAATTATTTATAGGACTATCGCCATTCAAACTCATAGAAGTTCAGGTAAATCTGGTATCAATGGTTAAAATTATCAACTCGATGTCTGTATGATCCATACTTGTTGGCCTAGTGATTCAAATTATCAGATTTACATAAGTAATGGATCTGTTTGTAACAATTCCCGCACTAATAAATAAATTTATTTATTCCATGTGTCGCGGGGGATTTCACAAAAATTCAAATCACATACACAAAGAACAACCAGAACCAACTTAGAACAAGCATTTGTGGTTCACGCAAAAGTTTGCCCATGCGGGGATCGAACCCGTAGCACGTCTCGCACTATGGCAATTGGGGTGGTGACCAGTGCAGTCAAAAATTATTTAAAAGTTATAAATAACTAAGATACCCTACTACCTACCTTGTCTGTAGGTACAGGTTTGTATATCAGTAGCCAAATTGCAATTCTCGTAAACATAAAAAACAACGCTGAATACCATGTCGAAATGTCAAAAAATATGTAATATTTGACATGGCTTTAACGGTGCACAGCGCCACGATTGACGCTGAAGTTTTAGAGAATAGTATCCCAGGTAGGCATATTATTTGGACATAATTATTGGACTTTACAATATTATACAATTTCGAAATGTTAAGTTTGCGCAACAACTTGATGTCTAGCTAAAGACTAACCTTCGACAATTTGTTGACGATAAATGTCACTAAAGAGATAACAGTGTCTGCTAAATACAAGGTTACACTAAATAACATTATTATTATTTCTGTCAAAACACCTACTTTTATACATGATTGCGAATCAAGTTGGAAAGCTGTAATGATAAAGCCCGATCCTTGCCGGACCTGCGGGATCGTTTGCATGCTTTGGTAATATCATTTCGCAACACCCTTATTTTTTTCTTCAATAAAGTAGATCCTCTGTAGCTTGTCAACCTTATAATAATGATTAATAAAATAACATTTTAACATGAAGACTATTTGACTTAAAATTCTGCATGAATAAACTACATTGTCCTTATCGTACATTCGTTGAAACCGTGGTCTATCTATATTAAGCAATCCATCATTAAATTTTGAACTTTATATCCGGGTGTGAGGGCCTAAATTGTATTTTTTGTAAAATACTTACCTAATTGCTCCTATATTTGCGGGAGCGTGTCAATTCGTTATCAATTGCTATTGATCTCATTTTATTAATCAATCGTTCGTCCCGTCTGGTTTATTGAAAGACATATTAAATCTGTACCGGAGTCTGATCAACGTTTTCGTGATGACGCTGAATGTAAGACTGTACAGGGTTATTAAACTTTACAAACCTCGTGTTATACGGGTAATATACTTATCGGGATCGGAAATTATTGCAAAAGAGTTGCCTCACGGTCCCTGGTAAAAGAGAACGGAGACATATCCCAGTGGTTTTAGCCGAAAGTAGGCCCGGCACAAAGTAGCTGTGGCATTTAAGGCCCATCTAAATTAACAATACTATGAAAAGCATATAATTATACCTCGGTGATATACTCACCCCAGAATCCCAAAAAAAATATCGTGAAAAAAAAACAAATCTATGATGATGATTTACATTTATTTATAACGTGAATTCAGGAATCCTTTCAGAAACTTCAGGGTTTCTCTTTAAAAATAATCTTAGCCAATGTCTGCCAGCAATACCACAATCTTTATTAAATTTATGTTTAATTTTATGTTTTTCGCAGAAAATAAATGCTTGTCTCCTGATAACCCTTGAAGTCACTGGCACACCGGTGTTGGCAAATCCTATAATTTGTTGAGCAAGATCTTTTTCTTGGTTTTTACTCAACATGGCAGGACGACCTAAACGTTTTATAGTACTTTTAGTTTTAAGGTGGTTCCTGAGAGTTCGCCTTGGAATATTATACCGATTTGCTGCAGCTTGTTGTGACAGTCCTCGTTCAACAGCCGCTAAAGCGGCCCGTATATTTTCTTCTGTCCATTGGGCTCTCTTTGGTGGCGTTTTATCAATATCTGCAATGATATTTAATAAAACATTCCAGTAAGCAGATAATGCAAATAATAAGTATATATACATTGATAATGCTCACTGCTCAAAAGGCTAATAAGGCCCACACATATTCATACAGATCCCCATATCTTATTTTTTGCATTGTTTTTTTTTTTTTATTTATATGTTCTTTTCTACACTAAATGCTTTTTTGCTTTGCTTGCTACATGCGATACTTTTACAAAAGAAAATAATAGTTAAAAAAAACCTAAATGTAAAAAAATACTAACCTATCCATTGTCACAACTAATTATAAAACAACCCGTTAATTAGGACGAATATTAATTATGAAACTACACAGCAAACTGTTGCTTTAGCAAAACTTCGAACGTCACCGACAAGATGACAACGACTGCAGGCCAATACCATAGCGTTAACACTGTTAATTACAAACGTGGGTCTTATTACCTTCTGGGCTTTATTTACCTCCGGTACCTTAAAATTCATTAGATCTATCCCGTCATAAACTTCTAAAGGAGGTGGATTAAAATTATTTATTCTGTAACTAGGATAATAATTTCTTTGATATCATTTTATTTTACTTTTTGAACTCGCTGTAGTCGACTTTTCCTAACAGGATACCCTGAGAAGAAAAGTCGAAACATACTCAGGGGTCATAGCCTCTTTTAAAGTCCCGACTATTACTGCAATTTAATATTGTGTAAATAAATAAAGGGTAGTGAAGGTAATGTCACGGCAAGTCATTTGTAACATTTTAACGGTGATTTCTTTTTTAAAGCAGTAAAGATGATTTTCGTATTTTTGTGGTTACCCCTAGCAAGTAGTCCATCATACCTATAGTGATTATAGGTAATCTTCAAGGAATTTTAAAAATAATGAATCGTATATACACATATAATATATTTTATATTTGGTTTACATAAAACTCTTGAAAGGCACAATAATTATAATACAAAATGGAACTTTTGTTTTTAACACTAATAACATAACATTTAATTACATAAATCTCTGTCATCTTTGTCGTCATGACGTGGCGTGGGGTTCACTACATCAACTGGTGAAACTTCTAAAGGTATTCACTACTTTGAAGGATAGTTCGAAATCCTAAGGCCATGTAATGAAGATATAGGTGAAAAGTCAAAAAATGCTTTAACAGTTTATAAAATGAAACCTGATGACTTGTTTTTTTAAACTGATCCTATGCTCTTTCGAACTGCTTAATAAAGAAAAGATTTAAAAATTTGGGAATTCCATAGGTAGATAAATTTTTGTCATCTTTTTGTATCATAAGGAAAACTTGCGGAGTAACGCCAGTTGACGTAGGTACCCAATTAGATATCTGATGAGTTGATGGTGACATAATGTGAAAATCGCTAGCAAGAGGAATATGGGAAGCACGGTCTTTTCATTTCATATTTTTTCTGTGTACGAGAAGAAGCATTCAGTGTGCAGTTCAGCAGATACATTTATAAATTAATAAAAAAACTTGATCATAAACTGGTTTATGTTATGATTTAACATTAAAATAATTCCCAATAGCTTATCTCATAGGATTTATTGCAACAAAGAATTTCATTATTTTAAATAATTTTAATAAAATTATACTTCATGATTATGATAATACACGTAACGAATTCTCATTAAATATCTAAAGCGACCACTTTTTATCAAACGCTACGTTCGGACACCACAAGCAAATCTGCTTTACCATGACTTGACTTCAAGCAAGTCAATGTAAGCGTAACAATAGTAATATTATGGGAGAATGTTTGCAGGCCACGAAGGACAGACAGGCAATACACTAAATACGTGACGATATAGGTAGGTATTCTATCCAAAAAAATCCATCTCATCACTGAAAATGCACGATGAATGTTTAAATGGAAACATATTCGGTGTTGCCAATAAAACTGTTTAAATCTGTTATTTTAATGTTTTAAAGGATTGTCGACAACAGATTGAAGCATTGCGTAACGTTTTGTGGTAACACTGAGCATATTCAACATTTTACTTCAGAAATATTATGCGTACCTACATCTTATTTTTGATAAGGGTCATTCCTGTACGGTATCAAGGAGAGCGATTCGTGTTTTACAATATTAATTTCAAGTTGGCAATAACCAGTCTTACCAATGGATTCTTACTTTATGGCCCATATTAAATGGATTTATTGTGGAGCTCTGACATGTATGGTTACGGTTCTCAGCTTAGACTAGGAGTCTGGGACCCCAATTTCTTGGTACCTATGGCAATGAATCAGCCGGAAAGATATGACTAAAAAAAGTGTTACAATGACGCCCATCGAAAAATAACACGCCAAATACACTTATGAAATAAAAATGTAGGTACGAATAATAATTGTCTTATGATAAATATTTAAAAATCTAACACAGAATATGTTGCATTATATTAAACTCAACGTTTGTACATAGCCTAAGACATTCATTAACATACGTAGATAATACTTAACCTAATTAACAACTAAACCTTTTACATAAACTTAACATTCCATAGAATACAAATAAAAATCTCATCTTGTTTGAAATAGAGGCAGTTTGTTCATTTCACAACAAAATAAAGGCAGTGAAACCAAATGTTTCGAAATACTTTTATTGTTTATACATTGTTTGGCGTGTTGGGCTTATCTGGTAGGGGAGGAAGGCTGTAGGACTTGCCGTCGGGGGTCATCCAACACGTGGGGGGATCGTGGTTGTGTCGTCCGATGCTTTCCGTTACTTTCCCGTTGTTATTGATCCGAAGCTTCGCAGGACAACATCGACTGAAGAAGTACCAGCAATACCACAGCTGACTGCCGTAAGCCTTCTTGTACATAAACCGGAAAGTGTGATTCTGATATATAAATAGTTTGGAGTTCCCTCGCGTGTTTATGAATATACCTGAAAATAAAACATGTATTTGTAACTCTTACACAAATAAAGATTTCGTCACTAAGGTTAACAGGAAGGAAAATGAAACAATATATTATCATACTTAAATGTATTTGCATAATAACAAAATAGTTGAAACCATCAGGACATGTAGAATGTCTGTGATAAACACATAAATAAAAAATTTAAACAACAAACAAAAATTGAATAATTGTCTATAATAAGAAATAAAAACAAATTAATTTCCGCCCTAAGAGTGTTCAATCCAAGTATAATTAGATTTTTTTCAACTACTTAAATGTATTGCAGAATTTTATCTATTGAAATTAATAAGTTACATAGCATAATTTAAACTTAAGTATTACTAACATAATCCGTTTTTTAGCCTTTGTACTGAGACTCTGACTAATATTATAAATGCGAAAATACCTGTCTTATTTTTTTTTTAACAGCTAAACCACTGTATCGATTTTCATGGAACTTGGTAAGCTTGGATCCTAAAAAAGGGCATAGACCACATTAATTTCGTCAAAATAGGTTTTGCCTTGAAAGTGTAACACATAGTTACTGTCACATTTATAAATATTAGTCTAGTTATGAAATACTAGTTTCTTAGACTAGTTTTACTTTTATCTTCAAAAGTGTTTTTTATAAACTATTTGTTTACAGTAAATTAAAAACAAAATCTCATTAGTAACTCATTAATAAATAAATATTAACAACCTTTTTATTTAAAATAATTATTTTCTGTACAACTCTGTAAATGATTAAGAATAGTAATCATAATTAATTACTATTGGTCTTATACATTAAATGTTAATACAAAAAATGTAGTGCACTTGTCAGTATGTGCTGCATTTACATAACAAATTTTAATGCAACCTTAAGGTTGATCTTTACACTTTCAAGTAATCAAATACATTGTTAAGTATAACATCATATAAGTTTTATGATAAAGAGAATTTTATCAATATATCATAATTTATTTGTTGAACAAATACAAATATTATATTAAGTAACTTTTTTAATATATTTTTTTTATTTATCATCTTTATATGCCATCTCTGCTTCGCATGAGAGGTGTAAAATTTTCATAACCATTAATTGCATTTTCTTTGTAATTAACACGCAAATCATTCTAATGTAAACATTAGAGTTCTACATACATAAACAAATATATTTGTTGTACAGCATTGAAAATCAACAATTTAATCCACCCGCATTGCAATGTTCTTACAACTTCATTAGTTACAATAAATAAATAAATCATTCTTATTTTAAAATAATAAAGCGGGAATTGTAGCCAAGTATCCTTACTTGGGTTTCACCTTATCCTTAAAACTATACATATATATTTCATAGCTAGTTGTACAAATAAAAAAAAATGGAATGATACAAGAATGTCCTAAAACAGAGTTTAATATCACTCACTTTAAATTGGAAGAAACAAATAACAATTATTTGTAATAGTAATTTTTACCTAATAAATATTAGACTCACAGAAACTTATAAAATAGGAAATACCTTTTAACAAAAACTTCATACAGCATTTTCTCCTTCCTTATTTGAAACAATTAAAAAAAAAGTAATGGCAAAATAAATTTAAACTTAAGGTTTTATGATTAAATCCACCAAGTTTAACATAGTAAATAATAGTTTAGGTGATAACTTTTATAGGTTACTATAAAATTTAAAACAAAACATTAAAGGAAAGGGACATCTATGTTTCAATACTTTATCAAATAAATATTCTAATAGCAAAGTAATCACTAACATGGTCTCCGCTTAGTGTCATTTACATTAATATAGTTAGATGTGTGCTAAGCAGGATAATATACTATTAAAAAATTTAAAACATATCAACTGATTTTACATACGTATTTTATCCGAAAATGTCATAATCCACTTGGTACAAACTTAAATCAAATCACATCACATGTTTAAAAGTACTAATAAACATTATTCATCCGAAATCACTCACTAAAACTTATAATAACAACTTCAAAAACTTATCGAAAGAAGTTTTAATTCGAAAGTTTTATTCGTAAGATCACTACACCTTCTGAGAAACACTAAAGTTTTGCGAGCTAAACACAATTTGATCATGTTATAAAATCAGATAATACACTACAGACAAAATAAATTAATTCACTGTTTTCTTTGATAAACTTCCTACGATACGATTTACGAAACACGTTTGTCAAAATATCACACTATGACAGTGGCATTATTGTGCTCGGATTTATCAGTTACCTATAAGCTTCGTAATAACTATGAACCTATGATGATAATAAATTAATTTTATCGTAAAAATGATATCTATCTTCTGATATTTGATAAATTTATGTTGTCATTGCCATAATATATAATATTTAATAATAAAATAATTATGATGGCGCGCGTCTGTGATTTAAAGTATAAAATTCGAAACGAAAACGAAACGTAGCAACGGCGTTGGTGTTGCTAGTCGTGAACTTTAACTTGTTGGCAAGGTTTATCGGCCGAAGTTGATTGACAGTCATTAGATGACAATTTGACAGCGTCTCTCGTAGCGTAGCGTCATAAATACCATGTTTTGTTTTCATGTTTTTTTGTTATAACACTTTTTTAATTACTTTGTTTTATATTTTGTTTCCTTAAAGTTAAAGTGATTTTAGTGTAACTTCGTATTTTGTTTTAAGTTGTAAATTGGTCTTCATTTTTAGGTTATAACGCGCGCGAATACCATCTAAATAAGTGTATTAATCGTACTACTGACTTGCTAACCGATATCTACCTATCTAGCAACAGTGCCCTTAACATAAATGTTGATACTTTCACTGTTTGCATTAAACTAGTGTTATCCATCACCAGCATTCATGCATATATATAATTCAAATACCTAGCTCTAATTGTGTAATTAACTTCTGTTTGTATAACATAAACCATTATCGTTTATCGTGTTTGCTAATAAATCCCTGTTAAAAAATAAATATGTGTTTCATTTTTTTAAGTAAACCTGAATATACTAACTTTTTCCAACAACATTTACTAATATAATTTGCAGTTTCAGTTGCAAACTTTATACCTACACGGAAAGGGAGCTTACTACTAGTCCACGAAGGGTATGCATTCCGGCTTAAGAATAAACTGGCTTATGGAAAGAAGCAATGGTACTGTACATCACGGACTAAGACTGGATGCAATGTGGATATAACAACTGTGGTGCATAGACTTGGAAATGCTATCAAACGGGTGCGTAACACCCACAACCATCCAGCGCATGGCTTCTATCGTCGCAACGATGGATCTTACAAAGTTGTTTAAGAATACATCTGGGATCTGTAAACCTTTTCGATTTTCTAAAAGTATTTTATAAGACTGTGAATTTTGTACCTCATATAAAGACTGAAAATGATAATCTTTTGAACCACAGACTAGTATTTTATTTTTACTTTTATTGCAGGCATTGTATTGTTAAAGTTTTCTTTAACACAGACTGAAAATGTGTTTTCTACCTCGTCTTATAATAGCATTTATTTTGGTAATTAGTGTAAGATCTATAATTAGGAAATATTTTAAATCTGGTGTTAAGTAATTTATACATAAAAAACAATATGTCTCATCGTCAATGAAAATCTAAAATAAAAACTGTATTTTATTTTTGTATTTGTTTAGATTTAAGTTAAACCATCATAATAAATTAGTAGTGTATGTATTGTATTTTAAGCAAGCTGTCATGGGTACTTATTTGTAGTTTTAATTTTAGCATATTAGTACATTGTAAAACCTTTTTGCTACCTAGCCCTTGACTGATGAATATCAAATAAATTAAGACTGATTGTAATACTCGCTACCTCATGAATGTGTTTCGTATCTGATTTATATTATAATTATGTGAATAAAAGTATTTGTAATCAGTTTGATTTTACTTTTTTTTTCATTTCTAAGGACCAGCAATAAATTATTTTCTCTCTTTCCAGTATGTATAGGTATTACTTTTGAAAATGATTCAGTATTAAGCCAAGTCACTTTAATAAAAAAGTTATTACCTAACATGAGGTTAACTCAAAGAAGATCGGTAATTAGTTAAATATATTTATTGTAACATAGGATGTATGTACATATAGGTATCATAAAGTAAACTTAACTTGCAGAAACGATTTCTACGCTCAGTTGAGTACCTACAAAAGCTGTTAATAAAATTTACAAATAATGTTAATGGTTTAAAATAATTATCTAGGTATCGTCAATGTGAGAATTTTTTATATATTTGGGTAAGCTATGGTTATGTTCTTCGAACATTAAGCATTCATCTCCTACTGTTGTAACATACGCTGGACAACTTTTAGATCTATTTGAGGAACAAACCCAACGTTTTCCTGTTTTAGTAGTAAACCTTACGCTGTACGTGTACCCTCCAATAAAAAGCAAGGGCCTTCCTCGGCGTGATCTGATAATGGTTCCTGTGGACAAATTATGGAAAAAGATTATTGTTGTCAGAAAAAAAAAAAAAAAGACTAGGTGACTGACTCGTGGTCACACCAATTACAGTGTGCAATTGCCTTTATATATATATTATTCCTTTTTTTGTAAATAACAGCCAATTTTAATATTCCTTTAGTAGGGTGCGAACTTTATTAATAGGGGTGTTGACTGGCTAAAGAAGTAAAGATCTATTAAGTCCGTAAATTAGACAATTACTTTTGCTTTTTCAAGATTTTTTTTTGAGTTTTTTAAACAATATTTTTTAATAATCTACAGGACGGACCTTCAAAGTTTTTAGTCAATATCCTTATTTGTTTCTATACTATATAATACGATATAATAATCGCAGTAGTTAATTCGTTTTTATTTGCAAGAATTATGTTCATTCATTAATTTTTCAAAAGATTAGGACTGATGAACGTCCATCAATAGGTCTGTAGTTATAATTAATTAAAAAAACGTACCTTACCTACAAACTGCTTTAACTGGTGGGTCTAATTAAAGGTAAAATAAAACGTAGGTATACTTACGTTAGTTAAAATAAATATTTATTTTTAAGAGTTAACATTCTTATAAAGGCACTCTTAATACTATGATAACTCATTTAGTATGTAGTTACATTACCAGCACACATTTTTTTTATTAAGTAGACCGGTACCTATTGCCTAGTCAAAAAACTTAATAATAACGTAAGTACATTTTTTTTTCTTATAAATTAGTTAAGTACATGGATTTCTACTTAAATATTGCAAGAAAATTATCTTTACAATAACTCTTATCATACAACAATTATTAAAAAAACATCACGCCAAAAATAATAATATTAATAGGTACATACTTAAGTGAGATGATCAATTTTTAGGCACAGCTAGGGTAATTTTAAAAGCACACACTTATCCCACACGTTAGATAGAGGTGTTCGTCGTATTCGTTCTCAAATAAATTTGAGGTAGATATGTTAGATTACATAGTGTCTAATGTTGTTTGTCTAAAATCATTTATGATACCAGATTATATTAATACAGTCGCTCTACATAAACGATTCTTCCAAGGTGGTTTCTCTTTCTAGAAACCACTTTGCAATATTTTCTCAGATGCGATACCCAGGGATTGAAATTGCGAAGAATCAGCTTTTTTTTATAACTTGTATTAATTTTATTTTCAGTGAAGCATTTGCCAGGAACACCGCCGACTAGGTAGCCTCGATTTAATTGTCGCCCTAAACACGTTGGCTTAGCATACCTACTTGTATATTTGTGTTTAATATTTTAACCATTCATCTTATTCTTCCATTTTGGATGTCTTATTTTACAATTTTATTTTTAAACATTGTAGGTATATACATATTAAAGATTTTTAAAGAGTAACCTATGAAGTTTCTTGCCGGTTTCTCTCCATTAGGAGAGACACTTTGGAACCGCGCCACTAGTCATTTAACGTTTTAAAAGTTCGTGAAAATAAGGCCTACTTAAAATAAAAGTATTTTGATTGATTGATTGGTCTTCATTAGGGTCAATTCATACTACAGCAGAGTCAAAGCGCATCAGAGCGCCAAATTCTACCCAAGTAGCAAGAATACGCGTGTATTTGCTCGTCTTTTTTTATCTCAGAATAATGATATAAGCAGAACGTTGTTGCGTTAAAGATAAATTTGTTACATTAGACATAAAAAGCAAATAATTCCGTAGTATGAATAATTAGAATTCCGTAGAAAGTATTTTTTTTTCTCGCTGTTACAAGTTGTAAGTACGTAAGTTAGGTCCATAATATTATAGCAGCGGCAAGTGGTTATGGTCTCCGATAGATGAAACGATATCGTCGTTGAAGGATGTCATAATATGTGCCCTGCAATTTTTCACTTTGGAACAATACCAGCGCCAACCATTCTTAAGAGGGTACGGGAACCGAGAATAAGTATAATTTCTGTATAGTATCAGGCGTCGACCCCTTTTCGATATAATTTGGCATGCTGAAAGTTATAAACGCATGAGCTATAAGGTAGATAAATTATTTAAATTTTTTCCAAAACCCAAAAAAAGTGGAAAAAAAAAAATGGTTACGAAAATACACAATCACCAAGATTTTATTTTGTCTGTTGATCAAACGGTTACATAATAATTATGATTACAATATATTGAGTATATACATCACTAAAAGTTTAGACCAATTCAATCGGTCTCTATGATTAAGGGTTCCCTTAAAGCACCGAGTACATGGTCGGGCTTGAGGTAATACTTCGGAGGATCGTGGCAGTGTCCCTCGAAGGCAGAGATGATGTAGTTATTACTGTCTGTGAAGACGCAGCCGCGGCAGTTCTTGAGAGTGGAACAAATCCAACGGGACTTGTTACCTTTATCGTATTGCTTGCGGTAAGTGTATTTTCGGAACAGAAGCATTTCTTTGCCCTTGCGGGATGTGATCACCACAGCTGTATCTACAAAGTATGAAATCAATATTGATTTAATTATATACACACACAATATAATATGGAAACAACATAAAATAATAGATGTACAAAGGTGCTGCTTATTTCATTAGAAATCTTTATCGCAATGGGATTTACTTTATTGTTAAAGTATATGAATTCGGATAGTGAGAGCACTAAACAGCAGCTCAGAATTCATCGTTAACAGCCAAACTTAAGATTGTTGTGAGCTTATAAAAGTTTACGAATAGGTTGTTTAATGATGTTTAAAACTCTTTGGTTTTCATTTAAAAAATTACAAACGGGGCAGCAGTTCTTCTGAAAAAGTAGTGAACACCGCTGCCTGTAGACATTTAAAAGTCTAAATCAGAAAACTCGTAATTAGAAGTCTGGCCTATTAGATATTTTCAAAAGTAGGTTGCCAACTTTCTTACCGTTTTGATCAGTATCGATGTTCTCCAGCCTTGAAGGTTGTGGATGATCATGTTCCTCATGCGACATAAGAATCTCATCATTATCATTCAAGAACAGAAACGCAGAGCAGTTCTTGTTTAAAGAGCAATTCCAACGGATCCCATTCTTAGACTTGTAAGTCTTGCGGTATCTGTGTCCATTGTATTGGAGGACCGTCTTCCCTCTACGGGACTCTACAAACATAGCCACATCTTCTGCAGGCTCTTCGTCTACGTATTCTGTCACTGTTGTATACTCCTGAGCTTCTAGTTCCTCCAAACCCTCGCTGGGTTTCAATTCTGGAAAAATAATAGCCAAAACGTTTTATACCTTAGTAATTCAAAATTAAAATCGTTTCTACGACCAAGCTCTTATAAGATAGGTATATATTTTAACAACATATGGGATTTGTAGGTGTACGAAAATAAATATACACCGTATAGACAATCATTACTTTATTAAGAACAAGTACACGTTGGGTTTAAAAATATCTCGACATACCAAATGTAATCAATCAACAATCCCGCAATTTAATCAATCAACAACAAAAGCAGTTGTAATGAGATCGAAATACAACAATGTTTTACAATCAACTTATAATCAAATGAAATTTACAGAATTCTGTCTTGAAATATACGACACAGTATGGGCTCATGAGTATGAACGTTTTCCTTAAGAAGAACGTGGTACTTTTCATTGGCGAAGACGCAAACTTCACATTTCCCGTTACTTGGCTCGTTACAGATCCATTTTGTTACACCATTTACATTGTATTCCTCTTTAAAAGTATATCCGTTAACTATGAGCAAAGTTTTGCCCGTAGACAATGTGATAACTGTAACTAAAGAAAAAAAAAACATTGCAACAAAAAATTTGGAAAAAAAATCAAAGCAAAGCTCATTTATGATCTACCTACTTACGATCTATCGGTTTACTTAGTCTATAGGTATAGGTGGCTATCTAAGTACCTGAATACTTAAAGTAATTACAATAAGTACTTATAATACTTTAAAGATACGACATTCTGTGAAATAAACCACTCGAATACATAATTTTATTTAGCAAGTTCTTCTTCTGCATAGCCTTTTCCCAAGATATGTAGGATCGGCTTCCAGTCTTACCGGATTCAGCTGAATACCGTATTTTACGTGGAGCGACTGTCTACCTGACCTCCAAAACCCATTTTACTGGGTAATACAGTATCCCATGGTAAGACTGGTTGTCAGAATTGTAATGACTTAACGACTGCAAAAAAGATCAACTTAAGACAGCCGGGACCAACGGCTTAACGTGCTTTTCGAGGCACGGAGAGATGTAGGTAAGTTTACAAATGGTCACCCATCCAAGGACCAACCGGGGCGAGCGCGGCTTAACCTTTATTATCGGTTAAACCGTACGGCTTACACTTAGCCACGAGCCCCTCCTTTATTTAGCAAGTTATGTCATAAATATTCATTTATAGATTAAATTTAAGACAAATGTTTTTTTTTAAAATATGACACATCAAATAATTATCCTTATTATATGTATATACAAAAGTAGAAATGTAAAATTTATCCTAATGAGATGTGAATACAAAAGTAAAAACGTCACAAAAATAAAAGACGGCACAAAACTGAATGACAAAATAAATAAAAACTCTTAATTAGGTAGTAGGTGGTAATACTTTGGAATTTTTTTATAAATATAAATTGTTCTAATGTTTAAATATCTAAAATACGTACGTATAACATCATATAAGTATACAAGGTAATGAAGTCAAAACCCTTATTAGAGACCTAAGCCCTCTAACGCCACACTTTGCGCCTGCCGGCTGTTTTTTCAATTTAAGTAGTATGCAACCGTTTTTTGTGATCACATGCGGTCAATAAGCGGTTGATTACTAATCTTGAAAAAAAAAACGGCCAGCCGCGCGTTCTTACGCACTAGAGGGCTAAAGGTAACATAAATTAGTTTCTAATTAACTTATTTTAATATAACTGCCATCTTTTTGCAGAAAATAGTTTGGAGGATTGTGGTTATGGGTTTTAACATAAAGAATGATACGAAAACTGTTATTAAAATGGACCTTAGCCTTGCATCCCGCTGTGGTCCTTTTGGAGCAATTCCAATATCTCGGCAATTCTTAGCTTGGCTAAACGTGTAGCCTTCTAGAAGAAGAAGTGAGTTCTTTCCCCGTCCAGACGGTATAAATTTGTAGTCCAATTCTGAAAATAATGTACCTTAATATAAAAAAGTTTTTGCCAAATTACCGGATCACGACCAATTTAATTACTTTGCTAATAAAATGAAAACTTAGAGTTAACTTTGTTTTTTAAGACTTTCTATTACATTTGTTTATCTATAGGTATTATCTACTAGGACAAGATTTTCTTTCCCTATTATTTTTTACCATATACTTATAACACTGACTAGAACAGAACGTGTTCCCCACACCGTCACCGCTACTAGTAATATTGCTGGAGAGAAGAAACGGCGCAACAAACTCTCCAGCAGCACGCCGTTTTCATGTAAATAATTATTTCGTGCAAAATACACTAGTACTATCATATAAATAACAACAACCATGGTCAACAGAAATATCTATTAACTTTTACTCGAAATTACGTATGTAAGACGATGTTGAATTACGTGTTTACACACAGAAAAAAATATTATATATTGTGCCGGTCCAAAAGATTGGAAACAAGTCAGGAAGGTGTCACCTAATCACCTAAATTTATAAGTCTGCTGCTAGATCTCATAATATAATCCTTAAGTGGACACAACTATCATTTTTTAACATCACATTAAATATAAATAATTTTGATAATACTCCAGCACCAGTAGTAGTGGAAATATTAAGTAGCTTACTGCGGAAATCTTACCTAAAACAACCAACATTAAGAAGGTTTTTAACAGTCGACAAGAATCAAGAAAGAACATTAAATTCACAACAATAACCCATAGCCCACATCTTCAAGCATTGGACACAACGACTACTTTCACATTTCGGACCAACATCTTATCAGCACATGGTTTTTCTTCTCTTTTCCCCTGTGTTTAATACAAACGGTTGTTAGTTATAGAAAAACACTATTGTTTAAGAATTTCCTTTAAAAAATACTTTTATTGGTAAATTCCAGACAGCTTTTTTCTTTAATTTTTTACCTGAAACTGGAATTTTGCAACAAAGTTTTGTGATTTTAAACAGATATTTACTGGATAACATTGTCAAATACGATAATTTAGAAAACAGCATCTTTGTACAAACAAACAATAAAGTCAACTTAACAATAAATAGTTCCAGTTAGAGATTAAACACATTTAATAGTTACCATCTTCTCTCTAAAAATACAATAAATACTAAAGTCAGGTACAATACATTCGTAAAATAAACTCATTGTTTAAATTTTAATGACCCAGAAATAAAAAGCCGTATAAGCGCACACTTAAGCATGTAATATAAATGAAATAAGTATTGATAAATATTTGATTTATTTTCTGGCAAAAATAATTGTCGACAGTTGCCATACTTCTTTATTTTTCTCCTTATTGCGACTACTACCTAAATATGCATAGTGGGAAGTACACAAATATTTTCACCAAATATTTACCTCTAAAAGTTATCATAGGACACAAAAATACTTTCGTCACATCAATAATAAACTAACCTATTAATTAATTTAATAAATACCCTGAACATTTTAGTTTAATAATAATGTAAAATAATACTAAAAATATTTCACATGTTTAAGTTTTACGATAATTCACAATCCGGCCGTACACTGAGATCACATTCCAATACAAAAGCTTTATTTAATTCTGAGCAGAATTTCAGTTCGCAAAAACTGAGTTAAACGATATTAAACTTTATTACCTAAAATTTAAAGAACAGTTTCAATATAAAGACCGTCTGGGGT
Source organism: Diachrysia chrysitis (assembly GCA_932294365.1). Taxonomy (NCBI): domain Eukaryota; kingdom Metazoa; phylum Arthropoda; class Insecta; order Lepidoptera; family Noctuidae; genus Diachrysia; species Diachrysia chrysitis. Next base: position 10,974,595 of record OW028652.1, on the reverse strand, counting down.
TTTTTCGTATACTGGTGGTTTATGCGTATGTTCGTTTGATATGCAGACGAGTTCGTAATCGTCGTTTACGTGGAGACAGACGTTGCATTTCCACCTGATTCTGCCTGAACAGTACCACCTTTCACCTCCTGTCATTGGAGCAGGGTTGGTGAAGGAGTAGCCATTGAGCATCAGGAGGGTAGCACCGTCGACTGCAGTCACAACTGCAACTGGAAGTGAATGGGCACTTGAATAGATATTGGTTACAATGGATTTTGAACTTTTGATAAAGTAGAGGAACGCAAATCCAACAGTAGTTAGGTACATCTTTGACAATATCAAAAATCCTTGGTTGAGAAAAATAACATAATAAAGTATGTATAATAATTTTCCAGCGTTTCTACTTACTTACTAATGATTTTTATAATAAATTATCAGACATTAAAAAAACTTATTAATTACATTTCATAGTTTTCAACACAAAGCACGTATGCGTCCCTAGTACCATAATATGTTCAAACAAATTAAACTTATATTTTTAAAGTACAAAAAATACAATGAAAACAAAACTTTATTCGTATTCATTTATTTCAAAATCACACAAACACACACACACATACACAAATAAAAAAAAAACTAATATTATGCAAAAAATAAATAATTCATTATAAATTACACTTATCTAATTGTAAATATGATTGTTCTTCATGTAAACTTTTAATTTTAGTTTAAATTGTATAAAAATATTTGAATATTAAATCCGAGAGTTAAGAGTAAAAAAAAACAACCTATTATAAATTAGGCTGAAAAAAATACATAGAAAATAAAATTGGTTCTATTAGGAACTAAATGAAATTATACACTAGCTAGCTGACCCGCCTTTTTCTTGACTCGTTAAAGGTCGTAGCGTGAGTTAATATTTTTTTCGATTTCGCCTGGTCGTTTCAGAGACAAGTGCTTTCGAACTATTTTTTATAATGTTTTAGAAGAAATATACCTATTCAATAAAACACACACTTATTGAACACTAAAATAACTAAACTATACGCTAAACTAAATTAATACTTCTTATGCGTCGTAAATTTTTCCAAGGCCGGTTACACGATCTAACTTTAAATCAAAGTGCAACCAATTATAAACGATAGATTGTGCAACTTGGCATAGAATTTAAAATAAATCTAATTGTATATTCTATGGTGGGTAAGTCAAAGTATAAAATAACGCTATAACATAAAATATATTTTGTACTTTGTACTTAATTAAAATAATTGTTTTTTTTTACTATTTCAACATATATTGTGGCTTTTTGTCTTGGTAATTTTTTTAATAGTGTTAAATTGTGGGCAATATACCTTACTATAAGTTTTAGAACATAAAAAAAAAATGATCTTTCTTTTTTTATTAACCTTGATTAAATATTAATTTGCCAGTAACATAAATTTATTACGAATTAACGGCCACGTATCGTACCTCAAATTACCGTAGCATTCACTGTCACACTCATGCAAACGAAAATATGTAAATAGAATTCAAAAAAATTGTACCGGTATTGTCACTTTATGTCATCTTAAATACGTCTTAAGTCTAATTAATTAGAAGCTTTAGTTTACAATACAACTCTGTACTATAAGCCCAGTGTTTCTGCAAAAATATCAGTACCTAAAGAAAGACGTCGATTCTGTTAGGCACAGACTAAACTTAATTTATACTATTGGTATCTTTTCTTCTAAACATTAACAAACGTAAATTAGAGCTGTCAAATTGTAAGAACACCGATGCTTAAAGCGTATAATATTTTGACATCTCCAAGTTACTTTTCAAATGTCGCTGTATGTTTGTAAAAGATAGCAATGCACTAATTTTCGTTTAGTTTGTGAAAAAGATAATCGCCGCCTATGTATAATTATCTATAATATTTTATTACTTAAAATGCAAATACATTTACCTATTAATTAAATAAAAAAATACAATAGGTAGATCATAGCGTTCAAAAGTATTAAACATAGTAGTAGTTGGAATCTTCTTGAATCAATCAAAAAGAACCATAGACATTTTAGACCACCCAAGTTTGTCCCTAAGACCCTTGCGATAGAAGAGCTCTTAAAGAAATTAAAACACGCAATAAACCACACACACCAAGAGCTTGGCTATGAAAAGGGTCACATTGGACAAAAGTGGATCCTTGTTTCGTGCCTAAATGCCCATAGTTCTTTCTATGATTACATCCATACTTATAAATCTAAAGAATACCTTACTTACTATAACCCAGTGGCGTGCATTGGTTTTCCGACCAGGTAGGCAGAAATTAGGCAAATCGAGCAAAATAAAATACCTACTAGGTACTATAAATAACGAAACAAATGTAAAAAACTATTTTCTACTCACTTTTTTAAAGTTTCGTATTTCTTATTCTGTGGTTCGGATGTTATCCTACAAAATTTCTACTTCATTAATTTGTTTTGTCAACAAATGAAAACTTTATTAAACTTCTTGAAGGGGTTTGCACGTAATTTATCCATACAGATTGTATTTTCGAAACACAAACAAACTAGGTACGCACTGTAACTTTTCCATATTTATACAGACACAACAATTTCTGTTTATAACACTACAGTAACTTTACAAAACCACAATAAGTCAATAACACACAAAACAAATAATTACGAAAATAATGCAAACTACAACAAGTAAACAAACTACAACAGATTAAAAATAACAAAAAGACGAGCAAGTTGCAACAGATAAAAGAAAATAAAAATCATTTATTGCAACTAAAACATGTTTACATTATTAATTATGTAGTTGTTAACTTTAAAAAAAATCTAAATTCAATTTACAAGTTATTAGTATTTTATAATATTAGTTAGATATTTAAAAAATATAGTAATAACTAGAATTTATATATTTTTTATTTCTTGAGCTGTATGGTCAATGCCTTTGCTACAGAGTAGGCATGCCTACTATAGTTCTGGGAAATTGCGAAGGTCAAATGTCAGGGCGCTGTGCATGTCAAACAGATATTTTTTGCTTTCACCGTATTATAAATTTGAGAAAAAAGTAGCTTATTATGAAGTGTGCGTGCGTATATGAATACGCCAAAATGGTTTGAGTGTGTGAGTGTAAAGTAGGCACTGGCGCGAGTGCCTACTTCGCGACGTATTGTGAAATTGTTTTGAATGTGACGTCATTTTTTATTTGTTTTGTAATGAAATGTTTGGTTATAAGTTTTATTATTTGTGATTTAATTAATGAGTATGATGGGTGTTGACTGATTTATTATATTTATATCGTAATAATTAAGGATAGTTAGTTGGATCTTAGGAGGTAGGCACTGCCTAATTGCCTATATGGTATGCACGCCACTGCTATAACCCTTAATAAAAACCATTGCTACCAAAAAGATAGTTCGATTTCCTACCCTAACGAGGTAGGTTTAATATGACGTAATAATGTTTTTGATCTTCTTGCAAGCTAGGAATTTAGTTCAGCTGCACTTGTTTCATAAATACATTAAAGTTAGCCTTATTATTTACTTAACATACAAAGACAAACCCACTTTTATCTTTATCTTAAATACAACCTTCCAAGTCATTTACGCATTCTTGGCAATACATGTTTATAGTTTTCTACAAAAAATATATTCGATTTTTTCATTACAAGCCATATAAAAACATGAGATTTATTTCCATATTTTTTTTTAATAAGTTTATGTCCATATTCTGCCAGTAAAAAGTCTGGCGTTTTTGTTGTTTTTATATTTCTTTTTTTACATTTAGGTGGTAAAATAGACATGCTTCGGTTTACTTTCGAGTGCTGGGGCTTTATGTGTGTGTCCTCCTTTCTTGGCCACAACGTTCAGATTATCATCTGTTGTCATACGAGCTTTGCAGTCCTCACTCTTGCTTAGGGTACACTTCCAAACCGTTCCTTTCTTAGACTTGGCACTCCGTGAATATGTGTAACATTTGTAGAAGAGAACGTACTGCCCTTTTCTTTTCGTTTTTAAGAGAACAGGTCCTGAAAATAAAAATTGAGTTAGTAACTTTTCCTAATATTAAGATACATTTCTTAATACTATATAGAGAATAACTTTTAATACTAGATCGAAAAAGCAGGGATGAAAAGTAAAAAAAAAATATGTTTTAGATTTTTTTTACAAAATATTTATAGGCAGTTGATATTGATTTAATGTTTATAAAGTTAACAGAGATACCAACATTGCGTGAAAAGAAAAAAAATGAAACAGCTCTTATTTGCTTAGGAACTTTATTGTATCTATAGTACCTGTCCGCCCCGGCTTCGTCTGGTTGGTGTGAGAATTTCAAAACATTTCCATACGTTTCTTTTTTATTTTCTTTAATTAAAACATTTTCCTTAGACTAAGAAACATAACAAAAAAAGATTTATCCGATTTCGATGATGATTTCCGAAATCGGGACTTATTTAACTTATTTAGCATGTCTTCGATCTATACATATAATACAGATTCTCGAAGACATACCAAAGAAGCTATTTGAGAATAAGGCAGATTTCGAGGGATATTTGATACTTACTTTGTCTGCATGGCGAAGAGAGTGTATGTTATCAAACATACTTTTACTTTATAAATAATATATAAATTATAAAATACAGACAGGCAAGTGAGATGTGGCAGGAAAATTAAATTCATTGTTAACACATGTATTAACATATTTAAAAAATGCACAATAAGTGACAAATATAATACTTTACAATACATATTTCATCTTAAGATTGAAAACCAATATCAAATATATCTATGAGAACCTTAATTTACTGCCCGGATAATGAGGAGAACCAGAAAAGTGAAATTGTACACATAAATGTTGATAATTATTGTTTATTTAAAAACAAATAAGCACAAAGAGTAAACAGTAGTACTAACAATTATTTATTAGTGTTTTCAACAATTATTTGCTTGTATCATAATAATATGAAGCTTAAGCTAAATAGATTACATAATCAACTAATTTAATAAACTCTAGGAACATAATATACTCATTAAGTCTAATCAGTAGGCTGTAGAATTTTTTTCTTATAGTATTTACTAGACTGAGCCCGCCATGACTGCCTACGGCGATTTTTTTCACGATCAGTTATTTCAGATATTAATTTAATTCTTCCTGCAGTTCTTAACTTTAAATAATTCTGTTTTCTCTTTTCTCTTATAGCAGCTAACTTGTCTGGATCATTTTTAATTCGTTCATAACGTTTTCTTTCATTTTCCCGTTTTTTTGCTAATCTTTCTTCCCTGCTCATCCTTACCCTTGATGGTGGCATTTCGAATTCTGTTAAAAAGATTTATTTTCTTAAATACTAAAAACAATGCTATCTTTGCAATTTTAAGGCTTCATATTATATTTACGCTAAGTTTTTTAAATAAAAATATAAAAAAAAAATACAATTTTTTATGTAAGTATTCATTCATTCATTCATATCAGCCAATTGCCGTCCACTGCTGAACGTAAGCCTCCCCTAAAGAAGTATACACGTGAGAGAAATTTTCTGACCCAAACACCTCTGCAGTGGATGAAATCTTCACCACTGTCTGATCATCTGATTAGCTGTGGATCGATACGGCAATGGGGTCATTGAGCTAGGTAGTATAGGAAGTCTGGCAACGTCGCTTATTATTTAAATATTCGGTGTTATTAACGTTTTTTTAGCTGACAGGAATGTGATACAAAATTCTTTTCACCTCTATTCTCATGAAAAAATTGTTAAAATAGGGAAGTTTGTGTTTTAAAGTTTTATGAATGTTATAACAATTTTTACAATAATTTGATGGAATCTATTTGATTATGTACATATTGTGCGTATTGTTACGGTTGAAAGCTTGAGTTTTGTAAAATCGTCCCACAGAAAAGTGATCATTTCGCTCGTATTTGAACAACTTTTGCATTAGTTTTTTACCTCTTTGATTTTCATAGCTCAAATAGTAGAAGAAGACTATCGTCTTACCTGTCTTAGATTCAAAATAAATCTTTATTAAGAATATTAAGAACTTAAGAAGTTCCAAATTGAGCCTACTTAAATCCCTTCAATGTACGAACTAAACCATTTATTGAAATTACAATTTGAATGATTACGGTTGATGATTATGCGTTTCACGTGTTACAACAATATCATTATTTTCATCAGTGTACAGAATTGCTTTACATAAGTATTTAGCAGCAGATGTACAGGTCCAGTGAATCATGCCGGACTGGAGCCGCCTTCTAACACGAAACGGGAACCCTTCGTAGATAATTTTAGGCTTCCCTTTTCTTGTCGTTGAGAATGTTACTATAAAAAAACTCATCACATGTTATTTTGTATAGGGTATACTAAAACGTACAAGAAATCTTTGTTTACAATCAGAATTAATGTTAGCTAGATAATCTGGGGGCACGGTAGTGCCCCCGCCAAGACGAGACAAGCGAAGCGCACGGGCACTACCTACCTTTTCTCGAAGCGCTTCGTCGTTTTTTTGAACCCTCATAACTTGGGTTTGGATTATGCTAGATCAACAAAATTTTCGGGATATATTGTCAATAGCGGACTTATTGAACATATTAAGTTTTAATTACATTAGCTTTTATACTTCAGATTTTATTTATATCTAAAAAACGCTAATTTCGTCACTGACTCACTGATGATCATCAAAATTCTTAAGGTATTTCCTAATATCCTAGAAAGCTGAAATTTTGTATGTAAGCTAGTATTAGCACACAAACAACAAAAAAATTATAAAACTTGTAACTTTCATCCCCCAACCCCTTAAACTAGGGGATGGGAGTTTGTATGAGACCTGTAATTTTAAATTAAATTTTGATGACGCTAGAGGTCTAATCTAATAATCTAAAACTTGGTTCCCCTAGATATATATATGTATAGGTACTCCTTGTAAAAAAAAAAAAAAAAAAATTTGTTACAAACAACTTACAAAAAGAAATGAAATCCCACCAAAAACATTTTCATGTAAAATGTTGCCAAGACGAGCCCATATGACTCGCACTGTCAAAAAGTTATCAGATCTCATGTAGAGCCAAGCTTCTAACACTACACGCCCTAACTCTACAAGGCCTAACTTCACAAACTCTACACCTTAGTCAAAATATGTGACTTGGCCGTATTCACATTTACTAAAATCTAAGTAGGTTCATTGTACACGCATGCATCTAATTATGCAATAGGTACCTACTTACTTTTTTCAAAATACTTTGCTAGAACATCCCGAATATAATAACTAAAAAAATAATAGGCACTAAATTAAAATATACATTTAAAATTACTTCTATAATAAAACACAATAATTAAAAAATAAAAATGTATTTACTTCTCTTTAGCTTTTAACTACATGTTTTCTTTAGATATCATTCAGGTAAAAAACTAAAATTTCTGTTCAAGTGGTTTTAACATGTGTAACATAGAGCTAGTTTGGGCTACTTCTAATGGGTATTTTATTGTAACTTCATTTAGTTCGCTGGTGGTTATGCCAGAATACTAAAACGGCCAACAGTTTTAACTTGCTATCAAGTCTCATGCTGTCTCTGTCACTTTAGGGTGTAAAGTAGCGACAGACATACATTTAAAGCCGCGTCCGCACGCTTGGCACTTGGTACAAACTCCACTCGACAAACGCATGGCTTGATTTTAGGAATCGAACGTCGCCCTCCACACGCTTGCGAGTGCGTAGTTTGTCTAAAGAGGCAAACATGACGGACATCGAGGTTATTGTGTCGGCCATAACATTGTGCACAAACGTGTGAACGCGGCGCAAACTCTTGCGGAAAACTCCCTTTAATTTGAGACGAACAAACCGACACTCGATCGGATCGGCTGCGAGGGCTTGCAAACATACGCAAACTAAGCCAAACACTCTATCTACACGTTCGAATTTGTGACGGTTTGTTGAAGTTTGGCAAGCGTGTGGATCGAACATAAGAACGTCTTAAAGTTAAGTTGCGTTTCGGTATTCGGTGATTAGTGTATTTTCATAAATATTCTTTTAGTAAATTGAATGCAGGTTAGAACATTCTTCATTAGATACCTAATATCACGGTGACAATTTATAACTTAGAAATTTTACAATAGCTACCAAACTTATAAATATAAATAAGTACGCTTAAAATTAAATTATTCTTATAACACAGCCTTGAATGGCATATTAAATGCATCGTTTTTTTAAATGTTTATTTATATAATAAAAACAATATTAAATAAATCCTCAAAAATGTAGTATTACATTAAATTATTGTTTTATTGCTCAACATAATCATCTTCCACAATATAATAATCATAGGCTGCGCCAATTTGATCCAGCGTTTTATCACTTATTCTTAGATATTGTCCCTTACTATCCACATAGAAAACTGGAGGAGAGTGCGTATGTGTTCCTATCAGTACAGTAAATTGACCAGTGTTACTAAGAGACACTTGAGCTTTACATTTTTTAGAGCAACGCGAGGAACATGTCCAAGTGACGCGATGTTTGCTCTTAGAATTCTCTGCAAAAGTATACTCTTCGTAAACAAGCAACTTTTTGCCTTTTCTCGAAGTTATAAAATGTATTTCTGGAACAATATGATCAATAGTTTTATTGCCTTGACATGGCTTTTACCAATTGCATATTTCGGGGAGTAACTTGAGCAAAAAGTGCAGCTGCAAATGTAACAGAAGCTGTCTCCCAAAACTATATACCTACCTATTATATATACTACCTTTTGTTAATACTTTTTTAACCCTCAGGGCGCAAAAGGTATTGCGGGGGTGCAAAAAATAATACCGTTTTCATTCGAGGCAGTTCAAGGCACTTGCATCAACAGTTTAGAATATTCCACAAGAGATGAGAAAAATAAAAGACAACAGCAACATTTAACAGTTTATTAAAAATTTTCGTCATAAACATTGTACTCATAAATTCGGTTGCATCAAATATACTCTATATTTGTGGGTAGATCTATTTTAGGGGGAGGATGGTTATGGTCATCGTGATACTTCGTGACTATGAAGGGTTGTTTAACTTCGTTCGTGGAAACGTTTGCTTTGCAACCCTTTTTGTGGTGGCTAGAACATGTCCAATAGTTTCCGTTCTTTTTGTAATTTCGCCACGAGTATGTATAACCGCGGAAAAATAGCATGCCCTGCCCTCGTCGATTTCTAGAAGGTATGATCAACGCTTCTGTAAAAGATAAGTTTTAAAAACTATACCGATGAAAAAGAATATCAAAAGGTGAAGAATTTTTTTTCCTGAAGTTCCAGAATTACCAGATTTTGTTCTTCTTAATATCGAACCTTATGTTATTTTATTTAGTTTTCAGGTTACAAAAAAGTTCACAGTCATGTTGAATAATAGGAAAAATAAACCATGTTTTTTTTTGCCAATGAAATTTAATAACCTGCATTTTTATATATATTGTCACAAAGTATTATAATAGTTATTTAGATAACAAAATCTATATTTAAAAAAAATAATATGTAGGTAGATACTATGTAAAATAACACTGTTTTTCTTAGTGTATTAATTTAATATTTTTAATACCTACGACATTATATTATCACCATAGTTATACTAATCTACCCTTAATATTGATAAGAGACTTAGGTGAAAATAGTATTTTCTAAACAATGTTCAAACACACATAAAATTTTAAATTTCAAATAAGCATACCTACTTAGATAACTTGTAATTTAAACCAAAATGAAGCTTAGAGCCAAAATCCTAAAATTATAATCGAGATCATAATAATTAGTATACAATCGTCATCTTCTTAAAATAAATTTCTCAATAAAAATTTGACAAGACATAAAAGTATTTAACAAGTAAAAGGAACCCTACATCAATCAAGAATTGAGTACAGTTGGAATATTATACACACAAGTCAGGGTAAAATAGCATTTCGAGCACTAATTCTACGCCTGCCGCCTTTCCTTGAATGCTTATGTATAATACCCGTAGGGGTTTGAATAATAACTGGTGCGTTATGATTATGGTCACCTCTAATCTGCGTGATATTGTCCATACAGTCAGTCGTGAGAATAGACGGGCATTGTGTTCTTCCATACATTACACAGTACCAGGTCTTAGCGCCGTCTCTGTTTGGTTTACATTGTTGACGATACAACAGGCCGTTGAAGTGTATTAGATGAGCTCCTCGTATCGTTCTGACATACTTTGCTGTAAATACATATTTTTTATAGTACCTTCAATAAAATTTCCATGTTTAGTTTTTTACTGCCGAGTGGTATAAAATTTGGGCTTTGTTCCAAGCTTTTTAATCTGATAGCTACTACAGCTACTGGTACTTACTTCAGTTTATATCATCCAGGAAGTTGACATACTGTTTTCTATAAGGTCTAACACTTTTATACATTGTTTTCATACATTAATATAATATTTATACACAATAAATTAAATTCATAAAACATATGAAACATACAACATGAATATGTATTAGTACTTCGGTTTTGCTTGTGTTATAATAACCAAGAGTGTTCAAATTAATGATAATATATATTACACATTTAAATAAAAACAAAATAAAGTGTGAAATTTCATATTAGGTATAATAAAATTTAATCTGTTTCATGCCCTGTCCACAATACAGCATAGCAAAAAAAAAAACTCATCCATAGACAATGTTAATCATTGTTTTCGAAATCATATAAAAAAGGTATCATTATAATTTTTATAACACATTAGTAAAGTCAAAATAGATAAAAAGGCATAAGTATCCATTGCTAAACGATATAAACAAATTCCAATTGACTCACTGGTGGGTGTAAACTTTCTTTTACTTAAATTAAATATAAAATAGGTACATAAACAGAATTGTTAGATACATAGAGTGGTGGATCCAGGCAGGTGGTTTAGGGGGACTCAAAAACTCACAAAACAAAACCGGTTCATGGAAAAAGTTTGATACTTTGGGGGTGGTTTGAACCCGATAACCCCCTCCACTCCCCCTTCTCTGGATGCAATAAAGAAATAATAAAAAACTTACCAATTTATTGTTGTTGAAGTAGTAGACTTACCTGAAAATCAAAAGTATCATATTAACATTTTAATAATTTGTAACCTATTAAAAAATCATTACAGCAAATGTTGCACTCCTAGATAAACTTCATAATGTTAGCATGTTGCTAATTTAACCTACTGCAGGGTAAAGATTCAAACTATGAAAACCACTCTTAATCCAGATGGCATAACTATTATACTTTTAATAATGTTTAATACAAAATTTAAAACGGTATTAAGTTACTAATGTGTTTCTATGTATTACCTGTTATCAGCTCAGCTAGATTGGCCAAGTCAGTAACAATCACAAATACACTTAATCACATAATAAACACACGTACTAACTCCACAGACAACACACTTCGACACCATTTACTTTAAAACACATTAAAAAGCTATATTATTTAAATAAACACGAAATAAATAAGAAATACTAAATATTTACTGGATCTAATCAAGATTTTTATGTAACAGTATTTCACTTAAACCTTAATATATGTGTACATTTCACTGTTACAGGTTCATATAAATTAGGTTAACCGACTATTTAAACTTAATAAGCACTATCAAAACAAATCAAACTACTCTTTTTGAAACAAAATAAACAAGAACATTTTGAGGTTATGTTGGAGCGTCGAAGAAATGTCAAGATATGTCACTCTGTCAGTAGCACATTTTTTTTTTATTGCAACCCCTGCCTGTCATTCTCATTCACATGCACGCAAAAGGCGCCGCTAAAAGTATAGCCTTCTATCAAAAGACGGATTATGGATAATCACGATTGCTCTGACAAAAGATTTATTTTGACTAGGTACTTTTCGACTGTATACAATCCAAAAACTCGACTCTATACAACAAAAAGTATAAATATATATATATTATAGCAAAAATACCTACAGCTTGTTACAATATAGCTATAGCCATAGGTTACAACTTATCCCAGAGAAGAGATCCCCAAATTTTTGACGTGACAACGTCTTATAAATTGGTTTGCCGGGTGACACTTCAAGAAACTGGGTAACGCTCCGCTCGCAATGAGAGCGAGTGAGAGGCACGCGTCCCTTCCACTCGGGCATGGTTAGCCCGCCTAAGAGCGAGAGAGACAGACATTGACATTCGTTGTCACGTAAAACTTTCGCCCGTATACCGACTTTACAGGCAACCAATAATTTTTTTTTGTCTATTAGACCACTTGCCATGTGTTCCGGTTTTGGCCCTTGGGGAGCTATATACCCAATATTGTATATTTGCAAATTGTTTAATTTCAAATGTGCTTTTGACTGTTTTCTAACTCTATATTGACGTCACGTCTTCAGCGGTGGACATGATCAACAGCGACCTTGATTGCATCAAGAATTGGTCACAATGGTTTGGTTTGACTGTGAACCCTACTAAGTGCCAGGCCATAAATATACGTAGCCAACGCATGCTTATTAAATTGCATCCGACGATCATTCGGCCTGTCGTCTTTGATGGTTCAGCCATAGACCTTAGCCCAATTGTCAAGGACCCTGGTCTGCTCATTGACTCCACCCTAAGTTGGCAAGCCCAAATTAATTCTGTTAAAAGAGTCACCCAACTCCGAGCACTTTACTTTACTTGAAGAATTTTCTTCCATGCAAGACAAAAGTAGTGCTGCAGACATTATTTTTTCCTCTTATCGACTATACGGGGACGTGTATTATTTTGACCTGAATGCAGACCTCCTAAATAAATTAGACAGACTTCTGAATAACTGCATTCGATTTATTTTGAATCTTCGTAAGTATGACCATGTCCACTTATCGCTCCCAACTAAGGTGGCTTCCTATTCGCAAGCGCCGTAATGTACGGGTTCTCTTCACTTTTTAGTGGGAGAGATAAAACTGTGACCTTACTCTCCAATTTATTTTTAATTCTAATACAATGTCATGCAAACTTGACATTAGTATAGAAGGCAGGATATTTAGTTTTCTTAAAAAAATGCTGTCTATATCCTGGTTTACATAACTTGAGACTGTATAATAATTAATATAGTTTAACTAAATTAGACACAATTTAGGTCAGTACCTATACGTAGGATACGTTTAGTTTTTGTATAGCTTGCAGAACAGAGTTAATTTGTAAACTGAGTAAACATTTTGCTGACGGAAGAACAATAGACTACGCGGTAAGGTCAAAAGACTGTAGCTTGCTCCACGAGGAAAAAAAACAAAAGTAAACATTTGGCTTATGTCAAATGTCAAAACAAAAATTAATTATAAATAACAATAATACCGCGAATTTGCTGTCTAAAAATAGCTCGCATTTTCTGTTATATATACCGCGATTCATGTATAAAGTGTAGTGCGTGAACTTTGTTTGTGAAATCATTATAAATATTTTGCTCATTATCAATATAACCTATAAAATTTGTCTTGTTGTATTTACAGTTAATAGTTAATTGAGTGATAATTTTGTGAATTAAGTCAGTGCTTATGTTTTTACAGTGATAATTGTACTACTCTGAAGTGTTGCTGATTGCTGAACTCGGTAAGTAGGTAGCAATAAGTCATGGAAGCTATGTGCAAGTTTATACCATTTGTATATTTAATGGTACTAGGTTTAATATTTTTTTAAAAATATCTATTATATATTTTGGAAATATTACGTGCGTTTTTAATGTGACATGCGTTAAGTGTTGTTTTTCAGGTTTTCCACATACCTTACTACAAATTTGTTTGTTTTTTTTTTATTATAGTGTTTGTTTATTGTAGTTTTTTCTAAAGTGTAATGTTTTATTTAAACGTTAGGGTTTTTACATTTGACAGTGTTCAAATGTAGTGCACTTTTCTTGTTTTATAAACTATTTGTAAGTCTTCATTATTGTTTTTACCTGTAGAAATGATTTTTCTGATGTCTCTGCCTATACCATATTTGATATTTCATTAATGGTTTTCGTATTATTTAATTTTGATTATGGAAGAATTCCCCTGCGACTCGTCTGTTTGTTTTAGTTTGATAGGATTTTCATGTTTTGTATGGAATCCTATTTTTTTTATATATATACTATAGTATCCTTTTGTATTCTTAATAAATCAGGCTATTTATATAAACAACAATATTTTTTTTAGGATATTTATTGTTGTTCCAGAGATTAATATGTTTAAACAGACAAAAAAACTCTTTTGCTTTATTATATAAGTATAGATTTAGTTTAAAAACTGGATTAAATGCCAATAAAAAAAGTATTTGTTTTATTATTCCCTACCTACCCTGTAATTTTTAGGTTCGTAACAAATAAAGTATTTGTTTAATAAATGCTTTTTATTTTTACCATTATTAAATAATTGGCTATACTGTAAACTTATTAGCCAAACAATAGAAAATTATTACTGTAAATTAAAATAAGATTTTTTTCATACATTGGATTGTTGTGATAAGTAAGTATTTATTTGTTCTAGGTATGTTTAAATTTGGGCAGCGCATGAACAGTTACCAACCAGAATACAATTACACATACAACAACTGTGGACGATTATACTGTTATCCTTGTGAAAGAGTATTTGTTACCAAACCTGAATTTGCAAGCCATGTAGAAGCACATGCGCAGCACAAAATTTCGTTGATGATGAAAGCTTTAACAAAAAGTAAAGTAAAAAAACAGTTACGTAAATGTTCTAAACATTTATATTAAGCATGTTAAGTTTACAGAGATTTATAATAGTCAACATTTTTTTTATAGCAGTAAGAGATAAAGAGATATTTTTTATACCTATTTTTGTATATAACATTATTGTAAAACAAACTAAGTCATGAGTAGTTTTTATTATATATTTTTAAATGTTTTTTAATTTTTATATTAAATAACATAAGCAAAGCTACGCATTTATAATGATAAACTTTATGTAGGTACATTTTATCATTGCAGAATTCCTTTCATTCAGAATTAGTTACAACAATAATCTTTAATAAACATAAACAGCTTTTATTTTTATAATTAATATTTTAAGTAATTGTTATTAATACGTATAAAATGTAAAATATACCAAAAATAAACTATAAAGAAACTAAAATGGCGACAAGCTATGAGCTGACAAGAAAGAAGAAAAAAATATGTAGTTACAGAAATATTTGACAAGTATTTCTGAATTTCGGCGAATTTTCTTAGTTATGTTGTTTTTGTCATTAATTTTTTGCTTTACTTTGAATTTTTTGCTAAAATAGATAGATGGTTATTTATTGAAAAAACTGCATTTATACCTAAATGTTATTTGGTTATTTTATATATGTACGATGTAAATGTTGGAATGTGACAAACAAACAGGGTTAATGTTTTTAGTGATGTTTTTTTCTGTGTTTAAAATGATTGTCTATAAACTGTTCTTTTAAACAGTATTTTTTCCGTTTTTATGAGGATACAATTTGCCTACTTGCGAACAAATACCTGTTTTACAAAAAAAATACATAAGCTAAGCCACCAAAAGATTTTTTGATGTCTCATTTATAATGATAAAGTTTATGTAAAATGTTACAACAAATTATATAAATATCAGTCATTCAGTCAGCAGTGATTGCAGAATTTCATTACTTACGAGAAATTATTAATCACATGTACCAGCTCTTATACATCTTTAATAAACATGAACAGCTTTTATTTTTATAATATTATACTTAATTGTTACATAATTGAATACATATAAAATGTAAAATATAACAAAAATCAATTATAAACAAACCAAAATGGTGACAATCAATGAGATCAGAGCTGACAAGATCAAGAAAGAAGTAATAAAGATTAACAGTTACAGATTATTTGACATTAGTTAGAACAAGTATTTCTGAATTTAGGTGAATTTTATTACCGTCATGTTGTTTTTGACATTTGTTGCTTTATTGATTTTTTTAAATGGATAGAAACTTATTTATTTAAAAAAAAATGCATTTATAAATGTTTTTTGGCTGTTTTATATACATATGTATGATGTAAATGATCGAATGAGACAAACAAACAGGGTAATAATGTTTTAGTGACTTTTTTATGTGTGTACTAATACAAAAACTTGATTGTCCATAAACTGTTCTTTTAAACAGTATTTTTTACATCTTTATAAGGATACAATTTACCTACTTGTGATCAAATATAGGTCCTACCTACGTCTTTTTATGGTGCTCAGATAGTGTTTTTGTGAGAAGGTACTTAGATTGTGAACAATTATTTAAAAAAAGATAATAAATGTTTTATTGTTTGTGTTGAGTGATTTAATTTATCTAAATAAATAAAAATCAAATGCCCCCTTGTATGACGGAGCATTACAAAACGGCTCGACCGATTTGGCTGCTGCATGCTGTAATGAGAGCTACCGTTATTGCGCAAGTTTCGCCACTGGCGCGTCAGCTGTCAAGCAAAGGAACCACCAAGGAATTTGACATTACGGAAATCACGGGCGTCTAGCGTCTCTGGCGGCGAAATTGCTAACGGTAGCTCATAACGGTAGCATCCAATCTCAATGACAATTCAATAGGCTCATTTGCCATCTCCAGTAGTATCGATAATTCAGTATCGGCTAACGTCGGTGAGCAACTACGTCGTAGTAGATCTAGTTGGTCGTCGAAGTTAGACGATACGAAAATTGTGTTTTCACTGTGTTTTTTATGAACCAATTATCGCTTTAGTTGACAACCGCCATAGCGAATAACCCTGCTGAATCAGCCACCGTCTTTTAGGACACTGTCTTACTTGGCAGAAAGCAACATATTCTTTACCCAGAAAAATCTTTCCTCTACCCTGGTAGTCGGAGTGATATATACACTGACTCTTACCGGAAAAAAACGGCCGGGGAGGTGCTTCAACTTTTCCGTTATCGGGAACCAGACGGGAATGCCCTACGCAATATACCGTGGTCCCTGGGAATGAGACTGGAGATCTACCTCAACATAGTTTGGGAAAATACTTGGCCAAATGAAGGTGTTGTTATAATAAATATTGATTTGTGAATGAAGATACTACCCATGTTTAACTGTAATTATTTCACAATAATTATTAGAAACCATATTTAATCAAGCGGGACCTGCGTGTCCACTGCAGGGTCTTCTGCATTTGAATAAAATACGGACGGCAAACATGTAAAAAACCAGTATATACCTCTGTATAAAATTACTCTCGGCCTGATCGCCTCCCCTCAACCTAGTCACCTTCTGAAATATCCTCTGCTATGATACTCAGTTTTTCAGTGACTTAAAAAAAATTGCCGTGGATTTCCTGTCAGGGTGATTACTATTACATTAACTAAGACAATGTTTTGTTTCAGATCTTGAATACACGTTTGTACCATCGAGAAAGGGAAGACAACTGTTAATGCTTGACAGTTACACATATTCGCAAGATCACAGCAGTAATACCTACTACTGTTCCAAAAGAAGTTCTGGATGTAAGGCAACGGTGAAGCTGGATCATTCTGGATACATAGTGAAATATGTTGCTGACCACACTCATGAACCGCCTAGATACGTACGATTGTCTTCAGGGGAATTTGTTAAAGTTTAGTAACTACTTATTATACGTTGTTTTGTTACTATTTCTATAAACCCAAGAACGTAACCAAGTAACGTTTTTATAATTTAAGATGTTGTGTAAATTGTCCATTTATTAACCTTATTTTTTTATCGTAACTTTTTTTGTCATTGTAATAATTATGCCTATTATTTCGATTTACTTAAGTGATTAATTTGTACGCTATTGGTTACCTATTCCATTTAATTTAAGTGTTATTCTATATTGACCAATGGTATTTATTTAGATGAAATTATTTTGTTTGTATGTACTTGCCTTCTACCCATTCCATTTATCATTGATTTATCCAAAGGTTGCCTGAAAACCGAAAACCATACTTATTTTTATATAGAATTAAATTTTTAATTAGTTATTAGGTACAATACGTTGCCCATTCCATCTGTTCGCCGGATTCCCTGGCAAAAATCAGTGTTTTTGGGTTTATCAAGGGTCCATACTATGTTGTGTGTGTTGTTTACTAAATTATTAATGCTCTAAGGAATTATGTAACAGATATAGGTAGGTACTGTTCTTTATTATGTTATTTTTTGTTTTGGAAAAAGTACCTTAGTAAATAAGAGCAAGACTGCTTGGCATTTTGTGGTGATGGTTTGTGATGATGCAGGTTTAATTATTGCTTATGAAAAGTATTTTTATATCGGATCTGAATATAGGTTTTTAATGATGTTAATTTATAAGTTTGGTAATAACGGAATATTAATTAATAAAAACATTGCATGGCTAAGAGTTTAAGTCTGATAAATGATTCTTGATGTTGTTTACTAAATAACGTCTAAGAAATATTCCATTTCATGAATTTTCTAGGTACCTAATATTTTTAAGTGTTCATTAGTGTTGACCTCATTACATAATATTGAATTTGATATTGTCGTTTTTTTTATTGCAAGGTTTAAAACATGTTTTTTACATTAATTTATTGGCTAATAACTACAAAGGTTTATTGTACCTGCATGAAGTTCAACGTAATTTTTTAACGCAATTTGTTACGCTAGAAACCTGTACAACGCCACTGGCACCACATTGGTCGTAAGTATGGCAAAAGTAAGATCTAGCTCAATTCCAAGCATATCAAATTGTCGTTTTGTTACTAATCACGGAATTTTCAGTCGCACTTTTGTAAGACTTTATTACCCAGTACAATGGTTTGTAGAGGTCAGATAGGCAGTCGCTTTATGTAAAATACCGTATTATTAATACTAGAAGCCGACCTCAAAATATCTTGGAAAACGGTTAGTCAGAAGAAGAAAGTAATCTACGGTATCGCGGTCGGTTATATCGTGACATAAAGAAGCCTATGTCTTTTCTTAGGATTCAAGCTTTCTCCGCGACAAGACAAGCTAATTAATTTAGATGAAACCTATGCGCCATACCAAGTTTCATCCAAATCGGTTCAACAGTTTAGCCGTGAAAGCGTAAGTTACTTTCGCATTTATAATAATATTATGGAAATATGGAAGTAGGTATTGATAATAAATCAGTGATGATAAATCAGCCTGTGACCCCTGAGTTTGTTTCGACCTTTTTCTCTCAGGGTACCCAGTTAGGAAATTTCGACTCCAGCGAGCTCAAAACAATCCTTACTTATATTATAAATGCGAAAGTAACTCTGTCTGACTGTCTGTCTGTTGCGCTTTTACGCCAAAACTACACAACCGATTTAAATGAAACACAGATGGTCTAAAGCCTGAGAAAGGACATAGGCTACTTTTTGCCGCGTTAACCGACATCCACGCGAAAAACAGTGATATGACATGTAAAAGTGAATTTGTTATCCTAGTTACAGAACAAATTATTTCATTTTAGTAAATAATAACTTCTTTTTTATTGCAATGGATAACTTTTTCAAGTAAAGATAAGTCTTACAAAAATTGTGTGCCGTTATCTACTTATTGTTTTGTACCTAAGTACCTTTTTTTCAATGTAAAAAAATGAATTACGGATTGACGTCTCTGCTCGCCGATTGTTAAAGCTTTACTGTTAAAATGTTTCGAAAAATAATACATAATTTAAAAAAAAAAAACTGGATTACTAGAATAATTTCTGAATATAATATTAATGCAAGTTTCCTATAATATGTGTCCATCATCTATTGTATGTCTATTCTATAATACCGACCTTCGTATATATAAAGGGCCAATAAAATAAAAACTTACTTTTCCAGGATATGCATTTTCCTTTATCCCCACAAAAAAGGGCAAGAATCTTTTGATGCTGAATAAGTTCACGTACTCACAACATGGCTGTACGAATAACTATTACTGTTCTAAGAAAAACAATGGATGCAAAGCAAATGTAAAGCTAAACAGCCATGGGAAAATAAGATCAGCTGATACTGTGCATTTTCACGATCCACCAAAGAATGTGCGAATGGCATGTAACAACATATTGGAAAGGACACCAAGATAAACCAGTGAGGATGGTACGCTTCTGAAAACTGGCGTAAAGTGTTTACGTTCATGGAAAGATTTTTGAACGTGACACGCACAAGACTCACGTGACATTAAATACTTATTAAAATATCATGAGCCAAATAACATGTGACTAGTATTAAATGTGGTCCTAAAATACTTATCAAAAATTATTAGTAATTTATTTCGCAAGATTTGCAAAAAATATCCATAAATTTGAGTCAAATGTAAATTAACCATTTTTTTAATTATCCAATGGGGTGACTGTGATTTGTTGTATTTTCAATTTTGTCAAATAGCCTATTAATGCCAAATTTTGTCAAATAGCCTTAAATGTTAGATGGTATTTTATTAAGATTTAAGTAATTCATGGGTACATACTCTTTACGCCTTCTATTTCACACCCATTTGTTCAATGGTTGCCTGGACACAGAAACTGTACTTATTTTTATAAGAATTAAGTTTTTAATTGGTTCTTACGTACCATACTTTACCTTTTCCATCTGTTCGCAGATTTGCTTGTCAAAAATCTATGTGCATTAGGGCATATCAAGGATTACTGTGTTATTTGTGTGTTGTGTAATCAAGGATTACTGTGTTATTTGTGTGTTGTGTACTGAATTATGCAACAGTTATAGGTAGCTACTATTCTTTATTATGATATACTTTGATTTGAAAAAATACCTTGGTAAATAAAAGAAAGAGTGATTTTAATTTTGTGGTGATGGTTGCAGTTGTAGTTTAATTACTGCGAAAAGTAATTTTGTATTGGATCTAAATCTAATTTCCTTAATGTTGTCATTTTATAAAAAAGTTTGGGGCTATGCAACCTGATAATAATGGAATCATTCATTGAAATATCATTGCATGGCTTAGTGTTAAAGTCTAATAAATTTATGCGTCGTACTAGACGCGAACAAACGATTTGTCTTTGTTTCTTTTATAAATGATTCTTGGTGTTTTATTATGTGGTTTACTTAATAATATCTAAGAAATATTCAATTTCTTAAATCTCCTTAAGTTTGTTGTATGTGCATGAAGTTTTACGTAAATATTTTTACGCAAGTACTCTAAAAGCCACTGTACTCTGTACAACGCCACTGGCAAAAGAAAAATCCAACTCAATTCAATTCAATTTTTGTTGTTTATGGCTTCAACGATTCTGCCAATGTCAGTGGTGCCAGTGTCAGTCAGTTGGGCAAACAAATATCTAGCTCATTTACTAAGTATAACAAATTGATGATTTTTTCACTATTCAGGGAATATTCACTCAAATCGACCAGAATTGTACTATTACACAATCATCAGTAATCTACGGTCTCGATGGGTCAACTAATACAATTTAACTAAATATATGTCTAGCAATTCAATGAGCTACTAACAAAAACAAAATTTTCCAGGATATGAATTTAACTTTATTCCCACAAAAATGGGCAAGAATCTTTTGATGCTGAACGAGTTCACGTATGCAAAAGGTGGCTGTACCAATAACTATTACTGTTCTAAGAAAAACAAAGGATGCAAAGCAAAAGTAAAGCTAAACAGCCATGGGAAAATACAATCCGCCAACACGGTGCATTTTCACGATCCACCAAAGTATGTGCGAACGGCTTCAGGGAAATATTACAACATATCAGATAGGACACCAAAACACAATTGCCAGTAAGGATGGTGGGCTTCTTAAAACTGGCGTTAGTTTTTGACGTTCATGGAAAGATTTTGGAATGTGACAACACGCACAA
The DNA here is from genome assembly GCA_932294365.1 of Diachrysia chrysitis. Lineage (NCBI taxonomy): Eukaryota > Metazoa > Arthropoda > Insecta > Lepidoptera > Noctuidae > Diachrysia > Diachrysia chrysitis. Next base: position 10,952,917 of record OW028652.1, on the reverse strand, counting down.
GACAATTGGAAAGCTCACGTGACATTAAATAACTTATTACTTACGAATAAAACGTGCTAACATACTCTTCTAAATAGATTTTTAATATAAACGATTCCGAAATTATTCAGTCCTGGTTATTACATTTTGAAATTTAAAAATAGCTTAATATTCATACCTTGTAAAATTACGTGTTTATTTAAAAAAGGCATTCATCTTCATATTATAACTAATCCTAATTATGTGTAAGATTCCATTCAGAACTTGCTAATTACAAATATTGGAAAACAAAGATGACTTGTTTTTAAATACTTTGTCACCATATTAATGGTATTCGATGCTTTATATGTTAACAACTTAGCACACTTAGGTAAGTAAATTTTCTGATTTTATAAGCACTAATTTGCACTGAAGTTGAAATATTCCAACACTTTCAGTGTCCCAGAAATCTAATTTTTCGCAAATAATTTAATTTCAGAAATAGTTTTCGTGGATGTACCAGTAAGTCAGGAGTCTTGCAATTCCGATGAAGCGAAAAGTCAAATCGATTTAGAATATATAAGTACGCAAAGGGGCGGTCTTTTAGTTCTTCGAGATGGTTATAAGTATTTTAAAAAGAGAACAAACAAAAGTGGATCAACAGTGTGGATGTGTACAAATCTTAAGAAAAAAAAATGTAAAGGGAAAATTGTCACAAAGAAAAAAAAGATTGTAAGCGAATCTCCGCATTTGTGTAAACCTAATAAGATTCATAATCAAATACAGAAGATAATGCAAGAATGTGAACGCGAAGTTCAAGATAATGTTCACAAATCTGTTTCTAAAATATATAAACAATGTATAGCAAATATAAAAACGGAACTTGGTCAAGATATAATTAAAAAAATACCCTCATTTAAAAGTGTTAAATCTACATTATATCGAAAAAGGCAAATAGCTTTATTTAGAAGTAAAATGTCTTCGGATTCTGTTAAATAGTTAATTATGGAATTTTAGTAATTATATGGTGTTTTGAAAGTAAATACCTTGTTGTCTCGTATCAAGATCCTAGGATCTATAGTTCGTTGATGGAAATATTAAAGAATATTATTATGTATTTGAGGTATTTAATTCATGCATCGGAAAGCTTAAGTTGATGGATATATTAATTTTAGTTTTTTCACTAAGTAAGATTATCTTTTTGCGAGAAACTTTTATTTCGTTTTCTAAGTTCTTGTTACGTGGATGTGTGTACATATTTGGTGTAGGTTTTATTTTAATATAGGTAATTTGTTGTTTTTTTTGTTGTCAGCCACTGTTAATACTTTACTTACCTTTCTAATCTAGACGTTACAAATGAGGGTAGTCGGGATTTAAAATTCTGATAGGTTTGCTTGTTTGGCATGTGGTCCTGTGGAGAGACAAGCTAAGCTGCAGGCTCGTAATTGGTGGAAATTGACAGATGGACCGCATGCGAGTCTAGAAAATCTAGCGGATTTTTAAATGGCGAAACCCCTAATTTTGTTACCTAACTGTGTAGGTGTATCTATATCTTGTTTGTCTAACTTAAACATGGTATCATACTTTTAAAACAAAAGAGAGGTTACTAGTACCACTTATTTTTGAAACAAAATTAATATTTCTTTACATTTTCAGATTCGGACATGAAATTTATAACAACCAATAAAGGGAAAAAATTGTTAATGATTAATAAATATACTTTTTATCTATGCAATCGAGCATCACATCTGTATTACTGTTCGAAAAGAGATAGTTCGAAATGCAAAAGTAGAGCTAAGCTGTGTAAAGAAGGTTCAGTGTTGTATGTCAAAGAAGAACATAATCATTCTCCACCAGAATTCAAAGTGTTTAATGGAGAATACGTTAGACTATTCTAAAGACCCACACTGTAAGGGAGAGCGGGTACAAAATTAACAGTGTACTTTTACCTTGAAATTAATATAGCCATATATAAATACTGTTGATTAGAATTTTAATCTACCATAATATTGAGTATTCTTTATGAATTACAGAGACTTTAAAAAAATAGTCGGTTATTACTTTTGACTACGTTAGGAGGCCGAAAGTGAAACCGGGTCGAAAGTAACAGGACAAGAAGGTTTGTAATAAATATTATATATTTATTTATTATAAATTCACAAATGATTATTAGAAAACTTTGTATTAATAACACAAATACACATTGGCATTTCAAATGCTCAATATTAACTCTTCGTTTGTTTTTTTTTAAGTTTATGTGATGAGCTCTGATATTGTATGATAATCATTTTTCTAAACAAACTATTCAGTGTCAGTCTTACATTCGGACTTGTAAATATGGCACACATAATTTGCATCATCATTGACAGATTTAGCATGTGACCACATTAAACTTTCGTTACATTGTATCCATTGCTAATTTTGTCGACTACCAAAAGATTCTGTACACTTTCATGCTATTAGTTCCTCGTGAGGTGTTTTTTAGGCGTTGTCAAGGCATTTTGTTAAAATATACACACACATAAACAGATCACTTAAGTAAATTTAAGGGTTGACATAAGTAACATGTTAATTGTGTACCCATAAGGCTATGTACCTAAGTTTTGTACGACATTTTTGTTAAAACATGAATTATATCCTGGAATCTAATATCTCTTACACAATATCACTTTCAGCTATGTCTCCTACAATTTATACGAACTGTAATGTACTTTTTGAGAGAAATAAATAAATTTATTATATTATTATTATTACAAAATTAAACCGCATATCGAATGCAAGTGAGGGGCACCACCAGTTATCACCTGACAGCGGCAAAGCGGTGTTTTTGCTTTTGGATGGACCTACAGAGGATAATTTTGTTACTTTCGACCCGGCGTTACTTTTGTACCCGGTCTCCCCCTTAATACTTATACTAAACGGTGTCGAAATTAAGGCACTGTTTATTATAATTTAAACAGTACCTTTAAGATGCAAGAACTATAGACTTAAATCATAAGATATTATTGTGTAGATATTAAAAGATAATTTATTTTCAAATCTTAAAATACATAATGTAATATTGTAATTGCAAATAATTTCAATAAACAGGTACCTAATTAATGTATTTTTTAAATTGTAATTATTGTTTAAAAATTAGGCATTCATGGTAATTATAATACTGCTTGTACTAGTAAATATTGTAGTTGTTTTCCTAACATTTATCTCTAGATTTTCGTAGTTTGCATTTCGTAATAACGTACAGTTTGTAAAAGTAGTTTGGTTTAAAAATTTTAACTGTTTCTCTGTCCCTAGAGCCTAATGTTTGGATAGCGAAATTGTTAGTAGTTTCAATACAAATATACGAAATAACTCACAAACTGATTTATGATTTATTTTCAGATTTATCAAACTACAAGTTCATTCAAACGATACGCGGTAAAACCTTATTAATGGTCAATGGATATACGTTTACGGAGAACAATCGTGCTAAAAACACGTATTACTGTTCGAGGAAGTACAAGAGTTGTAAGTCAAGCGTCAAATTTGATGATAACGGGAGGATTACCAGCTATAGGCTGGAGCATAACCATGCCCCGCCTAATTATAGATCCACGTCAAGTGGGCTATACGTCAAATGCAGTACTGATGACCTTCTACATGAGACCTTTATACAACATTTCAAACAACCCTTACAAAAAGGAGGAATGTTTTAAATGTTTTTTTAATAATATCAATTAATCATGAATACTATTAGATGTAAAGTGTGGTGCAGGAAGTTGAGATAGTTACTTTTCTAGGCAGATCTGATCTTTAATGTTATGGCAACTTTCTGTAACATGCTGTACCTATATACATTATACTTATATATAATATTAAACTAGGTATGACAAACAGTAATACCTACACGCAAAATGTAATTAATTTTGTTTTAGATAAGAAATATTAATTTATAGATTTCGATATAGACGTGTTATAATTCGTTATAGTTAATCATTGTAGTTTACTTTTATACACAAATATACATTTGTTTTATACAATTGTTTGAACGTTGAGTTTCTATGGGTAGTGGTGGAGCGAACAGACCGACTCCAAACTATTCAATCGAAATATTAAAGTAAAAACTGACTTGACTTCAATTTGAACTCAGTAACTTAATGTAAATCAGCCTTAACATTTCATCGAAATATTTTTACTTCGTTGGAAATTTTAATGAACCTTCTTTTTATGAGGTCTTTGCCCAGCAGTGGGACAATTATAAGCAGGTATTATTAAAATTCTCTAGTTTAAAAAAGGGGGTGTGGCTTGCCGGACTCGTACCGGCTAAAATCACCGGGGTTATCTCTCTTCCCCTTTACCAGGGATCAGTGCCGGTGCCATCACCTCTTACAGCAGGACATGTTGCCGTTGTGAAAGCAAGACGACGCTATCCGCAGTGTATTGCGCCATCTCGCTTACATAACGGCTACAGTTCTGCTTTAAAAGCTAAGAGTAAGCAGAATGCATTTACATTCTACCGCGGTCATAAACACATTCCTAGTGGGTATTGTAAAATGTATTTGTGGGCTTAGTCCTTGAGTAACGTCATATTAAATTATAAATAGATCAATAGGCATGTTGACTGGGTATGAAAAGTTAAAATCTATTTAGTCCGTCAGTTAGATAATAAAAAAATATTAGACACGTATTTTTTCTTTTATCAAAACAATAAAAAAATACAAAGATACAGCGCTTTAATTTTCGGAGTGGGGGCTTATGACGCCACGCCTTGGTAAAAATCGTAGCGAGGAGTGACGTCACGCGTAATTCCCGTTCTCTGTATTTTGATCATTTTTTGTTTGCAGGAAAAAAGAAAAAATACGTGTCCAATAGAATTCATTAATCTACCAGGCGGATATTAAAAAAAAATTAGGAAACATGCCTAAATATATCTAATTAATAATTGTTAAGGGTTTTGGAAATGTTATTATTAACTTGTCGCCGTTATCGCCTTAAGTTTGAAATGATTGTTTGTATGTAACATTGTATTTGCTTAGAGCTTTTGTTTAGATTGTAATAAAACTATTTTTATTTTTGTTTGTGTCTTTTTTATAATGCCTACAACTACATGTAAATTAATTTATATTATACAACGAATGATTTATTTTACCATACATCTACTAAAATAATACCAGATGGTATAGGAAACCGCTGGATTTTGTGGCGATCCTTGGGGGAGGCCTATGTTCAGCAATGGACGTCTTTCGGCTGATATGATGATGATGGTGATAAAGGTCGTAAATAAATTAATTTATTATGCAGGATAACTTTTTTTTACTGTATTCAACTAAAGATTATGATTCCGATGATGCTTGTATGATGTAAATTTCTTTTGTTATAAAGTACTCAAATAGACCACTAGATAATATTTTTATTTTGTAGCTAAGATTAACTTGAGACAAGACCGATGAATGTTCCCATATTCCAATAAATTAAACAATGATTGACTAAATAATAATTTCGAATATACATTCCTAAAAAAACGAAACTTATTTAGGCAGGTGAAAATCATGATAAAATAAAACTATATAGTAATACTTATACATGATGTATATATAGCCGTGTTTTCCATTGATTTTCGTTTATTCAGTAGTAACAACTATTAAATGTATTTAACCTACCAGGGAATATGGAAAACAAATTTATAGCTATTTTTAACAAAACTTAAAACTCAATAGGAAAACTTACGGACTCCACTGATTGTCCTATTTAGTCCTTTGATAATAATTTTGGTGCTTCTAACAATGTTCGCCAAATTACAAAAGAATGCGTGTTTTTCTATATTTCAGAATACACAATGATACCAACATCCAGAGGGAATAAACTGTTGATGCTCAATGGGTACACGTACTCGCAGAAGAATAAGACCAGAAACTACTATTGTAGTAAAAAAGACGCAGGGTGTAAAGCCAGGGTTAAGTTAGATGAGGATGGAACTGTGAATGCAGCATCAGTTACTATCCATTTTCATGACCCACCGCACTATGTGGTGTTGCCTTGTGGAGGCTTTGTTAAAATTTAATAATAAAACCGTTTCGCTACAACCTCAAAATGCCGCCACCGATGTGAGCTTGTATTTTCCGAACGCTACCATGGGTTAGCAATTTTGAAAGGCTGTCGAATTCAATCTATTGTCGAATTAATTGATTGGCCAAAATACCGACAGCGAATCAAACCACCTTGACTTGAGGGTGGGCATTAATAATTATGTTACAAATCAGTGATAAGTTGTTTTCTTGTCACAAAAACACGATTTTAGTTTCCCAACTAGTGTTAATTGAGTCGTTGTAAAGTAGCTAACATTTTTTGTTAAACTAAGTAGTATGATAGTACTAAACTAGGCTAAATGGTATTGTTATGTTTTATCAACATTATGTTTTTGCTGTCTATTTCCATTGAAATCAGTCAAATATATTTATTAAAATTATTATGATTGTTAAATAAATGATAATAATATTTTGTTTGATTTGAATTGCATCGACTTCCCATCGTAGGATCTTTGCAAATAAATGATTTGTAGTGTTTGATTTGTTTGAAAACATACTTTTATGTAAGGCATTTAGGTAAGTAAACTTTGGTAAAACTAAATTGATGATTCCAGGTGATTTGGAGTACAAAATGATACCGACGAAACGTGGAAAGTATTTGCTAATGTATCAAGGATACACGTATTCTCAGCAACATTTGTCTTCGAACTACTATTGCTCTAAGAAAGACGCTGGTTGTAAAGCTAAGATAAAGTTAGACCGTTTCGGAAGGATTCTTTCGATTTCACAGGTAACGCATATGCACCCGCCTCCTCAGTACTTAGTGATGCCTAAAGGGAATTATGTTAAATTATCGTAATAAGACTAGATAAAGACGGCTTCTCACGATGCGTGATATGGTGGATCGCCCCGCATGGACGACGACCACGGACTGAGCACCGAGGCTCTCCCACGGTGCGCCCTGGTCCGTGTGACTCTTGAAAATCAAACTTATTTTTAACCTACTTAGGGTAGGTATACATCAAGTCGCGTTGGATTGCGATGGGCGGGTGACCCGTCTGTAGGAAGCAGGCTTAACGGGTACTGGAAAATATTATTTTTATTTTAATAATAATTCCTTAGTATTGGTCTGGACCCTATAAGGCAGAAAACTCCAAAATAATAGTCTGTAAATAGCACTGGTAGGCGCAACAAAGTCTAACCGAAGAATAAGAAGGAGAACTTGGACAGCATTCCAAATAGATTAAAGTCACGGCCGGTTTTAAAATGGTTGCAATGTGGCTCCGAATTATTGGTACCGGTAGCCTTCGCCTCTTTTAAATGAACATAACATAGAAAGTATTTAATATTTGTACTTATGTATTAAATTACATAGTCATTGATAAGCTTTGGTTAAGTCCCCCCCCCCCCCTCATTCAAACTCTATTTGTCTATTTCCATTCTCCTTAATCCTATCAAAAGTATCTACTGTGTGTAATAATATCGAGTACGCCATTTTATAAATTTACAAACTACAACTTAGATATGTGGTATATGTACGCCTACGGAATAAATATTATAGAAAAAACTCCTGGCTTTTTAACGTCTTGTTTTTGTAAAGCCACTACCTGTTAAGTTTTTATCAGAGCATAGTGAAGAAAAGGCAATCTATTCCTTTGTAAAATAAACCGTTCGTCAATGATGACAAAAAATTAGAAAACCAATTTTCAGAATTAATATTAAGACCAGAAAAATAAATGGACGATTGAGGGTGCCACTGCCGTGATAAATTAATTGTTTTAAACTTTATGTACAAAATGGTATGCTCTGACTTAATGCCACTAGAAATATACCGCCAGTCAACCTGTGGGAAAAATAAATCAAGTTTGAATGGGGTACAAAAGTATAAAACAAAAAAAAAAAAAACGAAAAAAATTACCAATAATTGTTCAGTGTTCAGATTGATTACATTAATAAAATCATAGATATATCTATGATTTATTGATTTTATTAATGTAATCAATCTGAACTGTTTATATAAAATATATATATTTTATATAAACAAATTTAAGATATGTAAATACATACTTTGTAGTCTCGGTCAGTAATTGATGAGAGGCTTTTAGAGGCATTAACTTTTATTATACTGATCACAATTACAAGTTACAAAAAATGTACTACACACTGTACTGCCTACCGGATACTGGTTGTGCGGCTATGTATCACTCGCGCGTGCCGGCGCAGCAGCCGCGCTGTGATTGGCCGGTGTAAAGCGCATGCGTGGAGTGCGTTCGTTTCATCGTCACTGCGCGTAACGAGCAGGCGCTTTACCCTGGCCCATACGTTGAGGGAGACAGCGCCCTTTGGAAATATATTCTGCTATAACTTATAAATAAATTAAGTTAATAAAAAAACTATATAGCTCAGTTATTGTTTGTTATTTTTTTCTATTCACCTCACCCGTCGCTTTTATTTTTGTTGACTCTGTCTAGTGTCTTTTTACCCGACTGCTAAAGGGTATGTATTTCGCGCGTATCTTGTTTCTGTTTATAAATTTCTCGATGAGGTAATAATCGTATCTTCCAAACGGCTAGATGAATTTCGACAGGTAAGGTAAGGTTAATTTGTCTCAAAACCAAGTGTGCATTGTGAAAATAAAAAAAATGCCGCTGTTTCGGCGATATATATTTTTTAACCAATCCTGTCAAGTAGCGTATCAAAATAAAGGGTTTTATGAATGGTTTACAGTGTACGTATGTACATATTTATTTTTAACCAGAATCTTGTAAATCAAATTTCATACTTCTAACTTTGAAAATGACAAAGTTACGCACGTCATGTTACGTATGTAAACGTACAAACCCTATTCCTTTACTCTACTTTATAAAACGCTTAAAGATTTATTTATTCATTTCTAATCAGATGTTTGTATATTCAATTTCATTCATCTAACATTAAAACTGTCGAATTTCTTTAACCCCTTTAGGGGTGGAATTCCCAAAAATCCTTCCTTAGTGGATGTTTACATCAAAAAATGCATCAACTGCCACAATTTCATTTTTTTAACTCCTGTGGTTTAGTCTCTGCTTTGATGAATCAGTCAGGACAAGTAATTTTATGTGTATAGATTATCTTGATTTTCTTAATTCTTGTAATAACACTATATTTATTTTGCAGCTCTAACATACTCGTTCGTACCTGGAAGGAATGGTAAAAAGTTGCTTAAGGTCGACGGATATACGTACTGGCGGGGTAATCGATCGAATCACTATTATTGTTCCAAGACCTCAACGTCTGGTTGCAAGGCAAGAGTGGCGGTCGATGAATTTGGACGGATCAAAATGTGTTACGGCCAACATTATCACGAAAGACCTTTATATATGTATAATAAAACCATTCAAAAGTAAATCCGATTAAATTCGTAGATTGCTAGCCAAGTTCATGACAAAACGGCTCCGCAGCACTGCGCTGCGTCGAATATAGGCGATGGCGCCACTGTCGCCATAACACATTAAATAGGATGTATGATATCTGTTGGCTATCTCATTTTGCCATAAAATGTATTATACGACACAATTTAATGCTCTTATTTTTATAAAAACTAATTTGCGCAATGAGCAAGCGTGGTGATCAATGCTCGTTCCTTCTCTATATGACAAGGCTCTATAGGGAAGGAAGTCGCAACTTTTAGTCTGCCATATCTATACCAAAGTCAAGAGGGTAGATGACAAGAGATTTTTTCCGTAACCATAAACTCTACCCTATTGTTCAATGAAACCTAAAAAAATACCAAATTTTGTAAATAGTAAAGTATTTTTAAGAGAACAAAATTAAATTAAAAGACAAAGCAATGAAACTTTAAAATAATATAAAAAAAATGTCTGTTAATTTATTGATGGTTTGATAGACTTTGGTTTAATTAATTTTGATTGTAATTCTTATAATAATGTAAACGGAATAAATAAAGTTACCGTGATATATTTCTGATCAATGTCTTTATAATAATATATTTATGGTCACGTTTTATCTGGTTAGTAATTTATTATAGCATTAGTAACAATAAAAAGGTAAACGATTCAGGTATTTAATTATTTAATTCCCTGATGGTAAAAAATTGTTCCTATTTGAGTTTTCATCAATTTAGCATTAATTGTCTAACATTATTATACTAAGTTTTGTCCTCAGGTGTGCAATATTCGTTTATCCCCTCCGCAAAAGGAAAGATGCTACTGATGTTGAATAAATACACTTATTGGCAAAGAAACAGATCTCTGTATTACTACTGCTCTCAACGGACCATCGGATGCAAGGCTAGTGTAAAACTGGATGAAGACGGGAATCTTACAATACTGTCCGATGACCACCAACACCCCCCACCTCAGTATGTGGTGACCTCTTCGGGAGAATATATTAAAATTAAATCGTGTGCTAAAATTTATTGAAATACTTGATATATATAACAAAAAATCAATTGCCACATGTTTGACGGAGTAGCAATTTTAAACGGCTCGATCAAAGAGGCTTTTTTTTGTTGTGTTTGTAATTGTTAGGACAAGGTTTGTATAAACAAAAATTACCTAAAATTTCGCGGGTAATGTCGAAAATAAATTGTTATTTTTTTATGAAAATCATAAGGCATAATTTGAGACTTTTATTGCTTTCATAACAACAATTTAGATTTTTTTTCCGAAAGCTCTTGGTTAAAACTCCGTTTATAACTGAAACGGAGATGCCCGACAAATTTCGGGCCCAAACAGCGACCTTAATCATTGCGACGAACTTTATCGTAAGATTAGTAAGTAGCCGTTAGCTTTAAGAAATTTATTTATTACTGTGAAAGTTAATTAAATCGCTGATAACCATCCGATGGATATTTTATTACATCGCGCCACGTCTGGTCAGTTATAAACCACGGATCTTTATTGTAAGGACCAACTTTCAAGATTTAATTTAAACGCCTGTGAAATTTATTGGTATAAAATTTTGTGCCCATTGTAAATAAAATAGTCTGACCAATAATAATTAATTATACCACCTCATTTACCACACTGTTCTCAGAATAATTAAACGGTAATTCTGTGCCGTTAAATCTTATGCAGTTGTGGCGACTTAGTAACGCGATTTGCAGTTGCATTTTTGTTAAATAAGGAGAGCGCGAGCGGACGGTTCGCCAGTCGTCTACAGTACACCGCCCTGCCTCAACGCACACATAGTACCTACGTAGTTAGTTATAACAAAGTATTGTGGAACCCAAAATATAAGATTCATATTTATTGAGAGTTACATTATTTGAATCTCCCTGAAGTATCCCGGACACGCACAACACAGTCTTTGTTATTCTAAGGTGTAATACTTAACAGATAGACCGTTTTAAGGTTAAGTGTCGCTTTTGGTAATGGTTATAAAACACTATTCAAATCAAGAAAAAAACTATGAATGGCCATTTATTACTGCGTTTAAGAGCGTTTACCTGAGTCTAGGCCATCCTGACTGTTGTTACGCTATAGACACGATAACCCCTATTACAACTGTAATTAATCAGGCAACGGTAGTTTTATAAGCAATAAAGGCTTTTTGTTCCAGAAATACCACACGAGCGAGTGGTATCACAAAAAGGGAAAATAATGTTGCTGGTCGATGGATTCACGTTTTCAAAAAAGTCTACCAATTGGGTGTGTTCGTCAAGGATGAATAACTGCAAGGCCAGTCTCAAGTTAAATGCTGAAGGGAAAATAATATCGCTTAATAACTACCATACACATTTGCCGAGAGGTTATGTCACAATGGCAACTGGAAGAATTATTCGCATATAAGTTCTTTTCTGGGTCGCGACATTTAGGTTATACTGTTTATACTACTCTAACGTATCTCACTTAATTAATGCGCATAGTGTACAACGCTGACAGGTAATGCTATCTGCTGTAGGTTCTGCCTCCCTAGACAAGTGACATTTCGATAAGCGATAACGCTGATAGAATCGTTCAAATGTATGGAAGTGACAAGTCCAAGTCATGTGACTTATGGAACCGAAATGTCATTTCATATGTTTAATATGATTTAAGCGATTTCTATCACCATTAACGTTTGCCAAAATGGCACTTGTCTAGAGGGGCTTGCCTTACCTGATGAAAGAGGCGAAGCTTCGCTCGGGCAAGACGAATTGGTTCACTAACGAAGCGAGGTGACATGTTTATTTGTCCAATTTGCACACAGCTGAAATTAAAACCTTCACGTAGTACGTTTACATAGACTGTATAATGTCTATATATTAAAGTATCAACCACATTAATTGGTAGACTGAAATTTAGATTAATTATTACGGCTCATTATATCGTTAGCGTCGTGCTCACATAATTCCATTACAATTTTATTGATGTGCCTTTACCTAGTTGTAAAATTATCGTGCTTTTCGAAACTGGGTTATAATCAAAATATTTTTATATCACTTTTTTATAAAACTTCATACTCTATGAGGGTAAAATAGATGATGAAAGTTTGTATGAATCTTCTACTTTGAAGAAGTTATTATATATCAAATTGGTATATGAGCTTATTGTTTAAACGTAAGATTACTGTTTCACTATTTTGGAACTTTAAAAATGACAAATTTCAATACAAACTTTCATCCCCTCCCTTTACAGTTTTTTTTAAATAGTGATACAGTAAACTTTTGTTTTGAACTCAAAAGTAAAAAAATTACCAAGTTTCATACAAACTTTCAACCCTAGTTTTAACCTCTTAGGGTATAAATTTCAAATATCCCTTCTTAATGCACACTTCTGCCATTTAAGGAACGTTTGTGCATAATTTCATGCTTCTAGACCTAGCTGTGATTGGAGGTTTCAGTTAATGGATCGGTCAGTCAGCGAGGCAGTTTCTTACTTTATATATTGTAAAGAAGAAGAAGATACATATAAGTTTATTGTATAATCAACTGCACTATAGTTGTATCTTTGAAATATGTATTTCGTAAAAGAATTATTTTTGTAGTTCAATTGATACCAATTTCTTGCAATGGTTCGTGTTTATAGATAGAAATGTCTTGAATTGAAACCGTTCTGTAAATATTGATTGTTAGTATAGTAAATCATATCAAAATCATATTAAACATAATTATTTATAGTTATCATTGAACACAGCACTGCCATAACTGTGTTAGACACTGCGTTCGTCGCTGCATAATCAAAGAATAGCAATAAGAACAAATTCCACAAAAGTCTGGATTTATTGGTTTCAGCGGAAAGCGAGTATACATTCGTGACGTCACAAATGGGTAAGCGGTTGATCATGATTGGCGGCTACACCTTCTCAAAGTCTGCCGGTGGGCTTACTTGGGTCTGTTCTACTAAGAATCCATCTTGCAAAGCAAAGTTGACGCTGGATCGTGCAGGTAAAATTACAAAAATTTGTAACGAGCATCCTCATCCACCCAGACAATACTTTCTGGTTGGTGGAAGCTATGTTCGAATGTAAATACCTGACGGCGACTATCAAACACATGGAGAATGTCCTAGATTATGCATATATGATTTTATAATTAATATTTGATTTCCAATATAAATGATAATAAAGGTAAACTTGTAAATTAGGTTTGTGGAATAAAACTATTTGTAAAGGATTTTATTGCGGATATTATTGATATTGTCGTTCCCACATACCCTTACAGGTATTACGGTCACGGGTTTTATTTTTTGTTTAAGTATAGACTAAATATTTATTATTACTATTTAATTTAAGCCATGGTCGTTAGAAAATGCCACTTGAATAGACCGAATGGCGTCTTATTTTTTCTCTTTATTTTATTAGGGGCTAGAATGGCTTCTTAAAGCCATAGTAGTTCCAGTGACAGGAAATACAAAATTACAGATAGCACCGCGTCTGTTACTAAAACGAGCTAAGTCGCATACAGTTTTTATAGGACCTACTTAGCTCTTAGCGTTAAATCTTGCACTGCTTTTTTTTTTTGAAAATTATTGTTTTTTTATTTATTGTGATTAAATTGATACCATGGTATTTTATTTCCAGGGTACCAGATAGTAAAGTCACAGCGAGGCAAAGATTTGATACTATTTCGAGGCTTTACATTTGCGAAATCAACGCCTACTACTTGGCTTTGTTCCACCCACCATCCTGAATGTAAAATTAAGTTAAAGCTAGATAAGGATGGAAATGTCATTAATGTTATTGGTGACCACACACATCCACTTCGAAAGTCCATTATTTTACCATCAGGACAATGTATTAGACTTTAATTTTTTGCTGATGTATCGATTTTAATAACTTGCATGTTAGCTAAATAGAGCATTATAATTGTAAATAAGATCCTGTATCAACCTATTTTACTCAAATAAACACTTTGACTTAAAATGTTCAAGTGTAGACTTTATAAAAAGGCATTTTTTTGAAAAATTGTTGTATTAGCGTGGTACGAATATATATTATTATATATATATTATTATATGTATATTATTATATACAATTAGCAAATGTTTTACTATTGTAAAGGCGACACATTTGTGCTGGATTTCTTCCTCTTGATACCCTAAGAAGAATATAGTCACCTTTAGTAGTTGAATTATCCTGATACTAAACTTTGTACTGTTGTGATTAATTCACACCATGTCATTTTGTTTCCAGGGTACCAGTTTGTAAAATCACAGCGAGGCAAAGACCTGATACTGTTTGGCGGCTTTACATTTGCAAAATCAACGCCGTACTCTTGGTATTGTTCCACCCACCATCCAGAATGTAAAGTTAAATTAAAACTAGATAAAGCTGGAAATGTCCTTAAAGTTATAGGTCAGCATATACATCCACTTCGAAAGTCCATAATTTTACCAACGGGACAATGTCTTTGGCTTTAATTTTATGGCTGATCTAAGAAAATCCAGTAGTGACCCCAAACTTTTAAACTTTTACATCTATGCTATTTAAAGTGAAAAAGTAAGTTCTAAAGTGAAGTGTTATTGTTAACGTTGACATCGACTGTGACCTCATTTTGACGTCAAAATACTTATTGAAATGCCGAAAAGAAGGCGCCTGTTTCAAATGCTTATCACATTTTTTATTATGTTTTACTTTCTTGTGTTAAAGGTGTAGCTCAACTATATATATTCCCTATTATTTCCCTTGAATATCTTCAATAGGTAATTGTGTTAAATGTCGGCTTAACTTTATGAGAGGTAGATAGTTTAAAATAAATATTTCAAAACAAGCTTGAAAGCTTTTTCTTTTACAAAAGTATTTTCATGGTTATAAAATTAATGAGATGATTTCAAAAACGACCGATTCTGTTTTGTAAATGAATTTATTTAATTATTTAGTGACCAACTTATATTAACAGGTTTTCACCACACATATAAAATAAATGTATTAATTATTTATTATAGGTTATAAAATAATAGGTACATAGATAACAACAATTAAGCCATAGATATCAATAGGGCACTTAAAATACTAGTGCTTCGGCTATTCTACATAAAATCAAAAGATTAAAGGGTATGGATAAGATGGAGTTACCACTGAAGGTAGCGCTGATAAATGCTTGATTTATAGCATGGGAAATGAAAAACTGATGTCTAAATAAAGTTGGTCAGTTTACTGATCTTTATTATTATTGTTAGCGGAAAGACAGGGTGCTGATGGGGAGTTGGTTGTGCCGTTTCTTCTCCAGAGCACTTTGAAAGCGTGGAAGGGTAGGCGAATCAGGGTGCTCTCTATTGTATTATTGACATCCAAAAAGTGCTTGTTGTAGCCTAGTTTGAATAATATATAATAAAAAAATCTAAAATAATACAAAATCAAACAGGTACGGCTATCAACCCACAATCAACAAATAACACAGTTATTCATAGTATCAAAATTGGCGAAAAACGAAGAAATTGCGTTGGATGCTACAACAATCTGCGTACAAATATGAGCAGCAAGGAAACCGCAAAAAAAGTGAAAAAAGTGAAAACCTTTTGTAAAGCTTGCAAAAAAACTCTTTGTCACCAATGTTTTCAACTTAAACATATAACATACCTCTTATAAGAGGTCGATATTAGTGTGTATTTAATAAAGATTGGTAATGCTTCCGATTTCTTACTTTTACCATACCTACTAACCGTGCATCAGTTGGACTAAAACAATGTGACGGATCATAAAGGTAATGACTGAGGGTTAGGCCGGTCAAGAAGGTCGGTTAGGAAAGTCCTCTTGATAGGTTTCCGATGATAACAGAAATGGGCATAAGGAATACCTTTGTGACTTAAATGGCTTTTGTCTATGCTTAAAAGTTATTCGACAAGTACAGTGCCTGGACGATGAACTCTCAAACCAGGACTGTTGCCATTGTGGAAGTGAGGCTAAATAAATAAAGATATATTTATATATATATATATATATAAAGAATGATTAACAATTTATGTTTCTACAATGGCGCCTACATCAAACATATTTTCTCAACTTTAAGCTCATTTTACTTTTCAGGAATTCCATATGAGAAATTGAAGTCCCAAAGAGGTAGTAATCTGATACTGCTAGGCGATTTTACATTCTCTAAGAAGTCGGTTTATAGCTGGGTTTGTTCTACTAACTATCCTGAGTGCAGAGCGAAGTTGAAAATGAACGCCGACGAGAGGATTGTGAATGTTTTTCAATTGTCACTCTCATGCACCAAGAAAGATAGTCATAACTAAGAAAGGACGATAATTGCGAAAGAAAATTAGACCAAACTAGGCTACTCTAAGAACTTTGCATCAAAAAACATAAGTGTTCCTTAATGGTACGATAAGGGTAATTAGCTTATGTTTAAGCACATGCATAATTTAATAAAGGTATAGTAAGACTTAATAGTTTTTTATATCTTAGGACAACTCACACGCGCCCATTATAGGTTTTATTTGCACGACGAATACATTTTTCGGACTACTTGCGGACTAAAACGGATTTTTTTGCAAGCAGCTAGTCTTGTGACCTTACTACGTGAGCGCCAGGACCACAGCGGGGGAAAGGTATAATAAAAAAAAAACTTATTTTTTTCACTGAAATAAAACTACACGTCATGGTCACGAACATACCATGACACGTGCAAATGCGTCGAAACGTCGGTAAATAAAATTTAAACAAACCGCGATACAATCTGTTTAAAAAGTAGTTTTATTTTTATGTCTGAAATTCGCAGAAAACCACAAGTACACTTAAAAACTACACGTGTAAAGCCCCACGCGACACAAGGATTAAATTTATTAGTACAAGTGTCATTTATTTCAAAGAAAAACAAAACAAAAATGAATGTATACATACATAGGCAAAGTGCCAACTGAGACTGCTGAAATAGTGAATGTAATTTATTCCCGATTCCTAGAAAGCCACTTTTGAACAATGAATTCACGACTATGCTATTAATATTACAAAATATTTTTTATAAAAAAAAAATCTGCTCTAAAACATTAACAAAATTGCTAATATTGTTTTACTTTAATTGTAATAGTCGATTACAATTTACACTACGAGTGTATTGAAACAATTAAACAGAATATAGGTACAAAAATATCTACACGATAAAACAGAGGGGAAACAAGGAATACGGGATTTTCTTTTCTTAACCAGTAATTCTGATCTGCAAAAAGTAAAAAACTTTTAAGGTGCCATATAAGTAGGAAGGAGACAGATTCGTGTTATACAGCATGCAAAAAAAACAAATCCTGTGCGATCCTTATGAGTATTATTCGGCATCATAATGCGTACACTTATACGTAACTATTAAATGGATTTGAGATTATTATTTTTTCCCGGTGACTGATTACCTACAGTTCTGTATGAAAGAAGCTGCAAGAGTGAGACATTTTTTTCTGGTACGTATGTTGAACTAGGAATACGCCTTTATTGGATCGGCCAGGGTTTTTGTTACATCTATTATTACTTATATATAAAGCTGAAGAGTTTGTTCGTTTGAACGCGCTAATCTCAGGAACTACTGGTCCGATTTGAAAAATTCTTTCAGTGTTGGATGGCCCATTTATCGAGGAAGGTTATAAGATATATAACATTACGCTGCGACCAAAAGTAGCGGAGCATAAATGAAAAATGTTGCACAATTCGCGGGGGACAGCTAGTACTGTATATACGCTTTTTTTATTATTATTAATAACAAGATTTTTTTCAGGTAATTGCACATACAAAACAGTTATATCACAAAAAGGAAAGGATCTTGTTTTAGTTGATGGTTATACATTTTCAAAAAACACTGGCTATGGCTGGAGTTGTTCAACAAGAAACCCTAAGTGCAAAGCGAAACTTACTATGAACTCCGATAGAGTTATCGTGAAAATAAATAATAAGCATTGTCACCCACCAAGAAAATACTTTAAAACTAAAACTGGGACCTTATTTGCGGTATAGAAAAATGCTTATTACAAACTGATATTTTGTTCGTGTATTAAATTAATTAGTACCTAAATAATTATTATTTTGTTTTATTAATTTGCTGTGGGCAAGTTTATCATGACAACCAATGGAGATTTGGATTTTGTGGTCAACGTGATCGCGGCAATCAAGAGTTATGCGAAGGCGTTGTTATTTGCAAACTAAACATTTATGTTAAATATACATCTGATTGGTATTAGCTGTGGTATTAGATGTAGCTTAACAAACATTTCGATGCTTGTGAAATTACTCATACTTAATGTGACGACCTCCGTGGTCGAGTGGCGTACACACCGGTTTTCAAGGTGTCGCCAGCTCTGAGGTCCCGGGTTCGATCCCCGGCCGGGTCAATGTAGAAAACCCCTTTTCAGCATGGTCTCGGGTCTGGGTATTTGTGGTACTTTTGTTGTCTCTGAATTCCATAACACTAGGGCTTTAGCTACTTACATTGGGTTCAGAGCAATGTATGTGATGTGATCCACATTTATTTATTTATTTAATGTTTTCAGCGGTTTTCTACAAGGTGGTGAAATCACAAAGAGGAAAAGATCTTATTTTAATCGATGGCTACACATATTCCAAGCTGAGTGCCAACACCTGGTGTTGTTCCACAAACCGAGCCACATGTAAAGCAAAAATTAAAATGGATAGTGACGGTGTTATCTATTATAATAACATAAGCGCTGTCCATTGCCATATGCCGAGAAAGTTTTATAGTTAGAAGGTACAAGTGACTGAAAGAAATTGTGAAATATTCTGATTAACGTTAATGGGGGAGCGGACTGGGTATGAAAAGGAAATATCTATTTAGTCTACCAGATAGATATAAAAAGAAAAAAACTCGTATTTTTTTGTTTATCAAATCAATAAAAAATGACAAAGTGTAAGTTAAAGCGCTTTAAAGTTCTGGAGTGGGGGCTTGTGACGTCACGTGTGGTTATAAATTGTAGCCAGAAATGACGTCACTCGACATTTCCATTTGCTGTATCTTCATCATCGCTCGTTTAATTGAAAAAAGAAAAATAAATAAAAATACTTGTCTAATATATTTTTTTAAAATAGTCCGCTCCCCTATTAATACATATTTTAAAACACTATACCCGTTTGTACCTACTTTTTGTCTCGTATCGTTTAGTGTGTGACGAAGCTGGTAATGACCATTTTCTGGCTAAGTTCGGACTCGAATTTAGAAGGTCTTTAATTAAAAAAAAAACACATTTTCCAACAAGTCTAGTTTTAATTAGTTTATAAGTTATCATGATCAATTAACATGACGATTATTCGACATATACGTTTAGTAATAAATTATATTAATACGACAACAAACTTCCTTTTTCTTTTTTATCGTACTTCGACAGGACTGCAATAGAAAACGACTTAAAAAAGTAAGGAAGTGGAGCAACGCAATCGACGTATCAACTCCTGTAAATATAAAAAAAAAAAATCTTGAAAATTCCTCTAAATTATGATCTTGTAAACTGGCTAGTCTTCACTGTGTAAATTACTGAATATTGGGAGTTAAAAAAAAAACAATGTCATTTTCAGGGTATTGGGCATACGAAAAAATTACATCGCAAAGAGGGAAGGAACTTATTTTTGTCAACGGTTATACATTCTCGAAATATAGTGCGCACGGCTTTAGTTGTTCAATAAGTAGAAAGTGCAAAGCGAAGCTTACATTGAACTCCAATGAAGAAATCGTGAAAATCAATAATGAGCATTGCCACCCACCAAAGAAATACTTTCGAACAGAAATTGGGATCTTAACTGCCATATAAAAAAGTTCTGATTGCTGTAAAATACAAACTGATATTCTTTACATGTATCAAATGAAGAAGAAAACATCCTTTTTAATTGACGGCTACACATATTCCAAGCTGAATACTAACATTTAGGGTTGTTCCATAAAAATGCACATAAGTAAAGCAAAATTTGAAATGTATAACTAGTTGTTTAACGCGGCTTCGCTCGCGCATATGTTTACCAAAGACAAATAGTGGTATGGAACTATCTGATTTTCAAAGGAAAATAAAAAATATTCTATTATTTTCACACAAGTTACATAATTATACTTAAGTGCTTGCTGTATATTTTACATTTCATTGTATGTAATAGTTTAAAAAAAAACGCTGATACCTGTGTCTATTTATTTCTTACCAGAAGCTTGTATATGAAATTTCATGCCTCTACTTTGAAAATGATGGATTTCCATACAAACTTTAAAACACTTTTTCACCCCGTTAAGGGTATAATTTCGAAAAATCCTTTCTTATCGGTTGCCTTTGCCATACAAAGAACACACCCTTCAAGTTTTAGGTCTCTACGATTAGCGGTGTAGGCTGTGCGTTGATCCGTCAGTCATTCAGTAACAAAAAAAAATCATTTTATATATAAAGAAGATAGATAGCCATTGTTATACGCCAAGAAAGATATATAGATAGAAGAACCAAGTGACAGAAAGAAATTGTAAAAGGCATGTTATTTTATATTTCTAGTTTGTAACAGAGGTTAACGTTAATTAATATTAAACACCCTTATTATCTCGAAGCGGGGGCGCAACACTGCCCCCACTGCAATTTTGTATGGACTTCTGAAATTTTCAAGCTTTATATTTTCCATATAAAATTGGTATTATTAAAAGAAAATAAATCTTATAATAAATACTATGACAAGTATTTAAATAAAAAACATTTTTATGAAAAGTAACGCCAAGATATGTAACCAAGCTCCTAACTCTACACTTCCTAGCCCAACACTCTCTAAATTGAGATTAATAGCCTATAGCATTTTGCGTGAACCCTAGTCCTAATCTTAAGCTTAGTCAAAATGTGTGGCTCTGCTGTTTTTGTTTTTACAGAGCAAGCAATATGTACTCGTCTTGGCGTTACTTTACATGAAAATGTTTTTGGTGGAATCGTTAGTCTGTTACACAGTTGCGAATGTCCATTTTCTGGATCCGTTCGGACTTGAAGTTAGAAGGTCTTTAAAATTGTGTCCACGTTTACCAATAAGTCTTAATTAATTTTAAGTCATCATGATATTAATATAAAAACATGACGATTATAAACATATATATATTAGAACATATATATATATGTTTAGTAATAAATAATATT
The DNA here is from genome assembly GCA_932294365.1 of Diachrysia chrysitis. NCBI lineage: Eukaryota > Metazoa > Arthropoda > Insecta > Lepidoptera > Noctuidae > Diachrysia > Diachrysia chrysitis. Next base: position 10,931,451 of record OW028652.1, on the reverse strand, counting down.
ATTATAACAACAAATTTCCTTTTTCTTTCCTTTTCCTTTCTGTATACATTTTTTTTTACATATATGTTTTGTTTTTTTTGTTATAATGCTTACTGAGAGCTGCAAATCAAACATAGATGTTATTCTTCAATAACTGTGCTGTGTAAATAACGCCTAAATATTTAAACTAAAAAAATTACAATGTTATTTCCAGGGTTTTGGGCATACGAAAAAATTCGATCAAATAAAGGGAAGGACCTTATTTATGTCAATGGGTATACATTCTCGAAATATAGTGCTCATGCCTGGGGTTGTTCAATAAGTACAAAGTGCAAAGCGAAGCTTAAAATGAACCGCTATGAAGAAATTGTGAAAATCAATAATGAACATATCCACCCACCAAGAAAATACTATCGAGCAAAAACTGGGACCTTGTCTGCGATATAAAAAAAATGTTAATTGCTGTAAAATAGAAACTGATCTAATATAAATGTATTAAATTAGTGAATAATTATTGTTTTTGCCTTTTATTAATTTTCTGACACCCTACAAACTGATTTCAGTATTGGTTTATGTGGGCAAGGTTAGCGTGACAACCATTGATTTGACTTCGCGGTCAACGTGATCGCGGAATCGAATGGTTATGCGCAGGCGTTGCTATTATAAACTGATTACGCTTCACTGAACACAGATTATTAAACTTGACATGTGTCTAAAATAAATCTGATTGTGATTTATATTAGATGTAGGTTAACAGACATTAGGATGGTCCTGAAATTATTCATAATTAATGTTTTCATTTGTTTTCTACAATGCGGTTAAATCACAAAAAGGAAAACCCCTAAAAATTTAAATGTTAGAACTTAAAAACAATATCATTTTCAGGATATTGGACATACGAAAAAATTAAATCACGACAAGGAAATGACCTTTTACTTGTCAATGGTTATACATTTTCAAGAAACAGTTTAAACAGCTGGCGTTGTTCCACAGGAAATCCCAAGTGCAAAGCGAAGCTTATAATAAACTCCACTGAAGAAATCGTGAAAATTAATAATGAACATTGCCATCCACCAAAAAAATACTATCGTACAGAGAGTGGTACCTTATTTGGGTTATAAAGTAGATATTAAATTGGTAATTGATTTGACTATTTTTTTTCTAATTTTGTAGCTCCCCAGTAAAGTTATGACCTTTATCATTATTCCTTATTAGTAGGTACCTACTAAAGCTGATAGGTATCACCTACTCATGATTCATATGAGAGAGCTTAGGTATTTTATACTTAGGACCTTACTAATATGAGAAAGCTTAATATCGTCTTTATGGACCTTAATATTAAAATCCAATATTTTCCAGGTTGGACATACTCGTATGAAAAAGTTAAATCACAAAAAGGGAAGGACGTTATCCTCATCGACGGTTACACGTTCTCACAAACCAGTACTTATAGATGGACTTGTTCAACAAAAAACCCTAATTGCAAAGCTAAATTTAAAATGACCCTAGATGGAGTTATTGTGTCGATAAATAATAATCATTGCCACCCTCCTAAGAATCAAAAGGTCTACGCCACGCCAGGCCATACATTTGAGTAAGCTTTAGGGTTTGTAGAGAACTTAAAAATACTTGGATTCACGCAGAATTCTATACGCTAAGATGACAGTTTGAGAGTGTTAGGTTAAGGCGTGAAGAATTAAGAGCTTGGTTCTGCTTATGATCTGATTACTTTTTACAGTGCAAGCAATATGTATTTGTTTTGGCGTAATTTTACATGAAAATGTGTTTAATGGGACTAGAAATACACTAGTTTTTGTTTCAATCGATTACTAATTGTTTAAATATTTTGTTCGCCTCGTCTTACCCGTGTAACGTCATAGAATAATAAGCGCGCGCTGAGTGAGTGTTGTAAAGTGGCGTTAAATCGTTAAGTGCGAGCGCTCCGTACCGACTTAGCTAATAACTTTTTTTTTACCAATTTTTTTTGTTCAATAGATAGCATAAACAACAAACATGTATGTTATTCTTCTTTAACTGTTACACGTTAAGTGCGAAGCGAGGCCTAAATCACCCCTGATGCAACTTCCCTGTGGTGCGGCAAGCAAAAAAGTGAATTTCTCTGTCGTGCGAATGGCATAGCTTTGGTTTGGTCCAGTGTAGGAAAGAGATAAATATATATTTGAGATCACTAATGGTTCCGGACTCGGTGGTGTACCTACCTTGGTACCGGATGTCTTTGGCCTCGTGCCGCACTGAATTAATATAATTTTAATGCAGTGCGGAACGAGGCTAAAACGTCCCATATCCCCCCTGACCTCGTACCGCAGTCAACGCGAGCTTCCCGCGACCAGTGTTGTGCATCACGTCGATTGGAGAGCACGTCCTTTTACAGCGCCGAACATGTCTAAACGATGTCGGAAGAAGTTAATTTTAAAAAACCCAGAAACAGAGCCAAAACAGGTAAGTTTTTAATGAAAAAATCTTCAGTAAGTACCTAGTTTTTTCTTATCTTGGTAGCTATGTACCTAAAGTAAGTGTAAGATGTTATTACTTCAGTATATAATACCTAAAGATATTATTGGTAATAACGATTATTGACGTACCTAATACTTTGCAACATATCTAGAATTACCTATTATTCTATATCGTGATAATAATGTTATTATTATTAGGACTTAACACTTAATTGATATTTTTGTAGGTAGTGAAAAACTCCACAAGAAACGCAAAGCAGCCGTTGACAAAACAGGTAAGTAATATAATAATTAATATTTCAGTAGTTCTTTGTCTAGGTTTTGAAAGTAGGTATATAAATATTAAAGATTTTTAGGGTTCCGTATCGAAAGGATAAAAACAGGACCCTCTATTACTAAGACTTCGCTGTCTGTCCGTTTGTCGCGATAGATAGATAGTTAAAGTTTTCTCAAATTATGTAGGCCGCTATTACAATAATACTAAAAAGTTAAAAACAACAAAATACCTATGTAAAGGGATATTTTTAATCACCAAGTTTGTTAAGTGTGTTAGATTCGACTTATGTAAATTTTACGATATATGTCACGTGGTCGGAAGAGAGCACCAGGCGGACTACTCTTTCAACATTTTAAGTATAAAACAAACACATTCATTTGATGCAGTTATACCTACATTATCATTGTTATTCTCATCTACGATCTAACCTAATTAACAATGTCAGTTTTATTACGTTATCTTTACATTTTTGTTATTTTTCAGCACCTGAAAGCGCACGCCATTGCCTCGAAAAGGGTGAAAAAAGGAGAAGATGTGTTGGTTGTTACCAAAATCTACGCACATTTTTACCATCTCGTGAAGCTGATAAAAAATCCAAAAAGATTTTGACTCAGTGCACTCAGTGCAAAAAATCTTATTGTCTACCCTGTTTCAATGAAAAACACTCACAACATATATATTGAGATTTTTATAAAAAAAGTATATTGATACTGATTTTTTAATGTTAATTCAAGTTCTAATAATTGTATTTTTAAAGCCCGAGGCAGAATAAATAGGACAGTTTCTTTTCTACTTCTGGTTGCCTTTTTTTTCTATTCTGTGAACCGCATTAAGATTTTCATATACAAATAGAAAGATAAACCTTATGCATAAACCGTAATCCATTATTTTCCAATAATAAGTCTGTAATAGGTGCCTCTTAATGGTATAGAATGGAACGCTTTGTGCGCGAGTCCGACTCGCACTTGGCCGGTTTTTTTTGTTTATGGCGCCTTCAAGCACAATTTAGATTATTTTAAAAAAAATGTGTCCTTTGATAGCTTTGTGTTGTTTTGCCAGGTTTTGCCCTTAAAACGATCTAATGAGATATAATTGATCAAAATCGGTCAAGTCGTTGCGTAGTTAAGACAGTTTTAAAACGTTGATATTATTTTTCCCATCACTAATCGCAGCGAAAATTTGCCCTATTTCAGTGCGTTACGAGGTGTATAAGATCCCATATTTTGTTTTGCTAATAATTCCTAAACTAGCCATCAGATCCCGGGGCGACGGTGGATTAGGGTTCATCAATTCACTGTCTATATCAATAAGGACCAAAATTCTCATTTATCTTTGATTTCGCGCCAGAAAATGGATTTTAGTCTGTAAAAGGAGGTGGGGTCTAATAGACCGCGTGTCGCCCTAACGTCTGGTCACGGTACGGGCCGATTATACCTCGTGCCGCAGGAACGGAAAGTATGCAAAAATTGGTGCCGCAGCTAACGTGTTAAGTTAATGCCTAAATAGTGAAACAAAAAAAATAATAATGTCATTTACAGGATCTTAGGTATACAAAAAAAAACGAGTGTGCTTTAGACCACACGATTGAAGTAAAACTTCTTTATATACAAAACGTAACTGGCTAAGAGTGAAAGAAAATGTGTGCTCGCACCTCTCTCTCTTGCCCCTACAGTGATATATGAAACGTAACGCTCTCTCTTTCTTCTGCTCTACTCCTCCTCTTCCTCCAGCATAGAGCCCCTTCGTAAATTGGCGATTTGGCATAGCATTGAATGGGTACAACAATTGTTTCAATAATGTAGATTTAAAAAAATGTAATTGTTTCGTTTTTTACGAACAGATGGCGCTTTTCTTAATCTCCATACAGTTGGATAAAACAGAATTGATCCTAACTCGCTTGATTAAAGTTTACGTAATTCATTGGCCTCGCCCGATCACATTTTTCCTAAAGCATTCACTAGCTTACTCCGCACGTCAAGAGTGCGTAAAGAAGTTTTACTTCAAAATTCGATCAAGAAGAGGGAATTAACTTATTTTTATCAATGGTTATTCATTCTCGAAAGTTTGTACGCTCGCCTGGAATTGTTTAATAAGTACAAAGTGCAAAGCGAAGCTTACAAAGAACTCCAATGAAGAAATCGTGTCAATAATGAACATTGCCACCCACCAAAACATTACTTTCGAACAAAAACCTTGACTGCGATATAAAAAATGCAAATTGTTCATGTATTAAATTAGTTATTAATTATGGTTTTTGCTTTTTATTAATTTTCTGTCACCCTACAAACTGATTTGACTACTGGTTGCTGTGGGAAAGTTTAGCTTAACAACCAAGGGATATTTGCCTTCGCGGTCAAAGTGATCGCGGTATCGAATAGTTATGTGCGGGCGTTGCTATTGTAAACTGATTGCGCTTCACTGAACACTGATTATTAAACATGACATTTGTTTTATATAAATCTGTTTGAGATTTATATTAGACGTAGGTTAACAAACATTTGGATGGTCCTGAAACTACTCATACTTAGTGTTTTCAGTAGTTTTCTACAATAAGATTAAATCACAAGGAGTAAAGGAGCTTTTACTCGTCAATGGTTTACCATTACCACATTTTCAAGAAACAGTTTAAACGGCTGGCGTTATTCCACAAGATATCCCAAGTGCAAAGTGAAGCCCCTACACTGCATTCAGTGCCATATGAGTGACAACTAATAAAATTGGTATTATTTCTAATTGGTTCCAAATAGTGAATCTATGATTATGAAAGGAAAGGGACAATAGTGAATGTCAACTAATAGTGCATTAATTGGGGTTAGATGGCAGCACCACCTCGCTTAGCTAGACATTCAATCGAAAATTTTGAGCACTTTCCGCGTGCCGTACGAATGTAATTTAAAAATAAGGTAAATAATAGTTATTGAAAGAGTTCAACAGTTGTAAAATAAAATAATGATATGTTGTTTTTATTCTAGATAGTGGCGAAAATAGTTTATCCAGCGCTCAAATGCAAAATTATTTGACAATAGCAGCAGGCAGTGAAGACGAACAAGACTCCTCAGGCACTGAAAGTGATGATGATATTGCCGCAATTCGAACTACCGTCAACCAAGTTTGTGAAACGTTTAGCGATGCGGATGATGAAGAGAAATGTGTTTCAGTGAACAGGTATGAACCGGTTGCACCATTATTAGCGCCCTATGATGATGAGACTGAAAATTCTAGCGTACTTGATGATGATATGCAGCATCCTATATCAAACCCTAGTGGTTCATTTCCTGCAGTTCCAAGTACATCTGGGTCTTTACGAGCACGTCAGGCTGTATCTTTCGCCTTTACTGCACCACGGGAAGCAACCCCTAGACCTACTTCATCCGGCGTCAGAAGAAACCAAAATATTATTTGGACAAAAACAGCTTTGCAACTAACCAACCGTGAGTTTTGTGGGCAAACCGATTTAGAGCCACCGATTACAGAGCTAGAAACGCCATTGCAATATTTCTTGTACTTCTTTGATGATGATATTTTAAGCCATATTGTAGAAGAAATGCACAAGTTTAGTGTACAAAAAAACCCATCGAAGCCTTTTTCTATAAGCATTACAGAGCTGAAAAAGTACATAGGCATTTGTCTGCTTATGGGTATTGTTCCAATGCCCCATACTCGAATGTACTGGGAATCTGAATTAGGTTTTCCATTGATAAGAAATACCATGTCAGTAAACCAATTTGAAAAAATTAGGCAAAATTTACACTTCAATGACGATACCACTCAGTCACCAGCTGGAACTGCAGGACACGATCGTCTCCATAAAATCAGACCGGTATTAGAAACTCTAAAAAAGAAATGTCAAGCTATAAATAAACGAGAAGCATTGTCAGTGAATGAGCACATGTGCGCTACTAAGGCCTCCAACATTTTGCGCCAATACCTACCTAAAAAACCTCATAAATGGGGGTATAAACTGTTGCTACTGTGTGATGATCAAGGGTTTGTGTACGACTTCGAAATATACTCTGGTATGGAGAATGACCTAGACCTGAGGCTTCCTAATGAGCCTGATTTAGGCGCAAGTGCCAACATTGTTGTCCGGCTTGCAAGGTCTATTCCCAGGAATAAAAATTACAAGTTATTCTTTGACAATTGCTACACAAGCCCTGATTTGATTTCACATCTTGCCAAGGAAGGTATATATTCTATGGAGACCGTGAACAAAGGACGACTGAAAAAATATTTAGATGTCCACTGCCCTCAAATTGTACGCAACTACAATCAGCAAATAAATGGAGTCGACTTGCTGGACTCATTCCTGGAAAAGTACAAGATAAAGATGAGGACAAAGAAGTGGTATTTGAGGCTATTTTACCATTTCCTCGACATAGCCACCATAAATAGTTGGTTGCTGATTAAAAGAGTTGGGGAGATGCGACAAAGAGCAACGCCGCTGAAGTTAAAAGACTTCAAGTTAGAAGTGGCAAAGAGCCTCTGCATGTGTGGTCCATCAATGAATACGAAAAAAGTTTGGTCGTCTTCTGCAAGTGATGACTTGATAGAGAAGAAAAGAATGAGAGCCAATGTAGCGATACTTCCTCCTCGTGACGTGAGGCGTGATGGATGTGAGCACTTTCCTATGTGGGAACAGAAGCGCCGGCGATGCAAGTATCCAGGCTGCAAAGGAAAGTCGTTTGTTGTGTGCGAAAAATGCAGGGTCGAACTTTGTTTCAACAAGGACAAAAACTGCTTCCGTCTGTTTCACCTCTAGTTATGTATAAAATATAGGTAGGTCATTGGATTTTGTGCCACATATGAAACTAATAAAAAAAACATTTTCTCCATATTTTTTGATTTTTTATCATTTTCTTTTTTTAATTTATTTTTCCTGAAGGAAAAATAACATGCAGTGTTGGTTAAAAATAAATAATAAGCTTTGTCTCCACCAAAAAAAAATACTATCGTATAGAGAGTTGTACCTTATTTGCGTTATAAAGTAGATATTAAATTGGTTATTGATTTGACTATCTTTTTATTAATTTTGTAGCTATATAACAGTATAGTACAACGCTGCTAACTTTACAGGGGGTAAAGTTATGACCGTTATCATTTACCCTCTGTAGTAGGTATTAAAGGTGATTGGTATTCCTTACCCAGGATTCATATGACACAGCGTAGGTATTTTATACTTAGGGTCTGACTAACATGATAAGGCTTAAAATCATCTTTATGGAACTGAATTTTAAAATCCAAAATTTTCCAGGTTGGACATACTCGTATGAAAAAGTTAAATCACAAAAAGGCAAGGACGTTATCCTCATCGACGGTTACACATTCACAAAAACCAGTACTTATAGCTGGATTTGTTCAACAAAAAACCCTAATTGCAAAGCTAAATTTAAAATGACTCTAGATGGTGTTATTGTGACGATAAATAATAATCATTGCCACCCTCCTAAGAAACAAAAAGTTTTCTATAAATAAATGAACTTATTTAAATTATTAAGGTTTTCCATGTAGATATAATTACAGATTATGTATTATTAAGACAAGCTTGCTGTATCCATCTGTCTTCTTTGCTCTGAAGTACGGAATGTAATTCTGTCCTGTTCTAATCATAGAATGACAGATTCTTAACAAAGGATTTACTATAACATTTCTGAATCACGTTTGTGCTATTATTAGTTATTTTTTAATTAAGTATATAAGTAGTTTTTGTAATATACGGTACCAACTAACACTTCTGTTTGAATACATTAAAAATGTATTCCTAATTTAGGATCATTTTAAAATCTATAAATTAAACAGTTAAAACAAAATTATCTGGCAAAGGAAAAAGCATAGAATAAGAAGTTTTATTTTTTAATGTTAATACCAATACTTATTATCTGCATCTATGTAATGTAAATAACTTTTTAGGTGCCATTAGACTTAGGGCTGATTTTTCCAACGCCAGATATTTTTTATTCGTTGAATAAAATTTACGTCTGACAGATTTTGTATGGAACAACTGTTAAAAATTCAGAATTATTCGTCAAATAATATTATCTAGCGTTGGAAAAATCTGCCCTTAAGAGAATAAAAGAAGAGACATGTTTATGGTATAAATGCATGTTAATTAAAAACTAAGCATTTTCAGGTTATTGCGCATACGAAAAGGTTGCATCACGAAAAGGGAAGGATCTTGTTCTAGTCGACGGTTATACATTTTCAAAATGCAGTGTGTATGGCTGGAGTTGTTCGACCAAAAACCAAGGACCCACTCAGTGTAAAGCAAAACTGACTATGAACTCCAATGGAGTAATCGTGAAAATAAATAATAAGCATTGTCACCCACCAAAAAAAGTAATTCGAACAAAAACTGGGATCTTAATAGCAGTATAAAAAGTGCTAATTACTGTAAAATACAAACTGATATTCTATACCTGTATTAAATTAATTTGTTAATATAATTATTGTTTTTGCCTTTTATTAGTATGTTGTTAACCTATAAGGTGATTTGACTACTGGTTGCTGTAGTATGATTAGCATGACAACCAATGGAGATTTGACTTCGCGGACAACGTGATCGCGGCAACCAACGGTTATGAGCGAGTGTCGCTATAAGCTGATTACGATTCAATAAACCTACATAGATGTTTTAATCATGTGTCTAATATAATTTCAATAAATATTTATATCGACATCTAATCGCAACAGCTCGGTTCGGTTCAGTTCAGAGTTTAGATATTGGCTTTAAATGTATTTATTTGAAAATTGATTAGATTTAGAAAGTTGTTTAGGAGTAGTTTTACATTTGAATGCTCTTGATATTGCTAATATCTAATGTTTTCAGGACTTTCCTACAAGGTGGTTAAATCACAAAGAGGAAAAGATCTTATTTTAATCGATGGCTACACATATTCCAAGCAGACCATCAACACCTGGCTATGTTCTACACGCAAAAACAAATGTAGCGCAAAAATAAATGTAGACGATAACGGTTTCTTCCATTATGTAAGGCAGTACCATTCCCATAAGCCTAGAAAGTTTAAAGAGAAACAGTTAATTGTTACAAGGTGACGCAAAACTATAGATATAATGTTAATTGGCTAAAAATTTTATAATAAATGATTAAAAAAAGGTTTTGTTTTTATCAAAAGTATATCAGGGTTATGTGTATATTAAGGTTACCTCCTTTAAAGTTATAACAGAACACGTGTGTAGCTGATCATCGAGCCAGAAGATGGCCATAGGAAATCAAATGAGATGGAGACGACGTTAGTTTTAACGTTTATAATTAATGAAAAATAATCCGATGAAGTTCATACGCAAAGCTTATAAAAAGAAAAGAAAAATAGTAAAAATACAACATCCCTAGAAAAAAGGATTCTATCACTGAATCACTGTATGGACGTTGATTTTTTTATTCGATTTCAGATATTTCCTACGAGCTGATTAAATCACGAAAAGGGAAAATCCTTGTTTTAATCGACGGCTACACCTATGCCAGATTAAGCCTCAACGTCTGGGGTTGTTCAACCAAAACTCCGACTTGCAGAGCAAAAATTAAAATGAACGCTGACGGTTTCATCGAATATATGAGTAATGACCATATCCATAGGCCGAGGCAGTTTTGTAAAGAGCTAAATGGTGAAATACACCCCTTTGTTGCTAGTAAGAATACTATGATAAAACGAGTGCTTTAGTTTAGTGGCCCCAATCGGGTTGGAAACCTGTTGGGCGGACCAGAATCTGTCCCGCTACTTTTAGGCCAGTTACAGTCACCGACCGTCAGTGCGTACGGTCTGACCTGAAGACACGTGTTAACCGTTCGTTAGTTGGTAATATTCAGTGCTCCACTGACAGTCGGTGCGTACGTCAGTCGCGCTTGTCATTTATATGAAAGTCGTCAGTCCTATGGTCGGTGCAGTACTGAACGCGCTCATTTGTTTCTATCACGCGTCAGTCTACCGACAATGCCCAGGCAGCGTACAGTCAGTCCAGCACTGTAAGGTTTTATGAATTTTGATATAAATGACAAGCGAGACTGACATATGCTCCGACCGACGATCGAGCACTGTAACCTTAAACGAAGTTAATAAATTTTTTGATATTGAAATATAAAATTGATATTCATCGTCATTTTTTCGGTTTCATTCTGAAAGGTGAAGTTCCGTTTTCCTTTTATGTGGTCTATGTGACATGTGGCCGAATACTAAAACGTCAATCAATTTTAAATCGCCGTTAAGTCTCGCGCCGTCTCTGTCCTCTAGGGTGGAAAGTAGCGACAGATAGACAAGTTAAATACCGTTTCAGTATTCGGGGGATAAGTTATTAATTTAGCTAACAATATTATGTAATTTTGGGTTTTTAATACAGTTAATTTAATAATCAATTATGTTATTTTATTTTTCCTGTAAGACTGCCATTTTTAAGGGCCTGTTTTTTTTACCGAATTTAAATATCTGATACATTTTAATTCTAAATCTATAAGCTAAAGAGAGTGTAGGTATACATCCATTCTTGTTTTATGAATATTAAAACAATAACAAAAACTAATGCTTAGTAAATTACGTTAGCTACATAAATAATCATAAATCTTTTACTTAGTTATTTATTAAGTTAACGGGTTACTCACCCGCTTCTGGGGTTTGCCTGACTAGTTCTAGACCCAACAGTCCATTGTCATGAGCTGCGGTGGTGTCCGCCCACTGGGTCCGAAACTCGTCGGGCGACCCGAATGCGTGGTTAAACCGTACGTCAACATAGATAATTGAATATAATCATTTTATTTTTCGTCAGGTTCATTTACCGAATATTTGGGTCCTCCGGTACCCTACGAGGTGGTGAAGTCTCAAAGAGGCAAAGACCTAATTCTCGTTGACAGTTACACATTCAGCCAGTGCACACGGTGCGATTTATTATGGGTCTGTTCCGTTAAAGCGAACAATTGCAAAGCTAAACTTAAACTGGACGAATTTGGGAATATTATTATAATCAATAACATACATACGCATTCACCTAAAAGATATAAGAACGTATCCGGAAACCTGAGATAGAGACAAAATAAAAAATTGTGATAAAAAAAAACTGCATAGAAATATAATAGTTATGTAATTACTTAAATGCGTTATTATATAAATTTAAATAGTAGTAAATGTAAATAACAATAAAACATGTAAAAATGTTAATAAATTTAAATTTTATATAACTTAGTTTTATTTTATTAGTAAAAACATTAAAATGAAATTTATTTTGCGACAGTGATTGAACTGACTAAAGCGGTCATTAAAAAAATATATAAATATATTCTTTTGCGTTCTATATTTTTCGTCAGGCTAAACAGAAAAAATAAATGTTCTTTGTAAATGTAACGTTAAACTTAATTTGCAGGAGACGTGAAGTTTATAAAGTTGAACGGGAATGTAACATTGTTGATGGCTGACAAGTATACCTTTGCACGATCGACTCTAAGACACTGGTACTGCTCAAAAAAGAGTAAAGGATGCAAGGCAAGAATATACTTAAACAAAGACTGTACTCAAGTGGTGTTTATCAAAAATGATCATAATCATGACCCGCCGACTTATAGACAGGTGGATAATGATTACTACGTTAAAGTGTCCGGGTGAAATTAAAAATAAATGTTGAATAGGTATGAAAATGAAAAATCTATTTAGTTCATAAATAAGAGTTAAAAAATTTAAAGTTAGCCGCTTTATAAAATCTTGCTAAATAATGTTTAAGCTAAACTATGTACTTTTATATTAATAAATTTTAAATCTCAAAAAATGTTTTAGTACTAATTCTGCATCGTAAATATGAGTTGTTGAGTGAATTGATGCCTAACATTTTTTATGGTGCCTCTGCCTGTATGTGTGATGTGTGTCGAGTTAGAGAGTTCCCTCAAAAATGGTAGAGCTGTAAGAGCAATTCGAGGCATGTGTGCCAGCGGCTGGCACAGGCTTGCTCAGATTGGTCTGGTTGTTTCTTAGACCAGTCCAGCAAATACCTAGCATTTGTTTACTCAACATTACTAATCACACAAAAAAAAAGAAAAATAAAAGACGATATTCAGATCTATGGGTATTGGTTTTAAACGGGTTATTGCTTACAGATAATGTGAAGTTTATAAATCTATCTGAAACCAAACGGTTGTTGATGGCAGAGGGGTTTACATTTGCGCAAACTTCGCCGAGGCATTGGTACTGTTCCAAGAAGAGTAAGGGATGCAAAGCAAGGATATTCTTAAACACTGATGAAACTGAAGTGGTATTTTACAATAACGACCATGATCATAAACCACCAGTCTATAAGAAAGTTAATAGTGGATTTTATGTAAAAATTTCTTGTTAATGTATTTTTTGTTTTGATGAGAAAAATACATTACATAGGATTTAAGACAAAACTAAATCGTGCATAATATTATAAGACTTCTTTCAAATAAATACTTATTTCTTATTTTTCTTAACTTTTTTTTACACCTGTTAGGTTTTTGGATACCATAATCGTCTGGTCGTGTTAAACACAGTTGATGGGTGGTAGAAGTGGAAGTAACAAAAATAAAATGTCTCTCTCGGCCTTTTCAACTCCATTAAAAGAAGCTATTAATATTTTTAATGAGTGGGGGACCTTTAGATGTAGAAGTAGCTACTATTAGGTATTTTATATTTGTTTTATTTATGTAGCCGTTCTCCGACTCAGCGACAAATCCTAAAAATATTAATTAATAGTTTCTTTTAATGAACTTACGCTCGCTTCAAAACCTGACTCCACGTAGTCTTGTCTGTCCTACCCTGTGTAATTTATTAAGATCGCGTGGGACGAATAATGCTGCTAGTTTTAGTAACAGAGAAAGATAAATAAATAAATAGATGTGAATAAATTAGTTTTTTAATAGTAAGTACACAAACAACATTTAAGATATACTTAAGTTTGTTGTAAGCCACTGCATTATATCGTAATTATTTTTCATTACAGAGCTACTCGTTTAATCATGAAAACTCATCTTATGTATTTTGTCGAATTAATCAATTCAATTCTATCAAAAATAAATTATGTAGAATAATATTTAAATGTTTCGTTTATCTATGTGCCAGTGAAGTAAGATTGAGAAACGTAAGTAGGTATTATTATTAGTGTTTGTTTTGTATGCCTGTTTTCTTTAATAAAAAAACTACTGACTTCATTTATTTCGCCGAATTTTGTGACGGCGTTACAAAAATAGCCCAGATTTTCGAACTACATATTTAGGTTGTTTGAATATGAGAGTGCTGACGTAGTGATACATACCTACATTTACTATGGCCGCCACGTCCACCGGAAACCCTTTACGTCATCTTGATCACAGCGAGAAATATTTCGTTCTTGTTGTCGTCCCTGTGACGGCCGCGGTGCTAAAATGGCCTTAGGATTTTACTTTTATAAGTAACTAATTAAAGTTACGTTTTGTGTGACAATTATACAATAATGGTTACACACTACACATTATTTTTCAGATTACACTTTTATACCAGGACCACATAAAAACAAACTGTTGATGCTTAGAGGCTATACGTTCTCCCAGATCAGTAAGCGGCACTGGTACTGTTCCAAAAAGAGTTTCGGCTGCAAGGCCCGGGTGAAGATGGCAGCTGATGAAGTGACAATTGCTGGAGTGGCAAATGAACACAACCATCCACCTCCCGTATTTCATAGAACAAAATCTGGGCACTATATAAATGTTAGATAAAATTCACGTGATGACTTCTTTTATATTTAATTCTTTGTGCAACGCCTGTTAATATACCCATCTAAATAAATGTAGGCTTGTTTTATTGCTAAATTTTGTAATTACTTAGAAAAAATATAAATTATGATCTATTACAAACTAGAATTTTATTATTATCATTCATTTTGTGTTTGATTGAAAAAGTATTTCATCAAGTTTTTCAACTGTTTTAGATTATACTTTTATACCAACGAACACGAATAAAAGATTGCTGATGTATAAAAAGTATACCTATCATCAAGTTAAAATAGGAAGTCGATGGTATTGTTCGAAGAGGCACAAAGGTTGTAAGGGGCAGGTTAGATTTGAGAATGATCGTCTAATAACTGACGCCGCAAACCACGATCACCCACCGCCTTTATATTGCTTGTCTTCTGAAGGTAAATACTACTATTGCCGAGAAAACAGAACTAATTAAAGTTGCTGTTTATAAGAAGAAGAATCGACATCTAAAAATATGAAATGTGAGAGCACTAAATATACAATTATATGATTGGACTGTTAAGGATCTCCTGGACAGATCTCTATCTGAAATTTGATCTCAATAAGTAATAATATGTTCGTTTTAAGCTTAAGTATGTGCATGCTATGCTGTAGCTTAATATGCTTTATATTTTAATTTGTAAACCACCAAAAATATAATGTTTATGAGCAAATAAATAATTTAATATTATTAATAATAACACGATTGACTAAACATTTCCAGTAAAGTTGCGTCAAACCGCTACGACGTTGGGATGGGGGCTTACTTATTTTTGTTTTATGTAGCCTATTTTTATTGTCCATTGCTGGGCAAAGGTCTCTCCCGTTTGATTCTAGATTTTTCTGTCTTGAGCCATTCGACACCATCGTGTCCTAGGTCTGTTCCTTGGCTTGGCTTTAGGAAAGGGACTAGCCCACCACACATGCCCATCATTGCAACTCCTGTAAGCCGGGATCTACAATGATAACCAATGAATACCACCGAAACAGTTAAGCTCGGTGTGTCCCAGGGAAACGATTGACTGTCTTGGAACCCGCAACGAAATTAATCAGAAGTAGTAAATAGTAGGGAAAAATTGTTTCCACTTCCCTCCATTGCAAGCGGGAGACAAAAAAGAAAGATAGGCCATAGGCAAAGAAATGATAAGACAACTGAGTTAGGCCCAGTTGCCAAGCACCACGGATAAAATTTTAACATAATGGGTCCTAAAATCATTTATTTAGGAGCTGTTATTTTGATTCCAATAATAGGTATAGCAAAAACGTCTGAAAGCACGAAAATTTGCTCTGGTAGCAACAAGGTCCTCATAATAAACAACACCGGACATCGCATGTAAAGAGTTGGCTTTAGGAAGTCAGTACCTATTTTCGCTCACCTATCGGTACTCATGCGGTTAATGTGACCAGCCCAGTTCCATTTTAGCTTAGCTGTTTGCCCCCCTGCATCTGCTATTTGTGTTTTGGAGCATAAGATGGTGTGGTGGTGGCTATACTTGTAAGGTACTGAACTGAAAAACGGGCATTCCAAACCATGAAATCTAAATAAAATAGCCTAAAAACAAAAAAGGACAGTCTTCTGTCTCTTTTCCTATCACTACCTGCGGTCAGTAGAGCATTTCAAAACAATACCAGAATAATGAATAATGATGAATGAATATACAGATTCTTGGACGGAAATATTCAAAGTTCACTAGATGTCGCATATGGCGCCATGTAGATTAAACTTCCAGGCAGTGACCTCGGTAGCTTAGTTGGTAAAGCGACTAGCGCGTTGAGCCAGTGAGGTTTAATTTTTTCTTTCTACTATTTGTATCTAATTGGAAATATAAATGTTATCTTATTTGTCTTAAATATGTTTATTGTAATGTAAATGACATGTTGGGTATTTCTTGTTTTACGTATAAGTAATTTCAGTAAATAAATAAATGTTTTTAAAGTGTTTTTCTTTTAATTTAGCGAATATGTGTGTAATGTGATTAAAATGCATTGAATAAATTCGATACTGTTAATCCACAGTAAACAAGCATGGTGATCTAAGTTCTCGTTTCCGTAGCAGAAAAGGCTTATGTTCAGGAGTAGGGCAGTTACAGACTGATATTATTTTTCTTGTATATTTAATGATATACTTATCGTTATAATCAACTTTTATCGAATTTTAATAAAAAGTTATTGAACACCATGATAAAGTTATTGAACGCCTATTCGTGTTAAAGAAATCTTTAATGAAATCATTAAATAAGGGTAGGGAATAAGTTTCGGTGTTTGTAAACATTGATCGCATGTGGATGTTAGTAATCATCACAAAAGTAAACTAACCGTACGTACAAAGTGCGGCATGCCATTTCTAACGCTTGCTCCACAAGTATACGCTTGAATGCACAGCGCTCAAACGATTTGGTTGGGTTAAATTATTTTATAAATACCCTACATTTAGATATTATGTATTCTGTACATCGATGCTTTGTTTTTAAGAAATAAACATATCACATGCCCCAAGTAAGCTGTTTTTCAAGATCCAGGCTAAAAAAATACTTTTAATGAATACACATTTTTTTGTTACGACGTTAATACGTGCGTTAATATTTCAGATTTTATCTTTGTCGTAAGTCGCCACAACAAGAAGTTACTGCTGCAGAATGGCTATACATTCCACAGGAAGAGCGATCGCCTCTGGTATTGCTCTCAGGCGAAGAAGCGTTGCAAAGCCAGGGTCTCTTTGAATCCTGAACGAACAGCTATCCGCAAAGCTTTTACAACCCATAACCACGCGGCTCCGCTTGGTAAAATTGTACGGCTCAAAAAATCTTTTCCAACGACATAACTATCGCTTAATGTTAGCGCCTCCATGGCTGGCTCCATATTTTTTTGCTGGTCCTTCTTTATTTCGTTCATCTATATATTATAAAAGTGCTACAATATCGTATTGGGTTTAGCCTGTAAGGATATTTGTATGTTTGAATAAATAAATAAATTATAAGTTTTTGTTTTGTATGCCTGTTTTCTTTACATCAAAAACTACTGACTCAATTTTATTACTGCGTTTATGACAGTGAGAATTAAGTGCCGCAGTGGACAAATATATTTATTATTTAAATATAATTGCGGTTTTCATTTTTCTTTTCTATTATGTATAGTTAATTACAAGTATTTATGCGGAGGCGTTGTTAATACGTAACACTAGGGTTACATTTCATCATTAAAGTTACGTTTCGTGTGACAATCATACATTATAGTTACTTTCATTTTTTAGAATTTAACTAGACATTATTTTTCAGATTATACTTTCATACCCGGACCTCATAAAAATAAACTGTTGATGCTCAGAGGATATACGTTCTCCCAGATCAGCAAGCGGTACTGGTACTGTTCCAAAAAGATGTCGGGCTGCAAGGCCCGGGTGAAGATGGCAGTTGATGAGGTGACAATTGTCGGAGAGGCAAATGAACACAACCATCCACCTCCCGTATATCATAAAACAAAATCCGGGAACTACATAAATGTAAGATATTGATTTTATTGTGCAACCCCTATTAATATACGCATCTAAATAAAGATATTCTAGTTTTATTGCTAAAATCCGTTGATTTATTAGAATAATATATTACTTGTTCTTAATTAGACCTACATAGTTGTGTACCAACACACACACCCCAAATATGATGTAACAAAAATAAATGACTTTCAAGTAGGATTAATTCCATCGGACAGTGAATCGGGACTAGCCCCATAGTTATTCTTAATCTGCACTAAAATAGATTTCAACGGTCATTTATTCCGATTGGTGCAGGTACCAGATTACATATATTTGTGCTCATCCTCCGTTAAAAATGGCATTGTATGGTATAAAACAGGCAATTTTAACCACACAATGTAAATAAAGAGGCCTAGAAACAAATAAGTTTTTAATTAAACAGATTTTTATCAACCGCAAGATTTTAAATCAACTAGGCTCACATTAAAAGTAAAGACAATTCAAAAAGCCTAAACACAATCAGATTGCGTCGTTTGGTTACGGAGTTCGTATGGCTACCTTCCGGCTTCATCACCAGACTAGCTAGAAAGGACCATAATATTGTGTTGTCACCGAATTTTTATTAGTATACAAAATTTCATCTCAATCGGATGTCTAACAGTTTTTCTAATTTACCTTTAAGATTTATATTATTGTATTTACCATCCCACTTACGGGCAAAAATATACTTTGACTCCTGAATCGCTTGACATAATTTTTATTTTGTTCTAGATTACACGCTAATTCCAACCTGTCAAAATAATAAGTTACTTATGTATAGGAAATATACATACTATCAGAGACATCAAAATAATAAATACAAGCATCGATGGTTCTGTGCAAGTCAAAATAAAGGTTGTAAGGCTAAAGTGACATCTTCCGTCGATGGCAAGTTAATACCAAGTCCTCATGTCCATAATCACGACCCACCGAATTACTGTGTGACGAAATCAGGACAATACGTGCTCCTACCATCTGTCAAGCGGGGGAAGCATTAAAATGGATATCGGCAATTAATAACCATGGACCAGAAAAACTGTCGAAGAGCGAGTTGGACTCGCGCACGAAGAGTGCACAAAAATCTCCTAAATACTCATCTTTTGTACCCTTAAAGTTTTGGTAATTAATGTTCAAGCAATAAATACATTTTTTTTAGAAATATAAGCACCATCATTCAAGTAATTATTAGAGGATATCGTTTAATATTTAAGGTGATTTTAATTTTGCTGCTCTTTAAGTTATTTAATTAGCACATAAAATTAAAGTACTTGAATATATTAAAATAAGGCATTCAACCATTCAACTGTCTAGCTGCTGTAGAATTTCTTATAGCTTGCGAATTGGTTTCTATAACATTGTTTACGGTAATCCTTGATTTTAGCGTACCAGATTATCACATTATCCACGGGAAAACGGGTAATCCTGTTCCAGAATTACTCTGTTTCTTTCAAAGGGACAAGAAGACTAATGCGTACTGTTCTAAGTATGTCCATCTGAAATGCCAGGCGCGTCTCAAAATGGATCGCCAAGAGAATATCACTGGGCCTTTACTGAACACAATCACCCCCCTCCCTAGGTACTATCGAACTGAGAAAGGAACATATGCAAAGTTATAAACTTCTGATATTTTAAGTTTTTCGGAAAATTTTAGGGCTACAGAACTTTAATTTATGTTTTAATAATTATTTATATACAGAAGTTTAATGCAAATCAAAGCTCTACCTAGTGGTAGAGCTTTGATTTGCATTAAACTTCTTATCCTCGTCATCATTCGCCCTTCCTTTTGTTAATGGACGCAATGTCTAAAGACGATGAAAATCCTACAATAAGATTAATTTATTCATAATGAGTTTTGTGTATTTCAATCGTGTATATTTAATAGTACTTGCTAGTCATAGGAAATGTCGTTCTCATTGCCAACTGATTATTGAAGCATTCTGGTGCTGAATTTAAAAGTAATTGCCATGCTTCCAATTCAGTGTATTATTTGAAGTCTATTCCGTACTAAAAAGTATTGGCGACAGATAGAATACACGCATAAAGACAATACTTCTATTTAGTATAGTACCAGCCTATAAATGTCCCACTGCTGGGCACAGGCCTCTTCTCATATAGAGAAGGAACGAGCATTGATCACCACGCTTGCTCAGTGCGGGTTGGCGATTTCAGATTCCATTTTTTTTTGGAATCCAGGTTTCCTCACGATGTTTCCCTTAACCGATTGTCAATGATGTCTTAGAATAATTAAGAAAGTACATATAACTTTGAAAAGTTACATTGGTACTTGCCTGTAATGGGTTCGAACCTGCAACCTTGTGCACACAAATCCGGTCATTGAACCACTAGGCCACCACGACTGGTGGCTTCTATTTAGTATTAAATGCAATTATCTTCTATATCTATACTTATAATAAATCTGTAGAGAGGTCAATTCTGTACATCAAATATATTTTCAAAATAACTATCAGGGGGTGATTAGTGATCGATACTGATGCCAAAAATGCAATCAGTAAAATTTTTGTCTGTCTGTCTGTCTGTCTGTCTGTCTGTCTGTCTGTCTGTCTGTATGTTCCTTATAGAAACGAAAACTACTCGACGGATTTTAACGAAACTTGGTACATTTATTCTTCATACTCCTGGGCAGGTTATAGTATACTTTTCATCACGTTACAATCAATAGGAGCAGAGCAGTGAAGGGAAATGTTGGGAAAACGGTATTTTTTAAGCTTCCGTCGCGTATGCAGCCTTAATGGTTAAAGCTACATAGAAATCATGTATGACGGAAATGTTCTACATAAAATTATCTAAAAAATATCCCACAACAGCATATGTCTATCTTTTATGGTTGACTCACAATAACACGTGTAACTCCCGATAGCTTAGCAGTTCGGAGATTTCTGATTATATTTGTTTACTCTTACGTTTATAATACTCTCACTCATCCCTAATTTAAAAAAGTTTACATTATTACCTATTCAATAAAAAAAGAATCATAGAAATCGGTATAGAAACACCAAACTTATACATGAAATACGATAATAAGCCATCGCGCCGTCGCGCGTGAATACTGAATCATGCTATAAGGATTATTTTTGTGTAACGTGATATATTATATTTCCCTACTAAAATACGAAAGTTAATCTGTCTGTTACATCAAAACCACTGAACAGTGAGGAAGGACATATGCTACTTTTTTACGAAAAACGACGGAAACGCGGACGAAGTCGCTGGCAAAAGCTAGTGTATAATATATTTTAAAATGTATAATGTATATTATCAGAAATAAATGATATTATGACATAACGGCTTATTAAAGACTGTTTTCAATCATTTAATTAATTCTAAGAAAAATATAAACTCGCGTCAATTCTTCTAAACATAATATTTGTGTTGATTAACTTTTTAATTGTTTTTTTCAGGGTATGAGATAGTCAACATAGATGCTTCGGGTAGACAAGTGATTATGTACAAAAACTATACGTATTCGTTCAAAGGGATCTCAAAAACGAACGCCTATTGTTCAAAGTATGTAAAGCTCAAATGCCAGGCGCGCCTGAAAATGAACCGTAATGGGGAGATAACAGAAGCTAATCTTAAACACAACCATGAGCCCCCGAAATATTGTAAACACAGTGGGAAATATTGGAGGATAGCCTGATTGCCTGGAATTATTTCCCTATTTCATGTTAAAATTTATTACTGGTAGGTAGAAAGATATTATTTTGGGCATAAAAATCTAATACAATGTTTATGTATTCGAAAATTTTATAATTGTTGTTTGTTTTATTAAAAACTTAATTTCATAAGCCTTAATTTAGCACTTTTGACGTGTCTAACTCTTTAATATATTTGATTATATTGAAATATGAATTTTCTAAAATTGTTTTATTGACCTTCATAATGGGTAGACACCTGGTACTGTCAAAGGCCTATCCATGACATACTTCTTGGATAGCTTACGGTAATGCCACCGGGCCTATCTGTGGTTATGGAAAATAATAATACTAGCTTGTTCCTCTATACCTCCGCGGGTCAGCCGTTTCATCGAAGTAGTTGGAGCGGTGCGAATGGCCTAAATTAACTTTTAGAATGGGTCGATTTGGACGCGGTGAAACGAGCCGATTTGAACTCATATTAGAAATTTAAGGGTTCTTATTGTATGTTTCTACTTAGTAATATAAATCTCAGTTAAATTGCCTTATGTAAATGAGACGGTCCCAGTAAGTAATTAATAATACTTGGTGTAGTAAGTAGGCTTATGACATTTATGTACCTACCTTACAAATTTTTTTTTATTGTTTTTTATTGTCTATTTCACTATAAGTAATCTGTTATAAAACTCTGCGGTCCGAATCAACCCGTTACAAAAAGGATTCTTAGGCGATTGGCACCGCGGTGCGAGAGGACCTTACATTATACTAAATGGTGTCAACAAATTACTAAATAAGAATTTCTTGTTTTTTAAGAACTACCAATATTGGAGTTTGTTCCAAGCAAGCGAGGCGGTACGATCCTCATCTACAAAGGGAACACCTACGTCCAGATGACCAGCAAGACTCGATGGTACTGTTCCAAGAAGACCCGTGGATGTAAGTCGCAAGTTCTTCTTACAGAAGAGAGGGAATATGTCGGAGAACTATTGGAACATAACCACGAACCGACAAACGTGCAAAAGTTTTTCTTTTCATAGGTGATTGGCTTTCAGGACGACAATTTGAGAGTATGTTAAGTTTACAATAAATTGCGGAGTATTTAAAATGGTTGACAATTAAACTACATCTATATAACGAACTACTTGTTCGGTGTTAGGTTACTTAGACCTCTTGTATTATTTTGATTCGCGACTTGTAAATATATGTTAATATACCGAGATAATAATTTTCATAATGATTATGTAGTGTGTTTTCATAGTTAAAATTAATAATATTGTTTTTTCAATTAGGTGTATGAAGTGATGCTAGTTGATGGTTGCTGTTTACATAAATTTATGTAGGATTTTTTTTTTTTATTATTTTTCCTTTTAATTAGTACGTATATTGACCTAAATAATATTATACATTTAATCTTCCGCCTATTATTGGAAAATGAGTTGTCCATTGTGCATTTAGTTAGGTAGGAAAGGGAAATTATCACGGCAAAGTATACACAGCCTTTAAAAGATAACTTAATCGTCAATTACTCTTATAAAATGTATTTGGAGTTAAATTTCATTACAGCATACCTTAATTAATCGTACTCAGAGACATTAATAGTTACTTAAGGGACAATGTAAGTTTATGTTATTTTAAAAAATACCACTGTGCGTAATTAACACGCACTTGATTGGTTTTTATAAAAGTAATTAGAAATAAGAATGTAAGTTAGTAAATACGTTGAATTTATTTATTTTTTCATTATTGTTTTCAATACAATCTTTAATATTATAATGAAGTAAAGTTTGAGAGTTTATTTGTAGCAAGGGATTTCTGGAAGAACTGAACCGATTTTAAAAATTATTTGACCTGTAGAAAGCTACATTATTCTTTAGTGCTTTAGGCTATATTTGGTTTTGATTAATAATATATTTTTTTTATGTGGAAACGGGCTGCTGCCTTTTTGTGCTAAGCCTGTGCAGGTAGTCTAGCGTAGTATAAAGTCTAGGTACTCTATTTGGTTAAGGATATAGATAGATATATCACTGTTTCAACATGAAATTTTATAATTTAATTGTTAATGATACTGAATTCGAATACATGTGAATTGATTTGCCTAATCTTTTTATTTTATATTCTTCTATATTTGGTTTCGAGAATTGTCCTTTAAATTTTGTAGTTGTATTGGTATATTAATTCAATTGTGTTTTTTCAGGAACAGATTACGAAATAATAACTTTTACGAGCGGTAAATCTTTGATACTGTACCAAAACTATACATTCTCATATCAAGGACCAAAGAATGTGAAGCTTTATCCTTATTGCTCTAAAAGAGTATCGTCGCAATGCAAAGCTAGGTTGAAACTAGACAAGTTTGGGAATATAATACATGCATATGTCCAACATAATCATCCTCCTCCGATATTAAATCAAGATAAAAATGGATTGTACTTTAAACTAGATGGATATAATGTAAAAAAATAAGAAACTCCTGACTAATTTAAGAAAATTGATGAAAAGTTTCTCGATCACGTCAGCTTTAAAACAAAAAAAAAATATTATAATCAATCCATTGGTTTAGGAGCTACGATGCCACAGGCAGACACACCGACAGACACGTCAAAGTTATAACACCCCTCATTTTGCTCCCAGGGTTAAAAAAGTTATTTAAAACCAAAAAAACTAAAATACTCTTGCCGCAATCACGTTAACTGCAAAAAAAAACATAGGATATCCCGTTTAACTTGAACACGGCAACCAAAATTAATCAACAGCAGTCATTTCTGTCCTGTGGACAATTCGTCCGATGGTCGTCGCTCTCTAAAAAATCTTGGTATCGGGTATAAATACGGGTAAAATTAATTTAAAAACTTTGGGATTGTAATTGCGTGCGATCATTATTTTTATTTTATTTCATAATAATTAAAAACGCCTTTTATTTCCTACTAATTGCTCTTTAATATTATTTGTTGTTATTTAACTTTAATTAATTTGCTACAATTCACAAGTTAAAATCTGATTGCTTTGATTTACTTATTTCTAATTTAATGAATTTACATTATGCAAATGCGTTTATCCTATATGGTCCTGACGTTATAAGTTGCAATTTTAAATTGATTGATGCTTTATTTTATTATATACTTATAAAGTAGATTTTTTAACATATAATATATACATTTAAAAATATAAAATATAGTATATTTGTTATTATTAAGTTAACTGATATATTATCCATACAAATGTGATTTTTATATTTTCGACGTTTATTTCTTATGCAAATGAAGAAATAAAACATATTGATTTGTGACATATTCTAATTTACATGTTTTTTTTTTACTTTAAGTAAACATATACACAAAAAACGATACTAATTTTAAGAAAATAAAGTCTAAATGTATAAACGTGGATTGATTTTTTTATATCTAACTATGTATCGACTTTAAAGCGGTTTGACTATGTAAGTTGTAACATAATTCAACCTAGTTACATTTTCAGGAAGAACAAGGTTCCTTGATTATTACCAGCGCTACAGACTCGCCAATCCAGAAGCCTTTCCGACAAGGCGAGAAGAACCTGTAAGCCCAACTGGGCGAGTCACTGATATTCTAAACTCTATTTTGAAAAGAAAAAGTTAAGTTATACTGCATTAACAGGCACATACCCTCTAGACAAGTGGCATTTCGACAAGCGTTAACGAACATAGAAATCGCTTAAATGATTTTACACGTATGGAAATGACATTTCGTGTGACTTAGACTTGTCACTTCCATACATTTGGGCGATTTGATCAGCGTTATCGCTTGTGGAAATGCCACTTGGTGGTCCTGGTCTGTTAATTTAATAGATGGTCGATTGATTTTATTGATAATCACCAACTTTCAAACGTTATAATTACGATCAAAACTTTTAATGACATTTATAAAGGCCCACGACGCCGCCTCATTATATTTTTTGGCTAACATATAAAAACGTAACCATATTACTAACTAGAATTATTTGAAGCAGCTTGCTTGTAGTGTGAATAAAATACAATGTCTATATTAAATTGTTTTAATTTTTAAAATACAACAAAAGGTTTTAAGGTTCATTTCAAAGTTCTTGTATGTTGTAGTATGTATGTATTACTTATGGCATTCTCCGTCTACATAATTGTATTTTGCTTCTTTTTATATAGGTAGTAGGTAATTTAAAGTAAATTTTGGTCGCCTGGCCTATCTGTCTGTCAGCTGCGGTGACGATCGTCTTTCCCCGTAGCCTCAAAATTGGATTTTTACCTGTCGAAACTCTCGTTCCCGTGTATAACATGAACCACCTAATGGGTAAGATGGTAAGATGATATAATTCGCAGACGAATAATATATTAACCCTATTGTGTTGTTTTAGGGTCAAATTATGAAATAATAACTTTTTTGAGTGGGAAGTCTTTGATACTGTTTCAAAACTATACATTTTCATATCAAGGCCCGAAGGATCTGAAACTTTACGCTTACTGCTCTAAGAAGGTAACTATGAAATGCTCAGCTAGGTTGAAATTCGACACGTTTGGGAACATAGTGAATGCACAAGCGCGACATTCACATCCACCACCTGCATTAAATCGATCACCGCAAGGATTGTACTTTAAAGTTGATTAAGGGCGTTTCGAACAATATGGTATAGTCTGTAGGTAACCCTTAAGACATTTATATTAGCAACTATGACTTATGCTTATAGACTTGAAGCTACAAGCAATTAGCATGTCTACCCTTTAAAACCTAGTACTTAAGTTATTTGTTTGATAATTAAGAAAATAGTAGTAGAAAGTCATAAATAATTAATGTTAATTTAAATAAGTTCACAGGATCTGAGCATTAAAATGATAAAATAAATATTTTATCGCAACTTTCACCCGTTATTTTATTTTAAAACAAGTTTTGTTATTTTTATTTATTTCATACATACATTGGCATACCTGAAATTTTTGATAAGTGATTCGTGTTTAGATTCGTTTCTGTCCGTCTGTCTGCCTGACATGACTTTTTTCTTAAGAATGTGCGGTAGTAGGTATCGTGAAGAAATTAATATCAATATCAAGGAACCCTAAAAATATAACAAAAGGTTGTACACTCATGTTCTCGCGATGACGTATGTTCTCGTAGTCACAAAATTGGCCTTTAAACCAGACAACGCTCGTGGCACCATAACATGCATCAATTAATCGGTAAGAATATCTTTAAAATTTGTAGTCGTATTGGTATGTTGACCCCCATTTTGTTGTTTCAGAGTCACATTATGAAATAATAACTTTTATGAACGGGAAGTCTTTGATACGGTACCAAGACTATACGTTTTCATATCGAGGCCCGAAGGCTTTGAAACTTAACGCTTGCTGCTCTAAGAAGATTACTATGAAATGCTCAGCTAGGTTGAAATTCGACACGTTTGGGAACATAGTGAATGCTCAAGCCCAACATTCACATCCACCACCAGCATTAAATCGATCTCCGCAAGGATTATACTTTCAAATTGATTAAGGGCGTTTTAAACAACATTTTATAGTCTGTAGGTAACTCTTAAGACATTCTTACTAGCGACCATTTATTTGTATGTTGAAGCCACCAACAACAAGCATGTCTATGACTCTTTGAATCTAATAAAAATAGAAAGATTTTTTGCAGAAACATTTAGGTATACAACTTATACATATATATGGTACGGTATAATTTAAAGTAATCTAGTTATTGATATACTTTAATTATAAAACTAATTACTAGTTTTATAATTACACTAAAATAACTGATGAAATAAATTTTATCCCATCTTTAATTGTTTTTTTTTTATTTATTTGCTTCTAATGTAAATGATTTGATGCTAATGTAATGTAAATGTGTGCTAAGAGATCTATTTTTGTTTCAGATTCCTTTGATAAGTCAAGTCGTACATTTGCTGATGCTATTTTACAAGGATCTTCTAATGACAAGTCAATTCTTCAAAATGATGAAATGTATGATGATAGCAGTAAAGATTCTATCGATGAACGTAGTCAGCTAAAAACAGACACTTTATTTATTGACTGTCGAACAAGGGAAGAAAAGTCGAAATTTAAATTAGGCTTTAAAACCAAAATTAAAAAGAGAGAATCAACCAGAAAATTATTACGAAACTCAGGTCAAAAGTACGTTAATAGTAGAGGCAATATTGTAAACAAAAAAGAAATGGGTCCAATGTGTTCTAGCGCATGTCGCCTAAAATGTAACACCAAATTGGATGAACACACTCGTCAAAAAATACACAACGAATACTGGGAACTCGCTGACCATGGTAAACAGTGGGAATATGTTATTAAGAGCACTGAAAGGTATAAAAATAGGACCAGTACAACGGATGGGCCTACACGTCGTCAGTACAGTTTTAAGTATTACTTTATTTTTATCTCTGATGAAGAAAGCTGCCTCAAACGTGAGCAGGTGTGCAAAAAAATGTTCATCAGTACTCTAAACATTTCCTATGCATTGATAACGACTTCTTACAGGAAGTTAGATCGAGGTAAAGGATTAACAGATGATAGAGGAAAGCATACAAATCATTCATATGTCATGACCACTTCTATGATAAAGAGTGTTTGCGATCATGTTCGTACATTTAAGCCCATCAAACGTATTAAAGTTGGACCGCCTAAAATTTATCTTGATAGTAACTTAAATTTGTCTAAAATGTTTAAATTGTACAAAGAGTGGGACGAGTTAAACAATTATGAGAATAAAGCGCGTACAGTACGACATTATCGGGATATCGTTAGGCAGTATATGAAAGTTGTATTTTTAAAAAATAAGTAGTTAGTTGATGGTTCATTCTCGTGCGATCCAAGATATTTTGTTGTTCTGAATAGACGGCATATTATGACGTTTTAGATACATTTTTGTTTGATTAATGATCTCTTTTTCACAATGTAGCTGACACTTCATTATGCGGCTCGATACTTTCGAGCAATAAGTACCAATAAAACATAACTGGCTATTTGATAGGTGTAACAATATCTAATACTAAAAAAAAAAAAAAATTATGCCAAATCTGTCAAGTTGCCAAGTTGTTCTTCGAAATCTGTCAAGAAAGTATTTTATTACCTATTGCTTTAAAAGTTGTGAGCTAGTTTTTCTTTGAAATCTGTCAACAAAGTATTTTATTATTGCTTTTAAAACCTGTGAGCGAACGTAATATAATATATAGTTTTGTATAATGACGACTAAGTTTGTGGTTGGTATGTTTAATTAAAAATAAATAATACGTATCAATATTATTGATTATAAATATATTTTGTTTTTCGTTTTTTTTTATTTTGTAAGTTGTAATGTATTCTATGTGGTATTATTTCGATTTATTTATTAAGTGTAATTAATGGGCTTTAAATATAACGGTTAAACTGATGGACATAGGCCGCTGGCCAGGTGCGTCGTATCATCCGGTCCTCCTCCGCCTTCAGGATCCAGTTCAAGACTTCGGGGCGACTAGGGTGTCCTGCACTGGGTTTGCAAAACCATTCTCCTCTCAAAGACTCGTCTTCTACATTGGTCATCGGTCTTTTTACGGAGATGACCCAAATGACAAATTTTATTTATTTTTTAACGACTCCTGGCCTTGAGGACCAATGAAAGGAACAGGAAAACAAAGGAGTGTTGTTCTCACAAAAACTTTTAATTGTAATAATAAGGAAGATACACACCTGTAATAAAAAGAATATTGTTCCATTCGGTGATTGACCCCGAAGGACTTCGCACGGAGCTCGTTAAAATGTAACAGTCAAAATTATTGTTAGTAATAAATTAACTGAAATGATTTCTTCTTTCAGGTTACGTAGAGCGTCTTCCAACAGCTCGCGGTCACGTAATAATGTACCAAAACTATACTTATTCATTTCGTGCTGCAAGAAATATTTTGTACTGTTCCAAACAACTGCGCGGTAGATGTGGAGCGAAACTTAAAATTGATGATTACGGAAAAGTTGTGCTTGAGGAGAAATTTCATAATCATGATCCTCCTAGGTACCTACGGGCTAGCAACGGGGTATACGTCTGTATTAGCAAATAGGAAACAGTTGAGACTCCGTAAACAGTTCCAAAAGTTTTGTAATTTTAGGTTTGATACACAGAATTTTTGGCACAAAGGTGAACTAGACTATGCAGATAAAGTGTTTGTTTTTTTTTATTTCTTAACCCACGACGCAAAACGTGAGGTATAATAAATATATAGTTTGACGTGTCTGTCTGTGTACCTGTGTGTTGGATTGTTGAATGGACCGATTATGATGAGGATTTTTTCGTTTGTGACCTGACGTAATCGAAATGTTTCATAGCTATAATTTTTAAATTTGTTAAGCATTTTAAAAGTTAACTGCGACTTTCTAAAACTTTGTCCAGGTTTTTGTTAAATTTTAAATTTATAATTATCTATTACTGTGTGACTGAAAAACTAAGGTGTTTTCGAAGTCTTAGTATATTCTACATGCCTCAGGTACTAAGCATTATATAGCAGGACAATAACGATCTAGAAAATTGAACTTTAGGATTTGGGGTCGGGGAATATGTAACGATGTGCTTACTAATAAATATGTATATGTATAATAGGCGTTCGCAATGGATATGAAAAAGAAGTTCCTATTAATTAAAATTAAAAAGGAGAATCTATTTAGTCTGACAAGTAGGTGCTAAAAAAATCTGATCACGTATTTTTTCTTTTATTTAATCAATAAAAATTATCAAAGTAAAAGCGCTTTAAAGAGTCTGACAAGTAGGAGCTAAAAAAATCTGATCACGTATTTTTTCTTTTATTTAATCAATAAAAATGATCAAAGTAAAAGCGCTTTAAAGTTTAGAAATCGGGGTTTGTGATGTCACGCGTTTGTAATAATTGTAGCTACAAATGACGGCACGGACATAGTAGATTTATCAATGTTTTTTTATGTAAAAGAATAAAAAATATGTGTTTTTTATATTATTTACTTATGTATCTTCTTCCTTTGTTAGAATATTTAATAATAAGTAAGTATGTAAATAGTGCCATATTTATTTAGTTAATAATAAAATATGTTTTTTTGGTATTTGTACTTATTTTAACTCTAAAATAAATTAAGCTCCGCTTAAAAAAAATTAATACACCAACCCCAAAACCACTACAGCGTTTGTTCTTTAAATAATATACTTCCGAAAATTTACAAAGTAGAATTTAGACATTAAGAAAATATAGTTATTTCCACATTTGTATAACATATTTATAATATTTACAGATACCGAGCTGAAATTCCTGAAAACTTCAAAAAACAATGGCGTGATGATGTACCAGAATTACACATTTTCTTTTATCGACAAAAGTAGGAGGTACTTACGTTGTTCGAAGCGTACGAGAGGGAAGTGTGAAGCGAAGATTCAATTAAATGATGATGGAGTGGTTAAATTTGCTGACACCACCCACAACCACCCCCCACCGAAATATTATAAAACACCTGATGGTATACACATAAGAATTAATTAATTTAACTTCCGAAAATCTGCCATTTTAAAAGGAAATATGGGTGGTCTTTTCTTCTTACAAATGCTCTCGTTTATGACATTAAAGCAATGATTTTTAACAGTATTATTAATATTAACTAGATGTATGCCCCTATGTTTTTCTTTATTATGATACATCATTTTTAAAAGCACAGAACCCTTCAAAAAAATTTAAAATGAGCATGTTCATGTTTCTATCGCTGAGGCGTAATGTACAAATTTGGTAACTATTAATGAAAAAGGAAAATATAGGACATAGTCTATATTCTTCTTATTCAGTATATGAAATATCTTTTATCATCATCATCATCATCTGGAAGATGTCCACTGTTGAACAAAGGCCTTCCCCATAGAACGCCATAACGAACGGCAACTTGCCGCTTGCATCCACTGGTTGCCAACCACCCTGACCATGTCGTCGGTTCAACCAGAACCAAAAGATGGGCCATCTTTTGTATTGGTTCAATATTGGAGGATGATTTCCTCGTCCAAAAGTTATATTTCGAGGTTTTGCCTCTCGCCTCTTTAGGCGAGAGCCAAACCTCGTATTATAAAATTTTACTTAGGCTATTCAGTCGGATCTGCATTTGTCCTTGTCAAACTTGTATAGATAGACCGGACGCCGTGCGACAGCGATATTTTTTTGATATCTAATTTTTCTAAGTCTCCCCGCCCGCATTTCCTTGGCAGAATACTGAAAAGCAACTCAATTATAAGTAGCGGGGAAATCTTGTGCTGTCTCTTTCACTTAAGGGTGTAAAGTGACAAACAGACATTTGAGAACGTCTTATAATTAGGTTGCGTTTGAGTATTTGAGTGTAACCTATACGAATACTTTGGAATAGATTTTTGGATTTATGAATTTGTGTGTTTGTTTTTCGAAATGTGTGTGTTTATGTGTTGCGCTAAATGTATTTAAATATACACGTATTTTTTTGGTTATGTGTGATAGTGTGTTTTTTTAATAATTAGATTATTTTGACCAATACGGCATTTAAGCTTCTTCTAGGTGTCGCCCTTACCAAATTGTATTAATTTTTTTATAATACAGTATTATTGAGAGTATTATTTATTGATACTAATGTATTTTATTTATTTAAGCTAGTCAGTAGCCTGGCATTTGCGATCTCATTTTTTTAAGAACAAAGACGAAGAAAGCGCTTAACTTAAACATATTTTTAAGAAATAATTTTCACAATAGCAATAAGAACTCGGAACAATGTTATTGTTTAATAGTCGATGTATGTAGTTATAAAAATGTCTTTCCAAAGCAAGTATATCTAATGTGTCTAAGAACTAAACAGGAAAACAATTAAAAGAAAGATAGATTAGATTAAAAATACGTATTCGTAGTATGTAAGGTTAATTAGAAGTAGGAGATGCTTGTGATGTTAAACAATGCACCATTTATTCACAATAGGTATAATCATTTTATTAGGTTGTACAGGGTGGTATGGAAATGCGTGGTCATATTTTAAATTCTGTTTCTACCCATAGAAATGGAATACATTTTTCCAAGCAAGTAGGTAACAGCCTAGTCTGCTTATTCCGAAAATGAATTTTGGACCTCCCGGACTATTTTAATCAGCTGATGATAATTCTTAATGGTGACGCCTACATTTTTTGTAGGAATGACTGTGATTTCCTTGAAGAATGTTGTCCATTTCTGTGGACAGAAAAATTATTTCAAATATGTTTACGCATTTCCGTAGCACCATGTATAATATTTTAATACTAGATCTGAATAAAAAAATATTCTATAAATAAATACATAACATTGAATAGATTAGAGAATTAGAGATTAATTCAGATTTATCACATTATTGTAAAGCAAGTAAAAAATCAACTAAGCACGGGGCCCAATGCAAAAGTACCGTAAAGTGTCTAAGTAAATCCACAGATGTAGTGAGTAACTGTAGTACTAATTAGTAGGAAATTTGAAGTCGCGTGAAAAGTATTACGAAAATCTGATTGTATTTAGATATACGTATATTTATAACCTTATTAAGTAACGTTACTAACTGCCATATTCAGAGACGTTAATGGTTACTTAAGAGATTTCTTATTATCGATTTAAGTAAGTTAACTCATAAGTCTGAAATTTGGCTCACTTTAATCACTTTAAGGGATTTCTTAGAATCGATTTAAGTAAGCTAAATTTTAGAATTCTGGGAGGTGACTAAAATAAATCGATAGTAAGTAATCCCTTAAGTAGCCATTCTGAGTATGGCAGTCTTAAATAATGCCAAATCTGGCATCTTTTCGGGAAGATTCGAGCTATGATCTGTTGAAAAAATTCTGCATTAAAATGCTTCGATGCAGAATATTTGCAAAATTGGACAAGATGCCCACTTGCATCCCTGTTGAAATATTGTATTATTTCCGCATCTATCTCTTACATAAAAGTAATTATTGCTAAAAACTTTGACATTAGCACTCCATTAAATCAGTAAACGGTGATCGTGTTACCAATTAGATCTGCTACTGTTTTAGAGAAATCTCTAGTCTAGGGAAATTTTGAGATACCTGCAATTATCCAGAATTAATAAGGTCATTTTTTGATCGTACTATTAATTGCTGCAGCCGAACTGTGGCACAATCATTCCAACAAAGATAATCTAGTCTCATTTTTATGAATCTATTTTTAAGCTTTCAAATGTTTAAATTTGATTATTTAATTAAGAGTGTTTAAAATATTGGTGTCTAGTCTAGCGTTGTGTCTGTATTAATAAGTACAACTTATAATATAAAGTGTTATATCACTAGTTAATAGAATTAGAAAACGTGTGAATTTAATGTCGTGTGTGACTTTTTAAATACTTATGCACTTTGTTTGATTTGTGATTGCCATTATTATGTAGGTTCACTGTTTTATCTTGAAGTATTAATAAATGTTCTACTATGACTATGATTTTAATTGTATATTTCATCGTCGTCAGTTTTACAATGCAAATGAAATATAACATTTGCGCAAGCCTCAAAAATTCCATTAATGACTTTAAATTATTATAATATCAATCCTTTCCAACCACTAAAGACCAGTGCCCTTACTTTTTAATTAAATTAATTTCCAAAACAATGTTAATGCAAAATTGATATTAGTTTAGCGGAAACGAGATTCAGTTTTCTTGTGAAAAGTTTTTTTTTATAAGAAAACTGAATCTCGTTTCCGCTTTCCGCGGAAGGAGCTAACTGGGATTTAAACAATGCCAGTATTTTTTTGAACGGTGTGTTGTATTATGCCTGCTAAATAAATAACCCCCCTGAAACCTAAAAAAGGTTCTAAAATTCACGTTTGGTGCCGATCGCTAAATTGTAAAAGTACCAAAAGAACTTTTAGTACTTTTACAGTTTATGTTTGATTATTTATTTATTTTATTTATTATTATACACCTTACATCTATCATTACAGGTAAACCTAATTCAATAGATGCAGCAATTCTAAATACAATTAGCACGAAATACAGTCTTTCAAACTATTAAAAACTTAAACTTAAACTTAATTAATAGAAAAGTGTACTATCGTTACCCTCGTTTTCGTAACCTCGCAGTGTTGCCATTTATAGGACGGGAGTTATAACATTACAGTTTGGCTAACTTGCACAACGCCCGGTTATCTTTTAAATACTGAGCTTAATGCTAACACGAGTATTGACAGTTTGTCATACAACATTGTCAATGTAACGTGTTAGCAACTAACTCTGAGTTACGTATTTCGTGCCAGTAGGCCTTAGGGTGTCATGTGCTTTGTTGCTATGGGTGCGTTTGATATCCACCAATCATATTCATTGGTCCACATAGCACAGCATTGGAGAAAACGGATTAAACCTACTACCTTTTTTATACGGAAGGATGCGTGCAGCAGATGCGTGCTGGATAGATGGATGGTCGCGGGTGGTACATTGCATCATCCTCGCACAGGTAATTAGCTGCAGCGCGTCTTCATAGCATATCTTACTCGCTCCGCTTCATATCTAAGCATCAGTGGAAACAGTCACATAGTTTCACAGCAGAGCTGCATAGCACATCTCTGGTGGAAAGGCACCCATTGTTGGTATACACTACCAGAATCATCCACCAACAAATATTAAGGGCTAAGCACCGGCTTCGCATGCGTGATGTGAGATTTCAAAAATATAACTTCTCCTGAAAATAATTAACACAACAAAAAATAATTAGCGAAATTGTTCCATCGTTTCACGCGTGATGCGATTACCAAGGTAAATAGAGATTATTTCTTTATATAGATTACAATAAATGTATAATAATACAATTCTACACAGCAGCACTTTAGTTTGCGTACCTATACTAAACTGCCTATAATAGAAACACACACAAACAAAACCCGTTGATGATACAATCAAGGTTATATTTTTCAGATAAGCTGAAGATAATTCAGCTCACTAATTCCAGGTCAGCTGTGATATATAAGAACTATGCTTACTCGCGAGGTCCAAGTAGAGGCAATCTGGTATGCCCGAAGAAACGTCGAGGGAAATGCAACGCCCGGATTAAACTAGATGAAGATGGGTGCATAGTGTTTGCAGACACCAACCATAACCACGAACCTCCCGTCTTCCACAAAATTGCTACGGGCGAATACGTCAGAATTTAATGGAAACTAAGTTATTTTAAAATAGTGTTTTCTTATAGTGTTTCTTTCTGTTTTTGTAAAACAAAGACAGCAGCTCGATCGGTTTTTATATATGTATTTTATATTTGCACATGCTTTTTAAAGATCTAGTTAAACACCTCGTAGACACTTCGTGCGACCCTACGGCTGGCTTTTTCCTTGGACAGAGGATAAGCATTGCCATACAACGTGGCAATGCCGCCAGCCTTTTGGGAACACTCCCAGTGGACAGCGATGTGGACGAATTTTTTGATGCCATATTTTAGGTTTATGTTTAATTAGATTAGTTTATTTTATTATTCCTTTTGTGTATGTATATATAGTTAAGTTTATTTGAAATAAATTTGTGGTTCACACTAATGTTTTTGTAATTGGCGTGTTGACTTATACTCCGTGCAGTTAAATATTTTGATGAGCTCTTATACAGTAAGTAGGTAAAATAGAAATAATAATAAATGTTCTACTATTCATTACCTTTTACTGTATATTTTATTTCTTAAAATAAATATATCTGGGGGCACGGTAGTGCCCCCGCCAAGACGAGCCAAGCGAAGCGCACGGGCACTACCTACCTTTTCTCGAAGCGCTTCGTCGTTTTTTTGAACCCTCATAACTTGGGTTTGGATTATGCTAGATCAACAAAATTTTCGGGATATATTGTCAATAGCGGACTTATTGAACATATTAAGTTTTAATTACATTAGCTTTTATTCTTCAGATTTTATTTATATCTAAAAAACGCTAATTTCGTCACTGACTCACTGATGATCATCAAAATTCTTAAGGTATTTCCTAATGTCCTAGAAAGCTGAAATTTTGTATGTAAGCTAGTATTAGCACACAAACAACAAAAAAATTATAAAACTTGTAACTTTCATCCCCCAACCCCTTAAACTAGGGGATGGGAGTTTGTATGAGACCTGTAATATATTGTTCTGTAGTATGGCCGTTCGTTACTACAAGAACTATTGTATAACACAAAAGTAATGAACAGTGAATTAATTTTTCACCTTAAGCCGATGTGAATGTAGCGAAATGGCCAAGCCACATATTTTGACTAAGGTGTAGAGTTTGTGAAGTTAGGCCTTGTAGAGTTAGGGCGTGTAGTGTTAGAAGCTTGGCTCTACATGAGATCTGATAACTTTTTGACAGTGCGAGTCATATGGGCTCGTCTTGGCAACATTTTACATGAAAATGTTTTTGGTGGGATGATCATTATCTTAAAACAGCTATATATAAATAAATGCAAGTTAGATACCGATTGCACTTTGGTTTGCTTACGCATAACAATCATTTTCTCTCATCTGTGCCTACAACTATCAAGAAATTGATGGTAAATTTAATCTTTTTATTTTCAGATCAGCTGGAGATAATTTCGCTGTCGAATTCCAGGTCCGTTGTAAGGTATAGGAACTATACTTACTCTCAAGGTCCGGGTAAAGGCAACCTGGTATGTTCTAAAAAGCGTCGAGGGAAGTGCAACGCCCGGATCAAATTGAATGAAGATGGGGACATAGTGTTCGCAGACACCAACCATAATCACGAACCACCCCTCTTTCATAAAACTGCTTTGGGGCATTATATTAAAATTTAATAGAATTATCTTCCACTGACAATAACTAAAAAACATCGTTGGATTTATAAACACTGACCTTGAAACACTTGCGGTGCATGTTTACAATAAAATTATATTACGGAAATTAAAGCGAACTCGTGCATTTACCTCTAGAGGGTTTGACGTTTCAACCAGGTTCGTAAGGTTTCGTAGTTATGTAACGAAACATCTAGCCCTTAATGCCGGTCTCTCACATTCGCGTCTGCACGAATACGCAAACCCACAAGTGTAGGACGACATTTGCAAATGATTTTGCAAAGTTTTTTTCAAAGCTGTGTCGGTTTTTTAACAGACATCAAAGCGCGCGAACCTTGATCAAATGTTTGAGTTGAGTGACCGGGATAAAAGTATAGTTCCCACAGCAGTGGGATAGTTACAGGCCTAGGCATATGGGTGTGATATTGTAATATAAATCCTTAAACAAAGACGGTGTTGCTATATGGCGATTTGAGTAAGTCGTTGCCCCACATATTTTCATGGTGCCACTCGTTATATATTAGAATATATATAAATATTAGACATGTATTTTTTCCGTTAGCAAAACGATATAAATTTACAAAAATACGGCGCTTAATATTCAATAGCAGGGGCTTAAGACGTCACGCCGTGGTAAAATTTGTATCACGGAGTGACGTCACGTGAAATTTCCATTTACTGTATAGGTATTTTAATGAAAATTCTAAATATAATAATAACAAATACGTGTCTTGTATACTTTTTCAAAGGATTGCTTGTTATAATTTAAAATAAATAATGTATTATTACGTATTTAGTTTAAGATTATTTTTCGTGTGCCTATAAGTCATAATAATGTAATGTTTTTATATTTATTAGGAATTTGTGTAAATAGTAAAAATATTACCTATAGATTCAGTGGAAACTACAATCTTAAAATTTAAATATTTTTGTTCATTATTTCCAATGACGTGCGTACATACAGTTTTGAATTTGATTAAAAAATAAATTAATACATTTGATAGAGCTGTTCACTTTATTAATTCCGTAATTCAATGCGTAATTAATAAGTTTTTTACATTATTTCAAATAAATACAAGGTCTTTTTTTATCTATACTAATATTATGAAGCTGAAGAGTTTGTTTGTTTGTTTGTTTGTTTGTTTGAACGCGCTAATCTCAGGAACTACTGGTTCGAATTGAAAAATTCTTTTTGTATTGGATAGTCCGTTTATTGAGGAAGGCTATAGGCTATATAACATCACGCTACGACCAATAGGAGCGAAGCATAAATGAAAAATGTTGCAAAAATGAAAAACCGTTGAAACTAAAACACGCGAACAAAGTCGCGGGGGACAGCTAGTATTTTAATAAAATTTCCTAATAATGGTATATCGAAACCAATTTTTTTTGTATGTTTATTCGTCGACTGGTATGGTATGGTTTCCAGAGGTTCCTGTTTATATAAAACTTTTTACTACTTATATATGACATTACTTTTAATTTGAATTTCATTGAGTAGATATTGTAACGTTCGTCTTTTTGCAGCCATGACTTACAAGATGATCAATTTAAACGGAAGATCCGTAATACTTTACGAGAATCATACATATTCAAAGTGTGGGCCCACATTTCGTAATCAATATTGTTCTAAAAAATGGGCGACTAAATGTCAAGCTAAACTGACTCTTGCTGCTGATGGTGCCATAGAACCGACCACAATCACCCGCCTCCAAATCTGATTCATACATCCGGTAGGAATTACTACAAAGTATAAATGGAAGAAGTCGATTTAACTATTGCTCAACGTGCTACTGATGATAAATAATTTGATATTTTCTTTTGTTTTTGAATAATCTATACTAATATTATAAAGCTGAAGAGTATGTTTGTTTGTTTGTTTGTTTGAACGCGCTAATCTCAGGAACTACTGGTTCGAATTGAAAAATTATTTTTGTATTGGATAGTCCGTTTATTGAGGAAGGCTATAGGCTATATAACATCACGCTACGACCAATAGGAGCGGAGCATAAATGAAAAATGTTGCGAAAATGTAAAACCGTTGAAACTAAAACACGCGAACAACGTCGCGGGGGACAGGCGAAATCGGCCCAGTTGTTATTGTATTTATTCGTTACGTATACGTACACATGTACATACAAATCTTTCTTCTTTAATTTTAGTATAGATAAGAGGTTTGCCGATTTTAAAGTGAAGATCACGTCTAAATAGTAAGTATAAATGAATAAAGAAAAAAACATTAAATGAGAACATTTGCTCAATAATTTCCTGTATGAAAATTTCGTGTATGAGTTGTTTTTATTACACTTAGGCCCATTTGCACGAAAAACCTAACTCAGAGTTACACGAACTCACACGGGGTTAAATTGTCAATTTTGTGTGACAAATTGTCAATTTAACTTCGTGTTAGCATTTAACTCTGGGTTAAAAAAAACCCAGGATAATGCAAGCGGGTTTTATAGGTATATAATTAATTTAATAATATTTCTTTACAATTCACAGGTACACACGATTACGAGATTATTAATGTTGGGAATTCTTCTTTGATACTTTACCAGAAACATACTTTTTCTAAGAGTGGGACTTCTTCTCGTAATCGGTACTGTTCAAGAAAGAGATCAGGAAATTGTCAAGCTAAACTAAAACTGACAGAGGATGGGGCTATAGAGTCAGCAATGACCGATCATAACCACTCCCCTCCGCGGCTGTATCGTAACCGAGATGGAAAATACTACAAAATTCGATAAAGATGAATTGGGCATAAAATAAAAATGAAAAAAGGCATAAAAAAAAGACGAATGTTGCACTACCGCAAATTGGTGTCGCAGACGCGAAGATCTTCTATAATTGAAAAAGCCATTTGAAGATCGCACGCTTTTTGTTCCTTGCGAAGATCAATGCTCGTTGTGCTGTATTTTATCTTGAAACAATAAAGCGCACCAGAGGGTGGTTCGAAGTATTCGAACCGTAACAGAGAGGGATAGAGTTATACGCATTTGTGGCGCCCTCTCTATTTTACTGAAAGAGTGTGTGAAGTTTGGCTTTACACTTACATTAAGGCTAGTGACCCTGACTGCTAAACCGGTGATCGTGAGTTCGATTTCCACCCAGAACCAGACTTTGTGTGATTAGCATAATCATTCGTTCTGTGTTTGGCTGTAATTTGTCTATAATAACAAAAAATACCTTTATTGTGTCAGAAATTACAATTTGTTCATATGACTCTTCATACTATGTATAAAGAGAGCCCTAGACTCTATATACTATGCATGTATTTAGAAATATATAAGTAATTTTAAACAGTTGTCTGATGGTTGCCATGATACAGGCTCTGCCTAGTTTGGGATCAGATGGCCGTTTGTGTGTTGTCTCTATATATTTCATTATTATATAACTATATTTATTATTATTAGCACATACTGTCACACTGCGCATTCGCATTGTGCTACGTCACGATTGAGTCAGTTATTCGAGTTTTGGAACGCTGCCCCGATGCGTTAACTTAATACCTCTTACTAGAATGCTGCGGTCCATAGCTCGCTGGCAAACCTTAAGTTTGGATATCAGTATGTCAGTGAAAAATCAATTCGGCGTAAGTTATGATGACAAGAATGTATAATGCATAAGCGCCTCCAGGCATTTTAAGTACGTCTTAACATTTATTTATCGTGTCTAGACTGGAAGGAACATATAGACATGTTATCAGTCATTTGTTAGTAAAATTGTCATACTTGCCTGAGTTCACCATTTTATAATGTAACTTACCAACTTGTGAAAAAATATATGTGTTGTCTATTTTATTTGTTTAATTATATGTTTCTTGAAATTATCACTATTATCAACCTGTGTCTATCCCACTGCTGGGCAAAGGCCTAGAAATGAAACTAAATTTACTTTTCGAATTCACTACTCGTTAGCTTAATCTTTAGAGTAATTGTTGGCTATTTATTATTATTTTATTTTCTTATTTACATATTCTGTTACAGGGGAAACTTTCGAGAGGATCACTGTAAATGGTAGACCGGTGCTTCTCTATCAAAATTACACTTTTTCCAAGAAAGGCCCGTCATTCCGCAACCAGTACTGTTCTAAGAGAACCACCACAAATTGTCCAGCAAAGCTGACCTTGGACGCAAACTGGGGTATAAAGAGTGCAAAAACGGATCATAATCACCCCCCTCCGAATTTGCATCGTAGTAAAGGTGGAAATTACTTTTTAGTATAGCATATTTTGCCATTTGCATGTCTTGTTTGAAGCGTACCACGGGAATACAAAAAATATTAAAAGTATCATACATATATGATACTTATAATATTTTTTGTATGAACTATCTTAAAGCAATATTTAATTGAAAGGCTTTGTGTTGTTTTCTCTTGAAAATACTCCAAACGCCATAAAAACACACAAAATTTTTCATCTGTAATATTAGCCTGATAACGGTGCCGGTTTTGTTAAAGGTCACTACTACCGAGAAATTTAAAAAATAGGTATTTATAGAATATATTACCGTCGAACACCTCCGACCTACCCTCGTAAAGTGAGTAAGGGATAACTGCAGCCCAGGCCTCAGCCTGTATACTCATATACCTTCAAAATACGTTTCGTTCTTCCGCTGTTTTCTTTTCCAAAACTCGAACAATCCAAATTCTTTTTGCATCAAAATTTAGAGAGAAGGTTGTACCTAATATTTTCTTTTTTTTAATCCTATCAAATATATCTGATAGTCGTCGGGGTTCGAGGGTCTTAATTCTTTAAGTGTTTATATTTTGGATAAAACGTTGTATTTGCATTGCTCTAGAAGCATTTTTGATTAAGAAAATAGCGGAATTCGTTTGTACGGAGAAATAACCAGTCGCGTCCCCTCTTAAGGTCTAGGTTAAGCCATTTTATTTACAAATAACGTTTTTTTTTCATACAGATTCTACTGCATATTTGTACAGAATATTATTTTAAATAAAATTGTATTATCTATAGTAACTTTTTTAATGGTTTAAACCGCCACAAGTATAAGGCATTTAATTTTTAAAGCCTGTAGCCGGTATATGTATTCCGTTGTGTAATTTTTTTTTGTAATTTACCAATTTCCAGGTAATTTAAACAAACAGTACGAGATGATAACTTTGAACGGAAAATCTGTTCTTCTTTACGAGAAGTTTATATTTATTAAGAAAAGCACCAATCACCGTTACCGGCATTGTTCGCAAAACTGCACCACCCGCTGTTCTGCTAAGCTCAGGCTTAGTGCAGACGGGGAGTTAGAGCATGCATATAATCTCCACAACCATGTGCCTCCGTCTTTAGTTCGCACTCCTGATGGGCAGTACTATAGAGTGTAATGTACACTATGGCTTCAAAATCAAAACATGACTGGATTGACAAAGACATATGTAATAGAAATGATGGAAGAAACCAAATTTGTGTTCGGCTAATGAATATAATAATTATAATTTTAGAGTTCTGCGCGCAATTACTATGTGCTTTAAAAACGGGACTGTTGCCGTTGTGGAAGCGAGACACCGCTACGCGCAGTATATTGCGCCGTCTCGCTTCTACAATGGCACAGTCCGTCCTTAATAGCTCGTCATACAAGCAATGTATATACTATAACTACAAAATTTTTAAACTTGTAGAAAAAATAAAATTATTTTTTCAAGTTTTTAGGAATTCTGATAATAACTTAATAATATATGGAACTAATTACTTTTTTACACCTACGCAATCTCACAAAAGCCTAATTAAGTGGTTTGCAGCCAACAAAATCATAGGTATTTATAATACTAATAATAAAACTTTATTGTTTTAAAAAGTGCAACAATGCAATACTTTAACATTTATAATTTTTTTGATTATTGAATATCAGCGCTGTCAAGCTGTGTTAGTGTCTTAGCATATAGCTGAATAGAAGACCATTTGTTTGCGCAGCTTGTGTATTGTGGTGTACGTTTTAAAGATATGTTACTGCAGTAACCTACAAAATTCTGTGTATTTTTTTTCTGTTGTCTTTCTAGTTTATGAAAAAAGTTTTACTTTCTTTATTTAGTGGTTAAACAGTTGAACTATATAAAAAAATAAGAATCTGTCCTCTTATATAGGCTACTTAATAACCGGTAACAAAGAGGAACTGATCCGTTCCTAAGGGTTGAACTGAAGTGATCTTATAAGATTGTAAAACTTGTTTGCATGTGAAGCCTACCTATGTAAATAATTATTTAAATATTAGTGTAGTTTTGGAAACTGCTCATCAAAGCACTTTCGTTTGAAACTCAGCGCCAAACTTCGGCTGAACTATGCGCCTTTTGGACTCTACTTGTGCCTATTGTATCTTGATGAGCACAATCTAAAACTGCCACTAACATGTATGAAATAAAATTAATAATTAAATAATTTGAAAATCCACCTGTCAAAAAACTGACTAAAAAATAAAAAACATAAGTTTTATTCGTTAGTTTTATTATTAAATGCATAGGTTATTACGTGGATTCTTTTTTGAGGTCTTTTTGTTTGTGTGTGATTCCCGTTCATTTGCTTTTTTATGTAGTGACAGTACGATGTTTATTACGTGTGCGAGTCGCGACAGTGATCCTAGTACTACAGTTCTTGCTTACTGTTTCAAATGTCTCTCTATATTCTAAGCTACAAACAATTAAATATATAATCATTTTAAATTTAATAAATAA
The DNA here is from genome assembly GCA_932294365.1 of Diachrysia chrysitis. Lineage (NCBI taxonomy): Eukaryota > Metazoa > Arthropoda > Insecta > Lepidoptera > Noctuidae > Diachrysia > Diachrysia chrysitis. Next base: position 10,887,433 of record OW028652.1, on the reverse strand, counting down.
AACATTAATTCCGATTACTGAAACGCAAATTAACTTTAAGGCGCTCTTAAATATCTATTTGTCGCTACTTTACACCTTAAAGTGACAGAGAGCATGAGACTTAACGGCGACTTAAAGTATGCGGCTATAATTGTATCACTTATCAAGTAAGCAAAGCCGGTATCGATCGATTAAAATAATTAAAATCACTGTTATTAGTTTTATGCGATTAATTTGTAATTTTATTTCTTTCCAATTTTCAGGTACACTCGATTACGAGATGATTGATGTCGGGCGAACATCTTTGATACTTTACCAGAATCATACCTTTTCTAAGAGTGGGGTTTCTGTTCGTAATAGGTATTGTTCAAAAAAGACAGCAACAAATTGTCAAGCTAAATTAAGACTGTCTGCGGATGGTGTCATAGAGTCAGCGATAACTGATCATAACCACCCCCCTCCACGTCTGTTTCGTACCCCAGATGGAAAATACTTAAAAATTCGATAGAAATTAAAGAGGCATAATCGGAAAGAAAATAGACTTCTTTCTTAAAAAATAATAATTTACAAAACAGAACTAGTATCGCACTCCCGCTTATTGATGTCGATGCAAATAACTATCATATTCGAAAAATAAATTGAAAGATCGAACACGCACGTTATGCAGTAAATATTATGTAACATAAAGGAATGCCAGATGATGTTACGAAGTTTTCAAACTGTAATAGAGAGGGACAGTGCTATACGCTTAAATGGCGCCATCTCTATTACACGAAAGAGTGTGGATTTATTACTTACATTATTATATGCTTCAATTTTGATTTGCTAGTTGTCAGACTTGTCTGTGTTCATAATGTTCATTTAGGTATACACTTGTGAAAAAAAGTAAATAATTTTGCTATCTTTTGTTGTTTGATTTTTGTTTCTTGATATGAACCTATTATATTTCGCCATTATTCTTTGTCTCTGAAAGAATATATTGAATATATGAAAAAATATACACGTGGTACAATCAGAAAGTTTTTCGAAAGTAAAAAAGAAATGTTCTATACTTAAATGTTTTTTTAATAATTCTTTTCCAAGTATTCTCCACTAGCCTTAATACAATGTTTCACGCCTCTGAACCAGTTTTCGAAACACTTTTTCCAGCAGACACTTCGTTTACAGCCTGCTTGAACACTGACAGCGCATCTTCCTGCGACGAAAATTTCACTTAGCGTGAAACTATCCTCCTCACGCTAAGACACACGTGTAGAATTTCGTAAAGGCTTCCCGTTCCAACCTGCAGTATGTGCCCTTCATCCATAAATGCCATTTAAAGTCTATTGTACGATTCGTCCGGTTTCAGGCGACACTTGAAAGCGTAAAAATTCATTGGGTGACAATGTTGCCGGCGCAGATCTATTTTTTAACGTGACACGATAATTTAAATTAGCTCGAAAACATTGTGGAGGAGAATTTTTAAAAACACTTCAAATTGACGAATACCTAATTTTTTAATATATTTCAAGTTTTTTAACTCGTTTTTGGTAAGGTCTATAATTTATTTTATATTTGTTTTACAATCCACAGGTAAACACGATTACGATATTATTGCTGTTGGGCGATCATCTGTGATACTTTACCAGAAACATACTTTTTCTAAGAATGGGATTTCTTCACGTAATCGGTACTGTTCAAAAAAGAAATCATTAAATTGTAAAGCTAAACTAAAACTGACAGAAGATGGGGCTATAGAGTCAGCAATGACCGATCATAACCACTCCCCTCCGCGGATGTATCGTACCCCAGATGGAAAATACTTCAAAATTCGATAAAAATGAAAGAGGAATAAAATGGGAAAGAAAATTAACATCTTTCTTTAAAAAAAAAATAATTACAAAACAGAACTAGCGTCGCACTCCCGCTTATTGATGTCGACGCGAAGAACTATCATATTCGAAAAATAAATTAGAAGATCGAACACGCACGTTGTGCAGTAAATATTATGTAACATTAAGGAATGCTAGACGATGATACGAAGTTTTCGAACTGTAATAGAGAGGGACAGTGCTATACGCTTAGATGGCGCCATCTCTATTACACGAAAGAGTGGGGCTTTATTACTTACATTATAATATGCTTCTATTTTGATTTGCCAGTTGTCAGATTTGTCTATGTTCTTAATTTTATTACCTAATAATGTACATTTAGGTATTTACATGTGAAAAAAATAAATAATTTTGCTATCTTTTATTGTTTTTCTATTTCTTTCTTGAAATGAACCTATTTTATCGGACATTATTCTGTCTTCTGTTTCTGAAAAAAAATATACGTGGTGCACTCAGAAAGTTTTGCGAAAGTAAAATAAATGTTCTATACGTCAATATTTTTAATTCTGACAGAGGATGGGGCTATAGAATCAGCAATAACCGATCATAACCACTCCCCTCCGCGGCTGTATCGTAACCAAGATGGAAAATACTACAAAGTTTAATAAAGATGAATTAGGGATAAAATAGGAATGAAAAATTGGTTTCTATCCATTCATTCTTCATGAAAAGTAGAACTAATGTCGCACTACCGCAAATTGGTGATGCGGGAGTTTCACAAATATTAAAATCGCAGGCGTAAAGAATTCCCGTACTTGATAACGCCATTTGAAGATCGCGCACTCTTTGTTCCTTGTGAAGATCGAACAAACACGTTGTGCAGTCAATATTTTATCTTGAAATATTAAAGCTAAGCATGTCGCCATCTCTATTCCCCATAAGAGTTGGGTTTTATTACTGACATTATTCTATGGTCGCAATTTTAATTTGCCAGTTGTCAGATTTACCTGAGTTCATAATTTTATTACCTAATACATAAAGGTTTTTTTTGTAAAAACAAATTCTATATTTATCGTTTTATTTTATGTTCCTTCAAGGAACATAAAATAAAACCTATTTTATGTTTTTTTTCCGACTTCGATACCCAGTAACTAACTCCAAACGGTGTATTTTTCTTATTTACATATTCTGTTACAGGCAAAGGTTTCAAAAGGATTACTATAAATGGTAGACAGGTGCTTCTCTATCAAAATTATACATTTTCCAAGAGAGGCCCGTCATTCCGCAACCAGTACTGTTCTAAGAAAGCCACCTTAAATTGTCCAGCAAAGCTGACCCTGGACGCAAACTGGGGTATAAAGTGTGCGAGAACAGATCATAATCACCCCCCTCCAAAGTTGCATCGCAGTTGCGATGGAAAATACTTTAGTATAACATAATTTACCTCTTTCATGTAGCGTCTTTAGGGATTAATTGTTTGTATTATTGATTGACCTGACAACGACTCACGGTCAGCTAGTTTGAAATAAAATTAAAGTATCTATAGTAAGTTTTTTTATTGATTTAACAACCACCAGTTCAAGGCATTTCAGTTTTGCAGCTCTAACTCTTAAAGCTGGATATCCGTTATACTTTATTGTGTTAAATTTTATGTAATTTACCCATTTACAGGAAATTTCAACAAGCTATATAAGATGATAACTCTGAACGGAAGATCAGTTCTCCTTTACGAGAACTATACGTTTTCTAAGCAAGGTTCTTCTTACCGTCACCAGTACTGTTCGAAGAAAATCACCACCAACTGTCGGGCTAAGCTCAAGCTTAGCGTAGACGGGCAGATAGAGGAAGCTAATAATATCCACAACCATCCGCCTCCGTCTATCTTTCGCACTCCTGATGGGCAGTACTATAGAGTGTAATGTACACACGGTAAAAATATATCACGTCTACATAATTAAAATATACTGGTTAACAAAGGTATCATAGAAATGAAGGAAGTGAGTAACTGTATATTTGTTATTAATAAATGACTTTATAACTACACAATTTATTTTCTTCTACAATTCAGTGTGCTGCGCACTTACGCTGGCGACGCAATACACTGTGCGTAGCGATTTCTCGCATCCATAAAGATAACAGTCCTGTCATAAGAGCTTCGTAGAAGAGGCCTTAACACCTTCGTTTTTTTCTAACTTTGTATTTTTGAATTTAATCATGAAGCCTTCAATTTGATTGAAGTATACATTTTTTACATTTGAATATCTTGCAAGCTGCTAGAAGGGTTTCTGTGTACGTCAGGCGAGATGATGAAAGGATTCTAGTATATCCCATAGATTTTAGTTTCTGACGTTTCGCCCTAAGAATTATGGTCGAGGGTATGTATCCCATATACAAAAACTGTTGAGGCATAGATGTTATGGCGTATTAATTAGGAATGAAAAAAAAACATTTTTAAAAGTCGTGTAAAATGTCCGAGCTAATGAAAAGGCCCGTAGATTCATTTGTACCATCAAATAGAAAAAAGCAATAATATTTCAGGAAGTTCCGAAAATATGCTAAATGTTTTGATTTAGAAAGCTAGTGTTTTTTTTTATTGTCTCCTGTTAAAGTGATCCAAAATACAACAAACAAATAAAATGAGATGATTAATAAATATTTTTTTTTGTACTTTCTCTAAAAATGTTTTTAAATATTACGGCATCCAAATGAACTAAGCAGCCTGCATACGAAGTCATTGTAATCCCAAAGGTTTCTCTGAGCATATTTTCTTTTTTACAGATCAAATAGAATTTATCGAACTTGATAAAAAAAGGATAATATTGTATAAAAACTTTACATTTTCAAAAGGACATTCGTTTCGCAACCGCAACTGTTCACAAAAGATGAGTAAGAATTGCAAGGCTAGATTGTTTTTGGACAATGATGAAAGATTTTTAAAAGCTTATAATGTCCACACCCATCCACCACCAAAAATAGTTAAGGGTAAAGATGGAAAGTATTATAAGTACTGATAATATTGTGTACTTGCCAAAATATTTTTTTATTTCGAGTCGTCTCGTTTCACGGGTTCAGCCCCTATAGACATGTAATATTTCTACAAGCGTTAACGATAACAGAAATCGCTTACATGACATTAAATGTATGGAAAAGACATTTAATTTCGATAAGTCACGTGACTTAGATTTGTTATTTTTATACATTTGAGCAATTCGATTAGCGTTATCGCTTGTAAAAATGCCACTTGGCTAGAGGGGCTAATAACTCCCACGTCTATGATTGTATTTGAGATACCTTTGTCCGGATGTTTTATTGGTTGATAAATGTCTGTTATTACGTAGCATGTAGGTAATAAAATATATTAATAAACGTTTTAAATAAACTCGACTTTTATTCCATACCCGTTTACACTTATATGTGGATAAACAAGTAGGTACCTACCTACTTGTTTCTTTTTTTTACGATATATCTTTTATTATTTTGTATTCAATTTTTTTTTTAAATAAATTTGATTGTATGATCAAGTTAACTAACCACAAATTATTTATCTTTTAGGTGTATACAATGAAAATGTTCAGCGCCAGTCTGTAATTCGTCTACTTGAAAAAGAAAATAAAGATACAAATATAAACCATACAAATACAAACAAACATAAAGTAACATCTGTTTTACAAGAACGAGATGAAGATAAGAATATGCAGGGCACAAATGCAGAGCAAATATATATCTATACACCGAAAGGTAAAGAAGAAAAGCTGGCGGCAAAAGATGTAGACCTTATTATAGTACAAGATCTGAAAGAAGCTAAACCAAATAAAATTGAAATTCCGCCAACTTTATTAAAAATATATTTTACACCATTCGATCATAACTACTGCAATAATTTCGAATGGTTAAGTCACGTAAAATCATCAGAAGAAGAAAAACCTGCTTCGTGTTCTGATAAATCCCAAACTGAGTTTATAACAGAGTCATCATCCAAAAGCGCTTCATGTACTAAAACAAGCAATGAAGTTGGATCAAGGAAAATTATCACCGCAGAGGGTAAATTAGAAGTAGTTACATATCAATCTAACCCATCCAAGAAGGTATCTGGACTGGCTAGCCGTATGATGAAGCCTCCCTGCAAGTGTGAAGCTAGGTGCTTTAATAAAATAACTGAAGAAACAAGGTGTAGAATCTTTGATGATTTTTGGCATAACTCTAAAAATTGGGAGGAACGACGCCAATACATTACTAACTGTGTTACTAAGAAAAATAAAGCCTGGACGTCATATTGCAAAACCATGAAATCTAATCGGCCATGTATGTACTCGTACACCTTCCATGTTGAAGGTAATGCTATTAATGTTTGCAAAATAATGTTTTTAAACACACTAGTGATTGGAGAAAAGTACGTTACAATCTGCGTTGAAGGCGAGACACGTCAGATCACCTGTAATACAGAAAATATAGTAAGCCAAGTTCCTCTTAATGAAGTGCCTGAAAATAAAATGTAATCAATAAAGGAACACATTTCCTTATACAAAACTTACGTCCTTGTAAAGGATACTAAGCGGTATCTTGGACCTTTATTGGTACAACTGTACGCATAATACAAAGCAAAAATGCTCAAAAAAGGGAGAGCCACAAATCAGTATGCAATGATTTGGATGAGATGGGAGATGGAGATTTATTGAGATCTGTAGGTTATTTGATCATGCCATATGGAATATAAACCAATGAAACATAATTTTAATTAAGAAGATATGGTTTAAAAATGTTCGTCCTTTTTATAAAACTGTACGACTTCGTTTTTTTTGAGATTTTACTGTTTACACGTATACGAAATGTAGCTATACTTTTTTTGATATATTTATTAAATACTGATCTAGTCATCATTAAAAGAAACTTAACGTGTAAAAAAATATTTATAAGTGTATGTGTATGGGTATTGTATAGCATTTAGGCCGGGCCGCAGCGGTGGGGCGATGACGTAAACGCCAAAAACACACTTTTATATGCAATGAGCCTCACCGCAATGGACGTGTGTAGTGCGTATGTAATTTATTTAGTATTTTTTGTGACAATACACATATGTTCCATCGCTAACCTGAGTGTCCGCACTGAATATTCCGGCGATCAGCGTCGTTTAATTTTATTGCGATTGACGGCGATAAGATAGCGATTTGGCGCGATTTATAATCAAATAAGTAGCAACGCATGCAGGGACCGCATATTGGTTGTTCATAATGTTATCAGAATAAAGTTAGAGTAAATATTGATCCTTGAGTAAAGATCTCAGTCGTGATTTAATAGTGGATTACACAAAAAAGGGTAATTTGTAGGTTTATATCATTTTATATATAAGTACATTTTCTAGAATTTAATATTAAGATTTTTGAAACTCTAGTCTTATAATCTCTATTATATATAATATTCGTTGTCATATTTGGCACTGGTAAAACTAAAATCTTTAGATTTGAGTTTTAAAGTTTGTAAACTAAAATAACTTTTGAAATTCGCATTTTGATGCATTGTGTTTTATAAATAAGTCATTCATTCGTCATTGTAAAATTCTAGTCGTAAGTTAGTTCATGTGATAGTCTAGTCATCATTCAGCAATGGTTTTAACCAACAGGTTAACTAAAAGTTACTTATAAAACTATTAAAAATACCAACTTTTATAAACACACAGCTAATATTAATAGCTAATGGTTGTAGTGTATAAATACACACCAAAATTATTCGTAAAGGCGGCTACAGCGATTCAAAAAATTCGCTTAAGTTTCTAGTATTGCCTTAGGTCTATTTGTCATTCTCGACCAATGAGAGACAAACTGCTGGCCTATGATTAGTGGTAATTGACAGATATACTTATTATAGACTTCACTTGATACTAGCAAGTGTCGAGTAAAGACCATAATAGTAAATCGCTGACTCTAGATTTTTTAATCGCGGTAATCATGGTTTCAACCAACGCTGTGTATAAAAAAAAACAACTCAAAGAGGATTATATTTTTAATTTCTAAGTACTATAAGTACTTAAAAATATTTTTTAAATTATTATTTGATGTGATCATATTTGATATAGGTACTCATTATTTAGATTTGGCTTAAATAACAAAACTCAAATGAAATAATCTAAAATGATTCCCTGAAAAGTAGATATTACTTTTCTTTTCATTTAATAAAACGCGCTCAGTAACATATTATACATAGTAAAATACTTGTGTCGCGGGGGGATTTACAAACATTCACATCAAATGCACAAAGAAAACCCAGACTTGGAACAATCATTTGTGCAATGTCAATTGGCGTGGTGACCTATACCTACGACTCGGTTATCCTTGATTCTAGATATTAAGTTAAGATAATGTGAAATCTAGTCCTAGCTTTTTGTTAAAACTTTAACCTAGTTACAAAATAAAAATATAAAACCGTTTAGACTGTTTGTGGGAACATAGTTTCTAATTAACACTAAAAATAACATTTGTTTAGGTACAGTGCGAACAATTATTTGCCAATGCTGTTAATGACATTACTGTAGGTTCTCAAGTAGATTATTCTTTTTGAATAATGGCAAATCTATCCTTTTTGGGATCATTTCTAATCTCTGCTTTCTAATTTCTGTCTGTCGGTCTTTCTGTTACCTTTTCACGGCTAAACCGCGGAACCGATTTTGATGAAACTTGGTATGGGATATGTTTGGATCCAAAAAGGACATAGTCTTCTTTTTGCCGCGATAACTAACATCAACGCGGGCGGAGCCGAAAGACCGAGCAAAATCTAGTCTACAATAATACTACTAAAATAAAATTATTTTTATTTAATTTACAAACTTTCTACAATAATACTACTATAGTAAAATTATTTTTATTGAATTTTTGGTCATAAGATCGAATAGCGTACTTAAGTATTTAGTTTAGTAGTTTACCTGTGGTTTTAACCGCTGCAGTAACAAAACTAAAAATATATGAACGTATAGGTATAGTAATTTTTTATCTTTTAAATGTGACCTTTTGATCTCTTTTTATATGGGTGTATATTGTATTCTAATATATTCATGATAGATTATAAGTATACATAAGTTAAAAATGTGTAGTGACTGTTGTACAACAGTAAAAAAAATGTTTTGTGTTAAATTATATTAAATTCGATTTAATATATATTTTTACTAACTACTTTTACTACATGACTATTTCTATGTCTTTTAAATATTTCAGAATTTTTATATCTAAATATTTTAACAATCAACAAGGTATATTCATTTGATGAAAATAAGTATTTCTTCTAGTATTCATGTGATTCAATATGTAGTGTATAAATTAAAAATATATTTGTGAATATTGATGAGTTTCATTTTTCGTATGTGATGCCATGTTTGAAAAACTATTTCACTTATTTATACTCTCCCCTAATTTAATAGCCTAAGAGCCCACGACGGCCAGACCTTTGTTATTTAATAAAAGCTGAAAGTTCTTCTGTGCGTGTCCCCTATACAGGTAAGAACGACCAGGGACTATAGAGTTTGGGTAGTGGTTACTTGGGCAGGTAACAGGTAGTAAAGGTGTATAAAATAGTACATTAAATTCGTACGTACTTAAAAACGTACTAATTGCTCAGAAACGATGTATACGTGCTATATGTAATGTGGACCCACTTACATCATGCAAACCATTATTTAAGAAACTTAAAATTCTAACAGTAACTTGTATTTATATTGAAGAAATCTGTAAATTTACAAAGACTCATTCAGAGCTATTTGAAAAAGTGGGAGATAACTGTAATTTCAAAACTAGATATCCAACCAAATTAAGTCTTCCCAAAATGAGAACTGAGCTATACAAACGAAGCTGTTTTCCTATGTGTATCCAAATTCATAATAAACTTCCTGTCCAACTTCGAGAGTTACCAATTACTCGGTTCAAGAGGGCACTACGTGGATGGCTAATAGATAATCCTTTCTACTCTATAAAAGAATTTTACAGTATAGGTTTCCGAAATAATCTTATTATGTATAGTATATGAGCTACTTGAAATGTAACATTTGCATGTCATTATCTTATGACTGAATACCGAACCTATTGACCTTTTGTAACACCTTTTATGTAAGTGTATTCAATTGCAAAAATGTCGTGGTGGCCTAGTGGTTCAATGAACGGATTTGTGTGCACAAGGTTGCAGGTTCCAACCCACTGCAGGCAAGTACCAATGTGACTTTTTCAAAGTTTATGTACTTTCTTAATTATTCTAAGACATCATTGACAATCGGTGAAGGAAAAACATCGTGAGGAAACCTGTATTCCAAAAATTGGAATCTGAAATCGCCAACCCGCACTGAGCAAGCGTGGTGATTAATGCTCGTTCCTTCTCTATATGAGAAGAGGCCTGTGCCCAGCAGTGGGACATATAAATGCTGGTATTATTATTCAATTGCAAATAAATCCTTTGACTTTGACTTTTTGCTTAGGTTTGATCGCCTTTTTCAATGTATATATGTTATACTTTATTTACAGCTACACACATGTCTAAAAGGAAACCCTCAAAATCTTACGAAACCAAGTTAGCGGAAGCAAGGTTACGAAAACGAAAACAATACGAAGAAATTAAAAACGATCCAGAGAAATATGCTTTACAGAAGATAAAAGAAAAAAATAGATATTTAAAACGAAAGGAACAAAAGAAAATTAAGAGTGTGTGCGATATGACTCCCAGAGAAAAAAGTATTAAAAGAAAAAAATGGAGAGAAAATAGCAAACGATACGCGGAAAAAATTAGGAAGATTGAAGCAGTACAGATGAACAAAAGAATATCTTCTAAGTAATCATTTTGAAAAAAAAAAAGCTTAATAAACGTTTTCGAAGGTGCTTGCAGAAACTACGAAATTTACTGATCGAGATAAAAATATAACTTGAATGAAAGATTTGGAAGACTAAAAGTCTAATATTCAACAGCAAATTGAAGACTTCTTTTAAGATGATGAGGAGTAAAAAAAACACAAATCGGCATTTAACCGACACATAAAAAAGCCTATACAAGAAATTTGTGACCGTCCAATACGTCCATTTACGTGTGTTATTCAACGTTTTGCAGGTATCGACCATTGTAAAGTTTACCTTAGGAGTACCTACCTACTTAAAAATTGCAAATTATTCAGTAGGTACTTAGCTACCTACTTATATAAAAAGCGTCTTTATCTGTGTATATGACTGTGGACTATTAGCACAAAATAAATAAAAGTACCTACTGTTAATGTTACCTGTTATTCATCCTACTCTGAGACCAGAGTAGGATAAATAGCAGGGGGGTTACACAGGTTAAATGTTCATCTGTACTAGATTTAGTCAAAGAATGATTATAAAATAAGTTGATTTAATTAATGTCACGTTGTTCGAGTAGGTAAAAGGCTATTATATTTTCTTTTAATATAAAACTACATACAATCTAAAAATTGTTTTATTTAAATCTTAATTACCGGTATTTATTTTTCATCACCATTATAACAAATATTTTTATAAGTTTATATTAATCATTACCATATCCAAAAATCCAGATTTTTCCATGTATGAGCACGAAGTGCAAGAAGTACCCAGTAAGTTGCAGGGAGCATATAGGTCAAAAGTTCAAAGTCATTGAAACTCGAATCCCCTAATGACAAATTCACACTATATCCGAAGACAAATTGATTGATTTAAGAATGATCAAAATCGGCCACGCGTTTGCTCTCTGGAGTGTAAGTACAACATACATATTGACTGGTAAACACGTGACCCTCCTCAACCTCCTGCTCCTCTTTGAATGCACCCTGAACACTCTCTCATGTGCTTATTTTTTTCAGATCTTAAATACAGTCTAAAGCAGTCTCTGCGTGGAAGCCAGCTTTTGTTTCTACAAGACCACACTTTCTCAAAATCGAATAAAACATCGCGTATTTGGAATTGTTCTAGTCGACTATCCAAGAGCTGTCGTGCAAAGGTGTCTCTAGACGCTAATAATAAAATAATACCCCATCACTTGGAGCACAACCATAGCCCGCCCCAGTTTTGCATAACTAAGTCTGGCGTTTTGGTCAAATTGTGATTTGGGCTGATTTTCTTCTGAACAATTAAATCGAGCTTATGATTTTTTGTATAAATTAGTAGATGTCCTATTTTACGTATATATATCTAAGCTCTAAGGCCATAAACTGATTCTTTAAACTTTTATTTATTCAATAAATAGACAATTTAACTATTTACCAATGGTTGGTATCTGGCTTGCTATATAATATGGATTCGACATATGGGCAATATATAAAACCACAAAATTTATTTCGTCTATACTTTTAAATGATTTAAAAAAAAAAACGTTGTCGCTGCAGTATTTAGATAAAAAGGTAGAGTTTTAATTTTGAACAAATTCAACCATTATCGGCCAGTCATTTAATAAATTGTAATTATTGAACATTTAATTAAAAATTAAAAAGCGGCTTAGCCACGCTTTGCTAACGGCAAAAAAAAACTAAGAATAAAATGAATATTGTTTAACAAATTATTATGTAATTAACATTTTGTTTAAAAAAGTTTTTTTTATTTGCGGCTATTAACTTAAAATAAATATTTTTTGCTTTTGTGGATTCGTACTATATTATTTTGTCGATTTATTTATTGTCTTTTTGTCGTATCCAATTATCCATATTGTATGTGACCGGACCAGGGGACTATAACCCCGTACACAAATGGAACTTAAGATGCTCTTAGTCTAATTATATTTGTCGCATTCCACCTTAAATTGACTTAGAGAGACAGCATAGCACTTAAATTTAATTTGTACTTTGAGTACATATTTGAATAATGGGGTGTAAATACACAAGGCATCTTAAATAATTTTAAGTCGTTCTTACGTGTCTATTTGTACTTTAAACCTTCAAGTGGCATATTTTGTATTATTTCGTTGTTGTTTTAGATTTTTTTTCAGTTAAGTACTTATTAAGTACCTACTAAGTTTTTTTTTGTAATTTTTTAGATATAAGCTTTGACAGTCACCTATATTATTAGATTTTATTTTCGTAATGATCATAGTGTTAATTTATTTAAAATAATTATAAAGATACTGGAAGCTTTGTAGTAAACAAGTATATCTGTTAAGTCGGTAGTCTGTAATCTATTAAAAAAGATAAATAAAAATTTGCAAATGTTTTTTTTTTTTTTTGGTTCGTAGGTCCATAGAATATAATTTAAAAATGATATACTAAATTGGTCATTAAGTATCCCAGTTAGCAATAATTTTCTCTGAAAATTCGGCGTCGTTCGCAGCGCTGCATCGGCCAAAAACACGTCAAACCTAATTTATTTTGACAGTTTAACACAATGTTTAGGGATTAACAGTAGTCAAGTAGGTACATATAGAATAACTTGAGCTTAGTTCTATATTCTTTCAGGTCTCCGTATCGAAAGAATTAATGTAAATAATCGAAGAAAGCCGCTACTTTTGGTAAAAAACTACACGTTTGCTCAAACGACAAGTGACCATAGATACTGGAACTGTAGTAAAAAGGCTTCATCCAAGTGTAATGCGAAGCTTCGTTTCGATGACTCCGGGAAGCTGATTCACAGTGAACTGGACCACAGTCACAGCCCACCAGTCTTCTTTAGGAAACAAGATGGAACGTACGTCAAGATTTAGAGAATTTCTCATAATCGACAGTACATTAATGGTAACTGGTTTTTATTTATGAAATTGATTTGAAGACTACAATGTTTGTATTATAATTACGTTGTTAGTTGTTACGCGGGCTACTGTAAATAATTTAGTTTTTTTTTTTTCAATGGATTAATAAATCCGAAATTAGTAATAACTGGTAAGTATTAGTTGAATGTATAAAATGGTAATTAATCAATTATTAATTAATCAACCGATTGCAGGCGATGATATAAGGTTTTTTAATGAAATTCTAGTTACGTTTTTTTTTATTCGTCCCATAATTTCGGATTTGGTCATCCATGAAGACTTGCAAAGTTTATCTTATAAATTATTTACAAGTACATATTTGTTTCCAACCACACACAGAAGCTCGATACAAGTGAACACACAGTACACAGAAGAAAATAGTAGAATATTATTTATTCGTTCTAGTTTTAAAAAAGATTTTTTGGCAATTAGATGTAAATATTGGGTCAGTATTATTTGTTGGACAAGTAGATATTGTCGTTGAAACAAATTGACGTTGTAATGTAGCTAAAATCACGTTCTAAATTATAATAATACAAATTACTAAGAATTAGCTAGATTCTTGATATACAATAGCTTTTAGTGTGAATGACCCGTGGAGTGAACGGATGTATTTTATTCTTCTCAAAAAGTACACTTCTCTACCTGTAGGTACGTCTAAGATTTAGGCATATTGACGGTTTACTCACGCAAATCCTCGGGATCGCCTTACTAGTTTCATACTAAATAGAAATCCCTAATCATGAGCTGACGCGTCGATGTTGCGAGTCGGACTGATCAGAGCCCCTCTCCAATTGAATTTTAATCCTAATACAATACCAATGCAAAATTGTTAATCAGCAGGCACACAAACAACACAGTACCTACAAAAAAAAATCTCAATGTCTAATTCCAGTCAGTTCCTTCCATTTTTTTTAAAGTAAATCAAATCTCCTGCATTCTAAACTAATCAATTTTGCATTGGCTTATGCTATTAAAAATAATTTGTAGAGTAAAAGCACAGATCGGGTGACTCCGAGAATGTGCATGAGTAAACCGTCAATATTCCTAAATAATAAAATTATGAATACACCTCACGAAAGTTATTTTACAAACGTCTAAGATTTTTATACATAAGTAGGCTTTTTTTATCTTGCGATTTGAATTACTATAGATTTGTTTTTTTTTTCTTTTATATTAGCTGTATTTTATACGCGTTATATTATATACCTACTACATTTTATTTTTACAAAGAGATTTATTAATTTTACTGAGATTAGTGAGATTGTTAAATAAACTAATCGAAAGTCAATAAAAGAAAAATATTATTTACAATTTTAGTGATTAAAATTTTAGTCACAAATGTTTATTAAGCTTTCTAGTTATAGTACTTTTAATGTCTTGAAACAAATGTACATTTTTACATCTTAAATGTATTCGTATATTGTGTAATTGAATATAAGCTTATAGCAGCGAACACGTCAAAATCTCATAAATTAGCAGTATTGTAATCGTTTGTATTTAATACTAAAGTTTAATTGCAAGTAGTAGAATTGATATTTTATATAAAATACCCTACGACTTTAGTGTAAGTTAGTAATAACATCGAAAAAATTAACAGCATGTAAGCGTCGTATTGCAGGGTTTTTATCCTTCTCACTGCGGGTAAGAGACTATATAATGCAAACAATTCATATAAATTACTGTCTTTAGGAATAAGCCCCTCTACCTATACGTTATATACATAAACACACACACACACACACAAACACATATACTCACATACACACACATATAATCACACACACATTCAAAACATTTTTATATTATTTTTATTAATAAATAGTTTTATGAAAGTATTTAAGATATAAAAATTATAATTTTAGTAATAAGCTGCATATCTCTCCAACTTCTTTAAGCTGTGCCCTACCGGGTCCATAATCCGTAATTAATATATGGTATTTTATGTTTTGGTTGAGATGGATAAATTGTATTTTTGCTTTTGATAATAAAGATTATTATTATTATTATTATTATTTTGAAAAATCTTTACAATTCTCGGCAACCCGGAAGAACTGATGGCACGGGCCTAAGCCAAGTGACCATCAGTGGTACTAATTAGTGACTGAAAAACTTGGTGGACATAACGCTGGAGGCCTAGTGTTGCTGGATTGTGAGTTATCAGACTCACACTGCAGAAATTTTCTTACTATTCTACACGTGTTTAGGATTGCTGCTTTTTGCAGTAGGTGATATGTGTTCGCAGTTAAATTTAAAGAAATAAGGGATTGGTGTAATTGACAGGGTATTACTCCTGTCGTAGATAGTACTATTGGGACTATTGTTACCTTTTGTAGGTGCCAAATTCGGGTGATCTCATCCCTTAGCTCCGTGTATTTAGACAATTTCTCTGCTATGGTGGTCTGCAAATTGTGGGTATTTGGCACGGCGATATCAATAAGGTAGCCAGTTTTGTTTGTTTTATTAATAAGTGTAATGTCTGGTCTATTGAAGTGAACAGTTCGATCCGTAAGGATAGCTCGGTCAAAATATAGTTTTGCTGTGGAGTTCTCTAAAACAGTTTCTGGGCTATATTTGTAATATGGTACTATGGAATCTACTAATTTATATTGATATGCTACTTTCTGATGGATAACTTTGGCTACTTGGTCGTGCCTATGTTTGTAATCGGTCTGGGCTATTGATTTACACGCACCTGTGATATGTTGTATAGTTTCCGGAGCACTATTGCACTTTCGGCATATGTCATTGGCTAAGTTCCTAATAATATATTTCCTGTAATTTCTGGTTTCTATAACCTGATCTTGTATTGCAATCATGAAGCCTTCAGTCTCCGGGAAAAGTTCACCTCGACTCAACCACGCGTTCGACGCCTCTTTGTCGACATTTACTTGGCATAAGTCTTGACGATGTCTTCCATGTAGGGACTTCTGGCTCCATTCTACAATCTTAGTTTTAATGTCAGTTTGTTTCTCATTCTTTTGCTCTGATGGGTCTTTTAGATTTAATGGCGTTAACTGTTTATCATTTTTAACTACTAATTTGTGGAGAACTGAGGATTCTGTTTTGGCAAAGAAGTATTGTCTAAGTGTGGTAATCTGTCTATTGTGTAAATTTGAAACGTCAATCAGTCCTCTGCCTCCTTCTTTACGTGGTAGTGTGAGTCTTTGCAGACAAGATCTAGGGTGGTTTTTACGGAACTTAGTCATGGTTGTATTTATTTTACGTTGTAAATCTTTCAGGTCTGATTTGGTCCACTTTATTATTCCGAAAGAATATGTTAATACGGGAACAGCAAAGGTGTTGATTGCTTTAATTGTGTTTCGGGAATAAAGATTAGTTCTTAAGATTACGTTCAATCTATGTTGGAACTGTTGTTTTAATTTATACTTCGTTTCTTTATACTGAATCTGTGACGACTGACTATATCCTAAATATTTGTATGTATCATGTTCATTTAACGGTTCTATGTGTTGTAATGTTGTTAGAGTGTATTGATGTTGATAGTTCTGTCCTGCTCTAATAGAATTAATTTTACATTTATCAATGCCAAATTCCATTTTAATATCATTGGAAAACAGTTCTGTTAAATTTGCTAATTCGTTAAGTTCACTCTCACTCTTTGCATATAATTTAATGTCGTCCATATAAAGCAAATGATTTAAATTAATTAATTCGGTCTGTGTTTCCTCAGTGTAAGTGAGAGGTATTCCTGCAGTTGTGGCATTTAATATGTTAGATAGAGGATTTAGAGCAAGACAAAACCACAGTGGGCTGAGAGCATCTCCCTGGAAGATGCCTCTCTGTATTTTAATTGGGTTGGTTTCTAATGTTTCAGTGGCAGTAGTGAGTCTAAGCACCGTAGTCCAGTTTGACATTACAATCTTAAGAAAAGCTACTATTTTTGGGTGAATTTTGTATATTTCTAGGACTTTGACCAGCCACGAATGAGGAACAGAGTCGTAAGCTTTCTTGTAATCAATGTACATACTAAATAGATCGGATTTGGTTTTGTGGGTTTTATTTAATACAACAGAATCAATAATCAGTTGTTCTTTGCAACCTTGGCTAAATTTGCGACATCCCTTCTGTTGTTCTGCTAGGATGTTATTAGCATTAACATGTTCATATATTAATTCAGACAGGCAGGATGTCACAACTTTATACAAAGTCTGCAGACAAGTGATGGGCCTGTATTTTGCTGGATTACTAAGGTCATTGTTGTCTTTCGGTATCAAATAAGTTGTACCTGCTGTTATGTATGCTGGCATTAGACTGGGGTCTTGAATAAAACTATTAATGAAATTATATAAATAACAATGAACTGACGTTAATTTCTTATACCAGTAACTGTGAATATAATCGGACCCAGGTGCTTTCCAATTATGTAGACGGGATAGGACTTTATGAAATATTTGCGGTGAGATGTTTTCAAATACCATGTTCCGGGTGTTCACATTCGTATTTGCCGATTCTGCTTGTATCCAATCAGCTTGTTCATTGTGTCCTGTAGGATTCTCCCAAATTCTAGACCAGAAATTCTGCAAAGCCTGTGGATCCGGATTGTTGAGTTCATTGTCATTGACGTTGTTAGCCTGAATATTTGACGTGGTCTTCTTAATATTGCGGTAAAAAAGTTTTTCATTGTGGATGAATTGAAAATTCTGTTGTTTTCTAAGGTTACATGCATTATATCTTTTGAGTCGGCCTGATACAACGAAAAGTTTTTGTTTTAACGTATCTAAAGTGTGCATAGCTTGTGTGTTCGGTTCTTCATGAATAGTGTGGGTTTTATATTGATTAATGATATTGTTAAAATGGGTTGTTACCTTTCTACTTCTATTACCGTTAATAAATTGTGTCACTCTACCTATCTTGGATCTTAAATCATTAATTTTTCGCTCCATGCGTTTTTGCCAATTCGGCTTACGTTCTCTTCTATTGTCCCTAAGATTTTCAGAAGGCTCAAGCGCTATTTTCGTTCCATTTACTTTAGCTGTAGTCCACGCTGCACTGTATATGACGGTTTGTAACGTAAAGAAATCTGTGTCTAAGTTAAGGTATTCAGGAATAATTACTCGATTCAAATAACTAACAGTGCGAGCTAAATTTTTAGACGGTTTTTGCTTAGGAATGAAGACTCTATCAGTGGGGTTTATGTTTTTATAAAAAAGGAACGCCTGTTGAAAAGTCTCATCTATTTCTGGGTTTCGTGTTTCTTGGGTTGCTGGTGTATTAGGTTCGGTATGGGACAGATTTATGAGCATGTTATTAAATGATTGAGTGGGACTGTTTGGTAAAACTGAAAGATCTGTCGGAGTACTGCTAACTTGAGTATTAGAGTTATTCTCATAATTATTGAAGTTGAGTGTATTGGTTAGTGCGCTAGGGTAATTACCGGTATTATTATTACTAAGCCCTAGTTCAATGGATATTTCATTCTTCAATATATTTAATCTATCATCACTTATATATTTATTATTTAGTATGGCTCTTCTTTGATCGGCTATTCTTTGTTCACTTAAGTGTGCAAGTGCGGGGTATCTGTTGATAAAGTCCTGATGCAAAGGTTTTCGGTATGCAGTTTCATTTGTGCCTAGTGATGTTATTCGGTAGTACGCCCGCATTATAGCCTCGTTATACTCATTGGTCCATCTCATACGTGTCTGGGTTGTGTTTTGTGTGTTGCTCATTTCTGAGCCCTGTATTTGTGTCAATTGCCCGAGATCTAGTGTATGTGAAGGTGTTGTCTGTAAATTTACTTGTGTCTGCTTAAGTTCTTCTCTAACTTCATTATAAATTTTATCAATTATATCCTGTGTTAAAAGTTTATTTCTAATTATGGCTCTTCGTTGATCTCCTACCCTCTGTCTGCTGACCTGCATGTTAGGGAATTTTTCAGTGAATTTCAGATGAAGGGGTTCAAGATAAGTTTTGGTATCTGTGTCTATCAAAGTTAAATAAAGATAGGTGCGCAATATGAACTCATTCATTTCAGATGTCCATCGTCTGCGCGTATTAGAAACACTCGTAATGGGTGCAAGATCATGGTCGAGAGTGACCTCTTGCACAACACTATCAAGTATGCTAGAGGTAGATAGACTTCTTGTCATATATGAAGGGCGAGTTGATGGGATGGAAGAAAATAAGGAATTCGTATCATCGCCTGAAAAATCAGCTGTAGCTTCTACGTCGTGAGCCCGCTTGCTCAGAACACGACGCCCGGCTGTAACATTTTTGTCGGGAGGAGCCCGCCTGCTCAGCCCCTCACCGCCGATGGTTCGCATACTGTGACATCCAGCATCGGCTCCAGATGTGCCCCGGCGACCCCCGGGAAGCGACCGTAAATCGTAAACTCTTTTACTCATCTCCATATAGGGTTACCTTTCCTGTTTAGCCGCGTAAGTTTTTAGTACAAAAGTACTGTACACGTGTCCGCCCCCCACGTGAGCTAGATGTTCAGCTCGGACGTAAGGAAAGGATTTAGGGGGCTTATTATTATTATTATTATAATGTTTCTAGCTCATAAATGTACCACCTGTATTTGACTTATGGAATGCTAATAAAGAATTGAGTATTGAGTATTGAGTATTGAGTATACTTTTATTACCCATAATCAGTTGTATCCTAGCATAGCATCACTAAAAGTAAAAACGTGATTTTAAGAGAGAGATTCTGATTAATAATCAGACTGATTTAAGATCCGTTCATTCATAATGTGATATGATGTGACGTGACCTACCATAGTACTTATGTGTAGTACTTATTTATACCTTTTAGCCTCCATAATGACCGGATTCGTATGCTCGTGATGAGCAGGTTGGAATCTAGGTTAGTAACAATAATACTTTTTCAAAGCGCTTTCTTAATAATTCTAAGAAAGAAGGAAACGTTTGTTCGCCTCATGCGACGCATAACATTATAAAAAAAGTACAAATAACAAATTACTAAAAGGTTCGGGGAAATATGCGTCACACCTGTACGAAACGGTCATCGCTGACGAAAATATTGGTAACCTAGGATACCAAAATGGAATCTGGAATCGCCAACCCGCAAGTGAGCAAGGACGGTGATCAATACTTATTCCTTTTCTATTTAAGAAGAAGCTCTTTGCCCAGCTGTGGGCCTTACTTACCTATTACCCAAAGTAAAAATATGTTTTGAAAATTTACCTAATGCTTATATTTTTCAGAATTTTACTATGAGATCTTACAAGGACCCAAAGGAAGAAAAAAACTTTTGTACGATCAATACACCTACTCAAATAGTAAGATGACAAGATTGAACAAGTCATACTGGTATTGTTCCCAGAGAAGGTCCCGGAAATGCCCTGCAAAGGTCACCATTGACCAATATAGTAGAATATGTAAATGTGACATGAACCATAATCATTAAAAAGATAATTTAAATATGACTATTGTGAGTCGCACTCTCTGGTAAAACACCAGAGAGTGCGACTCACAACAGGTAATGCCCTTGGCAGATAGACTTACCTACGTGTATGACATTTGAATAAGTAGTTAGATTAAAATAAAAAAATAAATATATATATATATATATATATATATATATATATATATATATATATATATATATATATATATATATATATATATATATATATATATATATATATATATATATATATATATATATATATATATATATATATATAAGTAAGTACCTCAAGTTAGGAGCATGATTATATTAGCAGCTCTTAGTACTACCATTATAATAAATATCCATCAACAATGATTAGCACTATAAAAAGTTGCTAAGGTGTCATTACTAAAATTTAGAAAGCTTGTTCAGTCGTTTTTAAATATCTACAGCTAAGATTACTCAATAAAAATACAAATTTAATTCTAATAAACTTTACTATATATAAAAACACAAAAGAAATAACAAACAAATACAAATAAAATAACTTTTTCGAGACAGAAAGTGGACATAGTTCGGGGTGGCGCCACTGTTGAGGTAACTTTGACAAATTGGTCTGCGTGTAACAAAACGTAACGCGATGACAGTGGCAAGTCAGCTTGACGGATGACGGGTAGCAACAAAAATAAACAGTGTTAATAAATAAACTTTCCATAATTAAATATTTACTGTAAAGCTTGTGAGACACTATTGTGATATATCTAGTAGTGTGCAAAATAGGCTGTGTGTAAATGTTAGTAATTTAGTAGATGTAACATAACCTCAAAATATTGTGCCGAGTTACAAAAGTTTTTGAATGTGAAGTGTTCATATAGTTGTAGTCATTACTAAAATACTCATTACTTGATTAAAATACGTGGTAAAATATGTTCTCTTTTAAAAATCATGGTGAATTTCCGTCAGTTTCTTTCGACAAGATTCGGTAAGTATTCTTATCTCAGTATTAACAACAGAGGATAAACAAGTTAGGTAGTTTTAGTCTAATAAGTATTATTCGTGTGAAAAAATTCGTCTATCTCTTATATGAGCTTATAAAGAATGTATAATGCTTATTATTGGCATAATATTTACTTTAAGTTTTGTTTTGTTTTCAGAATAAATTCATGTTGACCTACTTATGTACTTTCTAGTATTTCTCTCAATAAAATTATTTTTAACATGTTTTAAGAGACATAATCATTCAGAACGAAATGCAAACTGCTATGTTAACACTCCCGAAACATGTGAAATAATAAAGTAAAAAAAAAAGTTAAAAGTTTAAATACTTTCTATTTTGTATCTTGCATACTTTATACCATTTACTAATTAATGTAGTGTTAAGTGTAGTTTTTCTCAATTCTAGCCATAAATTGATATTAAACTTAGTTGTGATGTAGTCCAAAGTTTTAAAATTCATTGTACATAGAATGATAAGAATAAGAATAAGAATAGTTGGCAGAGTTAGTTTGGGGAATATAACACTCTATTTTTAAGTGACGTTATATTATCTATATTATTTAATCATAATATAGATAAAATAATAGATATAGATTTCTTAATGTCATTCTTGATGTTTTTACATAATAAATAAACTATTAAGGGCCATTGTGTTTAATTTCAGAAATCTTTAATTTGAATCTATGATAATGTTTAATATTTGAATTATTTAAATAAACAAAAATATACAAGCTTAACTTACAGTTTTAGAAAATTTATCCGAGAATATTGTAAAACCGATGAAAGCAGAATTCAATGAGAAACTAAACAGACTTGTTGGGCGCAAGAAAAGTAACAGTGCCTACCTAATTGATACAGCAAGATACCAGGACTTCATAAGAGAAGTGAAGGAAATAAAAAACAAATGGAGAAAGACTTTTGAAGACTACAAGATGCTTGCTAATTATGATATTCTAGTAGTTAATGATAAAGAAAGGCTGATACAACCTCGAAATGATTCAAATCCTACTATTAAGTTTTATGTTTCAATGGATGAGTTGTTTGGTGTTTTACATACCATGCACTTATTGTTTAAGCATGCTGACAAAGATGTAATGGATACTGAAATAAAAACAAAGTACTGTAATGTCTCCAAAGAAGTTATAAAAATGTATTTGAGTTGTTGTAAAAGATGTAAAGACAAGAAATGAGTGTAAATATACTATTAATATTTAATATACTGCATATTTTGGGTTTCTGTTTTGTTTAATTTTACTTTTAAGCAGAGTTAATATGAAGTCAGTAATCATAGCGCTAGTCCTCAGAGAAGCCTGCCATGGCCTGGCCCCGTGTTGTATGGGGCCAATGGATTCATTTAATTGGATTATTTGCGTCTACACAAATATTTAAAACTTTTATGCATGAAACAAAAGAAACAAACAAATAATTTGAGATTTTACCATAGCAAAAGTTTAGGTACCATTAGCTAACGAATGGTGCTTATAGGTTTAACAAAGATTGTGATTAATTGGCTGCAAGACTTAAGGGAAATGAAGATTATCTGTCTATTTTAGTATAGTTAAATTGAAATATTCGATCAAATAATGTGATAGATAACGTTTTTTTTATTGACCATCAGATAAATTATAAAAAGTATTACATATGTACCTACATCTTCTTATTTTACGAAGACAGTGATTTAAAATGTCGCATGACGACACATTCGTTCTTTTGAACGCAAGTATGACGTCATTAAACCCCACTGCGGAACTTTGATTTGCTTATATATACTTAGTGTTTCCTTATATTAAAAATGCAATAAATACGTGTCTAATTTTTTTTCATTATGTAACTACGGACTAATCAGATTTTGACTTTTCATACTTAGACATTGGTAATTTCTGTAAAATGATTTGCGGTAGGTCATTTACTCCATCGCAGTACTGCAAAGGAGAATTTCCGTAATCGTCTACAAGTTGTGTTATAAAATGTCCTCATACAACAATTTGCCTTCCAGTAAAGTTTATGATTTCAAGAGGCGGTGACAGGCTGATGAAACTCGGCGATTTCACTTTCACGAGGGTGCAATACCAAGGGGACCACTGTTACTGGTCATGTTACACCCATAACAACCACGGCTGTCCGGCCAAAGTGTATACAGAAAGGAATAGACTGATGTACGCGAAAAATCACCATAACCATCCCCCGACTGAGTTTTTTGTTTGACGTTGTATTTTTTAGGAACAGCATAATAAATTTAAAGTACCGTGTATGTAAGTCACTTGGATTTAGCGGGGTAATAGAACAGTTTTGATTATTTTAGCCAATCATGATGCTTTACATATAAACAAGCATTTTATTTGGACGAAAGCGAGCGTGTCAGCATAGAGTCCACCAGTCAGAGATATAATATTCGTGTTTGATCGGATTTGTATCTGCGCAGACGAGTATCGCATGTAACTTAGACCGGCCTCTCACGTAACGATATATTTGTGCTAGAAAGTCTGCCGAATTACGTATATTGCAAACATTTGACAGCCAAATATGTACAACTATTGCTGTGAAATTCCTTAATAGTATTGAATTGGTAAATTTACAGCAATAATTGTGTACATTTTGCTGTCAAATGCTTTTGCAAGATACGTAATACGGCAGACTTGCTCAAGTAAATCGTTACGTTTATGGCAGGCATTATATTTGAGGTTCTGTCTTCTTTCCGACTTTTCTAGTGTCATATAAATTAACAACAGTCGATTCTATTTCTGCAGCCTTGTCAAATAATGTTTTTTAGAGATTTGGTTTACTTGTTTATTTAGTCCATATGTTCGGGATATGTTCCCAAAACTTACCTTACTAGCACAATAGGAATGATTTTTTGGAAGATTTTTTAAATATACAAAATTATAACTACTAGAGGTGTTCCAAAGCGAACAAATTATTTAATTCCATTATTGCTCCATAATTTGTAGGCGTCGGATATAGATTCGACTTGGTACTTGATTGTAATAATGTACGTTGTTCAAAAGAGTCTATTATATTATAACGAACTGTCATCATTATTATGATTAATATTTTTTACTTATTTATTTTGTATTCGTCCACAAATGCCAGTTTGTTATTGTTCCCTTAATAATATAGTATTTTTTATAGACTTTATACATACGTAACATTGTGTAGGTGCTAATTTGTGATAAAAACTTAACTTTGTGATCTCTGTGTATTTTATAAATTCTTGCCTATTTTTCGCTAGTTACTGTAGTACAAAATGTAGTAGAAAATTCAATGTATTCTCAGTATTAGTGACTTGTGTTCCATTGCTCTCTATTTTTATATAAATATATAGTTTAATTTATATCTTAGGCTTTATTATTTAGGTCGGTAATGCGCTAGCAGTTAGATTGTAAAAAAAAATGATGTTCAGCTAAAATGTTATTGAATATGGCAAGCTAGCTGTATAGTGCATTCCTTGCCCTAAATCAGTCCTTAAATTTATTTGATTATAATAGAAAAATCTCTTCTTTATCTTACTTAGTTAATATTTTTTAAGTCGCATCTATTTGACTGAAGACCATGACTGCTTAGTATAATTAAACTGTGCCATAATAAAACCTTTTTCTTTGTACTTAAATATTCTTGGTGGTATAAAACAGTGATAAGTATTTGTTACTATATTTTAGTTAGAAACACTTTGAAGTGAACGAGAACTTAGCAGCTAAGCGATATATTAGAAAATCACGCTGTGTTTTCAAATTGTTGCCTACTTGAAAATATTTACTAATAATAATATACTACCTTATTCCAGGAGACTTCCGTTTAGGTAGTCACGAGGCTTTCTTCATACAATCGATGAGAGGGAAACCTCTAATAGTGTTTAAGAAGTATACGTACTGCCGGCACTCAGTCCGCAACGGTGTGGTCAGGTGGACCTGTTCCACTCACTCCTACAAATGCTGCAAGGCTGTAGTGAAGACAGTCGGGAAACACATTATAGAAGTCAAAGGATATCATAACCATGATGCAGCTGAACTGCAAATCAATCGGTCGAAACCTATTTTCGATTGGGGATTGGCCTTGGTTCAACAAAACAGCATTTAGATTTTCGAACATTTTTAAATAACTACACAATTTTTTTATGTTCCTGTTTGTGTGTCGATCAAAGACGTTAATTTTCTTTATTTATCTTTTCTTTCTTTCTGTATCTTTGGCGATGTTCATTTAGTATTTTTTCTTTATGATGTGCGATATATTTTATTTGCCAATTTGTGAAATGATTTTAATGTATATTAATGCCAAGGGTGGTGCATTGTACATGATGCAGTTTTATGAAAAATGCCCGGATATAAAAATACTTTTATTTAGTTATTATTTTCTATTGTTACCGGAGTTCCGAAGATATCGTTTTTTTAGTTCCTTATGCATGTGTTCAGTGTATTAGTCTGTGTATTTTTTTCTTTGCACAGGACATATCCTTATTTTTACTAAATATTTATTAAAAGTCCCTTTGTTTAATTTTTGGCCTGCAATGCCAATTTTACAGTCAAAACATATGGAACTAGAATTATAAGAGTAATAAATAAAAGTCAAAATCATATGTAAAAGTCGATATAAATTAGGTAAAAATAATATCTCTATGATATTAAAAACATTAATAAAATAAATATTTTGTAACTAGTCAAATTATTTGTTGTAGCAAGTGTGATGTTTTCTAGTTATTTTTATAAAAAAAAAGTGATTATTGTATTGAATAAGTTATGGCTGTCGGTAAAATTATAGTTAAAAACTCATATCTACTATTCTATTGGTGATTTGGTTGTGATTTTTTGTTTGTGATTGATTTATATGATTGTAAGAAAATTACAAATACTTTTGACAAAGTACAATTAGTAGGTATCCGCAATATTTTACTTTATCTAGAAAGATGTCCTATTATGATTGTAGAAATTTCCTAGTCTTAAAAATATAATAAAAAATACTATGATAAAGATTTAATTATTCAATTGTTGCAATGTCTACTTTTACCTATTGTGTAACACACATATGAAGTTCTAAATACTAATTTAATGAGTATACTGGTAAAATTAATAATGATATATAGAGTACAAACAAATAACTTATAGATGTAGTAAGTTATGCTTACATTTGAGTTGTAGTGGATACCTGAAAAGGGGTGTTTCCTGGGTATGAAAAGTTAAAATCTATTTAGTCCGTCAGTTAGATAATAAAAAAATGTTAGACCCGTATTTTTTCTTTTATCAAAACAAAAAAAAAATACAAAGATACACCGCTTTAAAGTTTCGGAGTGGGGGCTTATGACGCTACGCCTCGCTAAAAATCGTAGCGAGGAGTGACGTCACGCGTAACTTCAGTTCTCTGTATTTTGATCATTTTTTGTTTGCAGGAAAAAAGAAAAAATACGTGTCCAATAAAATTCATTAATCTACAAGACGGACATTAAAAAAAAAATAGGAAACAGGCCCATTACAGTTTTTACTGAAGCATAAAAGTAGGCAAACATAAAGACTGCACGTTGCATATTATTATAATTATATACTTTATTTGTAAAAAATGGTTTACAGGGCTACAGTTAATGTAATGTTTTTTTTAAAGAAAAAAAAAGAGGTTTTATAAATTAAGTTATTAAAAAAAACCTAACATGGTATGTATTATGTTTAATGTTATTTCTTTTTTGTAAAATATATTACCTAAATATATTGCAGAGTCACTTGCTTCGGTTCTTGAATACTAATTGTAAAGTTTTTGTGAAATTACAGACCGAATCGAATAGCTTTTTGTTTGTGTACCGTAAGGTAGGCCGGGGTACCTTATTCTTCTCAACTGTCCCAAAACATCGAACGAATTTATAGCAATGTAGAAATTTAAATAGGGAATCTTTTGGTTTCTAGGGATACTGAAATATAGGCATAATAATTATGTGAATTTTGCGACGGGCCCTAGCACAAATAGTTGACGCATTTTAGCTATTAAGTCATTGTGACAAAACGAATTCAAAAGATCTCAAATTTGTGGAATCGTGCCCTTGATTCTACTGATTATATTATATATTACTTATTTTGGATTAGTTATTTTTTAGTCGTAGATTAATAGGTAGATTTTAAATACAATTGCTGTGAGATATTTTTTGAAGTTTTATTATGAATCCTGGTCATATGGTAAATAGTGAATACTAGACATCTGTTATGATTTTTAAATTGTTAAAAAATAAGAGTATCGAATTAAGATTAATAGAACATCGTAGATTCATAGATATAAATATTATCTCTTTGTGCACAGATATGAGAAAAGGCGAAATTAAACATGCCTAATATTTTAACTGAAGAACTTAGTGCTCAATAATAAGTTTTATTTATTTATTTTATATTATGTAATATATAAATAATAAAATATCGGTATAAAAAATAAATTTTCGTTTTGCAGTGACGTACCAACTGTCGAAAAACAAGAGAATGGTCATGGTAGTAGGTGGCTACAGGTTTTCCCTGCACTACTCACGAAACTTTAAGGAGCGGTGGCAATGCAGTCGAAGGTCTTACTACGGCTGCAAAGCTGTTATACATAGACTGGATGGGAAAGTCACATACCATAATACTACGCATAATCATGAAGCATGATTATTTTGACAAGTCAAACTTGCCACGATCGAAAGTTATGAACAATATATACGCTGTCTTGAAATTAGACACAATGAAATTCCTTTTGGATGCTACTGTCAACCACATTGATACATAGGTAACGAAAATCGTGGAACATGGATATAAAAAAAATCCTAGGTATATTATATTTATTGTAAAGAAGATAGATTGTGCTTCGCTAAAAGTATGTGAAGTTAGCTTGGACATTAAAGGCTAGCGCACACATTAAGGCGGGCTGCAATGCACCACAACGAAAACAAAAAAGTTGCACTTTGTTTTTTCAATGTTTTGCGTTGCGGCTCGCCGTACAGCCGCGTACCGCGCTCAGCCTACGTCAGGTCATATAAAATTTACAAAAGTGCGCTAGCCTTCTGTTTTCAAGCTAACTACTTAACAAATATCAAAATTGGTTATGTGGCTTAGCTGTGAAAGAGCAACAGACAGAAAGACAGAATTAATTTTAATAGCATTTATAATATTATTATGGATGTTTAATAGAATGCATTGCAGTTTCGCCGTGGCGCTCTAAAGGTGACATATTATTATGTGAAACTCTAATTTATCGTAATTTAAATATCAAAATAAGTACCGAAATAATTCCATTTTTTGTTTTATTGTGATTTTATTTGTACCTAACATGTTTTACCTAATAAAATTAATGTTTATGTTATTTGGTATTATACAGGCTGCTTGTTAGGGACACCGAAAAAAAAAATGTACACCGTTTGATTTCAAGTCCTAAATGTCGTAGTTCCTGAGATATTTAAGTATAAACATGGTTTTAGGTTTTTATTAAATTAGTCGAATTCTCATGTTTAATATATCATAAATTTTTGTTGTTGCTCGGCTATTATCTTTTACAATGTCCGTTTATTTATAATAATTATTTAATACATTTGGTACCTAAAAAAATAGTTTAGCGCTTCTTAATTTTTAAAACTGTAAAATTGTGTGAAATATGACATCTTCTACGCATATCTCAAGAACCACGACTCTAAAGACTTGAAAAACGGTGAACTTGCTAATAGTCCTCTCAATCACCCATATTGTTTCGTCGGTCTCCCTACCAGACATTCTCTATACGGTTGTTCAGAATTATATTATTTTTGTAAAATATGAACACACCATTTTATTTATTTCCCTGGTTTCTTTAATTACAGGTAAAGCAGTGCATGATATTATATTTATAACTTAAGAACGATCCGTATCCCATTTTAATTGAGGTCGACGATGTACGTCAATTTCTGTTCACTTTCAGCTCAAATTTAAATTAAGTATACATGTAAA
Source organism: Diachrysia chrysitis (assembly GCA_932294365.1). Classification (NCBI taxonomy): domain Eukaryota; kingdom Metazoa; phylum Arthropoda; class Insecta; order Lepidoptera; family Noctuidae; genus Diachrysia; species Diachrysia chrysitis. The sequence continues at coordinate 10,857,663 of OW028652.1, read as the reverse complement.
TAAATTAATAAATATTGTGTCTTTACCTGCTCTTATCTCTTTAAACAAATCATTATTAATATTATTATTTTCTACCAGGAATTGTGGATAAATGTCCGATCTGCGGCGACACTATAAGCGGTATTCACTATGGGGTTCACACTTGCGAGTCTTGCAAGTCATTCTTCAAGAGAGCCATAGCGTTCGACAAGTCCCTTCAGTTTGAGTGCGCGGCTCGCACTGGCAACTGCGTCTTGACTCCGAGAGAACGATTCTGTAAACTGTGTCGATTCGAGAAATGTATAAAGGTCGGTATGATGCCAGGTTTGGTTAGACAAAAGAAGGAACGAGGGGGCAGGGCCCCGATATATTTTAAGTCCTATCGGTAACTTGAATTTAAATCGATTTCAAATGAAATTTATGTATTTATAATTAATTTAAGTTATAAGTTTTACTTTCATGATTCTATCTATGTGTTCATTCAATAACATAACTAAATAGTTTTAAGTTTTAATAAATGTAGATTTTTAACAATGTAGGTTTGTGTTTGTTTCAATCAGTTATAAATTGTGTGAAAAGTCGTATTAATTTAAAACAGTATGTAATCGTGTTTGCAAAATCTAATAAATTTAATAATATTTTAATTATCTATATCATACTGAATTTAAGGAACTAAGTTCGAGGCAACTTGTAGTAGTAATTAATTGTAATATAACAAGTTTTACTTCCTTGGCATTGTGAATTTATTTTAAGACATTTTACTATAGCACAAGACTGTTTTTGCTAAATGTATACGGAAATCAAAATCTCTTTAAAAAAAGAAAAAAAAAACAATGTATATAATCAATATGGTAGCTAAATAATATTATGGAATAATGGGTAATTAGATAGTGATTGATATGTGACCTTCATTGATTAGGTACCGTTGTGCTATCAAATTAAAATATCAATAATTATATTTATATATTTTTTTAACTGTTCCTCGTGAGTGAGCTATTGGTTATTTAAACCTAACCACTTAGGACTTGACATAATAGAAACAACTTTTTGCATAGTTCGGATAACACTTAGTGAAAGAATAATGAACTCACGAAGTTTTTTTTAATGGTATCTATCTAATTAGTGGAGGCATAATATGAAGCTATATGGAAGACTTAAAAGTGCCAGTGTAAAGAAACCGTGCCTTTAAAATAAAAAGGATAGAACGTAGAATTGAAAAAAAGGTTTTGTACGAATTAAACATAATTTTGTACTTAATTTAAATTAATAATCGCAATAGAATTTTTTTCATGTACCTACTTTACAATAAATTACTTAAAGCTATGCTTGAAATATTACTTATGGTGTTAAATAAATATCTAATAGTTAAAATAAAGGTACTTTATGTAGATTTATTAAATATTTTGACAAATAATTGTTTTAACCTACTTTGTTTGTAGTTTTTACCATGAATAAAATCATGAATTATGCAAATAACATTATGTTACCACTGATGTGAGGTCGACTGTTCCTTGTGTTCATATATATTATGTTTTTTTTTATACGTTTCTTGGTGTTTTTCTTGGGTTTAATAATAGGGTGATTGTGTTGTTTTAGCCACTCTTTTTATACTGACCTATTATTATTTTAATTAATAGTGATTTGCTATGTACTTTTTTTTACTTTTATTGCTGTGTGTAGGTAAAACTTACTACCAATAATTTTAAAATGGAATATGTTATGACTATTATTTTTAATGAAAAAAAATTACTTTTAATGTTCTATGAAAATCACAATACCTTTATAAAACACGGGCAGCTAAAGTGTCAGTAAAATAAGGTATTATTTTAATAAAATTTATATATTATCTAATCGTTGTAGCCAAATGAAATTGATATGCCAATGCATAATGAATTTGTCTTTACATATTTATAAAACAGACCAAATTAAAAATAGACAGAGCCCTACGCTCTTAAAAGATAAAGGATACTTATGCGTTTTTTTTTTTCAGAAAATTCAATCATTTTTTGAAAACTGCTTAAACGCGTTTGTTTGGTTCTGTCTACTTTTCTCTTTAGCCTGTGATTTATTTTTTAGGTTAATATATAAGTTAAATATAGATTTGATCAGTAATATTACATTTATCGATTTAGTAGTAGGTACCTAGATTTTTCCTTAAATCTCAATCTGTTGTATTTGTTTGAGGTTTATAAACCTACAATAATGTATTTTTTTAAGATACAATTGCTTTCATATTTTAAATAAAACATTTGTTATATAAATTGGTTTTAATTTAAATGTTAAAAATACAAATAACACACAAGACCTTGAACATAAAGCACTAGTCCATCTAACAGGCAAGATGATCTATCATATTAAATGAGAAATTAGAATTATACTTTGTGTAACCGTTCCACTGCTGGGCAAAGGTCTATCAGAAGTAGATAGCAAGAAAATATAAAAAATATGAAAAAAAAATCCTGTTTGGTTACTAAATATATTTCAGTTTGTCGACACTACTTTAGATCAAAGATCTTATATGGAAATAATTTTGTTAAATTTTTCAGTTCTGCGGTCACCTCACGTAACAAAGATCAAAAATACACTAGGAAAAATAACGGAAACTGTGTAGGCTATAAAGAAATCTGTTATTTCCTCATCTTACATACCAATATTCCTTAATTTTCAGTTAACCACGTACTTTGCCCAGTCTGCAGCGATGTGACATCAGGAATTCACTACGGGGCGCGCACCTGCGAATCCTGCAAGCTATTTTTCAAGAGGACCATACAGTTAGAACGAGAGGATGCCTACAGGTGTTCTGGGAATATGTCTTGTTTGGTCAACGTGCAGACCAGAGCGTGGTGCAAACTCTGCAGGTTCCAAAAATGCCTTTGTTCAGGTATGAGACCGGAAATGGTTAAGGTCAGGTGGGGTAAGCGGGAGTAAGAGGCATAAAAAACTTATTATTTTAATCATTTGTTACGCATTAACCCATGCGGAGCGAATATTTGTAATTAAGAACAAATAGTAGAAAGAAAAACTCAAACCTCACGCAGGAGACGAACCTGCGACTACTGTCTTGACCCGCTAGTCGCCTAAAGACGTAATAAGTAGAAGGCAAAATTTTATCTTCCTAGCAGTGACCTCGGTAGCTTAGTTGGTAAAGCGACTGGCGCGTCTAGCCAGTAGTCGCAGGTTCGAGTCCTGCCTGAGGTTTAAGTTTTTCTTTATACTATTTGTATTTAATGGCATAAGTAACATTGAAAATTAAAAACTAGACCCTAGCTTAATTTAGCAAAGATATTATATAGTATTTTACATATATTATACAAATAACACCAATAGCGCTAGTGTTTATACATATTCGTTAGTGTGACAGATACAAATTCTGTTCAAACTTGAACTCATTAAAGTTAAAACTTGAGTTCCCGGCGGCTTCTTATATGTGTTCTTAAACGCTGAATATCTATACTAGAAGACTGTTAAAGTAACTACTTATCTAAAAAAAAAGATTTTACACGTTAAATTGAATTAACAATGATTTAAACATTTTTTTATGATATGATTAAATACTTAACCTCCAAACTGCTAAGTGGGGAAAGAGAAACTATGATAACCGGGCTAGATTTGTGTGGGAATTACTTGTATTACAAAATTATTGTTTTCAGGAGAACATACCAATTTGCTTTTTTTTGTCAGCTTTAATTGTTTCTTTTGCCGTCTCTTACCCCAAGTTGAGATTTTTTTTTTATGTTCTAGACGCCATTTAAATGGGATTGAGGTTTTTATTCAATTAGTCATTCGGTTAAACGGATTGGTACTTGTTGATGCGGTTTTAATTCGTGCCAATGTATGGTCACGCCATCTATGGGTGTGCTTTGCGCATTTATAGGGACTGCCGATAGAAGTAAAAACTTAGAAATTATAGTATTCAAATTTGAAATTTTTAAAATAAATACGAACATTAAAAATAATGTAACATTTACAAACGCCAAAATAAACCGTTGACATTCTAAACTAGCAGAGAATAAAAATAAGCAAAAAATACACCATCTTCTGCTTTTTTTGCAAAAGAAGTTAAGTTAAACTTAGGTTTAAAAAAGTGTTAACTCTTCTATCATACGTCATTGTCAATTGTTATTTTATTGTATGCTTTTCATATTTTTTCTTTTTTTCGCGCCAAAAATGTACTCGAAATATTAGACCAAAAATAAGTAGGTACATAAATATTAGACTGTATTGAAATTTAAAATAAGGTTGAGTTTTTATGACATGGTTGCTGTAATATGATTTTCTCAAAAGTTATTTATAGATCAGGTAGGAAAATAATATTTATAGATCTCCAAATTTATTTAAATGCAGCTGAAAGTTGTATTTATACATTTTTTAATTGGTGTAGATTTTGTATATTTACATACAAATATTATATACTTATATATTTTATGTTTTTTTTTTTTTATCATTGATATTGATAATGTGTACCTACTGTAATATTGTAACAGGCCGCAATATATAACGTTTAAGTAATTATTGTTCTGTTGAGAAAAGAGATATCTATCTCTCTTTGTGACTTGAAGAATGATTTGGGCTTTTTTTATTTATTTTTAGGCCAACTTAGAATTGCAATTATAACTATAATATATCCAGAAATCAAGATTTCTCTTACTGGCATATTCGTTAATCGTGCCTTATATTTGCAGCAATATATTAATACAATATTTAAACTGAATTGATCCAGCCTTAATTAATACTGCCCAAATAACTTTAATATGTTAGAAAAATAATTAATTGTTATAATTAGACTAGATTGCATTAACGAAAACCAAGCAATATTTTGAAATGGTTGCAAAAACACGGGGACATCGAATAACAATGTAACAGACTATGTAAATCTTATACAGTTTATCTTGAGCGATGAGTAAACGATAGACAATTTGTCCGCGGTCATAAATGCCCGTTTATAATTATTTTCACACCACGCTCACCAGCAAGCATTGACTGTTGCTTGCTGGTGAGCAGGGTGTGTGTGGCGTGACTTTTGTCTGCGGACAAATTGTTTACTGTAATCAGTACATTACAGTGTGGAGGGTGTAACTTGGTGCAACAAGGCAGTTAGGGAGATATGCAAGTATATTTGAACAGTTGGTGAGAGAGAGAGACGGTGATATGTTTCAGCTCTTTTCTGTCGAGCCTAGTTTAGTGTAACATTATAAATAGAAAGTAGATCGTACGCTTAAAACACTGTAAATTAGGAAATTTTGTTCTAATAAATAATAAATACTTATACATAAGATAAATAAGACGATTTAATAATAGTAAAATAGATTTTATGTAAGAGTGTTTGTTGGTCTTGGTAGCTAATATTAAGCAATATTAAGATATAATTAATTCAGTGCAATTTTTATATTTTACTTAAAAGGCTCATGTAAAACATGTTTTGAACTATAATAATTATCAATAAATTTTACACTACTATATACATATTTTATTATTGACAATATACCTATATTACCATATTTTTTTATATTTTGTTTTGTTCTGAATCTTTTATCATGAAATATATTTCTTTTGTTTCCAGATCCGTCTCTTGTTCCACGATACAGTTGGTCCCGTTTGGGCAACGCGATTATAATACTAGGCGAGCATAGATTTAAGAAGCGGTCAAAACATATTAACCAGAAGCAAGAAACGCACTGGGTTTGTAACAAATGCGACAAGGGCTGTAAAGCAAAACTGACGACGCTCAACGATGCTATCATTAAAATACATAACGTACACGATCACGGGGGCTACAGGAAAGCGAAATGATATTTTGTGTATTGCCTAATTATAGGCACCTAAACTGATATAAATAAAACCAAAAAACACGTACCGAATTATCAATGAGAACGCTCTCCCGGCTCCCCAGTACAATAGACATTAATGATGTTTAAAATTGCCCGTTCCAATTGACACAGAAGTGACTCCGACACTCAAAGATTGGCCTCAATACTCATCCAATTATTCAAAGAAATATGAGTTCGATTGTATTATTTTTGTGTCTGGTTCGAATAATTAATTAAGAATAATGTTACCGAGTTTCTTTTTTAGTTATAATGATGTATTGGATGGAGTGGCATCGCTTATAAATCTTAAGTAAAATTTTGACCTACCATATAAGAAATAATTTAATTTATTTAAATAATATTATGTACCATTTTTAATAATAATAAATCTCACGGGTAACAGGGAAAGACTAAGCGGATTGTATCCCATGTATATAATACATAATGATAATAATTAAAGTCTTAATTGTAATGTAGAAGACTTGTTAGAGAATTAAGTACATCAAAGCTTCTGATCTTAGAAAAACCCTCTCGGTGCGAAACTAAGTTTAAAGGTAAGGCTTTAAAGTCCAAATTCTCGTGTACGATTACGTTACATTAATAATTTATATTGCGATGGATGTTAGCTGACAGAATCCAAAATATTCTATTAGAAAATATTTAATTCAGTACTGAGACGGTACTTATTTACGCGATGGTACTATTTGGTCAGCACTGACTTACCTTGCAACCGAAATGAATAAATTAATGTTAATAGAAATTAATTCAGCCTTTACATTTCAAAATGTAGTTTAAGCTACAAAGCGAGACGGAGCTAGACATACCGGTAGCTGCATCTCTTTCTTGTAAATAAAACGATTGTTTTCTCTCTTAATACGATACTGAACTCTTCGTAGTTCTTGAACATTCTATGTACACAACCTATAGAAATTGATGGTACCAAAACATACTTTTTGTGTGCGTAGTATAATCTATTTAACCTACATTGATAAATATTTTTTATTGTCCATTGAACTTTAATAATGTTTAATTGAAAAATGAACTTTAAGGTTATTAAAATTGATGTTACTTTTGTTATGTATACAAAAATGTTATAAAACTATGATTAATCATAAGAGTACAATTCCGACTGAGCCCATTTCAGATAAAAACACTTGCTATTATTAAGAGCGCCAAAGCGACAACTTCATAATATTTAAAATTTAAAATGTAAAGAATCTGGAAATATGAAGAAATTGTAAAAAAATATTCTTCAAGTTTTTATAAAATTATGTATTTTTATAAAATGCTTAGCTGTAAAAGATGTTTTGACCCGTAATTTTTCTCTGCAAATTTCAAATTCGTAAACGTAAGTCATGCATAAAAGTAACACGTACCTACTCTTGAAAACCTTCCCATTTGATTGTAGGTTAAAATCTACCAAATGTACGATATTACATTATTACTTACTGGTCAGTTTTGTGGTTTAATTGTTTAGTTATTAATTAATAATAATTTATTGTTGCTTACATTCCAAATTGTTACTCGTTGACATTATAACTAACTCAATAATATTAGGTTTTTAGTACTTTTTTTTGTAGTTAGTAACAATAGAATTTATTGTATTTTATAACTACAGTCGTGATAAGAAGGTAGATAGCGTATGCTAATAAAAGTACTCAAATGGTAAAGAGGTTTTTCAGTGCATTCTATTAAAAAAAAAAAAAAAGAACATCTTAGAAATAAATAAAAATAATCGGCTCCCTATTTGATCCTCTTATTGTTATAGGTAATTGTTTTATTAAAAATTGTTATGTGAAATTCAGTACCTACATTTTATGGGACTATAAGCATTCTTTTCATTGTTATGGATCTAGTTTTTGCATATGTGTTAACTAAATTGGTAGATAGGTACAACGTGTAGGTATTGTCTGGATTATTGCATAGTATTTTAATTTTTATGTTTGTCAAAAGTACATAAATCATCAAAATAATTTATAGTTATTGTTAGCGACGCGACGTATATATTTTTTTTTAAGTATTCGCCCCTTATTTTGGTTTTTATCATTGCGACCTTTTTACCCACTGGAAAGAGCTCTCTGGAACGTTCCTCATGAAGGATTCGTGTACCTCGAGTCTTCTTGCATGCGTGGGAGATTGGACTGCATCCAATACGTCCGGATTTTCATCTAAATAGATCAGTAAGTCAGGGATCTTATCGTTCAATCAAAGATTGTTCAAGATCCAGCATCAACTCCTCAAACTGTTCCGTCAATTAGTTCTAGACACAAGGACAGCCCAGTGGAAAGGATTAGTGTGATGGGAATCTACTACATTCAATATGGGATGGAATAATTGAACCATCTTTGACAGCATTGTGTGTTGCCACATTAACATAAAAAAATATATAAGACAGTGTTGCCAGTAAATACACTTTAAAAGGTACAAAAATATACATCGCGTCGTTAACAGTAATGATATAGATTTATAATCATAGAAAGTAATATGTTTAGAAACGTTTATAATGATTGGACTAATTTATATGTGAACGACATTTGTTAATAATTTGAGAGTATTCCGGAAATTATCCAAGTTTTTAAATAAATCATGTATTTAATATAGTTGGTTTTATTTATGTAGCTTGTACACTCCGATGCTAAAGACAAATCATGAACTACGTGACATCCCATAACGATACTTACCCAAACCTTACTTACCGGTAACTTCGACCTGTAGTTGTACAGGCAGGCCTAGAGAAATCAGGAGAATATTACGATAATTCTCTCATGGCTGGATTTACTACCGTATTTGTACCGAGCGGTGATCGAAACCGCAACGTGCCATGGTAGTTACAAAGTTTTAATGAAAATTTAAAAAAGTAAGGGCAAAGATAAGTAGGTAATTCAAACCACAATACAGAATTTAAAACTTTTTATTTGGATACTTTTACAATAACATACAAGATGTATTTTTTTCACAATTTATTTACATAAGACAAAAAGCGTGTTAAAAAGTGACAACACAAGTCATAATCATTAAATTTAATACTCCCTGGCACTAGGCACTGATTGATATAAACAGACTGAAATGTAGGAATATATTGCGGTAAAAATAATTAAGAAATTTACAATATTATTCATTTTATACAGAGATCGCTACACAAAGACATTCAGAGAAAAAATTAAATAAAATTATTGTTTCTAAATTTTATTAAAATTTTAATTACAAACCTAGTTGCTAGGGTCGAGGGGAATCTTGGACCGGGACCGCGGTCCCAAAAGGGGAACTTTTTGACTATTATCTATGGGTCATGGTCATGATCGTTCTTCGTGCTGATAATAACGTCATCGTAAGTAACAATGATGGCCCTGCAACCTCTCGTCTGCCTGACACAGCGCCACCTGCCGCGCAGTTTGTTTTCACGATGGAGACTATACTTGTATCCTGATAGACAAATTTGTCTGATGCCACTTCTTCGACACCTCGTAAAAACTGCTTTCGCTGGCAACAAAGAAAAAAAAATGCCAGAATTTCTATGTACTCTGTTTCCTCTCCCACCCTCCAATAGCTACGTGTAATACATCGATAAATAGGTAACAGAAGCATTTGTGCGTGACGAATTGCAATGCATTACCACGCACCAACACGAAACGCGGATGACGTAGCACGGCGGTTCAGGTTTAGTCAGTAAGAGTCTGACACTACCCGTTCGCTCCCCGTCCATTAGGATTCCCCCGACTAAACAAAAAAAAAAAAAAACAGAAGCATTTAGCTTAACTAAAGTAACTAAGGCGCGAAGTACAAGAGTTAGTCCGATCAGAGTTATGCATTACACACTAAACATATATTTTTTTATCATAGTTAGTGACATCATAATACTTAGGCAATCATTAATTAATAACTACTTGAACGATATTTCATTATTAATTACTAGTACAATACCTACCTACCTGTTGTGGTTTATTTGTTTTCATCTATGTGTAGTTTTTTATTGATAGATTATTAACTTCTTGCTGCTTATCGTGTCGTGGCGGTCTGCTGGGGAGGTTTTTTAAAATTGTTAGAAAACAGAAATTATAGGCTTAAGTGTTTTGCCGAATAAAAACAGTCGACATGCGCCACAGCCCTAATTTATGTTTTGTAAACAATCTGGCACAGCAGGTACTAGGCTTTACATTCCAAATTGTTACTTGTTGACTTTAACTCAATTATGTTAAGTTTGTAGTACTCATTCTTGTATTTAGTAACAATAGAATTGAGTAATTTTATAAATTTGTAGTTTTGCAACATAACGTTACATTAAAATATTTTTGCGATTAACAACTTATATTTACAATTTGATATTGTCATACATCGACGTATGAGAAGGCATTATTTCAACCGCACAGTTAAATTTGTTTTTGGAAAATTAGCCGTGACGATCAGTCAAAGATGTACGGATCTCTCAGTGCGCAAGACTCAAGGCGCGAGATATTAAAATGATTATTGCTATGTGAAATTTAATACCCACTCTATTATGAACTAATTGTTATTTAGCTAGTTTTTACAAATTTATTACATATTAGTAGATAGGTACAACGTGCAGGTATTGTCTGATTTATCTCATAGTATTTTAATGTTCATGTTTGTTAAAAGTACAAATGATTTAGATTTGTACTTTTAACAAACAGAATCAGAATAAATTAACCAAAGTACAACTTACTTACCGGTGACTTCGACCCGTAGTTATGACCCGTAGCCAGGTGTAGACAAACCAGGAGAATGTACCAGGTATCAGGAGATTGGTTTAATTAAGCCTATAAGAATTACACAGATATTTGTACCGTGCGGGCATCGAAACCGCAACGCAGCGCAGCAGTAGGTACAAAATCTTGGTTTATATGCCGTAGACAAAGATGCGTATTTAAAATAGCGTTTCTTATTTTGACTAAGGGTAAAACATGTGGCAGTAACCACAAAATCGCGTCTTTCTTCTCGCATAAAAATCTCCGTTATAAGTATATTAATTTATAAGTCTAGTGATATTTTTTTTTAGCTTTTAGATAACTGTCCCACTGCAAGGCAAAAACCTCTACATTTATAGTAAGTACGAAACTATCGCCACGCTATCACTTGGTTATTTACTCACTATGACGGTTATTTTAAATTGTTAAGGTCTTCTGAAACTATTTTGTGAGCATAAACAATTTCTGCATGAGATCGAACATGCAACAAACACGAATTAGATAACACCACCGTAATCTTCCTTTTCCAATAATATTGCGAAGCCTATTAGATTACATTTTTTTTATTGATATTATTGAAAGGTTTTATTCCTGTATAAATACACACATGCAATAGTTTCTATCTTCCCACATCCTTCAACAGATCCGTAGGTAGGTCTCACACAGGAAAATCAAAAAATACAGAATATACATAGAACGTTTTACTATGATACTTTCACACAATAACTGACAAGTTGTGTTTTCTGTTACAATTCGTTAATTAAAGAAAAAAAAATGTAAATAACATATAGTTTAAAAAACTAAAACCACTTACTATGCATTGTCATCGAAACTAAACTTATATGAAAAATTGCAGCTTAATCGTCAAATAATCACCTATACATATACATCTACAGGTCGAAAACATAAACAGGTTTTATTTTTATTAGTATATTATATTTATAATATATATTTATACAATTTATCTAAAAAAGAAAAATCAACGATCTAAGTCATTATGAAACCTAAATGACGATATTAACTGACAAATTCAAAGAGTACCATAACAGACAAGTAACAGACTATTTTATATTAGAACAAGTATTTCTAAATTCTAGCGAATTATACCTGTTTTTGACGTTTTGTTAGTTTACCTTTAATTTTATTGATAAAACGGAAAGGATAGGTTTAGGAGGATATATAAGTTAGGATTCTGCTTTGTATTAAATTCATAATAATGTAAAAAATACAAAAAGAACACTACATAAAAAATAGTACATAAAGATAAATAAAAATTATTATGAGTAGTTTTTATTAATATTGTGGTTACAAATCTACTTCTTTAAAGTTTCCTACGGGTCATGGTCATGTTCGTTCTTAGTGTTAATAATAACGCCATCGTAAGTAACGATGATGGCCCTGCATCCTCTCGTCTGCCTGACACAGCGCCACCTGCCGCGCAGTTTGTGTTCAGATTGGAGAGTATATTTGTAACCTGATAGAAGAATTTTTCTTAAACCAGTTTTGAGACACGTAGTAAACACTGCCGCTCCTGGCAACAAGTAAATTTAATTAGTTTCTTGTTTACAGCGATCACCGATTTGGTTTAGACTTGTATATCTAATGCTATTTCAGTTCCAAGCCATAACGTAATGATTATTTTTTTTATATTAAAAATTCAATAAAATATTAAAAAAGAAACAGTTTTTCGCAAAATAGACTCGGTATAATTATGAATTATCGTACGTAAAAAATCGCTTTTGTAAATAAAATACTGTCCTATTTAATCTACGTTTTGACTGCACTTTCGTGGTTTTTGAGGGTGTGGCACCCTCAAAAACCACGAAAACGCCACTCATAATAAAACAGCAGATAATCATTGCAGCCGCCATCTTAGATTTACTTTTTGTTTTCACTATTATCTGTAGGCTTATTTGCTATCTACAGTTGGCAACCCAATCGATGTTTACTGGATAAAAATAAGTATAAAAATGCTTATTCGGTATCGGCTAACGTCGGTGACTAACGACTTACGTAGTAGTAGATCGAGTTGGTCATTGTAGTTAGAAATAAGAAATGTGTGTTTTCACTGTGTTTTATATACAGCAATAATCGCTTTAGTTGACAACCGTATATGGCGAATAATTCTGCAGCTTTAAATACCCTCTATTCTGGGTTTACAAATAAGTTCACGAATGCATATTGATCGATCACATGGACTTATAATTCGATAACGGTTATGACAATAACAATAAATCACTCATTCGTATCCTTCAAAATGATTCCGCTTTAAATACAAACACTCAAATGCCATACAACAGATAAGTAGGTAAATCAAACCACAACTAAAATTTAGAACTTTTTATTTTGATACTTTTACAATAATTGACAAGTTGTATTTGCTATCACAATAATGTATTAAAAGAAAAAAAAATGAGGTAGGTAGTTAAATTGAATATAGTTACAAAAACTAAAAAACCGCTTTCTATGCATTGTCAATCAAACTAATCGAATATGCAAAATTTCATCCGAGTGTTGGGTCAAATTTAACATCCAAGATTTTTTTATACATAGTTACCTGTGAAGCTAATCTAAGGTTGTTAAAAAGGAGAAACAATTAAGATACGGCTTTAAGCGCTTATAAGTCTAACCGATGTTCATCCTCGACAAAGTAGGTATACTAGATTACTGAATAATGGGCAGTTCCTATATTCAAAAAACGATTCGTTTTGCCTACGGACGGTAGAATTTTCTTAGTTTTGCTTAGAAAAGTTAAACGTCCGGTATCGTGAAGGATACGAATGATTGAATATAGGTCCCTGGCATAACTAGACAAGCTATTTATTACACCGCGCTGAACGTGGTTGTCGGTCGTGTGTTATCAATTTTAGGTTTTAAGAAACAGTTGTTAAGCATACATTATTTACTGACTAAAGGTATACATTCACTGCTATAACAATTACTTAAAGGCTAGATAAAAACACCCTGTAACTAGACACTTACTGATATAAACAGGCCCTTAAATGTAGATAGATATTACAATAATAAAATAATAGATAAAAATTAAGAACTTGTGTAAGTAGATTTTATTTATCTGTTCTTTAATGTACACCGTAAACAAATGGAAACAAAAACAGAAAAAAAAAACAGTGGGACAACGGGCGGCCTTATTGAGCACGGCAATTATTTTAAGGCAACCATTTGGACGGAATATCATATATGGGAATATGAGCATACAGGCTAACAGTTAATATCTAACATGTTAAATGCTAAATATATGAACAAAAAACAAAAAAAAAATGTTTCCATTTAGACTATACCAGTATAAAAATATTTATTTATACTGCTATATAATTCAATGATCTACAATTGTGTGAGTTTAACAAACTGTAGCAATACAATAAAATCATATTATCCAATAATAGGTCGTTAAAAAATAAATAATAGATATTAAAAAAAAATACAGTCAAACAAAAAACCTCTTTTTTGAATTCGGATAAAAATACAGATACAATATGTACAAAATTAACTGAACACTACAAACAAAACTACACGGAGAAAAAAAGAGAAATTAAAATTATTATCAGTAGGTTTATTAAGGCGCTACACGAATAATTATTTAGTAGACAGATAATAGTCGCGAAAAATTGTCTTAGAAATAATAACGTAAGCGACAAAATTGAAAATCTCATATTAATCGAAATCTATCGAATGGAATAAAGAATCAATCGACATTAATCTAGATACTATCATTATGCGTAAAATAGTGTTATAAAAATAATATTAAGTTGAATAGTTTGGTAAATAAATAAAAAAGGAGATTTTATAGAGCTGATTTCAAAAAACAAAACTATCGCGGAAAGTTTCTTTATCTAGGAACCAAATTTCAAGAAAATAACTTTTATAGTTGCTAAGTAAAAACAATATAAAAATAGCGAAAAAATTGTGTGTCGCCTTAATACTGTAGTTACAAACCTAGTTCTTGTCAGTTTTCTGTGGATCGTGGTTATGTTCGTTTTTAGTGTAAATGATAACGCCGTCGTAAGTAACAATGATGGCCCTGCATCCTCTCCTCTGCTTGACACAGCGCCACCTGCCGCGCAGCTTGATTTCAATATGGAGACTATATTTGTAACCTGATAGAAGAATTTGTCTGACGCCACTTTTAAGACACCTCGTAAAAACTGCTTCCTCTAGGAACAAAGAAGTTTATTGAGCTTCTCAAATACAGCGAAGCTAACGAAGATAGCAAAATTTGGATAGGAAATGAAATAAGTAAGCACATGTTTCACTAGAGAAAAAAAATCACCTACTACTTTGTTGCATCGCGAGCATGAAATAAATCCGATGTAAAATTAAATGAACTTTATTGGATATTCTCAAAAGCTTTTATATTTACATACATTTACGTACAAGATAACATTAGAGTGAGATCTTAACAATTAGACATATAATCACTAGCCAGACATTGAACTGATAACACAGTGTAGTCCTAATCATGGTATAATAACATTTGGACCTGAATTTCCACAACCATTAACTACATATAGTATAATACATTTATTTTAGAAACAAATAAATTTGGATAAGGTAATGGAAATATAATTTATTTTGAGTCAACAGTTCTTTTATAAACTCGTTATTTCTTAATAGGTTATTTCTCATTGAATAAAAAAATTACCTTGTCCAAACTTTCTTTAGGCGATAGCGTCGGGGTAGCCCACAAAATTCTATTTTTTTTATTTTTTTTTTGCAATTTGCAGGACATCGTCAGGTTGCTTGTTGATTAAAATATGATTTTCGACCATATTAATACGGTTTTACTAAGTTCTAAAATCACCAAAACAACCCTATAGTTACATTATTGAATGAGTTTGTCATTAAATATCATTCAATGGGATTGAATGAACTTAATTGGATTTGGATTGGATTGGATTCATGATTTTAATAATTATAATTCCGTACAAACGTATTTTGACCGCGAATCGTATTTTATTTAAAAAACAGACTGAAACTGATCGACAAATTGCAAAAAACGTGAGAAAATTTGAATTTCGCTGGCTACCCTGACGTTTTCTTCTTAAAGTAATTTTATAATTCGTATATTTCTTATGTTACATTTAATAACACGTACTTATAAATTTTCACATAAGAATTTTATATAATTATATACGTCATACGCATAAGAAAACGTGACACGTAAGTACACCCGAGAGAAAATATATTAGACTAGCTTTTGCCAGCGACTTCGTCCGCGTTTCCGTCGTTTTTCGTAAAAAAGTAGCATATGTCCTTCCTCACTGTTCAGTGGTTTTGATGTAACAGACAGATTAACTTTCGTATTTTAGTAGGGAAATATAATATATCACGTTACACAAAAATAATCCTTATAGCATGATTCAGTATTCACGCGCGACGGCGCGATGGCCTATTATCGTATTTCATGTATAAGTTTGGTGTTTCTATACCGATTTCTATGATTCTTTTTTTATTGAATAGGTAATAATGTAAACTTTTTTTAATTAGGGATGAGTGAGAGTATTATAAACGTAAGAGTAAACAAATATAATCAGAAATGTCCGAACTGCTAAGCTATCGGGAGTTACACGTGTTATTGTGAGTCAACCATAAAAGATAGACATATGCTGTTGTGGAATATTTTTTAGATAATTTTATGTAGAACATTTCCGTCATACATGATTTCTATGTAGCTTTAACCATTAAGGCTGCATACGCGACGGAAGCTTAAAAAATACCGTTTTCCCAACATTTCACTTCACTGCTCTGCTCCTATTGATTGTAGCGTGATGAAAAGTATACTATAACCTGCCCAGGAGTATGAAGAATAAATGTACCAAGTTTCGTTAAAATCCGTCTAGTAGTTTTCGTTTCTATAAGGAACATACAGACAGACAGACAGACAGACAGACAGACAGACAGACAGACAAAAATTTTACTGATTGCATTTTTGGCATCAGTATCGATCACTAATCACCCCCTGATAGTTATTTTGAAAATATATTTGATGTACAGAATTGACCTCTCTACAGATTTATTATAAGTATAGATTACATACCAACGTCCGCGTATTAAACAATAATAATGGTTCTACATTTAAATAAATCGCTTCTTGCAGTACCTACTTTGTTTTTTCGAACGTTGACATGTTAAAAAATTGCCACCCACATAATTTTTTTTTCTATCGAACTTTAAAAGTACGATTTTTTTTCATAGGAAAATGCAAAATTAATGATTTCGATTAACACATGCACCGACTCGTTACGTAGGAACATAAGTTTATATTAATTACACGTAAGGCTAAGTTAGTCAAGGCTAATAAAATATCAGAATCGTATAAATACTCAGATCAAGGTTTACATTTGGATTTAGTTAATAGCACCTTTTTTGGTTTATTGTTGAACTACGCTTATACGTTAACTAACACTTTGATAAATGGCTTTATCTGGAATGTAAGTAGGTCAGGGAATGCAAAATTTTATGAATAAGCAATTGAGTATTTGACTACTATCAAAGTATTAATAGAATTATTTATTACAAAAATTAAAATATTAATAGAATTATTTATTACAAATAATTCTATTAATAGTATTCAATTGAAGCAGAACTGCGAAATAACATAAAAATTACACGAATATAAAAGGTATCATCTTTTAAAGTTAGTAGGTGACGCATGTTCTATCTCTTTCGCAAAACGACGACGGGGCAATGGAAGATGAATGGAAAAAAATAGTGACGTCACATTATGATATAGCTCTCTCTGTCCAATTAGCAATATTGAAAAGCTTGTAACTAGTTCAATATAAAAGTAATTAATCTGCCGTTTTTATTAATTGTAACCGCTTGTAATATATATTTTTAAATAAAAAAAATCTTGTCATACACAATTGCGAATTTTTTAAACAAAAATTGCACAAGTACCTGTATTTAGCAAATAAATGAATTTGATTTGATTTGATTCATTTTTTATTCGTGTATATTTCTGAAAACTACTCCTTGGTCTGAATATAAATGACGAACAGAACTTAAACTACTTAAAAATATATCATGCAAAATACCTTTATATAGACACTTCATTCTGTAGACATATACCTATCAGGAACTAAAGTATTTATCCCGTATTCAAATAAATATAAAACAAAGCACTGCTTGTCGCTTGGTTCAAGAAAGTAAACTAATCTAAATTTTATAATGAATATAATGTATGTACTTCAACTTTGAATCTGCAATAAATTTATATCTGGAGCAACTTTTTTAAAATTCTTATAAATAACAGACATTTAATTTGATAGTAAGTGTCCCAAAAAATCAAGTTTTTTTTAAATGTCAGTTAATGTTTTTTTTTTTATTTTAATCTAATATTGTTTTAGACACGTATCTTTTGTCTTGTAAACAAAAAAATACAGAAATACAGTGAATGGAAACGACACTGTTACAGTACAATTTTAGCCTAATTTTTACGTCACACGTTCCCACTCTTGATCTTTAAAGTGCTTTATCTTTGACAACAAATACGTGTCTAATATTTTTTCAGTACCTAAAAGACGGACATTAACCCATTGATTGTGAGTTGGACCTCGTTGAACTAATGGTTAAAGATAGTATATCATCGAACTTCTTTATACAAAAGTAGTTTATAAACACTTGAAAAAAGGGTTCGAATCGAGTGGAGCGAGCGCGGCGACCAGTCGCCGCGTGGCATTTGACGGAAAGTTGCGTGACGTAATGCGCGGCGATCGGTCGCCGCCAAGCAGCATATGGGTAGCATAAGTTACAAAATCCTGATGCAGGGCTTGGTATATTCTATTGATATTTTTATTATTCTCGTTCTTCATTACTTTATATTTGAATACGGGATTACTGGAATAGGAACTGTATATCTAGCTGGGAGGGTGCGTATGTTTGTTTTGCTTGTCGACCATAGTGTGCCCGATGGTGACGACGATAGCGTGACAATCCCTCGTCCTGCTGTCCGCACACAACCACTTGACTCGGGAGGAGCACACCGAGTGACGCGAGTACCGGTAACCGCGAATCTTCATGATTTTAGCGCCAATGTCCGACGTGTAAAATATTGGGCGATCTGTTGACGAAATTATGTTTAAATACCTTTATTAAAAATGTTTGTAGTGGATTAAATGAATAATTAATATATAATATTTAATAATATTTGGATTATTTAATGTGATTTAATTCGTGTCAATTTTTCGCTGAATATCCTTGATTTTCAACTGAAAATAATATCTTATAATTACTTATATTGCTAAAATATTACGTTAATCAATGTATGTATGGAAAAGATTAGGGAAATGGTTAAACAAAAACAAAATTGTGACCATTTATTTATTTAATAATTTATGTACACACACAAAATCATAAGAAACAACATAATAATAATAAATTTGTATTTATTCCTCTTTTCGTATATAGTATTAATTAGTAATGCTATGTCGGAAACAAATTATGTATTCAATTTGTTGTGTCTGGTTACTTTATGAATTGCAGGTGATTTACTATAGTTATTGTAATCAATGACAAACATTCATATTCCTATAAATATTAAAATACATTTTTTTACCTTGAAATAATAAACTTTGTACTATTTTCAATTTATTGGCTTACATAAAATCCCTTAATTATGTAGGTTTATTTTTCTATAGACCTTTCTGTTTTTGTTTCATAGTATTCTGGGAGGTGGATGATTATGTTCGTTATTAAGTTTGACTATACGGCCATCAATGGTGAACACCACGGCGGTACACCCACGGTGTACATTGGTACCACACCACCAGCGCGTTTTCCCATTTAAAGTTCTCTGTTTATGGAACTTATATCCACATATAGATATGATAAGCGCCCCTCGAGACGATGTTGTGAATACTGGCTCTGGAATATAGTGAAATATTGTTGATTTGTACTGCAGACTGCATATTTGTTGCAAAAATCAAGCTAAGGTTACGTTAAATATTGACTGGCCTGTTTGTCTAGTGACCCTGACCGCTATACCAGAGGTCGTGGGTTCGATCCCCACCCAGGAAAAATTTTTGTTTGAACATGATCATTTGTTCTGTGTCTAGGTTTAATTTATCAATAATATGTATCTATTTATAAATATTAAGTATGTTTATCAGTTGTCTGGTTACCATAATATAGGCTGGGCCTAGTTTATGATCAGATGGCCGCGTGTGAGTTATTTCAAGATTTTATATTATATATATTAAATACTAACTACATTATTAAGACACAAACTTCTTGACTTTTTGTCAGTACAACACTTTCTAGTCCTAGGTTGCATTTTTGTGTCGCATTAAGGCCGACCATACACGGACAGTTCGAGCAGTTAGCCAGTTACCAACATACACTCTCACGCGGTTACCCCTCCAACCGCGCTCTTCATTCTACGTCAGGTGCGTCTCCTGCTCGTTCGCTTTTTGTTTTGTCGACCGAAGCACTCGACTTCCTTCTAGCACTCCTTTTACATGTGTATATAGAAGTTTAAAGCGGCCATACGATCAATCTGGGATCAGTTCAATCTGTGACCTTGGTTAGATTGATGTCAGATTGATCATGTAAGGTGTTGATTGATGTTAGATTAAAAAGGATCACATCTTGATTTTTCTCGAATCTCGATCACAGATTGAACTGATGCCTGATTGATGGTCTAAAGGCAACCTAAAGTTTAGCATGCAGTCGCACCTTGAACCATTCGATACTGTGTAGACGTGTATGGCCGGCCATGTCCCACACACACACAGACACTTGTGTTAACATACGTACCGTCGGTGTGGTACACCGTCTGCATGTTGTAGTTTGGTAGCATTCAAACTTTCCATAAAGGTACTGTTTAGTTTAGTATTAGCCCGAACGGCTTAAAACTAGTCGGGCTACTAAATAATAAATAATAGATTTTATTAATTAATTTATTTAATAGTTAATGCACAAAACACTACATAGGCGGACTTAATGCCTAAAGGCATTTTCAACCAGTCTACCTTAACGTGATGCAGAGATCCTATAAGACAGTAAAGCCGTTTACTACCTTATAGGATCTATTATTTAGTAAGTAATAAGCAATAAATGTCTTCTGAATAAATAAGATAGGGTTTATTTACGAATAATTGTTAAGTACACAAATTCTCCTTTACTTTTATTTATTTACTTATAAGTATTTATTTTAAAATAAAAAGATAGTCACTTGAATTTTATTTAAAACTTTTTTTTGTTAAAAATAATCTACACGCATCGTGATGTCGCCCGTCCTAAGTACCTGAAAAAGAAAACACCCTTTATTATAAACAATTTAATAGTAACAACTATTTGCGTTCTGTTGTACAGAAAGTTTACCTTAACATTTAGCTAAACCTAATATTATAAAAAACCATGGTGCCATCACAACTTAAAATTAAACAAATAAGAAATATAATTAACATAATATTATCATTATAAATTGTAATAACGAAATAATACAAAAAAAATACCAAACATTCGAAATAGATAAACATACCTAATTACTTAAAGTATACAAAATCGAAGATAAAATATATGTTATGACAACAAAGTAGTAATTAAACTTAATAATAATTATACTCTAGGATAAATTATAATAATGCCTTGAGATTTAGTAGAAATGTTAGAAATTGAAAAAAAAAACTTTTTAAAACGCGGTGTATAAACCGCGATAGAATCCGTTTAAAAAATAAATTATAATAACTAATTTCGATCATAAAACAAAAGAAAATATTAGATATGATTGTGTAATCCCTTCTGTGAAATAATTTCGCCCATTACGGTGATGATAGCGGCTCGGCAGCGGTACCTGTAGTGGCGGCTACATCGCCACCTCGTCCGCAAGCCGTTGACCATGTGTATACCAAACTTGAAGCCGTCGACGAATAAAGTCCGTTTCTCAGGGATAATTAGAACTGAAATAAGACAAAAAATTGAGTTAAAGTAATTAGTGGCCCAGTGATCGACAAAATACGAGAATGAAAAAAAAATTGGAGATAAGGAGATGGTTGAGCTATATTTAAAAAGCGATAGGGACGTTTTGTTAACTTAAATGTGTTTTACTTAAAGTGTAGGAAAAATGAACAAAAACCCTTTTAACATTTCATGATGTTGGCATTTCCGAGTTTTCTTTTTGTTAGTTAAGTATTCCTATATATTTTGGTATAATCACGATAATAGTGGGACTCGAGAGCCCATGGGCGGACGAGAGTAGACAGCATATGTTCGAACATGGAGAAAAAATTAAACCCTGACAAAACATTAGCGTAAACTTTTAATAGTTATAAAAGGTAATAAATTCGATGTTTTTAATTATTGAACAACAATACCTTAAAGAATAAATAAATAATTACTCAACTCAGCAGTAGCATTATCTGAACATTGAGTGCCAAACGCGTAAACCAACTTGACGTGTCGGTGTTTCATGTGTTGTTTAGAGATAGGATTTTGACATAATTGGAATGATGATTGTTACAATTTTGTCTTTGATAGAGACAGTTTTTTTTAACGATTCCCGCACTAATTGATTGAATCCTTTTGTCGCGGGAGAATTACAAACATTCAAACCACATGCACAAAGAACACCCAGACTTGGAACCGAAAAAAACCGCAGGGATCGAAACCGCGGCACGTCGCGCACAGAGGTAATTGGCGTGGTGACCTATACCACTCGGCTACCCGTGCAGTCAATCGGTAGTATGATCGGTTATAAATTTCCAAAGTTGCTTATTCAATCACTAGACCACACGTGGCGTGCCTTACATATTTATTTACACACTTATATATTCTGAACTATTCATATAATGGTATAGATGGCTATTTTAATAACTGTCGCATAGATTATTAAAAAGTATTAGATATGTATTTATTCTTATTTTACATTACCAACGACGATACATTGATTTGAAATGTCGCATGACGTCACAATGCATTTTCTGGGCAAGCAAGATATTACGTGTCTCCTGAACTTTAATTCGTTTTATTTGCCTAAATTATCTTATTAAAAATAAATATAAAAATACGTATCTAATATTTTTTTATTATCTAACTGACGGAAAAATCAGATTTTGATTATTCGTACCCAGTCATCAGATGACAACCCTAGTTTTGACTTTGCAGCTGTGTTCGGCGTTTGCCCTTAATACGGAGCCTTTTGCCGTCACTACGATCCCGGAGCAACATCTATGCTTGCACCGCCAGACTGTCGAACCGTTTTTGTTTCTTCGTTTTATCGTGTACTGGAAACCATTGTATATGATGACGTCACCACCCTTCTTGTTCTTTTTACTCAAAATGTAAGCTGAAATTTGTGGTTTCTTAGTCCGTGCTATTTAGTACATATAAAAAGCTCTTTAATTTCGGCTGATAAGCCATAACATTTGTGTTAAGTTCCAATCGCCAGTTTAGAACCACACATGGGAAGGGTAATCTAGCGGTAACTACTGTACTAACTCAATGAATCTAATATACTAAATGTTTTCACGCGGCTCCGCCCGCGTGGATGTCGGTTGTCGCGGCAAAAAGTAGCCTATTTCCTTTCTCGGGCTCTAGACTATCTATGTACCAAATTTCATTTCAATCGGTTAAGTAGTTTTGGCGTGAAAGCGCGACAGACAGACAGAGTTACTTTGGCATTTATAATATTAGTAAGGATTGCCGCGCCCGCACACAGACTGCTCGAGCAATTAGCCAGAGATCTGCTCGTGCTGTCGACTGCTCTAATGCAGTCACCCCTCCGCCCGCGCACTTTATTTCACGTTACGAGCGTCTCCCGCCAGCTCGGTTTTTGTTTTGTGGACCGCTCGAAGCAATCAAACTGATTTACGGAGAGGTTGGATTGCTTGTAGCAGTCGATGCCGATTGCTTTAAGCAGTCCGTGTACGGCCATACATTTCAATATCTTTTATATGTAAGTATTAAATAAATGCATAGTTATAGCAGTTTGTTTTTTTTTTATCGATATCACATGGGACAAAGGGCTATGAATAAAACTGAGCTAAAAATACATATATCTGAAACTTAAGTTATAATAATAAAACGTCATTATTCCTTTGGTACTAAATATAGTTTTTTAAATATTACCCATATAATCAAAGTCTATGGAAACATTTTACTAAGCACCAGTATATAGAAAAAATGTATGTTAATTTACAATCTACCATAAATGTTAAATGATTTGTTTTGGTCTTGTGTTGCTGACTGTACAATGCTTTTAAACGTGTCTCAAAAGTTCTCAGGTAAGTGTTAGACGTAAAAAATAAAAACATATTTTTTTTATTTATAACCAGTAAAACCACAAAGTATTGTCAAAATACTGTCTATTAACTGCCTTATTTATGAAGTAAAAATAGCATCTACGATTACATTTTTATGAGATATACCTATTGTATAAGATTTTACGTTCTCTGGTAGTCCTGTTGAAGTAGCCATTGCGTGACTTTATGTAGCGTGTTAGTTATTAGTTTAATACCTTGTTTTGGACCTCATGGACTACATCCGCTCTGGGGAAGACGGGGGGTGTGACATTCTCCGTTCCCTTTTGCCAGGGACCAGGCACGCTTTAGGCCAGGCCAGGGCACGCTTTAGTATACTACTGCAGTAGAAGCGGCTTCGTTAAGGAGTGAGTAAGCTTTCTACTTCCTTCCTCCTTTAATGGAGGCACACGGAAGCATCGCGCGATTTATTAACGCTAATGGACGAAATTTATTGCATATCTGTCGATAGTCAATACTTATCTTAATCAGAGATATGGGTAAGTTCGACATAAGCGCTCCCATCAAAATTCTGTTTTTAGTATTTATTTATAAAATCAATCTTACTGCCTTGACATAAAGGTGTCTAAGTCAGCTAAAGTTCGATCAACTTTCCGCCACATCCGTGTGTGAGTATGCTCTTCATTCGTCTTCACTATAACATTTTGGATGGTGTATATGACGGCTCCACAACCTCTGCTGTGATGCGTAGAGCAGTACCAGCGAGTTTTGACGCCGGAGTTTCTGTGGATGCTGTATCTGTACCCGTTAAGGAATAACAGCTTCCGACCCTGCCTCGATACGATAAATTCGTAACCTAAAAATATAAATCATATTAATACACTAACCACCAAATACTGACACGCCATTTAACTTTAACATGTTCTTAAATGCATATCTGTCTATTTTACAACTTAAAGTGACAGAGACGGCACGAGACTTAAAGGCCACTTAAAACTGTTTGACGTATCAGTATTGGGTAATAAGCCCCGGTTTCTAAAAGGCTGATCAATGGAATCTGTTGTCAAATCAACTGATCGCGGCCGTGATTGGTTGATCAAAAGACTAACAACCAAACAAGTGATTAATATGAGGTTTGTTTGACAGGTGATAAACTAATTTTTGTGTCAATCAGCCTTTCAGAAACCGAGAAAGAGGGTAAATGATTTCACAGGGCTGTGAACAGTGACAGTTAGTGGTAAGTGTAAATGTAAATGATGGGCTCGTGGCTAAGTAGCCCTTATCTATCAATCTAAAAGTTGTAAAAGCACCTTTTGTGGATCATCTATGGAGGGTAACCGTTACAAATATTTCTTATGAAACACATCCTAGAAAAAGCACGTATAGTCGCTGTCATCGGTCATGGACCATCGGACTACGAGCGTATAGGAATATATAGTGCAATTTTGATCGCGAATACACTGGTAAAATTTAGTAAGCCTGTCAAAATAACCTTGCAGACGCAGCCACGCAGGTTTGGAAAGGTTTAGGTACATACCTTTTGGGGATCTTAAACTCGGGACTAAAATAATAGGTTTTATTTTTGACGACCTCCGTGGTCTAGTGGCGTAGGTACACACCGGTTTCGAAGGTCTCACCAGCTGTGAGGTCCCGGGTTTGATCCCCGTACGGGTCCATGTAGAAAACCACTTTTTTACATTGCTTTGGGTCTGAGTGTTTGAGGTACCTTCGTTGTCTCTGATTCCATAACACAAGTGCTTTAGCTACTTACTTTAGATTTCTGAATCTAAAGTAAGTAGCTAAAGCATTTGTGTGATGTATGTATTTTTGTCGATTTTTTTTGTTTTTATTTGATATTCCTATACATATACAGCCAAGGTTTAAATGATGTTAGGTTTTAAAGCACACCATTTTTGTCTACCTGCCTATATCGCAGTTGCAATTTTTATAAATGAGGACGCTTCTAAAACAAATAAAGGAAATAATAATAACGAAACAAATTTATTTATTTATGTATTATAATATGTAAAATATAGCAGAAATTGCTACATAGCTAAGGGCTAATAATGGTTATGAATATTATTAGTTTTGATGATGTTATTCTCGATGGTGTAGACTGTCGCCTTGCATCCCGTCCTGTGGCTCATGGCGCAGTGCCAGCGGGTCTTTAATCCCGCGTTGCGATGCCGATAGAACATGTATCCACCTTCTCGCAACACACTCGCCCCTCTCTTAGTACGACTGAACACGACACCTTTAAAGACAGGTTTAAATTAAGTACCTTATGTAGATATATAATATATTTTTTGGACTGTTCTTAATGCTTAACTAACAATTCGGCACTACACTTAGTTAAGTTTAGTTTTGTTTAAAGTGTATATATAGTTAAGTTTGTAAATATTTAAGATAAACATAATGTAAAAATGTTAAATAAATTTTAATAATAAAATTTAAATATGTTAAACTACACTTTCATTCGAAATTCCTAATATGCTACACACATACCTTTTGGTCGCAGCGTAATGTTATATAGCTTAAAGCCTTCTTCAATAAATGGGCTCTCCAACACTGAAAGAATTTTTTAAATCGGACCAGAAGTTCCTGAGATTAGCGCGTTCAAACAAACAAACTCTTCAGCTTTATATATTAGCATAAGTAATAGATATGGTATAAGATTTTTCGTTGTCTGGTAGCCCTGTTAAAGTAGCCATTGAGTGACTTTATGTAGCGCGTTAGTTATTAGTTTAATACCTTGTTACCTGCCTATATCGCATTTGCAATTTTTATAAATGAGGACGCTTCTAAAACCCATAAAAGAAATAATAATAACCAAATAAATTTATTTGTTTATATATTATAATATTTACAATATAGTGAAAAATTGCTACATGGCGAAGGGCTAATAATGGTTATGAATATTAATAGTTTTGATGTAGACTGTCGCCTTGCATCCTGTCCTTTGGCTCATGGCGCAGTGCCAGCGGGTCTTTAATCCCGCGTTGCGATGCCGATAGAACATGTATCCACCTTCTCGCAACACACTCGCCCCTCTCTTAGTACGACTGAACACGACACCTTTAAAAACAGGTTTAAATTAAGTAGGTATACCTTATGTATATATATATATATATATTTTGTAAACTGTTCTCAATGCTCAACTAACAATTCGGCTCTACACTTTTATTCGAAATTCGAAATATGTGTGTAAAATACAAAAAAAATATTGAATATCTCTGAAACTGATGATGGTTAGTGACTTTTTTCTTTCTGATTAATGGTCAGAAAGAAAAAAGCTACTACAAATGAAATCTTCAGTTTTTGATTTACATAAGGTTGTGCAATACAAATTGCTTATAATTCTTTTGAATAAATTTCGATCTAAATCGACTACGCGGATAGCCGAGTGGTATAGGTCACTACGCTAACTACAAATGTGCGCAAAGTGCTGCGAGTTCAATCACCGCAGGGACCAAGCATTTGTGTGATCGACAAATGTTTGTTCCTAGTCTGGGTGTTCTTTGTGCATGTGATTTGAATGCCTGTGACACAAGGATCGGCTTCCTCAGTGCGGGAGTCGTTAAAATATCGTAAGTAAAATATCGTTGAGTTTAATATTTTTTATTGAAAAACTAGGAGTAATTTGACATAACGTATAGTAAGTACGCAGCAGATTGGTCTTTATCTGCGTATTCAATGGTTATGCTTGTTGTTTATCTTAATGAAGGTATTTTCTATTGTTGTGATCGAAGCTTTACAGCCTTTATTGCGATTGTTGGTACACTGCCAACGAGTCTTGGGACCTCTGTCTTTGTGCCGACCAAACTTGTAACCGTCTAGTAGTATCATTGGAGTTCCCTTTGTAGACTTTATATAAAATGGAACTGAAAAAAAAAAACCGTTAAAGTACAATCATATTTTTAACTAGCTGAGCCTCGCGGTTGCACCCGCGTTCTTCCCGTGCCCGTAAGATATAATTCCATCAAAATCCGAATGTATCCCATTTAAATTTCCCTGAAACTTTTAAAAACTGTATTTAGGCATAACCATCGTGCAAATAACAGTATGAGCTTAAACTAAAACTAATATTTTGACATTACAAATAGAGAACTAAGAAAAAAAAGATTTCAAATTTATTCGACGGGCCTGTTGGACCCTGACTGCTAAACCGGAGGTCGTTGGTTCGATTCCAATCTTTGTGTGATGAGCACGATCATTTGTTCTGTGTCTGGGTGTAATTTATGTATAATA
This sequence comes from Diachrysia chrysitis, assembly GCA_932294365.1. Taxonomy (NCBI): domain Eukaryota; kingdom Metazoa; phylum Arthropoda; class Insecta; order Lepidoptera; family Noctuidae; genus Diachrysia; species Diachrysia chrysitis. The sequence goes on along the minus strand of OW028652.1, from coordinate 10,829,709 downwards.
TGTATGTATTTAGAAATATATAAGTATGTTTATCAGTTGCCTGGTTGCCATAATACAGGCTATGCCTAGTTTGGGATCAGATGGCCGTGTGAGAGTTGTCCGAAGATATTATTTAGAGTATATTACAAAAAAAGCCTTTTTTGCCTAAGTACCACAAGCAATATTACTAGGTCTAAAGGTCAGGTATAATTTTTCTGTTGTATTAAAATTTGTACCGATATCAAAATATAAGAATAGGTAGGTACTCCAATAGAAAAAAATAAATAAATAAAAAACAAATATTGTCGTTACTTTTATATAAGACAAGGCAAGTCCTCAGCTCAGTCAATGGTTGTGAGTCTTGTTTATCTTAACGAACATGTTGTCTATCGTCGTGACCGCAGCTTTACATCCTTTCTTGTGGTTGGTGCTACACTGCCAACGAGTCTTAATCCCACTGTCGCGATGCCTACTAAACTTGTGACCATCTAGGAAGATCATAGTAGTCCCTTTATTTGATATTGTGAAAACCGGAGCTGTGAAATAACATTAATATTTATTTATTAAAATAATTAGAAACGTGAGTTCGCGGCAAACAACTTGAACAAAAGTTGACGTAGTAGAGGAAAGTTCGCACGTGTCGATTGTCGACTTGTGATGGGTGCTGGTGCTGTGTGTGGGGATGCTGTGTATTGGGTTGAGTCGAATGATAGACAATTAAATCACCAATCGCGTGAGTAAATCAATACTTTCGCTTTTCATCGCATCGTCTGTCTAACGAGACGTTATAATGAGTGCGAGTGTGCAGTATATGCAGTATAGACCAATAATCAAGTTGTTTTCTGTGTACTGTAATTGTTTTTATTAGGACTATAGCTGAACATATATACCTAAGTACCTAAGGATAAATTTCTGGATTTTTGAGTCAGATTTATTTTCTTAGTTTAAAGAAACAACATTAAAATTACCTAATGTATTGACATATTACCTATTATTTATTCCCTAAAGGCAGATTTGTCCATGGCCAGATAATTACATCCGAGGAATAATTTCGATTTTTTAACAGTTTTTCCATACAAAATCTGTTAAATGTCAATTTTATTCCACAAATAAAAATTATCTGGCGTTAGAAAAATCAACCCTAAACCAAGTAACTAATCACGTAAATGATTTTTAGCTCACTTTTGTCATTAAATATTAAAATAAGTATTCAGGTGTGTCAAATGGTTTTCCTTTTTCAGATTTTTTTTTATGATTTTTGCAATAGTCAAACGCAAAATTACCATTCGCTACTTGATATAGAAAATGTTACTATAATATTTTTTTTTTTTTCAAATAGTTCTTTTTGGTAGGTACACCAAAGTACGCCGCAGATTGGTCCTTTTCTGTCAGTTAATGGTTGTGAACGTTGTTCTTCTTAATGAAGACATTTTCTACTGTGATCAGCGAAGCTTTACAGCCTTTGCTGTGGTTGGTGCTACACTGCCAACGAGTCTTAATCCCACTGTCGCGATGCCTACTGAACTTGTAACCATCTAGGAAGATCATAGTAGTCCCTTTTTTTGATATTGTGAAAACTGGAGCTGTGAAATAACATTAATATTTATTTATTAAAATAATTAGAAACGTGAGTTCGCGGCAAACAATTTAAACAAAAGTTGACGTAGTGGAGGAAAGTTCGCACGTGTCGATTGTCAACTTGTGATGGGTGCTGGTGCTGTGTGGGTACATGCTATGTACTGGGCTGGCTTGAGTCAAATTGAAGCGTCGTTGGTGTTCAGTCTTCGTGGTAATTGCTGTCTAATAACACCAGCCGCCGACTGCCGAATGATAGACAATAGAATCACCAAACGCGTTAGTGAAGCAAAACTTTCGCTTTTCATCGCATCGTCTCTCCAAAGTGACATTATAATGAGTGCGAGCGTGCAAATAATCAAGTTGTTTTCTGTGTACTGTTTTTTTTTCATTAGGACTATAGCTGAACATTATATATGTTCAGCTATAGTAAGGAAAAATTTCTGGTTTTTTGAGTCAGATTTATTTTCTTAGTTTAAAGAAATAACATTAAAATTACCTAATATATTGACATATTACCTATTATTTATTCCCTAAACTTTGATTTGTCCAACATCAAATAATTACATCCAAAGAATAATTTCGAATTTTTTACAGTTTTTCTATACAAAATCTGTCAAATGTCAATTTTATTCTACAGATAAAAGTTATGTGGCGTTGGAAAAATCAGCCGTAAACTAAATAACTAATCAAGTAAATATATTTAGCTTACTTTTGTCATTAAATATTAAAATAAGTATTCAGGTGTGTCAATTGGTTTTCCTTTTTCAGATTTTTTTTATGATTTTTGCAATAGTCAAACACAAAATTACCATTCGCTACTTGATATAGAAAATGTTACATTATATATATATGTTTTTTTTTCAAATAGTCCGTTTTGGTAGGTACACCAAAGTACGCCGCAGATTGGTCCTTTTCTGTCAGTTAATGGTTGTGAACGTTGTTCTTCTTAATGAAGACATTTTCTACTGTGATCAGCGAAGCTTTACAGCCTCTACTGTGGTTGGTGCTGCAGCGCCAGCGACTCCTCACCCCTTTGATGCTGTGCCGACAGAACTTGTAGCCATCTAGCAAGATCACATCGCTTCCTTTCGCAGACTTTTTAAAGATAGGCTCTGTAGAGAAACATTGTTGTTATTAATTGAAGTTTGCCGTGTGTACTGTCAAAATAATTTTACTGGCGTTTAGATAGTAGCACCCGGGAAGACTGAATGCCGACCCCAACGTAACAGGCATAAAGTTTAGGTACATGGTGACTGAAACGTTTTCTTTTAATGACGGGGTCATTTAAAGTAAAAAATCTGTAATAGTTAATTCTTTATTTCTGTCACAAAGTTCAATATACTGGGGCAGTCGTGCCCCATACAAATCCTTCATATTAAAAAAGTTCAGGCATCAAGCTATCTTCCTGTATAACATATATTGATGAAAGATAATCTTAGTTATATTATACATTTTTTTTACATTTTATTTTATACCTATCTTATTTTTGTTCTTTATTGTGAGCGATTTTATTTCGGTAAATTTGTATTATAAATGTAGGTTAATTATAATTCTATAAGTATAATAATATTTTATTGTATAAACACATTTTAAGGGACCTCACTATCGCATCAAACCTGTAATTGTGAGGAAGATTGAATAAATAAAGTCCTTTATACACTATTAAATATTGAATTACGTATTTTCGTTTGTCTATTTGTATTTTAGTTTCAAAGCTTTTTTCAATGAGTATTAAATATCATTTTATGAGGATTTTGTAGGTATATTATTTATCTTGAAAAAAAATCTTGAGAATTTCAGCGAAGTCAATGATTGTGAAAGTTGTTTATCTTAGTGAACATATTTGCCACTGTGAAGACTGCTGCTTTACAACCTTTATTGTGATAGCTGCAGCGCCACCGAGTCTTCATCCCGATGCATAGATGACGAGCAAACTTGTGACCATCTAGCAAGATCATAAACGTGCCTCTTAAAGACTGTATGAAGACTGGATCTGAAATACAGTCAAGTTACTTTAAGTAAAAGAATTAGCTGTAGTTGGGTCAGTAAACGTTACGAGCCTTGTTCTAAGACCGAGTTATGTTTACGTAGATATAAATAAGTTTGGGTATCTATCATAGTCTAGATTGGCAATCTCAAGCTTACTTTTTATTCATAGTCAAATGACGACTTAGAGAAAGAAATAAGAACTATAGAAAGCGCATATCGAGTATGAACTGTACATAAACAAGTAAAATCATCATATAAGTGTCAAAACAGCGCGCCGTTTTATTAAAACTATCTTAAAACCTAATATTAACTTCATGTTATCGGAACTATTGATATTTATATCTGTATATATATGCATGCACGTCTGCCGACGCACGGAAAATCACTTAAATCAGTAAACGAGCATAGTACTTACAGCTGAAAATTTGCTTACGCTGGCACAACGGGCTATTAGCGATGCGCGCACTCTATGCTTGTCTATGTAAATATTCTTAGAAGTAAGGCAATTTTGCTTTATGAAAACTAACGTTAATAGGGATGTTTCCTGGGTATGAAAAGTTAAAATCTATTTAGTCCGTCAGTTAGATAATAAAAAAATATTAGACACGTCTTTTTTCTTTTATCAAAACAATAAAAAAATACAAAGATACACCGCTATAAAGTTTCGGAGTGGGGTCTTATGACGCCACGCCTCGCTAAAAATCGTAGCGAGGAGTGACGTCACGCGTAATTTCCGTTCTCTGTATTTTGATAATTTTTTGTTTGCAGGAAAAAAGAAAAAATACGTGTCCAATAAAATTCATTAATCTACAAGACGGACATTAAAAAAAAATTAGGAAACATGCCTATTGTAAGTTGGAAAGTTTTTCAACTTATTCTAGGGAAGCAAGTAAGGCATCGGTGCGGAAACAAGTGACACGAGAAAGATGATTATGATTTTTTTGATCTGGTGACCAACAGTGAACAACCGGACGTGACGGATTGGTTGTCTGCGCAGTCAGTGGTTGTGAAATTTGTTTATTCTAATAACTTCGTTTTCTATTGTAGTGATCGTAGCCTTACAGCCTTTACTGTGATTGGTGCTACATCGCCAGCGAGTCTTGACCCCTTGAATACGTTGTCGGCAAAACTTGTCTAGTAAGATCAGATCAGCTCCTCTCGTAGACTTTATGAAGAACGGCTCTGTAAAAGAACATTTTTCTAAATGCCTTAAGCGCAGAAAACAAATAAAAAAAAAATAAGAGAAAAAAAAATACGTACAATAAGTTTGTAGCCATATTTAAATCCCTAATAGAAATGTCAAGGCATGTCAAAAGCTTTCTGGGGTTAGAGGCCATAGGGCAGCTAAATCAGATTACTACAGTAAACAAGATTAAGTTGATATACCTACCAGACCGCCAGTGGCCTACATATCGATGGCCCCACAGAATAAACGTGTAAGTCAAAAACCACAACTTTTCAGGAAAAAATAAAAACGATTAAACTTGAATAACTGTTGTTTGGTAGTATATAGGTTTAAACAAATTATATCAAATTAAAGATAAAAAAATATATTATTACATTAGATATTTATATTTTTTTTAATTTAAATGGTTTTCCGACAATTTATGAAAAACCATATTATATTTTTATTCTTGTGAATTTCTATGACTAGATAACAGTAAACTTTCATTACACGGTTATTCGTGTAAAGTGTCAACAAACAAAAACTAATAATATTGTATTACACTATTATTCGACGGTAATCAAGTTTCTTTAATACCTAGTTACAAGCAAAAGCACGGTTGTTTACAGTAACTTACTGTATTGTTTGATTATTGTAAAGATAAAATGCATTTATATCAATGTTCATAAGATCGATTCTCATTTATGTAATGTACTTTTGTTATTGCATGGTGTAATAATGTAAACTTCATTAATTATGTGAAAGGGTGAAATTAAACGAAAAAGGTTTAATAAAATAAGAATATAATCAAGTAACTATCTACTTGTATAAACACTAAATAATAATCACAATTTAAACAACTTAAATCTCTTTCATCATTAGGAAATAGCTACCTATTAGCTTCAACTGATAACAAAAAAAAAACCGAATCATATCGTAATCTAAAATACTTAATCTTCCTCGTCACTATCATTGGTCTGAGGACCCTGTTGCTACCAGAGCAAATTTCAGTGCTTTCATACGTTTTTGCCATACCTATTATTGGAATCAAAATAACAGCTCCTAAATGAATTTTAGGATCCATTCATGTTAAAATTTTATCCGTGGTGCTTGACAACTGGGCCTAACTCAGTTGTCTTATCTTTTCTTTGCCTATGGCCTATCTTTTCTTTTTGTCTCCCGCTTGCAATTGAGGGAAGTGGAAACTATTTTTTCCGACTATAGGAGGTATTTACTATTTCTGATTAATTTCGTTGCGGGTTCCAAGACAGTCAATTGTTTCCCTGGGACACACCGAGCTTAACTGTTTCGGTGATATTCATTGGTTATCATTGTAGATCCTGGCTTACAGGAGTTGCAATGATGGGTATGTGTGGTGGGCTAGTCCCTATAAAAAAATATCATTGGTGACAGAGATCGATTATGTCCAAAGGAACTAAGTTTCTATAAAAAATTTGGTAATGGTCTAGTATGGCTCCTGAAAGACACAAACTTATCAAATCCTTATGTAAAGGAAGAGGTATATACAAGTCTTAAGTTTTCAGGATCTTCAGTAGGTACTCCTCGCCGCCTTCTTGAATTAGATCTTACTATGATTTGCATCTCCCGTAATTCTTCTTCAAAACTATACCTGAAATAAACTGAATCAAGATGCTCGTGATAGAAGTTTACTTCTTTTATTTTACTCCAGTAAATTTTATCACCGTTATGGCGTCGCCGTTATACCGTTTATTATTGTTTTATGTCTTTAAATACAAATATCTGGGTGCTTGGGTAAATGAAGAATGGAACTGCGAACAAGAAATTCGGACCCGGATTGAAATTGCCCGAGCAACCCTCAAACGGATGGAGAATGTTTTGTGTAGCCGTAAATTATCCATAAAGCTCTGAGTGAGAATGCTACATTGCTACGTTTGGCCTGTGGTCTTGTATGGTTGTGTAGCTTGGACTCTAAAAGCTAGCACTCAATGATTTCTCGAAGCCTTCAAATGTGGTGTTATCGAAGAATGCTACGTATTAGCTGGACACAGAAAGTTTCCAATGTGAGAGTCCTCCAACGCGGAAAGACCGGCAATTGTTGCAGACCGTCAAAAAAAGGAAAGTTGCATATCTGGGCCACGTCTTGCGACACGACTGGTATCAACTCCTTCAGTTGATAATGATGGGCAAAATTCAAGGGAAAAGACGCGCTAGACGGAGAAAGAAGTCTTGGCTACGCAACATCCGCGAATGGACAGAAATCGCCAGCGTAGAAGAACTTTTTCGCTTGGCGCAGGACAGGAAGAAGTTTGCTGAGCTGACGGCCAACCTCTAGTAGTGGAGAGGCACTTTAAGAAGAATGTCTTTAAACCAATTCTTCCCTTTTATCAGCTCTTTGAAATCTATAAAATTATTCTGTGTAATTTGTTTTACTTGGTATTTATGCCCAGTAACTTTGGCATTCTCTATCAAACTATACATTTGATGGGCGTGTAGGAGGCAATGCAATACTTTAATTATAAATAAAAAATATTTTAAAACTTTCATTCCACAATATTATGGCACATTAAGAATAAAAAATGTATGCTTTATTACACGAATAAACGTGTAAGCTGCTATTATACAAAGTCGAAGAAGTGCACAAGTCTTCTCAAAAGTTTTCTCGTTTTAACACGTTTATTCGTGTGAACTCGAGGACCTAAAAAGCGTTTAACAATAGCATATACTTTTATACTTGTGATAAAATTCCATGATTTTTCCCTAGAATAAAGGAATCAAATGAAATAATAGGCGTATTTTGAGTCAAAAATTTATAAAAAAAATTTAGAAGTTGCTGCATAGGTCAAAGAAACGAATAATGCAACAAAAAAAAAATTGTGTAAGAGCTCTTGCACGTTTATTCTGTGGGGCCATCGATATGCAGATGATACTAATTCCACGCGCGCTTATCCTCCACGTAGTCAATAACCTTATAGTAAGCTTTCTTTATTAGTACCTATTGATTTCACACACAAATTAAACTTTTTATTTAACAAATTTGTAATCTTACCCGTAATTTATTATATCTTAATCTTGGGACTACAAGTTTATTTTTATTTCTTGTATTCATATTGTGGTGATCATTATTAATACTACCACTACAACATGTTTTAACCGCACAGTTTAGTTAGATTTTGGAAGCAAATAAAAAAAAAATTGTGTACTTTTTATTCTTATTAACTTTCAAGAGACAATATTACTCTGCGGATAATTACCAGCGCAATCAATGGTTGTGGATGTTGGTTATATAAATGAACATATTATTCGCTGTAATGACCACTGCTTTACAGCCTTTTTTGTAATGACTGCAGCGCCACCGAGTCTTGACCCCGGAGTCGTGTTGCCGAACAAACTTGTTACCCTCTAACCAGATCATCGGTGCTCCTCTTACAGACTTTATGTAGACTGGGACTGAAAAAAAACATGGCTAATGAGATTCGAAATGTTCCTCAGATCTCATAAATACGTGCACTGTAAATTAATTTAAATAATGACGTAGGTATTTTATTTATTCAGGAGCACAAAAAATAAGTAATGCAAATATTCTGGTCTTTTGAGCCGGTAAGTATATATTTTATTAGTTTAAAAATAATAAGTAATTTACTAATACATTCGAGTAAAATAACAGTCAAATTTAAATTAAAAAATATTTAAGATAAGTAATCAGTTTTGATACACAAAAGTACGCTGCAGATTGGTCCTTATCTGTGCAGTTAATGATTGTGAATATTTTTTATCATAATGAACACGTTTTCTATTGTGATTAGCGCAGCTTTACAGCCTTTAGTGTTATTGGTGCTGCAGCGCCAGCGACTCTTCACCCCTGAGACGCTGTGCCGGCAGAACTTGTAGCCATCTAGCAGGATCAGATCAGTTCCTTTAGCAGACTTTACGAAGAAAGGTGCTGTAAATAAACGTTATTCTTAATGATAAATGGTTTATTTAAAATCCATGTATTTTATTAAATAAATTTGATTGAGCAGGATAGACTCGCCCAGAGCTTACGCCTACTATAAATATCCTTTCCTTCAAAATAATGTCAGTCCTGTGTGACAATTACAGTAAATAAAATAGGTATTATCTATAGAAGATTTTTTGAATTAAACTCTTTTATAAAAACGGATAAATCGCTAATGTCCGATGAGTTTCGGACTAAAAACGAAGTCTTTACTCAAAAACAGAAGCTTCGGATGGCAAGGGCGTTTCGAATTAGGTCCTTTTAATCTTCTGTGTAAAAAATCCTTGTATTTATTTATTTATTTATTCTTTATTGTACACTGGTAACAGAAATAAACATGAAAAAAATATATATATACATAACAGTGGTACAAAGGGCGGCCTTATTGCTTATTGCTTGTATACAGCTGTGTACTGTTATTTTAATCAGAAACATATATGTAGGCAAATTTAAACATGTATAACGGCGGAGACACTGCTGCGAGCCGCAACATCCAATGATAATATTTTTTTGGAATCTGAAACCTAAATCATTAAAGTGATCCATGCGAGTAAATCATTAAATATTGCATGTACAGTCAAAATATGAGATAGGCTATCCTGCTTTGTGATATATGAAGTATTCATAAATTTATTGGGAGGTACCCGGAAAGCCAACCTCAACGTAACAGGTATAAAGGTTAACCTAACTTTACCTCTTTTAGTGTCGGGGTCATTAAAAGTAAAAAGGCTGGGATAGTTAACACTTTATTTCTGTCTCAAAGTTCAAGATACGACTGCCCCATGGAATCCATTCACTTGAAAGCAAACTAGAGTATTTTGATTTTGATTTTGATTTTGAGGGGGTTTTGTTAATTATTTATTTTGATTAACGTTCAGTCAAAGGGTAAAAGTAAGCCGCTATTTGGTCCTTATTAGCAGTCAATGGTTGTGGATGTTGTTTATATTAATGAACATATTATCCGCTGTAAAGACCACTGCTTTACAGCCTTTATTGTAATTACTGCAGCGCCACCGAGTCTTGACCCCGGAGTCGTGGTGCCGAGCAAACTTGTGACCTTCTAGCCAGATCATCGGTGCTCCTCTTAAAGACTTTATATAGACTGGGACTGAAAAAAAGACCTAGTTATTATTATCAAATAAGAAAGAATGTTAGGAAGTCCTCGTAGACTTCCTACGTTAGATCTCATAAACAACTGCACTGTAAATAAATTTAAATAACGACGTAGGTATTTTATTTATCCAGAAGCACAAAAAAAAAACATAACTCAATTTGTCTTTTCTTTTGAGCCGGGTAAATATATTTTATTAGTTCCAAGAAACGATAAGTCATTTACTTAATACATTAGTGATGACTTACAGTACCAACATTTGAATTAAACGTAACAATATTTTTAATAATATTTGTATAATTATGATAAATAAAATGTGTCCGGCTGTGGGACGGCTACAGTATGCGCTGCGGAATGGTCATTAACAGCGCAGATGGCTGTGTTTGTTGTTTATCTTATAAAACATATCTTCTACTGTGATGACTGCTGCTTTACAACCTCTGCTGCGAGTTTTGATACAGTTCCAGCGAACCTTGATCCCTCGGACACTGTGTCGATGGAATTTGTAACCATCTAACAAGAGCATGTTAGTACCTCTGGTAGACTTTATAAAGACCGGCGCTGTAAAATAACTTTATATTAATAAAATTAAAGTTATTAGTATTTTTGGTCCTTTGAGAAGCGTATATTCTTTATATAAAAACAAACATCATTTGTAACTCAATAATGGGTGAAGCGATTGTCATGATTTTGATATGTTTGATATGTCTCCGTCCCGAATAGCAGAATAACTATCAAAACATAGAAATATTACAATAATCAGATATAGTATGGGAACGGGAACTGCTTATGTGTTTGAAACCGCGGGGCACAGCGAGTTTTAAAATAAAGATAGTCTAGTCTTAGCAATAAATGCTATGCTTTTTTTTCATTTACAGGCAAAGAAAAAACAGGTTTATCGGGCTATAGGTACTTATACTTTAAAGCCTGTACTCTAAAGCTAAGGAAAAAAAGTTGTAAAATAATAATACTCAAGTAAAATATATAATTTAATTTAATTAACAAATCAGCGACTGTATACAAAATAGAGACAAAATACGAAACGGATAGGTCATTATCTCGCTGTCAATGATTGTGAAATTTATTTATTTTTACAATCACGTTGTCTATTGTTGTAATCGCAGCTTTACAGCCTTTGCTGTGATTGGTGCTACAGTGCCAGCGAGTCTTGACCCCTTTAATACGATGCCGACCGTACTTGTATCCATCTAACAAGATCATAGTTTTTCCAATATTAGAACTTACAAAGACTGGAGCTGTAAAATAATTATGTGCCATATTAATTAAAATAATAACACAATTATTAAACTATTTATTTTTCTATTAAGAACTTAAGAATAAGTAAGATAATATTTGTAGTCCTTTGTGTAAAGTATATTAAACGAGAATAGTCTAGTGTTAGAATTAATATTTTATTATTACCACATAGATTAAATTTTACCCCTGTACTGTTCATTCGCTTCAAAGCATAGAAAAAATTGACAAGGTATTTTATACTTTATAGAAATATAGAGCGAGAGTTGCTTTTGCACAATCTACATATTTTTATACAGTTTTTATCTTATTAAAAATACTTTTCACACCAAATAAATAAAACACTTTGATATCGGCATTTAGGTGCACTTTACTATCTGCACTTATACTTCGCTACACAGGATTATGGTTATGCTGGTTACTGACTTTCACAATAACGTCGTCAATAGTAAATAAAGCTGCTTTACATCCTTTGCCATGATTGGTGGCACAAAACCAACGAGTTTTTATCCCTGATACGGAATGACGACTGAACCGGTATTTGTCTAACAGGATCACTGGAGCGCCTTTTCTTGAGCGGGTAAATACTGCATCTTGAAGATAATAAAAATACTTTGTACACACGTAAGTAAACAAATATAATTTTGCTTTTCAAGCAGTCTGATGCAGTTTGTGGCCTCAATTCTTTGATTGAACTGCATCAGACTGCTTGAAAATCGACTTATTTATACGTTTTTTTTTTGTTTTTAGCGGTTGGGTTTTTTTTTTAATAAATTTTATTTATTTCCTACCTTTTAGAAAGTTACTTTTTTGGTATCGCCTGCTTATGCCCTTTATTTCGGTACCCCACTTGATTATTTAGGTTTTGAGCAAAAAAAAACATTTTTACAGTCATAATACGGCCCCGAAAATCGGTTATTTTATTTTTGATATACCCAGTGTCATTCCTGTGTCATAGATAATAAATACAAATACTCCTACAATTATAACGAATCTAACGACACCTCTCCAGCTAAAATTCATCAAGCCGTTTCACCCATTAAGCGTGCGAAAGAAATATACATACATACACTGGAAAAACATAACCGCGTCTAGCCCAGTTAGGTAAAAAGTATAGGTGTATTTCGTTATTATACTGCTTAGATTGTCAAATGCTGAAGGCCTTTCCTTTAAAGATGTGATTTTTTTTTTGTAAAGAATAAAGTCCAGTAATTACCCTGCATTTGTTTACACAACATTACTCGTGAATCAATATTGTCTGCACTTTAAAAGAGACTGTGACCCCTGACTTATTTGTTCTCAGGGTAGTCAAGAAATGTCGACTCTAACGAATTCAAAACGTGACGTGTAAAAGCGATTGTATAACTTTATACTCTTTTCTGTTTAGTATATAATTTTATGCGTTACATTTGTGGCAAATAAATGTTTTTCTTTCTCTTTCTTTCTTACTTGCATAATAAGCTATTTCATTTCAGTCAATGGTTGTGCATGCTGTTAATCCTAACAAACTCTTTGTGTAATGTGGTTATCGTAGCTCTACAGCCTTTATTGTGATTGGAGCTACATCTCCAGCGACACTTGATCCCTTCTTCACGTTGCTTAGTGAACTTGTATCCATCTAATAAGATCACAATTTTTCCATTGGAAGACCTCAAAAAGACCGGTCCTGTAAAATAATATTGTGATAGTTATGAGTAGTTAAAATGAGTGTAGCATTTTGTTTTTTCATTATAATAAAAATGAAAAACAAGAAATAATGTTTTAAAGTTTTGAAAAAATGAGCAAGGTACTTAACCATAGTATGTTAAATGGAGTAATAACTAAATATAGAAAGAGTAATTAAGGGTGCGCTAGTCAGTCATTTTTCCATACAATACGTTTGTATGGCGATCATTCCTTTGTTTGGCGGTGTATGTTAAAATGAAATGCATCGTTTTCCGTTTATATCAAATTAAAAATACTTTTCACACCAAATAAATAAAACACTTTGATATCACCATTTAGGTACACTTTGTTATCTGCACTTATACTACGCTACACAGGATTATGGTTATGCTGGTTACTGACTCTCACAATAACATCTTCAATAGTCAATAGAGCTGCTTTACATCCTTTGCCATGATTGGTGGCACAAAACCAACGCGTTTTTATCCCTGATACGTAGTGACGACTGAAGCGGTATTTATCTAACAAGATCACTGGAGCGCCTTTTCTTGAGCGGGTAAATACTGGATCTTGAAAATAAATATTATAGTTATTATACTGTTTGGATAGCCAAATGGGGAAGGCCATGTCAGCTACTGCGTACCACGAACGTTTATGTATGTATGTATGTATATATGTATGTAATACGTATGTATTTGTGTATGTTTGTACCAAGACTGAAAATTTGATCATTGATATTTGTGCATGTGGTTTGAATTTGATTGTTTCCAAATACAGGCGGAGCTGCGGGCAATAGCCTATGTCCTATCCTAGAATTCAAGCTAGATAAGACTAGAAGCCAACCCCAACAAAGCTTGGGATGAAACATAACAAGAACAACATAGCTAGGCAGAAAAATAACTTGTATGTTACAACTTTATTAGACATTTTTAGATTTCTTACATATTATCAGTCAAGCTTCGGTCAATGATTATGGTTATTATTTTTCTTAACGATCCGATTTTTGACAGTGTATATAGCTGCTCGACACCCTATTTTGCGGAAGGGGCTGCAATGCCAACGGGTCTTGATCCCCGAGACCCGGTGGCGATTGAAAGTGAACCCGTCGACGATAAGTTGCCTAGTGCCTCTTTTTGTTTGAATGAAGAATGCTCCTGAAACCAAAATAAGTACCAACATAAGAAAATAAAAAACATTGAAAGAAAAAAAAAATCCCGGTCGTGAGATTAATTTTTCAATACTATTTTGTATGTTACTGAATGATTCAGGACCTTTTTTTAAAAACTCGGGATATAGTAAACGGTCGGCAAATTGTGGATTACTACGATATGTAGGTATAACTAGTTTTTCGGATTATTGCGATTATGCACCTCTACCCTTTGTTCTGCAGATAGTGACGGAAAAAAAAAAAATTGGTTGTTTGTAAAGTAGGTTTACGATCGAGATGTTTACGTGATAACGTCTTATTGGTGATATAAGTTTTTGGGAAGTAAGGAATTAATGAAGATAACAATTTTTAATAAAAATAAAAATAAAAATAAAAATAAAAATAAAAATAAAAATAAAAATAAAAATAAAAATAAAAATAAAAATAAAAATAAAAATAAAAATAAAAATAAAAATAAAAATAAAAATAAAAATAAAAATAAAAATAAAAATAAAAATAAAAATAAAAATAAAAATAAAAATAAAAATAAAAATAAAAATAAAAATAAAAATAAAAATAAAAATAAAAATAAAAATAAAAATAAAAATAAAAATAAAAATAAAAATAAAAATAAAAATAAAAATAAAAATAAAAATAAAAATAAAAATAAAAATAAAAATAAAAATAAAAATAAAAATAAAAATAAAAATAAAAATAAAAATAAAAATAAAAAAAAAATAAAAATAAAAATAAAAATAAAAATAAAAATAAAAATAAAAATAAAAATAAAAATAAAAATAAAAATAAAAATAAAAATAAAAAGTTTCACGGAATGACGCAGCGCTCGAGATGAGACGGGAGATCGGTCCGTCTCTCTCTCGTTATACCTGCGATCGCGCTCGTGAGGTTTTGGTGTGACACAAGTTTCTGAACATGTCACCCGACTAAAACGATTTTAAAGACGTTATCACGTCAAAAACAATATATTTGATTACAAACAATTTTTTTTTGTTTCTTATTTGAAACTAACATCGAACCAATAGCAATCATTAGTATTGTTTATAATGTATACATATTTTTGGTTAACGAATACAATTTGTTAATTATAAATGGTTAGCTGTTAACTTTAATAGAACAATTCTTCTACAACAGAACTCCGCGTACTACGTACGAGACGGGCTTCGGTCCAAGTAAATCGCAGTAAACTGATATTTTGTATGTTTTTATCATATTTGAGTAGTTTTTTACCAATTTTGCAGCTGCCAAATCCACCGGCAATTGTTTTGGTACACAAAGACTCAACTTTTTCGGAATTTACTTGGCTCAACAAATACCTACATAAAAACGGACCTGTGTTACTAAATATTTAGTGCATTAATGATAAGGCATGTATTAAAAAAATACTATAAGAGACGTGACTAGTTGTACTCTACATGTCTTTGGTAACAAGTATTAAAGACATAGACATAAACATAAGATATTACACGGTTTAAAGCCATGTTACTACTATTAAAACATTTTAAGACACTCATGAAAACCCTGTAAACGTTAACCTGTAAGGGTACATTCAAAATTTTAATAATAAGCTAACACAACAACAAACAAATAATAATACTAAGAAATCTAGATATATAAAAATACTATGGTTTTAAACGTACCAAGAACGTAAGTCGTAAGTCATTTTATATAGGTATATGTAAGTTTGTTAAGGTATATATAAGTACCTATATTTATTTATATGGGCGATAACTGCAAAAAAATAAATTGATCTATTATTCTTATCGGCAAATCTTTGGCGAATGGTTGTGGATATTCATTTTCTTAACGATCTGATCTTGGATGGTGTATATAGCCGCTCGGCATCCACTGGTTTGAAGGGTAGTGCAACGCCATCTGGTTTTGCCCCCTGAAACCCGCTGGCGACTGAAACTGAACCCATCGAGGATTAGTCGTAATACGAAAGAAAATAACTTTGCCCTCTCGTGGGATTCATTCTATAATACATGTTTGTGCACGTCACTGAATGATTCTTTTTTTTTATAAGTCAGGGTGTTATAAACGGTCGGCAAATTGTTAATTAATAAGATATTTATAATTAGTTTTTTCGGATTTTTGAGATAGTGCTCCATTTACGTTTGTGTTAGGTTCTACAGATAGCAACTGAAAGAAACAATAAATATGAGCAAAAACTGTACTTTATTTCAGAGTCATATATGTACTTACATTAAAAATGATTTTTTTTAAGTTATTAAGGGTAATTCATACTACAGCAGAGTCGAAGCGTCAAATTCTTCCCAAGTTGCACGAATGCGCGCGAATTCGCTCTAATTCGCTCTAATTTTTTCACTCAGAAGAAATTTGAGCATTTGTTTGTTGAGTTAAGGATGAATTTGTTCTATCAACTTTAATATTGACGTTTTGCTGCGACTTTGCTTCAACTGTGCTGTAGTATGAATTAAGCCTTATTTGAAACAGGCATCAAAGCAAAAAGCTTATAGTAATTTATATAGACAATTAACGAAGAAAAAAAAAATGATTCCCAGCATACTACATATTCTTAGAACAAAGTTATAAAATCCACTTATAACTTTCAAATTTTTGTCAATTAATACATAATTTCGTCATTAATGCTTAGCTATTAACTTAAAAATAGCAATTTCATGATTATTTTGAGAGTCGTTATTAAAATTGATTGGTTTGGAATGACATGGTCGGTACGTTGAAGCGATAGATATTTATTGATTGCTACATAGTATTGTACCTATAAGTACATATATTATCTAAGTCTTTCTTAGTCTTTTATTTTGCAAGGCAGTGATGCGAACAAATGGTTATCGATAAATTTCAGAAGAGGTTACAAGCTAGGAGTTCATGCCCTTATGATTATATTTTAGTAGCTGCTCACCCCGGCATTGCACGGGTGGTGTTCAGTTCATTTCCGTTCATTTCTAATTCTTCACCTCTTTAATAAATGATCGAAACTCCTTAATTGATGAATGAAGCCATTGCCTGAAGATTGTATACAAGTACTAAGACACCATAGCTGCCCATCTCTTACGAACTTACGGACTTCATTCTGTACTTAAATTAAAGTTACTCTACAAATTTCTCAAACATGACTACCTAGCAAGACGAGTATTAGAGTTATTATTCCAGTCAAAACAAAAATAGTGCTGAAAATATAAAAATAATAAAAGATAACCCATTTCAATTTAATGGCTATACATATGGATAAAATACAAAATGGTAGTAAAAATATAATTACATATTTTATATTATGTAAACCGACCTATGTTACTAAATATGTGGTTTACTACTTATAAGGCATGCATTAAAAATAATACTATAATATGAGAAGTATCTAGCTGTACTCTAAATATCTTTGATTACGAATATTATTGGGCATTATACATCTCCTATTTTACATGGACAAAATTTCTTATGATACTGTCATGAAAACCGTGCTAATCGTCTGGTTTTAAATGTACAAAGAACAAGAGTTTATTTTAAATTCGAGGAAAAGCTTCTGTCCAGCAGAAGAGTAGTATAATAGAATTTTAATGGCCTGTCTAAGGCATCATCCTAACTGGATACGATCAACGATTTTTTGTAAATAAAATACACATATTTAGTGTTTCTTGATTGAAGCTCGCAACTTATCGCACAATACTGGGGACACTTAATAAGAATCGTACAAGGGGTTCCATACTGCGATCGTGCAATAACTTACAGTACCCTCTGGACTATCATAATTGGGATGTTAACAAGTTTTTTTTTTATTGTCCTTCATATAGATTAATGAAAAATATTAGTCACGAACTTTTTTCTTTTTTCCGTAATCTTAAACTTAAGGCGATACATTGATTTAAATTGTCGCATGATGACACTAACCGTTACAAAATGTACCGAATTGTAACGTAGCGAGCCATCACTCCATAACTTTAATTCGCATTATTTAAATAGTTTTTTTGTCATTTTGACAAAGTAAAAAAATACGTGTCTAATATTTTTTTATTATCTAAATTACGGACTAAATAGGTTTTTACTTTTTATACATAGTCAACATCCCTATTAGTAGGAGATCCGGCCATAGAATGACCCTCACCCATCGTATTACGGGATGAAAATATTTTTTTTTTTAAATTAAATATGTAAAAAAAAATATTTACAGGAGGTTGTCTGAAAAATTTGGTGCAAAGTGTAATTAATTAATAATTAAAAAATGATTTTTTTTAAACATTACACTCATTCCCTTACGCAAAAAACTGTATACTAATCGAAAGTATGTAGCTCATAGAATATGCAAACGCTGGGTTGACTTTTTTTTTCCGGTGCAATTATCAGGTAGGCAGGTATATACAGGTAAATCGATACTAGTAATTTGCAACGATCCAGTTACGCGATAAACCTTATATCAAAATAAAGATAATTTTATTATGAATATAATGACATAAGGTTGGCTGCAAAAAGTTGGTGCTAAATCCCGGTTGTCGATTTTTGAAAAACTAAATATTCGTGCGGTTGAATACGTGCGAAAGAGAGGTCCGAGGAACGTATCCAGTGCGATAGAAAAGGACGCAGCATTGCAGCTGTGTGTCGCTCAATCGTCGAAAGAAAGAGAGTACGCATGCTCTTTGTTTGTGAAATTGAGGAAGATAGCGATAGACTACAGTAAGTGTTGAGCATTATTTCGGAGCATCCGGCAATGCATTTTTGCACAAAGTGATAAAATTATGTATGTAGTACATATATGTAAATATTTATTTATATATATGTATATATATATATATATATATATAAATCGTCATTATATTTAAGTGTATGAATATTTTTGTAAAGAAATAATTTATGACATACTTATCTTGAAAATTTCGTGTTTTTTACATCAGGAGACTTAATCAAATAAAACAAAGCAAAAAATCAAAAGTTTTTCCGAAAAAAAAATTAAATGAAACATAAATTACAAACATGAAATACAAAGCTATAATTTTGTACAAAAATTTAATTTTATTATAAATACAATATTTTGATTAAAACATTTTTTAATTAATTTACATTATTCAAGGTCTGATTCATCGGAAATAAAACTTGTATCTTCAAGTTCACAACATTCGTCACTATTTTCGTCTTCTGTTATTTCAGCAATATCTTGTACTGTTAAAGGCGTTTGGTCCCCAATGAATCCTGTTGGTTGTAGATAACCATCAAGATACCAACCACAATTTTCAGGTTGTAATTTAACACATTGAGGATCCGTCGCATGAAGCCACATAGAATTGACAAAAATTGTTCTTAAAATTTTTTGTTGCAGTGATATCCAGCACGGCGGTATAGTATTTGAGTCAAAACTTTTGATTTTTTTTAAAAATGTTTCGCTATCTTCTTTCGAAGAATAATTTTTGAGAAAAATTCGATATCTCGCTTCATTCACCCTGTTGCAGTTTTTTATACCGTACATACTAGCAGTGAACTCTTGAACTGTGTCCATTTTTTCGTTAATGAAAAGATCAGCTTCGTCTGTTAATGACGAAAAAACTGTCTGATACTTTTCGTTTTTGGAAAATAATTTAAAAGGTTTCACTTTTCCTTTATTAAAGAATGCTGCCGTATAATCGCATCCTGTAAATGCATGAAAAGCTGGAAGACTTTGGCATAACTTGGATCCCAACTTCAACGCTAATTCAGTGCAATTAACGCATTCCAGATGTTGATTATTTTTTTTTTTTGTCGCTGAATTGGCTAGCCAAATTTCTGAATGTTGAATTTTGTGCATATTTCCCAACAAAATAACCAAAACATCCGTATCAGAGGCCTTTATTAAAATTTTTGAACCTGGTGGCGCTTTATATGCGTGAAAAATTATCCTTGTATCCGCTTCTTCATGATGGCATACATAATCAACTTCTTCATTTTTTTTTATAGCATTTTGCTGAACTTCGTAAGAGAAACACTGATGGTCAACGGTTAAGAAAATTTTTTTATTTTTAATGATCGTTATCAAATTTTGGTTTTCCCAATACTCAGCCAAAAAATGTACCAAGGCTGTTTTGAAAGAATAGTTTTTGAGGCTGTTCAAAAAATCTTTGGGTCTGGTTTGTTGAGGTCCGGATATTTTATACGGAGTGTCGAATTCTTTGCGACTGTGACGTTCGGAATCTTTAATCGACGGTGATAAATAACGATCGAAAACTAAATGTATTTCTGTTGCTGCTGTTGAACAAAGTTTTATGAGTATTGACTATGCAACTTTTTCAAATGTTTGTGGCATAGAAGATCCGACTAAATGCAGAAAGTAAAAACCGTCGATTATTTCAACGCTGATATTTGTCGGCTCGACCACTTCTGTTTCCGATTTTAAAGCTTTCGCTAACGTTGACTTATCAGTTTTGAACATTTGACCAGAACATGAGAAAAGAGCAGGTGGCATCGGTGCTAGTGGAAAAGTTAAGCAAAATTCCAAATTAATTTTCTTGTTAATACTAATTGCCAACAGTCGTCCAAATATATCTCGTTCCATTTTCAATAACACCCTTTTGTTTTGATCTTTACTCATTACAACTTTACTTGTGCACTCCGAAGCGAAATTCAAGATTTTATTCCGTTTGATAGCTTTTTCAAATCTTCCGGGAACCGTAGAACATTCTGTGATGAAATTTAGCTTTTGTTGATTGCCAGTTGCCTTGACGTTTAGCAAAAAATCACCAACTTCTTTAGATGCTGCTTTACCCGTGGAAATGTTGAATACATGATTTTTATCTATCGTTTCATCAAACGGATTCATTGTATTTTTTATTGCCTCAATAATACTGTCCAGGCATTTTTTGTCTTTTTTGATCGTGCTTTTTTGCAATGAGTGCGAAGTATCATCTTTCTTTTTTAACCCGAGATTTTCTTTTACAGTCGATAATATTTTTGTCCTCATGCTATGACTGAGCGCCCATCTTTGACGCGCAGATATTGAGTCCACTGCAAGATTATCAGTCAACTGATTGCTAGCATCAGCGTTGATAGTCTGCTCTAGCGTCAAGTCTACAGGTGATCGAGCAAAATTTGCTTTGGTGCGTCTGATTCCAAAGGCGCCGCGACGAAATTCTTCTACCAAAACTGAATTTTCAGTATACAAGGTGATCAAATGACTCAAGTATAACACAGCCCATCTAGCATAATTAGGCTGGTTAAACGCAAAAAATAAATCACACATGTTGTATATCGAGTCCACATACAATTCAAAGTTGCTAGTGCGCATGCTTCTTGAAAATCGAAGATATAAATTAATTAATTCACAATACTGATAGTAAAATTGAGCGGTTTTTCCTTTTGCGCCACTTAAAGTGTCTCTGCAGAACTGTTTATATCCATTTGAAATACGCTGCAATAAATCTGGCAGTTCCACTCTTTTGTTGACGTCACATGCAGCCTGATCTGATGCATTCTGTATTTGAGCTTGTAGCAATTCATCCAACGACTCGGGAGATACA
Organism: Diachrysia chrysitis; assembly: GCA_932294365.1. NCBI lineage: Eukaryota > Metazoa > Arthropoda > Insecta > Lepidoptera > Noctuidae > Diachrysia > Diachrysia chrysitis. The sequence goes on along the minus strand of OW028652.1, from coordinate 10,808,367 downwards.
TTTGTTGTGGATAAATAGTGTTCAAAATGAAGAATTTGCAATGCTGCAGCAGTTAGTGGATGTAAGTGCTTGCATCGATTGAAATGCTTGCTGTCCAAGTAGCTGTTCATCGAGCCACCGGCTAATACTTCTGCTTGAACTAGAATTTCCACTAAGCCACTAGAATCAATATACTTTCCAATCGTTTTGAAGAATGCCATTTCCGGTCGGTAATCTTGAATTTCATCGACATTTAATTCACGATCTCCGTACTCCAACAACAAAGCTTGATATCGTGAGAATAACTGCGCAAAGTACACAACGTGATTATTATTTATAATTTCGTTTGTAATTAAATCACATAACGATTCAAAAGCCAATTTATGCAAGTTTCTGTATTTATGCCAACTTGAATCGGTATGTTCTTCGGTAGCCCACTTCTCTTTGGATTGATACGTTGCGTAACAGGACTGATGATAAGCAACAGTTTGATTTGTAAGTTTTAAGAGGATGTCTGCATCATTAAGATTGTCGGCCATATCTTTTATTTTTTGTACTGCTTCTTCAGTTTTAGCAAATCTGAGATGTAGTACCTGCTTCCCACATTTTTTGCGTTCATAATTGCAAAACAGACAAGTGATTTTGCTACATGACGATGGTGCTGAGGTTGATGGCTCCTAAAACAAAAATTATTTATTAAATAAGATAATGGCCGAAGAAGAAAATTCATGTTAAAAAAAAACACTTCAAATAAAAATCTGAATATTTAATACCTCTTCTACATTTGTAGAAATCTCTGCCATAGCATCAGCATGACTTTCTTCACCCTCTGTACCTGTTGCACAGGAATCGACATTAGATGCAATACTTTTTGAGGCTTCACTAGCGGTGGAAGTATTATCACGCACCTGAAAAAGTAGGTTTTTTTGATGAAATAAAAGTATTTGACAGATAATTTTCATAAAATGTTTTATTGATAAAGCTATAAGAAGAAATCATCATGAATGATCTTACGAAAAATTATTCAACTGACATTACATTTTTAGGTTACTTTTTTAAACTAATTTTTTTAAAAAACAGTATAAAAATTAAATATTTAAAATGTGTTTACTATATGAATTTAAAAGATTTTTTTATTATGTACTTACTGCATTTTCTGTAGCAAAATTATTAAATTCTTCAATATATTTATTGTTTAATGCAGTCACTTTTTTATAACACGTGGTATGATAACCAAGAAATGACGCGTTGGTTAGTTCAACGTCGTTGTATTTAAAGTTTTTTAATTTTCGAAAAGCCAATTTTAATGAACAATTTTTAAAAGTTTCATCGTTAAAATCCATTACAGAGTCACTTAAATCACACAGAAAACACTTTTTAGCCATGTTTGGAACAATATATTATCAAAAAATAATATTGATACGTAGCAGCAACAGTTGCTCCGAAATAATGCTCAACACTTACTGTAGTCTATCGCTATCTTCCTCAATTTCACAAACAAAGAGCATGCGTACTCTCTTTCTTTTCACGAATATTTCGTTTTTCAAAAATCGACAACCGGGATTTAGCACCAACTTTTTGCAGCCAACCTTATGTCATTATATTCATAATAAAATTATCTTTATTTTGATATAAGGTTTATCGCGTAACTGGATCGTTGCAAATTACTAGTATCGATTTACCTGTATATACCTGCCTACCTGATAATTGCACCGGAAAAAAAAAGTCAACCCAGCGTTTGCATATTCTATGAGCTACATACTTTCGATTAGTATACAGTTTTTTGCGTAAGGGAATGAGTGTAATGTTTAAAAAAAAATCATTTTTTAATTATTAATTAATTACACTTTGCACCAAATTTTTCAGACAACCTCCTGTAAATAAATTTTTTTACATATTTAATTTTATAAAAAAATCATTTTCATCCCGTAATACGATGGGTGAGGGTCATTCTATGGCCGGATCTTAGACTATATTGGTTGTGCGATGATGTCGTGCCGTTGCACTAACGAAGCGAAAGCATCGCTCAATTAGCATCGTGCGATTTATTACGATAACTATTCGACGATCGTACGATCGTTGGCCAAAGTACAATAGCTAGTTTTTACATGTCCAAAGGCAAATGGTTATGATTATTATTGAACCTAACAATAACATCTTGGACGGTGAAGACGGTAGCTCGGCAGCCCTTGTTGTGGTTGGTGGCGCAGAACCAGCGCGTCTTCTTCCCCGAGGCGCGGTGCCGGTAGAACGAGTAGCCCCCGAATAAAATCACACGAGCACCCCTTTTAGACACCGCGAACACTGCCTCTAGAAGTGAAGAGACCACACATATGTTACATACAAGTGCATACAGCAGCTAGGTATGCGGTATAAAATTCCAATACAATGCCAATGCAAAATTTATATTAAATTAGCACGTGATTCAAAAAACTAAAAAAAAAAACTTTTGATGTTGTGATTCCATATGTTCTCCCAATGAACGTGCCCATATTATTAATATTGAAACAATTTGGCGGTGTTGAGTTTAAGAGAACGAAACGTCATTATTTAAATGTCAATCGAAATCAAAAAATGTTAGGGAGACAACAAGTGACAGCGACACAGTGTTCAAAGGGTTAAAACACAAAATGCTTAAAACTTTGTCAACTATTTACCAACTCTGTCTGTTCGGTTCTGTATGATGCGTCTTCAGGTCTCCCAAGATTTATTATTAACATTTATTATTACATTTATTATTATTATTATTACAATTTAATACGATTTATTATTTTGATCTTATTTAATGGTTGTGATCAGGTCTGATCTTAGTAATCTTATCGTTAATGGTAAAAAATAACCGCTTTACACCCCTTGCTGCGATGCGATAGAAACTATAGCCCTCCAGATTTATTATGCGGGACCCCTTCTTAACTGTAAATAAATAACTGAATATATTTAAGAATTGTACAACAGTAAAAGAAGCAGTAAAATATTTTCTTTTCTTTATTATTATTATGGTGAAATTAAACTTTATCTTATTAACCTTATTCCAACCCAGTTGAGGTCAGATGTAAACAAATACTTACAAATATAGTATTTCATAGGAGGCATTGCCTGTTTGACAATTATTACTCTTCATTTCTAAATATGGGTTTGTTTAAAAAAAACACTGAATGAGAAAAGCAACTAACATTTTATTTTCTTTAATTGCAACCAAAAAAAAAAGTTTACAATTTATATAGAAAAATCAAGCTTTGAGGTATTTTACACACATTTCACATTACACATTTTGAATTACGGAACCCATTAGGGTTCCATACCTATGTATGTACGTAGGCACATACGTATGATAATTAAATCAAAATAAAAAGAAAAAAATTCTGGTCTTTAAGAATAACGTTTTTTTAAGATTAAATTAACACTAATCAAGTAAAATACTAATATCGAGTGTTTTTCCCTCGTGCTTTGTAATAAAGTTTTATTTTATTTTAAAGATATTATTTTTTCAATATGTAACACTTTATTATTTTATACTACTACGGTGTGATTTTTTTTTAATTCATACCTACTTAAAAATATTTTAGCTAGTTAACAGTATTAGTATGGTAGGTAGCTAAGGCCGGTTATTCGGCTGACTACATTTACTCTTCATTTCTAAATATTCAGTTTGATTAAAACAACTGGTGTGAAAAAAAAAACTAACTGAAAACTAACATTTTGTAGTCTTTATTTACATCCAAAATAAAAACCAATCCACCTCCTTTTTTCTCTATTAGAAATTTGGCATATCTAATTTATGTGGCGCATTGAGCGATTGCTCCACAACCAATTCTAGTGGGTAACACAGTATGCCTTAGTAAGACTGGATGTCAGAATAGGGTATTTGACTACTATCGAATTATTTAATTATTATATATATTTCTAATAGTAGTATTAAATTAAAGCAGAACTGTGAAATAAAATAAAAAAAAATATACACAAAACAAAACTTAATTTAGTAGTTAGTTAAAAGTATAAGCTTTTAAAGTCGCATGTTTTATCTCTTTTTCGCAAAACGACGACTTTTACAGCCCCAAATTAGTATGGAGAATTACTAAGGTGACGTCACCTGATTGTATAGCTCTCTCTGTCTAATTAGCAAATATTAAAATGCTTGTAACTAGTTCTATATGAAAGCAATCAATCTGCCATTTTTACCACTCGAAATAGATTGAAATGTATTTTAATAAAATGAAATGAAAAAAAACTTGTTAAATACCCTTTGTCAAAGATTGACGTAGACAGTCGGGACGTTGGTCCTGACTTAAACACGTTAAGACATTGGGCTTAACCTGTTTTCCGAGGCACGGAAAGTAGGTAAAAACACAAATGGATAGAATATAAAATTGGGCCGTTACTTGAGGGTTTTTCATTAGAAAATATTTGCGTATCCTAACAACTTTTTCCACATTCTGGCAAACGTGAAAAGTGCTTCATCGCTTAACTTAATAAAGCTGCTACGACATTTTTAAATAAATTTTGTATTACAGGACGGAAATCTTGTCAAAAGTAACTATTAATTCAGCTTGATAGCAATCATTTCGTATGATTATGTTCAGTTCTGATCTTAACAATTTCATCATCGATGGTGAGTATGACCGCTCTGCACCCCTTGTTGTGGTGTGTACTGCAGTACCAGCGAGTCTTCGGACCTAGCATGCAGTGGCGATGGAACCTGTAACCCCCTAGCATTATTATACGAGCTCCCTTCTGAGATACTGTAAACTCAGCTGTCAGAACTGTAAATATGAAAAAAAAAACTTTTAAATCTAGAAATAGAAGCGACTTCTTATATCTATATATACTAATATATATAAAGCTGAAGAGTTTGTTTGTTTGTTTGAACGCGCTAATCACAGGAACTACTGGTCCGATTTGAAAAATTCTTTCAGTGTTGGATAGCCGATTTATTGAGGAAGGCTATATAACATTACGCTGCGACCAAAAAGAGCGGAGCATAAATGAAAAATGTTACAAAAATGAAAAATCGTTGATTTATTCGCAAACAAAAAAGTGTAAGAAACAAATAGCATGCAAATAATTGCATCATATAAACACGTCACTGAAATGTATAACAAGGTTAGTTTTTTTAATAGTTCTCGCTACATTAAATGTTGATAAAGTGTTAATTAAAAGATTTTTTATACACACGTGAGCTACATATTAGTCAGTTATAGTAGTAGGTCACAATTTGTTACAGTTTAAATCATCTTTGGATATTCATTGATCATAATACAACTTATTATTCATGATTACCTAAAGGGTTATTTTATAGGGTTATTAGTGATTCATTAATAACCTTGCAGGCCTATAATAGTACTAACATCATAAACTACAACTTAAGTTTCAACTTTCTACAAAACCTAATAAAAACAAATACACACTCCTAAATTTTGATTCTATTATCTGTATGACTTCAGATCTGTATGGCGATGGCGTTACTAAAATAGTCTTGCGAGTTTTACAAATAACAATGTATAACAAGTTAATTAAAAAAAAATGCTATGAGTGTTTGCCTGTTTACTTTCCAATAGGGATGTTGACTGGGTATGAAAAGTTAAAATCTATTTAGTCCGTCAGTTAGATAATAAAAAAATATTAGACACGTATTTTTTCTTTTATCAAACAATACAAAATTATAAAGATACAACGATTTAAAGTTCAATAGTGGGGGCTTATGATGCCACGCCGTCGTATAAATTGTCGCTCGTAGTGACGTCACGTGAAATTTCCATTTACTGTATTTTGCTCATTTTTATTTGCAGGAAAAATACGTGTCCAATAAAATTCATTAATCTACCAGGCGGACATTAAAAAAAATTAGGAAACATGCCCATTGTAATACTTGATGGCGCCACTTTTGTTTCTGTATCTGTCTGTTTGTTTGTTCCAAAATAAATCTTTCAAGTTTAAATTCAAGAAGGCTTTTTATTAGTCTCATCGCAATAATGTCTATGTTCTTTTCTATATTTAACGACTTTGTCGCCAACAGTGAACACATTAGCGTGGCAGCCTTTGGTGCGGTGCGTGGAGCAGCACCAGCGGGACCTCTCACCTTTCGTATATTGTTTGTGGAACTTATAGCCATCCAAAATCAACGCTCGATTACCTTGTAGTGTTCTAACGAATTTTGGAAATGCGCCTTGTTTCCACAACGGCCTATCTGAAAAAAAAAGTTTTTTTTGCAGGTATACGTAGGTATTTCGGCTTTCATTTTAATTTATATTATTTTTTAGGGATAAAAAAACAATAAATAGTCTTCTATAAATCTATCTATATTAATAAATAAAATTGCCACGACGGCTGGACTGATTAGGCTGTTTTTGAAAGACAATGTGAAAAAAGTCTGAAATGCGCAGTAAATATGTTTTTTCCACATCTCATCTATATCTATTAATGTCTAGATTAATAGGACAATGACTGCCAAACAACCAAATAATAGTAACCTACAATACAGTAAAACATTGGCTACATAACTAAAACCTAGAAATAAACAATAATAATACAAAAATAATACAATTTAAGCCTCATCAAAAACAAAATATAAATTCTTTAAATTCTATAAAACAAACCATAAACATTTAAGAACTAGACCATTTCATTCTACTTGGTTTAATTTTAGATACTCACTTGAACTGGAAGAAACATAATAGAGAAAAATAAATTAAAACTTTTATATGGTTAACATCTAAAAGCACATTGCCATCGTAAAAAGAAATGCCGTCACTAATACCTATCTAGACGTTTTATATTATTTATAATAATCTACACTCTAAAAGTAATATGTACACTTATGTTATTGTAAATGAATAAAATAGCTTATTACTTTAGTTTAGCTTAAAATACTCCCACAATGTAGGTATTACACGCCGCTATTGGAGTGTGGCAGAGTTCATACAAATCCTGGCATCGTTCTTTATTAAAAACTAATTCAAACTGTCTGTCTAAAATCTCCACAAAATTTCTTAATTGACTGGTAAATGGTTGTGCTCATTTTTACATTTGATAATGGTGTTATTATCCAGTGTGAAGATTATAGCTTTGCAGCCTTTGTGACTGTGCGTGGAACATTTCCACCTTGTCTTGCCACTTCTCGAGTAGTGTTGACAAAACCTGTGGCCCTCCAATATTATAATACGTCTTCCTTGAGCAGATGTGGAGAACACAGGACCTGAAAATTGGAGTTAATAAGTCGTATGAAAGGAAAATTAATACTCAAGATCTACATCATTTTTAGGTTTCCGTACCTCAAAAGGAAAAATATATGCTCACTTCACCGCCTGTCTGTCTGTTAAGAATTTTTCTTCGCACCACGTGGTGGTATCATGTTGTAATTAATATCAAATACTAAGGTTTACGGTCCCTTGATGCAATACAAAATTTAAACTACTAATGTTGACGCAATTAATAGATACAGCCTTGTATATCTTTCTTCCCATACGTTTTTTAAAAATACAAAACCTATAGGGCAACTTCCCGTTGACCGGGAATCCAATGAAAATAATTTTTAGTTTCGTAATATAAAAAATACGTTTTTGGGATAACATACTGGTACATATGTTTACAGTTGGAAATAGGATAGTGTCAAACATCAATGTATGAGAGAACATTGTACTAAACGAACAGACGACCTCCGTGGTCGAGTGGCGTACACACCGGTTTTCAAGGTGTCGCCAGCTCTGAGGTCCCGGGTTCGATCCCCGGCCGGATCAATGTAGAAAACCACTTTTCTACATTGTCTCGGGTCTGGGTGTTTGTGTTACCTTCGTTGTCTCTGAATTCCATAACACAAGTGCTTTAGCTACTTACTTTAGGTTCAGTGCAATGTATGTGATGCTGTCCACATTTATTATTATTAAAGTGAAGTTTGTTTTTGGAAAAAAATATATATATAGTTTTACGCATATAGGTAGTTTTCGAAAGTTATTAAAAATATACAAATAAACATAAAACGGGTAAATTTTACTAAATGACAATACAAACATTAAAATATTTTTATTAATGCGGGATTTTTTTCTAATTTCTGTTTAATATATTAAAAACACTTAGAGAAGATATATTGATTCTAATTAAGCTATTCTAAAATGTACATCAGTAAAGTAAACACTAACAAATTTTATCTACCTTAACAGACTGAATAATATAATTTAACTAGTCTTGTTCTTAGCATTCACTCCTTTCTATCTCATGTTATCTTTCACACAATCCATCCATCTCTTTTTAGGTCTTCCTCTGCATGTATACCCATCATAGTCATACTCATAACTTGTTTAGTTACTTTCATCCCTCCTCATAACATGTCCATACCACGACAGAGCTGACTTCTCATAGTTTCATTAACGGGCGCTACTTTCAATCTTTTTCTTATTACCCGACCGACAAAGAATCCCCTTTATATACTAATTTCTCATCCTATCTGATGTCGTTACTTCAGTCATCCATTGACGCATTCTCATTTCAGCTGCATGCAATCGTCCTTCATTCTTCCCGTTCACTGCCCAGCATTCTGAACTATACATCAATACAGGTCTTGCACCTAACCTGGATGATTTTCAGAATACGAATATTTAATCTAATGACTATACATTTCAATAATATGTGATTCTAATTGCTTAATTCAAGTATTTGAATTTTACAGGTTTTTCTTAGGTTTATACTATGATACTTTTTTTAAATAATGTATCATTAATATCGGTGCATTGCTAAATGTTACATCTATAACTGCCCATCGAATGGCAAAACATTTTTTTTTTAATATAATAGTCGCTTCAATGTTATCATTCATTTTATACAGGTTGTTACTAAAAGGGTAATATCTATCCAAAAAGAGGTGAATAGTACATCTGGTATATAGCAGGGATGTTGCGGATGCATATATTTTGAGGCGGATATTTGAAGCGAACTAACATCCGCGGATGCGAATATTTTATAAGACCTAGCACCTGCCTGCCACTCCACTCAAGCTATCGACCCCACAGAAACCCGGGTCCTAAGTCTGATATTTCAATTGTTTCACAATGATCTCATAATTACTTGATTTCGACAGTTTGATAATAACACAACTGTAAAAATAAGGTAATTGTGAGGCCATTGTAACACAATGGGGCCACTAGGGCCCTGTTTTTCGGATAAATTGTATCTAAGATTTTAAACGCTGCAAAAGAAATCAGGTTCAGTAGATTTTAAGTGATGTGCTTTCAGCCATACATTATACGTATACGTATATATACACATATATTTATATACATAGCGCTCACGGACGCCGCCGGCTCGCCTATTTTCTTACTTGTCGCGATTGGTGGTACATCTGCATTCGCATCGATTTTTGCGGATGCGGATGCGAATATACGCAACATCTCCAGTATAGAGACAATTTACAAAATTTTAGCTAAAGTTTTCTTTGTCTGTCTGTCTCTATTCATAGGTTTATGATTGTGTGTCACATTGGACTTGACAACTTTCATGTCGATGGTAATTAGGGAGGCCTTGCACCCTCGCCACTGGCTGGAGCATTGCCACCGGGTTTTGCAGCCGACTGTACGGTGACGGGAGAATGTGTAGCCCATCATGTGAATTACTTGCGCTCCCCTGCGCGATGTGACGAGCCTGTATTCTGAGAGATAATGGTCTTGTTAGTAACAATCAGTAAGTTGTGATAACTTGTATCTTACCAAATAGATTCTAAGCTTATGGTTAATAGTGTAAGTTGAATATAAATATACAATTATTATGACTGAGCTAGTTACACGGGTGGCCCTATCTCTGTTTTTTCCGGTATAGACACACACATTATATTTATCAAATAATGTAAAATAATTCTGAAAAGTGATAGGCAACAGATTATATAATCGCCACATAGTCCAACGTTTAAATTGAATATGTATATATATATATTAAAATAAGGAAGATTACTCTTGTGACCGGGATCTCTAAAAAGGATTCAAATTAAAACAAATGAATCACAATGAAATACTTTTTAAATAGGATTTTAATACAAAAATGGAGGCGAATGATTATGATTTATAGAACTTTTTACAAGTTTGTCTTCTAATGTGTGCAGACTAGATTTACATCCCTTCTTATGGTTAGCGCACTGCCACCGTACTTTTAAATTGTTGACGTGGATCCGATGCCGAATAAATTTGTATCCCATGTAGAAAACAAATCGTCCGTTCGAGCTCATTTCAAAGGAATCTGAAAACAATTACATTTATATAATTTCTAAAGAATAAATAGATAGATATTATTTATTGAATACTGTGTGCATTTTTTGTCACTATTTTTGCTACCGCAATTACCGCGCCCCTAGAGCGCGGCTACAAATCGTTAGAATTTGATTATTTTTGTTTAACTTTTTCAATACTTAGAGCTACGAGATATAATTTTAAGTAATTGTTGTAAAAAGTATGTCTATTTAATAATAGTTTTAGGTTTACCACGTTCTTAATAGGGAGAAAATAGAAGGAAAAATGCATGTTCTCTGTCGCGGAAATACGACACAAGCGGTAAAAGGTTAAAAATATATGTATTCTGCGTCAAAACCGTTTTTTTTTGTGTTTCTGATAATAATTTAAAACAAAACGGTTTACTCACGTACCTATATTCTCGGGATCGCCCGACTAGTTTCAGACTCAATAGGAGTCCCTAATCATGAGCTGACGCGGCGGCGGTGGTGTCGCGAGTCGAACTGATGTTAGCGGCACCGGTGGGTGCTGCGTAGCGGCGCGCTCGCGCAGAGAGCGGCGGGTGCGTTGGCGTCGATGATGTCGCAGAGGCGGGGGGGGAGGGGGTAATCTTGTCCCGAATCAAATTACAAACACAAATCGGTCAAGTCGTTCTTAAGTGATGCTCCATCATACAAGTGGCAATTAATATAGATGATAATAATTTGGCTAATAGGGATGTTGACTGGGTATGAAAAGTTAAAACCTATTTAGTCCGTCAGTTTGATAATAAAAAAATATTAGACACGTTAACAACACACTTAACCCTCATTTTTTTATTACTATTTGTTGCAGACCACGCACGCAGTTATAACACAAAAAATTTAAAATGTTTTGTATGTTTTTAATATTTTTTTATGTAAGTTGTGGTGTCCATTTCTCTGTAATAAATAAATGTATATACTTTCTCTTCCATTTCTTCAATTATTTCCAATTCCTAGCTCTTGTTACCACTTCGTTGGTGGCGGATGGTTGTGGTTGAGGTTGTATCTAGCCACTTCATAATTTATAGTCAATACGCATGCTTTACAACGGTCTTTCGTTTGCCTGGAGCACTGCCATCTTATCTTCGGCCCTCTAACGTGGTGGCGACAGAACTTAAATCCTTTATACGATAAGAACCGACCGTCTTTATAGAAGAAAGCGTCGTCTGGGAACACAAAAATATGGTTACATGTTAATATGATGTTATTTTGTTCATTCTTAATCTTAATCGTCAAAAACTTAAGGTCGACTTTAATTTTAAAATAAAACAGCTTACTTTACCTATAATTTTTAAAAAAAAACAAATATTTTATACAATAAATGTATAGATTTATATAAATTATTATACATACCAGATAAAAAGTTGTACAAAGTTAGCAATTATCACAAATTCTCTTTGTGTGGTACCACAGACAATGGCACTTTATAGTTGTTTTTCTGTAATTTCTTCGTGGGCAGAAATTGTTCTCTGGTTTCTAACCCACTGCAGCTAGATCTTGACGAGCCTTCAACTTTACAATCCGAAACGCTTTTATAAGTACATACTACTCCCTACAGTGATGCTATATTGACTCGCCATTATAATAAAAAAAATAGATTTAAACAACTATTTTTAAAACACTTACTTTATTCAGTAAACAGGCACTTTAAGTATACTTTTAACAACAATAAGTTCCGTTCAGTTGATCTATGACGGGCCTGTTGGTCTTGTCATCTAGTGGTTAGTGATCCTGACTGCTATACCGGAGGTCGTGGGTTCGATTCCCACTCAGGACAAATATTTATGTGATGAGCACGATCATTTGTTCTGTACATGGGCGTAATTTATCTAATAATTTGTGTATTTAGAAATATGTAAGTATATTTATCAGCTGTCTAGTTGCCAAAATACAGGCTCTGCCTAGTTTAGGATCAGATAGCCGTGTGTGAGTTGTCCTAAAAATATTATTATGTATCTCTCTTTTTTCACGGATTATCCTCAGTATCTAGAATACCCAGTCCTTTGAAAGGCTTACGTGGGGACTGGCGTTCCAATGAACTAAGTTATCTGTCATCAATTTTAATTGTCACGCCAAATGTCTATTTAGATAAGTGAATTTAGGCCTAAACTGCGTTCATAAACGGTGGTGAAATGCGAATTGGAGCATTGAATTCTGTTAAACGCGAGACCCGAGATTAGCAATTGATCGCGTTCATATGCATAGTGTAATCGGCCTTCAAAGTTTTGACCATTAATTCCTACTTAATACTCAATTTTTTTATTACTATTTATCGCAGACTTGAGAGTTATGACACTTCATTTTTTTAATGTTTTAATAAAATTTTATGTAAGTTTTGTGTCCATTTCTCTATGATAAATAAATGTATTTTCTTTTCCTTCCTTTTCTTTCTATTTACTTCAATTATTTGGAATTCCTAGCTCTTTTTACCACTTCGTTGGTGGCGGATGGTTGTGGTCGAGGTTGCATTTTGTCACTTCATAGTTCATAGTCCATACGCATGCTTTACAACGGGCTTTTTTTTGTATAGAGCACTGCCATCTTATCCTTGTACCTCTGACGTGGTGACGACAGAACTTGAATCCTTTATACGATAAGAATCGGCCGTCTTTATAAAAGAGAGCGTTCTCTGGGAATACAAAAATATAGTTACTTGTTAATATGGCGTTATTTTGTACTTTTCTGTAATCGACTTAAGGACAACTGTAGTCTTTATATTAAAAATAAAACAGATTACTATACCTATTTCTTTTTTTTACAACAAATATTTTGTATAATAAATGTATATATTTACATAAATAGCAGATAAAAAGTTGTACAAAGCTAGCAATTATGACAAGTTATCTTTGTGTGACAACCTCAGACAAATTTGGCACATTTATGGCACTTTATAGTTGTTTTTCCATCGTTTCTTCGTGGGCAGATATGACATCGTCCTAGTTTTCTTGTTCCTAAGCCACTGCTAGATTTTAAAGAGCCTGCTACTTAAGAGTCAGATACGGTTTTATAAGGACCTACTACTCACTACAGGGATGCTATATTGAATCGCCGTTATAATAAAAAAAACAAAAAAATATATAATTAAACAATACATTTATAAAACAAATACTTTATTCAGTAAACAGGCACTTTAAGTATACTTTGAACAACAATAAGTTCCGTTCTAACAATTTATTTATGTACATTTTTTTAATTTACAGTATTTTAATTTTGGTTTATTTACACGTGCAAGAAAATCGAATCCTCATCCACTCAATTTTAACTAAACTTTAAGACGCTCTTAAAAGTCTATCTGTCGCTACATTACACATTAAAATGACAGAGATAGCATGAGATTTAAAGGTGACTTAAAATAAAGTTGCTTTTGGGCATTCCGCCATACTAAAGGGTCGCTACTAAAGGACGGACAAATCATACTGGTTTTACATTAACTTCGTTCTAAGTAAAAACAGATTCTTTACTATATTTAAAGTTATATAATTAAATAATTATACTTTTAACATAGACCAGAATCCAGTTTTCAATTAGTATAGATAGGTGCTAATCAGAAAAAAGAACGAGCAAAGAAAATGTTATTGTTTGTTGAACGGTTTGAGTAAAATATAAAGTAGGATATTAAGTAATTTTATTTAAAACCCTATGTAGGTTTTTATAAAGATTATTTAATATCTGTTAGTATGTAAAGGCAATCATCAATATCTGCGTGCTTTTATTGTTTATATTTTAAGTTATCATGATTGTAAAAAAGTAATTTATTAGATTATTGAGACAACAAAAAAATACTATTTTAAACTTAACAACAAACTAACTAAAGTGGTAGGTAATAAGAATATTTAATATAGTAAAAAATCATGACTCAATTGTCAAAGCTCGAGTCAAACGCTTTGGATCTGCGATTGGTTGTTAGTAGTTAATTGGTCAACCAATTCCATAATTAGTTAAATAATAAATAATATAACATTAATAAACAATTTTAATTATTAAGTAATTTAATACATATTGAATTAAAAAAAAACTATTCATTAACTCGTCGGCGTCTGAATAGTCTTTAAAAGACAACGGTCAAAGTGCGTCTAACGCCATACTTAAGAGAAAAGGTGGTGTTTTCTCCGTACAAACGATTTCGCCTGCTCTCTCGCTGCTTTATGAACTTAAAGCAAAGGTTTAAGTTCATAAATATAAACTAGTTCTATCCCCTCATGTTTTCCTTTTTAATGAAATTACCTTCGTTATATTTAAAAGCACTAGAACCCTCCAAAAGTAATAACAGGACCATAGTATATTCTACTTATTAAGTATGTGAAATATCTTTTAAATTGGTTCAATATTGAAGGAGGGGGTAATAGGCGAGAGCCTGACCTCGAATTATATCTTTTTTACCGTCCGATCTGTAGTCATCCTTGTCAAACTTGGATAGGCCGGACGGCGTACGTCAGCGACAGTTTCAAATACTTAATTTTAAAAGGTCTATCTTACCGCCTTCTTTCCTCTTAACAAAAAATATTTTTGTATGACTTTTGTGAGGAGTATTCATAATTATTTAAAACAAAACGGTTTACTCACGCATATTCTCGGGATAGCCCGACTAGTTTCAGACTCGATAGGAGTGTCTAATCATGAGCTGACGCGGCGGCGGTGGTGTCGCGAGTTCGAGTCCTATTGAGTCTGAAACTAGTCGGGTTATCCCGAGAATATGCGTGAGTAAACCGTTTTGTTTTAAATAATTGAAAAATATTTAGTTAAATTCGTAATTTGCATTTTTGTCGCGATGCCAGGCCAAGCCATTATGCAGGCTACAAACCAACAGGTTAAAAGAATACACTAGGATGAGTATGTTCATTTTTTGATTCATATACTCTATTGTCCACAGTAGTGAGAATAGCTCGACACCTGTAGGTACAGTGTCTAGAACACCTCCAGGTTTTCCTTGCATTTCTCATGTATTTAAGATGGTAGGTGTACCCACGGTACCTCAGCATCGCGTTCCCTTTTCTTGAAGTTATGTAAACTGGTCCCTGATTAACTGAAAAAGAAGAATTCGTTTTGAAATAATATTAAGTATTTGTGCATAAAATATGTGCTTAAATTAATAATAAGCTTTATTAGAAATATATGTATAAACACAAGCTTTTAAATCAGCTAGGCTCAAACAACTAGTAAAGACATCTAACAGAGCCAAACACGATCAGATTACGTAGTTTCGTTACAGAGCTCCCATGGCAACCTTCTGGTTCCATCATCAGGCCAGCTCGAAAATACCATAATATTGTATGGTCACCGAACTTATATTAGGACAAATTACATGTTAATATGTGAATATGACGAATATAGTACTTGGGATTAATAGAGTTTAAAATTTTTACCTGTTTCTTTATATACATACGTAGTATACAAAATTTCATCTAAATCGGATGTCAAGAAGTTGCTTTAATTTAACTTGCATTGACCTAAACAAACATAAATACTATTGCGAGATAAAGAACAGCTTAATAAAAACAAATTAAACTTTGAAATTACGATTTTAATACATCTTAATGAACAATTAAACATACATATACCTAAATACATACATATAAGTAGTATTTAAAAAATCTGTCTTTATGTTATTTATACAAGGTAGATACGACCTTGTTAATATGTCCTTAAAATAACACATACCTTTTACCTACATATAGGTACAAACGAATGCTATAAGTGGTCAGTATCAATGACAAACGGAAAATAAATATAATGGGCCTGTTTCCTATTTTTTTTTTTAATGTCCGTCTTGTAGATTAATGAATTTTATTGGACACGTATTTTTTCTTTTTTCCTGCAAACAAAAAATGATCAAAATACAGAAAACTGAAGTTACGCGTGACGTCACTCCTCGCTACGATGTTTAGCGAGGCGTAGCGTCATAAGCCCCCACTCTGAAACTTTAAAGCGGTGTATCTTTGTATTTTTTTATTGCTTTGATAAAAGAAAAAATACGTGTCTAATATTTTTTTATTATCTAACTGACGGACTAAATAGATTTTAACTTTTCATACCCAGGAAACATCCCTATTACCTATATGCAAAATACGAAAATACAATTTTCTAACAAATTAAGTAGCTTAAAGGCAAAGATACACTAGGGGACAAATGTCCCACGACACGTATCGCCAGCGACGTCGGGTTGCGATGTTTATGGACAATAGTATATTAAGATAAGATTCATTGCGCATACACAAATACGCTTTTAAGTTTTTTATGCGTATGCACGTATATAGTTATAGGTAGAGAGAGATACTGTGTGATCAAACGGAGAAAATAATCTATTGCTCCTATTGAATTCATTTTTGGTATATAGCCTGAAAATGGTACCTAGAATATGTGGTGTAAAGTAAATCACATAGTTTGTATCAACCCTGTTTGCATACTTATTTATGCCATTTTTTCTGCTAGGAATGCCTACTTAACTTTATTTAAGTAATAACAATATTGTCTACATTTATTTTATGTATTGCTTTTAAATGTCTACTTAAACCCGAAGTGTTGCGGCCCGTGGTTTGTATTACCCTTTGACATATTTTACATCTAGCACTTCGAGAATCATTGCTCTTTAAAAAATGCATCCAAACAGATGAAACATATTTTCTACAATTAATTTCCACTTCCGAGAACTCCTTGTCTGGAAAAAAGTAAAACGTAATGAAAAATTGTACAATAAAAGAAAAGAAAATAAAAAAAAACAATAAGAATAAAAATGTGTTTATTTCAGTAAATCTTTACAGGTAAGTTACCGGGGCTTCCCAGAAAGTAATCAAAAGATACATGTGTTAGGAGAACCTCGCTCCTCCTACGTGAACATAGACTTAGATTTACAACACTAGCAATTTCACTTAATACAATTTTTAAAATAAAGAAATAAAAACATCGTTGTCAAGTGGTTGTGTGTGTCTGCAGTGAGTAATTAGTTAGGTGTGGTGTGTGTGGACGTGTGTGTGTATGTCCGAAGATGTTTAAGTGCGTGTATATGTGTGTGTGTGTGTATGTGTGTGCGTGTGCATGTGTGTGTATGTGTGTGTATGTGTGTGTGAGTGTGTGTGTGTGTATAGGGGTGTGTTAATGAGTAACATATACATTTTAAGCGATTGTGTACATTTTAAGCAATGTATCAAATTCAAACTAATGTCGCCAAAATATCTTCCACGTCATCATAATTAAGAGTAAAGAGCCATTCAATTATATATGTAAATTCGCTTGTTACCTTACATCAATAATAAACATTGTAAATTATTGAACGCAGGTCACATAATAAAAACTTGTAATGTTGCCTGACCATTAAAGCAAAGCGAGAATGTCTGTAAAACTTCTCCGTTCGTCCGCTCCGGTGCCTCGCTCTGCTTCAATGGACGGACGCTCTTTGTCCTATTGCTGGGTTAAGTCTACTATGAGTAAACTGGAATTGACATTAGAAAAGAAACGACCATTGATCACCACCAGTAGCCTTAGAGTAAACATAGAGAACCATAGAGCGTGCGCATCGCTAGTATCCTCTTTTGCCAAGCGTATTTATGGTAAGCTCGTTTACGGAATTATGTGATTTTCCGTGTGGCGTGCGAAAATATAAACGGTTCCGGAATTATTAGGATAGTACTAGGTGTTGAGATAATTTTCATAAAACAGTGCGCTCTCTTTTGACACAAATTTTACGATTTTACATGTTTATACTAGTGCCAACAGTTCATACTCGATAGGCGCACTCTATACTTCAATAATTTATTTCTCTAAGGTACTAGACGATTAATAAACAGATTGTAATATAATCGATATACTCAAATAATAATAATAATTAAACTAATAAAGATAATAGAAGTTTATAAGAAATGTTTAAGAAAACTTTGGAATAAAAAAATATAATAATACTTTAACTTTTAAGTTTATGATTTGAATTCAAATGAATAAACAGTAAACGTGTCTAACAATTAAAAATATAACATTATGTAAGTTAACATATAATATTATTAAGAAAATCTCTTTATATCATTTATAGGTATGTAGGTATATTTCTTAATGCCAATATTTTTCTGCTGGAAATGTCTAGGTTTTTCCTTTAATATTTTTAGAAAATTGTTTTTATCGTATATTTTATGTATTGCCCTTAAATGGCCACTTAAAGCCGAAGTGCTGTAGTTCGTGGTTTGTAATACTCTATCACAAATTTTACATCTAGCTCTTTGAGAATCATTGCTTCTTAGAAAATATAACCAAACTGATGAAAGATTTTTTCTGCTATTTAATCCAACTTCCGCAAACTCCTGGTCTGGAAAAAAGTAGAACATGGTCACTAAAATCAATTAAATAATGTGGACAACATCACATACATTGCTCTGAACCCAAAGTAAGTAGCTAAAGCTCTTGTGTTATGGAATTCAGAGACAACGAAGTTACCACAAACACCCAGACCCGAGACAACGTAGAAAAGGGGTTTAATACATTGACCCGGCCGGGGATCGAACCCGGGACCT
The DNA here is from genome assembly GCA_932294365.1 of Diachrysia chrysitis. NCBI lineage: Eukaryota > Metazoa > Arthropoda > Insecta > Lepidoptera > Noctuidae > Diachrysia > Diachrysia chrysitis. Next base: position 10,789,665 of record OW028652.1, on the reverse strand, counting down.
CAGAGCTGGCGAAACCTTGAAAACCGGTGTGTACGCCACTCGACCTTGAAGGTCGTCAATTGAATTGAACGTGTTATTGAGCGAAGGTCACATAATAAAATCGGCCTGTTGTCACATCGTAAACGTCTCCTCTTATATAGAGAAGGCACGAGCAAAGATCTCCACGTTTGCTCACTTGCTGGTTATGGTTACCGTTTTAAGGAATCCCGGTTTGTTCAGGATGTATCATATTGGCATTAGCCTGGATGGTCGATAGAAAGATTTTTACATCTATACTAATACTAGCTGTCCCCCGCGACTTTGTTCGCGTGTTTTAGTTTTAACGGTTTTTCATTTTTGCAACATTTTTCATTTATGCTCCGCTCCTATTGGTCGTAGCGTGATGTTATATAGCCTATAGCCTTCCTCAATAAACGGACTATCCAATACAAAAAGAATTTTTCAATTCGAACCAGTAGTTCCTGAGATTAGCGCGTTCAAACAAACAAATAAACAAACAAACAAACAAACAAACAAACAAACTCTTCAGCTTTATAATATTAGTATAGATATAGTATAGATTATAAAGCTGAAGAGTTTGTTTGTTTGTTTGTTTGTTTGTTTGAACGCGCTAATCTCAGGAACTACTGGTTAGAATTGAAAAATTCTTTTTGTATTGTATAGTCCGTTTATTGAGGAAGGCTATAGGCTATATAACATCACGCTACGACCAATAGGAGCGGAGCATAAATGAAAAATGTTGCAAAAATGAAAAACCGTTGAAACTAAAACACGCGAACAAAGTCGCGGGGGACAGCTAGTATAAGATATAACAATGTCTATCCACCTCCGACATCTACATCTACTCAAATAATAATCAACATAAAAATAGTTAATAACAGATAATTTACTATTTTGTTAATTTGCGTCTAAAATCGAAACGAAATATTCCTTCATCATTATCATCATCAGCCTATCTTCGTCCACTGCTGGACATAGGCCTCAGACATAGGTTCAATTTGTGCATAACTTCGATACTTGGTGCGTAGATATTGGTCGCTTTTGTATAGCAAACTGATAGTGTGATAGCAAATGCCTGTGAAATTGTACATTACGTTAAGTTACGTAGGTATAATATGTGACCGTAAGGGCTTACTGGCGATAGTCCCTGGTTCAATTTCAGAATTGATTTTGGTCCTCTGATTTCCATAGTATCGAAGTTGCTAGCGTTTTTGCTCATACGTTTCGTATTCTGTAATCTACGTATTGTAATCATGCTAAGGTATTAGAGTACGCTCGTAAGATGTTGATAAACTTAAATACTAATGTTTGCAGTATTTTAGATCATTAATTAGACCTACCTATGTAATTCAGACCATTGTTCTAAACTGAGGATAACTGCCTAGTGCCTTATTTTTGTTTTCTTTTTTTCGGGGTGAAACTCTAATGACTTCAACCCACGCTGAGTGCATGGCGTGAGGATATGTCGGACTTACACCGACTAAAAACACCCCAGTCTCGTCCTTGCCTTTGCCGGAGCCGCGGGATCGCTTACGCAAGCTCTGCGAGGCCTCATTCGACATGATTGATGTCATAATTTGTAACGAAAATACTCAAACTCGAATTTGAAATAGCAACGCATGTGTGCGTGCCTTGTACCTGTACTGATGGTGACTTGGTGTTTGTTGAGGTCAATCTTGCGACGACTTAAGCGCTTGGGTGGTTTTATGGCAAGTAAACTCAGGCAACAGCGGTGGCTCGCTGGTGTGGCGGATGCTTCGTGCCACAGGGTATGACGATCGCGTTTACAGACCTAATGGGATTCTCGTGCAAGTAGTGGCCATACTATGCGTCTTGGGATGCTTATCGTCGAGGAATGCGTGGCAAGCGAATGTGATGCTTAGTGACACGGGGCATAGCGATTGCACTAAAAATCCAATGCTTTGGTTATGCGACGACGAGAAAACTTGTCGTTCGTGGTTCGTTTTGATTAAAATTTTATAAGTTTTTAAGTTTCTTGAAAGTAGAAAAAGAAATATGGATCTTGAAATAATGCTTAAAACCTTAGGAATAGATACGATAAGTGAATTTAGGTCCTATCTGAGTGTAAGCAGTATGATTGACGATAGCTTAAGCGTACGCTTGTTGTCGTTAAACAGAATTGCTGATTCTTGAAACGCATTTATTTATTTACATCTGAAGAAGTGTCGAGGACGCAACGCGGCCTGGACAAGCTGCGTTACAAATGAATTAAGAAAACGTCGAAAGGGGACGTGGCTTAGCTTTCGGTGATGATGTGTGACCGAGCTGTCAAGAGGCGACACACTCATAAATATAGGCGATAGTAGCATAATTTAAATTTAATTGTTAACATCATGTTTAGTACGATTTAATATTTGATGAAAAAAAGTTGAAAGTTTATGTAAATCTGTTAATGTTTGTCTTTATTAATTGATTGGAAGCCCGCTCCATAATCCTATAATCTGATCCGAAACTACTGTATTAAACTAGGTAGAGTTGTATTAAGGCAACCAGACAACTGATAAACATGTACTTATATATTTCTAAATATATACATGTTATAGATAAATTACACCCAGACACAGAACAAATGACCATGCAGGTTACACAAAGATTTGTCCTGGATAGGAAACGAAATGGACCTCCAGTTTAGTAGACAGGGTCACTAACCACTAGACCAACAAACCAGTCAAGCTGTCCTGGCCTTCATAAACCCGAAAACAAGTATTTATGCACTTTGTACTGGCATCGGTTTGGACAGATATATAATCCTAGGTTCCTCAAAGATATAGTTCATTGGTACAGGAGGATGGCTATGATCTAGTTTTCCTTTTACTATCTTCCCAAGATGAGAAGAACATATCCATCTCTGCTTCGTCTGACGCAAGCAATACTTCTGGAAGTAGAAAGTGTTCCCCGACTTCAGAAGCTGCTTCGAGCCTCGTTTCGAGTAGACGAATTAAACAAAATTTGTAAAAATAACAATATATGACCTTATAAATAAAATTAGATATCATTGACAAATCGGTGAAGGAAATTATCGCGAGGAAACCAAGAATCTCGCAAGCCCGCTAGCGAGCAAGCGTGGTGATCAATGCTCGTTACTTATTTTTAGGAAAAGAACCCTTTGGCCAACAAAAACAACTTATCTAACCGACATAATGTATTTAAATCATCTAGTATTGCCAGATGGCAAAGCCCAAAAAGAAAAAAAAATACAAAAATTATCAACGTTCAATATTTTATTTTTTTAGTATAAAATCTGGATTAATTATACATTTTACATGATTGTACATCCTTACTAATGTCATACATACAAAATTACGGCCGTTTATCTGTCAACTCATCATGGCTAACCATTGATCTCATTTTAGTAGAAATTGTCTTAACTAGACAGCAGGGATAAAATCAAGGATTTAGGCTGAATTCTAGAGTGGTACTTAAAATACACCCGAAGCCTGGTAATGGCACAGCAAAATTATAAATTGTATCAATTAACAACTAGATAACTGCATATAGTTAAGCTAAATATATATTTTAGAAATGTTAGTATTACTAACTAAGTATAGGTCATACATCTAGGTATTGAAATTATAGCTGAGAGCCAGTAGGTACTTATTTATACATGCATATTATAGCTACGTATACCTTTTATTGCTTTTTAACTTTATATAAAATTATTTATTTTATAACATTTATTACGAATTTTTTTTTCATTAAAAATACCAAATTTTTAATATATTTTTTTTGTTTTATTTATTTTTTTTGCAATATTTTTTTTCATTATAACGTATATTAATAAAAAAATAAAAAAATATCTTTATTGTGCCAGAAAAAACAAATGTTCAAATGTTGAGTAGCCCTAGACCCTACACTGGGATTCCCTGTGTCGTAGGGTCTAGTCTCTTACAATCCTGTAAGTTCATAAAGATATGTCTTAACACCAAAAAACACTAAATTAAAAAATAAAAATAAAATTAAGTTTGAGACTTACTTATTGCCTTATGTACATGTGTTTTTTATTCTGTCTGTTAGCTTTATTATTCATTTATAACAATTATGTTTATTTCTATGTTATATTATATATTATCACTTTATGTTATTTATTTATTGGGATTGTGTAACTTAAAAAGTTACATTTAATTTAAATATATATATTTTTTAAAGGTTACTAGCAATGTGGATGAAATTCACATTACTAGCAATCTTGTTAACCCCTCCAACTGAGCAAAATATGAAGTGGGTTCACGTCAATAGTGCAATGGGTAGGGTTCGAACCTGCGGCCTCTCGATCACAAGGCCGTCACCCTAACCATTAGGCTATTGCCGCTTCTGCATATTCTGAAACAGAGTAAAAGCTAGAAACATATTTGAGATGTTTATTTAATATTCTAAATGCCATATACTTAGCAAAGGCTTTGGTTTAACCATTTTAATTCGAGAGTGTGGCTTTTTAATGCTACTGTCTGAGGATAAAACATCAATCTAAAGTATGGATTTGACACATGGGCAATAAACGAAACCACGAGTGGTACACGTCCACAAAAGTATAACAAAATTGATTATTAAATTAAAAACTGAGAATTAAAAAACTAAAATTTTTATAGAAAATAATTATCAAAAAAATACATATTTTTTTCAAAATAGCCTGTTTTTAGGGTTCCGTACACAAAGGGTAAAAACGGGACCCTATTACTAAGACTTCGCTGTCTATCCTTTCGCCTGTCTGTCACCAGGCTGTATCTCAAGAACCGCGATAGCTAGACAGAAGAAATTTTCACAAATTATGTATTTCTGTTGCCGCTAAAACAACAAATACTAAAAACAAAATAAACAAAATATTTAAGGTGGCTCCCATACAACAAACGCGATTTGTTTTGCCCTTTTTTGCTTGATATCAATAATGGCCACAGGTAAGCACTTGAAATATTCACAAAATACTCAGTTGTATTTTTATTTGAATAATAAATAATATAACTAAAATAATATAAATATTCAAGGGGGGCTATTCTTGTTTACCTAGTCAATGTTACGGAACCCTTGTACGCAAGTCCGATTCGCACTTGGCCGGTTTTATTGTCACTTGACAATATACGACGAAATAGCAGAGTGGCAATGGCGCAATTTTAACTTCAACGATTCAAGTTCAAGACTGAAACTCAAATTTTTGATAAATAACTGAACCAAAATTGTTTATATTTTGTATATCGTTAGCAAACGCTCTAACAAATGTACGATTATTGAGTATTGCCCATATGTCAAATCGATAGTGTACCTATATCCGTTTAGGCAAAACAGGTTTCTCATCGAACCAATTAACTTTAGGCTTATGGTCATGATCTAGCTTGGTAGATATAATGGACTTATTTAAGATATATATGACAGCTTTGCAGCCCTTAGTGTAGTTTGTCGCGCACACGTATCTTGTTTGCTTGCTTTTACAATACGATTTTTGGCGGTAGAAAGAATATCCATTTAATAATAACAGATGTCTTCCTCGTTTTGAGTACACGTATCTTGGATTATCTGAAAAGGAATTGCTATTTAAAGTGGTTGCTGAAAATAATATGGAACGAGTGTGGTAAAATAATAATATAAAGGTCTTAAAACAATGTGACCCTCCAAAAATGTCCGGTTTTTACCGCCAAGTTTCCACGGCTAAGATAAATTTGATGAGGATTTTAACAAAAAAGCAAAATGTTGATGCCAAAATTATTTGGATCAGTCTTGTTTTCGAGAAGAAAACATCGGAATATGTCAGCCTGAGCTGCAATTGCCCCTTACGCACTTTACGGCGGTAAGTCGGAGGGGGTATTCATCATCATAAAATACATCAATTGCAGTTAAAGATTCTTATTTAATTCACTAAATAGATACATCTAATTGTTTAAATTCGTAAGTATGATAAATGGGTTAAAAATTTAATAAGATAATACTAGAGTCCAGAATACCCCTCCACCTTCCCCAGGGCGTAGAAAGTCCATAAGGAATTCCCCTCGCAAAAAAAAGAAAAAAGATAGAGTTAAGAATCAGAATCATTTATTTGCATGAAATATGAGTTCAGAAATAAGGCGCCTATAAAAACAAAGACCAAAAAGGTTAGATTAGTTTCTAAATTGAAAAGATTAGAGGTTTGGTTAGGAATTTTTTATAGCTAAATTGTATAATAGGTTTGTAATACTGAAAATAAATTGTATGTACCTACGTGTACGTACTAAAAATACATAGCTTTAGATTGCCTAAAAATAGGCCTGCTGTGACTGCCACCAAGAAAAAAGCCTTGTCCAAACAGACAGTGTCAATACTACTAGGCTTTTTATATAACGACAGTTTTCCGTTTATGGAAAGACATAGTTAAATTGTGTGTTGTGACTTCTACAAAAAATGGAGTTTGGTTGAACACACTTTGCAAGTATTTACCAGTCGGATTCAGAAAAATCTCTTAGCATAAAACAAGCGTTATCCTTGATAAAGTAACAATCTAACCTAACCTAGGTTTACATCATGGCGTTACGACACAGAAGCATTTAACGTTAAGTATATTTTCTAGGGGTTACTCTTAAATAAATTTCAATTACAAAATTTCCTTTAACTATCTTCCCATGATGAGAAGAACATATCCATCTCTGCTTCGTCTGACGCAAGCAATACTTCTGGAAGTATAAAGTGTACCCCGACTTCAGAAGCTGCTTCGAGCCTCGTTTCGAGTAGACGAATTAAACAAAATTTGTAAAAATAACAATATATGACCTTATAAATAAAATTAGATATCATTGACAATCGGTGAAGGAAATTATCGCGAGGAAACCAAGAAACTCGCAAGCCCGCTAGTGAGCAAGCGTGGTGATCAATGCTCGTTACTTATTTTTAGGAAAAGAACCCTTTGGCCAACAAAAACAACTTATCTAACCGACATAATGTATTTAAATCATCTAGTATCTAGTATGGCAAAGCCCAAAAAGAAAAAAAAAATACAAAAATCATCAACGTTCAATATTTTATTTTTTAGTATAAAATCTGGATTAATTATACATTTTACATGATTGTACATCCTTACTCATGTCATACATACAAAATTACGGCCGTTTATCTGTCAACTCCTCATGGCTAACCATTGATCTCATTTTAGTAGAAATTGTCTTAACTAGACAGCAGGGATCAAATCAAGGATTTAGGCTGAATTCTAGAGTGGTACTTAAAATACACCCGAAGCCTGGTAATGGCACAGCAAAATTATACATTGTATCAATTAACAACTAGATAACTGCATATAGTTAAGCTAAATATATATTTTAGAAATGTTAGTATTACAAACTAAGTATAGGTCATACATCTAGGTATTGAAATTATAGCTGAAAGCCAGTAGGTACTTATTTATACATGCATATTATAGCTACGTATACCTTTTATTGCTTTTTAACTTTATATAAAATTATTTATTTTATAACATTTCTTACGCATTTTTTTTTTCATTAAAAATACCAAATTTTCAATAATTTTTTTTCGTTTAATTTTTTTTTTGCAACATTTTTTTCATTATAACGTAGATTAATAAAAAAATAAAAAAGTATCTTTATTGTGCCCGAAAAACAATTGTTCAAATGTTGAGAAGCCCTAGACCCTACACTAGGATTCCCTGTGTCGTAGGGTCTAGTCTCTTACAATCCTGTAAGTTCATAAAGATATGTCTAAAAACACTAAATTAAAAAATAAAAATAAAATTAAGTTTGAGACTTACTTATTGCCTTATGTACATGTGTTTTTTATTCTGTCTGTTAGCTTTATTATTCATTTATAACAATTATGTTTATTTCTATGTTATATCATATATTATCACTTTATGTTATTTATTTATTGGGATTGTGTAACTTAAAAAGTTACATTTAATTTAAATATATATATTTTTTAAAGGTTACTAGCAATGTGGATGAAATTCACATTACTAGCAATCTTGTTAACCCCTCCAACTGAGCAAAATATGAAGTGGGTTCACGTCAATAGTGCAATGGGTAGGGTTCGAACCTGCGGCCTCTCGATCACAAGGCCGTCACCCTAACCATTAGGCTATTGCCGCTTCTGCATATTCTGAAACAGAGTAAAAGCTAGAAACATATTTGAGATGTTTATTTAATATTCTAAATGCCATATACTTAGCAAAGGCTTTGGTTTAACCATTTTAATTCGAGAGTGTGGCTTTTTAATGCTACTGTCTGAGGATAAAACATCAATCTAAAGTATGGATTTGACACATGGGCAATAAACGAAACCACGAGTGGTACACGTCCACAAAAGTATAACAAAATTGATTATTAAATTAAAAACTGCGAATTAAAAAACTAAAATTTTTATAGAAAATAATTATCAAAAAAATACATATTTTTTTCAAAATAGCCTGTTTTTAGGGTTCCGTACACAAAGGGTAAAAACGGGACCCTATTACTAAGACTTCGCTGTCTATCCTTTCGCCTGTCTGTCACCAGGCTGTATCTCAAGAACCGCGATAGCTAGACAGTAGAAATTTTCACAAATTATGTATTTCTGTTGCCGCTAAAACAACAAATACTAAAAACAAAATATTTAAGGTGGCTCCCATACAACAAACGCGATTTGTTTTGCCCTTTTTTGCTTGATATCAATAATGGCAACAGGTAAGCACTTGAAATATTCACAAAATACTCAGTTGTATTTTTATTTTAATAATAAATAATATAACTAAAATAATATAAATATTCAAGGGGGGCTATTCTTGTTTACCTAGTCAATGTTACGGAACCCTTGTACGCAAGTCCGATTCGCACTTGGCCGGTTTTATTGTCACTTGACAATATACGACGAAATAGCAGAGTGGCAATGGCGCAATTTTAACTTCAACGATTCAAGTTCAAGACTAAAACTCAAATTTTCGATAAATAACTGAACCAAAATTGTTTATATTTTGTGTATCGTTAGCAAACGCTCTAACAAATGTACGATTATTGAGTATTGCCCATATGTCAAATCCATAGTGTACCTATATCCGTTTAGGCAAAACAGGTTTCTCATCGAACCAATTAACTTTAGGCTTATGGTCATGATCTAGCTTGGTAGATATAATGGACTTATTTAAGATATATATGACAGCTTTGCAGCCCTTAGTGTAATTTGTCGCGCACACGTATCTTGTTTGCTTGCTTTTACAATACGGTTTTTGGCGGCAGAAAGAATATCCATTTATTAATAACAGATGTCTTCCTCGTTTTGAGTACACGTATCTTGGATTATCTGAAAAGGAATTGCTATTTAAAGTGGTTGCTGAAAATAATATGGTACGTGTGTGGTAAAATAATAAAATAAAGGTCTTAAAATAATGTGACCCTCCAAAAATGCCCGGTTTTTACCGCCAAGTTTCCACGGCTAAGATAAATTTGATGAGGATTTTAACAAAAAAGCAAATTGTTGATGCCAAAATTATTTGGATCAGTCTTGTTTTAGAGAAGAAAACATCGGAATATGTCAGCCTGAGCTGCAATTGTGCCTTACGCACTTTACGGCGGTAAATCGGAGGGGGTATTTATCATCATAAAATACATCAATTGCAGTTTGAGATTTTTATTTAATTTACTACATAGATACATCTAATTGTTTAACTTCAGAAGCTGCTTCGAGCCTCGTTTCGAGTAGACGAATTAAACAAAATTTGTAAAAATAACAATATATGACCTTATAAATAAAATTAGATATCATTGACAATCGGTGAAGGAAATTATCGCGAGGAAACCAAGAAACTCGCAAGCCCGCTAGTGAGCAAGCGTGGTGATCAATGCTCGTTACTTATTTTTAGGAAAAGAACCCTTTGGCCAACAAAAACAACTTATCTAACCGACATAATGTATTTAAATCATCTAGTATCTAGTATGGCAAAGCCCAAAAAGAAAAAAAAAATACAAAAATCATCAACGTTCAATATTTTATTTTTTAGTATAAAATCTGGATTAATTATACATTTTACATGATTGTACATCCTTACTCATGTCATACATACAAAATTACGGCCGTTTATCTGTCAACTCCTCATGGCTAACCATTGATCTCATTTTAGTAGAAATTGTCTAAACTAGACAGCAGGGATCAAATCAAGGATTTAGGCTGAATTCTAGAGTGGTACTTAAAATACACCCGAAGCCTGGTAATGGCACAGCAAAATTATACATTGTATCAATTAACAACTAGATAACTGCATATAGTTAAGCTAAATATATATTTTAGAAATGTTAGTATTACAAACTAAGTATAGGTCATACATCTAGGTATTGAAATTATAGCTGAAAGCCAGTAGGTACTTATTTATACATGCATATTATAGCTACGTATACCTTTTATTGCTTTTTAACTTTACATAAAATTATTTATTTTATAACATTTCTTACGCATTTTTTTTTCATTAAAAATACCAAATTTTCAATATTTTTTTTTTCGTTTTATTTATTTTTTTTTGCAACATTTTTTTCATTATAACGTAGATTAATAAAAGAATAAAAAAATATCTTTATTGTGCCCGAAAAAACAATTGTTCAAATGTTGAGGAGCCCTAGACCCTACACTAGGATTCCCTGTGTCGTAGGGTCTAGTCTCTTACAATCCTGTAAGTTCATAAAGATATCTTAACACCAAAAAACACTAAATTAAAAAATAAAAATAAAATTAAGTTTGAGACTTACTTATTGCCTTATGTACATGTGTTTTTTATTCTGTCTGTTAGCTTTATTATTCATTTATAACAATTATGTTTATTTCTATGTTATATTATATATTATCACTTTATGTTATTTATTTATTGGGATTGTGTAACTTAAAAAGTTACATTTAATTTAAATATATATATTTTTTAAAGGTTACTAGCAATGTGGATGAAATTCACATTACTAGCAATCTTGTTAACCCCTCCAACTGAGCAAAATATGAAGTGGGTTCACGTCAATAGTGCAATGGGTAGGGTTCGAACCTGCGGCCTCTCGATCACAAGGCCGTCACCCTAACCATTAGGCTATTGCCGCTGCTGCATATTCTGAAACAGAGTAAAAGCTAGAAACATATTTGAGATGTTTATTTAATATTCTAAATGCCATATACTTAGCAAAGGCTTTGGTTTAACCATTTTAATTCGAGAGTGTGGCTTTTTAATGCTACTGTCTGAGGATAAAACATCAATCTAAAGTATGGATTTGACACATGGGCAATAAACGAAACCACGAGTGGTACACGTCCACAAAAGTATAACAAAATTGATTATTAAATTAAAAACTGAGAATTAAAAAACTAAAATTTTTATAGAAAATAATTATCAAAAAAATACATATTTTTTTCAAAATAGCCTGTTTTTAGGGTTCCGTACACAAAGGGTAAAAACGGGACCCTATTACTAAGACTTCGCTGTCTATCCTTTCGCCTGTCTGTCACCAGGCTGTATCTCAAGAACCGCGATAGCTAGACAGTAGAAATTTTCACAAATTATGTATTTCTGTTGCCGCTAAAACAACAAATACTAAAAACAAAATATTTAAGGTGGCTCCCATACAACAAACGCGATTTGTTTTGCCCTTTTTTGCTTGATATCAATAATGGCAACAGGTAAGCACTTGAAATATTCACAAAATACTCAGTTGTATTTTTATTTTAATAATAAATAATATAACTAAAATAATATAAATATTCAAGGGGGGCTATTCTTGTTTACCTAGTCAATGTTACGGAACCCTTGTACGCAAGTCCGATTCGCACTTGGCCGGTTTTATTGTCACTTGACAATATACGACGAAATAGCAGAGTGGCAATGGCGCAATTTTAACTTCAACGATTCAAGTTCAAGACTAAAACTCAAATTTTCGATAAATAACTGAACCAAAATTGTTTATATTTTGTATATCGTTAGCAAACGCTCTAACAAATGTACGATTATTGAGTATTGCCCATATGTCAAATCCATAGTGTACCTATATCCGTTTAGGCAAAACAGGTTTCTCATCGAACCAATTAACTTTAGGCTTATGGTCATGATCTAGCTTGGTAGATATAATGGACTTATTTAAGATATATATGACAGCTTTGCAGCCCTTAGTGTAATTTGTCGCGCACACGTATCTTGTTTGCTTGCTTTTACAATACGGTTTTTGGCGGCAGAAAGAATATCCATTTATTAATAACAGATGTCTTCCTCGTTTTGAGTACACGTATCTTGGATTATCTGAAAAGGAATTGCTATTTAAAGTGGTTGCTGAAAATAATATGGTACGTGTGTGGTAAAATAATAAAATAAAGGTCTTAAAATAATGTGACCCTCCAAAAATGCCCGGTTTTTACCGCCAAGTTTCCACGGCTAAGATAAATTTGATGAGGATTTTAACAAAAAAGCAAATTGTTGATGCCAAAATTATTTGGATCAGTCTTGTTTTAGAGAAGAAAACATCGGAATATGTCAGCCTGAGCTGCAATTGTGCCTTACGCACTTTACGGCGGTAAATCGGAGGGGGTATTTATCATCATAAAATACATCAATTGCAGTTTGAGATTTTTATTTAATTTACTACATAGATACATCTAATTGTTTAACTTCAGAAGCTGCTTCGAGCCTCGTTTCGAGTAGACGAATTAAACAAAATTTGTAAAAATAACAATATATGACCTTATAAATAAAATTAGATATCATTGACAATCGGTGAAGGAAATTATCGCGAGGAAACCAAGAAACTCGCAAGCCCGCTAGTGAGCAAGCGTGGTGATCAATGCTCGTTACTTATTTTTAGGAAAAGAACCCTTTGGCCAACAAAAACAACTTATCTAACCGACATAATGTATTTAAATCATCTAGTATCTAGTATGGCAAAGCCCAAAAAGAAAAAAAAAATACAAAAATCATCAACGTTCAATATTTTATTTTTTAGTATAAAATCTGGATTAATTATACATTTTACATGATTGTACATCCTTACTCATGTCATACATACAAAATTACGGCCGTTTATCTGTCAACTCCTCATGGCTAACCATTGATCTCATTTTAGTAGAAATTGTCTAAACTAGACAGCAGGGATCAAATCAAGGATTTAGGCTGAATTCTAGAGTGGTACTTAAAATACACCCGAAGCCTGGTAATGGCACAGCAAAATTATACATTGTATCAATTAACAACTAGATAACTGCATATAGTTAAGCTAAATATATATTTTAGAAATGTTAGTATTACAAACTAAGTATAGGTCATACATCTAGGTATTGAAATTATAGCTGAAAGCCAGTAGGTACTTATTTATACATGCATATTATAGCTACGTATACCTTTTATTGCTTTTTAACTTTACATAAAATTATTTATTTTATAACATTTCTTACGCATTTTTTTTTCATTAAATATACCAAATTTTCAATATTTTTTTTTTCGTTTTATTTATTTTTTTTTGCAACATTTTTTTCATTATAACGTAGATTAATAAAAGAATAAAAAAATATCTTTATTGTGCCCGAAAAAACAATTGTTCAAATGTTGAGGAGCCCTAGACCCTACACTAGGATTCCCTGTGTCGTAGGGTCTAGTCTCTTACAATCCTGTAAGTTCATAAAGATATCTTAACACCAAAAAACACTAAATTAAAAAATAAAAATAAAATTAAGTTTGAGACTTACTTATTGCCTTATGTACATGTGTTTTTTATTCTGTCTGTTAGCTTTATTATTCATTTATAACAATTATGTTTATTTCTATGTTATATTATATATTATCACTTTATGTTATTTATTTATTGGGATTGTGTAACTTAAAAAGTTACATTTAATTTAAATATATATATTTTTTAAAGGTTACTAGCAATGTGGATGAAATTCACATTACTAGCAATCTTGTTAACCCCTCCAACTGAGCAAAATATGAAGTGGGTTCACGTCAATAGTGCAATGGGTAGGGTTCGAACCTGCGGCCTCTCGATCACAAGGCCGTCACCCTAACCATTAGGCTATTGCCGCTTCTGCATATTCTGAAACAGAGTAAAAGCTAGAAACATATTTGAGATGTTTATTTAATATTCTAAATGCCATATACTTAGCAAAGGCTTTGGTTTAACCATTTTAATTCGAGAGTGTGGCTTTTTAATGCTACTGTCTGAGGATAAAACATCAATCTAAAGTATGGATTTGACACATGGGCAATAAACGAAACCACGAGTGGTACACGTCCACAAAAGTATAACAAAATTGATTATTAAATTAAAAACTGAGAATTAAAAAACTAAAATTTTTATAGAAAATAATTATCAAAAAAATACATATTTTTTTCAAAATAGCCTGTTTTTAGGGTTCCGTACACAAAGGGTAAAAACGGGACCCTATTACTAAGACTTCGCTGTCTATCCTTTCGCCTGTCTGTCACCAGGCTGTATCTCAAGAACCGCGATAGCTAGACAGTAGAAATTTTCACAAATTATGTATTTCTGTTGCCGCTAAAACAACAAATACTAAAAACAAAATATTTAAGGTGGCTCCCATACAACAAACGCGATTTGTTTTGCCCTTTTTTGCTTGATATCAATAATGGCAACAGGTAAGCACTTGAAATATTCACAAAATACTCAGTTGTATTTTTATTTTAATAATAAATAATATAACTAAAATAATATAAATATTCAAGGGGGGCTATTCTTGTTTACCTAGTCAATGTTACGGAACCCTTGTACGCAAGTCCGATTCGCACTTGGCCGGTTTTATTGTCACTTGACAATATACGACGAAATAGCAGAGTGGCAATGGCGCAATTTTAACTTCAACGATTCAAGTTCAAGACTAAAACTCAAATTTTCGATAAATAACTGAACCAAAATTGTTTATATTTTGTATATCGTTAGCAAACGCTCTAACAAATGTACGATTATTGAGTATTGCCCATATGTCAAATCCATAGTGTACCTATATCCGTTTAGGCAAAACAGGTTTCTCATCGAACCAATTAACTTTAGGCTTATGGTCATGATCTAGCTTGGTAGATATAATGGACTTATTTAAGATATATATGACAGCTTTGCAGCCCTTAGTGTAATTTGTCGCGCACACGTATCTTGTTTGCTTGCTTTTACAATACGGTTTTTGGCGGCAGAAAGAATATCCATTTATTAATAACAGATGTCTTCCTCGTTTTGAGTACACGTATCTTGGATTATCTGAAAAGGAATTGCTATTTAAAGTGGTTGCTGAAAATAATATGGTACGTGTGTGGTAAAATAATAAAATAAAGGTCTTAAAATAATGTGACCCTCCAAAAATGCCCGGTTTTTACCGCCAAGTTTCCACGGCTAAGATAAATTTGATGAGGATTTTAACAAAAAAGCAAATTGTTGATGCCAAAATTATTTGGATCAGTCTTGTTTTAGAGAAGAAAACATCGGAATATGTCAGCCTGAGCTGCAATTGTGCCTTACGCACTTTACGGCGGTAAATCGGAGGGGGTATTTATCATCATAAAATACATCAATTGCAGTTTGAGATTTTTATTTAATTTACTACATAGATACATCTAATTGTTTAACTTCAGAAGCTGCTTCGAGCCTCGTTTCGAGTAGACGAATTAAACAAAATTTGTAAAAATAACAATATATGACCTTATAAATAAAATTAGATATCATTGACAATCGGTGAAGGAAATTATCGCGAGGAAACCAAGAAACTCGCAAGCCCGCTAGTGAGCAAGCGTGGTGATCAATGCTCGTTACTTATTTTTAGGAAAAGAACCCTTTGGCCAACAAAAACAACTTATCTAACCGACATAATGTATTTAAATCATCTAGTATCTAGTATGGCAAAGCCCAAAAAGAAAAAAAAAATACAAAAATCATCAACGTTCAATATTTTATTTTTTAGTATAAAATCTGGATTAATTATACATTTTACATGATTGTACATCCTTACTCATGTCATACATACAAAATTACGGCCGTTTATCTGTCAACTCCTCATGGCTAACCATTGATCTCATTTTAGTAGAAATTGTCTTAACTAGACAGCAGGGATCAAATCAAGGATTTAGGCTGAATTCTAGAGTGGTACTTAAAATACACCCGAAGCCTGGTAATGGCACAGCAAAATTATACATTGTATCAATTAACAACTAGATAACTGCATATAGTTAAGCTAAATATATATTTTAGAAATGTTAGTATTACAAACTAAGTATAGGTCATACATCTAGGTATTGAAATTATAGCTGAAAGCCAGTAGGTACTTATTTATACATGCATATTATAGCTACGTATACCTTTTATTGCTTTTTAACTTTACATAAAATTATTTATTTTATAACATTTCTTACGCATTTTTTTTTCATTAAAAATACCAAATTTTCAATATTTTTTTTTTCGTTTTATTTATTTTTTTTGCAACATTTTTTTCATTATAACGTAGATTAATAAAAGAATAAAAAAATATCTTTATTGTGCCCGAAAAAACAATTGTTCAAATGTTGAGGAGCCCTAGACCCTACACTAGGATTCCCTGTGTCGTAGGGTCTAGTCTCTTACAATCCTGTAAGTTCATAAAGATATGTCTTAACACCAAAAAACACTAAATTAAAAAATAAAAATAAAATTAAGTTTGAGACTTACTTATTGCCTTATGTACATGTGTTTTTTATTCTGTCTGTTAGCTTTATTATTCATTTATAACAATTATGTTTATTTCTATGTTATATTATATATTATCACTTTATGTTATTTATTTATTGGGATTGTGTAACTTAAAAAGTTACATTTAATTTAAATATATATATTTTTTAAAGGTTACTAGCAATGTGGATGAAATTCACATTACTAGCAATCTTGTTAACCCCTCCAACTGAGCAAAATATGAAGTGGGTTCACGTCAATAGTGCAATGGGTAGGGTTCGAACCTGCGGCCTCTCGATCACAAGGCCGTCACCCTAACCATTAGGCTATTGCCGCTGCTGCATATTCTGAAACAGAGTAAAAGCTAGAAACATATTTGAGATGTTTATTTAATATTCTAAATGCCATATACTTAGCAAAGGCTTTGGTTTAACCATTTTAATTCGAGAGTGTGGCTTTTTAATGCTACTGTCTGAGGATAAAACATCAATCTAAAGTATGGATTTGACACATGGGCAATAAACGAAACCACGAGTGGTACACGTCCACAAAAGTATAACAAAATTGATTATTAAATTAAAAACTGAGAATTAAAAAACTAAAATTTTTATAGAAAATAATTATCAAAAAAATACATATTTTTTTCAAAATAGCCTGTTTTTAGGGTTCCGTACACAAAGGGTAAAAACGGGACCCTATTACTAAGACTTCGCTGTCTATCCTTTCGTCTGTCTGTCTCCAGGCTGTATCTCAAGAACCGCGATAGCTAGACAGTAGAAATTTTCACAAATTATGTATTTCTGTTGCCGCTAAAACAACAAATACTAAAAACAAAATATTTAAGGTGGCTCCCATACAACAAACGCGATTTGTTTTGCCCTTTTTTGCTTGATATCAATAATGGTAACAGTTAGGCACTTGAAATATTCACAAAATGCTCAGGTGTATTTTTATTTTAATAATAAATAATATAACTAAAATAATATAAATATTCAAGGGGGGCTATTGTTGTTTTCCTAGTCGTTACGGAACCCTTGTGCGCAAGTCCGACTCGCACTTGGCCGGTTTTATTGTCACTTGACAATATACGACGAAATAGCAGAGTGGCAATGGCGCAATTTTAACTTCAACGATTCAAGTTCAAGACTAAAACTCAAATTTTCGATAAATAACTGAACCAAAATTGTTTATTTTTTGTATATCGTTAGCAAACGCTCTAACAAATGTACTATTCCAAGTATTGCCCATATGTCAAATCCATAGTGTACCTATATCCGTTTAGGCAAAACAGGTTTCTCATCGAACCAATTAACTTTAGGCTTATGGTCATGATCTAGCTTGGTAGATATAATGGACTTATTTAAGATATATATGACAGCTTTGCAGCCCTTAGTGTAGTTTGTCGCGCACACCCATCTTGTTTGCTTGCTTTTACAATACGGTTTTTGGCGGTAGAAAGAATATCCATTTAATAATAACAGATGTCTTCCTCGTTTTGAGTACACGTATCTAGGATTATCTGAAAAGGAATTGCTATTTAAAGTGGTTGCTGAAAATAATATGATACGTGTGTAGTAAAATACTAAAATAAAGGTCTTAAAATAATGTGACCCTCCAAAAATGCCCGGTTTTTACCGCCAAGTTTCCACGGCTAAGATAAATTTGATGAGGATTTTAACAAAAAAGCAAAATGTTGATGCCAGAATTATTTGGATCAGTCTTGTTTTAGAGAAGAAAACATCGGAATATGTCAGCCTGAGCTGCAATTGTCCCTTACGCACTTTACGGCGGTAAGTCGGAGGAGGTATTTATCATCATAAAATACATCAATTGCAGTTTGAGATTCTTATTTAATTTACTAAATAGATACATCTAATTGTTTAAATTCGTAAGATTTAATAAGATAATACTAGAGTCCAGAATACCCCTCCGCCTTCCCCAGAGCGTAGAAAGTCCATAAGGAATTCCCCTCGCAAAAAAAAGAAAAAAGATAGAGTTAAGAATCAGAATCATTTATTTGCATGAAATATGAGTTCAGAAATTAGGTGCCTATAAAAACAAAGACCATCATATTCTACCAATAAGGTTAGGTTAGTTTCTAAATTGAAAAGCTTAGAGGTTTGGTTAGGAATCTTTATAGCTAAATTGTATAATAGGTATGTAATACTGAAACTAAATTGTATGTACCTACGTGTACGTACTAAAAATACATAGCTTTAGATTGCCTAAACATAGGCCTGCTGTGACTGCCACCAAGAAAAAAGCCTTGTCCAAACAGACAGTGTCAATACTACTAGGCTTTTTATATAACGACAGTTTTCCGTTTATGGAAAGACATAGTTAAATTGTGTGTTGTGACTTCTACAAAAAATGGAGTTTGGTTGAACACACTTTGCAAATATTTACCAGTCGGATTCAGAAAAATCTCTTAGCATAAAACAAGCGCTATCCTTGATAAAGTAACAATCTAACCTAACCTAGGTTTACATCATGGCGTTACGACACAGAAGCATTTAACGTTAAGTATATTTTCTAGGGGTTACTCTTAAATAAATTTTAATTACAAAATTTCCTTTTACTATCTTCCCATGATGAGAAGAACATATCCATCTCTGCTTCGTCTGACGCAAGCAATACTTCTGGAAGTAGAAAGTGTACCCCGACTTCAGAAGCTGCTTCGAGCCTCGTTTTGAGTAGACGAATTAAACAGAATTTGTAAAAATAACAATATATGACCTTATAAATAAAATTAGATATCATTGATTTAGATATCACAAATCGGTGAAGGAAATTATCGCGAGGAAACCAAGAAACTCGCAAGCCCGCTAGTGAGCAAGCGTGGTGATCAATGCTCGTTACTTATTTTTAGGCAAAGAACCCTTTGGCCAACAAAAACAACTTATCTAACCGACATAATGTATTTAAATCATCTAGTATTGCCAGATGGCAAAGCCCAAAAAGAAAAAAAAATACAAAAATCATCAACGTTCAATATTTTATTTTTTAGTATAAAATCTGGATTAATTATACATTTTACATAAATGTACATGATGTTTGTACATCCTTACTCATGTCATACATACAAAATTACGGCCGTTTATCTGTCAACTCCTCATGGCTAACCATTGATCTCATTTTAGTAGAAATTGTCTTAACTAGACAGCAGGGATCAAATCAAGGATTTAGGCTAAATTCTAGAGTGGTACTTAAAATACACCCGAAGCCTGGTAATGGCACAGCAAAATTATACATTGTATCAATTAACAACTAGATAACTGCATATAGTTAAGCTAAATATATATTTTAGAAATGTTAGTATTACAAACTAAGTATATTATACATCTAGGTATTGAAGTTATAGCTGAGAGCCAGTAGGTACTTATTTATACATGCATATTATAGCTACGTATACCTATTATTGCTTTTTAACTATATATAAAATTATTTATTTTATAACATTTCTTACGCATTTTTTTTTCATTAAAAATACCAAATTTTCAATATTTTTTTTTTCGTTTAATTTATTTTTTTTGCAACATTTTTTTCATTATAACGTAGATTAATAAAAAAATAAAAAAATATCTTTATTGTGCCCGAAAAAACAATTGTTCAAATGTTGAGGAGCCCTAGACCCTACACTAGGATTCCCTGTGTCGTAGGGTCTAGTCTCTTACAATCCTGTAAGTTCATAAAGATATGTCTTAACACCAAAAAACACTAAATTAAAAAATAAAAATAAAATTAAGTTTGAGACTTACTTATTGCCTTATGTACATGTGTTTTTTATTCTGTCTGTTAGCTTTATTATTCATTTATAACAATTATGTTTATTTCTATGTTATATTATATATTATCACTTTATGTTATTTATTTATTGGGATTGTGTAACTTAAAAAGTTACATTTAATTTAAATATATATATTTTTTAAAGGTTACTAGCAATGTGGATGAAATTCACATTACTAGCAATCTTGTTAACCCCTCCAACTGAGCAAAATATGAAGTGGGTTCACGTCAATAGTGCAATGGGTAGGGTTCGAACCTGCGGCCTCTCGATCACAAGGCCGTCACCCTAACCATTAGGCTATTGCCGCTTCTGCATATTCTGAAACAGAGTAAAAGCTAGAAACATATTTTAGATGTTTATTAAATATTCTAAATGCCATATACTTAGTATAGGCTTTAGTTTAACCATTTTAATTCGAGAGTGTGGCTTTTTAATGCTACTGTCTGAGGATAAAACATTAATCTGAAGACGTATGGATTTGACACATGGGCAATAAACGAAACCACGAGTGATACACGTCCATAAAAGTATAACAAAATTGATTTTTAAATAAAAAACTGAGAATTAAAAAACTAAAATTTTTATAGAAAATAATTATCAAAAAAATACAATTTTTTTTCAAAATAGCCAGTTTTTAGGGTTCCGTACACAAAGGGTAAAAACGGGACCCTATTACTAAGACTTCGCTGTCTATCCTTTCGTCTGTCTGTCACCAGGCTGTATCTCAAGAACTGCGATAGCTAGACAGTAGAAATTTTCACAAATTATGTATTTCTGTTGCCGCTAAAACAACAAATACTAAAAACAAAATATTTAAGGTGGCTCCCATACAACAAACGCCATTTGTTTTGCCCTTTTTTGCTTGATATCAATAATGGCAACAGGTAAGCACTTGAAATATTCACAAAATACTCAGTTGTATTTTTATTTTTATAATGAATAATATTACTAAAATAATATAAATATTCAAGGGGGGCTATTCTTGTTTACCTAGTCAATGTTACGGAACCCTTGTACGCAAGTCCGACTCGCACTTGGCCGGTTTTATTGTCACTTGACAATATACGACGAAATAGCAGAGTGGCAATGGCGCAATTTTAACTTCAACGATTCAAGTTCAAGACTAAAACTCAAATTTTCGATAAATAACTGAACCAAAATTGTTTATATTTTGTATATCGTTAGCAAACGCTCTAACAAATGTACGATTATTGAGTATTGTCCATATGTCAAATCCATAGTGTACCTATATCCGTTTAGGCAAAACAGGTTTCTCATCGAACCAATTAACTTTAGGCTTATGGTCATGATCTAGCTTGGTAGATATAATGGACTTATTTAAGATATATATGACAGCTTTGCAGCCCTTAGTGTAGTTTGTCGCGCACACGTATCTTGTTTGCTTGCTTTTACAATACGATTTTTGGCGGCAGAAAGAATATCCATTTAATAATAACAGATGTCTTCCTCGTTTTGAGTACACGTATCTTGGATTATCTGAAAAGGAATTGCTATTTAAAGTGGTTGCTGAAAATAATATGGTACGAGTGTGGTAAAATAATAAAATAAAGGTCTTAAAATAATTTGACTCAAGGATTTAGGCTGAATTCTAGAGTGGTACTTAAAATACACCCGAAGCCTGGTAATGGCACAGCAAAATTATACATTGTATCAATTAACAACTAGATAACTGCATATAGTTAAGATAAATATATATTTTAGAAATGTTAGTATTACAAACTAAGTATAGGTCATACATCTAGGTATTGAAAATATAGCTGAGAGCCAGTAGGTACTTATTTATACATGCATATTATAGCTACGTATACCTATTATTGCTTTTTAACTTTATATAAAATTATTTATTTTATAACATTTCCTACGCATTTTTTTTTTTCATTAAAAATACCAAATTTTTAATAATTTTTTTTCGTTTTATTTATTTTTTTTGCAATATTTTTTTCATTATAACGTAGATTAATAAAAAAATAAAAAAAAATCTTTATTGTGCCCGAAAAAACAATTGTTCAAATGTTGAGGAGCCCTAGACCCTACACTAGGATTCCCTGTGTCGTAGGGTCTAGTCTCTTACAATCCTGTAAGTTCATAAAGATATGTCTTAACACCAAAAAACACTTAATTAAAAAATAACAATAAAATTAAGTTTGAGACTTACTTATTGCCTTATGTACATGTGTTTTTTATTCTGTCTGTTAGCTTTATTATTCATTTATAACAATTATGTTTATTTTTATGTTATATTATATATTATCACTTTATGTTATTTATTTATTGGGATTGTGTAACTTAAAAAGTTACATTTAATTTAAATATATATTTTTTATAAAGGTAACTAGCAATGTGGATGAAATTCACATTACTAGCAATCTTGTTAACCCCTCCAACTGAGCAAAATATGAAGTGGGTTCACGTCAATAGTGCAATGGGTAGGGTTCGAACCTGCGGCCTCTCGATCACAAGGCCGTCACCCTAACCATTAGGCTATTGCCGCTTCTAAAAAAAATATATCAAAAATTTCAAAATCACCAGTTATTAGGGTTCCGTACACAAAGGGTAAAAACGGGACCCTATTACTAAGACTTCGCTGTCTATCCTTTCGTCTGTCTGTCACCAGGCTGTATCTCAAGAACCGCGATAGCTAGACAGTAGAAATTCTCACAAATTATGTATTTCTGTTGCCGCTAAAACAACAAATACTAAAAACAAAATAAACAAAATATTTAAGGTGGCTCCCATACAACAAACGCGATTTGTTTTGCCCTTTTTTGCTTGATATCAATAATGGCAACAGGTAGGCACTTGAAATATTCACAAAATACTCAGTTGTATTTTTATTTTAATAATAAATAATATAACTAAAATAATATAAATATTCTGGGGGGCTATTCTTGTTTACCTAGTAAATGTTACGGAAACCTTGTGCGCAAGTCCGACTCGCACTTGGCCGGTTTTATTGTCACTTGACAATATACGACGAAATAGCAGAGTGACAATGGCGCAATTTTAACTTCAACGATTCAAGTTCAAGACTAAAACTCAAATTTTCGATAAATAACTGAACCAAAATTGTTTATTTTTTGTATATCGTTAGCAAACGCTCTAACAAATGTACGATTATTGAGTATTGCCCATATGTCAAATCCATAGTGTACCTATATCCGTTTAGGCAAAACAGGTTTCTCATCGAACCAATTAACTTTAGGCTTATGGTCATGATCTAGCTTGGTAGATATAATGGACTTATTTAAGATATATATGACAGCTTTGCAGCCCTTAGTGTAGTTTGTCGCGCACACGTATCTTGTTTGCTTGCTTTTACAATACGGTTTTTGGCGGTAGAAAGAATATCCATTTATTAATAACAGATGTCTTCCTCGTTTTGAGTACACGTATCTTGGATTATCTGAAAAGGAATTGCTATTTAAAGTGGTTGCTGAAAATAATATGGTACGAGTGTGGTAAAATAATAAAATAAAGGTCTTAAAATAATGTGACCCTCCAAAAATGCCTGGTTTTTACCGCCAAGTTTCCACGGCTAAGATAAATTTGATGAGGATTTTAACAAAAAAGCAAAATGTTGATGCCAAAATTATTTGGATCAGTCTTGTTTTAGAGAAGAAAACATCGGAATATGTCAGCCTGAGCTGCAATTGTCCCTTACGCACTTTACGGCGGTAAATCGGAGGAGGTATTTATCATCATAAAATACATCAATTGCAGTTTGAGATTCTTATTTAATTTACTAAATACATACATCTAATTGTTTAAATTCGTAAATAAGATAAATGGGTTAAAGATTTAATTATATAATACTAAAGTCCAGAATACCCCTCCACCTTCCCCAGGGCGTAGAAAGTCCATAAGGAATTCCCCTCGCAAAAAAAAGAAAAAAGAGTTAAGAATCAGAATCATTTATTTGCATGAAATATGAGTTCAGAAATAAGGTGCCTATAAAAACAAACCCGTCATATTCTACCAAAAAGGTTAGGTTAGTTTCTAAATTGCAAAGCTTAGAGGTTTGGTTAGGAATTTTTTATAGCTAAATTGTATAATAGGTATGTAATACTAAAACTAAATTGTATGTACCTACGTGCACGTACTAAAAATACATAACTTTAGATTGCCTAAAAATAGGCCTGCTGTGACTGCCACCAAGAAAAGAGCCTTGTCCAAACAGACAGTGTTAATACTACTAGGCTTTTTATATAATGACAGTTTTTCGTTTATGGAAAGACATAGTTAAATTGTGTGTTGTGACTTCTACAAAAAATGGAGTTTGGTTGAACACACTTTGCAAGTATTTACCAGTCGGATTCAGAAAAATCTCTTAGCATAAAACAAGCGTTATCCTTGATAAAGTAACAATCTAACCTAACCTAGGTTTACATCATGGCGTTACGACACAGAAGCATTTAACGTTAAGTATATTTTATAGGGGTTACTCTTAAATAAATTTCAATTACAAAATTTCCTTTTACTATCTTCCCATGATGAGAAGAACATATCCATCTCTGCTTCGTCTGACGCAAGCAATACTTCTGGAAGTAGAAAGTGTACCCCGTCTTCAGAAGCTGCTTCGAGCCTCGTTTCGAGTAGACGAATTAAACAGAATTTGTAAAAATAACAATATATGACCTTATAAATAAAATTAGATATCATTGACAATCGGTGAAGGAAATTATCGCGAGGAAACCAAGAATCTCGCAAGCCCGCTAGTGAGCAAGCGTGGCGATCAATGCTCGTTACTTATTTTTAGGAAAAGAACCCTTTGGCCAACAAAAACAACTTATCTAACCGACATAATGTATTTAAATCATCTAGTATTGCCAGATGGCAAAGCCCAAAAAGAAAAAAAAATACAAAAATCATCAACGTTCAATATTTTATTTTTTAGTATTAAATCTGGATTAATTATACATTTTACATGATTGTACATGATGTTTGTACATCCTTACTCATGTCATACATACAAAATTACGGCCGTTTATCTGTCAACTCATCATGGCTAACCATTGATCTCATTTTAGTAGAAATTGTCTTAACTAGACAGCAGGGATCAAATCAAGGATTTAGGCTGAATTCTAGAGTGGTACTTAAAATACACCCGAAGCCTGGTAATGGCACAGCAAAATTGTACATTGTATCAATTAACAACTAGATAACTGCATATAGTTAAGCTAAATATATATTTTAGAAATGTTAGTATTACAAACTAAGTATAGGTCATACATCTAGGTATTGAAGTTATAGCTGAGAGCCAGTAGGTACTTATTTATACATGCATATTATAGCTACGTACACCTATTATTGCTTTTTAACTTTATATAAAATTATTTATAACATTTCTTACGCATTTTTTTTCATTAAAAATACCAAATTTTCAATATTTTTTTATTGTTTTTTTTTTTTTCATTATAACGTAGATTAATAAAAAAAATAAAAAATATCATTATTGTGCCAGAAAAAACAATTGTTCAAATGTTGAGTAGCCCTAGACCCTACACTAGGATTCCCTGTGTCGTAGGGTAGTCTCTTACAATCCTGTAAGTTCATAAAGATATGTCTTAACACCAAAAAACACTAAATTAGAAATAAAAATAAAATTAAGTTTGAGACTTACTTATTGCCTTATGTACATGTGTTTTTTATTCTGTCTGTTTGCTTTATTATTCATTTATAACAATTATGTTTATTTCTATATTATATTATATATTATCACTTTATGTTATTTATTTATTGGGATTGTGTAACTTGAAAAGTTACATTTAATTTAAATATATATTTTTTTTAAAGGTTACTAGCAATGTGGATGAAATTCACATTACTAGCAATGTGGATGAAATTCACATTACTAGCAATCTTGTTAACCCCTCCAACTGAGCAAAATATGAAGTGGGTTCACGTCAATAGTGCAATGGGTAGGGTTCGAACCTGCGACTTCTCGATCACAAGGCCGTCACCCTAACCATTAGGCTATTGCCGCTTCTGCATATTCTGAAACAGAGTAAAAGCTAGAAACATATTTTAGATGTTTATTAAATATTCTAAATGCCATATACTTAGTATAGGCTTTGGTTTAACCATTTTAATTCGAGAGTGTGGCTTTTTAATGCTACTGTCTGAGGATAAAACATTAATCTAAAGACGTATGGATTTGACACATGGTCAATAAACGAAACCACGAGTGATACACGTCCATAAAAGTATAACAAAATTGATTATTAAATAAAAAACTGAGAATTAAAAAACTAAAATTTTTATAGAAAATAATTATCAAACAAAATATATAAAAAAAATCAAAATAGCCAGTTATTAGGGTTCCGTACACAAAGGGTAAAAACGGGACCCTATTACTAAGACTTCGCTGTCTATCCTTCGTCTGTCTGTCACCAGGCTGTATCTCAAGAACCGCGATAGCTAGACAGTAGAAATTCTCACAAATTATGTATTTCTGTTGCCGCTAAAACAACAAATACTAAAAACAAAATAAACAAAATATTTAAGGTGGCTCCCATACAACAAACGCGATTTGTTTTGCCCTTTTTTGCTTGATATCAATAATGGCAACAGGTAGGCATTTGAAATTTTCACAAAATACTCAGTTGTATTTTTATTTTAATAATAAATAATATAACTAAAATAATATAAATATTCTGGGGGGCTATTCTTGTTTACCTAGTCAATGTTACGGAACCCTTGTGCGCAAGTCCGACTCGCACTTGGCCGGTTTTATTGTCACTTGACAATATACGACGAAATAGCAGAGTGGCAATGGCGCAATTTTAACTTCAACGATTCAAGTTCAAGACTAAAACTCAAATTTTCGATAAATAACTGAACCAAAATTGTTTATACTTTGTATATCGTTAGCAAACGCTCTAACAAATGTACTATTCCAAGTATTGCCCATATGTCAAATCCATAGTGTACCTATATCCGTTTAGGCAAAACAGGTTTCTCATCGAACCAATTAACTTTAGGCTTATGGTCATGATCTAGCTTGGTAGATATAATGGACTTATTTAAGATATATATGACAGCTTTGCAGCCCTTAGTGTAGTTTGTCGCGCACACGTATCTTGTTTGCTTGCTTTTACAATACGGTTTTTGGCGGTAGAAAGAATATCCATTTAATAATAACAGATGTCTTCCTCGTTTTGAGTACACGTATCTTGGATTATCTGAAAAGGAATTGCTATTTAAAGTGGTTGCTGAAAATAATATGGTACGTGTGTGGTAAAATAGTAAAATAATGTGACCCTCCAAAAATGCCCGGTTTTTACCGCCAAGTTTCCACGGCTAAGATAAATTTGATGAGGATTTTAACAAAAAAACAAAATGTTGATGCCAAAATTATTTGGATCAGTCTTGTTTTAGAGAAGAAAACATCGGAATATGTCAGCCTGAGCTGCAATTGTCCCTTACGCACTTTACGGCGGTAAATCGGAGGAGGTATTTATCATCATAAAATACATCAATTGCAGTTTGAGATTCTTATTTAATTTACTAAATAGATACATCTTATTGTTTAAATTCGTAAGTAAGATAAATGGGTTAAAAATTTAATAAGATAATACTAGACTCCAGAATACCCCTCCACCTTCCCCAGGGCGTAGAAAGTCCATAAGGAATTCCCCTCGCAAAAAAAAAGAAAAAAGATAGAGTTAAGAATCAGAATCATTTATTTGCATGAAATATGAGTTCAGAAATAAGGTGCCTATAAAAACAAAGACCTACCTATTCACAGTGAAATCACAAACACAGAAAAATCTCTTAGCATAAAACAAGCGTTATCCTTGATAAAATAACAATCTAACCTAGGTTTACATCATGGCGTTACGACACAGAAGCATTTAACGTTAAGTATTTTTTCTAGGGGTTACTCTTAAATAAATTTCAATTACAAAATTAATAATAATTTAGCAGACACGTGGTTCAATATTCTTAAAAAAAATACTGTCATTGTTTTGATTCCAGTTATCCCCTCCCAGCAGACACATAATTTTAGATAAATCGAATTGTTAGTGGGGCAAGAATAACACAAAAAAAGAAATTAAAATAAGAAAAAAATTACATTAACATAACAGAAAAAAGTAAAAACAATTTGGTGGTTTGGTCAAGAAAACGAAACGTCATAATTCCAGAGTCAATCAGTCGGAATTTCATCCAAGAGTAACCCCCCATTTGCAGCCTTAAAGATTCTGCAAATGGGGCTGCAAATATATACATTTATATATTTATTACTTATATTCTTTAGGCGAATGATTGTGTTCGTTCTTCGCTTTAATGATAATATCGTCACAGGTGTGCACCACAGCGTTGCATCCTGTCTCCCGATAAGCCGCACAGATCCATCTCTCTTTGTTATTTGGAAACAATCCCTGTCTGTGGAAATAATATTCTGATAACAAAAGTTTTCTATTTCCACGTCTTGACAACACGTACTCGTGGGTTACTGTAAGATTCAAATGCGATTAGTAAATTTAGTGAGGTAACTCGGAGGTTTAAAAGGATTATATCGTGGACCATGTCAGGAAAAAAATATTCGATACTTTTGCAGTGTCCGTGATAATAGGGGTGCGGACTGGGTATGAAAAGGAAATATCTATTTAGTCTGATGGACTAAATAGATATTATATTATTAGAATAGATAAAAACAAAGAAAAATACTCATATTTTTTTTTATCAAATATATGAAAAATGTCCAAGTTAAAGCGCTTTAAAGTACCTTCAGGAGAATTGACTGAATTTCTGACGTCACTGACGACAGTCTCATTAGATATAAGTAGAAGGTAACTCTAGACCAGAACCAGACCAATACTTTCATACCTCGGTACTGCAGCATATTAAGGCTGTCCACTTAAATAAAAGTAAACTTCTAAATCTGAATAAAAATATCTAAAAACATTTAAGCAAGCATATAATCACATAGTTATAAATTTGGCCAAAAAAAATACAACAATTTAGATTAAATAAAATTACTAGATAATCACTACTATAACATTAGAAGAATACATTAACAATGATTACAATTATAAAGTATTATTAAAACTATTTAAACCAGTTATTGCGATATATGACACTTATGGTTCCCACTACACAGACCAGAAATCAAATACATTATCTTTAAAACTTTGCCAGAAATAAAAGGTAGACAGGTCGTGTCTACGCCTCCACTTGACTTGAATCAGCGCCTCTAAAAATGTCCTCATACTACGGCGACCAATAAAGTCTGCGCAACATGTCGTCATATTTAAACAGCCAATCAGCAACATTAAAAAAATCACGCGTCACCGGGCGCTGCGGCGCTGCACCGACCCATTCTACACTCTGCCACCGCCTCCATCAACTTCCGAACAACGAAAAATTATAGATTATTGTTTACTTTTGTTCAATCGCGAACAGATCGTGCGCAAACAAAAGTTTTTTAAATCGAAAACCTTTTGCTTGTAAATTATATATTTTTTTAACAAATTTCAAACCTTTGAACAACCTCAAATCCTTACGTATAAACTAGAGGCCCAATAGTGGTCGAAAATCGACCATAATTCAAATTTAAATTTGAAGTTTCAACATTAATGACAGGAAGAATATGATTCATAGTTCGGGTTCCTGGTTCGGTGTGACGGTGTTAGATGTCAATCGATAGGAGTTGTTCACAAATATATATATATGTGTACATTATACAGCGTATGTCAAACGCATGGTTAATGTGCGTAATGTTGTTTTTTATTAATTTAATGCATTTAATTAGTTTCATTGCCTAACGCATTTATAAAAAAAAACGTTAAAAAAACTAAAAATGATTTACTTAAATAGTATAAAATTGCTTAAATAGTACCTTGAATTCAATTTACCAAAATAATCTCGAAAAACCTTTAAAAATTCGACGTTGCCAGCCCGCGCAGCATGAACGCTCTTAATATGTCAAAATTGTATCTCCAGGGACAACCCAAATCATGATTAGGTAGGTTTCTAAAAATACCTGTTAGTCATTATTTTGTCTGCTTCATACCAAAACCTCACGGCTCTGTCTACCTTTAATCAATCTGTGCAATCATATAATAACAGTTAACGTATGTACATATATTTCTACAGTGCACCGTGTTTATCAACAGTTTTGAACCTTTGCCGCGCACACTATCAATACAATTAATTGACTGCACTTAATGTTGCAACTGAGGCTACCTACTTAAAAAACCTACTTAAACTATCGATGAAGTATATAAGTATAATAATATCGTATAGTTTATTTCAGAATTTCGTTTGGAAATATTGTTTTATAAACGCCGTTCTCCGTAAAAAATCTGACTTCTAATATGGGCACCCGCGATAAGGAATTTAATCACTGTATCGCCGAGGGTTTTACAAACGTTCAAACCACATAAAACAAGAACAAACACTTATAATATTCAGGATAGCACAAATATTTGTCCCATGTGGGGACCGAATCTGTTACACTTCGCGCAGTAGTAGTTGGCGAGGTGGCCAACTGCCAACTACATTTGACTACACGGCTATCCGTAGATAATGTTTTTGTAATCTAAATATACTTCGATGGTTTCTCGTGCTGGGGCTTCCTGCTTTCTGCGTTTTGAATTTAATAACTTTTAAAGTATCGCGCTGCATGTTTATGTGTGCTGTGTTCGCAAGCAGACTGCTTGCGACCATGGCCGGTGGAGGGCCCTAATTCCCGTTACAAAATTTTATTAATTTTCAACAAATTTTACGGATCTATCTATTTCACTCGTACAGATGCGCGTGCATCCGAGACTTCCGTTGATGTTTAGGCGGATGTGCATGATCCTCGTTAACATTAATTACGTGATCTTTAAAGGTATGTACGGTAGCTTTACATCCGTTTTGACTGGAGCATCGCCATCGGATCTTGGGACCCAGTGAAGTTGCGTAGTATGTATAATGGTTGAATTTTAACATCCGTTTTCCCTTCATTGAGAGAACAAAGACTGGACCGTTTACATCTTCTTCTGAGAACAAAAAGTAAGTATTTGTATTAGCTATTTTTAATTTAATTTTGATAAAAAGCTGGTTAGCTATCAGGTACTTGGGTACTGGATTACTTAAAAATATGTACAAAAGAAAATATAAATTATAACTTACTTTTAAATAGCTTTATAAATATCAGAAGCAGGAGTGAGTGTAGTAAAAAATAAAGTGTTTCACATTTTTTATATATTAAGAAACAACAGTTACAAGTACGTACAAAATAATAAAGTATACAAAGTATGTAAAAAGAATAGCACAAAAATGCATAAGTATATGAGTTTATACCTCCCAATCTTATCAAATATCACAAAAAAAATATTTTAATAGAAAGCTTACGTCTTTAAACTCTAGCGCTCTAATAACCTATCTCAGTGTAATTTTCCTCACTTTTTTTCACTTTTTCCGCACTTATGAATTTAATCCTTGTGTTGTTGAGGGAGATTTAACAAACATTAAATTCTCAAGCACTAACAACACCCAGACTTTGAACAAGTATTTGAGGATCACACAAATGCGTGTCCCATGCGGGGATCGAAACCGCAGCACGTTGCGCACAGTGGTAACTGGCGTGGTGTCCTAAACCACTCGACAATCCGTGCAGTCAAATTGAAAACTGTGTAAAAATCCTGTCTAGGTAAACCAGAATGAAAGTTTATTAATTTTGAGCGTATGGCACAGAATTAATGGCTAATACATACATAGAATACTCCCACACAAGCGTCAACATTTCAATGTATATAGTTATGTTGAGGTATATCTTACAACTACTTAGAAATTATTTTAGAGAGACATTTTCTTATCACTTATACAGGGTGTAAAAAGACCAATCGTATTACTGAAGTCTATGCACTCTGTACATAAAATTACATACATTCACGAAATATAAATGCTGGGAAACGAATTTAATTTTTAGGAAGTAAAAGAGAACTGTAATTTGTGGCGCGCAATGCACGCAACCGAATGTGCCTTTGTGAGTTGTGGGTAAATGTTTGTTTGGAAGTGACTTCAGTATTAACAATTACGAGTAGAATCCGTTTTAGTAAAAAAATAAAATAATAACGGACCCTTTGACCATCAGTATCTTCAGAACCCATGGTTTCCCAGGCATGCTCTAGAAGGAAAAATGATCCCAATGATGGGTACATTACGTGGTTTTCGTTAACGTTAAGGGTCTTTTTACACGCTTCGTAAATCTTTAAGATACATGTTTATGAGTTCCCTTGACTCCAAATACTTTATTCCCCACTGTATACACTAGGGCTTTGCAGTTGTTATTTGAAGAGCAATTCCAACGAATTTTATACGGGTGATTCGCTGTGGTACAATACGTGTGACCTTTGAATTTCATTACTCGTTTTCCTCTCATAGAGACAATGTAGTCAGGTGTCACTGAAAAATAAAAAAAAAGCTATGATATGTCATTTTAATCACACTCTCACTTCTTCGGTCAATTTTTTTAGGGTTTCGTACCCGAAAAGTGCCAACGAGACCCTATTACTAAGCCTCAGCTGTCCGTTCGTCAGTCTGTCTGTCTGTCAGCGAGCTGAATCTCATGGATCGTAATAGATAGAAAGTTGTTTTTGTTATTTAGATGCCAGTCAGGCTTCCAGTCTTACCATATAAAATCGAATATCAGTAGGTGTTTTAAATGAAGCGACTGGTAACTGAGAATTACGGTATTTCATATTAAGACTGGTAGTCGGAATATTTAACATGTTATTTACTAAGTATTTATATTTTTCAATTTTTGTGCGATCTTCGTTTGCTAAGATTATTTCTGCTATAGGTGCTCATAATAACCAAAATATTGGCCAGTTACAAGCTTACTTGCATATGATTTAACAACAGTTTTTCATTTTTGCAACATTTTTCATTTATGCTTCGCTCCTATTCGTCGTAGCGTGATGTTATATAGCCTATATCCTTCCTCAATAAACGGACTATCCAATACAAAAATAATTTTGCAATTCGAACCAGTAGTTCCTGAGATTAGCTCGTTCAAACAAACAAACAAACAAACAAACTCTTCAGCTTTATAATATTAAGTATAGATTTCTAGGTCATTAATAAGGGTAACTTAGAAAAAAAACATTGGTAATTGTTTTTTTTGCTTATTCAAATTTTTATTCAATTTTTTTTTTCTCTCTCATCCTGTGCGTAGCTAGTTTCTTCTCTAATACTTCCAACCATTTTCGAACATACTGATTTTTGTGTTTTAGCTTGCTGCGATTTTTAAGAGCTACTATGTTACCAGAGCTTGCACGTGACGTAGAGGGTCAATTAAAAAACACAATACTAACACTTAAACGCAGAGTACCTTCTCGAATTTTTTAATTGTTTTTTGCCTGTTTCACACGGCTCCTATAACGTTGAGCTCTTTCTCTCCAGTTTTTTCTAATGGTTCCTTGTTCACGAGGCGTCATTTCTGCAACTTTTTTTACCAATCCCTTTTCCTTCCTTTTATAATATCTTGCCCTTGCCTTACTTCTGTATTCTTCTAAGGCAGATGGATTATTTTTCATTTTCTCTCGTAACTTCCGCATTATATTTTTTTTCTGCTGTCGTCTTTTAGCCTTGTTTTCTTCATCGGTAGTTTTGTTGGCCATAGCTGTAAAAATATTATTTTTTATTTCCTGATGAATCGTGTTTCGTTATTAAATAGCATGTTAAATTGTTGACCATCTGAGGTACCTTGGTTATTAAATAAACTGATCTAATTATAAACAAAAGATGTCAAGGACTCAGCTGTGTTATTAATTAATAGGAAAACCCTTTTTTATTAATAGGTGTCTTATTTCGTGGTCATTTATTACTTTCGAAAGTGGGAAGAGGGAAATCGTAAAAAAATATAAAGTTAAATGTCTGTTTATTTTTTGTATTTCATGTAAGTTATAGAAATATATATTATTCATTACAAAAACCTATTTAAAAGGTCTGTTTTCATCATAATTATATTTTTAATAAACGCAAGAAGTTCAGTGTATATTACCTGAAAGAACAACGTAAAGAGATTATTATTGAAAAAAAAATATTACAAAGTTTGGAATATTTATATATAAATAAATCAAACGTACAAAAATAAATGAAGTAAATTTCTAATATCAGTAATAATTTAAATCAATAAGGTACTATTTCTTACTGCTTTGTAATTTTTTACGCTTAAACACAATTTTACCACCTCAAATAATAACTCTTCTATTGAATTTACTATAAACAGGTACCTATTACCTAAGCCAATAACTATAACCGATGGAATCGGTATTGTAGACCACATATGAAATTTTCATATTACCAAAATAAAAAAAAAACAATGTCTTTTTTTTATATTTTTAAATAAAAACATTTAGATATACTTCTCTACGATTTTTCTTTGCAATGTAGAAGCTGGTTGTGGATGTGTGGAGTGTGGATGGTTGTGGTTTTCATCTAACTGCACAATATTTTCTTCAATAGTAATGATGTACGCGCAGCATCCTTGAGGCACGTGCGTGGAACATCTCCAGCGCTGCTTAAAACCTTTCGTCGGTCTTCCGAAGTACGTGTAGCCATTCAGACGAATCAACGTCTTTCCCCGTTTAGATTTAATAAACTCCACTGCAATAAACATTTATTTTATTATATGCCTATTATCGTAGAAGTAATGTACTAAATACTGTATAATAAATACTACAGTGTTTTATTGAAATATAGACCCGAAACAAAATGAAGCTCAGTTTAATCTTTATGACTGTGTCTTAAAAAAAAACCTATTTATCCGTGTGTATACATAGTTACTATATGTTCATAGCTTTTAAATGGTGTTTTTATAAAAGTTGTCTTTCAATTAAAAACTTTTTATCGATAGTTATCCTGTGTTTATGTAATAATGTACTCATGAGGTAATAGCATGTAAATCTATAAAAAATAAATAAAAATACGAAAGGGATTTTTTTATAGGTTTCGAGAGCGCATTAAACATGCTATAAACAACCGACTTAAAATAGGTTAAATTAATATCCAAATTTTCATTTTTTATTTAATCTATTTAAACTACATAATTATGTAACTCATCAAAGTCAAAGTCAAAGTCATTTATTATTTGAAAATTAATGAATTTTAAGAAACTTAGGTAACTATATATATTATGTATACAAAAATAAAAAAAAAAAACAAAATAAACTAAACTTAAAATTTGGCATCAAAACATTCGTCCATATCGCTGTTCACTAGGAGTGTTCCCTGAAGGCTGGCGGCATTGCCACGTTGTATGGCACG
The DNA here is from genome assembly GCA_932294365.1 of Diachrysia chrysitis. NCBI lineage: Eukaryota > Metazoa > Arthropoda > Insecta > Lepidoptera > Noctuidae > Diachrysia > Diachrysia chrysitis. The sequence goes on along the minus strand of OW028652.1, from coordinate 10,753,980 downwards.
AGTAGTTTAAAACTACATAAGATATTAAATACTTAGTATTATTTTATTCCTTTTTACACTACATAAAATACAAATCTATATATTATTTATTGTTATTAGCCTAAAATGTCGCACTACTGGGCAAAGGCCTCCCCCCCTACTCTTCCTCTACTTGTCTCAAGAGCATTGAATTGATAGTTTCGATACAAACGAATCTAGGTTATCCTGCCATCTCCGCCTGGGTCTGCCTCGCTGACGCTTACTATTTGTACTTATCTATATAAATAAAAATAAATTGCCACATGTATAACGGGGATTGAGTTATTTGGCCTTTTTTTGGTGTTTGTAATTGTCAGGACAAGGTTTGTATAAACCAAAAATTGCGAAAAATCCGCGGAAAATGTCGCAAATTTAAATAATATTTTTATAGGTCGGTTTTATCGATCGGTCATCTAGCACTAAATAAATATTATCATATTTATATAATGGCTATCATGGCATTTGTAGCTACTGAGATCCGTGAAACACTAGGGTCCCAGATACAACCCAGCGTCAAAGTTTTGCGCTTGCTACGAAACTGTTAAGGATTCCCATTTTGTCCAGCCGAGAGACACGTGCCACGTGTGTTAATTATTTATTCCGTTTTGTAATTAAATTTTCTCTTATTAATATTTTTATGTTTAGCTTCTTCTTCTAGTGCTTTTCCGAATGACGAAGGTTGGCAATTAGCTCTGCATACTTTTCCTTTTCTTTGGTGAGATGGAATAGTTCCTCGGCACTTGAGATTCCAGTCCGCTCTCGTAGGTTCCTCAACCTGCAACCGACCCCTCGTTTTCCAGCACCTGCCCATCACGTGTCCTAGGTACGCAACCTTCCTAATTGTAACGGTGTCCCAAAGATACGGTGTCCCAAGTAAATATTCTTTCTTTATGGATATTGATAAAGTGCTCTCCTTGAAGGCTGTGGGGGGTGTGTGTGTATTCCATTGACTGCTATCACTCGGTCTTCGAAAGTGAACACGTGAGCGTGACATCCGCAGGGAGAATGTGTCGAACACCTCCACCGTTTCTTTGGGCACTTCGAACTAATTAAAGAATAGTTATATCCATTTATATGGAGCATTCTTCTGTTTCTCTGCGACAAAACAAAAGTACCTATAAAATTAAGAGATATGTTAAAATAACATAACATAATCGTCTAAAGCCGATTTTTCACGGTGCGCGATATCACGGATTACCCCACACGGCCGACAACCACGGACTGCCCCGTACAGCTAAACGAGTGTTGAGAATCAAACGCGTCTTTCCCCCTATCACGGTCCTTTCCACAGTCGGCGGTTGAGATATCTTTCGAAAAAATTGCATATATATTACTTATTCGAGGGAGAAGGCTGTCATTTTCTCACGTAGAGATAGAAACAGCGAAATTCTAATTAATTTATGATATTTTTTTAGAAAAGAGATGCTAACCTTTTTGAATTATAAATAAAACTCATCTGCTTACCATTGAAATGTGCATTTTTAAAGAAACTGTGACAAATGCTTCTTTATTTACAATATAATAATAGAATTTTATATTAAATTTAATATTATTATGTTATTAAACTAATTCTACATAAAACTATACCTTAAGATTTTTAAGTTATACGCAAACTAATGCTTCTTACTTTTAACACGATAAAATCAATGTTTTGTTGTGTTTCTTTCCATTGAACAATATTTATTATATATATTTAATTACTTAAATAATATACAGGCATACAATATTCATTTTTTTATTTTGTTATTCACTGCAATTAATTAATTAACTGATTATAACATTCAATCCATCATCATCACATGTTTTGTTGTGTTTCTTTCCATTGAACAATATTTATTATATATATTTAATTACTTAAATAATATACAGGCATACAATACCCCGGTTTCGGCAGCACCGAGCAAATGTTCTAAGACATCGTCGGAAGACAAGCCGCACATAACTGCGGTTTCGAACGAGCAATCGGTTAGTGGGTGCATCCGTGCCCCCACTAGCAATCCAGTGATCGCTACTATGAGTGCGCCCGAGTCGAACGTGAGTGTGTGTAAACCGGCTGTGAATGGGTATGCGTCTGCGTTGGCGGCGAGTGTAAATCGAGAAACTGTGCAAGTAGTGAATTCGAGTGCGATAGTAGAGGACGAATGGATTACGGTAACTAATAAAAAGAGGCTACGGAATAAGTTTATTAGTAATACGGGAAAGGCAACTTATGATGTGAATGCAAAATTTAGGGCAGCGTGGACCCAGATACCTCTTTATATTTCTAATATATGTAAAGAAGCTACTGAGCATGACATTGTGAGCTATATTCGTGAAAAGACTCAGATAACTGTAAAGTTGGAAAGAATTGTACCGAAGCGGGAGCGTAGTTATAATTCTTATAAATTCTTCATTGAAAAAAGTAAACTGTCGTTGTTTTTAGACGATACTATTTGGCCGGAAGGTATTTACTTTCGACAGTTTGTGCAGTTTAAAATTAAAGACAGGGCCATAAGCTCTGAATCGGGTATTGTTCAAAAGCGTAATGGATAGTAACTTGAAACAACCGAACTCAACTAGGTTTGTTACGTTTAATTGTAAATCTTTAAAGAGATCATTAGACAGTGTTCGTGATTTATGTAAACTTGCGGATGTATTAGCGCTTCAAGAGACTTGGCTCCTCCCCCATGATGTGCACATTCTTAATACCATACATAAACACTTTGAATATACAGGGAAGTCTGCAGTAGATACATCCGCAGGTATCCTTAGAGGGCGTCCTTATGGAGGAGTGGCTATTTTATGGCGCAAAGGATTGTTTAATGCGGTGAGTGTTATTAATTGTAATAGTGATAGATTAACGGCTATAAGAGGGACTTTTTGTGATAATCGCTCTGTTATTATATTTAGTGTTTATATGCCGACGGATAGCGCTGAAAATCTCCTGGAATACACAAATTGTCTAGGTGAAATCAGTGCCATTGTGGAAAACAATGATACTGAAACTGTTTTTATGTTAGGAGACTTTAATTCTCATCCACATCAGTCATTTTGGTCTGAGCTGTGTAATTTCTGTCATGATCAGCAGTGGATATGCGCTGATGTGGAAAAAATGGGTATTGACTCAGACACTTTTACATATGTTAGTGACATGAATGGTAGTCAACGATGGCTGGATCACTGTGTCGTTACAAAATCGGCATGGCACTCTGTAACAAATGTCTTCGTGGAGCTCGATACCTATTGGTCAGATCATCTACCCTTAATCATTGAGTGCGACTTAAATGTAATTGTGCCAAAACTGACACAAGAAACGAAGACACAAAATAATGTTTTATGGCAGGAGCGCGCTGAGGGGGAAATAGATAGGTATCGAGATCTATGTAACAATGTGTTAAGAACATTACATTTTCCTGAGCTATTTCATAAGTGTGGGGATATTATGTGTCATGATGTAGAACATAGGCGTGCTTTAGATAATTTTTATAGCAATATTGTAAATACGTTGTCTCTGGCTGCTGTTCAGTCCCGGGATAACAAACATCCCCAAAAGTTTAGACGAGTGGCAGGCTGGAACAAACACGTTCGGGGCGCTTATGAGGAGGCTCGGTCTAGGTATCAAACGTGGTTGTTACATAATAAGCCAAAATCTGGTAGAATTTGGGATGATATCAGAAGCAGTCAGAAAATCTTTAGAGGCAAACTTAAATGGTGTCAAAATCACCAGGAACAGATAAGGATGGATATATTAGCATCACACCGAGCGTCTAAGAATTTTTCTGAGTTTTGGAAGGCGACCAATAAGCTTACGACTGGGCCGGGCCGCCCTGTAAGTGTCGGGGACTGTGGTTCGCCGGCAGATATAGCCCGCGTGTTCAAGGATCGATTTATGGTATCATCTTCGCGTGGGCCGGCTCATGGGGTGATCAATGATGAGACTAGTCGTGATTATCAACCTATCCGTTTCTCTGCTAAACAGGTAGCGAATGTTATCAATAAATTCACAAGGGGAAAGTCTCCGGGTCATGACGGTCTCAGTATTGAGCACCTCAGGTGTGCAGGGGTACATCTGCCTCGAGTGCTAGCACTATTTTTCAACCTTTGCGTTAGCCACTCATATCTTCCATCCGATATGCTAAAGACAATAGTAGTACCAATTGTGAAAAACAAGACTGGGGATGTATCTGACCAGGCGAATTACAGACCTATATCCTTGGCTACTGTGATTGCGAAGGTGTTGGATGGTTTGCTGGACAAGGAACTTGATAAATGGATAACGTTACATGACGCACAGTTTGGGTTTCGGCCTGGACTTTCGACCGAAAGTGCTATCCTTTGTCTAAAGCAGACGGTCCGATACTACAAGGATAGAAGTACTCCGGTGTATGCCTGCTTCCTTGATCTCTCAAAGGCATTTGACCTAGTCTCATATGATGTTCTTTGGGGTAAGCTTAGGGAAGCGGGTGTACCGCCGGAGATGACGGGTTTGTTCCAGTACTGGTACTCTAACCAGTTAAACCAGGTTCGGTGGGGAGACGTTTTATCTGAAGCGTACAGGCTGGAGTGTGGGGTTAGACAGGGGGGGATAACGTCGCCTAAGCTCTTCAATCTGTACATGAATGAGCTGATCGTTGAACTCAGCAGCAGCCCGGTCGGGTGCAAAATAAATGGTGCTAGCGTCAATAATTTGAGTTACGCGGATGATATGGTGCTGCTGGGTCCAACGGCTGGCTCAGTCAGGCAGTTGCTGAGCATATGCGAAGGGTATGCGGCAACCCACGGCCTGGTATATAATGTGGTTAAAAGTGAATACCTGATCTTTGCTGTTCCCGGAAAACATCTGAATTATGAGCCCACAATATTCCTTAATGGACGAGCACTTAAACGGGTCACTCAATTTAAATACTTAGGGCATTATGTCACCGAGGACCTCAAGGATCGGGTAGATATGGATCGGGAGCGCAGGGCACTAGCAGCTCGATGCAACATGCTGGCTCACAGATTTGCTCGTTGTAGCAACGAAGTTAAGATAACTCTATTCAAAGCTTACTGTCAAGGGTTCTACACGAGCGGTCTGTGGGTCAGCTGCACGCGGAAGGATCTAGATGCTCTGCGCGTACAATATAACAATGGTTTCAGAGTGTTGTTGAGGTTGCCTCGGTTCTGCAGTGCGTCTAGCATGTTTGCTCTGGCAAGGACTGATGATTTTTATGCCATTATGAGGAAGAAGACCGCGTCCTTAATAAGCAGAATGAGAGCCAGCAGCAACAGCATTCTGAGTGTCCTGGCTGAACAGCACGATGCGCCTATACTAAGACATGCTATCCGGTTGCTCGTGAGGCAGGAATAAATATAAACATAATAATATGCTAATAGAAATGAATTGTACTAACTCTTAGTTGATAAGTTGTTTATGTACTAACCATTGGGCCAATGTAGCCAAATTAAATAAAATAAATTAAAATTAATTATTAATATTCAAAAATATTCATTTTTTTTTATTCACTGCAATTAATTAATTAACTGATTATAACATTCAATCCAAAGCCACATTGATATGGGATGTAATTTCACGTCTAAAAGTAAGTATGTATTAAACTAAGCAATAAATATTTTTTATTAATCTTAATTATGAACTTCTTGGCATGGATTTTCCTCTCTATGGCACTAAATTATGACTACTTAAGACCTGTTTACGTGCCAGAGGACAACTAATTTGGTTAAGGATATAATATACCTTAATTGTAACGGCAAACGGAAGTTAGTCTACTATAATCCATGAAACAAACCCTAATCATCAATTGAATAGACTACAGAATAGAACATTCTTCATTGTACGCCACGTGAGATACAGCATTAAAATAATATACAACAGTGGAAAAGTACAATGGCGGTGTTATCGCTCATCAATTTGACCCTTAAGGTATTTTCGGCGAATCTTCAAGATCCAACTTTATCCAAGGGACATTTCTACCAATGTTAACGCTGATAGAATCGCTCAAATGTATGGAAGTGACAAGTCCAAGTCACGTGACTTAATAATATCCAACGAATAAATTTGAATTTTTGACAGTTCTTCCATACAAAATTTGTTAGATGTCAATTTTATTCAATGAATAAAAATTATCTAACATTGGAAAAATCAGCCCTCAATAGATTTTTATCATCGTTAACATTTGTAGAAATGTCACTTGGCTACGGGGGCAGGGTCGGATTGGGATAACAAGCATTTTTTACATTAAGAAAACTTTTTTAGAAATTCATAATTTATTTGTCTTGATTATTTACAGTTAAGTTAAAGCAAACGATTGTAGTCACAAGAAGATTTCGAAGATGTTCGACTAGTTTCGGACTAGTGTCGCACGACTGTATTTACAGAAATAAATAATTATATTATTATGCCTTTATTATCATGCTGATGATTTTCATTGATAGTGACGATGATATCCTCAACAGTCCTGATGGCGGCCCTGCACCCTTTGCGGTGGTGGGTGGAGCAGGCCCACCGGACGTTGGAGCCATGAGCACGAACTTGGTAATAGTTGTAGCTGTTCAGTCTCAACATCCGCTTGCCTCGACGAGATGTGATGAAATGAGCTGAAATTATACGGAGATTAATTTATTTTTGACTGAAAGATAAAACATATTAGTTTATTACAAGTGCTTCATGCTTTATACTCGAATATAATATTCCTAGTATAAACAGACTCGCCTAACAAAGAAAGAGTCGCAGTTTGAAACGTTAAGAAATTACTGTCTCTCATTTATGTCGCAAGAAATGTAGCTGTGTAAACGTGGTTTAAGATAAGAAACCGATTCCATTCTCAGATATTATGAGTTAGGATAGTGCGAGACCAGTACCCATATTGTAAACAGTTAACCTAGCTATTAGGCTGAAAGCAAAGTGAGAAAAACATGTGGCGTGTGCCTCTCCCGCTTATGCCACTACTACAAACAGAAAAATTACAGAATGTTTACTGTTTTTCGTAAAAGCTTTACTAGCGAAAAATATTAAAAAAAAACTAATTTAAGAAAAAAAACGAATTTCCATGATTTTATTAAATAGTGTGTTAACAGAAGAAAAGATTAAAAAAAAACATAAACAATTTTTTTATTAATAGTATTAAATTAACAGAAAAGTGTCTAAAATTAAGTACCTATTTTATAAACTTAACAATAACATTATCACGCTTGTTACAAGGATTATTACCTTATAAGCAAGTAAAAAAATAAATCTCAACTTTAATTTTTAAGCACACACGACTTATTATCGAATGTGTTTTATATATCTCTGAGAGATATTTAAAGATTTTTCTTTTAATTCCAAGGAACACGAAAAATTATAAATTTTATTTTTGCCTTAACTGTTTAAAAATGTTTATTTTAAAACATTATTTTATTTTAATCAGTTAAACGAACCGTGTTATTTCGAATTTAATTCAAAGTTAGGGCTAAACCAGTAAATCACAATTAAAGTTTTTCATACTAACAGAAAAAGAATGCCCTGCATTCTTAATTTAAACATCACTATCTATCTCTATATATTATAACTATCTCACAAATTAATATTTTAAAGATATATTATATTTTTATCCAATGATAGTATACGTTGATTTGTTTTAGTTTTACCCTTTGATTTCATTTTTTAGCAGAACCTTTTAGGAACCTTATTTTGTGCTTTTGTTACAATTAGCTGCAGTAACCATTGAAACTCTATTTATATTTTTATTCTCATCATTCAAACAGCATTGTTGATGTTATTGATTTATATTTCAGGTGCTAAAACTCCAAGTTCTACCAACATAAGTAGTCCTGGACTCGGAACGCGAAACCTTAATTTTTTACACCTAATTAATTACCCCAATTTAAAAATTAATAACAATAATTCAAACTTGCCTTCTGACTTTGAGTCTTCAATTTGGTACCAATAATTAAATCATTAGTACAATAAACCCTAATTATTGCACAATTATTTACTATTCTAAAGCATTAACATGCTTATACAATACAAGAACCATAATTTTAGCTATAAGTTATCTAGTTATTGTAAATTAATGGATGGAAAGAATTTAATTTTATTATCAGTTGCATAAATGGTCAAAATTTCCACACGGAGTACGTCACAAAGATTCTTAACCTTTCCCTCATTGGACAAAACTGCAGATGCAGATGATTTAAAAACCATTAGATATAGTTATTTTATTAAAAAGATATGACGGTATATACCATTAGGACCACCTCCAATGGCCAAGTCCGAATAGGCAGATCTTAACCCAGCAGTAGTCCTTCAAATTGGTTACATGAAACGAATGCAATTGATACATTCTATGTCATTCATACACCAGGGGGGTTAATCTTGAATGAATTTTAATTCTAATACAATGCCAACGCAAAATTGATTAGTTTAGCGGACAAGTGATTCAGTTTTCTTTAAAAATAAATACTGCCAATGGAAGGAACTAACTGGACTCTAAACATTGACAGTATTTTTTGCAGTTTGTTTTGTGTGCCTGCTAAGTTAATAACGATTTTGCATTGGCATTGTATTAAAATGGAAATTTATTCGAGAGTATCCCCCTGGTCTCCGTGTGAAAATGACCAACTAAATGAACAATGTTAATCACGTATTAAACTTATCACTCCAATGTACTAAAGTAGGATCATGGTTATGGATTTCAGAAAGCGACACTATTTTGTATTGTATAGTCCTGACGGACGCGCGGCAGCCCTTCGAATGATGAGAGGAGCAGTACCAGCGGACGTCAATCTTTCCTTCGTATCTATTGCGACAGGAGTACTTGAAGCCGTTGTAGTACAGCTGGCGTTTGCCTCTTGCAGTAATGAACACGATTGGCTCTGAAAACAATCAAGTTGTTAGAGTTTCCTAATGATTAAACATGGAGGAAGTTCCCATAAAACGGTGTCTGACAGAAATTAAACATTGACTAAGTTGTCAATTGCTTTTCCATTTTTGATATAGGTATACTAGCTGTTGACCGCTGCTTCGCTCGTGTGAGTGTCGGGTATTGCGGCCAAAATAAGCCTCCTTCCTTTCTTAGAATTCAAGTTACATATAAATCGGTTCAGATATTTAGCCGTAAGCGCGTAACAGGCAGAGTTACTTTTGAATTAATAACATTAGTATGGGTATATATGAAATGTTTTTTTTTAATCTGCTGTTTTTTTCGGTAGATGTATACGTTTTTTTACACTATTTAAGTATTTGTTGGCAGTAAACAAGCATACAACTCGCCTAATGGTAAGCGGGATTATTAATAACTAGCTGTCCCCCGCGACTTTGTTCGCTTGTTTTAGTTTCAACGGTTATTCATTTTTGCAACATTTTTCATTTATGCTCCGCTCCTATTGGTCTGGTTATAGCTTATAGCCTTCCTCAATAAACGGACTATCCAATACAAAAATATTTTTTTAATTCGAACCAGTAGTTCCTGAGATTAGCGCGTTCAAAGAAACAAACAAACTCTTCAGCTTTATAATATTAGTATAGATTTAATTAATGCAAGACACCGTTTTATGGCGACATAGAAAACGTTTAAAATAATAACATGATACCTGCAATTTTTGAAGACTTCTGTTGCTTATTGTTTGCATGGAATAGAGAAACAATCATTGTTGTTTGATTTACAGGCAATACATATATATAGATTCAGATTTTACAGAGGCAAACCTGAACTTAAATTATTTTTAAAGAATGTCTAAATCTGGGGGAAAAAAAAACATAAGAGAGGAGTTATTTTTATTTTCTTCTATTTATGGGTCAGAAATATTTAAATTAGGTATATTTATAAATGTGTTCGGGAAGTTGTTGGAAGTTACAAGGTACTTGTTATTTTAACACATTAACAAGATAAGCATATTAAACTGTATTTATATCTTAATATTTACAAACTTAACTATATATACACTTTAAACAAAACTAAACTTAACTAAAAAAAAAAAAAAAAAAACTAAAAAATTGCGTCAAAAAATTCATCCACGTCGCTGTCGACTGGAAGTGTACCCAAAAGGCTGGCAGCATTGCCACGTTGTATGGCAATGCTAATTCTTTGTCCGAGGTAAAAGCCAGCCCTTGGGTCACGCGAGGAGTCAACAAGACGTTTTTCCAGATCTTTAAATAAAAGGTGTGCACTCGGACCCCACGGTCCTAATGTTTCAACCCCAAACGGCTGGAAAGTATAACTTCCAATAAGGTTGTTATATTTCCGCCGTTTGAGGTTCTCAGCAGCCGCAGCAGCAGCGCCAGCACAGAACGACGAACTGGGAAGATGAGATGGCGCAAGAGTATCGACACAAGTAGCGTCCCACACTAAAGGCCTACCCATCTTCCAAGGGAACAAAGACATCCCGTCCGGTCTCTTGCCGTCGTCGCGTGCCAGGCCATTAGGTTCAAGTACAGCCGGAACGCCGGCGGCAACAAGAGCACGTCGGATGATGTCGTTTAAATTGGCATGTCGCGCCATGCGTCCTGCGCTACGGCTACATGACAGGCCGTGGTGTCCGAGGCTGTTGACTACTTCGCCACAGTGACAGCGATATTTAGATATTAGATAGGTAGGTACGGTGAAAAAAAACTTTAAATACTTTTTGTCTTGTATCATACGTTTATTTTATAGTATCATACGTAAATTAATTCTTTGGAATGTGAAATTTTTAAAAACAATCACAGCCAAGCTCCTATTTATATAGTAGATAACTCGTTTTTTTTTAAAGTAACCTACAAAAAAAAAAAAAAAAATAATCTAAATTTTTAAACTTTTTTATTATATTTATATTTTTAATAACTAAATAATTACCTACGACTTTCATGAAAAAAATGATTAAAAATTTTTTGACAATTTATAATAATTAGCAAGAACCGTCAAAATTATTCTTAAAAAATCGTTTTGTTAAATACCAGTAAAAAGTATAGATTTAACTCCACAGCCTCAGATTGAAGGTGGTTCAGTACAAATAAGATAAAAAAAACGAGAATATGTAAAGAAAATCATGGCCAATTTTTTAGTAACAATGTCTACATTACTTAATTAAAATTATTAAAAAACAGACCTGCAAAAGGTAAAATCATTTATACGATGGACATCTTAATATTGTATAAATAGAAATAAATAAAACATAAATCGCAATTCAAACTAAATTTCTTATCATTTCTGATTAATTCTCAGAGAGCGGTTAATTTCCCGATTAATTCTGCCTATTATTTTATGAGTACATTTTTCTCATATGATTACCATGCGTCATCGTGATCATGTTGAGTGTTCTTAGCATATAGTATCATGTTATCTACAGTATGCACCACAGCCTTACAAGACCTGTGGGTGGAACACCTCCACCGCTGCTTGACTAATCCTGTCGGTAGCGTCCTAGAGAGATGCAGAGAGTACGAGTACCCTTGGAGTATTAATAAGCGAATCCCTCTTCGGTTCTCTACAAATTCTAGCCCTGAAATTAGAGTTTTTGTATCATATAGTGGGTAACTATCGTGAGACACAAGTCTTGTAAACACTAATACGATTGCGCGGCGGTGTCACGCGACATCAGCGCGTTATGAACTCATGATAAATGGCCATTTGGGCCTGAGACAATTGGGTATTTGACAAGATACTTGTTATTTAATTAAAAAATATATTATATTTCACAAACTAAGTCGAGTTGTAAAAACGGCAGATTAATTACTTTCATATTGAAATAGTTACAAGCATATTAATAGTGCTAATTTAACAGAGAGATAGCGATAACTGAATGTGTTGTCAATTTTGTTTTCTGCAGACTAATCAGTCGTATTGCGAAAAGGAGATAGAACATGCATCACCGACCAACTTTAAAAGCTAATTACTTTTGGATCGTGTATATTTTTTTGATGTTATTTCGCAGTTCTTCTTTAATTTAATACTATGAATAGAAATATTTGTAACACCTTTGTAACGGCATTTAGGTATCTCCGATATCCTCTTGTAAGTAGTCTTCAGGCCACTCGTACACGAACTGTTTGAGCAGTTAGTGATTGATCAACGTACACGGACTGCGCGAGCTGTCGACCGCTTTTCGCGTCACATGCGCCTCCCGCTTGCTTCCTTTCTGTTTTTTGACTGCTCGAAGCAGTCAATCTGCTTCAAGCAGTCTGTTTGCGGGCCATAGATGTATAGATTTCTATGGCGGCCGCAGTTGCAGCTTGAAACAGTCAAAATCGACTACTGTTTTCAAATACGAGGGTCAGTTAAATAGCCAAATTAACTTCTATTTCACTCAAGTCTTTTTTCAAATTGAGTTGTGATCGGCTTTACGTCTCACCAGGTACAGAATGATAGTCAAAATTTCATGAAGCGGTATTGCAAATTCGATGGTTTAGAATTTCGAAGGTTTCTTTTCATTGTAAGCTGTGCATGATAGAATTTAAGGTTTTATAAAATTTAAACTAATATAAAATATAGCCAGTTTTTATACTATTATTTATTAGTTTGCCTACGTGACACGCACCTACCTAAATGTAATTAGTCTAAAGCCCGGTTTCCACCGCGAGCGGAACGGACCCATTAATGACTTCGTTAAACTCGCAAACGCAAACTGCATACTTGTATTTCCACCAACAAATAGTCGGACGGAAAGAGCCGAGCGTGTAGAAAGAGTAGAAATGAGCTCGCTCAGTTCTAGGGAGCGGAGCGGAGTACTTACGGACTCCGCTCAACTCGCAATTACAATTTATATAGTAGCGTTTCCACACAGAAAGTGGTGAGCGGTAGCGTTTCATTTTGCAGTGGAAATCAAATGACCAACTCTTCGTTGGTGGAAACGCAAACCTATTTCCTTAAAAAGGAGTCCGTTCCGCCTAACCATTTTCCGCACATTACCCTTTCGCAGTGGAAACCGGGCTTTTTAGTTAGGAAATGAGGAAAGGCAAACACCGCTTTTATTTTGTTATTTAATTATTTAATCTAAATAATGATATTATATCAAAATAACATATACAAAAATTAAACCGACCTAAAAATCAAACCACGTAATTATACCTGGTAACTTTTAAGTGTTTGAAATTACTTTACGGGATCGCAAAGACTTCGTATTATCTAATTTAACCTTTTTGCGGTAGTGGTAGTGGTGTTTTCCCCGGTTATCCTCCCTAGTGATTCCACAAGAATCTAGTTTAATGTGTGCTGTTCGAATTATTCGATCAGTGATACCAAGGGTACCAAGAAACATTTTTGTACAAACTTGATGAGTTTTGTAGGTAAAATCTTCAGCAGGCAAAGGCAGGTAATATGCGATAGTATATCTTCGTCTAGATGGAACTTCAGTGTTTCTCTTTTTATTAAATCTTTTCGTAAATTTATTTATATATTCCCATTGCTTTCTGTGGTTGGCCAACTGCCAGAACTCATCAAATATGGTTTTGCGGATGTTTTCAGTAAAATACTCGGCGCATGCCAGCTTACAGGTTGGTGGACATGGTGGTTTTATACTTCTAGCTGGAACAAGCTTGCCTTTTTTAGAAACGTATTGTTTCCCGGAATTTGTTAATAATTTTCTACGAAAATCAATACTGTTGCCCACGTGTCGCTCTCGTTTACCTCTACGATTAATTTTGTAAGTACGTTTTTGCTTATCAGACAAATTGTATTTAGCAATATTTTCATCTTCGGATGACGAAGTTGATGAATCGTTTTCTTCTGTTTCTGTAATAGAAAGTTATGGTCATTGAAATACTCGATAATTTCTCTTATGCGTATTTGTTGTTGTTTACTAGTAAATAATAATATTTATCAATAATAAATGACTTCGATGATAAAAACAAAAGGAATACACATACTGAAATTGAAAATTACCACATGGGATAGTAGGTACCTACGAGGCATTAGCGATCAATTTTGGTATTTTAAAAAAACCCTTTATTTTGATCCTCACATGATAGGTTTGAGAACATGTAATATGGCGCCAAATATCAGCCATTTTGATTTTGTATAACTTTGATATACCCATGGTCACTTTCACAATTGAGAAGAATCTGCCAGCCCAGATCTCACCCCGTGCGATTTTTTTGTGGGGATACTTGAAATCTAAAGTGTAAGAAGACAACCCGACAACAATACAATAATTAATAGAACACATTGTACGAGAAATGAATGCCATTTCTAGAGTCAGATCAGATCAGTCGGTTTGAAAATTTTAAAAAAAGTTGGTGGGCATCATTAAGACATTGTAACTTTATTAAATTAGATGTCCATTATATGTAATTTCCATTTATATACTTAGTTTACATAAGTAGATAAAAAAAAAAACATGACTTAAAAAAAAGTTATTATTAGGTATATTAAGTATTAAACTTACACCATTGCGGATTCTCACAAAGAGTAGAGCAACCTAAACAAAAATGAGTACATTTGAGTTTAAAGAAAATTAAATATATTATCATTTCTCTAGTCATACTACTGTTAGCAAAACCTTTGAAATAAGAGGTACCTTTATGCTTAAACTACACTAATATACAAAAGTAAACAATATTATTTGAATAAGTACATGCATTTTTTTTACAAATCTATCATTTTTCGGAACTTATAAAAAGGATATTAAAATCACAAAAAAAAAAACATAAGAAACTCCTATAAATCGAATAGTACGCGGGACATACATAGATGATGATTTAGATACCTCTAAGTAAGTGACCTTTACCTCTGGGCGTCCACTTGTCCATACTTTTTGGGACATCCAATATTGTTAACAAGCCGCATCGACATAAACAAATGATTAAAATACATATTAAACTAATTAAAACAACATTCAATTTAACGATCTCCGTGGTCGAGTGGCGTATACACCAGTTTTCAAGGTGTCGCCAGCTCTGAGCTTCGCGGGTTCGATCCCCGGACGGGTCAATGTAGAAAACCACTTTTCTTCATTGCCTCGGGTTTGCGAGTTTGTGGTACTTTCATTGTTTCTGATTCCATAACACAAGTGCTTTAGGTTACTTACTTTGGGTTCAGAGAAATGTATGCGATGTTAACCATATTTTATACCTAATCATTTATTTATTTAAAATCCTACTTTATAGGATGAATGTGATCATTTTTAAAACGGACAATATTATCTTCTATCATGTATATAGTGGCATTGCACCTCATAGACTTTTGTTTGGTACACCTCCACGTCGACTTCACCCCTCTCATCATTGCCAAGTTGTACGTGTGACCTGCAACACGCAAAAGCTCGCGTCCGCGACGCGTTGGCTCGTAGCTTACCAAGCAAATACCTGGAATTTCAGATTTGTCAGTTACAGTTACCATTATATTCAAAGTTATTGGGTTATTTTTAGTACCTTTGTTGTCCCACTTTCCTTATAAAGTAGGTAAAAAAGAAAGAGACAAAATATTTTGCTTATAAAATGAAACAACCAAGCACATGCAAAACTTTGGCAAATATATAAACCTTCAGGAAGTGTAAAGGTCAATAAAACATTCAAGTCATAGTTCCTAACACACATTTATTAAAACTAAGGATACACGTGAAAACTAATAGCCCAGTTTCAGTTAAAATATGTATATCAAAAGTCTTCAGAAAAATATTTAAACACTCGAACCTAAAACATATGCAATACAGTAAAGTGGAGCTATTTGAAAATCTCGAAGGTACTTGAAATTCAGTCAATATCTCATCAAGGCAATTTTGATTCTTAAATTAAAGAAATATGTGTAGTTTTAATTTTAGGTAATACTAGCGACCCGCTCCTGCTTTCATGGGTAGAAAAAAAAACTTATACTTAAAAAAAACTTAGACCCTTCTGCTGTATCACTCTATCCATTGGTGAAACCATATGAAAATCCGTTCGCGGGGGACTTTGTTTTATATAAGGTATTGATTATATTATGTGTAAGTACCATCCTGTGTATAAACCGTAGTTTTGAAGATATTTAAAAAGCCGCATTACATAACCTCGTAATTTACATATAAATCCATTTTACTGTATTAAGATCATTCATTGTTGAATTTGTCTTAATTAAAAAGGAAACTTGTTTCTTGCCTGAGTTTGGCCCATGATTTTACTGATCAAACTAGATTTATTATAATCTAGCTTGCCCTAGGGAAAACCGCGTTTTAATATTTATATCGTTGTCGTACATAAAAATCCACAATATTTCAAACGAATTCACTTAATACAAAGAGATTAAGTAACGCTAATAGGTCTCTTTGGTCCATATATATGACTAGACCTTCGGCAGGCCGCATTACTGAATCCAAGTTTTACAGCCAAACCGTATCGAGTCACCTAAGAGGTAGCATCATAATTATTATCGCTCTTTATACCATGTGTATGGTCATTCTTTAAACGGACAATGATGTCTTCTATTGTGTAGACAGTGGCATTGCATCTTATGGTCCTATGTTTTGAACACCGCCACGTCGACTTGACCCCTCTCTGCAATTTCAAGTTGTACGAGTAACCTCCTAAGCGTAAAAGCTTGCCTCCGCGACCCGTAGGCTCGTAGCGAACGGTGCCATAACCTGAAATGTCTGATTAGTAAGTTATTTTATTCTGATCAAATTGATTGGGTTATTTACTTCCTGTGTTGTTCCACAATTAATTATATAACACACTTTTATTTCTTCAGATAATAAAACCGGTTTATCCAAAATAATACCACTAAAACTACAATACATTACTATAAATTTAATATTTGTTTATCAGTTACGACGCCACAGACCGATACACAGACACAATATACATAGGTGGGTAAACCTATAACTCCTGCCGCTTTCGTCGGGATTAAATAATAAATCGTTACAATAACTTGAAGATATTTAATGATTATGTTGATTCCTGACGTAGAGTACACTATTATCAACCGTAGTAACTACAACTTTGCAGCCGAGTGAAGTGGCTTTAGAGCACTTCCAAGCAGTGGACACCGCGTTTTTAGCTTTAAAACTGAAGGTATGCCCCTCGTAACTCAACAGCCTACTGCCACTCCGGGACAGCACGAAGGTCAGGCCTTCAGGATCTAAAATAAGTACAAGCATTAATTACGTACACATTTGATACGACTCTAGAAAATTGCTTAAATAGATAAAGTTGCCGTCTCTAAGATATAGACGGGCATTTCCTCACGAAATAAGATGTAATAAAATAATACTAAGTAATTATAAAATATTTTACAGTAATGGTGGTCGAGTGGCATATGGCACGCTAATTACCACTGTGTGTGACGTGCTGCGTATTCGATACTCGCATGAAACATGCATTTATGTAATCTACAAATTCTTGTTCTTAGTGCCTAGGTGTGCTTTTAGGTTTTAGAAAAAATAAATAGGGAGAGGATCAGGAAACATTTCCTTTCAACATGAGTATATGTAGTGTATGTATGTTTATATGTTATATATATATTATATTATTATATGTATTTTATGTACTATTTTTATGTATGTTTATTTTGTAAATAAATACTAAGTTGTACACTTCTTTCTTCCTCAACTTTTATCAAATCTCTCCATCACTCAAAGGTTTGCTGGTAGAAAACTCAATTATGAGTTAGGCTCGTTTCTGTACATCAAATTATAAATTATTGTATTTTTGTAAATTGTGTATGTGTGTACAATAAAGAATAAGAATATATTTATTTTAAATGATGTATTTAAGAAACTGAGGATTGTCCATGAAATAATAAAAATTAAGATATTGTGTACAAAAAACATTTTACTTGAAATATGAACCATTAAACATCCATACGTACATTATATTGTGTTCAATTAACTATCTGAACTGCTTTACATCTATAAATATCACTTAATGTGACAACACAATGTTTTGACGGCTCTGTGTCACGTTTTGGCTGTCCTTTGATCCTAATCTCGACGCTCACAAGGACCACTTTAGTGATTATGGTTGTTCTTAAAAGCCACTACTATCTGATCGAGGGTGAATAACACTGCTTTGCACCCATTGTTATGGTGGGTGGAACATCTCCACCGCTTCTTTATTTGAGCACTTCTTTTATCCCGTATTTGACAATATCGGTATCCTTTGTAAATTATGATTGGGTTTCCACGATGAGATGTGCCGAATGAAAATTCATTATCTAATAAAGAAAAATGTTAATTAAATTATTGTACAAAACACAAAAAGAAGTATTTTATATAATAATAATATAATTGTTTAATAATAGCAGAGGTAACTTAATCATTTTTTATTACTATTATCCTTTTTTTATTTGTATAACACAGAAAGTCCAAACTTGACACAGTATTGCGCACGTAACTTATGTGTTTCTTGTCATGTGACAAACAAAAATATGAATAGTGATAAATATCAATATAATACAGTTTATATGTTACAAAATGGTTTAGGTATAACATTGATCTAAGATTTGTCCTAAGTTAATTAATACCATTTTAAAATGCCGAGCCAAAAATTGAGACCGATACTATGTTCAATAAATCAAGCTTAATTATTCCCATAATATGCTGAACGTCGTAAATTTTTTTAAACGTATTCGTTGAAGGAAGTATATTATACCATGAAATAGCCTTTTTTTATTATTTGATATCTCTTATTTTTCACGTTTATTCAGCCGCGATCAGGTTATTTTCTCTTCCATTTTTCCCCTCTTCAATTTTCACTCAAATCTTTCCTGTGCACATTTAGTAGTCGATTTTTCTATTGACACGTACTACTATAAACAAAATCCGTCTCCTAAACTTTCCATGACCAAGCCCGTCTCTTCAATAATTTTCATTTAGATTCCTTCAATCTTTCGTCCGTATGGGCAATTCTTTCCAAATAGAGGGTGTAGTTCTGTCAGTCAATCGCACCATGGAAAGTACTTATACCTATCACTGTTTTCTGTAATACAGTAAGGTAAAAGTGATCTGTTCCCAACGTTGGCCACTAGTTCAGTGATTGTGTTCCACAGAATAATATATGACTGTCCGGTAAAGTGTGACAGCAGTAGCTTTGCACCCGTGGCTGTGACTACTGCACCTCCAACGCTTCTTCACGATACTGTCCTTGTAAGGTACCTTCATGGAGAATCGGTAACCATCGATTACTAGCATCGGATTTCCCCTAATAGACTTCACAAATTGATAGTTGATCATTTCTGTAAACAAAGACAATTATTTAACGATAAATATGACCGTTATTTATAGTGACGAATATTGTGCTTGGCCGGTGATTAAAATACTCGACATATTCATAAATAAAACATTGATTTGTAATTGTAAAGTTATACAAAATTTAAATAAGGTTTATACGTTGACTGCGAAACCGTTTTTGGCGGCAGTTCAGCCGGTGCATGTGAGGTCTAATCGGGTCAACGTTAGGTAAGCTTTTTTGAAGTGCGTATGAGATCTTTATGACCTCACAAAAATAAGTTTCCCAAAACTCATATCCAGCTGAATAATGTTAAAATTAAATTGTTGTTATAGCTAAATCTAGAGTCGCCATCATTTATTATATTATGACATTTGGATATTGAACAAAAGAAGAAAATACTGATGACATCTGTTCGATCTCACATCGCAATGAAAGGGATCTCCTCTGGTAATGGAAATGAATCAGAGTTGCAGTTACCATATAAAATTGTTTATTAAAAAATCAATAAAAATGTTTTTCATTAAAACAAGACAAACAAAAGGCTTTATCACACTTAACACAAAAAGTAACAATTTTTTTAGCTTTTTTGCCAGCTTGCTTACTATTTAACGATAACCTTAATTTGTCGTAGCAACCTACGCAACGTTTCCTTATTCGACCTTTTTGAAGCGCATGATGTGTACATCTGTTACTAGGAAAACCTGAAATAAAATACTCAAGTCAGACAGCAATAGAATTTATTAAAATAAAAAATTTGGTCCTGCGTCTAAATTATTCGATGGATTTGATTGCATTGTTGGGTGCAGACTAGGAAAGTCGTTAGATATTTATGTTGTTAGTAATTAATTGTCGTTATGTCGTCGCCATCTTTTATAACAATCAGCATTGACCGTACCTATCTTCAAAATTTAGAGAAAACATAGACAAAAGTAGAGCGTGCGCATCGCTAGTAGTTATGCCTAGCGTAAGCATATTTTTAGCTGAATGTACTACGCTTGTTTACTGATTTATGTGATTTTCCGTGTGATGACAGGGGTTTATGCGTAAACATTGACGGTTCCGATATTATTAGGGTAATTAGGTTTGATATAGTTTTAACAAAACAGTGCGCTCTGTTTTGACACTAGTTCATACTCGATATGCAAGCTCTAAAGTTTACTTATTTATTCTTCTAAGTTTCAAAATGAGACAATCCTGTAAAGCACCAAAGTAAACCTTTTGCCTTCTGCTTAGCCTTTTTCGGGTCGGCTTGTAGTCTTACCGGATTCAGCTGAATACCATATTTTACAGGAAGTGGCTGCCTATCCGACCTTCCTAACCTATTTTACTGGGTTACACTGTATCCCCAAATAAAGACTGGTTGTCAGAATTGTAATGACTTAAAGCATCAAAAATAAACAAAAGTTATTTATTTACGTTAACTTTATCCATAAAATAAAATACATTATTTAATCAATTATACACAAAACAAAAAAACAAATACATTCATAAAATTACAACAAACTTTAACAAATTTGGATTTCTGTGTTTCTGTGAATTGCAGAAACCCAAGTTAGGTATAAGAATATACGGACCAATGGCCGTTAGGTAGAAGCTTCCATGAAAGTTATGTTTTTTGTACTAACACTTTTAAGCATTTTTAATTGCCTAACGAATAGTTTTAATGTTTATGTTCTCCTGTCAGTCCTAGTAAACTGTTTCCTATAGTGAGGGCGGCAGCAGGGCAGCCCCGAGCATGGCGACCGCACTTCCAACGCTTCTTCACCGCATTTTTATAAATCTTCTTCATAAGAGTGTAACGGTAACCATTCACCACCAGCATCGTATTGCCCCTGCAAGACCTTTCAAAATGACATGAAATTGAATCTGAAACCAAACGCAGTGAATTTTATGTAACCTTTATTATTTTAACATGTCATACATATTTAAAAAACAAAATACTTTTTACGTACAATTAAAACGTAAGTGCCATAGAAGGTATTTAAACAATAAGAAAAATAAAATAATTGTAATAAAGAAAAAAAAAATGTTTAAGTAATTTCCACAAATGCCACGGATTCTTTGCAAACAATGTAAAACATCGGATGAGTTATTTGACTTATTATTTTTATGATAAACATAAATAATAAAAAGTTTCTCGTATTAGACCAACAGATTCCATTGAATATTTTTCTTTTAAGGCCGTTTGTACACCGACACGGGGACGTCCACATCGAGATGACGGGCTTGTGGTGGACAGGCGGCCATAGTAAATGTTTGTTTTAGGTACGCTATTAAGGCGAGTCATCTCTTCATCGTTGCGGTGGACAAAACCGGCACAAAATCCTGGATTTTACGACGTACAGCCAGCAACAAAAATTTATGACCAAAATAGGTTTTACTTTAAATACAATTTAAAGTCCATATTTTTTTTTGAAAAATAGCCTTATCACAAAATGTTAGGGTTCTGTTAACATTATAATAATATATATTGTAACTCAATTTATGGAACTTAATTGAATTACCTAAATTCAATAATTTCCATAAATTGAGTTTTTTATCTGATTGTGTTTATCATAATTATTTTGTTGTTAACTGTACCTACAATCACAGTCAAACTATTGTCAACAATCAAATCAAAATGCAGCAAACCTAGGGTACTCTAGGTTCCTACAAATTTTATTATAATTTGTATGTATCCAAATTGGCATTCCTATTCTTATAATTTACTATCCCTTATTGAAGGATGACTATGATTATCATCAACGAAAATGATAATATCTCGCAAAGTTCTCACTTTGGCCGTACATCGGTACCGGATGCGGTTCGAACATGTCCATCGTTTAGTTTTAGCATTATTTCTTTTATCTTTCATTTCAGTGAACGTATAACCATTGTAAAGTACCATTTTGTTTCCCCTGTTCGACAAAACGTAGGTTACTGAAATATAAGAATTCAATGTTAACTTTGACCAGGTTGTAAATATATACAGAGTTAATTCGTCGGAGCCGTAAAGTTTTACTTACTATCACTTAATGGGTGCACAAAAAAAGATATTACGTAACGTTTAATTCCAAAAAACAAACTACCAATATCAATGATTTAAGATGAAATAAAACAAAAAATTAGCGTAAATTTAGGAAATTTAATTAAATTTATGTTATAAATACTTATTTAAAATTGATTTGTTACAAAATTATGAGAAGAAAAAAAAAGTGCACTTCAGTAGGAACCCTGAATATAACCCATTTAATGTAGTCTCATGACTAATTCACACAAAAACACTTTTCAGAAATTTAGTTCGTATTTTTTAAACGGTATTACACGATTAACGGTTGGTTCATGGTTATGCTTATTTTTCACCGAGACCATGACGTCATCAATGGTGTAGATCACCGCTTTGCATCCCCTGCAGAAGTTAGTGGAACAGACCCATCTCTTCTTGATCGTAGTCGCTTCATTAGTCGATTTCTTGTGGTAGAAAGTGTAGCCATCGATCTGAATCATAGTCTTGCCCCGTTGAGATGTAACGAATATAGCTGGAAGAGAAATGACGTTTTTAATAATCAAATTGTTAAAATAACACTAATTTTAGCTGGACAACCTTTTAAAATTTGGTATGTATATTTTAGCAGTAAGTACACGTATAGGCTTCAAGGGCAAGTAAACAACTGTTCTCAAAATGATAGGATATAATAGTAGCTATCACGGTTGGGATCTGTATAGGTACCTTTTGGAAAGACTGCCTTTTACCATTTTCATCCAGCTTTTTGATACAATTTACTAAACAGGTAAAAATACACAGTTGTTCCTGTCGGAAAATTAATTTTTTAATGTAGTGTTTTCAACAATATATTTTTTTAAAGTTATCACACATAATGCCATTTTATTTTAGCTTACAACTAACTATACATGATTGTTGTAATTTTTGAAAGCTATGACTATTTCAGATATGCAATGTGAATAGTGATTAAAGATTAAAAGCCGTGTAGATATTTCATATTAGTTCATATACATTTTTTTTTAAGATCATAAGCGCAAGTCTGTTTATAACATTGACAGCACATTTATTTCCAGGCAAAAATGTAAATTTAGTAAGTTACCAACTGCAACTTGACAAGCCATTGCTAAATCAAATACCATCGTATTTTATATATATTTAGTCGTACCAGTGCTGGCTTAATTCCTGATAGAAAATTTTCTGGAAAGTCTGCTTTATTCGGAATTGACGCTGTAACTGGCTCAATATACACCCTGTCGACGCACCATCGACATAATTTATATGATTAATGTCTCCGAACGCGACCGCTAATTTCACGTTTAACGCGCCTGCCCAAACTTTAATAGGTTGACGAACTTCCGCGCCGCGTTTCCAAACACCGCCACATTTATCCAGCTCCTTCCGCCGACCGCAGCCATCTCCGCCATACCCTTAGACGCGAACAGCGTCGTCTTTTCCACCTCACTCAAGCCATTTTTTACTACTAAACAAGTGGTCCTTAGAACCTGGCTGATCGACTTCTGGCCTGCCGCTCCATATAATACCTTAAGTCGTGGGCCTTAACAGTGGGCGTTCATTAGCAGAAACAAGCTGCTTCTCCTGATTACATTGCAACAAGCGAAGATTATTGAAATAAATTAAGACCATGTTCTTTAATAAAGCAAGGTGGACAGAAGTGCGGTTGATTCAAGCAATCAGCGCAGTAAGTGTACACTTTCTTCGTCTTATTACTTGCAGCTACGCCTCCTAGTTTCGCTGCATGGATTTGGTAGCACCCATAACAACGCTTTCTATTTTTGGAGGAACTGCCTTTCTTACGGCTTAGCTGATGCCTGCGTTTAGCTTTTGTTTCATCCTGATTTCGACTCATAGTTTCCTCGTCAACCTTTTCAATTTTTATAATATTTAAAAATGTTCCTGTAAATACAAGATAAATATAGTAAAAGTTATACATTTGTAGGTACCTATTACACAAATGCGCATTTTGTCGGTGCGGGTTTAAAATTCTAACATTAATCGCTTAAATTACATATATACAAATAGAAACAACCTTAATAATATCAGTTTATTTGGTTATATTTCTTGGATACTACACAACTAAGAAAAGGAAAACAAGGGATGAATTAAACAATAACGCAATAGTAATTATTTGTTTAAATAATTACTATTGGTTTGTATTATTGGTTCTAATATTAAAAAGAATAAATAATATGTTATTAACATTATCGATCTTCTGATTACACTTAGAGACATTATATACTTACCCAAAGTATCTAACAGGCTGTTAAATTTAATTTGTTGTCAAATCCAACTTCAGCTTTGCAATGAACAAAAAATTTACAATAGGGATTTGGAATATTTTTTTAATGTCCGTCAGGTAGATAAGACCCTTATTATTACTTTTTATTACCCAAAAAGTGGAAGTTTTAATTATTTACATTTTATCTCCATCCCAATATTGGTGTTCTCTATTAAAACATGTCAAGCAGTAATGTGGCTGTGTGGGACAATCAGGGCAATAAGTGGACACTTTTTTGGTTCTGTTCCTAGCAAGCTTGACACCTGATTCTTGGCTGTTCATCCTATAGCACCCGCGACAGTATTTCCGTGTCACTATCGCACTACCCTCTTTGCGAAGCAATTCATGCCGGCGACATACTATATATTTCGAAGATGTTGCTGGCTTATACGAAACTCCTTCATCATAGGTCACCTCTACAACCGTTTCCTCTTTCATTTTGTGAATAATTTGATCTAAAAAAGAAAATAAGCTTTAATAAATCTATCATCGTTTTAGCCTTGTATAAACGAATACTGATCCAATTTATTAAATATTATGAAAATCAAATAAAACTTTCTTGAAAATACTTATTAAGAATACATGTTATACGGTAATTTTAGTTTTCACTGTAGCTAATTGGACTAATGTATTCAAAATGAAAACAATGTAACAATTATTAGTTGGATATAATATTAATAAATTTATCAAACAATGTTTAGATATTTTAACAGCCACTTTGGTTTTATGAAAAGCACGGTTGCAAATATGTTTCAATCACAGATTATAACACTGAATCTTAAGTAAAATCTTGCACTCTCACTAAACGTCAATACTTTGATTGTAATACATTACTTATATTTAATTGATTATAATTAATGGGAAACCGATAAACGAGTACGCGATTCACCTTTCAGTAGGTGTACAGCACTGCCTATAAATATTACTTAAATATTTGAGAAAATCCCAAATTTTAGAACTGCGAAACAGATCTTTATGAATTATCGAGTTAGCTTTCAAACAAAAAAACATCATCAAAATCAGTATGGCCTGATTTTAATGGACTGATGGCAGTCCGGGAGCTATGGCGCAATATATAAAATCTCCTCTCTTTTAATTGTCGGTACATTAAATAATTCTGGGCTTGAGAACGAAGTTTTATTTATTTACATTTTATCTGCTACCCAATATTGATGTTCTCTATTAAAACATGTCAAGCAGTAGTGTGGCTGTTTAGGACAATCGGGGCAATAAGTGGACACTTTCTTAGTCCTGTTCCTAGCAAGCTTGACGCCTACTTCAAGGCTATTGATCCTATAGCAGCCATGACAGTATTTTCTTGTGATTCTTGTACTACCCTCCCTACGGCTCATTTGATGCCGGCGACTTAATATATATCTTGTAGAATCTGGTCCGCCCGCAGGTCTTGGATAAGAGTCATCAATGTCTATTTCTTTTTTCTCTTTGTGAATGTCGAATTCTAAAACCAAGAGAAACGTCTGAGTATTCGCTTTTAAAATAGTTATAAATTGCAAAGATCTCAAAAAGTTATAATTTCGACATCAGTTGGAAATTTACTCTGAAACTTTAGGTGAGATTTCGTTTGAATTTGTGAGATAGAATTCCTCATTTGCCTGTATCATAGCATTTTTTATTGTTAAGACATTAGGGGTAAATTGTATAATAATTCATTTGTAAAATAATTAACACCGTATCGCAAAGATAATATAATTTATTATCATATAATCTTCAACAAAATTTTGTAGATATAGAATTAATCTGATGTATTAACGCCATAAAAATAAAACTAAGATACAAGAAAAAGTGCAAAGCCTATCAATCCATAAACCGAATTTACTAACGGAAAACTAAATACCTAAAATAATTACAAACTTGACCCTAGAGTTATTTGCAGCCGTACATTATAAAATAAATACCTGACAAAAAAAGAACAAATAACAGTAAAAAAAAGTTGCGGAGGTCAGATAGGTAATCGCTACATGTAAAATAGGGTATTCAGCTAAATCCGGTAAAAATAGAAGTCGACCCTTACATTTCTTGGGAAAAGGCTGGGCAGAAGAAGATTATAAAGAAATTTCAATATTCTAAAAAACTAAACGATTGAAAAATTGTTTCGGACTTGACCGGGAAACTTCGTAATGTGTATAAACCAGGGCTTGGGTTCTAACCATGTTTTTCAAAAACGGTCGCTCGGAGCGGAATCTATTCGGGAGTGTCAGAATCCCAGCGATATAGGGATTAACCTGATAAATTCAATTCAAATTTAACCGGTGTTTCGAGCGGGAACAGTTCTAATTTGTTCTTTGATTACAATCGAAATAATATCGATTCTGATCGAACACAAAGGACAAGAAAACACTTTTTTTAATTTATGGCGTTTTTAGGAGCTGGTTAAAAATATTAACCGAGCCCTGTTTA
The DNA here is from genome assembly GCA_932294365.1 of Diachrysia chrysitis. Classification (NCBI taxonomy): domain Eukaryota; kingdom Metazoa; phylum Arthropoda; class Insecta; order Lepidoptera; family Noctuidae; genus Diachrysia; species Diachrysia chrysitis. Next base: position 10,727,190 of record OW028652.1, on the reverse strand, counting down.
AGACGCGACTTTCTACGCATGTTACTGTCGCACAACGAACAGAGTCCAAACTAGTCGAGCATCTCCGATTCCATCCTTTAAGTACGTCTTTTTTGTCAAAGAAGTCATCCCCTGTAGACATGTGACATTTCTACAATCTTTAACGATGATAGAAATCGCTTAATTGTATCAAAATTACATTCTTTTCGATTAGTCACGTGATTTAGACTTGTCACTTCCATACATTTGAGCGATTCAAATCGCGTTAAAGGGGAATTTTTTCAACGTCAAATGTTTGTTATTCGTAGAATATTGACGTCTGACAGATTTTGTTTAGAATAACTGTTAAAAATTTAAAATTATTCCTAGGATAAAAAAAAAAGTAAAAATGTACTGTAACTAAAAACCTTTGTTGTATGATTCCCTCAAAACAATAATTTGCTGATAAAAATAGTATCACAGCTTACTGTCCTTATGGTTTATGACAATGCTCATTATTAACAAACACAATTGTATTTTCTACAGTAATTAGTTTCGCTTTACATTTTAAGGGTAGACCTTTAATGCATGCCCATCTACTCTTCTCAGGATTCGAGTTTCTTCGAAAATCGTTTTTCTTATAAAATTTATGTCCGTCAATGATTATGTTCATATTGCCCTTTCTCGATCGAACGAACTTAATACCTGAAATGTATTACAAATAAAATTAGGTTCAGAGTTTGATTATTTTGGTGATAGGATGTTATGCTGTTTCTCGGCAAAGAAGGAAGCATCCCGGTGGCAAGCCCCCTCCACTTTTTTCCTAACAAACAATATAATGAGAAAGGGGTAAGTTATAAAAAAGAAATCTTAGTAACGAGTATTTATTTTTGTTAAATACAAAAAAACTGACGGTACTCACGCGAGAATATCGGAGGTGCCTGTCTAGTTTCGGGATTAAACGGACCCGTTTATTATGATCCTGAAATAGGTCGAGCACGTCCGAAATATTTGCGTAAGTACACTGCAGTCAGTTTACAATTTAAGTTGTTATACAAAAACTATTTATTTCATTTCATGATTATGTTCGTTATATATAGCAACAATTTTATTATCCACGATGTGTAGGCAAGCCTTGCAGTACCTGTTTTGCGTGCAACAATAACGCTTCTTATTCGCTTTACAGTTCCCCGCTTTCAGATAGAACATGTGATCATCCACTTTAATGTTAATCTTGCCTTTCTTCGTTTTAATTAATGTTACTGAAATAATAACTGTTTGATAAGTATAACGAATATTCCTTATGAATTCAAATTTTTCAACGTATGTAATAAAAATAAATATATGTAATTTCGTACTTTACTATTTTTGCATCAAAACCAATATGGCTAAGGGAAATCTAATAACAAGTACTACATCTTTAAACAGTAACATTATTTATTAACAATTCGTATAAAAAATCAAGATTGGCTACTAAGTAGCTTATTTGAATGTCAATCATATTAACAAATAGTACCAAAAATCGCCCATTCTTTAACGCTTCCTAAGTGCTCTAGCTGTAGAGATGAAACAGCGCAAAAAAACTCAGAAGCAGCACACTTTTTTTAGTTTTTAAATAAACAAGTGTTTGAGGTAAAAAGTCATTTAGAGCAAAAAGTTTACATATTACTACCTACAAAGACCACAGTCATGTCAAGTTCATGAAAAGAAAATTGGCTACTTATAAAAAAGGAATTTATTCTAACAGTTGTTACGGTTCATGACAATGCTTATTATAAACGGATACGATAGTATTTTCTACAGTGACCAGTTTCGCTTTACATCCATAAACCAGACCTTTATTCTAAGCCCATCGTGTTACCTCAAAAATCGTTTTTCTTTTAAAATTTATGTCTATCGATAATTATATTCATTTTGCCCGTTTTCCATAGAATAAATTGCTCTTTTTTATCTTTACTGACTTATTCATTTAATACATCATGTACGTAAGTCCGCCTATGTACCTTACATAGGTGGACTTAATTGTACCAGCCGACCTTAGGGAGATGCGAAAAAATATGTTGAGAACTTGATTTTTTTGGTGATAGTATGATTTTATAATGTTGTTTCCCGCTAAACGGGAGGAAGAAGCATCCCAGAGGTAAATTAGTAAAAGACTGTAACGCCTCTCCGCTTGCCCTCAATTTTGGCCCTTACAATATAATATGCAAAAGTATACGGTTACTAAAAAAAAAAAAAAAAATGTACTAATACCATTTATTTCATTTCATGGTTATGCTCGTTATAGATAGCAACAATTTCATTATCTACGACATGTAGGCAAGCCCTGCAGTACTTGTTTTGCGTGCAAAAATAACGCTTCTTAATCGCTTTACATTTCTCAGCTTTCAGATAGAACGTGTGATCTCCCACCTTGATGTTTGTCTTGCCTTTCTTTGTGTGAATTAATGTTACTGAAAATTAAATAAGCAATTTTTAATTTTAACTCTACACAGCTCATATCGTAACGTTTTAAATAAAGTGCAATTTTGATTAATTCAGTTAAAATTGGCACAAACAAGTTCAAAATTATCACGAAATTTTGGAAGATAAACGTTTTAGAATCGTCTTCCCTTGTCTGTGAATGAGTTTAAAGGATTTCGATTACGGACACAACTGATCAATATGAATTAAAGTAAAAAATAAACAATGTTTATCAACCGTATATTTCTTGTGATTTTGTGTTTACGATTTACAATATTGTGACCGATAATGTTGGTCTACTGCATACAAAAGGTATTACAAAAGATTAAGAAACTATTCTTGTACTAAAATTGGTTCCTTAAATTCCTAAAAATAACGTGTTTAGTTTACCCTTCACCAGTAACCGCTTTGAAGCTCAAACTGACTAGATACTTATTAATATTTTACCCCAAAATCCTTAAAAACAACTTAAATAATAAATCGATCTAAAATGTCTATCTGCCGCTACATTACTCCTTGAAGTAACAGAGACAAAACGATATATACCGACGACTTAAAACTACGTGACGTTTCAATACTCCTACATAATAATGCTGAAATGGTAAATATATAAATGTATGGACTACAAAATTTGTGATCACGCGAAAATCGCATAATTAGTGCTAGCAATGACAATGGTTGTTTTTTTATTTCAGTTCAGTATCTTTACTTTCGTAATTTCTTATTACGTTCCTATTAGAAATATAGAAGATAATATACTTCGGCCGACCATACACGCGCAGGAGCGGTCGGCAGCTCGTGTATGTTCCTCACTGACAACTGCTCGAGCAGTCCGTACACGGGCCTTAGTTCATGTACATTTCAATTACATCTGTATTAACTTTCCCTTTTGTGAATTGTTACACGGTTATCCGTTTATCTACATTTTACTCTCACATTCATGAGATGAAATATTTTTTAATTAATAATATACATTAACTCTATGTATGTCTCCTAGACTAATTTGTGATAAAAACTACAGTACAGTGGGATAAAACTTGAGATTCATTCTATATACAATTTATAATATTGCTCCCAATATCAACGATACATAGTTGATACTTTTTACACTTAGGTATACATATTTTAATTAGAACAAGAAACGATTTTGTTCAGTAACGTTATATTTATCTAGCTAATCACTTAATAAATAACGCCTAGATCCTATATCTTTTGATTCGTTATTCGTTAACGTGGCGATCCGTCATTAGGCTGTCTCTCATCCGTTCGTAACCAGACTACAATTATTTGTGTAACGAACAGTTACAATTTTTTTTTATAGGAACAGCTTTTTTTAACGCCTCGTTGATATTTTAACAGTTCGTTAAGGAAACGATTCCTTTTTTGTTTATTGGTCCCGGCCATTAGTCTTTAACAAAACTGAAGATTTGTCTAACTAAGGGCCGGCTTCGTCAAACGTTGACAACACTATATAGGGCTGCTTGTGCGAAAACATATTTCATAGTAATTTGTGCCCTACCTTGCCAGCACACAGCAGTGACGTTGCTAAGCTACGCGGCAAACCAAATCCGCTGTGATTGGTTAATAATATTTTGGACAATTATTCGTTCAATTATTTATCACAGCGAGGTTTGACTGATCAACCATTTTTTCCATTATTATAACTTATATTATCATAATAGATTAATTTGAGAAGCCTTTGAGAGGATTTTTATTTTAATATTTATAGTAAATGTTTCTTTTTCGGATGATTATGAAAGTTATTCATTTTGATGATGTTGTTTTCTACGGTGTAGATTTGTGCTTTACATCCTCTAAAACAATGGCTGGAACAGACCCATCTCGTTTTTATACCTCGCGAAGACTTATGGGTGAACAGAAAATCTCCAACTCGTAACATGGTCCGTCCCGTAGTACTCGATTCGGTGAACTCACAAAAATCTAAAAAAAAATATATAATTTACGGTTAGTACAAAACTATAAAAATAAATTATATAGATTTTATAAAGGTTTTATTATAGAGTCGAAGACAATACACACTGAAATTACTCCTTAATGTGAAATCACGATACCTTACCTATGGCATGCAATAGTTTATAGAAAGATTATCATCTTGAACACAGGAAAGAATAAAAAGAACATATAAACAAAGCCATATACATATATTAGTAGGTACAAGAAAGAAAAGTCACGTAAGGTATAATTACAAGAATGATTTATTAAGAATTTACAATCTTCAGTTCGTCGCGCGATCCGGACACGTTATGAGAAAATAAATAATAGTTCCATTTGTATCCGAAGCTAGTCGCCGATCCATAAAATCATGGCGAGACAATCGTAAGAAAGTCATAAAATACTAAAATAATACGTTTATTTGAATTTTTACAGTTATAAGAGCGTCTATGTCAACTGCTATCAGTTAATTCCCACTTGCTGCTATTGGCGGCATGCTGCTATTTGAAGCATAGATTTTTAGTACACAAGTTTTAGAGTTCTGTACCTCAAAATGAAAAAAGGAATCCTAATAGAATCATTTTGTTGTCCGTCTGTCTGTCAACATTATTTTTCTTAGGAAGGCGTAGTGGTATCACGCTGAAATTAATTTCAAATACTCACGTCTACGAATTCTGCAATAATAAATTCAAGCTTCTATGTCAACGCAATTAAAAAATACAGCCGTTTATGTTGTTTTTAAAACCTATAAGGTACTTCCCGTCGACCAAGAGTCACTAAATTTGGCATGATTCTAGGTCTAACGTCACAAGTAAAGGAATAAGAAAAAATTGTAGTTTAACGACAAAAATATTTTTTGCGATTACAAACTTATATTTACAGTTGGAAAGTTTAGTGTCGTACATCGATGTACGAGTATGGGAGAACATTTTTTCAACCGCAAAGTTAAGTTTGTTTTTGGAGAAATAACAGTGACGACCAACAACATTTCTAAGGAACCCTTGGTGCCAGTCAGATTTGCCCTTGCTCGGTTATTATTCATAGTCCGCTGTCTCCGTTGAGTGTCACTTGGACTTTCTTAAAACATCATGAAAAAGAATATTACGAGAGAGACGATACTCTTCCTTATTAAGGAAAGTAATCCTTATTTATTTAGGTATACTAACATCATTACTTATAAAACTAAAGACTAAATTGAAATTTATAAAAATAAAATGCATGCATATTATAGATACGCAAAGCATTCACAATACCAGTCTACTAAAACTTGCAATAAATTGATACTGGATAGTAAGCTTAATGGTTATGTTCATCGTTCCTAACATTAATGAGGTCGTCTACAGTGAAGATAACCGCTTTACATTTTTTGGTATGATGAGTAGAACAGTTCCACCAGATCTTCTTGCCAGCTCTACGCTTTTTGAAATACTTGTAGCCTTTGTAGAGTAAATATACTTTGCCATTTGATTTTAAGTAGGTAACTGAAAATATACGATGAAGTTTATAATTATATGGAATATTTTAATTAATTAAAGTTTTATTGCAAATGTAGCTGGCAAAACTAAATAAATAAATAAATAAATGTGGACAACATCACATACATTGCTCTGATTCTAAAGTAAGTAGCATAAGCACTAGTGTTTTATATTATGGAAACAGAGATGAAACGTACCACAAATACCCAGACCCTTGACAAAATAAAAAAGTGGTTTTCTACATTGACCCGTCCGGGGATCGAACCCGGGACTTCAGAGCTGGCGACACCTTGGAAACCGGTGTGTACGCCACTCGACCACGGAGGTCGTCAAATGTTAATGTATATGAAAATTTGAAACATACTATGACTATATAAAGAGAAATAGGATAATTTCGCATGCCTTGTAAAAATTATCTTATAATTGCAACTAATTTATGCAACTGTAAACATCTTATGTGAGATCTAATAGTTATTTGACATTGTACCTATATAACATTTTTTGAATATCATGAAAATTATGATGTTATATTTTTTATTGTAAAGACTGTGTAACTATAAAACTAACTATAAAAATAGTTTTAAAGTAAGTATCATCTTACAATAAAAATCACTGTTCCTGGATAGATTTTAAATATGCCAAAAACATCAGAACATAAGTTTTATATCATAAAATTAGTAGGTAAGTACGTAAAACATTAGCCAAGGATTACTTAAGTTTATGTAGTAAAAATAGATGAACATTGGATTTTTAGGATTTGATCCCTTACCTTAAAAATAAAACACACTTCTTTGCTAATAGTCTCATATTACTATATTTTAACAAAGTTTGCACCTTCTCAGCGACACTTTGTTCAATGACATATGTACATGGTATCGTGGTCAATGATTGTGTAATTCTGAAATCGATATTACCTCGTCTCTTATGGTTAAAATTGAAGCTTTACATTTTTTACTGTGGTGTGTGGAGCATTTCCACCAGACCTTAACACCTGTTGCGTACTTCTTGAAATACGTGTAGCCTTTGTAAATTATAACCGGATTTCCTTTTTGAGACGTACTGAAAATGACTGAAAGTGTAAAACATTGTTAGGATGTAGAAATAAAAGGATTTCTTACAGTGCGCTTACACGGACAATTATTTGCATGATAATTGGCAATGTTAGTTGAAACGTATGTCCTGGTAACACCAAGCAATAAAAAAATTGTACTTATAGAAATTGTCAAGAATTTACCGATTTTAGTATCCCATGTAAGCGCACCTTAATAAATATTTAATAAATAACAATCGTATACAACTAATTAATAGTTTGCAACGTACAACAAATAAAAAAATAAATCAACAACAAATAATTTAATAAAAAAAAAATGAACAAAAAAATACATGTTATGTGTTATCAATACACTTAAAATGTTACTTAAATTTCATGGTCTTGCAACAGATTAAAATATCCTAAAGTACTATTAATGGTTTAACGTGCTTTCCCAAGTGCAGAGTGCTTTTGGATGTTGGTTGGATCGTAGTAAATCCGTACGTTTTCTGAACCACGAGGCCCTTAATTACTTCTTTGAGGTATAGTTTAATGATTATGTACATTAACAGAATATACGACGTTATTATCTATAGTGTAGAGTTTTGCTTTACATCCCTTACAGCAATGGGTAGAACAACGCCACGAATATTTGGAACCTACGACATGTTTCTGGCAAAACGTGTATGGTCCAATTTTGATCAGTGGTTTGCCTTGTCTAGATGTCACGTACTGGTACTCTGAAATATATTGGCAGTCAGGTTTTATTTGTTACGCATTAACGCATGCGATGCGAATATTTGTTATTAAATACAAACATAGTAGAAAGAAAAAACCTATACCTCAGGCAGGGCTCGAACCTGCGAGTGCTCCTGGCGCGCTTGCGACTTGCGCGTTGAGCCAGTAGTCGCAGGTTTGAGTCCTGCCTGAGGTTTAAGTTCCTTTTTACAATTTGTATTTAATAACAAGTTAGTAGTGGTGTATGTTTCCTTACATGTTTATAAAGGTTGTGACTTGCCTCTTGTATACTGTTGTATGTATCATTTATGGACTTGTCGGGTTATACAAGGTTATGTACATAGATGAGAGAAAAAAGCTTTTACAAATACGGTTCATGCAATTATTTATTTAATGATTGTGTACATTTATGATCCTAACAATCTCGTCATTGTATGTCGTCATCCTGGCGGCGCACCCTTTGTTAACGTGAGTTGAACAGCGCCATTGGTTTTTTTGCCCATTCCCACTAATTTTGCAGAATGTGTAGCCTTCTACAGAAATCAATGGCTTTCCTCGCCTGGACCTTACCATGTGGTAACCTTAAAGCAAAACAATAGACATGTATAAAAAAGAACATTATTTAATATAAAAACTTACGTTACTAAATATGGCTTGTTTTTGCAAAATTTTAATCTAAATAACGAATTTAGGATATAACATATTCGTTATTTAGATTAGAAATGGTCAAAGTTATGTGTTGAGTAGGTATGTATATGTAGGAAATAAAAACAAATTATTTATTTTGAAAATATACATTTTTATTGGCAGTTTCTTAGCTTATAACATTCACATTGTTAGCAAGGTTTTCTCAGGATTGCCCGACTGGTTTCGGACACAATAGGATTCCTTTTACCCTCAAACTAGTCTGGCGATCGCGAGAAATACGCGTGAGTAAACGGTTGCTGATTAATCATTGTAATGAAACCGCGTCAAGTCACAAAAGTAAGCAATACTTTTGTAACTCCTCAAAAAGATGTCTAGGCGATGTTTAGCGGTGCTAATGAGGCATCATTAGCAGGATTGCAATGTATGAACTTACGAAAAGAAGAATAATGAGCAAAAATACGTCTTTATAGGTATAAAATATGTATTAGAGCACTAACCTTACGAGCTAATGTAGCAATATAAATATCGACCTAATTACATGGTGATGACATTACAAGTTGTATTATGTGCTAACGGCCTGATTGAAACATCATTTTTACTGCACATGAGAAAAACCAAATTTGCTTCAGATTTATTGCTTTATTTTTCTTAAAGTATATAAAATTATAAAACAGCATAATTATGTATATAAAAATACATTGGAAACCTAGATAAATCGGTACCTATTAAATTAAATCATTTTGTAAATACAATATAATGTAAACGTATTATTTTAAATAAAAAAAATATATATGTATATAAAAAGAAGCCTTTTCATTGGCCAGTTACAGGCCGTCTTTTTTTATTATTGCGTTTATACGTTTCCACGTTTTAATGCACATGATTATTATTGACCCTTATAATTTCACTGTCTATGGTATGCACAGTTGCCCGACACTTCTTGTGGTTGTGCGTGGAGCACACCCATCTTGCTTTTGGCCCCGTAACGTGCTGCTTACAGAACGTATAGCCACCGATGCTAATGAGAACTCTACCACGACGCGACATCACCATTGTAGCTGAAATGGTAAATACATTATTATTAAAACTTAAAAAAACTCAGAATCACTAATTAAGACGTCTAAAAATACAAAAAAATCCAGGTTTCAATAATTCTATAGCATTGTCTAGAACCTACTGTATTAAAGCAGACTTCATAGCATCATCATCATCATCATCATTTCAGCCGAAAGACGTCCACTGCTGAACATAGGTTTCCCCCAAGGATCCCCTTCATAGCATACAAAACTATAATAATTATGATAGTGTTCCACGCTGCTCTCTTAACGTAGTAGGGCTGGTTGTAGAGTCCCAAACCTATTTTAAGGCGGGAACCACTTCTCCAAAACTACTATTATTGAAAATATCTATTGGTCATAGATGTATCCTTAGTATATCTGTGGGTCAGTTTATATTGATTTGATGATTGGAGAAACCCACAACTTATAATTTTCTAATTTGTTTTTCTTATCTATTTATTTATTATTTTCATTTAGATTAACAGACTCTCAAGTTACACCGGTAGATAACATCCCATCCACGCTGGCCATCGCTGAGATGGCATACACCAGCGCTGGGGTTTCCGAATAAGCACATGCTGAGCGATGACCGTTTCGTACAGATGCTAGATGCGATGCATATTCTCCCAAACCTTTTAGTAATTTGTTATGTGTACTTTTTTTATTATTTTATGCGTCGCATTTGACGCAAATAAACACTTCTTTCTTTCATTATTTCTAATGTGTAGGGTTATACATATAAATAATAACAACGTTAACTATTTATTTAACTTTAGTATTGCATTTGTATTGAGCTAGATAAAGTTCTAGAAAATGCCGGTAAATTAGTTAAGTCTTTATAAAGACAATTTTTTTTTTCCTGATAAGTACCTAACATTTTAATGCTTATGATTTTAGTCACAAGTAGGTATGTACAACAAGCTGCTTGAAAACTTAACTCAAGAACCAAAGCTTTTTATTTAGCTAACAACGTAACAAAACTTTGGCTAACACGAATATTCGTGTCTTTTGGTCACATATACCTACTGAAAATAATAAATTACATCTATGGTTTCCCCACGAGAGATAGAACTTCGACATTAGCATTTATTAGGTCCCACGTACGAAAATACGGTGGATTTCGAAGCTGCAAAATTTTATCTTTAGTGGGAAAACAATCTGTAATCTCTAAATAATATATTTAGAGATTACAGCGTGAGCGTCAAGCGATAAACAAATTACGTCTAGTTCTTCGATCTAGTTAAAATCGTTGTCTATGGATAGTTTATTAATTCTGGTGTGTAGTAAAAGTAGGTTAAAGTATTTTTTTAATATTTCGTCTCATTAATGATTATGTTCCCCAACACCACAGATTATTTGATCTCGAATGGTGACAACTCCTGCATTACATCCTTTGCTGTTATTAGTCGAGCAAACCCAACGCGTAGTCTTGTCTTTGCTCTCTCTCTTCTTATAATAAGTATGGCCCTTGTAGTTTATAAGCACATTGCCTCTCACCGATTTAGTATAAAAAAAGTAATCTGTGGAAATAACAGGTTTTATTAAGAGCATGTAAAAAAACGGATTTAGCGTGAAACATTTGCAAACATAAATAATTATCAAGTTATGGTAAATTAGCCACTTCTTCTGTCTAGCCTTTTCCCAAGCTTTGTTGTATCCGGTTCCAGTGTTACCTGATTCAGCAGACGCATACGTATTTTACATGGAAGGACTGTCTATCTGACCTCCACAACCCATTTTTCTCGGCAACACAGTATCCCGTGGTAGGACTGGTTGTCAGAATTCATCAAAACTTCACGTCTGTCAAAGATCAACGAATGGCAGTCGGGACCAACGGCTTGACGTGCTTTTCGAGGCACGGAGGTCTTCTTTACAAATGAGCACCCATCCACGGACCAACCGCAGCTAGGGCTGTTTAACCTTTATTATCGGTCAAGTCGTACGGCTTGTCATACGGAGTAAAGCATAATATTATGTGTAAAAAGTAGAAATAAATATTAACAATATTTATTTTCTAATTCCCAAAAATATCCTATTTTACATTTCCTGTCTTAATCCTAATAACATATTTTAGTGTATTTACATTATAACTATTTCATAGGATAGTCTGCGAAATTGGAATAATAACATTAAGCATACAATCGATAGCGCAACAGTGGTCATAAATTGGCATAGTATCTATGTTAAAACAATAATGTTCATTATCACCACTGACATGCGTTCTACAAAACAATGATAAGAAAAACAATACCGTGTATTACATTATACATTAGGAATGTTTAGGAATAGGATGGAGGATCAGTGATAGGCATCGCCATCGTGGCAATATTAAGCTTAATTCTAAAAAATACTGTTTGTATTATAATACTGTACGTATAGCTGCCACATCTTTATGGAACAGATGTAAGTACTTTGAAACGCAATTTATTTATTCATATATTAATTCCCGTTTCCTATATAAAAGAAACGATTTGTTTTACTTACTGACGGCAGATTTTTGTCGTAGCAAGCAAAACGAATCGATTCTTCAATATGTACCGGGAATTGTTCAGTAAACAACATATATTAAACATACAAATTAAAATACAGTCGAGTTTACCATCAGCGTTATCATCATTGCAAATCAATAAAGTTGATTATTTAAATAATTATTATACCTAACTTGTGTTCGAACATACAATTAAAATAATAAAGAGTGAACCTAATTTTCCATTTACTAACATACGAATGAGCTACAATTAAACTAATTAAGATATTTAATTATATATGCTAAGCCGAAAAGAGCCTAAACAGACCCGAAAAGAGTAGCTTGTGTCGCGCCCGCACTACAAATACCTACTCGAACTAATTACGTAAATTAATTAGTTTATGCGTAATTAAACAATTGCCCATTATTTCTGAACTGGATATAGATGTATATCTTATTTTTCACAATTATCTCTGAAAGAGTTCTGTCCAAGTTCAGTACGAGTCGCGACACCGCCGCTGCCGCGTCAACTCAAGATAAGGGACTCCTATATAGCATGAAACTAGTCGGGCAATTATCTAAGTGCAGTGCTTTCCTACATTGCAATTTTTCCAGGTCTTTCTTGTAATACTTTACCCTTCTAAATTCCATTGATTGGTAGTGTTAGTAGCATGGCAGTCGGTGTATCTGACAATGACGTCATCAACCGTGTGTACCACAGCCTTACAACCTTGCTTCTCGTGGGTGGCACACCGCCATCTTACTTTGTTTGCCGACGCCGTGTTGCCGTTGTGTCGAAACCTAATGTTGTTTAGTATCAGCACCTTATTGCCTCGGTTTGTCATCTCGAAATGGGCGACTATGTCTGTGGATAAAGGTTCATTGTTAATTAAATCATATCATATATTTTTAAAAGTCTCATTAGACTTTTGCGAAACATTAAAGTTTTAGTTTTTTTTTTTAATTCTTAGTTAATAGTTCAATATTCTGTTAACTAGTTAGTCCTGATTTTTAATGATACGTAATGGCTATAAGTATTAAAAATAATCAAATTAATCAAAGCATTTTTAGTCATTTAAATTTCTTCTATCTTTTATATATATTTTCACATTTAATATATCTAATTATTGACGTGACTAAGATAACAATATTTTTAACAGTAATAGTGAGAGTTTCTAAATAGCACTTTTAATAATATATTAATCAATCAACTAAGCTTACCCGAATAATATTAGGATAGTTATTATATATATTTCAATGAAAATACTACTCTATTTTAATTTTACCCATTCGCCTAGCTGCTGCATGCATCGCTGCAGAAATTCATATTTTTTTTATATGGCATGTTAAACGTTGGATTGTTACACACTGCTGCAACATAATTATGCATTTAGACATCCTAAGCTGTTATTAAAGGTGCGCTTACAAGGGCAACTAAAATTAAGCAATTTTTTGAAATTTATGTTAAATTTTTGTATTTCATACATTGCTAGGTGCTTGTCAATAATTGCGCAATTAATTGCCCGTGTAAGCGCATTGTTAAAGTTAACAAGTAATGTTATACAATATTCATTATAAGCGTCTCTTTAGCTTAGCATAAAAAGGCACTAGATTAATATGTATGTACTTACATAAAAATAAAACCATCTGACTTAAAAAAAGAACATATTTTTGGCATGTTTTCTAATTTATATTTATCTTTAATAACATAGAAATTAGTCAGTTATATTCTAATATTTTCCCATTTCTTTTATTTTCAATACAGAAGAATAACAAATTATACACAAAAAATGTACACGGAGCGAATATGCAAACAAAAACGTCTCATGACGGAAATTAAGAATTTTGGTGCCCTCTTTTCTGATTCATTCGAACGACAAAACTTTTACTTCTAATTAAATACAAATAATAGAAGGAAAAACTTAAACGTCAGGCAGAACTCGAACTTGCGACCACTGGCTTGACGCACCCGTCTCTTTACCAACTAAGCTACTAGTTTTACTTCTAGCCCACTTATATAACATTTAGATAAATTGTATGGCATTTATTAATTTACTAGTTAAAATGTAGCTTAAACTAATTATAATAATAGGAGCTTCTTTTTAAGAATATAATTGACATTACAGGACAAAGATACGTATTTTATACACTTAGTACAGTAGACCGCGCATCACTGGTATTCAATAATAGGGGGTTTTTAAATAACCTTTTAGGTGTCCCACTGCTGGGCAAAGGTCTACCCTAATTTGCTCCAGACTCTCATGTCTGCAGCCGCTTTACACCGATCCGGTTAATAGTGGTCGGTGTCATCTCGCCAGCTTCTTTAATATTGGCTACTTTTTTTATATTCGGTAGATTATTGAATAATATTGGACACATATTTTTTAATTTGTCCCTCAAACTAAAATTAATCCCGATTACATTAAGTATATTTACGGAAGTTGCGCATGACTCCGCTCCGTGCTACAATATTCGCTACGGCGTGACGTCAAAAACTCTCCTGACCTTAATAGCGTATAAACATATTTTTTTGTTAGTCAATATACATTTGACTTCATATCAGTGTTAATTTCATCCATAAGAGATTTAATAAATAAATCCTCGTGGAACACAAATGTTTTTTTGTGTACGAGAGTTAAACGTTCGTTAACCCCCCGCGGCAGAGGGACTTTATCCAAGTGTCGAAGTCTTTAAAAATACACGAAGTTTTGCTGGCATAGTTATGAAACTGTAAAGACGGGCAGCACGAAACAAGCATTTTCTAATACCCCACCGCTAGGCAACTGTAACTGTTGTAAGTATCAATGTATATGCTCATTATGCATTCTCACGATTCTTCCTTCGACAGTGTATAAGGAGGCGCCGCATCCTCGGTTGTGGTGCGTGGAGCACACCCAGCGGATCTTGTGGTTATGAGCGGCCTTCATGTAGTACGTGTAGTTCCCGATGCCAATCAACGGCTTGCCTTTCTGAGACCGCAAGAAAACTACTGAAAGTACAAGCTTTGTTAATTAGAACTAACTTTTAGATACACTAAAAATGATTTTTATTTAATTTTGTGCCTAAAAATTATGTCATGTATTACAATTTTTGAACACATGCGACGCTTCCTAGATTTCCAGGTATAAACTATTTATATAATTATATATATATTTGAAGGCACATATCTAATGTTTGGTGTTTCACCTTTGGCCTTTTCATGCCTACGTCCCGTTTAATATCCGGTGTTCCTAGTCCACTTAGTGAATTTGAAGTTAACTACATATAATACAACTTTAACTTAACCTAAACACAAGTACTGTCGCGCTATTATTAGCTTAGATTAGTAAAATTATATGAATTAACATATTAATTATCACTGAATTACACCGCTTCTTATCAAGATTGTATTATATACCTAATACCTATATATTGTTTTAATTGTATTGTTTTATTTATAGTGTCTATATCTCTTAACTACATAAACATATGAAGGTACTATGATGCCTCCGAGGTAATAGAAGAAAAAACAACTTTCACAAGAGAGTGTTAGAGAAATGTACAAGAAAGTCAAGCGTATATTTTTAATTAAAATATTTGTTAATCGGGTAATAAATTAAATCAATTTGATATTTTTATAGTTTCATTTAAGCAAACTTTATTTTTTTTTCAGACAAATTATAATTAAATCACACAGAAATTAAAATAATTCGACATGATCACACACTTTGACTTATCACACATTTATCGATGTTTTTGCTTTTGATGTATTATTCTTCAGTAAATATTACGAATGCCTGCCCTTTTTGGCAATTATTATTCTCACCATCTTGTCGCTTACACAGAATGTTTGTAAAAATGTTCTCTTACAAACCTGCAGTTTATGCTTACTGTTCTCAAATTCGGATGTATTTTCTAATAACGGTAAATAATACAAGTGCGAACGTTTTGTACCACGACCATTAGACCTTTGACATTGTTGTTTAGTGATGTACCTTGCGATAATTTTTCTTTGTTTGTTTTGATCATCAATCTCCCAAAATTTCTGAAAAATTCTCAGACGTGCAGTATCGATAATCGCCTTATAGCATTTTAATTTGCAACGATTCTTGCATGTAGAACCCATAGTTTTTGGTCGAACCTTTTTGTTTAGGCGAACGTAGTTATCTATTTCTTCATTCTTTTCGCGTTCGATTGTCGCCTCATCTGTATCTGAAGGATGTAGAGATTCTGTAACAATTATAAAGTACATAATAATTTATATGAAAAATAACTACTTGTACTGAAATACGGCCACTCGACAAGCCAAACTATTCTGAACAATGTTCAGAAGCATTCAGGAAACTTATAACCCCTTTTAATTAATTAATTGTTTTATTTCACGTTACCACTAAAAACAATTAATCTATGGACATTTACTAATCTTAGTCAATAAAATTAAGTCCTCGTATATTACATGTTTCTACACAATAAATTTGAATAAAAAACTGTAAAAATTGATTTAAATTACATAATTAAGTGACTTGACTTATTGTATTACAATTACACACATACCTACACTTCCATGGGCAAATTAATTTGCTATTTGTTTATCATTTTTTTAAAAACAAATGGTTGGCACGATTTTATAATTATAACGTCACCTCGTCTTGTCGGATATGGAGCAACATATTGCTTCGACCTCCGGCACGCCGCGTCAGCTCATGATTAGCGACTCCTATTGAGTCTGAAACTAGTCGGGCGATCCCGAGAATATGCGTATAAACCGTTTTGTTTTAAATAATTATGAATACTCATCGCGACAGTTATTATACAAATATATTGCTCGATTTATTGCTTTGTATTTCCATTAAGTTTATCTACAAAACTAAATATCCTCTATGATAGATGTGGTGTGATAGTCCATATAATACACGACTTCGTCGTTGACCGTGTGAATAACTGCCTTGCATCCGAACTTGGCGTGAGTTGTGCATCTCCATCTCTCTTTATATGTGTCTCCTGTACCATTCCTTCGGTATTTGTAGTCTCCAAGCACTAATATACGAGACCCTTTAGAATTCGTTAGGAACATCGGACGTATACCTTAAAAATAAATGATGAGAGTTAAAAATTATCATGTCACTCACATGCACCTCAAATTATGTTTCACTTTACAAAGGTTTGCACGGATGCTCTATTTAGTTCGTGAATTAAATATAAATTGATATTGTGCTTTTAATAAACAACGAAAACAGCAAATAAAAGCTGTTAATATACATCTACGTATATATTTTTAATTATTATATAGTTTGTAAAAGAAAATTACCAAAATCGTAGTGAACAATAAATGACAAAAGTAATATGAGTTTATTACATTTTATTAGTATCTAGTTCTTTCTCCACTCTTGAAAAACCAGATTCGAGTTCGCACTTGGGGGGTGAATATGATTATTTTTCACAGATATGATAATATTATCGACAGTCACGATCCTTGCTCTACATCCCTTACAATAGTGACTGGAACATGCCCATCGAATCTTCGCGTGTCTTTCTGTATGTTTATAGTAGGTATATTTTCCATGCTTCAATAATATTTTTCCCCGTGAAGACCATATTAAATTAGCTGGAACAAATAAATACTCTAAAATGAAGTAAAAAACAATATGAAATACTAACTGACATAATCTACAGGATTGGTTCGAAATGGCGCGGGGTAGAGATCAATTCATACTACAGCAGAATCGAGAGAGTGCATCGAAACACAAAAGACGCAATAAGGAAATTTGCGCGAAATTTCTCTTTTTTTACCTCAGAAGAAAGATTAGCATTACGTTGTAGAGTTATTAAGGATGAATTTCCTTAATTAACTTTTAGATTGATGCTTCAATGCTCTTTATTTCTGCTGTAATATGAATTGACCCTAAGGATTTATGGCAAGGATGAAAAAATGGAAGGCCTTTGGAGAGGCCTAATAGGACGGTGTAGGCTAAAAAACAAGTGAAAAAAAGAAAAAATACAAAGTAACGTTTAATATACAATATAACAAAATATATATGACATACATGATATAATTTCAACAATTTAATTCTTTTGAAGTTGGTAAGATTATCAAGTATAACTTCTTACGTGCGACGCCACTAACAATCAGTAAAGGCAAAAACCGGAAGGAATTGATTTCCAAAAATGGAATCTGAAATCGCTAACCCGCAAATAAGCAAGCGTGGAGATAAATGATCGTTCTTTGGAAATGAAAGACCCTTAGCCCAACTGTGGGACATTCAAAGGCCGGTATTATTCTGTGTATTAATCATACCCATATTTCGGTTTAGGATGGTCATGGTGTTCGATTGCGTAAACTACAGTGTTGTCCACAGTATGGACCCTAGCCGAGCAGGGTCTGGACGAACATCTCCACCTAGTCTTATGCTTTGAAACATTATTTCTGTGGAAATAGAATCCGTTCAGGAGTAACACCACACCTCTGGTAGTAGAAATAATATTAGCTGTAATTTAAAAATAAAAAGTTAAAAAAATAGAAAAAAATGTCTCATGTGTGGATAATACGTGTACTGATTTCCCACTACCGCAGAATTTTATTTCATAACCCCCTAATGTATTACTAGGTCTACAAACTTTGTAAAAAAAAAAGACTTTTTCAAAATTATTAAAACAAGATTTATTAATGAATATGTATCTTTAAACATACCCACCTAAGTTTAGTTAGTTAAGTCATTACAATAACCGTGCCATTATCTTTACACCCACAGTCAAACTGTGTAAACGGTTTTGTGGGGCATTGTGTTAGTATAGATAACTAAAGGCTTATTGTAAAATACTTAATGATAATAAACAAAATAAAAAATTAAATTAAACCTCCTACCGCTGCCCTTACACATCACACATGTGTTTCATAAAAAAAACACTTGAAATAGTAACGCTTATCACACACAAGACGAGAGGGAGAGAGAGAGGTTTATTTTTTTTTCTGTGCTACTTAATTTTTCTCTAAGCTTTTTGTAAAAACCTACACAATTCCTTCTTTTGCTTGCTTTGGTTTTTAATAAGTGTTCAATTAATTTTAAATGATCACATCTCCAACCCCAAACTTGGAACAAAATTATATCACTTTGTCCATTCGGCGATCGAGTGCGCATAAGCGTAGCGCTGCTTACGTAGCGTTGCGTAGCGTGCGTAGCGAGAATCGTAGCTACAAACTGGTGAGGTGACTTCTTTTAACCACTTCCATTTGTTCTTTCTTTGTGTCCTACATCCTATGTACGGGTATTTTGTCAAATAAAAAATCCTACTAAAATGGCTGAAAACCGGTTCGGAAAGGTTCAGGTCATTAATCGAAACGATAAAGGTAAAATAGACTCTAGTCAAATTGTATTTTTATAATAAAAGCTACAAAAATACTTTGTCGTTACAACCCACGCTATGTTTGGAAGTATATACTTTTATGTATTGCTTGATAATGTCCCTCACGGCTATATTTAATAAGGTTATAATTACTTGTCTGTCTTTTTTACTTTAATTATAAACTGTATATTTTACATTGCATAGTAGCTTGTTTTGGAGAATGTTGGTAGCTCATAATTGACTAGTGTGTAACCGTTAAATACACAAGTAAGTGTATGTAAAGAAATTGGTACGCATAATCAGTGGGAAGACTTCAATAATAAAAAACAGCAGTGTTTCACTTCAATGAAGTAATTTTATTGCGATGCACACACAAATTTCTTCTTATATGTATTTATTTTTTTAAACACCAAGATTTTATAATGGAAACATTTATTTAAAACAATGCTTTTCTTACATAAAGAGAACGAGATTTTATTATTCAGTATAACTATCCCTAACTTATTTCATTCTTAATTCATTTGACAAAATATATTTTTAACTTCTTAGATAGAAAGCCTAAGAATGAAATAAGTATTAAGTAGTTCTGGTATAATTTATTTAATTAAATCAATTATATGGCTAAATAAATACTTTAAAATAAACCTCCATGGACATTAAATGGAATAAAAATACATTTAATAAAAGTTGTATAGATAAAATACAAGATTAATATTGGCATTTTGATTTTTAAAATTATATTATTTTGATAGAATTTGCCTAGAATAATAATTATTATTTGCAGTTTTAATATATTTTGTCAACAAATAAGTTAACATAAACAAATAACTTTTATCTTAACACGTCTTGTTTGACCGTAACGTACCTAGGTTTAGTACCTACCTAAATAAATATGGTCGATTTGACTAGATGAAATCACATTAAAATTCGAAATGTTATATTAACATTATTAATATATTACTAAAATAATATTAGTACCTAAGTACCTATAATATTCATACTTAAAAAAATAACTGATATGCTATCAGAAACACCTAAAATAAATATATGTCACACAGTAGTTTATCATCATCATTTGGACTGGCCGTTTGGTCTAGTAGTTAGCGACTTTGACTCCTAAACCGGAAGTCGTGTGTTCTATTCCCAACCAGGATAAATCTGTGTGATGAGCATAATCGTTTGTTCAGTGGTGGGTGTAATTTATCTATAATATGTATGTATTTAGAAATATTCAATCTTATTTTTACATTATACGAAAGTTGAAATTATTTTATTCAGAATCAGTAACCGAATCGATTTCAATGACTTTTAGACGATGTTTTAGTCGAAATGTACCTCACGGGACGTGAACATGGTTTTCGTGAAGAACGACAAACGGTAAGAAAACAAGCTAATAACCTTGTGAGTTAATGATACAGTTTCGAAATTTAGTGTAGAGATTACTGACATGAAAATAATGTTGTATATAAGATGTTGTATAAGTTTTCTATATTTTAATGTTTATCAGTTGTCTGGTTGCCATAATACAGGCTCTGCCTAGTTTGGGATTAGATGGTCGTGTGTGAGTTGTCCCAAGATAATATTATTATATTATCATGAAGTAAAATACTTCATCATTTTGTTATGTAGATGTAAACAGTGATAACCAACAAGAAGTTAATAGTACATACGGATATATATTTATAGGTATTTCTGCTACCAAATTGTAATTTCTACGAGTTTTCTTAAATACCTTAATGTCTATAGCAAAAAACACACAACAGAAATATATTATTGCTAACATCTCTATATAAACTAAGTGATAAACTCCAAAAGCTCAAGAATATTAAATGTCTGGACAATTTTCTAACATCTTAATTAGATAATACTTTTAAACGATGTTATCTATGAAACTTAAAAGTACTTGAATATTTTGTTCATAACACCAGTAATAGGGATGTTGACTGGGTATGAAAAGTTAAAATCTATTTAGTCCGTTAATAAGATAATAAAATATAACCACGTATTTTTTACTTTTAAAAAATAACTAAAACTAAGGAGATAAAATGAATCAAAGTTCTGGAGTGAAAGCTAATTACGTCACGATGTTACATAAAACGACGTCTCGACATGTGACGTCATGCGACATTTCAAATCAATGTATCGTCGTATATTTTTGGTTACGTAATGAAAGAAAAAAATTGAGCCTATTTTTTATTACTACTCTACCTGACGGACATTGAACATTGTATTCTAATATATAGAATGTTGAATATTTATATTTATCAGACGTATAAACCGCCTGCGTGCTATTGCTATAACTTCTTGACGAGAGATAAAACAATCACTATGTTTTAATAATAAATATAAAACATAGTTAATTATACCGAATGCCAAAATGTGTAACTCATTTTGACTTTTATTTTCTTTAGATAATTATTATTACTTACATATATTCTAACATACTAAGCGAAAAATGTAAATAAAATATAGGAATATTACATAAATAATTTTCATATCTACTATAATATGTATATCCATAACCTTATTCTTTTTATTTCGTGACATTCAAAGCTTTTTTGTATTTATCTTTTCCATTCATAGCTAGGCATTGTACGAACTTTATGCGAATGATCCTCTTTTTTCCTGGTGACCACTCCATTGGTCACAAAGTAGAAAGCCTTGCAGCCTCTTTTGGTGCATCTCCACCTGACCCCTAAGGTCTCAACTTGCTGGTAATACTTCTCGTTTTTGTAAATCATTCCGTTTTTACCCCGTGAGGTCAAAAAGAATACTGAAAAAAAAATCAATCATGTTAATTTGTGTTCTGTACATACTAAAATGTAGTTTATTTTAATTACAGGTAAGAGTCTAATTTGTTATTTAGTAAAACTATATTTCTAATAAAGATAGTACTACATCAGTCTGCTTTTAAACCAAAAATAAATAGGAAAAAGTAAATTAAACTAATTAGAAACACGTCATGATGATAACAATTTTATTTAATTTAACAATATAACATAACATACAAGATCAAACAATTTAACATTATTTATAATTTTTGGCACGTTGCTCATCGAAGCTTATAACATCAACAAAATAAATATTGCTGCCATTATTATAATTATAATAGATAATTATATTTGTATGTACCTAGTAGGTTTCTAACTAGTATTACATATTTGTCTATAAACTTTTAATTAAAGATATTATTTATTTATTAAAAATGTATCAAGTTACCAGAATAGGGATGTTGACTGGGTATGAAAAGTTAAAATCTATTTAGTCCGTCAGTTAGATAATAAAAAAATATTAGACACGTATTTTTTCTTTTATCAAAACAATAAAAAATTACAATGATACAGCGCTTTAAAGTTTCGGAGTGGGGGCTTATGACGCCACGCCTTGGTAAAAATCGTAGCGAGGAGTGACGTCACGCGTAATTTCCGTTCTCTGTATTTTGATCATTTTTTGTTTGCAGGAAAAAAGAAAAAATACGTGTCTAATAAAATTCATTAATCTACTAGGGGGACATTAAAAAAAATTTAGGAAACATGCCTATTCTTGTTATATAAATTTTTATCACATAAGAGATATTGTGTTGGTATTTAAAGTATTAAATAATAATAATAATAATAATAGTTTATTTCAGACCAACATAGTCCATAGAGTGTTAGTAATACACAGGCACTTAAGAACTAAGTTAGTAATACACAAAATAGTAAAACAAACTAAAGCAACATAAAAATTATCCTGTATGTAAGCGGATCCAATGCCTCCATATAGGACTCTCTACGTGCTCTGCAGCCACCCTCAGGTAGCTGTTGGGACTGTCCCTCACTCTTCGCATCAGCGATGCTGCTCTTTTTCTAATAATTGCATAATAACCGTCCACTTGTGCTTCTGATTAAAGGATGTTCTTCATTCCTGATCTAACATAATGGGCGTTGACAACAGAGGAAATTATTTAAATATTTAAGGTTTTTCTTGTCACCAGTCATGAAAGTTTCAAACTACGTAACTACTTCGTGCTGCTGGAGAGTTTGTTGCGCCGTTTCGTCTCCAAAGCCAGAGCACTTCGGAAGCGGTGAAGGGTGGCCAAATCGGGGTGCTGTCTGATATGTCACATCAAAAATGTTCATCAAAAAGTGCTACTTAGTAGCCTAATTTGAAATAAATGAAGTTTGTTTTTTTTTTATTTTGATTTTGACTAGGTAGGTACTCGAACAGAAAATCTAATAATATAACGATAACTGTTAACAGACGATTCAAAGCCTTCTAACACCAGTTTTTAAGTTCAGATAGATAGGAACAATACATAATTATTAATTAATAATTGTTAATTAATTAATACTTTATAGCGTAACGTACAGGGCGTTTACTTTTAAGCCCTGCCGCTCAATATGTTAAACACAACTCAATGCGTTAATAACCCCAGTAGGGATGTTGACTATTTTTTTTCTTCAAGTAGATTAGTAAAATATGATAAAAAAATATTAGACACGTATTTTTTCGTAACCAAAAACTTACGACGATACACTTAATGTGAAATGTCGCATGACGTCACAATGTTAAACGTTTTGTAGTGACATCGTGACGTAATTAGCCCCCACTCCTGAATGCCGAATTTTGATTCGCTGTCTCTCCTTAGCTTTTTAGTTATTAAAAAAAAAGTAAAAAGTACGTGTCTAATATTTTTTTAATTATCCAATTAACGGACCAAATAGATTTTTACTTTTCATCCCCAGTCAACATTCCTACTATCTAATGGCTGTGTGTACCATAAACCGCCACAATTTTCCCATCTACCGTCTTTACACTTGCTTTACATTGTTCGACCTTCCTCTTAGAACAGTACCACCTGCGCGCTCGCCTGTTGTCTCCCATACTGGCCTTGTATGAGTTGCACCAGTAACTGTACGCCCCATGGTGCAACGTATAGTTACCCCATTTGGTTGGCAAGAGAACAGCGTCTGTAAAATTGTTTACGTGATGTTATGAGGAAGGTGACTGCAAGAAGTAAGCCTACCCGAGTTACGATCTACTTATCCGTATTCCTACTCAAGCATAAAGCCTTTAAGGTGTAAAGTACCGACAGATAGACATTTAGGAACGTTTCAAAGTTAAGTTCCATTTCAGTCTTCGGGGGACCAGTCACGCAATCTTATAAGAATTAATTACGCTTTTTGCGCGCTTAGGAAACCGCAGTACCATCATTCAACTGTTTTTAAGACGTTTTTCGATATTTTAAGTTAATTTATTGACCGTGCAATATGGTTGGTCTTTTCTTAAGGCAATAACTAACGCTGACGAAAGCAATAATTTCCGTTGCCAATTGAGTGCAACAAACCTATTTAAAAAAAGTTATGATATTGCGTTAAGTTCTATAAAATGAAAGTTTTACAAAGAAAAATCATTTTTTTAGGCTTTTACTATATTAATCACCAATAACAAGGGTTTATGGCTTACAATTTATAAAAGTAGATATTATTTTAGCTCTCATAAAATAATTATAATAATAATTGTTTCTATTAAGTTATTGATACACTATATAAAAATCACTTTCAATATTGCTTTTACATTTAATTCACGACTAGTCAACTTAATATACATTTTATTTAACATTTTTTGACAAACAATTACGGCACATTATATTTTACTATTTTAAATTATAATGTCCCACAACTGAGCGAATTTCTTTTCAACTGGCTCCAGACACTCTGTCGATAAATACTTCACAAAAAAAATTCACTACTAAAATGCTGCCTAAATATACTATTAAACATAGTAAACTAATTTTTGTACTAAAAGTAACTTTCTTGAGGTTTTTAGGATCAAAGATTTTCATAAAAACTTCTGTTAAAGTATTTATAGAGAATCAAAAGCCGCATGTCCGACGCATCTTAAACTAGTTTGCCAAAATAAGCACAGTTCATAGATAATATATTACAATAAGAGACGAGTAAATCATTAAAACAACACCAACAGACAAAACACATGAAGTTGGAATCTATAACCACGTATAATTGCATAATATCACATTTTACAAAGGGTGCTAGTAAAATACTACTACACGACAGGAAACAATTAACAAACTTGGAAGTATTCAAAGGAAGTATATGTTATATCAGTCAACAGTAAAGCTAGGTCGCTCTATCTATAATATAATCAAGTTCTAAAACAGTATTCTGCCGATTCTTCTTGTAAATAGACTATTTTTTCTTCAGAAAATGCGGCGTGTTAAATATTCGGGAACAGCGAATAACTCAAATGGAGAAGTTTAGATGCCGGGCTAAATAGAGTCAAAACAATGGAAGGGTAATTTACCTTTTCAAGATTAAAATTATGTACTTTTGTAAATGTACAATATACCTATTACCTTCGAACACAATACCTTACTACTCTCAGGGCGGATTTTTTCAACGCCAGATAGATTTAACCAAGGAATAATTTTGAATTGACAGTTCTTCCATGCATAATCTGTCAGTCGTCAATTTTATTCCACGAATAAAAATTATCATATAAATCCGCCATCAACTTTCAAATAAAAGCAGTTGTTAGGTACTTGAAAGTACCATACGACAAAAGACAAAATTCCCTTTCCAAAACGTATTTTTACCCCCTAAATCGTAATAAGGAATAGCGATTCATCCCGATGTATTTTAAGTATGCTGAAAGCAGTTGACAGCCGAAAAGTGTGAACGTATCCGTAAGTTTTCGCTACGTGTGACAAAAAAAGTGCTATACATATATTCAAACATTTAAAAAATGCTATCTTTAGTTTTTTATGCACGTCGCTGGGTGTGTGTGCTCCCCCAAGCACTTGATGACCTCTTTATTAAACATTTTCACACGAACATGGCATCTCTTGCTGACTCTTTTAGAACAGTACCAGGTGCAATGCCCTAAAAAGTTCACTCTATTCGTCGAGTAAGTGTGGTCGCCTATCTTGAGTAAATAACTTCCAGTTGGTAGAGGAATAAGAGCGTAATCTGCAAAAGAAAATGTGCTTTTCTTGATCGTATTACCGAGTTAACAAGATTTTTTTAAGCTTCGATATGGATGCAGCTTATTTAAATAACCACTGATAATATAAAACGCATTTATTATTTACAAAGTTTACCACAATTTAAAAATATATAATTTCAATAATATTTACCAATACCTTTGTACCCTCTTTTTTTTTTAATTATTATATGGAACTCGCTCCGCACGCCTTAATGCATAATAAATAATAAAATAAACATTCATATTGGATTTTACACTTGAAAATCTTGCAATTCTTACTGCCTTACTGGAAAATAACAATATTTATAGTTCTTTTTTTTCTCAGATTGTTTGCACTTTTTTGACGATTTTCTTCTTACGTTAATTTCTTCTTATACCAAGTGGTTATGCATGCCAGAATAAGCGACCAGCTCATTATCAACAGTGACCACTGTTACGTCACACAGCGTTTTTTTCCGATACCTGCAGTACCACCTCACGCGTGGTCCATCTTGCCTCTTACAATAATACGTGTATCCATTCAACTCTAGACTCCATTTTTTATCTGAAATATATGTTACATTATAAAAACGAAGGCTTATTTTCATACAGAGACTGAACGGGTATTGATCATGGGCCATTGACAGCGGTTAGTGATTTCAAATTTATTCAATCCATTTCTCGTGATGTTTTTCTTTACTAATATGACTGGCTTGTGCCCGTGGTATATTAATTCTTTATTGTACTTTAAAATACAAAAAAAAAACAATTTTGATAAAATACACAGAATTCATTACAGCAAACCTTTGAGCGAAAGGGAGATTAAAATATGTACTTACAGGCATAAAGGCTTGTTCATAAAATACAAATCGTAATAGTATATTATTCATATATAGAAGCCCTTAATATTGGTGTTGACCCTTAGTACTCTCAACCAAAAACTTATGGTAATGGTATTAATCAATTTGAAAGTACGTAACTTTATTATGTTTTTTTTTTTATAGTACAAAAACGGAATTATTGTTGCGTTCCACCTGATAGTAAGTGAACAGGCTTCTTTCCTCTGGTAAGGAGTTTCTAGCGTTAAAAAGGTGTTTGAATCTGGCTAAGAATCTGCAACATTCTGCATACGCATGGTCACGGCAACACAAAGTCTAGCATAGGTAACCTATATAAAAAAATACATTTGTACGCAATCGTTTGCTTTTATTTTCTACTCAGATAGTTTAAATTTCAACATCAATATTTATTTGCATTCAACAATTTTGTACTTAGGTGGTAACTTAAAATTATGAGATTATTGTAGAGTTCATTGATAATATCGTAGGCATTTTCCGCGATGTAAGACCAATTTAAATGGCGGATGACTATGTTCGCAGTTCGCAACAGCGATTTCATTTGGTTGCTTCAACGTCAGCTTTGCTTTACAGCCTTTGGAATTGTAAGAAGAACAGCGCCAATGTGCGATGCCTTTCCTCAAACTTGTCCTTGCGTGGCAGTAAGTGTATTCTTTATAAATCAACAGTTGCTTGCCATAACGAGATTGTACTATATGGTAACCTGAAAATAAAGTGAATTGAGAAACTACTAGTCTATCTTTAATTGAACCATAATTACTATTATATAGTGCCTAGCCATTATGCCATGACAATCGCATAGGACGGCAAATCGAAGAACCAACTTATCTAACTAAGACTTAAAGTATTAGACATTTCATGTCCTAAAACTAATAGCAGAAAAAAAAACACAGGCAACTATACATTTTAATATATTTAATACCACATAACGTATTTTTAATACACCTAAGTTTTATATATTTGAAATTTTTTACATAATATTTGTATATTAATTTTTAGCACATACGTTAAACAATTAGGCATCAAAAAGGAAATTTCGCAGTACTTACTAGTTCGTCTAAATAGCAGGTGTCGATTAGCTCCCGACTATAGACAACGAAGAGTTACTAAGACAGTAATTTGAAGTTACTTTCCAACATGTAGCATTCGTACGGTGGTGGTGGGTGGATATGCTCATACTGTCCAAAAATGATTTGGTTGTCGCTGCCCGTCACCAGCCTGGCTTTACAACCCTTGCTGTTGTGGGTAGAGCAGCGCCAATGACTGGTGCCCTTCTTAAATGTACGACAGTAGCAGTACGTGTAGTCCTTGATCAACAAGAGCTGCTTCCCTGTACGAGATCTAACACAAGCATATTCTGAAACAAAAGAATACTTATAAAATAGAATACAGCTAAAAAAGTTTTAAACAGTAAAGCAATTTAAAAAGACTGTTTGTCGGAGTGGTCATATTGTTCTTTATATGTGTGCAAAGTTTCTATCAATTGGGCTAATGGTTCTAGAGTTTTAGGTGAACATATATACACACTGTATACATTTGTTATGTACTTTTTACTTTGTTGTATTTTTTATTTATTTGGTTGTGTTTAAAACAAATCTGATTTATCTTGGTTACATGTGTTTGCATAAAATATTACCCAGATTCGATTTAATGATGTCTATTTAAAATTAGCCAGGCTTTTCATTTATTGTAGTACCTAAGAACGCTAGACAATATTACCAGATATGTTACCTTGTTATGTGACAGTGCAGTGAATCATAAATTGAGGTATTTTTATTAAAGCCGGCAACAGATTCGTCATTTTCCCTTGATTGTCACTGCCTGTGGTGAATATTGCGAGGGAGGTGAAGGCTGACCCTTGCGTCATATAGCGACCTCGAACACTTGTTTATTTGGCGCAGTCCCTAAATTATCATTATATCCCCATACTATGATTGTTAACAAAAAGACAGCGTGCATCTGGGGAGTTTGTTGCGCCGTTTCTTCTCTACAGCCAGAGCACTTAGGAAGCGGTGAAGGGCTGGCGAATTATGGTGCTGTCCATTGTGTTATTTTTTGTTCGAAAAGTGCTAGTTTGTAGACTAGTTTAAATTAATTAATTTTTAATTTGAATTTGAGAGGGCCGTTCCTTATATCGGAATAACTTGATAACATATGTATGAGAAGATGCAATAAAACCTGAAATATTAATTTAAAAAACATTTAATGGTTTAAGCGTCATGACGAAAATATTAGACCTATTTATTATACAACACATATATGTATATATGTCTGTGAAAAACTAAATCAAAAAGAAGAAAATATAAATTGAAATAACCATTCGCTACAATTTTTGTTTTGTTTTATTTCTGATCGAAAACAACGTTAAAATTACGTTACAATTTATTGAAAAATTATTGAAAAACTACTTATTAATAAATTTTATACAAAATTAAATCAATTTTAATAGTAACAACAAACATCACATTTTTATAATGAACAATTATTATTTATTCTTAATACAACAATAAAATCTTAAAAACAGTGCAATGAAAAGCTTGATGAATTCGAAAGGCCCTAGAGCTTAATAGCTGTAGGTGTGGTGGTCCTTGGGTACAATACTACAAGCATTTATATAATTTAAAAATAACTTAGGAAGTAGTCCTATGTTATTTTAAAGTGATATGTGCCCATTTCTATTTTAGAACAATCAAATTGTTTCGTCCGTAGTTGGTACTACGGACGAAACAATTTCCTGCTTCCGTACAGACCGATAGACAGAACATCATGAAACAGTCACAACGAAAGTCAATCATTTTTTTTTTACGGCCCCTTATATTGGCCCCATTTCCTAATACATTAAGAACATAATGATTTTCTAAAATTAAGTTCCCACTATTTAACTCTAAAATATTCTCCATTAGAGATAATATATTTGGGAGGTGGATGATTATGAGAGTTCTTAAGAGCTACGAAAGTATTATTACAGTCGAGGACAAGTTTCGCCCGGCATCGCTTTCTGCTGTGCGACGGACACCGCCAATGCGTTGAGTTCTTAAATACTTTAAAAAGCCCATATGTGTATCGATCATACAACACCCTTTCATGTCCTGACTGAGATATGACGATTTTTACCACTGAAACAAAAACACTTTGAGTGAATACGTTCTTGAGACAAATTTTTATTATAATTATTTAAAACAAAACGGTTTACTCACGCATATTCTCGGGATCGCCCGACTAGTTTCAGACTGTCGGCGACACCACCGTCACCGCGTCAGTTCTTGATTAGGGACTCCTATTGAGTCTAAAACTAGTCGGGCGATCCTGAGAATATGCGTGAGTAAACCGTTTTGTTTTAAATTATTATAAATAATCCTCACAAAAGTTATTATACAAATTTAAATTATTTCGAGAATCGCTTAGGCGTATTGCGCGACTCAATTGATCAAATACTCCTCGCGGTACACCCACTTCGTTGCTCGGATTTTAAGGGTCGTAGCTAACGCTGTTGTTATGTAGACAATAACATTTTATTTGAGCATAAGCTTTCGTGTTGATTATGTTTATTTCTCATAATAACATAACAGTATACATAAATATAATTTACCTACCTTGAAATACAACTATGCCTTTAAAATATATGAGTGAAATAAGAGTTATGTAACGACATCTAGTAACTATCACAAAATATAACATAAACCAACAGAGACCTCGCGTTATTAAAAGATAAATTGCGTATTAATGGTCGGTAGATGGCAGAGCAAGCGTAAGGCTTGGGTGCGAGGGAGATAAAACATATTGGTGTCGTAATCAACATGTATTTAATCAATACATATTTCATAGCTTCCGCCCACTTTAAGGTTAACGTATCGTTCATTCATTCGCCATCAACAACTGGTTCATAATTTTGTTATTGCATGCTGTTGTCTCTTATAATTGAAGGAGTACACATAACAATCCCCGTTGAATTGTATAGCATAAGTTTAATCCCCGTGTATATTATCTTAAAAGTTAAAAGAAGTAAAAAAAATAAAACTTTATTAACATTCCCTTAAACTTGAAAACCAAAAACCTAGGCTGTACTTAATCAATTCAAAATTTAAAGAATAAATTTGACGAACTTACTGCGTTTGCAAATCTTCATAAGAAAGAAGGAGATTAGTTAAATAACACAAAAAAAAACATATTGTTTTTAATCTCTCATTGTAATCAATATTTTACTAAAAATACTGCATTTCAATTGCATAACACATGACTGAACAAACACAATACACTTTCGAACATAATAGGTACACAGTTTGCAATCTGATAGCAACGTATTAAAACTGTCTATACAGATACATAGATATTTAACAGGGGTGCAAAAATAGGGCACGATGCGTTGCAAAATACTGCTCAATCGAGTGCTACGTACTTTAAAATCAATACAGTTAACCCCACATTTACGATTACACTTTCAAATTAACTGTCACTATTTTTTAATACAGTCACGTCGAGTTCTACAGTTCGAAGTTACAACAGAGATTACGGTCGATCGTACCTAGTAGCCATCTTTAAATTCGGTTAGGGTTGAGTCTCAACGTGACAATAAAAAAGGTTAATAACCCATGAGTAAAATATAAAGCGCTTACCGAGGGGAGAATATAGTGCATGTTGAACCCACCTGAGCCTGCAGCTGTACCTGTGAATGCTTTGAACAAACGATAGATGGCGTGACATTAGTTTATTACAAGGAGACAAATTATGAGTTGCGATGTAGGTACGCGTTGATGATAATCCAAAAGGTACTTATACATTTTTGTATGTCATTTGTTTATTCAAAATGATTACTGATGGAGAATGCTTAATCCTTTCAAAATGGTGGATAATGAAGCCAGAAAGTGGCCATATGAACTGTGCAACCCAAAGACTTGAGCTAATGTTTCAGGCATACGTAAAAACGCAGAAAATGTGAGAGCAAATGATGATACATATAAGTAAACTATAACGTGTTAAAATAATATAGTTTCAATTAGAGTTTGGAATGTGAGTGACCGGCATTTGAATAATCGTATTATAATCTAAAAGAGATAATTTAAAAGATTTCCAGACGCTAATTGAACTTTTTTAGCCTCAAACAAAGTAAACTAACAGAGACTAGCAATTTAAGATCTGATTAACGAAGTAAAAATATCTTTTATATACACAACTTATATAATGTAGGTACTATTTTACGAGAATTTAAAGAAAGTTGATTTGAATCAACAACATTAATATAAAGATTGTCTGACAAAAGAAAGAAAACTATTCGTTTTAACAAAAATAATAAAACTTTTCAACACAAAATAATCATTTATTTAAACTTAATAATACGTTTAGAGTACTTCAGAGATCAATAACGTTGTACGTTGATTTTGTAAATAAACGAGTAAGATTCAGTTACTAAACTCGTAACGAAAAAAAAAACAAACAGAAAATAATTCAATCTCTTACTAAGATTGTGTATAAAGAAATAAAGATCTACATTTTGTTCCTATGTGTCTTGTACACTGATTTTGTTAAATAAACTTATGAGATTCAGTTGAACTCATTTAACTAAAAAAATATTTAAGTTTTACTAGAAAGTTACATAAAAAAACATAAAGAGTAGATTCTGTACGTGTAAATAAACAAAAGGCTTAATTAATTGAAAATTAGCTTAAAGACTAAAAAACATTGAAAAATTGGACTAATCAGCTTTGGGTGGATACCTATGGTTGACTGGGTAATATAATATCCTAATACTAACTCAAAAACATGCAAAAAAGCAAAACCATCTCAGTACCTATTAAAATACAAACTTGTATCAACTCGACCAGGCACTACACTGGTAGGTAAATAATTATATTTACTTATAAAAATATAATTTATGTAATTCTGAAATATTTTCCGTTATTCAAGCAGTATTTGGGGGGCGGATGGTTATGGTTCAAATTAGCTTGTATGATCTGTTTATAACGGTCTAACTCTAACTTGGCTTTACATCTTCTACTGTTGTGTGATGAACATCTCCAGCGACCAATAGCTTTCATAGTAGCCTGGTTCGCGTGCCAATAAGTATAGTTATTCAAAAGTATTAATTTATTGCCTTTTTGCGATTTAATAAACGTGAGGTCTGGAACAATATACTTTTTTTATAAACCTCTATTAATTATCTAAACGATCCCAAAACCAATTTTTTACTTCAATTTTGAACGTTTCAGGTTATTTCAATATTACCCAAACACTTTAGGCTACTTAGTACTAATTTTGTCGTTTAAACGAACCAAAAAGGCTAATTTATAACTTTCACCATTAATTATAATCAATAATAATCTATTAGTACGCAACGATTAATAATTACTTTTGCTAACTACGTACAACACAATCTAGTTTTACCAACACAACTCGTTAGCTACCACCCACACATCAAAACAGAACTACTTAACAACAATCAATATAAAGATAATTAATTTATATTAAAAATAAAAGCTATAATATTTAAAAATTTGTTTAATAATGTTTTATTAAGACAACTTAATACGTAAATTATTTTGTATGATTTATTACGCAATAACGCCTGCGTAGCGATTACTTGTAATTAAATACGAATAGTAGAAAGAAAAATTTAAAACTCAGGCAAGACTCGATCCTGCGACTACTAAGTATGCTATGGAGGTCACAGTCATACCCCCGAACACTAAAACGTTATTTAACTTTAAGACGTCTTTAAACGTCTGTCTGTCGCTGCAGAGACAGCATGAGACTTAACGGCGATTTTAAACTGATGGTCATTGCAGTATTCGCCCATAAGATGATCAAATTTCTCCTAAACTAAACTTGTTATCCGTCTTAAGGGTTACGTGTGACATTTAGTGAACCAATATTCAATTGGTTTCCTTTCTATCTTTTCATATCTAATGTTCGTATTTAATTACAACGTATTAATCAAAAATTATATAGTACATTAGGTATTGCTCGCGTTAGATGTTGATTAATACAATTGGAAATTATTGAGCCCTAAAGATGTTTCTTCTTCCTTCGGCCTATCTCGTTTATTCTTACTGCATCATCATCCATGCACAGCATACAAGCACACATTTAACTAAAGAATTACTTAAAAAAAATGGTGTTATAAATAAAATAAGATAAATTGTTTATCATTTATTAAAAATAAAAATCATTATGGTACAATTACCGTCCAAAAAAAAAAATATAATTAAGATCATTATTCAGTATAATATTAATTATTGTGATTGAATGACACATTTCATTTATTAAACTCGACCACGACAGCGCTTAAGGTATATAATGCCCAGGAATGCACAAATAGTTCCGAAATCACCAGGATCCGACAACGAGACTAGCTAGTTTATTAGTAGGTAGGTTCTACATATACCTAAGACTACAAATTAGTAATAGGTACCTAAAACCGTGAAAAATATTTTTAGACATGATTTTTAATATAGTATTTTTTAATTTATTCAAAAGATTGTCCAACCCTTATATATTTCCCGTTCTGAATTACATATTTTGGTGGCGGGTGACTGTGGTCACATAAAGGGGTAACAAATGCGTTATTTCTATCGAAAACTAATTTACCTCTGCATCGTTTACTTTTGTGGGATGAACATCTCCAGCGACTGAGGCCTATATTACCGGATTCCCTAAAAAGCCAGTAAGTATATCCTCTGTGCATGATAAGCGGTTTGCCTTTTCTTCGTGACTCAACAAATTGAAAATCTGAAACAACCATATACATATAAATATGATTTCTTAATGACTAAAGAACTTGATTTCCTAGGTAGCATTGTTTTTTTTTCTCCATGCATATACATTGATATAGTGCGATTTTCTTAATCTTTAAATGGGTAAAAGTCTTACTTACGTAGAGTTCACGGAAATGCCCGTCTATTAATGAGTCGACGCAGATTCATGAGTCACTGAACTATTTGGGTGTTCCCGATTTTTTTTTAGTAAATCGTTAAACAAATAAATATATATAATTTACAGATATTTATAAGATTTTATGGACCACGTTAAAATTACTACACCTATATGTAATTTATTATAATAGATGGTAGTATGAAGTTAATAACAAACCAATAAAACGCGTAGTTGACAGATATATTTGACCTGTTGACCTAATCGATAATCTGCTACTAAATGATATAGGTACCTACTTGGTTACTAGATAAATGATAAGCTCAACATAAGACAAAAGATTTACTCAAAGTTTTAATAGATTGAAATACAAACAAATCGCAAAATAAGATACAAACGAGAACAAAAAAATAGTGCTTATAATTAAAATCAACGTAATCTTATCTATACTTTATTAAAAATTAATATAATAAACCTATAAAGTTTGTGTTAACACGCTCTTCTCTGAATTTACTAGTCAGATATAAAAAAAACTTTTTGCATTTGATATCTGACTCGAGGAAGGTTATATATGTAGTATTCAACATCACGTTTTATACGAGAACATTAACGAGTTAAACCAAGGGACACAGCTAGTAATCTATAAAACTATTAACTAAAATAACCTACGGTTACCATTTCTTATCATAAAAATAATAATAATAGAAATAAACTTTTTCTCTATTCTATTATCTATATTACATATAGAACTTTTTAGTTTAACAGATTTTTATAACAATCTCTAGACAGTACTGAACAAGAGTATACATTTCTTTTTTTAATAAATAAATATAAATAAATGTGGACAACATCACATACATTGCTCTGAACTCAAAGTAAGTAGCTAAAGCACTTGTGTTATGAAATTCAGAGACATCGAAGGTACCACAAACACCCAGACCCGAGACAATGAAGAAAAGGGGTTTTCTACCTTGACTCGGCCGGCGATCGAACCCGGGACCTCAGAGCTGGCGACACCTTGAAAACCGGTGTGTACGCCACTCGACCACGGAGGTCGTCAACGGAGGTCGTTATTAATAATTGAATACACCACAATACACATGACATAACCGACTTAAATGTAATTTAATGGGACCACCTCTGATGCCTCAGACTCTATCAAAGACAAAAATAATTTTAACCATAACAGAACACATACAAATTCATTCACATACAAAAAACTGTCGAATGAAGAAGTGTTTTGTTAATTCTTTTTAAAGTCTGTTAAAAACTGGTCTGCATCATTATCATTTCTTAATTTCTCTGTAGTAGTTATTTAGATGATGTCGGAGGGGGATGAGTGTGATCTTCTTTCGCTCGCACAATCGTATTGTTTAGATCTAACACTAACGTAGCTTTGCAGTTTTTACTCTTAGTAGATGAGCATTTCCAGTAACTACTGACTTGGTTCTGGCGAATGTGAGTGTATGTGTAATTCTTGTAGAATATCTTAGTCTTTCCTTTTTGTGACTTTCCAATCGTGTACTCTAAAATAGAAGAGACCATTTAGAACGTACAATACAAGCTGTTACCGAAAGGTTATATATCTAAAATGGGTTAATAGTACATCTGCAATAGTCATTTTACAAAATTTCAGCTCTAAATGGGTTTTTTCAATAATTAATATCCAATTATACGACACAAAAAATCAAAACAAACATGTCACACCTATCTACGCGGGTCAATATCTTATTACGTCACTTGCTAAATATTAAGATAGATCGCTTCAGTGGTCTGACTACTACAATCTCTAAAAAGAAATGCTGGTATACCACCAGGGCCAGACGAACGCTTTGCTTCAAACGCTCAAGTGCACCTTGATTTTTGGTGTTGAATAAATGCGTTGTTGAATATTGAATGCAATGTAAACTGAGTCTAAAATATACCAGATGTACTTTTCACCCCTTTTAGATATGTATATATCCTTTCGGTGTCAACCTTGTTTACTTTAAACCATTCAGTTTAACTTAGTGACCAAGATATAGGACTGCTCCGCTGTTAGGATCTGTAGGCGACAATCTGTGTCTAGATATTTGTGATTTTTATATTTTTCCTGTCAACTAACTATCCATTTTAATCTTTATCTAAGTAACACTTACATGTATGGAGTAATTGTATTAAAATTTATAACCAAGATTAAGAAACAATAAAACAGAAATGCACAATTATTTCTTGTTTTTACTTTTAATGTGAATATGTTATTTAGTGACATGAAGCCTTATTTATAAAAATCTTGACGATGATTAGCAATTGATTACTAGATTCTTGTATCAATTTTTCTATAGAGAATTTGAATTTAGAACTTTCTTAGCAATTGCTTAACACCATCGAGGTTTTTATATATAAGGCCAATGGCCGTTACTGTTTACTTTATACTTATATATGTTTTACAAATGAACTATCTTTTATTTTTTTATGAAGACTTTGGCGGCGAGTGGTTGTGGTCATACCGTTGACAAATAAATTCATCATCCACAGTAGTCATCATTTTTGCCCTACAACGTTTACTAGTAAACGACGTGCATCTCCAATGAAATATGTCCCGAAATTGACGCACAAAGCCATATTTGTAATTCTTGTAAAGTATTATCCGTGACCCTTGTCTTGATTTTACGAACTTGAATTCTGAAAATGAAACTTATATAAATATGTATAGAATAGAATATAAAAAATGCATTTATTTTGCACAGCACAAAGAAAAGATGAAAACAACAACAACAACAAATTATCAGTAGCACTGTCCAACACACAATACTAAAAAGTTGAGTGTAGAACACACAGCGCTGGTTTCTGTTTAGGGATCATACAGTGGCACAGGACAAAGGCATCACTTAAATGAAACATAAATGTTTTAGCTAAAATAATAATTTAATAATGATTTATCGAAAATATATTAAAAAATAAAAAATAAATAATTGCATAACGACAATATGGAGTGGGTCTTAAACACAGCACTAGACTAGAGTAGAAAGGACATAAGGACTAAATAATACTGGATACACTAACCACGTGCAACTTGTTAAAACCACGGTTATTAAATCAAAAGCTCTATTTTGACGTTTTTTTAAAACATGATTACAAAGAGAGGGTTGGAACTGTACACTGTACAGTGCAGATAGTTTAATTTCTTTCCGGCAACAGAACAACGATGACAAAGATTCATCTATCATCTGACAACTTTATCATAAAGATTACAAAATTTTAATTTAATTGGTTCAGCCGCATGTGATATACGATATTTAGCAGAATCTAGTGAGACTGGAAGTCATCCCTAACAAAGAATGCGAAGATTCAGCCGGTATTGAGAGACTTTAGTTTTCAGGTATAATAGAATGGAAGATAGACTACTTTATTCTAACGAACGTTCCGGACCGCGTCCGACGGTACTTGGGTGGATCGTGGGTATGTGTATAGTCCCCGCCCATAATGCCCATAACACTGTGCCACAAAATCTTCGCCTTGCAGTTCTTACTGCGGTGTGATGAGCAGCGCCAGAATTCGGCGCCAGCCTTTAGGGTAGCATGACAGAAGTACGAGAATCCTTTGTGCAGAATCAATTTCTTGCCTTGTTGAGACTTGATGAAGTTGAAATCTGAAACGAATTACATTGTTTTTTTGTTTTATTTTTTTCTTTACTTTAAGGGATTGTATATACCAAGCGTTGGTTTTAGCTGAGTGACTATCGGCCAATTTCAATAACATATCCGAAGATAGTTTTCCTTACTAGAGATAGGAATATGAATCAATTTGTATACCGCGTAAGTAAAATTTATATCTCTAGTAGGGAAAATGATCTACTGAGGGTATAGAAATGGGTAATAGGTCACCCTGATAAATTGCAAACAATTATATAACCATAGACCACCGCAAGTCTTATAACATATCATCAAAATATTGTAGCTAGCTTATTAGTTAAACAAGTAGTTCGCTGGCGAAAAAGCAATACTAGTTTAGAAGTATTAGATCGATTGCAAGCAGTATCATAAAAATGTATGGGTATATTTCTGGACCAGGCAAAAGCACTTCTGTTCCTAGTGTTCTTTGTGCATGTGAATTAATAAATAAACTTTGTGACTTTGAACTAACACATGCTAAATAACAT
Source organism: Diachrysia chrysitis (assembly GCA_932294365.1). Taxonomy (NCBI): domain Eukaryota; kingdom Metazoa; phylum Arthropoda; class Insecta; order Lepidoptera; family Noctuidae; genus Diachrysia; species Diachrysia chrysitis. The sequence goes on along the minus strand of OW028652.1, from coordinate 10,688,253 downwards.
ATGTCAAATAAAAAAAAAACAGACTTTAAGTAACTAATAAATCTTTTCAAACAATAAGTAATAGTAAACCCAGGCTATAAATGTTAAAATCCTGGTCACCGGTCTCTTCCCATAAAGAGAAAGAACAAGCATTGATCACCACGCTTATTCACCTACGGGTTGGCGATTTCAGATTCCAATAATTGGAATCCAGGAAATGACAAAACAAAAAAAACAGTATGTAACAGATTAATTAATTAAGATAGGTAACTCATATCTACTGCTAATTTATTATTGCACTTATAATATTTACAATATAATGGTATTTCTTCCAAAGGAGGAAACATACACAAAAAAACAAAAAGAAACACATTTTTTTTACATTATATTTAATTATTTATTAAATATTACAAAAACTATTTACACTCGACTTTAAGGATGTATACTGGAATGCCCAAGTTAATAATAAATTGGTGCGGAAGCTCAGGATATCGGTTCCGAAACCAGTCGGGCATTCCCGAATCATCCAGCAAGCACAGTCGTAAGATGTGTGATTATCATTCATCCTACTCTAATGTATTCTCCATTGTGTACGAAGAACTTCGGTGGTTCGTGGGTGTGTGTACCTTCAATGGTCACGTGTTTTTTCTCCCTCAGAAATAGTTTCGCCTTGCACTTGTTTTTAACTGGGCATTGCCACACCTCAATAGCCGCCTTGTTTGATGCATTTCGAAAATAATACGTGTAATCTTGGTAAAGAATTAGGTTCTTGCCCCGCTGCGATTTCACGTACTTTATGCCTGAGAAAAAAAAGAGACAATATACTTAGTTAATACTAAAATAGAAGTACTCAATACTAGAGAAACCTGAGTAGAATAAAATTCCTGCCTTGTCTTGACCTAAAACCTGATAAACTTGGAATTTTAAACAAGTTATATAGGCTATGTAACTAACTGAAAAATTACCATTATAATTTGATAGTACAGGTTTAACGGTATTTCTTGGGGTCACCTTACTAGTTTCGGACCTTATAGGAGCCCTTTTTCATGTAGCTGATGTAGTTGCTGGTGGTGGAGGTGTCTAAACTATCGATATGGTAAAATAATATATTTGGGAATACCTTCCTGATATTCCGATATATCGTACTCAGAAAATCAGGTTGCATCAACAATAAAAAATAAGGTAGTATTTCATTTTGTTACGTAGATTATAATGTGTCACATAATTGGAACGTGTTTCATAATTCTAGAATGATCTAACAACAATCAGTTAGTGAAAATAAACCACTACGATTTACAACATATTCTATTTAAATTAGAACATTTATTTTTATAGTATATTACACTTTATTTATACACGTTTATTATTTGAATATATATGTATATATAGTTTAAATTAAATTGGTTCAGCCGGCTTCAGTTAGCCCAGTCTTACCAAGGGTTACAGTATTACCAATAAAATAGGTTATGGACATTGCATAAGCAGTAGCTCTACGTATATATCACGGTTTTCATCTGAATCCAGTAAGACTGGAAGTCATCCCGAATAAACAATTAGAAAAAGCTAAGTAGAAGAAGGTTCACCCGGTGATGATGAGAGACTACAGTTTTTGGCTATAATACAATGGAAGACAGATTATATTATTCTCACGAACGTTCCGCATTGCGTGCGACAGTACTTGGGTGGATCGTGGGTATGTGTATAGTCCCCACCCACAATGCCGTCAACACTGTGCCGCAAAATCTTCGCCTTGCACTTCTTACTGCGGTGTGATGAGCAGCGCCAGCACTCTAGGCCAGCCTTTAGGGTAACATGATAGTAGTACGAGAATCCTTTATACCGAATCAATTTCTTGCCTTGTTGAGATCTGATAAAGTTAAAATCTGAAACGAATCACATTTGTTTTTAATTTAAATTTGTATTTCTTTTGATTTGATCATGCCTTAATGCCAATATCTACCATGATCTGAGTAATTTAAGATTTCATGTTTGTTTTTTAAGATATCTGTCTGCGGTGCGACGCCGGAGCAGCGGAGTGGGAGCGGTGCGATAAAACCTTGACGCGAACGAACGTGTCCGAGCGAGTGGTCTTGCTGTCCGGTTGTCTCTCGATATCTGACCTATAAGGTTGCGATTTATGCTACGAAATTCATAGGTTTTCTTAAAAAAATACTTATTTATTTGTGGTTATATTATTATTACTTCTTTTAGTAAGTACGTATGGTATAGGGAATAGTTTAAATAAAAAAATAATAATAATTTTAGTATAGTTATAATAGTTATAAGTAGGTATGTAAACTTAAATCTACATTGTAGAGTACAACCGTCTGCGCACGTTATACCGGCCCGATTTGGCCAAATTAATTATGAACAGAAAACGCGTAAAAAAAATTCAAATACTGAATGGGCAGTTCACTCGAACATTTCAAAGGTACTAGAAAATACAGAAGATAACACAAAAAAGACAATTATACCCCGTAAACGTAGGAAAAGACAGTAGTTTAACAAAAACCATTCGGTGTTAATTTTTTTATAAAAAATACCTACTAATAATTTATGTACAAAAAGAAATGATATCCCATAAAAGACATAAATGTGAAATGAGAGCCAAGTTCAATATTACGATATATGCCTTGGTTGTTGACTTTAACGACAAAAGAAGTGAGATCTAAATGGGTACCAAGTTCAATGGTCAGTCTTGAAATTTATTTATAACAACATAAAATATCATTTCTTCTTATAACTTAGGATAATATATTGTAGCCTAAGGTCTGACTTGGCTAGTTGTGATATACGAATTATTATGTTCGATGGATAGTTTCTACAAACAAGCCAAATTTTCGGAATAATAAAATAAGAACCGACAATTAACAGGTTTAGAACTTGCGAAGGCTATAATATAATTCGTATATGACATGGTTCCAAGCTTACCCTATACCAAGTGTCATCCAAATCGGTTCAGAGGTTTAACCGTGAAAACGTACAAGACAGACAGAAACCGTTACTTTCGGATTTATAATGTTAATATGGATAGTATGGATGAAGTAGTAGAAAACACCATTTGCACCACTTTAAGGATGTATCCTGGAATGCCTAAACTTCGGCCTTATACCTCATGATCTAGGGCCCCGGTCGGTTCCAAAACTAATCGGGCATTCCCGAATTATCCGGCAAGCACAGACGTGAGCTGTGTGATTATTTTTTATTCCACTTTGATTTATTTTACATTGCGTGTGCAGTATGTTTACCAACAATGGTCACGTGTTTTTTATCCCTGAGAATTAGTCTCACCTTACACTTGTTTTTAACTGGGCATTGCCACACCTCAATATCCGCCTTGTTTGATGCATTTCGAAAATGGTACTTGTAGTTTTGGTAAATTATCAACTTCTTACCACGCTGCGATTTCGCGTACGTGATACCTGTAAAAAAAGGAATATTTTTAGAATATGTACCTATTGTGGGCTATGTACTTATTAAATACTACCTATCTTTACACGATTTTATTTTAGAAAACCGTATAGAATAATACGCGCCGTCGCGGAAGACACCATAATTTTTTTATTTTTATAATTTTCACCATCAATTGAATGGCTCCGCCAAAAAAGTATAACTTCTTACGTGCGCACATAAGTACACACACACTTTTTTTTTTTTTCATTACTATTATATTAGGTTGCATTAACAATAATACTTCAACATATAAATAATTTTATTTCAAAGTGACTGATCGCATGTGGTGCTCAGAGTCTAGAAACATAAATTTTATTATTATTATATTATTTTATTTAACATAAGGAGAAAAAAAACAAGTTCTATTCATTAACGTATTTCTTTAAAGTGTTACAATAAACTGCTTGCTTACTTGTACACGAGTAGTATTACTTTTGTTAGAGATAAACATTAAAATACACGAATAGGTTTAGAATGACTAAGTTTGGGCCCCTGTACGTGTATGCATACGGTAACGTAAACATACCTCATGGTCTAGGGCCCTGGCGGTTCTGAAACTGGTCGGGTATTCTCGAATTATCGAGAAAGCTCAGTAGTGAACTGGGTGATTATTATTTATCCTATTCTGATGTATTGTCCATGGTGTATGAAGAACTTCGGTGGTTCGTGGGTGTGTGTACCTTCAATGGTCACGTGTTTATTCTCACTGACCAGTAGTTTCACTTTACAAGTTTTTGAAGCAACTGAGCATCGCCACAACTCAGTCGCCGTTTTGCTTGATATAAATTGTAAATAATACGTGTAGTCTTGGTAAAGTATCAGCTTCTTACCCCGCTGTGATTTTATGTATTTTATGCCTGAGAAAGAAAGTAACAATATTTAGATACTTATTAATAATAATATAGTACATTTAAGACTAGTTTCGCATTCACATTATTAATCAAGAACAGTGTCACGTACCGAAGTGTGTTTCTCATAAATAAAGCAGAATATCATTTTTGATTAGAAAATATTGTAACATACATCTATTAGAGCCCACGTATTTCTTCAATTCCATATATGCAAGCATCATAGGAACACTAAACTTTAAACGACTAAAATAAAACGATTAGAAAAACACTTTACTCTTTATTGATCACATTAATGCTATAGGGTCGATACCCTATAGCATTTTTATTAAAATTACGATTAAAAGGATATCACTTATATTAATTTATACGAAGGGTTAACTTTGCAATATTTTTTTATTGAAAATAGGTAATTGTAACGGATCTTTTAGTCCGACTATCCACGATAAAATCTGTTCCAATCAAACTAAATCCTAATATATTGTCCATTAACAATAAAATACGTGGGCGGTGGATGACTGTGGGCCTGCTGCAGGCCAGACAAGATCCTTTTCTGATGATCCAACACGAGTTTGGCCTTACAGCTCTTGCTGTGCTGGGCTGTACACTGCCAAGTATTAGTGGCTTTCTTCGGAGAGTGTCGTACAAAGCAGTATGTGAAGTCTTCGAATAGTATTAACTGCTTGCCCTGCTTCGACCTAATGTACGTGAAATCTGAAACAAAACAGTTCTAAAATGCGACTGATACTTACACTCTTAAAACTTCACATCCACAAGAGACTGCGTGAACAAAATTCAAAAGTATTCCAAATCTAATATAAATCCAAATACACACGTGGTTCGAACTTTATTTGGCTACAAAGTTTGTATTAAATTACTCAATTAAACTAAAATTAAAAAAACGGTTGTTTTTTAATGTGTCCATAACCTGTTTACCAGGTTAATTTAATATCACGAAAGCACTGCATTAACAACACCACGTCTTCCCCCTAATGTACTCCCCGTCTTGGACACGGTACGAAGGCGGCGGGTGCGTATGATCATATTGGACAAATTTAATTTCACCTTTAAGGTTTAATACAACCTTCGACTTGCAATTTCTGCTGCGAGCCGAAGTACAGACCCAATGTTCCGATCCGTCCCTTAAAACAGTTCTCTGATGGGAATACGAGTACTGCTTATATAGTATTATCCTGTGTCCTTTCGTCGATCTTATATACCTAAAATCTAAAATACAAACGGTTATAAGTACATAGTTTTATAAATAGCTACTAACAATGAAAAAGTAATAGCTTCTACTTACCACTGGTTTTTGAAAACTTAATCTCTAGTCAACTAATGAGATTAGTGTTTAAACATTACGACAAACAATTTGTCGAAATAAAATACTTTAGAAAATGTAACTAAACTCTAATATATTCTCCATCTTTTACAAAAAATTGTGGAGGGGAATGGTTATGCAATGGGGTGGCGTTTATAATTTTATTGTCCACATCTAAAGTGAGTTTTCCTTTGCACTTCTTGCTACTTTTAGAAGTACAAAGCCAGTGGCTCGTGCCTTTGTGCAGACACTGCCTATAGTTCCCGTACACATAATCCTTGAACAATATCAATGTTTTTCCCATTCTTGATTTGACTAACATATAGTTGGCACCTGTAACACAATATTATGAATTCATTAATTTACCTAGTATATAAAAAAATGAATTAATTACCTCATTTCGGCACAATAACGAAAAACGCTTGGTTGATTGAGGTTACCAAAAAAAAACGTTACTACATTATTATATAAAACAATACAATTTATTGAAAGTTACACAAAAAAGAAGTATTTGGTACACTCAAATTTTAAAAAGAGGACTTATTATTAAATCTATAAACAATAGTAATTACTAAAACGACAAGAATAAACATACCTATTGGTATGTTATAGATTAGTTTAATTAAATATTATTTTTTTAATTACAGTTTCAGAGAAGATATCTCAAGTTTTTTCTTAACGAAATTTCGTTATTTGTGTTTTATTTAAATATACGTACAAATTTGTTAAATCACAATATACTTGAAAAAAAACTTAGTTGAAAATAAAATACCTTTGCACTGCAGTGGGACGATCATGACTGAAATAATGGCTAATAATATTTGCAAAAGCTAGTGTGAATCAGAGTCGCACACTAAGAATTCCGTATGTCCATTTTTTTTTGTTTTGATAAGAACTTCATGTTTATTTCCTTAGATATTTTCTTGTTTTGCATGATAGGCCAGTTATTTTAGTCTTTTATTACAATTAATTAGTTTAAACGCCATAATGATGCTTTTTCTGCCAAAATTTCAACCGACTAACTTTAGCGTGTGAGCCGCTTATTCTGTTACATATTATCTAGAATCTGAATTTTTAAAACAATAAAAACGTACACTTTCATTGTTCTCCTGGGTTAAAGTGAGTTTTATTCACAAGTAAATTATAATTTTCAAATTTTCCATTAAAATATATAGAATGTGGTGAAGGATGGTTATGCTCAAACGCTGCAAATACAATTTTATCGGCATTGTCTAGCACCATTCTAGCCTTACATTTACTTTTGGCGTATCCCGAACATATCCAATGTCTGGTGCATTTCTTTCTTGAGGAATATGCGTATGTAAATGTGAAGTCATTAAAAAGTAATAGCGGTTTCCCTTTTTGCGAAGTAATAAACTCAATACCTGTAACAAACGCAAATAATTAAATAGGTATTTCTAACCTACAACAACTCTAATACTAACGAGACAAAAAATAAACTATTAGGTACTTATACTAACAAAGACAAAAAAAAAGAATTGATTTTAAATTTATTTATTAAGGCATATAAAACTACGATTTAAGCAAAGCACACCTACATATAAACAGTTATATTTTTATTGCCTTCTAAATTACTAATAACTTCATTTATATATTATAAATCCTTGATATAGCACGCGTGTGAATATTTCACACATAAAATTAATAATAATCGATTAAAGTGATGAATTCCACAAAAATTACATTTACTAAATGTTGAATTAGTTATGTATGTAATCAATACAAGCTGGCCTGGCTTCGCACGAGTCGTGTACCTAATGAATAAGTACCAGGGCACCACAGCTTTTGTTCGGCGTACGTCTCTCATGCTTTTCGAAGAAAGAGATTTAAAAGTTCATATACGATTTTATATATATTTTTTTAACAAAACCATCCTTATATTAGGAAAAAGTTTTTATAAAAAAAAATGTTTTGAAATTTTTACAACACCCGTGCGAAGTCGGGGGTGGAAGCTAGTAACATATAAAATACATTTTTGAATACGTATCAAAAGAAAAAACACAATAAACATTTAAAAGCATTTATTATTTTAATAACAACGGCAGTAGATACACCAATTACAGAATTTATAAAACCAAAAAATAAATGAAATGTACTTACATTGTATAATAACACAATTTATTAACAACATAGAAAATGTTCTACTAATGACCATATAAATAAAACAATTCTCACATTTATACTTCCTTCTTACTGCAAATATTCTGCCACCCAAACAAACAAGTCGCAGAAAGGATTGTCATTCAGGAGAGTGTTGAGTTCAGTGAGGGTACACGGTACAGGGGAATGAGCGAGAGACGACAAAAATGCAATTGGCCGATGTTCGTCTACTTTCGACGTCACAGCTGCCGCGCCGTGTTAACAGGTATCGCTTTGTGACTCAAGTCCTTAATCCAGTGCATAACGAGAGCCTCTTGATATAATATACTAATAATAGTTAAGCCTATAGCTTACCATTGGCTTACTAATATTATAATTAATCCGTATGATACCACTGCTTGATTAAACCCTGACATATTTTCCATTATGTAGAAAAAACTTAGGTGGTGGATGAGTGTGTTCCAAGAAGCTCGATAGAATTATACCATCGTTGTTTATCGCCATTTTAGCCTTACATTTCTTACTAACTCGGGCGGTACATACCCAGTGTACTATTCCTTTCTTTATAGACATCCCATTATTGCAGTAAGCGTAACGGTTGTATAATAACAGTGGCTTTCCTTGTTGCGACGTGATGTATTCAAATGCTGTAAAAAGAAAAGTTAAGTCACTGAAATACGTATGTAAAATCGCTACCCAGCTGACCAGAATAAAAACCCATTATTAGTTTGGCAGCAAACACGTTGTTAGTTTGGCAATTCCCGCTGCAAGCTGTCGATGACGTTTACGATTAACTGCTAGTTTTTTCTAATGCATGGTGCTCGATAGGGGGCTTCTATGTGGCTCTTTACGGGGCTCCTATGTGGGTTGAAGACAATATTTATTAAGTTTGTTTGTTTTTGTTTTCGTAAATGCCTTCACATTTATTTATTTATGTACAAGCGTTGTCGTATTAATGATACACTACATTACATTGTGTAAAAAAGAAAAATCTAAAAGGGGGTAAAAAAAAAGGGGTCCCTATTACTAAATTTCCCATAGGCTACAATGCGAGCTTAATAAAACACACAATAATGAACCACACACATTATATTAATTACTTGCAGCATAAAATAATTGATTTGATCAAACATTAAAATTCATTCGAAAACACAATCTGATGAAGTCTGGCATACAAATCCACTTCCGATCACCTACAATTTCTTAAATGCTACACAAGATATAATATAGATTATAAAAAACTAAAATAAACTAAATAATTTATGACCTAACTACAATAAGATCTACGATTTTATATTTATTGAAGTAATAATGACCAGAACTAATTAGATATATGTTAAAACTAGCTGTCCCCCGGGACTTTGTTCGCGTGTTTTAGTTTCAACGGTTTTTCATTTTTGCAACATTTTTCATTTATGCTCCGCTCCTATTGGTCGTAGCGTGATGTTATATAGCCTATAGCCTTCCTCAATAAACGGACTATCCAACACAAAAATAATTTTTCAATTCTAACCAGTAGTTCCTGAGATTAGCGCGTTCAAACAAACAAACAAACTCTTCAGCTTTATAATATTAGTATAGATAAGTAAACTATAGAGTGCGCCTAATAAGTATGAACTATAGGCACTAGTATTCATGTCAAACCAGAGCGCGCCGTTTTACAAAACTATCTCAAAACCTAATATTACCCTAATAATATCGAAACCATCAATAAATTCGCTTAAACGTCTGTCGTCTCGAGCCACTTGCAGTCAAAAATTTGCTTACGCCCGGAACAAGGGCTACTCGATTCGCGGAATATTATTAGTACCTAAACATCGTACATATATTTTGAGTTGGGGATATCAATAGCTATTTCACTAAGGTAATTTTAATTTTGTTGGTAAAGCCTTTTTTATTGTAAAACTTGGTAAAACGATGTTCTAGTAAGCTTTTTACCTGATTACATGAATCCACATCATTTTTAATATAAAATTTTCCTTCATGTATTAAAAAGGGAGGTGGTATATGGTTGTGTTTCATGTTGCTATATAAAATATTTTTATTTTTATTCAACATCATTTTGGCCTTGCATTTGTGACTGGAGTGACAAATACATTTCCAGCGAACCACTTTCTTCTTAGACCTGCCACAATTGTAGAAAAGATACGATTTGTGAATTAAAAATGGATTTCCTTTGGTTGAAGGGAGAACTATAAAATCTGGGAAAAAATCTGCATATATTCAGAGGCTTGTTTTTGAAGTAGGTGCCACTGAACTAAACTAAAACAATAGGCTGCACTCAGTGACGTTAATGGTTAGTCTCAGAAGTCCGAGAATTGGCTTGAACTGATTTAAGGGATTCCTTAGTATCGATTTAAAATAAGCAACGCAGTCTCAAAAAGGATAGTAAGAAATCCCTTAAGTAACCATTACCGAATCTGGTCAATTAGCATGAGCTATTTTTTGGTTACCGGGAAAGGTCGAAAAAGGAAAGACCTTTGCCACAAAAAGACATTCAGCTAAAGATACTAAATGCATCTCTCACTGAAGAATTATATAATGAATGAAATACGAGTAATACTGGAATTAAATATATCACCCACTCACTTATCAATGTTTAATATTTATTGAACATAAAATGACTAGAGCTGACTAGAAATACATAGTTTTATGGTTATGTTTTATAATACAAGTAAATAACCTTAATTATTTTAGCGAATTTAAAGACACCATCCTGGCCCCTATGGCCTGGCACGCGACGATAGCAAAAAACCAAACGGCATGTCTTTGTTCCCGTGGAAGATGGATAAGCCTTAGTGTAGGACGCTACTTGTGTCGATACTCTTTCGAGCCGTTTAGATTTGAAACCCGGTCCGAGTGCACGCTTTTTAAAGATCTTGTCAAACGCCCTGTTGAAACTTCGCGTGACCCAAGGGCTGGCTTTTACCTTAGACAGAGGATAAGCATTGCCTTACAATGTGACAATGCCGCCAGCCTTTTGGGCACCCTTCCAGTCGACAGCGATGTAAACTTATTTTTTGATGCTATTATTTTGGTATTAGGTTTAAACTGGTTAATAGTTTATATAGTTTTTTTTTGTGTATATTTATAGTTTAGGGAAAGTGTTTTTCATTGAAGCAGGGTCTACACATGGTCAATTGACATTGGGCACAATAAGTCAGAATTCTTTTGATTTTCTTGTACGCCAGCGTGCTGCTCATAGTGAGTCGTAGTTTCTTGTAGCAGCTCAAACAGCGCCGTTTTTTGGTGCCACGTCGGAAATTATGAATTATCTCAACGATTCCTGAAATAGAAAATATATATTTTAAACTGAAGTACTATGCTTTAGGCTCAATAATTATAAGCAGTCATATTTAGGACTGATTCATTTACTGAATAGCCCCAAACATATAATAATATGTATAATATATTTCCCGAGCATTGCTATTAATAACTGCGATGAAAAAAGATGAATTAATAATACCTTCTTTTTATACCGTTATGCAAATAATATTTATATGGAGAATGACTGTGATCTAATGTAATCCTGATAACACGTTGCCAGCAGTTAAAAGTTTGACTTTGCAGTTTTTTCCCTTGTAAGACAAACAACGCCAGCTGGAACTCTGCTTTTCTGCAGACTGATAAACCAGGAAATAAAGTAAATGGTTTAAAAGTACCATATTTCTTCCAGTCTGCGACTTAATACATTGTACTTTGCCTGATACAATATATTATATCAATTAAAAAATCCCTTACATCATAACATAATATTATTTTTTTAATAAACACAATTTTTACAGAACAAAAAACATTTTGTTACAACTCTTTCTGTCACAGTAATAAAAAAATATTACAATGATTATGCCACCAGACTTGTTTTTATTCACTTAAAATATTTTTGATACACGGATAGCCGAGTGACATAAGGGCCAACACGTGAGTTAAATTAAATATAATAATGATACCAAAAATAAGTTTATTATTTATCCTATTACAGTCGTGGTAATCTAGCGGTTCTATGACCAGATTCGTGTGAACTAGGTTGCTGGTTCGACCCCAGGCTATTACTTTTTCAAAGTAATAATATGTGCTTTCTTGGTTATTCTTTGCAACAATTCAGAATAATTATTTGTTTTTATTTCTAAGAATAATTAGGCAGGTAAAACCATTGAAAAATCGGTGAATGAAAGACAAAAATTGTAGGGAAAAAACAGGATTCCAAAAATGGAATTTGAGATCGCAAAGGCTCCTTCTTTATAAGAGAGTAGCCAGCAGCAAAACAGCTCATATTATAATAATCCTATTGAACATTTCTTTGACACCACTGCTTTATTTTCTTAACATTCCCGGGCTGATGGTTGTGTGGTGCGTTTTTCACTACTTGGTAGTCGTGGTTGACAGTGATGCGACCTCCGCAGCCTTTCCCTGAGTGTGTGGAACACCTCCACTGAGATGCTTGGTTCCCGGCCAACGAGTAGTAGAAACTGTACGTGTATTGTCGGTAGAGCAGCAACTTAGATCTCATTTGTGACTCGATGACATGAGCTGTAAATAAAATGTTACTATGAGGCTGGCTTGCCGCCTACGCGTAGAACATGAAATATAAGTGTTCTCTTCTCCGATGTAACAATCGCATCAAAGCTGCGTATGATGCTAACCTCAACAAATTACGATTTTAATAGTATTTTTATTTTACTCATCATATAATTTTATTATCGTATTTTACTTGGGTTTTGCACGTTCGAACATTTTCAAATACGTTCACGCCTCTCAGAGATTTTAGTCGGATTTTTCCACTAGAGTAGATAATTCTTCAGGTTATATTTTTTGTATTTGTCAAGCATATAATAATGCAAAAGTTTTATGATAAAATAGTTGACAACAATTTGATTCTTTATTGTAAGCAAAATTACAAAACATGAAAAAAAAAACAACTTTCTGCGTGATTATTGATGTACCTATGACATACCTAACAAACTTTACATACAGTTAAAAAATGAAGAATATATATATGACAATGATACCTATATGTAATATAAAAAATAATCCTGGGTCACGCCATAAATTTTGAACGACTGCACCAAATCCGATAAGTCTTTTTTTTGTTATGTTTCTTATTGTAAGGACGAGATTTTTATAAAAGAAAATAAAAAAGAAACATGGAAATGTTTTTAAAATCTCACAACACTCGTGCGAAGACGGTGTCTAATAATTCTTTTTTTAAGTTTTAAATTGCTTGCATACTTCGTATAGGTATAACAGGAAGCTATTAATTACTTTGTTTTTTATAAGTTTGTTCATCAGCCATATTACTTATCTTACCTACTACACATTTGATACATATTTAACGACTATTAAAAAAAACAATGAATTAACATAATAACAATGTTAGAAAAATAAACACAATAAAAAATGGGGCTAACAAATAAGAAAATATCTCTAGAATTCATGCAGATGTACTGTTGGGCTTAAATGGATGAGGTTATTATGGCACCATACCTGGCTAATGTCTCAGAAAATACATTAGTCTTTGTGAAAAATCTTTGATGCTGGTAATGAAAAAAATTGTTGACAAAATGATATAAAATTTACTAAAGCTAGTCATAAGAGTAATCAATTCCGACATAAATATTGATATGGATGACGATGTGATAATAATATTCTTAAAAACTTCAATACTATAAGTAATTTATTAGACAGAAATATAAAAAAACTTTTCAGAACTTAGAATTAATGTATATTTAAAAAATAATGTTTTGATTTGTTTATAGCGTAAAGACGACCAAGTACATAAATTTAAAATATGTGTGTCCCTTTTATGTTTTTTTTTCTTATCAGATATAGTACAGATTATTTTGAATTTTGTTAAAAGAGGCCACAAATAAAAAACCTTTTTGCATTGACTTGACTTGACCCAATTACGAAAACACTTTGAAATTATTGCTTATTTACAGTGTACCATTTTCTATCGATACTAATAATACACGACAGCTTTTATTTTTCATTGAATTATTATATACATACTTCGAACAGGACAGTTCTGAACTCGAGGCGAGTCCGGGACGCCATAGCAAATTGATACTTGTCGGTAAGTTGTGGGGTACTGAACTTTCTTTTAACTGTTGTTCCCAAACAATTGACTTTTCATTTTGTCCACATAAGCGGAAGAAAGAGATAACAGGTGCTTAAAATATTAAGTTTGGTTCGAGTATAGGTAGGTACAGTACATTAAGAAATATACATAGCCGTCTTCACAAATCTGTGTGCTTTGATACTAATGCTAAATTTTCACGTACTGCCCATCGTGTATACAATACTTCGCCGGCGGATGTGTATGCTCATTCTCAAGGCCTTTGATAGCAAAGTTTTCATCTAACTTCAGCTTAGCGTAGCATCCCCTACAGTTGTGAGTGGAACAGTACCAGAGGAAAAACTTGGTCTTCTTGCATTGTCTCTTGCAGTAGTAAGTGTAGTCATTGTATACAACAAGATCTTTCCCAGAGTACCGAGATTTTGCGAGGAGCATCACTGAAATAAAAACCAATTTTAGAACTTGTCTAAACGGCAGACTTTTTCGGATCAGTGCGATGTCGATGATGCGAGCGCGAAAATGTTTTATATGCGCCCGAAACAATGTGTGTATGTGCGTGGTCCTTTTAAATAACGTTAGAAGATAAAATCAAATTCTAAATTCATTTATTTCAAATTGAGCTAATAAGTAGCACTTTTTGAAAGTCAACATATCAGACAGCACCCCGATTTACCCGCTCTTTATCGCTTCCTAAGTGTTCTGGCTGTAGAGAAGAAGCGGCGTAACAAACTCCCCAGCAGCACGCTCTCTTTTATAGGAATAGTCTTTATCTATCACCCAAGACAATTTTACTGTTCATTAACTTTATAAACACCTAACAGTTAATTAAGGCAAATTACATACGCGTATGTTCAAAATCTAATGTTGACTCGTAAATAAAATCTTCCTTTTACTCTGTTAGCACAAACTTAAATAAAAACTTTCGAAGTTTATTAAATATTTTTATTTATTATACTACTGGTACTTCATTGGATAATCATTTGGTATATCATTAAGTTCTTAACCTCATTTAAATTGATATTAATACAGTTAAATAGCTATAAATTACATTTGGTATGGTACCTACTCGTTACAATTACAGATCTTCCAAAGACTCGTAATCATCTTACAAGTAAGTACAAATGTATATTTCATTGGTAAAACATTCAAAAAATCGTTTTCGTTTTTCGTCAACTTTCGATATCGAATTTTCAATACGTATAGAATCTACTTCATGATTATTTATGCACTCGACTATTACAAACATAATTTTACCTCATGAAATGAAACATGCGAACTTATAAAAGAAATACCTTTTCAATAAATACGATTGGTTATTGTTATCAAAATAGACTGTTCATCAGTGGTAACCTCTGTGCTAATACTTTGTCAATAAATTAAACTAAGTAGGCGGCTATGGTTGCTTATATGTAATGACTTTAATCACTACCTCAAAACGTTTCGTAGCTAAATATTTAGGTAAGAGATGTATAACGTAACTTTCCTAATATTTCTGACTTGTATATGAGATCTTATTAATGTGGAAAGATCTGCGTAAACATTACTTTATTTGATTATGAAAATTTAAATTACTTTTTACCCTGCATATAAACTTAATCCAAGAATCCTCTGAGAAATACACAAAACACATCAATAAATATTTATAACAAGATTACTATGGACCCACATAACGGGTTACTAACGTGTAAAATTAAATGAATAATAAATAAATGTGGACAACATCACATGCATTGCTCTGAAAACCTAAAGTAAGTAGCTAAAGCACTTGTGGTATGGAACAAGAGACAACTAAGGTACTATAAACATCAAGAACCGAGACCATATAGAAAAGTTTTCTTCATTGACCCGTCCGGGGATCGAACCCTGGATATCAGAGCTGGCGAAACCTTAAATATCGGTGTATATGCCACTCGACCACAGAGGTCGTAAAAATAAAAACCTTTTAATCGGTTTTTCTCTACCAAGCGGAGAATTTGAATTGAAAGAATTGAATTGTCCAAACCTAAGTTATTGTTTACCAGTCAATGTAATTTAAAAACTTCTAAAAACTGTTATTCAAATAATTCTATTAATTGCTACTCAAATAGTTTTCATAATTGTAACGATGTAAATTCACAAATTTTTGCATACCCGAAATAAGGGTGAAACTGTCCTGCACTATAATTTAATTTAACACCTTGTATACCCACCATGTTTCAAGCAAAATAAATGATTATTATTATTTATTATTATAAAGTTGTCATATTCAAGCACCTACGTCAAAATAATATCTCTAGTAGAAAAAGTCACAAATACGTTGTATTAGGTAAAGTTTAAAATTTTAGACATCAATAAATACTTTGAAAAATCCTACTTATTGTTAAGTACGACCTTAAGTACATATTTGGTTGAATAAATCACAAATATTACCGTATATTATATACCCGGATCATTGTGGAAATGGCAAGCTACCAAATCACAAGCTGTTACACTAGCCTTTTCGTACCTTACCTGACCCAGTTGGGGTCCGCCATGATTATATTATTTACCAACAACATTAAGAACTTTGCGACAGTTTCCAATATATCAAAAAATAAACAAATAATCTCCAGCGATCCATCGATAGATTACATTGTCTCCTTATATTTTAACGTAATACCCGTCGGAGGTGCGTGCTCGTGCTCCAATTTAGCAGACACGACCGTTCTGAACGCAGTCCTGTAGTCATTCGTGATGATCAGCCTCGCCTTACAGAACCCGCCCTTCGTACAACTCCAAGTATTCGTCTTAACGTTATTCTTGTGGCAGTAGAACGTGTAGCCGTTGACAACAGCTAGCTCCTTCCCGTCTTTTTTTCGCACCCATTGGAGTACTAAAAATAAGAAAGTATTTAGTTAATCTGTTCTATAAATATTAGAAAAAAGATAAGGTTTTATGAAAAAATATAACAATTTTGTATTTTTTAGGGAGATGTGTTTAATCATGAACCAGATTACCATGAGACTGATATATCAAAATTAAAATCACTTGTAATACGACATCGAGAGAAATAAAAACTTTTCCATTATTAAATCACACGCAATAATATTTTAAGCGATCTCAGAAGTGTAAGATAACGTTAATATTATTTATTATTAAATAATAAAAATAAATATTTAATTTATTAAATATGACAACCACCATAAATGATGTTTTTCTCCTTTGATATTTTTTATGAGTCCTTTTTATGTGAACGATACATTTTCCTACCTTTCTAAGTAGAATATAAACCTAGTGAGATTAGTAACAAACTACACAGGATTGCCGAATAAATAGTACCGTCTTCTTTGGTACCGAACAAAGCAGCTCTCCACTGAGTCCGTATTATATATAGTATGGTATTTTATGGTCTTTATTTAGAAATATTTATAGTAACATATGGTAGCTTCCCGACCGTACCAGTTCAATCGGCTTTCACTCGGACTAGACAATTATTTTTCTTGATAGTAAATGACTCAAACTTATAGAAAATCATACTAAGTTCTGATATACAATCCATTATAAATAACAAACGTGGGTTGTTCATGATCATGATCGCCCTTAGCGGACACCAGGTTACGATGGGATATTCTGTCATCATTGCTTATGATCAGTCGCGAGTTACATCCTCGCTTGGTACAGCTCCATATCTTCGTCTTCACGTACGTCTTGTGGCAATAGAACGTGTAACCGTTCATCACAGCCAGTTCCCTCCCATCCTTCTTTTTGATCCAATTCACTAAAAAAAAAACAAATATTAATGTTAAATTATTTTGACTTTAATACAGTGAAGTTAGTAGGCCTCCCACCAGGCGGACCGAACCGGTGGATGCAAGCGGCAAGTTGCCGTTCGTTGTGGTGTTCTATACAGAAGGCCTTTGTTCAACAGTGGACGTCTTACAGCTGATGATGATGACAGTGACGTTAACAGTCTGTATTAATACTGTTGACAAGTGTTATAAAATATGTAAATTGCTTAAGTGTAAAAGTTTTCAATTTAAATTACCTTAAAACTTTGTGTAGGTACTTTATCGAAAGTTATTTAGAAAAACCCATAGAGATACGACGAAAATTTATTTATTGGACATAAATATGATTACGAGACATTAATATTTAGTTTTACATCAAAGAGTTTTTGCATGAGAACATTGAACACTACTACACTACTGCTATGTCACTAATAACTCTACATTTAAATAAATTATTACATTGACTTACTGCTAATTAAACATAATTAAATGGTATTCATAAAATAAATAAAAGAAATAATGTATACGAATACGTTTTTTTTTTATATTTGGACGCCGTAGAGGCTAAACATAACGATCTATTAAATTTCTTTGACATCTTGCATTAATATGTATGTTAAAGCAAATAAATTGACCTTTAGTTTATCTTTATCTTTACATCATCAAGGGCAAAATCTTTAAATAATTTAAACCTAAGAAGTTAACTTTACTGACAGTACCAACTAAGTCTTAAATATTGAAATACTCAAGTTATATATTTAATTATTACTAACACTAATATTCAACTACAGAATACTGACTGTACCTACACTTTTCCACTTCACTTATCTACTCATACCGAAAACTACATCATTTAAGTTTCTACTACGATAATTATGTTTATTAAAAGTGAACGACTACAGATCTTGATGACTAGAAAATATCTTAAAACTACATTCGACTACATCTAAATAGACAATTCACACATTACACATATCTACTGAGATTAAAATGACATACATTAGATAGAACTATAACTATGAGTAGGTACTTTATCGAAAGACATTAAGAAAATCCCATATATTGTAAATTCCACAAACATTAAATTTTCTTAGTTCTACATAAATATGATAAAGATATATGAATGTTTCGTTTAATACTATAAAGGGCAAAATCTTAAAATATTTTTAACCTAATAAGTTAACTCTACTGACAGCACTCACTTATGCTGGGGCCACACTAACGCGTTGATGAACGTTCAACGTAGGTGTATCCACTACTTACCGCGATAATTTTACAACGGACTTCTCATTGCCGTTTGACGTTAGGCGATAGCTCGTATCACATCAAAAGCAAATTCGCGGGCATTAATGCGTTAATGAGGCTACACTACGTTTGTCACTTGAAATTCAAGGAACATGAACGCCAATTTAAATGCCAAGAATGGACATTGACGTTGACCGTTCAAATGCGGCCACTCCATTATCAATAGCAATATTTATCGCGATGATGGACATTAACGTTAACGTATACGTTAGTGTGGACCTGGCATGATTAAGTCGACAGTTTTATATTTAATTATTACTAATACCACCTTTTAACTACACAATACTGACCGGACTAACTTATCCACTTAACTGATCTTCTCATACCGAAAACTACATGACTTAAGTTTCTAATACGATAATTATGTTTATTAAGAGCGAACAACTAGAAATTATGACGACTAGAAAACGTCTCAAAACCACATTCGACACATCTAAATAGATAATTCACACATAAATAGTTTACACATACTGAGGTTAATATAAAAACCACTAGATACAATACAGGTTAAACATTATACCATTAAATACAGCTTATTAAAATTACCTCCACAGATTAGTTAAAATATATAACCAATATTTTGTTAAGATAGACATATTTTCCCTATCTCATTATGTATTTAAAAAGGAATTGGTTAATGCACTCAAGACCGAATGATTTAGTATAAGATTAGAATTAGCCCTACCTCTCATCCATACTGTATTTAAGTAAAAAATAATAATAGTAATATGTGGAAACGTTGTTGATTGTACGTTAACCTACTTTATTGTATAAGTACTTAGATGTAAGACAAAATGTACAATTGTTTGTTTTCCCAAATAAAATAAAATAAATAAAATAAAATTATTTAGTGATAACATCTACGGAGTCGTGTTTGTAGCTTTATTGGCGCAAGTTAGCGTAATCCTGCGATAAATTCCATTATGTACGATAAACTCAGGAGCAGGGTGATTGTGTACCCACTTCGCTTTTTCTACAGTCCAGGATTCGGTTTTGAATTTCAGTTTTGACTTGCATTGCTTATTCAAACAAACCCAAGTCGAAAATTCCTTGGCCATCGTTACTTCACGATGGTGGCCGTAAAATGTGAACCCATTCACGATGCACAGATCTTGCCCGGTGTTGTTTTGAACCCATAAAATATCATCTGCAAAAAAAAAATGTTAGTTCTATGAAAATACTACTACATCATTTAGGTTAGCATTACATAGATCTATCTACTATATTAAATGAATACTAATCAATGTCAAACATTGATTGGTATTCCATTTAGTAAAATAAGACACTTTACTATGTTATAAAGTTTAATAATCTGGCAACAGTTCATTAACATTTAAATATTACCTTAAATTAGAAGTTACTATAAAAGGAAGGGATAGTAAAGGAGTTACTGTAAATTCACATATCCTGTTAATCAGAATCTCTTTATTATGACATTTTATAAAGTACAACAGAACAATTATTGAAGTTTAAAGTTTATTATAACAATATCGAGCATACATTAAGTATTTATTATATCTTTATGTATAAACCATCAGATATAATAAACGCGGGAGGCGGATGTGTGTGTTCCAACAGAGCCCTCACCAGCTCACGTCGAGATGTGTCTGCGTCATCCGTGATCGTCAGCTTGGCTCTGCAAGTCTTTCCGAACGTGCAGGTCCAGATGTGTTTACCCTTAAAGTGAGACTTGCAGTAGAAAGTGTATCCTCCCACTATTGCAACGTCCTTCCCGTTTTGTTTCTTTACCCATTTAACTAAAAATAAATGTGTATAATTGTGACATTCTATTTGATGAAGAAACGTCAGGCCTATACCTACTAACGTTACCTTTTTACTCGTTACTGTTTTCTAGTACACCTTGAAAAGTAAAAATCTGACATCTATTCTCTGTGTAACAAGAGCGATTTGTCGTGCGTGTGATAAAAAATTTATGGTTAACAATTATATTCGTTACATTATAAGAAAAATAATTATATTGAAAGTAATATAATATGCGTGAAAAGCAAAGTCACATAAATAAAATCATAAAATTTCCAATACATTTTTTTATTACATACGTATTATTAAACATGCAAGTAACATTAAAAACATTTAGATTTATCATTCCATTTAAACCACTAATTATATTTAGTGCATACTACAATATCAAATACAAAATTCTTATTATGTGAAACATTCATGATTATGTCAATTATAAATATGTACGTCATTAAAAGTCGCTACCTAACCTGAAAACATTTTTTATTAGTTACAAACAATCTACTCGGACCCAGTGCCTTACAAATCAGTGGAAATTGGCAATGGCTTAATTACATTTAATACTAGGGTATAACAATTTTCTTTGGTGACATAAACTACATGAAGTGGCAATACCCTAAAGATTAGGGTGACGGCCTTGTGATCGAGAGGTCGCGGGTTCGAACCCCATCCATTGCACTACTGACGTGAACCTACTCCAAAGACAAGAATAAATTAAGCTTAGTTGGAGGGGTTAACAAGATTGCTAGTAATGTGAATTTCGCACTGTGCTAGTAAACTTAAAAAAATACGGAATGGTCTTTATATGTAAGCTATGAGAATAGATATTAATAAGATAATTATTAAATCCCCTATAACATTGTATAATTGAATACTAGCCTACAACAAATATTACTGTATCTACATAATATAACTTATCGTAAAATTTGTATCAAAGTTGGCCACAGTAAATAATATACCTAAGTTAATGTGTTAACAAAATTATAGAGGTGTGAAGCTGCTAGAGCCATCTATGTGGGGCTTGTGTAGTTGTAGGTTGTCAGATTGAATAAACTCTGTCTCTTAAAAACAGCACACTGCGTATTATTTATCAGGTTATGGGCAACGCAAAAAATTCAGTTTAGAAGTTAAAACGTGTATTACAGTGTTGTTTCGTGCTTAAAAATGTCGACGAACTATATAGCTAACATACCTAAGTTGAAAGGGCGCGAGAACTATGAGGAGTGGTGTTTTGCAGTGCAAAATTTGCTTGTGTTAGAAGGCATGGCGTCCGCCATTACGGAAAGTTTAAAGTCTTCGGCTACAGCGGTTCAAATAACAGAAGATGCTAAAGCAAAGGCTAAACTAGTGCTTACAATCGACCCATCGCTTTACGTTCACATTAAATACGCAACCACCACGTATGAATTATGGAGCAAGTTGAAGAATATGTTTGATGACACCGGCTACACAAGGAAAATTGGATTGTTACGGAAGCTCATAAACATTCGACTTGAGAATTGTGAATCCATGACTCAGTACGTAACTCAGATTATAGAAACGGGCCAGCGACTCCAAGGTACCGGATTCAATATTACAGATGAATGGATCGGAGCATTAATGTTAGCGGGATTGCCGGAAAAATATAGCCCTATGTTAATGGCAATCGAACATTCTGGCATAGAAATAAGTGCAGACGTCATAAAAACAAAGTTGATGGACATGTGCAGTGAAGTTGGTACGGTTTCCGGTTCAGAAAATGCTTTTGTTGCGAAAGGAATGCAGCGATCAAAATATGGCGACAACAAACATAGTCAAAGACAATCTGTCAATGACACAAGAAAAGCCGTAAAAGTCATAAAATGCTACAAATGCAAGCAGACCGGCCATTATAAAAACCAGTGTACCAACAACGCCCCAAACTCGGAGATGAATAATAGGAAACAATCGAATGCTTTTAGTGCCATATTTTCAAGTGGCCAATTCAATAGCAATGATTGGTACATAGACAGCGGGGCGAGTAAACATATGACTGCAAGGAAAACGTTTATTCAGAATCCATCATATGAGCACGAAACAAAAGAAGTAATAGTTGCGAATCAAACATGTGTACCAGTGCTGTGTTCTGGTGATGTGAACATCATTACAGTAGTGAATGGTGCAGAGTATGACATCACAGTTACAAATGTATTGTGCATACCAGATTTGACTACCAACTTGCTATCCGTGAGTCAGTTGATACAGAATGGCAACGATGTGGTTTTTAAAGAAAACTCTTGCTATGTTTACAATCGACAGAAAGAACTCGTGGGAATGGCAGAATTAGTGGAAGGGGTGTACAGATTATACACTAAGAAAACAGAACAGTTATTAGCAGCAACAGTGGTAGCATCACGTGAAACCTGGCATCGGCGCATGGGACACATAAATAGTGTCAGTTTAGACAGGATGAAAGACGGAGCGGTTACCGGAATACAGTATTCAGACAGGTCAGTTATAAACCAGAATACATGTACTACATGTTGCGAAGGTAAACAGACACGCTCGCCTTTCGGTCATATAGGTACGAGGAGCAGTATTCCACTAGGCGTAATACACGCAGATGTTTGTGGACCGATGGAGTCAACTTCCATTGGAGGAGCCAAGTATTTCCTCATTTTTGTGGACGATTATACTCGCATGGCGTTCGTTTATTTCTTAAAGGCAAAAAGTGAAACCTTTAAATATTTTAAGGAATTTAAAAACATGGCAGAAAATCAAAAAGGAAGTAAAATTAAAATCTTAAGGACGGATAATGGCTTAGAGTTCTGTTCAAATGAGTTTGAAAAATACTTGAAAGACGCAGGTATTATGCATCAAAAAACTAATGTTTATACGCCTCAACAGAATGGCTTGAGTGAACGAATGAACAGATCATTAGTAGAGAAGGCAAGATGTCTGATTTTTGATGCAGGTTTACATAAAAAATTTTGGGCAGAAGCCATAAACACGTCTGTCTACTTAAGGAATAGGTCAGTTGTTACTGGATTAAATAATGTAACTCCATATGAAATTTGGACGAAAAAAAAACCTGACTTAAGCCATGTAAGGATTTTTGGAAGTAAGGTGATGACACATATTCCTAAAGAAAAGCGGTTGAAGTGGGATAAAAAAGCTAAAGAGCTAGTTTTAGTTGGATACGCTGAAAATGTGAAGGGTTATAGGGTTTATGATCCAGAAAATAACTCAATTATGATTAGCAGAGATGTCATCATAATGGAAACATCAAGTGATAATACAGTAGATATTTCAGTTGAGTGCAAGGCTTCAGTGCAGGAGCAGAAAGTGGAAGAACGAGAGAATATATCTTCACATAGCACAGACTCTGAAGTTGAAAATGAAGACAGCGACTGTACATATGTTCCAGAAGATACTACCTTGGGTACCTCAGATGATAGTTTTTTTGACGTAGTATCTGATCCAGATATCCCGCCAGTAAATTTAAACTATGAGGCAACTACCTCCAAGAGAGTAAGGAAAGTACCAGATCGTTTAGGATATAACCATTTATGTATTGCTGAGCCTATTGATCATGATGAAAAGGATATCACTCTTCAAGAAGCCTTAAATGGTCCAGAGAGTAGCTTTTGGAGAGCAGGCATGAAAGAGGAATTGGAATCATTTAGGAAGAATGATGCATGGGAACTTGTCGATCGACCACAGAAAGCAACAATAGTACAATGCAAGTGGGTATTCAAAAAGAAATATGATAGTGCAGGAAATGTGAGATACCGGGCAAGGTTAGTGGCTAAAGGTTTTTCACAAAAAGCAGGTATTGACTATCATGAGACTTTTTCCCCAGTCCTTAGATATTCCACATTGAGATTGTTATTTTCTATAGCAGCAAAACTTAGTTTAGATATACGTCATCTCGATGTAAAAACAGCTTTTTTGAATGGTTACTTGAAGGAAACTGTGTATATGCAAAAACCTGTAACTTATGAAGCTAGTAGTGAGAATAACAAAGTGTTGAAATTAAAACGAGCCATATACGGCCTTAAACAATCCTCTCGTGCCTGGTATCAGAGAGTAAATGATTATTTGATAAG
Organism: Diachrysia chrysitis; assembly: GCA_932294365.1. NCBI lineage: Eukaryota > Metazoa > Arthropoda > Insecta > Lepidoptera > Noctuidae > Diachrysia > Diachrysia chrysitis. The sequence continues at coordinate 10,663,576 of OW028652.1, read as the reverse complement.
TTTAGGTTATCAAAAGTCGAAATATGAACCTTGTCTATTTACAAGATTTCATGAGAATGTTAAGGTTATTATAGCATTATTTGTGGATGATTTTTTTGTTTTCTCTGACTGTGAAAAGGTAACTATAGACTTGATAAATAAGTTAAGTTGTAAATTTGAAATTAAAGATTTGGGCCAGATAAAACAATGTTTAGGTTTAAGGGTTAATTTGAATAATAATGTTATAACTGTTGATCAAGAACAATATGTAGAAAACCTCTTGAAAAGATTTAACATGTTGCATTGTAAAACTGCAGAAACTCCTATTGAGATTAATTTAAAGTTAGAAAAATCTCAGAATAATAGTTGTGATAATAATTATCCATATAGACAATTAATAGGTAGCTTAATGTACCTGGCAGTATTGACTAGACCAGATATTGCATATGCTGTTAATTATCTAAGTCAGTTTAATAATTCCTATGATGAAACTCATTGGAAACATTTAAAAAGGATCTTAAAATATTTAAAAGGTACTAAGAACTATGGTTTAGTATTTTCTAAAGATGAGTCTTATATTAAGGGTTATGTAGATGCAGACTGGGGCTCAGACAGTATTGATAGAAAATCTTATTCTGGGTTTTGTTTTAAAATGTCAAATACTGTTGTTTCTTTTGAGTGTAGGAAGCAAAGAAATGTAGCACTGTCTTCAACAGAAGCTGAATATATTTCAATGTCAGAAGCTAGTAAAGAAGCTATTTATTTAAAAAACTTGTTGTTTGAAATCTTAGGTACTTCAGAACCTATTGTCTTATATAATGATTGCCAGAGTGCTCAAAAATTGGTTTTGAATCCAGTATTTCATCGGAGGTCAAAACACATTGATATTAGATACCATTTTATAAGGGAAGCCGTAGCTAATAGTTTTATTAAAATTGAGTATCTGGAAACAGCTGAAATGCCAGCAGACATTTTAACGAAAAGTTTAGGATCTGTAAAACATAAATATTTTACTGAAAAACTTGGTATTTTGCCTGTTTCACAGTTTTTGTAATTTGTTGGCTTTAGATTATTAATTGATTTTGTTAAGCGGAGGTGTTAATCTGTTAACAAAATTATAGAGGTGTGAAGCTGCTAGAGCCATCTATGTGGGGCTTGTGTAGTTGTAGGTTGTCAGATTGAATAAACTCTGTCTCTTAAAAACAGCACACTGCGTATTATTTATCAGTTAAAACATCCAATCAATATAAGTATATGATTATACTGTAAACAAACAGTATTTTAAAACAATAAAGTAACATAAACATGGTATACCGAATATATAGAAACAAAAAATCAATAAAAAATTTGCATTACTTTTACAACATCAATTTAACGACATTTATTTTTAACTCTACACACATAATTATGATTTATTTTAATCAGTAAATGCGCTCTACGTACGATACGATGTGAGATAAAAACATTTATTTAATTATTAATATTTCTAAACGATACGTGTTTCAGTTAGTACGGAGATCCGCAATTGGTAACAATGGAGTACTAAAATGTGCTTTCGTGGATTAATATAGAGTTCCTAATGACAAAGTGTTACCACAAATGAGGTGCGACTGTATTCTTATGTTTTAACATAAAACCCATTAACAATTTCAAAATCTTCTGATGGGTGGTTGTGTTCCAACCAGGACCTCAGCACGATGCGTCGTGTTGGCTCGAAGTCGTTGATAACCAGCATACGAGCATTGCAGCTGGCAGCATGGGTGCAGCTCCATATGTATCTGTTTACCCCATAACTGCGGCAATAGAAAGTGTACCCATTCACAATTGCTAGCTCCTTCCCATTCATCTGTCGGATCCATTTCACTTTCACTGTAAATTAGAAAAATAATGTTAATATCTAGTTGTTATTTTAATATTAATTTACGCCACACATACTAATAAACAAAACTTGCGCGAACCTTAACCTAAATGAATGAAAACGAGTAATAAACATCAATATATTTTACATAACAGCAAAAGAGATGAAAGATATAACCACATATTCTATATTGAAACGGTAAACTAGTGCAAACGAAAGAGACAGGGATATCTCTTGGATAATCTCTTCACGCATTGAATACCATATCAAACACACGATAAATTAAAAAACCACATTTAAAATTTTATTTTATATTTATACACAATATTTTGATTAAATACAACTTTATTTTTCCACTAATAAATCACATATAGCACTACATCAAATGAACTCGGCAGCATAACTGAGTGCAGCTTCGCACGGATCAATACTGCGACCCGTTACGTCGCTTCTCTGGAACTACGTAGGACGAACAACTTACTCGTATTTACAATACATATTACCTATATTCATATATATACAAACTTTTTTTTACATGTACCTACATACTTACATTTAATTGTAATTGTGATATGTACTCATCATAGAAACTTGCACAGGAATATGCATAAAATTATGTCTGATTGTGTAAATACTATCTGTCGTTCTACAAACATTTCAAAGAAACATACCGACACAAAGCCACTTTTAAAGAATATTTTTTTGAACGCACAAATTCTTCTTATGGTTATCAGAAGACTGTGCTATTTATTATACATAATTTAATGATGAATGAATTACTATAAAGTTGTTATATAGATATGTAAATCTATATTCACGATACAACTTTACAGTAAGTATACATTTATCTACTGCAAGCGAAGTTATCGGAGATGCCCTACTAGTTTCAGGCAACCGGGCTCTTATTCACGAGATCTTGACGCAGCGTGCTCATAATTAAAACCTACGATAATTATACAACTGGAAATGTTTAGAATTGAGGAAACATGTTTGGTTTATACAGTTGGTTCTTCTTCATATAATATCCATTTTTGATGACATATTCGGGCGGGCTGTGGTTGTGTTCAAGATATGCAGACAGCACGTCGTGCGGGAGGTCTCCACTCACGATCAGGCGAGCCTTACACTTGCCCGCTCTCGTACAACTCCACGTACACTTTCCAATGTTACTTCTGCGCCGATAAAACGTAAAACCATTCACAATAGCTAATATTTTCCCGTTTTCCTTTTGCACCCAAAATACTGGAAACAAACTAACCGTTATTATTTTAAAACACTAAATATATAAGAGCTTAACTTCACAGTTAAGCTTAAAAAAATGTTTACCTTTTTTGAGGTTTAAATTTTCTTTTTAACGTGCCTTTTATCGCACTAGGAAATAAAACTATTAATTATAAAAATATTCATCGTAAATCATTTTATTCTAATAAGGGCTGATTTTTCCAAAGTTTATTTTTATTCGTGAATTAAAATTGACGTCTAACAGATTTTTTATGAAAGAACTGACAAAAATTGTAACTTTTCCTTGGATAAAATTATCTGACGGTTGTAAAATCAGACGTAGGTGATATAAAAATAAAATTAAACAAATTTCTACTGAGTCCTTTATACCTACCTGATCTAGTTTTTTGAAGATAAGAACGAACAAACATGAAATTAAAACATTTTATGGAATGGATTATACTTTGAAGTAACGTCCCTTAGATATTACAAATGACGGACGTTGGTGTGTGTGTTCCAAGTAACTCGAAATGATTTCCCGGTTAGCTGGGCGCTGAGCTTTGGACACACATATCTTCGCTTTGCAGTCTTGTCCGTTGGTACATGTCCAAGTGTCCTTGGTCAAATGGTGTCTGTGAGAATAAAATGTGTAGCCGTTCACAATAGCCAGCTCTTTGCCGTTTGGTTTCATTACCCATTGCACTGGAATAAAAAATTCCATCGTAATGAATTTTGCCAGTACAGTTGACAATAGATTTACATGTTTTTGGGTTGTCTCTGTGATACTGAAGTAAAATAAAAAATAAATTTGTCTTCTTTTAAAAATTATTTATTAATTTTTTTAGTTCATGTCTTCAAAAAAGGAGGCACTGTCGAACCCAAGCAATTGGTAACAATAATTACAACAATTATGATTAGGAGATAACTAAAATTAACATACTTTATTATTACTAAAGGTTTTTAACCTTCAAATGAAATTATTTTAGTGTCATTGCTAAAGCAATAAGTTTTTAAAACATACCTCATACTTTCCATACCACAATTAAAATTATATATAAATATAGACATAAGTGTAAAAAAACAGACTTCAATTAAAAAGTATAAAAACAACAAAACTACTAAATCCATCCTGTAATTGAGGTATAACCCTATCGATAAATATAAAGATATTTAAAATCGATCTAAAATTGCCGGAGATATCGCGTACCAAACTTATAAAAAAACATACCGTCGTATTGAGATCCTGCTCCGATAAAAGTCGGTTAAAAACATAAATATTTTATACAAACCCTAAACATGAAACAATGAAATGAAACCTGCAACATGGACCATGTGTCCATGTAAAAGGTTTCATTTCATTCAACTTGTGGAGGTCAGTTAGATTAGACAGTTAGTACATGTAAAATACACGCTAACATGCTAACATGAGGTTAAATTGACATTTTGTCATACAATATTGTCAATTTAACCTCGTGTTAGCAACTAACTGAGTTAAGTTTTTCGTGCGAGTGGGCCTTAGGCAGAAAGCCAAACCCAACAGAATTTGTTAAGAAGAAAAGTTGCGTCTACGTCAAAATGATGAAGAACTTGTGTCAAATTCGTACATAAAAACCGTTACTGATAATGTAGGACGGTGGTGGGTGTATGTGTTCCAGCTTCGCGGATATGATGGTCCGGTTGGAGGGCGTGGCCGCGCTGGAGGTGATGATCCTCGCTTTGCACAGCCAGCCGCTCGTGCATGTCCAGATCTTGGTCTTCGCGTTATTCTTGTGGCAATAGAACGTGTATCCATTTACCATGGCCAGTTCCTTCCCGTTTCTTTTCATCATCCATTTTACTGAAACTTTAGTTATTTTATATATTTAATTTTAGACATATCGATAGATGTCAACTACTTTTATATTCAAATTTAAAGTAACTCTACTGGCTACCTGAGTGAATTTTCAGGACAGAAGATTTTACTTAGCTACTTTTAAATAAAAAAATCGCGTAAAAGCGTTTACCGTACATATTTACACATTTACCGTATTTTAACGTACATGTCTACACAAGTTTTTCCGACTTAATGAATTCAACTTAATTTTAAAAAGAAAAAGTCCATAAATCTTAGATATCTTTGATTTGCTCTCCAATTCTGTATGAGCTTGTTATGTTGATGGTAAATGTCTTCGCTTACTGAGTATTTAAGCTTTTTTTTTTTACTTAAAAGAATTTCTTATAACCCTGGAGTATAACAGATTACATATTATTATAGATCAGATTCTTACTAAAACAAATTAAATTAGTACATACTGCAACTCTTTATTCATGACATATATTGTAACTTATTAATACTTTTTATAAATTTAAATACACACGGTACACGCACAAACATACAAATTAATACATCAGTTATGATATTACAAGTACAACAAATAAAAGAATTATCCAAAAAACTCGCTATTTGTTAAATAACTATAAATACAAATTTAAGAAACCCCAACTCCAACTCCTGTCTTCATTTTGAACACCTCAGCTTTTGTACAGACAAAACCACATCAAAATTTGTCTATCTGTTAGGGAGCTATAATGCGACACACACGTTTAACTTACGTATTTTTCCGTAGAGATTAAAAAAGTTTTTTGTTCACTGTTCAATCATGATTATGTTCCGGTTTGTGGTTGACGATGATATTATCAACAGTGATGATCGTTGATTTGCATCCCCGAGGCGTCCTAGTGCAGAGCCAGCGCACTTTAGACCCCTTGCATGAGGTGACCTGATTGTACCGGTGCTTTCCGTACACAATCACAGGATTGCCCTTCTTCGTCGTACCGAATGTAGGCACTTCTGGAAAAAATATATTTGTATAAACAATTGTACCGACACACCAATTTTAGCAATTAACAATGTTAAAATAATAATACCAGTTTTTCCTGTTCTGTTTTACACCTATCCTCCGCAGATAGTTTTTTCTTGCAGAGATAGTACAAGTAGGATAAAATCCAGGTCTTATAATTTTTTAAAAAGTGTTATGCGATTTCTATAATTATTATATATTACTATTATTTATATCTAGTAAAGGAAGATAGGTAAAATAAAACGCATCCACGAATTCTATTTGTATTGATTTTTCAAAATAATTTACTAATTGGCAAAATAATTTATTTGTACATATCGTACCATCTACATTCTACAACTTAACCGAGACATTTTTTGTAAGTATCAGCCGCTACGTATTTATAAACTAAGTACTTTGAATATTTAGCATACATTTGATTATAATAATAAACTCATATATTTTAATTGACATTATTCATTTGTTAGTTTAATAAAACCTACAATCTATGTTAGTTAAACATTAAAAAAAAGCTCCTCATCATAAAAGCTTGGGCTAAGAGTTGGATCAGAAGCTCGTAGCGTACTCACCTACTCTGCTAGCTACTAAATGCATGCTGTTGGCGGTGCCCAGAACCCTAGGGACCAAGGATGCTCATCGCTTCCTTATGATCATCTAAATGCAGTTCATTCACAAACATTCCCAATGTTCTGCTGGAACGGGGCAGCATCATCAGCCCCCACAAAGCTTTGTTGTATTGGCTACGAAGGGTACTGTACGACTATTGTGTAAAATGCGCAAACATACTACATGTTGTTCCGTATGTTCCAAATAGAGCAGTTTAAAGCCTAAATAAAATACTTTATATAGTGAACATTGAGCATGCCATTTTTGGGAAATCAACCGTTTATTTAGTTGACTAACCGGTATACGGTTCATCTGATGGTAAAATTCTCAACACTTTTCATTGTTATTTGTATCTAATTATGATAGGTAATTTACAGATGGTTGTGTATCTTGTTGTGGCAAACAATGACGTTGTCGATGGTGTACACAGTGGACCGGCAGTTCATGGGGTATCGAGTGCACGTCCAGCGCGTCTTTGCACCTTTAGAGTTGCTCGAGCGATTGTATCGATATCGACCTAAGTTCATCACGAGGTTGCCGGATCGAGTCTTACTGAATACGGGTTCTGGAATAAAAAAGCAATTTAAATAGTCTTAGAAATATATATTATATTTGTTTCAACTATGAGAATAAATTTACGTATTGTTATCTGTGTTTGTGTATGTTGACAATCTGTTGGATAATTTAGGGCTGGAATAAAAAAAAGGAAACGGCAATTAAGAGATATTCTGAGGTTTTATTTTGGTCTCAACTAAAACCTACTTTATGATACTTAGAACTAACATAGACTTCTTCTGTCTAGCCTTTTCCCAAGCAATGTTGGGGTCGGCTTCCAGCCTTACCGGATTCAGCTAAGCACCGTATTTTACATGAAGCAACTGCCTTTCTGATCTCGACAACCCATTTTATTGGGTAACACAGTACCCCATGTTAAGACTGGTTGTCAGAATTGTAATGACTTAACGACTACCAAAATTCAACGCATGACAGTTGGGACCAAGTGTCAACCAACAAGTCGGCGTAACCTTTATTATCGACCAAACCTACTTACTACTTAGTATTTCTAAAATTAAAGTAACCTTATTGTGTAGGGTCGTTTCCAATATGAGTATTAATAATTTAATGATTATGTGCGTTTTTATACGAAACGATTTCATTTTTGTAAGTAAAGACAATTGATCGGCAACCCAATGTAGCTCTGTTGCAAGTCCAGCGAACCTTGTCCCCTGAGTAAGCACTACACTTGTTGTAGCGATAGCAACCTAATTCAAGTGCGCGGTTGCCGGCTTTTGTGGTAGTAAAAACGGGTACTGAAAAGAAAAAGACCATTGCAAAATAGTATCTACGCGAAAGTTATGGTAAATATAAATTACTAAAGGTTATTGTTTTGATACAGATGGAGTCCGCATGCTAACTTTGACCAAACATTAAAACCTTCTGTAAATATGTAAAACTCATAATTATTGATAGTGTTGATTTTCCATAGTTTTGTGTCTTAGATTCTTGCAATAATCTTAGTACAACATACCTACCTAAATTATGTAATACTAGTCACCATTATAATTCATTTTCAGAAAAGTCAAATTAATCAATTACGTCTTATAAATACTATTTAATGTGTATAAATTACATCAACGCTTATATTACGTTTTTACAAACACAAAATACGATTGACCAGTGTCGACTGAAACTTAAACTAAAATAGAAAAAATAATTTAATAGTTTACACATACGAACACCGATCAGATATCATAAAAGGTAAAGCGCGTTAAACTACAGCGAGATTGGTATTACAAAAATAAATAATGGTAGCTACTATACCTATGATTTGTTCTATATAAAATTAAATAATCATTCTATACTATTAATTAATAAAAATTAACTTTTTTAATATCAAATGGCACCATATTTAAATATCGGTATTTATGCAAAACTTAGAGGTCTGCATAAATACTGATACCGCCATTTCAGCTTCATTTTTAAATCTAGGTGACATCAATTTTTTATTTTTGGTTTTTGTAAATTGGTAGAATTTTGATAAAACATTTTAATTCAACATGTACCTATTTCAATGGTTATGTTCGCCAAGACATTGTACTACTTGATTATCGATGGTGTAAAGAGACGCCCGGCATCCCTTCTTGCCGCAATACCATCGAGCTGTAGGCCCCTTGGTGATGTTCGTGCGATAAAAGCGGTTAGAACCAACCATAATAATAGGATTTCCTTTGAACGTTTGTATGAAAACAGGTTCTGAAAAATGACTTCCGTTAGTATATCAAGTCATGTTATTATCGAAAATAATTTATTTATAATCAAATTCCGGCATTACAGTATAAAGGTTAGTTACTTTCTTCTTACTATAAGTATTACTATCTGCAGTGCCCCGCGTTTCACTCACCTTACTTTTCTCCCAAACTTGCTAACTTGATATTATATCTATATCTACTAATATTATAAAGCTGAAGAGTTTGTTTGTTTGTTTGTTCGAACGCGCTAATCTCAGGAACTACTGGTTCGAATTGAAAAAATATTTTTGTATTGGATAGTCCGTTTATTGTGGAAGGCTATAGGCTATATAACATCACGCTACGACCAATAGGAGCGGAGCATAAATGAAAAATGTTGCAAAAATGAAAAACCGTTGAAACTAAAACACGCGAACAAAGTCGCGGGGGACAGCTAGTTTAACATAAATACATAACCTATTTTTGCCCAATTCTCGAGGACGATTATAGGCTATTGTCTATAACTGGCCTCAAGAAAAGGTTTATCAAATGCAAAACTATTTTTTCAAATCCGACTGGTAGTTTCAAAGATTAGCGCGTTCAAACAAACAAACTCTTTAGCTTTATTAGTATAATATATATATATATATATATATATATATATATATATATATATATATATATATATTTTTTTTAAATGTACTAGCAATGTGGATGGATTTCACATTACTAGCAATCTTGTTAACCCCTCCAACTAAGCTAAATATGCTTGTGTCTGGAGTGGGTTCACGTCAATAGTGCAATGGGTGGGGTTCGAACCTGCGACCTCTCGATCACAACGCGGTCACCCTAACCATTAGGCTATTGCCGCTTATTAATAATATTAGTAATATGAACCAAAATGGATTGTAAGAAATAAAACATAAGGAAAATATTGTATCAACTACATTTTTTATCTCTTACTAACACACGTACACTCAAACAAACCTACTTATTTCTATAAATAATACTGTTCCAGTAAAGAAGAAAATAAATTATTATTATTTTAATTCAGTCGACGCAAGTACCTATAATTCTTTGAAATTATTTGAAATGGAATATTGAACATTGAAAAATATGTATTATAGACGATTGCATGTATTCGAACTGAATGTTTATCCGATGTAATGATAGAACAACATTAGATTCTTTTAAGTTTATACGCGTATCGTGGAATGGACATGCTACATGGACTAGGAAAGAAACAGACATAAGTAAATAAGTGATTAATATGATATATAATCATTGGTAACGTTCTACTAGATGAGAAAGACTTAAAAGCTATGCAAGTATTTTTTAATGTATAATATGAGAAAAATCACATTTATTACATTTAATAGATATGACAATCATTGGTAAACTAGCTGAGAAACACTTAAAGCTATGAATTTATTGTTTAATGGATAATATGAAAAAACACATAGAGAGAAGTGATTGATGATGAAGTGATGAAATTTATCCCTTGTATAATGTTTTGTAGGGAATAAATAATATTCTCATCACGGTGAGAGAAACCATTAGGCAAGGCAGGGAAATTTATAAAACACACTACATTAATAAGCGATACATAATCAATGCATCAGTGTATTGCGTTGCGAGCCTAAGAAAAAGGACGCGTTCGCGTTGCACATAACGAATTGTTAAATTCGCAATTCGCGTGGCTGTAGCCGCTGACTTTCTTAGTCACGAAGAGTTGTAAAAAACTCACAGCCAACCTTGTTTTGGCATTTATCAACCATGCCGTCGACTACATGGAACAGGTCAGCATCTTGCAGATCTGCAAATCAGCCTACAAAGAGGAAAAGGTTTGCAGCTCCAAGGTACTGCTGTTCCAGTCGCTCAGTCAAGTCCTCCCTGGTGAAGAGGATCGACCCAGACGATGTGCCTAATTTTAGGGCAAAGGGCATGCACGAATTGCCGCCCGTCACATTTGACCACGACGACGTCACTAGGTTGCTGAAGACATAACCTCTCTGAAGGCAAACCAAAATGCAATGCGAACCAAGTTGGAGACGGTAAAATACCAGACGCTACCAACGTAAATATTCGTCGTTTTGCGCACAGTGCGTCTCTCATCAGTTTTGAGTCGACGAGTTCGAGTGCGTGACCGACCAATAAAGCTGATGAAACATAAAGTCAAGCCGCCGCTGTATTGACACCGGTGGCCGAGGCCATAACACGCGTAGGTACTTCGACCCCTAAACTCGCCCACATAGCAGTTGCAGCCGCCAACAAGCCGTGACGCAAACATTGCAGCGCACAAAGCCAAAGGGGGAAAAGAAACACGTGGTAAGTCACACCCACAGTGTGCTCCAGCAAACGACACGTGTGACAAACATGGCTTCATCGAAGTCGAGAAGAACAAGAGAAGGAAGCCTCACCATAGGAAACAGACCGGTAGCGGAGCCAATTATTATTGACTGTTTGCTGCATGCTGCAGTACTAACGATGAAGTTGTACGTATCACACCATACCATGACATTTGACATGGTCGTGGGTTATATTTAATACAAAACTAAACTGACCTTGAGGGTAGAGAAGTTTGAGCCGCGCCATAACACTAACTTCAAATCATTTATGGTGTGAGTTCTATTAGTTTCAGATTTCAGGCCGAAAGGAGTCAATTATCGACGTTTTCGAAAAGGGGATACGAGACACACGAAACACATATTAATATATGTATTAGTTTAAAAGTTTTGTTTTTATATATTTATTGTTATTTTATGGGGTCATTATTTACAATAGCATAGACATTCTATACTATAGAGTAATTTTTATATTAATATGTATTAGTTAATAAGATTTTGTAAATGCGCAAAGTTATTATTATTATTATGGCATGATAACTAGAACACAGTGTGTTCTCTATTCTTTTTCTTGGTCTATGTTCTATATTTCATGATTATGTTGCTTCCTATGGAGAACAACCACATTGTTGACTGTGAAGACAGTAGCGCGGCAGCCGGACCGGTACCTCGTGCAGACCCATCGCACTTTCAACCCTTTCTTGCTGGTGTTAGTCGCCCGATTGTACCGATGGGAACCTATCTCGATGACAGGTTTTCCAAACTTTGACGTAGTAAAATGGGGTTCTGGGAACAAATATTAAGTTCATTAATATATATGTCTAAACAGAGATATACCCCAAACAGAAAAGGATAACGACATGGAAGTAATTAATACAATAATAATATTGAGATGATAAGATCAATGCTTTCCATCGCACAACAACAATGTGTAAGTGAAGTTAGTACAACTTCACTTACACGCTAAAGAGGCAACAAATTTCAACAGGAATAATAATACAAAAATACCACGACGGAGTCCGTGTAAAACAATTTTATTGCATAATTTTTAAAATTTATGAATAACACCCTGATGTACGAAGTAATCTGATGGTTGGTGACTATGTACCAAAAAGGCGCGTACCATAGTCTGTTCTTTGAATATCGTAAACCTTGCCTTACAAATGGAACCCTTGGTGCATCTCCACACAGTCGTATCTTCTCCTTTTCCTCTATCACAGTAGAACGTGTGTCCGCCCACAAGCCCCACACGCCTACCGGCTAAATTTTGCACCCAAGATACTGAAAACACCACATTACGATTAAAGGCTATATTTGTTCATAGTAACGGAAACACATGCAAAACAGCTTAACTTCCTAGTTTGATTCAACAGGCATGTATCTAAGAAACATAGTGCACATTTTACCAAGGTTTCTTATTGTACGTTTTTGTAATGTTGTGTTTAATCCAAAGATATTCGTGGATTATTTCTCGTATTTTTTCTTGAAATTTGATTTTGTTTAACTAGTACAAATTAATTAACAAGGATAATTAGCACATTAGATAAACCCGTTAGTAAAGGCATGAAAATAAAACACTGCTTATTAAACCATCACTATAATTATATTTTTCTTAAATGGTAATTTTAGTACATTTAGTTTGCTCCGCGATCGGCCATGTTCACTTACAAAGCAAGCAGATGTTACTGAGGTCCGATGCTATTTATAAATTTAGGCCGTTCCTTTGTGAATTTTGTTGGGGTCTCCCACCCTTGCCGACCTTACAAAAGAACTCGCATAAATTATAATTGCACGTTGCATTCATATGAACATTTTTTCTATAGTACAATTTAAAAACATTAAGGTATATTCTTTTACAGTTAATATTATAAGCAAACTTAAACACTAGAATATTGTTTGTTGATGGATAGTCTCTGATAAGATGACCACCGCGCCGATAAACTACAGCGTATAAAAAACATGTCAAATATGGAAAAAAATTAACCAGTTTTACAGCTTCAGCATTTATAATAAATTCCGTCCTTTATTAAATACTTGGCGGGTAGGTGCCGGTGCACTAAATAATGAGATTTCATCACCATCCTGTCCTTACTCATCCGGAATCTAGCTTTGCAATTCTTCCCTATAGTACAAACCCAAACTTCTGAAACTTTACTCCGACCATCACAGAAGAAAGTGTATCCATTAATCAGAGCTATTTCCTTTCCTGTGGCTTTTCGGTACCAACAAACTGTAATAAAAAATATTAATTTCTATGTAGTCGATTTATTAGGAAATATTTCTTACCAATTCAGCATAAAATACTGTAACTTTAATAAAAAGTATAACCAGTTTAAAAAAGTTACATAATTTGGTGCGGAATAACAGTTTATGGTGGAAACAAGAGTAACACTCAACTCTTTTACGTTTATGAATAGAGCTACTAGAAATATGAATAAAGTATGTAGGTATATTGAGGTAAACACCATCTATGTTATAAAGACAAATATTTGCAATTTCAAAAAAGAAACGACATATCTAGACGTTTATTTATCAAAAGACGTAATAAAATGGAAGACAAAATTTAAACTTCTAGGAAGTGCGTCAAGCCAGTGGTTGCAGATTCGAGTGCTGCTACAGATTTAAGTTTTGCCTTTTATTATTTGTATTAAATTACAAATATTCACTCCGCATGCGTTAATGCGTAACAAATAATTAAAATAATATTTATATATAACAATTTATAAATAATTATATAATAAAAATAATATAAATAAAAATCTATACTAATATTACAAAGCTTAAGAGTTTGTTTGTTTGTTTGTTTGAACGCGCTAATCTTAGGAACTACTGGTTCGAATTGAAAAATTCTTTTTGTATTGGATAGTCCGTTTATTGAGGAAGGCTATAGGCTATATAACATCACGCTACGACCAATAGGAGCGGAGCATAAATGAAAAATGTCGCAAAAATGAAAAACCGTTGAAACTAAAACACGCGAACAAAGTCGCGGGGGACAGCTAGTAATTTATAAATAACTTTTAAACAAGTAGAATAAAACAATATTTAATGTTCGTCATTAAATAATTTTAATCACACAAATTTTATTAAAAAAAACTATTTTGTCTTATTTAACATGATTTAAAATGACCATTATCTATAATGTTATAAACTCCTTAAACTCCTCAATCAATTTGTACAATTTAAATATTAAACAACAACAATAATTACTACCTACACGGTAGACCGTGAATTTAAGAGACTTACCCCCGAATACTAAAACGTAACTCAACTTTAAGACATTCTTAAATATCTAGGTGTCGCTACTATACACCTTAAAGTAACAGAGACAGCATGAGACTTAACGGAGACTTAAAACTGGATGACGTTTCAGTTTTCGGCCAATAGATTTTAAGAAAATGGGCTTTTTATTCCTTCCATGAGTAAATAATAACGGCTCCAAAATATTACTGAAAACTGTTCTGTTCCAATTTGCAAGAATTTATACTTGTGCTCAATATATGTAATGCTGTTGGTATACCTATCAATAAATAAATAAATATTTCAGAAAAAAATAAGTAAAGCGGAGCATGGTGTTTTTTATTAGATTCTAAGGTAAAATCCATTACGTATCACATATCTGTAATTCATATGATTATGCACCAAGCTGCACCTCACAATATCCTTGGTGGTAGTCGCAACGATCATGCGCGCTTTGCACTTGCTCCCAATAGTGCATCGCCAATTCTCAGTGTTTTTGGACTTAGCATGAAGGTAGAAAGTATAACCGTTGATTAAACCCACCTCCTTTCCAGACGAGTTCTGAAGCCATTGCACTGAAAAATGCGTTTTATATAGTGCGATAAATAATCTAAATTACATCTTCTAAAGAAATAGGTAATTACAAAAATTGCAAATTGCAACCTTTCTTTTTAAACTGTCTATTTATTTGTAAAGCATGTTGATTAGACTTTATTCACAACGGCCTAAACTCAACTAGAGACGGTTCTTGAAAATTTTTAGGTTATTTTCTGTAGGTAGGCACGTGCTTTTATTTAAACTTTAGTCGAAATGGTCTATGAATTGATTTCCATAAACATAAAGAAATTGTATTAGATTAATATAACCAAAACAATAAATATCCTAGATATCCAACACATACAAAGATAAACATATTAAATAAACATTCCCTCGGCCTTTTTAATCATGGTCAGCATCCAAATTCAGTGCAGTGACCTGAGGACTTACCTCAGGTCCTGTACAGGACACCCTGGTGTATCACGAAGCTCGGAGGATCATGGGTGTGTTGGAGGTGGGCTGATGCCATCGCTCCGTAGTTGTCAGTGAGAAACTTCGCGCGGCAGGAGCCCCAGCGCGAGCACCGCCACACGAAGCTCCTGGAACTCCGGCTGCAGCAGTAGAACGAGTAACCTGCCACCAGTGCTAGCTCCTTGCCTAATTTGTTCTGGACGTACTGGACTGAGGAGCAAATTATGAAATTATGAGTAGAGTACAATTTTGTGTTAAACATGACAGTAATAATAACTCCAGCTCAAATGTGTTTAATAAAAGGTGTTATTTAAAAACCTTGGCCATCCTTGCATGAGCATCCATACAAAATGTGCAAAGATTAGTATATGGAAGTTACGTATATGTCGTAGAATGATTTAAATAATTCATATTGTTCTGAAAACCTTAGGAGTATTGCGAAAACATGGATAATTAGACACTAGTAATATTGCGAAACGAAACGTCAGTTACAATGAAATAAGAACCCTGATTGTCCAGTGGAAGCGCCCAAAACGATACCACCTCTGATTAGTTCATGTTATAATACTTCAAAGTTCATAGTTAAAACTTCGAACCAATCAGAATAAGATTTGGTCAGTAAGCTTGTAACAACAGTAAGTTGTCTAATCATCTGTGTTTTTGCAACATAGTTTTTGCAGTAGAATTATCAAATCATTCTACGACACATACAAATCGAAGGGGATTAAACTTTATCTCAGAAATAATCTTTAGCCACTATTTACCAGAGCTGATACTGTATGACTTAAAAAAATATATGTTTCGAAGTCCTACATATTAGTACGGCTTTTTTTTCATGTTTTTATTTCAGAAGATGAAAATAGACTATAATTGCTGTATACGATTTTATTCAGTTATGTAGTGTATTGATATCTCCAATGAAGAAAAAAAGATTTACACTAAAAATAAATTGGTACAAAAAAAACGAGTGTGCTTTAGACCGCACGAATGAAGTAAAACTTTTTATATAAGAAAACTGGCTATGAGAAAAAAAGAGAAAGAAAATGTGTGCTCGCGCCGCTCTCTCTTGCCCCTACTGTAATATACGAAATGTAACCCTCTCTCTTTCTATCTTCACTTACTTATATCTCCCTCTCAACTGCCGTTCGTCTCATCCAATCACACTTTTCGTAACGCTCTCGTCGCGCAACCAGCTTACTCCCCAAGTCAAACGTACTACTTGAATGTTGTGTGTTGTTACTTTAGAGTAAGATAATATGGCGTTTGTGCACCTAGACATACTAGCAAGTTCCGTAAAGATTGCTTTTTCCCGTTTGTTCCTCTTAACATAAATTCCACTAAAACATGGCGTTTACATACTTAGTGAATACAATACCCAAAGAGCTTATTTATAAAAAACAATATTGAACAAATACGCATGTTAGATATAAACACGATGCATTCTAATTACGTTTTATTTTTAATAACATCTGAGAAATATTTATTTATAAAACATGAAAATTATAACATCATTTATGCAAAAAAATACATCGTAGTTTTTTTTTAGTGATTATGGTCGGTGGCACCGTACTTGACGACGTTATTTCCAATGGTATACACTACTGCCCGACAATGTAAATGATTCTTATCGCACCGCCATCTTACTTTATCACCCCTAGCATAGTCTTTAAGGAATCTGTACGGTCCTAGTAGTAAACGGAGTTGTCCACGATTATTTGTAAAAATCATCGGCTTGTCTGTAAAATAGCAATTTACTTTTAGTAATTTATTCATTTACTATTTTGTGATAGTCGTGAAGACAAACGAAACCAATCAACAAATGACAATGAAAACAAAAACAACATGTTGTTATGAACAACAATACTAAACAAATATGCATGTTAAAAATGAAACTTCATGATTATTACGTTTTATTTAGATTTTAATATCAGTTGAGAAATATCTTCTTCTATCTAACATACACATATCTCGTGACACAGTGTTTTTTATCGAACTCCTCCGAAATTGATGACCAATTTTAGTTTTTTTTTTTATATAATATATTTTTGGTAGGTCTAAGAAGATTGAAGGCTTAAGCCTGATTGGCCAGTCGGAGCGCCTAAAATGATTGGTTGATGTTATAATACTTCAAAGCTCACAGATCAACTATTTACCAGAGCTGCTATTTAATGTCTTGAATAAAATTCTATGTTTCAAACACCTAGTTATTAGTACTGGTTATTTTTTTTCATGTTTTTATTTCAGGAGGTGAAAATAGACTAAAATTGCTTTATACGACTATAGTAAGATAAGCTATATAACTTACTACAATCAAAAGAAAAAAAGATTTACATAGAAATAAATTTGTACAAAATAATAATAACAAAACACAAGGTTAAATAAAGCAACGTCAGTTATCTTATATCTATTTATTTGACATCTAGTAATAAGTTACAATTTAAGAAACCAAAGATCTAATAATATTCACAGTCACTAAAAGTTATTATAGTATTTACCATATTTATATAAAACACCATTTACTATTTTAACGTTTGGAGGAACGTGTGAGTGTTGTAGTGTTGTTATTCTTAGGATATGGCCTTCTAAGTTGGTCTTGAATCGAGCCTTACACGGGTACCCGTTTGTGCACCTCCACATACTGACATTGAGATGATTAGAATTGTTGCATTCGTAAAACGTGTAACCGTTCAGTAGGGCACGCTTTTTGCCGTTCGCTCCTCTCCACATAAATTGCACTAAAACATACCGGTTACTTAATTAATGAATACATTACAATACCCAGGAAAACTATTTATTAAAAACAATATTGAACAAATATGCATGTTGAATATAAACACTATTCATTATTATTACGTTTAATATAGTCTTTTATATCAGCAGATAATTATTTATTTATAAAACAATAAAATTATAACATCTTTTATACTAAAAAATACATCGTAGTCTTTTTGATCAGTGATTATGGCCGGTGGCGCCGAACTTGACGACTTCATTTCCAATGGTATACACTACTGCCCGACAATGTGAATGCTTCTTATCGCACCGCCATCTTACTTTATCACCCCTAACATAGTCTTTAAGGAATCTGTACGTTCCTAGTAGTAAACGAAGTTGTCCACGACTATTTGTAAAAATCGTCGGCTGGTCTGTAAAATAATAATTTAAATTTTAGTCAAAATCAAAATCAAAAACTGATTTATTCCAACTAGGCTACAAAGTAGCACTTTAAGAACGTCAATACAATGGACATCACCCTGTTTCGCCCACCCTTCACCGCTTTTTAAGTGCTCTGGCTGTGGAGAAGAAACGGTGCAACAAACTCCCCAGCAGCACGCTGTCATTTCGAATACAATAATAATAGTAATATAATTTAGGGACTGCGCAAATAAACAAGTGTTTGAGGTCGATAGGTACTACAATAGGTACAATGAAATTAAAAGTATAATCTACAGAGCCCAAAGTCAGCAGAACGACCAGTCACCGCAAGCAGCACCCGTTCACGAGTATGACGCAAGGATCAGCCATCACCTCCCTCGCCATATTAGAGGGAAGGAGGTGACCCGACCCAAGACGCCACCGCAGGCAATGAAAACTAAGGGAGCAAGACGAAACTGCTGCCGGCTTTAAAAAAAATAAAAAAAAGTATGCATTGAATGAAAATACTCCAAACACTGATTTACTGCACTGCCCCTAAAAGGAGGAATTGATAGCTACATAATTAAATTTTATAATTAATATAATTATACATTCCTAAACAATGTAAAGAATTTAAAAATACAATACACATACGTATAATCGTACTAAAAATAAAACAAAATAGGTAACATATTGTTACATACTGAGTGTATGCCTACCAAATTAAATAGTACCGTACAGTAGTAGAGGTACTTAAATAGAGGTACTTAAATAAATAATAATAATATAAATGTGGACAACACCACATCCATTGCTCTGAACCCAAAGTAAGTAGCTAACGCACTTGTGTTATGGAATTCAGAGACAACGAAGGTACCACAAACACCCAGACCCGAGACAATGTAGAAAAGTGGTTTTTCTTCATTCACCCGGCCGGGGATCGAACCCGGGACCTCAGAGCTGGCGATACCTTGAAAACCGGTGTGTACGCCATTCGACCACGGAGGTCGTCGTATTTTGTATTGCATTGACTTAGAAGCTTGAATTTTTGACCTAAGTATTTGATATTATTTTTAACATGAAAATATCTTCTTCTATCTAAAATATAAAAGTCTTATGACATAGTGCTTGTTATCGATCTCCTCCGTAATTGACCACCAATTTTTTTGTAAATAGGATAATATACCACACAGAACCGTCTTGTGTCTATCACGGCGACCAACTACATTTGTCATTTAAATATTGTCTATATTGTCTATATATAGTATATATATAGTATATAATAATATTGTCTATATATAGTCATTTATTCATTTTACTATTTTATGATAGTCGTGAAGGCAAATTCGACAAATGACAATGAAAACCAAAAAGTCCGGTGAAGTAGACTAAGCCTGCGCTCTGTCTACAAAAAACAACAAGAAGATAATTACGAAGTATTAAATAATGGTGCTAAAGTTAAAATAAAATATATATTTATTAGAAAAAATAAATAGGTACAACTAAATATATAGGTACAAAATAACAATATACAACAGTTGCCGTAGAAATATTTTAATTACCACCAAACCGTACAAATTTTGCTGAACGCCATGGTTAGTTCTCCAAAAACAAACTTAGCCGAGCAGATGAAAACATGCATCTATCATAAATCTATGTACGACAGTATCAAATTTCCAACTGAAAATAAAAGTTCAAGTCTAATCGCAAAAACGTATTTTTTATATTAAACTACAAATTTTCAATTTTCGGGGTTTTTTCCTTTACTTGTGATGTTTGTGTCTACCTACGGGAAGGAACCTATAAAATAGGTTTTGAGTTTTGTGGAAATGTACGGACAAAAACCACATCCCACCAAAAACATGTATGCTTGCTATGTAAAAAGGTCATCAAATCGTATGGAAAACCAAACTTCTAACTGTACACGCCCTAAGCTAACATGTCTCGTCTCGCCGGATAAATGGCTGTATTTTGTATTGCATTGACTTAGAAGCTTGAATTTTTGACCTGAGTATTTGATATTATTTTTAACATGAAAATATCTTCTTCTATCTAAAATATAAAAGTCTTATGACATAGTGCTTGTTATCGATCTCCTCCGTAATTGACCACCAATTTTTTTGTTTTTTTTTTGCTGTTCTAAGAATAGGTCGTAGGTTTTTTTTATACCCCTAAGTGACAACGGTGGCAAAACATCGTTGCCGGGTACAGCTAGTTGCGTTGTAGTACCAAGTTTAGGCACGCATATAGGAGAAACATATAAACATTATTTTTATATTATATAGATTATGTAAATTATGACTACATTATTTTAGAGATAGATGGAATCATTGCGCCGACCCCTAATAATTTAATTGGGAACAGGGCCTAAGAGATGCATGGTGATGACTACGTTTAAGCCGTATGTAGTTTTTTTAATCAATGATTATGTCCGGTGGCGCCGTGCTTAATGACGTCATTTCCGACGGTAAACAATACCGACCGACAGTGTAAATACCTCTTATTACACCGCCATCTTACTCTTGGACCCCTAGCATAGTCTTTCAGGTACCTGTGCGGTCCTAGTATTAAACGAGGTTGGCCACGACTTGTTGTGAAAATAATCGGCTTGTCTGTAAAATCACAATAAAAATTTTAGTCATTTATAAATTTTAACTTAATTATTACTATTTTACGATAGTCGTGAATACTTGGACTAATAATAAGAACAAAATTAGGAAGTAATAAAATGAAAATAACATAAATTATTATCTTGAAACAATATACAAAAAAAAAGTTATACAACAGTATCAAAAAAAAATTACTTCCAATTAATGACGTCTTTTAGTTCCAGCAATATTTTAAATGTCTTATAGTCCAGTCAAATTAGTCCTTAAAATAGAAGTAAGGTTACAAAAATTCCCATAGAGCCAAAAATTGGTATGAATGTTCAGAATACTATTATTATTAAGGAATTGTGAAAAGTCCCCATCAACCATCAATCCCATTTGTTCAAAAAAAATATTGATGGTGCTTTCACCATCAATAAAATTTAGGTACTCCGAAAACTCATCACGTCTTTCAATACTTGCATCAATTAATGCTTACAGGCCGCGATCAACAGTAACAACTCCACTTTAAGTCATTATTTGTAGTCAACCCTCGGGTTGACTACAAATAAAGCAGAAATGCGTAATTTTTTTTTTAAACAGTAAAATGCACAAACTTTGTTACATAATATAAGCGTTAGCCACGAGTTGTCACTACGAAGGAATGCTTACACTAACAGTATTTTGTTGAGTATGAGACCTTTGAAACGGAGCAGGTATACGAGCATCGCCACGCCGACAATTGAATGGATGACAGATGTTACTCAAGACCATGCGACTAAATAAAAATAGGGGCGGAGTTTTTGACGTTCATTTATA
Organism: Diachrysia chrysitis; assembly: GCA_932294365.1. Lineage (NCBI taxonomy): Eukaryota > Metazoa > Arthropoda > Insecta > Lepidoptera > Noctuidae > Diachrysia > Diachrysia chrysitis. Next base: position 10,641,709 of record OW028652.1, on the reverse strand, counting down.
TTCTAAGAATTTTATAATAATTTGTATGTATAAGACATAGGGACTCATATTTTTACTCGTATAACGGTTCAAAAATGTGTATAAAAGTACATTAACGTGCATATTATGAATAAAATATTTTTTTCAGTTCTTTGAACCGCAGTATCACGGAAATGGCAATACTTATGAAAAAAGTGTAGATACATTTTTTGTAGAGAATCGGATGTTCTACAATTTTTGTCTGAACTATTTCTGCTGTTAAACTCACAGTTTAGCTGAAAAACGCGAAAAACCTATTCTTGCAAACTCACCATCAATAAAAATTTTTGCACAAGGGGGAGCTCGATGCTCGACTCAGCTCGATTCAGCTCGACTTGCACGGTTACGCCAAGGCCAGATAGGCCAAAAAAAAAAGCATCGCCTGAGACTCAAATTTCAAAAAAATATAGTTTTTTAATTAGAAACACATATTAAAAAAAAAAAGGACTTGTTTATTCAATATTATTATCCCTTAAGAAAACAAAATACATTTAAAGTCCTGTTAAGTGTTTTCAATATAAAAATGACATCTAAGTTGTATCAAAAACCCTGTCTGATGTACGGTATAGTTTCGGCGTGCTGTGTATGTGTTCACCGATGTAGGTGGTGACGGTGAGGTCCTCAGTGGTGACCACGGCCGCCTTGCACCCCTGATGGTAGCGGGTACAATACCAGCGCCACTGGTTATACCTCGCACTTTGCTTTCTATTATAGGTGTACCCGAGAACTAGCAACACACCTCCTCTGCCCATATTTATAATTTCTCCTGTGAAATAAAACAGCTGAACCTTAGTTTTGGTTTACAGTACTTTGTTGAACTGTTTGGTCTTCATTTCTCATCGGTTGGATAAAGTTGGATGTTAGCAAGATTACCCACCTTATTTTTCCGTGAATATGCTCAGGTAACGTCCTCCACTCTGAGGAGAGTAGTAAGGTATTCCGACCCGCCCAAAACCACCGAGATATTTTCGCCACTCGGAGAGACTCCCATCTTCATTAAGTCGGTAAATATTTCATTTGACCGTGGAGAAAGGCGAATGATACAAACTGATTTTAAATTAAAAGGCATGTAAGATATTGTTTGTAGATATTATAATTTCTTGGAGACACTGGAAGATGACATTAATATACTTTGTAAAACAAATTGACAGATCTTTTGTTTAAAGCAAACTTTCATACTAACTATCTTCTATTTATCGATTGCACCCACTACTTATTTTGTCCTTCGTGAATTTAAACGAGTCTATTACTAGTTGACTTTGTCCTCGACAAAGCAAGCGTATACCACTTTCATTAGATAATTATCAGATTTGGAAATTATACTGTTTATAGTTGTCTTGAAAATAAAAAAAAACCGACAGCAATTCTTCGAACTCTTTTTTATAAACAAACAGTAAGGAACATTTTGGTATTAAAAAAATTAGTTTTCATTTTTTTATTATAATTACGTGTTTTTACTAAGGAAGATTTGAGAGCCTTTACCCAGGAAAGGGAAGGGACTGTAACTGTCAATAATAATAATAGTTTATACTTTTTCCATTAGCCTTTATTATTTCCTCACTGGTCCTCCTTCGAAACATCCAAACCGCCTTGGCTAACTCTTGCCAGTTATTATGTATAGTACTTACAATCAGCAGTAACCTTATCTTTCGCATTAATTACAAAATGGTTTCCATTAGAGGTGCGCAGTATTTTCGGGCGCTCGTGTGTGTGTACGCCGTAGTATTCGGTCACCAGCAGTTCGTGTGTGGTGAGGACCGCCGCCCTGCAGCCCTGGTGGTACATGGAGCAGTACCAGCGCCACCTCTCGCCCTTCGCGTTGTGCTTGCGATTGTACAAGTACTCCGACACGAGAAGGGCCGTACCACGTCCCATCTTTATAACTTTACCTAAAATGTATGAATACTCAATTAGTTCAGTTATAAGTTGTGTTTACAAAATAAGTACAATTTTATTACGATAATTATTAAATCCTCCTGAATTATATTGATGACTAGCTCGCGCCTGTCGCGTGTTTTATTTTTATGGGTATACATGTTTTGAAGAACTCTAATTATTTTTCTAAAATAAAAGTAGCCCATTTGTTATCTCTCAAAAGTATTCCTTTCAGTATTTTTAACGTTCATTCCACAGTACAGTCAACCAGTTTTATAATTATCTTATCTATGTTATATACAGTATTACTACGTTACTTATTGCGACGGCCCCTATTAATAAAGTAGGATCTACATTTTTGAAACTTTTGAATAGAGCGTTTTAAAGTTTAATTTTAATTTAATTATATCTTGAAAAGTAAGTGACTCAGAGATCTGAAATTTGGAATACATTTTTAATTGCTAATGCTTAATAATTATGCCTATGTCATAATTCTGAATATATCATACGTTTATAGAAAAGTAACAACTGTCTATTTTTAACGGTGGCGATTTATGCTTCCGTGTCGGTAGTGACACATTCGACAATTTTATTTGGAATTTTTTTGTCGGCCGATGTTGGATATGACGCTTCCTACATTTTTAAATGAAGATTCCAATATTATTTTGGGATAGATTTGGACGTATGTGCATTATAACTCACATAATGTAATAGTTTATTTGGGGCTTTAATAAAACGATCTATTTGTACATAGTTTTTAATTATAAACAAATATTTTCTAAAAAAAAACAATTAAAAATCAAATAAAGCAACGACAAATATTCTCATATGAAAGTAAACAACTACAGATATTTTATATTAGCTTTTTTATTATATAACAAATAAAAAATAAGTAACAAAACCATGGAACCTTCTTAATTTTAATAATAATTATAATCATTTACAAGTAAAGAACAACCTACAGATATTTTATATCTGCTTTTTATTATTATAAAAAAATAAGTAACATAACAATGGAACCTTCTTAATTTTAGTAATAATTATAATCATTTATTTAATCAACTACAGGAACTTAACCATGAGAGTAAATAATGTGTTTTGTTTTTTTTTGTTCAATTTAAATATAAGTCTATCTAAAATTTATCATAATCATTTCAACTGTAAATAATAAAAAGAATATAAAAAAAAATGGTAGGTAATTACTATTCGGAATCATCACTAGATTCATCGTCTTGAATTTGTATTGCTCACGGTTTATTTGTGTGAGGTAAGTCTTTGTAAAATGCTTGATACTTTTCAGGAATGACACCAGACACGCACATATTATTCAAATCTCTATATTTGTCGAATGTAATAAATAGGTAGAGGGCTATTATATAGTTGAGATAACTGAAATTCTACATCCTGAACAGCTCGCTGCGTCCTTTTTCCACATCTTTTAATCACAATACTTTTTGATTGTTCTTCAAGATCATACTTGTAATCTATACGATCATGTGCATTAATTTGTATTGTTACTTCTCATATTTTCGTCCACTTAACGCTCTCATTATTAGTGTTTTTTGTCCAATTCTTATTAGGAAATAGTGCTTTAGAATCTAAAATGTCTTTGGTTGCTATTTCTTTTACTATATACGGGGTACCCTCTGATTTAGCCCAACGTACTAGGCAAAACCACTCATCTGGTACATAAAGTAATTTGCCTTGGCTAGCTCGTTCAATTAATGAATGAACACTGTCACCCTCATTCTGAGTGTGACCTTTTTCCAAGAAACGGTGAGTTATATTTACGTTAAATTTTTTTGATGAATATAAATACAAGGCGAAAACAATACGGTTTCGGTTCTGTCCAGCACAATTATCCGACCAGAACCGGAACTCGTTCACTCCTTTTTGTACATGAAGCTCAATAAAATTCAACAAACAACTCGATACTTCATTCGCTCCTCTTTTCGCTATCCTCTCATGCCACATATAACAAGTACCGACTTTATTAGCCCGATCGTAAACAGTGAAATTCATAGTATTTAGTTTTCTTTTATAATAAAAGACGCTTACCTCACTATGTGGCGTTTGCAACACCTTTTCGAAATCAAATGTAGCTGTTATGATATTGCTATTCAAGGAGGCTTCTTCTTTGTCAGCTTGTTTGAAGAGACGAGCCACTTTTTTGTGAGCTTGATGTTTTAAATAAAAGTTTTATTCTTCTTCGCTGGGAATTGAAGTGTTCTCGAAAACATGACATACATCACAACGATCCTATTTTGGCTTATGGAAACCTATATTAAAGTTTGAATTAACTATTTCGCAATATTGGCGTTTATTCGCTTTATTAATATATATTTCAGGATCAAACCACTGATCATACAATTCAAACATACGGGATAAACTTTTTAAGTTATTCAAATAAAGTTTTTTTGAATCTTTTCGAATGTAATGGGATTCGACTGGATCTAAAGAATTTACATGGGCAGAGACGTTATTAACCATATTATCATCCTTTACTCTACGTCTGTGGTCATATCTTCCCCTCCTATCCTCTTCAATCATTGTTTCACCGTCATACTTTTTCCACGCCGTCGTAATAATACGTTCTCCAGAAGCTATAGTACTAAGGAACATCTTCTTACATACTCTTTTCTTCTCCTTATCTGCAGTTGGTAAATAATAAATAAAGGTGTTTTGTCGATCATGTTTTGTAGTTTCCGTAGTTACTCGACGTTTAGGTATCTTCTCAGTATGTTTAATAACAAAGTCCCAGTGTCGATTTCGATCACCAAGAGCCCAAAATGTTTTAAAAATAAGTTTACGTTGCTCAATTGGTAAAGTAGGAACACATTTATAACGGCAGTTAAGTGAACATGGTTGGCCTAGAGATTTGCTAGCTATCTCTTTTCCTTTGTTATTTATAAAAGTTTTCCCTTCATTTTTATTTTTTTTTCTCTTCACTATTTCCCAATTTTCTTTATGAACTAGTCGTTTCTTGCCTTTGCCTGTTTTGTAGGTCTTTTTTCTTGTAAAACTTGTTGATGGAGTAACATTTGCGGAAATTGTTTGTATAGTGGATGGTGTTGGGACATTTTGGTCAAGTTCCTCACGTGTTAAAGCACATTGACAAAGTGGGCATGAGCTATTTTGACAGTCATGAGGATCCTGGGTATCTACAACAGTTTCTGCCTGAGTGCTGCATGGAGATCCTCTATCTTCAAAAACATCGCTTAACAAAATACCTTGTAATTGGATTAGCTCTCTTTCGAAACCTTCAGGTAATGGTGACTCTCTCTCTGAAAAACAAACTTAGTGTTAAATATCAAATTGGCCTAATTTGCATGTATTTATACGCAAAATTTTAAAAAATATATATTTCTAAATTCGCAGTAAATAAATAAATAATAATAATCAATAAATAAGCAATAAAACAAGCGTACCTACTTTATGTAGGTACGCTACAAATAAATTATTAAAATATAATAAAAAAATTCAAATAAGTACTTAAATAAAAATAAAAACAAACATACTTAGATATTATTGAATACATAATAATAATGATAAATAATAAAATAATACCCCTCGGGGCAAGCCGTTACCTCATCATGAGAATAGCGCAATACCTGAGGGCATATTAACTTGCTTTTTCCAACTTTGAGATTAAATAAAAAATGTATCTTAAGGTCTATGTAGGAGCATACATCCGCAGGGCAGCTTGTGGCGAGCTGTTTGTGAGTAGCGACACAACGGACCTGAGTGCCCCAGGGAGTCACTTCTTAGGAGGGCTCTCAGCTCTTTCTTGCCTTAACTGGCTGGCTAGAGAGGGGTCGCTAGAGCTACATGCTCGGGGGTGGAAGTGTCTAATGGCGTAATAGCGAGGAAACCCGCTCCGGGTCCGCTACTGTGACCCGCGATGGCGAAATCGGGGCCGCACCGCTCGACACCCCTAGCCGCTCGCACTGGTGTTGCCTCCTGCTGCCTACCGTGGCGGTTATGTTGGGGGGCCCATCCGGTGAGCTGGCGAGTCACCACCTGCCTATTTGATTGCATTAACATGTATTAGAAGGCAGGTGCCATAGTTTTCCGATTTAATTCTTATAACCAATCCACTAACATTTACCTACACATAGCCTAAATTTTTATTTTTCATTCATAATTTACAATAGCTTTGCATCTACTTTGGACCGTTCATATCTGTTCTTCCATAGAGCAGAGGTGGATGGGCCCTAGTAGATCCCTATCCCAGTTTAGAGTAAAGTTCTCAACAAGGCCACTGCGTGTTGGACCTGTGTCCCCACGTAAGCCTTTCAAAGGACCGGGTATTCTCGATACTGAGGGTAACCCGTGAAAAAAGAGAGATACAGATAATAAATAATATAATAATAATAATAAATGTCGGTTATGAGTAAATTTGGGAAAAACAAAATAATTACTACAGTAAAGATTGTCGATTATGACACTTAAGACAAAATAATTAATTCAGATTGCCTTTAAAAATATCATTTCTAACACATCTGACAAAATAATCAAGTAAAGATCAATTTAATATAGTAGGTTGTGTCATAACCGACGAATTTAACGATACAAATTACATTTAATAATGTCGATAGTGACGGAACCGACCAAACGAACTATGTTATGTTAATTTAACTATGTCGTAAGTACCTTAATCGACTTTATTAATTGGAACAATATATTTTAATGAATAAAAGCCATATAGCCAATAATTTAACTAAAAATAATAATCTATGTATAACTAGCTTTTGCCAGCGACTTCGTCCGCGTTTCCGTCGTTTTTCGTAAAAAAGTAGCATATGTCCTTCCTTACTGTTCAGTGGTTTTGATGTAACAGACAGATTAACTTTCGTATTTTAGTAGGGAAATATAATATATCACGTTACACAAAAATAATCCTTATAGCATGATTCAGTATTCACGCGCGACGGCGCGATGGCTTATTATCGTATTTCATGTATAAGTTTGGTGTTTCTATACCGATTTCTATGATTCTTTTTTTATTGAATAGGTAATAATGTAAACTTTTTTTAATTAGGGATGAGTGAGAGTATTATAAACGTAAGAGTAAACAAATATAATCAGAAATCTCCGAACTGCTAAGCTATCGGGAGTTACACGTGTTATTGTGAGTCAACCATAAAAGATAGACATATGCTGTTGTGGGATATTTTTTAGATAATTTTATGTAGAACATTTCCGTCATACATGATTTCTATGTAGCTTTAACCATTAAGGCTGCATACGCGACGGAAGCTTAAAAAATACCGTTTTCCCAACATTTCCCTTCACTGCTCTGCTCCTATTGATTGTAGCGTGATGAAAAGTATACTATAACCTGCCCAGGAGTATGAAGAATAAATGTACCAAGTTTCGTTAAAATCCGTCGAGTAGTTTTCGTTTCTATAAGGAACATACAGACAGACAGACAGACAGACAGACAGACAGACAGACAGACAAAAATTTTACTGATTGCATTTTTGGCATCAGTATCAATCACTAATCACCCCCTGATAGTTATTTTGAAAATATATTTAATGTACAGAATTGACCTCTCTACAGATTTATTATAAGTATAGATAACAGTACATTGAAAGATATAAAATATTTTATTTTTACTTTTTACCTGTATTATCTTCTTTACTGATGCAATCTAGCTAAAGCTTCCTTCTTTTTAGGGGGCCTGGGAGGCGAATTTTGAATAAGGCCTAATATACGTCTCGATCGGTCCGACATTTATATTATACTAGCTGTCCCCCGCGACTTTGTTCGCGTGTTTTAGTTTCAACGGTTTTTCATTTTTGCAACATTTTTCATTTATGCTCCGCTCCTATTGGTCGTAGCGTGATGTTATATAGCCTATAGCCTTCCTCAATAAACGGACTATCCAATACAAAAAGAATTTTTCAATTCGAACCAGTAGTTCCTGAGATTAGCGCGTTCAAACAAACAAATAAACAAACAAACAAACAAACAAACAAACTCTTCAGCTTTATAATATTAGTATAGATTTTAAATGAAAAAACACACAATAGATTAAAACTACTAATATTTATCGCGTAAAATTTCAAGCCACTCAAACGTGCGTTTCCACCGTTAACAAGAGCGATACTGCCCGAACCGACGGCTTCCCTGCCCCGCGCCCCCCTTTAACAAAATAGTAATAGAACTACCGACATTTTTGCGCGGTAAGTGAAGTAATATCCTACAATATTTCACTTGAAAACTGTGTAATTATACAATATTATTAAATTATGATTCGTGCATCATAAAGATTAAATAAAATTGTACACGAATATGCAAAAAAGTCGAAATCGTCAAAAACGTACATTCGACTTTATTAATAGGGGCCGTCGATTTGTTATGTTGATTTTTCAAGCATCTACACTCTAAGGGAAATAAAAAATTATTAAAATACAGACGATTTAAATATTTATTTTTAAAATACTTAATTAAAGGGATTTTACGAACATTTAGGTACGTCATCAAAAAACTATCACATTTGATGTGAAATTTATAAAACAACAAAGCTCAAAATAACAAATGATAATGCAAAAGAAAAACAACAAAAGCAAGTTAAAATAACTTGTCCAAATACAATAATATTATAATATGTACTAAAAATACAAACACAGAACACCGACAACAAATAGTTAATTAATAAAACAATACTTTCCAATATCAGAAACTTCTTATAAAACTAGTTCATTATAATTAATACTACTTTACCTATACGTCAAATTCTATTCACCTTTAAATATTCAACAAAATTAAAACAATTTTAAGATAATTAATTACCTTGACCAGTCAATTTCAAAGCTCCTTTGGTAACATTACTTCATATTATTATTTTAACAACGTTTACACTATGTCAAAATGTTTAACGTACCTTATACATAATATTATGTACTTAGGTAATTGGAATGTGCATTATTTTAGATTAAATATTATAAAAAATATATTACAATTAGATCAAATCACTTGTCGTTTCAACATTTTCGCAATTCTTGGTGAAATAATGAATTGGGTATTGGAGAAAACGGTGAATTGGGGTGAATAGGGTCTAAGTTGTTCTGTTTCTATTTACAGGTGAAAGGCATTGTTTACGAGAACTCTTAACTGACCAATTTAATAATTAGAAAGGAATTTTTACGTATAAAATTAGTACACGATGCAGGTCCCTTTCAAATGTGTCCCTATTTTCCCCGTTGTAATTGTCCTCCGACGTAATTTACTCCTACATTCCTAAAATTTATTATAGGTAGATCTTTTTAGGTGTAACTCTTAGAGTTCCCATTAGCACTGGAAATATGAATTTCCTTAATTAAAACAACTTATATTAAATATTTAATTATTCGACAAATTTAGATCAAACAAATTTTCAATTGTTTTGTCAATTCAAAAATAGTTTAGAGCATCTCAAGGCACATCAAATTCTTATTAGTCTCTATACATTCGCAATTTGCACCAATCGATAAAATTTAAGTCTTTAGCATGTTTAATTTTGCTTACATGATGTTCCGATGAAAGTTTGATGTGTAAAGCTGAAGCAGAACATAAAACATTCGCAACATAAATCAATTTTCATGATATTTAGACATTTTTTGGTCTTGATATGATTAGGTATAAGATCCATTTAAAAATGATAAAGGACTATGCATATAGCACGTACTACAACAGAGGAATCTGATCGTTCAATTCCAAAAGCACTCAATATTCTCAATACGCAGTAGCATGGTTCAGGCATGGGAGTGAAGGCCGGTGGTGGACACTACAATGCCATCTATCGTCACAGCTGAGGCTTTACATTTATGTTTATGTTTCTTGGCGCAGGTCCACCTTATCCTGTTGCCGACGAGAGATCGGGAGTGTCTGAAGAACTTGTGACCTCCGATAAAGATGTTTGTAGTTTCCCTGGTACAGAAGCGAGCCCGAAGGAGAGATGCTACGAATTCTGAAACGATAAACTTATTGTAATAATAATATACTACGCTTTAAGTTTACACTTAAATAAAAAACTATCTTCAGATAAATATAGGGTCTTGTGAAGTGTTAAGAATAAGTTAATTACATACAGTTTTTATAACAAAAACAGTTTCTATTTTTTTTCACATATTTATCAATTTAAGAAACGTTTACAATATTCGTAGATGTAAATTTAATACCTATAGTAATAAATACAGCAGTTCCCAAGCGTGAGCGAGCGTGGTGATCAATGCTCGTTCCTTCTCTACATGAGAAGAGGCCCCAGCAGTAGCACAACCACAGGCCGATACTAATATTTAACCTAATTTGATGTATTTTCCATCATTAGTGACGTGGTATCTCGGAGGTTCATGGTTGTGGTCTTCCTGCAAGAACTTCAGGGAACCCTCAGGGTCCGTCTTGGCCTTGGCTTGACATCCTCCTTTCCTCTTTGTACAGTACCAGAACATCGGACTGTACTGTGAAAACGTAAACCCGTTTACCATGAGCAGATTCTTCTTTTTATATCGGCTTGGAATCATTTTAACTGTGAACAGTAATTATACGGACACTGAATTTGAATTACATTCTACGTATAGTAAATTAAGTTACACAATATCGGCACAGAATTATAACATAGTTCATGACGTAGATAGAAATGAAAATGAATGAAAAATATAGAAAAGCTAGGTCTTAAGTATTAAACTGCCCCACAAAATGAAAGGTTACTGTTATAAAAAAACCTACATGTCAATAATACACACCCAAAAAATATCGATAGTACGGCTACAGTGAAAAAATAAAAAACAAATGATAAAAAGAAAGCGTTTATATGGGCATTCGTAACAAAAAATAAATGACTTTTATTCATCACAAACTAAAACAAATGTTTCTTCTAACAAAAAATACCCAAAATAAATGACAAAAGGTTTTTAAATGAAACAAACATAAACAAACCTCTTCTTGAAAAACACAAATACCTTAAAGTATAAAAAAAAAAACAAAAACATACGGACTACTTATAGAAAAGTCGAAATGAAAATGAAAACCTTACTTCGTTTTCCTCTAAGCAAAATAAAAAGAATTTTCTTCTTATACTGTACCACAGAACAAGGAATGATATATGACTTTACCATACCTTTTGCATAAGTAATCTAAGTATAATGCATTACTTATAACCAGTCTTCATTTCTTAGGTAATACTAATCCAAACTTACGTTATAAATATCACAAGAAGGTCAACTTCTGTTGCGTACTTCTTCGACTACAACCGTTTACTTACTATCCGTCTATTTATGATTATGCACATCATAAGCCTGGACAACATGTTTGTCTAGAGTAGTAACAGTGGCCCTACACCTGGCTTTCTTCTTGCTACATCTCCAAGCCACTTGAGAGAACTTCTTTGTACGATCTCTGCAATACTTCTGGCCACGGTAAAGTAGCATCACGTTACCGCGCGAGTTTGTTACGAACGTCGCATCTTCTGTAAAGTACCGTATACCTTGTATTATAGCTGTTGTCAATCTTTTAATTCCAACTTACATAACGCTATACGCAATTGTAATCACGAAGCATCCAGGAATTGTTGGCCGACCAGAAACCATCAGCGGAATAGCAAAATTTGTTAGCAATCGAGCAATTCCGATATGACCTGTGATTATATCGTCTCACCAAATTTCTACAGGTACCTAACACCTAATATCTCATTAATATAGGTACTTGTCGCTAGGCAGTAAATGTAAGTTGTCTTACATTTACTGTATAATGTTGTGGAAAAATAAATAATTTAAGATTAAAAATTAGTGTGATAGATGATATAACAATATAAACTAAATACTAAAAAGTAGAGATTTACAATACTAACAAGACAATGAGACTAAGTCAAGCTTCCTTCAAGTACACAAGCAAAGAAATAAAACGATAATTCTTTCTTGTATTTCTACGCTACTAATAAAACACAAATGCGATATGTAATAATTTACTGAGTATTGCTGTATTCTACCATGTAGATATTGAAACTTATCCTAAAATTTAGTATCACATTTCCAAATATACTATTATCTACTAATTGATTATGATTTATAAATAATTAATGTATGAATAATTGTATTCATAAACTAAGAATATACTAGGTATCCTATTAGGTATTTACATTCGCGATATTATATTGGAACCTTACTTCTTGATCGCGGTGTTATCAGTATATTACAGTACAGCCTGTCGCATTCTAAAAACTAGAAAGAGATTAGAATATATGATTGTAAATCGCACTAAAGAATATAATAAATACTATCAGATGAGACCATTACGCTATCGATAATCGGTTATTAATAAACTACCCATTGCGTCCAGAAACAAGCTTTTAAGTTAAAATGTAATCTATAGTAGGGTAAAATAATCTAGATATGAATTGGTTACATAAATTACTGTCGAAATGTGGCTTGTACATACTACACGTAACGATTAATGATTCAAATACAAATTAAAATTAATATAAAAGCAATAGACACAAAAAAAATGAAATGACTACATTTAATACGAATACAGTCTTTCTACGGAAGTATATTAAAAGTCTTTACAAAAATACCCCAACAAAAATCGTTGGTTAAAATTTGAATGCAGAAGCTATGCTTGAGTCCTTTTCCCCCTCTCCTTTTTGGAATTCCGTACCTGAAGGGTGCCAACAGGACCTTACTACTAAGCCTCCGCTGCCTGTTCCTCTGCCTGTCCGTCTGTCCCTCTGCCTGTCAGCGGAGTGTATTTTATGAACCGTAATAGCTAGAGTTAAAATTAGCAGTGTGCGGCATCATATAAATGCCGCTATAACAACAAATAATAAAAATTAATTAAAAATTAAAGGCGCTCCATAAAATGGTACGGGATCCTTCATACGCGAGTCCGACTTGCATATGGCCGGTTTTCTTCCTAAATTCCTTTTTAGGGTTTCCCTTACTAATGTCAATATCAGTCAATTGAAATAGGCAATTAAGAAGCATGGTTATGAAAGTTTTTAAACTCCAAGGCTTCATTGTTGGCTGTGATGACAGAAGCTTTACAGCCCTGCACGCAGCAACGCCAGAAGATTTTTCCATTGGCTTCTCTGAACCTCTCATAACGAACGTCTCCATATTTGCCAAGAACTAGGACGCAGCCTTTCTTAGACCTCATGAAGAAATGGTGCTTCACTGAAATCAAAAAAACAGATCATATAAAAATTTACGGGGCTGAGCTTGAATAATATACATATAAAAAAAATGATTAGGGTATGTAGTTTAATGCTAAGCTCATTTTCTGCCTTAAGTTTTAACTGACATATTTATTATAGAACTTTTTCATGCTTAGATTGTGATGAAAAGACTTGTAAACATTAAACATGCAAATAATAACTTTCAATGCAAATAATACAAATAAGTCAGAATGATAAAAGCTAGTTCAAAAATATGTAAGATAAAAGATATGATATATTTAATCATGGTTTATTAAAATATAAGTGAAATACAGTCAATGTATGGCAATTTACAATACGCAAAAGACGGAAAATGAACACTGTCTAGGTTTTAAATCATTACATCACTAATTTTGTGTGATAATATACACATTTACATTTGGGTAATTGTAAACTTAATATTTGAGATCATAATTTTGTAGAAACGAAATTATTATAAAATATCAAGCAGTGTCCTAAGTCGTAATGATAAAATTATGGTATTAAAACGTTGATTAAAGAAAATAAACAATGATGAATCTATGCCATTAATCATGCATAGATTCATGCTTATTACTAGAATTTTAACTTAATGCATAATAATATTGTTCCTAATTAAATACTCTTTTTATAAAAATATTTATCTTAAGCTATAATTTAACGTAAAAACACAACATTATACACTAAATACCAACAAACGTTTTCTATTATTATACTTAACACGTGTCGTTGCAATTGAAAAGTATCTTATTACAACCTAAATCCTCATTGATAGGTTTACATCTTTTTAATATAGCCACCACAGCTTTTAGCTCACCACAACACATTAAACATGAAATAGGTTCAATTTTCTAGAAATGTTTGCCGTTGAGCAACAAGTCCACACTTCATCCTTCAATAATGAACTGTACATAATAAATACGCTATAGAGTCCACATCTCAATTGTCAATGTCATTTCCGAACTGAATTGGTGCCAAGTCGTTTTAGTGGCCTACAAAAGGACACTAGCTTAACTCGTCTTTGAAAGGTGCTGGTTAGTGGCACCTCTACCGATACGAGTGGTCAACGTAAAGATACTTTTGCCTAGTACTAGATTACTGGCAAAACCCGCTTAATAAAAATACGAACAATTTTTCAACTCCTTTTTGTACTCTAATTACGTAATGAGGTTCATGTATTTGAAACAGCAGTCTCCAAATTCGTTTTTCTAAGGTTTGTGTCTTTATAAAATATTTCCAAAAATTTTAGCGAGTCATTACCAAAACCTGTCAGTAAAATAACTCTAAATAAAGCTTTGTTTAAGATGATTTGAACGTTATGTAACAATATACACTTGCTTATACAAGTCAAATTGCAATATATAATAATATAATAAAAGTTATCGGTGGTTGTGCACATTGGTTCTTTTTACTATAATATGATCGAGGGTGGTGACTGCCGCCTTGCAGCCCGTCGCCTTGCGTCTGGAACATCTCCAATCGATTCTGCTCCCTCTTTCCCTTTTCTTGTGAAACTTATGGTCGTGAGCCATAAGAAAACAGCCTCTGTTTGTCTTTACAATGAATTCTGAAAACATTAAAATGTAACAATCTTAAGTGCCAAAAAGTAATTGAATTAATCATGCCAGAAGTATCGGTGTTTCCACGAAATACCTACGGTCTAACGTAACCCATATCTTTCAGCTTAAATCTTGAACTTAATAATAAATTTAAGCAACTCTTAATTACCCGAAAATTAATTTCTTAAAAAAAAAAATATAATCTTACTTTTTGTACAAATGATTAAAAAAAATACAACAGTAATTTACATAACTCTTTAATGACTTTATGATTGTTCTTCATATTCACTGGTAAAGCGCTTACATGCATACACTATATTAAAGATTTAGGATCCCGAATGAAATCGTTCCTGAATTTAGGAAGATGTAATCGCATTCCGCAAGTTGCTACCCTAAATACAGGAGCAAGGATGTTTTGTTGATGAGAAATGCCTGTCATAACTAAGGAAAAAGAAGTAATGCAAAATAATATAGACCTATATAAAATTACATAGTCTGTCTGTAGGATGAAAATGCAAAAAAATACTTTAGCAAAGGTGTTAGAAATAAGGGCTATACATAAAGTCCTTATAAGTCATTAAATTATAGATGAGTTGATGAGTTACCAACTGTAAAAACACTAAAAAAATCGACGGCGTCGCGTCGTCGCACTTTGGCTGGTAACTGATTCAGTGACATAATTAGGACAGTGTGATCAGAATCTTCTACATAGGTTTCTACTTCGGATCCTAAATTTAGAGACTAAAATCATAATAGTGTAATAAACGCATAACTTCATTTACTTTAGAGTTTATAAATAATACAATTTAGGTAGTATTTAAGCTAGGAATGGTAGGATTTTTCATTCGTAACGACAACTTTAACAAAATGATAAAATATTTGCATATTTCCATAGGACTGAAAGAAATTGCTAACTATAACATCAATTACATATTTTTTACTAAAACCGTTTCAGTCAATTAGGTTATGCATAACATTAAAAATTATATTATATTCAGCTATTACAACAAATAACGGAATTTATCTACATTTATAACTGACACATTTTAATTCAAATACCCGTTAAATCCTTTAAATTCCCCGAACTCAACACAATTTTCTTAATCAAGGAGCACCTATTTTTCAAACATCATAAATTAATTATATTCTAAAGTTAAAATAAAATTATCACATAATTACACATCACTAATTCAAGTTCTTCAAGGTATTGTAAAAACGGAGTCCAGAAAACAATGTGAGAAATCTTAATCGGTATCATCACTAAAGAGTCTATCGTCAACCGCAATTAAAACAGACAACATTTTATTAAAAAAACGTCTATAAATCTTCGATCGATCGGACTTCGATCAAAAACAAAATACTAATTAACTGGGTATTTATAAAAATAACAAGTTTAATCTAATATTGCATCAGTTAGAGAATGTAACTGGAGTTTGCTACTGTCCTTAATCATGGGAGTAGTGTATTACTACTCATAGTCCAAGCATCTACATCCAGAAAATATATTTGCGACTTACAAAAATTTATACAGTTCGTATTTACTGGTTAAATGGACGAAGCACCACTTCTGATCCGTGAACTACTTTTTAAAAGTTCAGCTTTTAAAAGGCTTTCTGTATCTAATGGTTATGATCCTCCCGTTGCCTGAGGATCACATTGTTGAGGGTCATCACGAAGGCCTGGCAACCACTGGACTTCTTAACGCACCGCCACCTGGTCTTGAAACCCTCGTTCTGATGCACCGTATACTTGTATTCTTTGATGAATAAACAACGCTTCCCGTATGTCGTTACCCCGAAAAACGCTGTAATAAATAGAGATCTTAGGATATTTCCACCAAACAAAATCTCGGCAAAGAAATCGTCTACGTCAAAAGGCTCTTTTTGTTTACATAGTATAAAAAGACCTAAAATTAGTTTTCAAGTAATAAAAAATATAAGATCCATACCATACCATTAGGCAATTTTAAGGTGCCCTATGTAGTTTAAACAAAGATCTTATATTACATAACGGTATATATATAAAAAAGAGAGAAAATGTTACAAAAAACATGTTAACTCTTATCTTTATTAAAACAAACATAAAAAACTATATATACACTATTAGTGGTTGTGATAATTATTTAAGCTTATTACATCATTATCTATGGTGACCACGTTTGCGGGACAGTTGTATATTTTCTTGACACACCGCCAGGTCGCGCGCCTGCCTTTGCGGTCATTCCGCTTGTTGTACCGGTGACCGCCCACCAAGATAACCGGTTTACCCTGTTTACTTGTTTCAAAAGCAACTGAAATAAAAATAAAGACCGAATTATTTTTAGGAAACTTTAAAGTATTGGGTGCTTTGAAATTAAACATACAACTGAACACCATATATTTTTTTATTTATACCCGAAAATTATACAACACGAACAAAACTTTATTACTCTTAAGTTGAAAGTACTGATTTGTACAAAACTATTAATATTTACAAAGATAAGTGTTACATATCTTAAATTAGGTATTAAATAAAAATAAATACAAGATTTTTAAAACTATGTGACTTGGGGTCTCGTCGTTATCAATACAAAAAACGTGCTATAGTCCGGTTAGGCCAAGCTTGGCTGTTCAATAACGAAAAGAAGAATTATTAGAATTACCAGTGACTTTGACTTCGAGCCAACAATACAAAAAGCTAACTCATACGACTCAATCTATACATATCTAAGAAGGTAAAATACGGGTTGAAAGTTTATATGGAAAGTCCGTCATTTACAAAGTCAGAAGTACGAAATTTAATTTACAAGCATACGATTAGAAATAAATAAACACGTTTTAAATGGAAATCAGGTTAATATGGAAACCTTTAAAAAAAAATCACATATCTTCATCTAAATACACACAATGAAATTCAAAATACACAGCAAACTCTTAGGTATATGTACTAAACTAACTAGTGTGAAAAAAAATGAAAATTCATAGTTTGTAATCAATGCACAATTACACATGGGCGGCTTTGTTAATATATTTAACGGACGACGGCTTAGATGGAAGACTGGGGCATTTCAGCTACAGCATCGTAGATTGAAAGACAATTAAGAAGCACCCGACAAATAAAGAAAAACATGTGTTTTGCTTTGAAAATCAGATAGTTCTGAACAACTACTTATCTTTCTATTTAAGCGCGAGTGAAGCCGCAGGAAACAGTTATGGCCGAATACTGAAACGTGCATTACTTTTAAGTTGTCATTAAGTCTGATGCTGTCTCAGTCACATCTATATTACTAATATATAAAGCTGTCAAGGTATAAAATAGCAACACATAGATGTTTAAGAACGTATTTAAAGTTAAGTTGCGTTTCAATATTCGGGGGTGAGTCACAGAGAAGTATGATGTGTTGGTTTGTATGATGATTATATACTTGCGAACGCTTAAATTGAGTCACCCAAAAGTCCTCTAATTTACTAAAACGTTTTTGTCTCATTTCTGTTAAATTCTTATGTGGTAAGTAATTAGTAGGTACCTAAGCCTATAAAAAATTATGATGATGAAGCCTGTAAAACACTATTATATAGGTAGTCATGCCTTAATTTTTATACAACTATTAATTAATATATTTTTTTATTATTATTGTTTTGAGTTTTGAGACATAATAGTTTTTTACGAAAATGCGTGGTGGCTCGTCTCCAGTATAATTAAATATTACCATCTATACACTTCTACGCCATTTACTTTATTAACCAACCGAGATCAAAACGTAGTACTCAAATATAACCAGAGTGTTTGAAGCAAAAGTTGAACGTATGATTGTGCTCTCCTTTAACTTTGAGCAAAGTGGTATCGTGTGTGAGGATGGTTACTCTGCAGCCCCTAGTCCTCGCTTTACACACCCAATACTGTCTGCTCCCGAACACCTTGTTCCTGGTGAAGCTGTTACCCTGATAGACCAGATGCACCCCTCCTCGAGCACTGTGCACAAACTGAACGCCATCTAAAATAAGAAATCAACATTAGTGCCGCAATAAAAAATATCTTTGTCAAACTAGTACTCGTTTCATTAAATATATTGGCGCGAAAATACTAACGTACTTTATAGGAAAAGTTCCTAAGATATCTAAGGTAAAATACGGCAAGACAGTCAACAATCCAAGGAAGGAAAGGGGAAAAAAATATTCAAAATATATAATGGTAAAACTTTATTTAAGATAATACAACTTTAGAATCAAATAAATAATTAACCAACATAAGTTAACAATGCGTCTTTCATAATGACATAAAAACGAAAAGATAGGTGATATGACACAGTGTAAAATTTAAAAAATACAGCTACTTATTGTATCAGGAAAAAGATAAAACAAATATTTATGAAACTTTTAGAATGGATCTGAAACGAGGATTTACATAATACACACACTGGCAAAATTATAGGAATTTCTAAAAGGCTAAGTATAAAATGAAGTGCATATTGAAAAACAATTAAGACATTAAGTAACAGACTAATTGACATCTTTTACCATCGAATTTAAAAAGTTTAAATTTTGATTTTTTTGTACTATAATTTAATTCAAACTTTGTAAAGTCGATGTTAAAACATGTCAATTGGTTAGTTTATAATAGTAAGAGTAATTGTGTATCACACCAATGCTTGCCCATATGGAGATCATATCCGCATCACGTCACGCGTATGTTCATGTTCCGCTAAAATATATATGTTTCAATTTAACTACATTTATTTATGTCTAAGATTTTATTGGCTTTTTTTAAACAGAAACGTAAATTATTACGTAAAGAAACGAAAACATCAAATGAAGGATAGTAAGCCCGTCATTTTAAAGTAGTCATAATTCAAAAATATAACAATAACTCTGAAACGACTACTACTTTTTTCTTAAATAAATATATTTACAAGTCTGAGATCTTATGATTAACGTGAATTGGTAGAGATAGTGAGGTCGTATTACATACAAATATGTTGACCTTTGACTTTGGTAATTTCATTTCCAATAGTGCACACTGTGACTTTGCACCCATATGCCTTATTCCGACAGACCCAGTAAGTATGTTCACCGCAAACCTTGTTCCTGAAGAACCGCTTACCATCCAAAAAAAGGTTCTCACTGCCTCGCTTATTTCGTACTCTTATTGCCTCTGAAACAATAAAGTACATAGTCAATAACTAAAAGAAATATCTATGTATGTACAGATATACTTAATATAACATGATTTTAGGGATGTTGACAAAATTTGTTTTTTATGTGAAGACGTATTTTTTTTTTGTTATGTGACCAAAAACTTACGTCGATATATTTGTAAATATGACGTCACGATGTCGTACGTTTTGTGAAATATCTTGAAGTAATTAACCCTAACTCCTGACCTTTGATTCGCTTTAATATTTAGTTATTTTGAAAAAGTAAAAAATACGTGATTAATAATTTTTTTATTATCTAATTTACGGACTTAAAATATTTTTACATTTCAAAGTCAGTCAACATCCCTATTATGTTCTAGTAGAAGTAGCCACGGGATATATTTTTGAACGCCCAATATCATAGTAAACAATTTTTGTTTGTTTCTTTTTATCTTGTAAATAATAATAATTCGTAAATACAAGGAATATCGATTGGGTGTATAATCTATAATAGATGTGTGTAACAAATCATTAATACGCCGTATCTTTTTCTAACCGTAATAAAATTAATGAATTTTACTTTGACATTCACATAGTTCTAAAAAAATATAAATCTTTGGCGCGAGCGAAGCCGCGGGATACAGCTAGTTTAATAATAAGTAGCCGCCATACTTACGTAGATAAATAAATGAGCTGACTCAACGGCTTCAATTATTGTGATTAGAATGTTCTCGTGTAGTTTTAATAACACTGGTCCCATAAGTGAGTACTGAGATCTTGCAACCATAATCTTTTCCTGTTGAACACCCAATGGGTTTTATCACCCCAAACCTTATTTCTAATAAAGACAACACGTGTAATATCAATCTCATTGCGCCTTAAGAAGTAGGTACTATTTTGCTTCTGAAATATAACTCTAATTAAAACAATTGTACAATAAACTATAAAGGACAACGAAATAACAACAAAGAACGGTTAATACCTGCACGAAACAAATTCAGTGAATTTAGAATTTTTATAACCACTGAATAGCATATATATTAATTTTTCAAATCCACATCCACGATAACCTAAAAGTAATAAATTTAAGTTTAAGCTACGAATAATGAAAAATAAACATAAGCTTTTAAATTTAATTTAATTAAAGTTTATCATAAGGCATAATTCGTCAATTCTTTGGAACATTCATAAAAATAAAATAACAAAATAATTACTCAATCCTTAACAAAATATTTGTAAAAGTTATATGCAAGATATAACACATTCGAACCCACATCTGTGGCAACACTTTTATATTCACAAAGCCTTTCTTTCAATGGTTATTTTTATTTAATTTTATACCTAACGTGCTGTCTATCCTCCATTTAATGATTATGGGAATTTTTAATTTCAATGACGTCTTCATCCACAGTGACGAGGACGGCTGGACAGCGGAGACTCCGTTTCTTCACACATCGCCAGGACATACGACGCCCGTACCGGTCTGATCTCTTGTTGTATCTGTAACCGCCTAGCTCTATAACTGGCTTCCCGCGTTTAGACTTTAAAAACACCGCGTCCAAATCTGAAACTGTAGAGCTTTTAAACGTTTTAGTTAATAATATATTTGGTAGCCCAAGGAAGAGGTGGCACGATTAGACGTGCATTGCGAAAGCTGGTTGGACTTGGCAAGGAATAAGAAGTATGAAAGAGCTTAAAGGAGGCATTTACTCAGCAGTGGGATAGTATTGACTCCGGAAATAAATAATGTGTAGACAATTTGGATAGAGAACCAGTTGTCGTTTGAAAGTGTCGTGTATAAAATAATAAGGGGTTGTATAAAATATGTAATTTTAACATGTTTCGATTTTTTACTGCTGATAAATTAAATTTATATTTTTAGTAAGGTATTTGACAAACTAAATAATAGACCTATTTTTAATATTTTATTTACCATACATTTTAAATGAAATTTACATTCAACATAAATATTATACTGATTTTGTTACTTATGCTATCAATGTTTCGTTAACCATTTAATTGTTTGTTTTATCTAAAAAATAAAATAAAATAGTGGACTAGGTACTTAATCATTTTAAATTGTTTTTTTTTTATGTCGATTTACCCAGTTAAGGTAACAAAAAAGGGATAGGATGGGATAAACCTTTACGTGATCCACAACTACATGCATAAGAAGATATGACCTTCGTTGTTTAATGTATGTAAATTATGATTTGTGTAAACTCCCAAAGGCCGGCCGCAGAAATGCAGCCAACTTCCAAAAAGTAAAAAAAAAATGCACATAGAATGCAAAATTCAATTATTAGTAAGAATTTCATATTGATTTGATTTTTTCTTAGTATCCTGTTGATTTCATTTCCATATTTTCTTTACTATTTTAATGTTGATTGTCTTTTTATTCCTTAATATTGATTAGTCGCGTATGCACAATGGATAAGTTAATGGTTATGCGTATTGTTAATCGATACTATAATGTTGTCCACAGTGTTTGCCGTGGCCCTGCACTTGGTGTCCTTCTTGGAGCACACCCAGCGCAGCACCGGCTCCCTGCTGTCACTGCGCACGTTGAAGCGGTAGCCACCGATCAGCATTAGAGGGTTTCCGTACCGAGTTTGCGTGAAAAACGGCTGCGAGAAATCTGAACAGAAAAAGAGAAAAACAAATTATGAAAAAAAACAAAAGAAACAGTAAAAATATTTAAGCATTGCATTAACTTTTGTCGATAATACATATTTTTCTTAATTTTTTACTAGCAGCAGTGAGAATGAAATCTAAAGCTAATAGGAATGAAATAAAATAAATAATACAACAACCTTAGACATGTTTTACTTTGGTGTTATTTATATCTGATGAAACGCCATAATTGCATACCATTAAGCGTTTGGGGTGTCAATTGAGCTATAGTTATGAAGATAATAAAACTACAAAACCTTATATTAAGAATAAAAAAATATTTATTTAAAATGAATTAATAATGTAACATTTTATTTTATAAATTCTGCAGAGAATAATAAGGTAACGATTTTTCTTCTTTATCCTTATACTACAACAGTATATATATTTAAAAATAATAACTCCCTTACTCCTGGGAAAATTAAAACAATTAATCTTATAGAACAAAATTAAAAATATATGGATAGCTATCCAAACAATACTGGAATACTTAAAATAAAATAAGAATCCATTTATACCTTCAAATGGTTTTAAGGAAATCGAGAAATTATTTCCACAATCATATAACTCAATTCTACTACACTTTTAAGTACACCACTGTAGAGCACACGAAACGTCTCCAGTATTACATAAGAATAATCCTGTCAACAACACGTCAGTAACAAGGAATTACGAAAAGCAACGACTCTGAAATAACCAGCATTAAAGTGCAATCAACTTTAAAAAAAAAAAAAACAGAACAGAACAACAAGAGTGAGAAACTTCTTTCTCCTCTCCCATATCCCTAAAAGAGAAAGAGATTTAGAAAATCTAAATGAAAAAATATGACCGGAACACCAATCGCTAATAACAATGCTAAAACAAGGGTGTGTAACAATTTGCAACCATAAAATAGGTCTACATTCTTTTTTTTTTCGGTTTTTTATAAGTATTCTGACAGCGGAACTTCGTCGCGTATGTATGCTTATGCTCCTTCTCCCATTTATATGGTCTGTACACTATGGATGATTATGTATCCCACTTGTTTTGATGATAACACCTTCACATGTCATGAGCGTAGCCGTGCACTTATAAGCTCTCTTCTTGGCGCAACACCAGCAGATCTTCCTGCCGCTTACCCGCGTCTTGATGAACCGGAAACTTCCCACCAAGATAACAGGATTACCCCTTAAAGATTTCCCGAAATAAGGTTCTGGAATCAAACAGCATTCAAATTACGTATATTTCGCCTATAACTGCCTTTGTTTCTTTCTAACTAACTAATATTTATACCGTTTTCATGGATTTCGTCCTACCCGGGTAAGGCGGAGGAGTTTCCCAGGTTTATACCGACTTAAACGACCGGGATGCCTCTCCATTCCTTTACCTATTTATATATAACCGGCTTTTCTAACTAATCTAATTAAACTCCTCTAATCAACAATTGCAACTGCTTGAGCTGAGTTACTCTAAATACCTGTTAGGTACTAAATAAAACAATACTGTAATAAATTAGTTATCTTTAATATTCTAACAACACACAACAATATAAATAGATAATTAGTGATTTCAATAACGACAATTTTCACTCTTACAATAATTGAAATCATTTGAATAGTCTATCTCATTTGAATAGTCTATCACTTACATAATTCAAAATTTATGACCGAATACTGAAACATATATAAGATTTAAGTCGCCGTTAAGTCACATGCTGTCTTTGTCACTTTAAGGGGTAAAGTAGCGACAGATAGACATTTAAGAACGTCTTAAAGTTAAGTTGCGTTTCGGCATTCGGGGGTTAAAGTATTTATATTATACGTATAGGCAGGTTCTGTAAATATGGAATTCTTAGAATAATAGGAGATATGTATATTCCATGCAATTAAAATAAGTGTATAGTAAAACGTATAACAAAAAAAACGAGGTAATGAACCCTTTTATATAATTACTTTTTTTCTAAACTGAGAGATCATATCCAACAAGCAGACACAAAGGATAATTATCTTAAAATACTATTCTAGGTCTAGAATAAATGAGTAACAAAACACTTTGTTTAATAAAATATGGCAAATACTTCAATCATTTTAATAAAGTTATTATTATCACACACTTATATATAACATGCAACAATTTTCAATAATATTATCTTATATTAAAACACACGAAATGCAAAAAAGAAAATAATATCAAACGGCACGATAAAATCTTAGTAGTCTACACTACACCTAAAGCAAAATCTCAAAAACACTCAATAAAATTATCTAATTCTAATATAAAGAGTTAATATCAATAGGTAATAATCACTGGCAGCAAATAGGTAAATAATTTATATCTTTTATATCTCTTATAAAATAGTAATCGACAACTTTCTTTTCGCTCGCAGATTGTCTGTAAAAGGTTGCATCAAAAAATACCTAATAAATAGATTGCTGTAAAATATTGAGAGAATATTTTCGAAAAATCGTAGAGATCACTTAGCTATGTTTAAACACGTTATTATATCCAGGAAAGAAGTTATAAAGTTTTTAATTATCAAAAACTCAAACACTTACAAAATAAAAACAGTCATAGCGACCAGATATCTGATTTTGACTAAAGTAAGTATAGCAAATTGAGTGTTTAAATATCGATATTTCCAAGCAAACAACTTCGGCACCGCAGTGTAGGTAGTAAAAACTTATCATGATTATAATTATGCGTTTTCCAGAAGTTTCTCTAAAAGTATTAATAAGTTTCTTCTTTTTGCGAAGAAAACAATGGCTCTTATATATATAGAAGATCCAAAAATCAGCTTTTGTAATATATTGACTATATGCAACGGTGAAAGATCAATTACTTACCAACAAGATTAAAAACAATCCATGTTAAATAACGACGCCGCGACGCAGTTCAAAGTAAGTAAACGATTAAGAAAGAATTATAGGATATAGCCCTCATAGTGGGGTGAGGTATTTAATTAAAACGAGTATTCTTCTTGTTCTTCGTGTCTCGCTTAAATATTAGTAGTTCTTATGCGTATGTTTCTTAACGCTGATTTCTATCGGCTGTCCGTCGTACGTGACGATGGTGGCGGGACACCGCATGGATCTCCGTCTACTGCAGACCCACCACACGCGCTCCCCACACGTCTTGTTCTTCGTGTAGCGGTACCCGTGAAACCACAAGAACACAGACTCGCCACAACTTTGTAGAACCGTGTCTCGTACTGCGAAATGAAATACCTTTGTTAAATTCATATTTCGAACAATTTTTAAGTCTTATCTTATTTATTTGTTTTGAATGTTTACAAACAGATATATATTATAACCTTCCCCCTAACAGGTACGGACCTCCAGTTTTATAAAATCACAAAGCACCTATTCGATGATTTCCTTTATTCTAGCACTCAAACGGGATCTTATAGGTGCTGTCCGTCAACAAAGTGAGTGCTATAACTTACCTCTCTGCCAACCCTTCCATATAAAATAGGGGTAACACGGAAAACAAAAGCAAGAAGATTTCTTATTTCTATACTTTAATACTCATACCCAACAAGTAAATACCTTATACAACACAGTATATAAACATATCAACTATAAAAATAATAAAAATATAATGAAAACAGATCAACTGGATCTCGTTGATTTATAATTACCAATTAATTCGTTAATGATTATACATAGACACCCAAACAGGATGGTAATAACAAAAACAGGATGTTTGTAATTAAGAGCAACTTATCACAACAGTAGATACCAAGTAAAATATGTAATGTATACCATTACAACGTGGCAAAAATATATTAAATAAATAAGTATCATTGTGCCTGTCATGATTAACATTGCAGCCATAGGTGAGCAATTTACGAATATATATCCAATAACACTTGTTTAACCCCTTAACTCCTATTTACTCTATACCTACCTAGACGCTACTTCACGAAATATTATTCAAAAAGATATGATCAGAAATACCTCTCAAACTGGTCTGCTAGACAAACATACAAATAAACTAATCAGTACTAATTTGAGCTAAAATTTCACGGCAAATATTATATACATTATACTTATTTTGTTCATGATGAAAAGGTTTATAATAAACTTTGTTCGAACTAAAACCAATCACCACAGCTAAGTACGTTTTTATATTTTATACTGAAATAAGTAAACTTAAAAATGTATGAAATACACTTCAATGTGTGTGGCTAGATTTTCTTAAGAGTTGTCCTCCGACTGTGACCACAGATCCTGAGCAAGTCTTGGCGTGTCTCTGACTGCAGATCCACCACACCTTGAGGCCTGAACTGTTGTTTTTTCTGTACCGGTAGCCGTCACAATAAAGGTATGTTCTACCATTTTCTTCAACACACATGAACTCTGAAAAATAAATAAATTTAACGACTAGATTATGATCAACAAAATAAGTATATGTTATTTATACGTTATGCAGATTTTTATTACCAACTAGCTGACTTGAGAGTCGTTGTCCTGAAAATTTTCGTCATTGTCCGCGAATATTTCGTAAATTTTCTTCCAAATCGGTCGAGCCATTTTTAAGTGGTGCGCGGTCATACATGTGGCATTTGCATTTTTATTGATATAGATAAATTTACCTTTACTCTATCATTCACATTAGGTACAGATATTTCATAGCTAGAACGCAGTGGTAAAAAAAAATGTAACATGATTTTCAACATCAATTTATTACACGGCAAACATTTAATTACACAAATATTTGACTTTTTCGTGGTAGTTTAATATACGTACCAATACGTATTTACTTACAGACATAGATTTTATATAGTATATAAACAAATCATACGCCTTGTATTGAAAATTGAATTTAGCTAAAGAACAATGTTGCCCGGAAATACTTCTTAAAATACTTATAAATAAAATAGACATCAAATTACATATTGAAAACATTTCTTACTCCTAAAAATACACTTATTTATGACTTATATTTCATTCAGCATCAATACATGAGGCGGTAAAGTCTCTTTACGCCTTTTGTCTACCGACGCTGTCACTGGAACATCGACTAGAACGAGATGACGGCGCCGGCGCCTCACTATGGCCGCTTGTGCACCGCATCCACAAAATTTCAAATCCAGTCATTAATTATTATCCTCTATCCAAGAAACCAACACAAACAACCTAGTAATCTACACATTTAATATAATAATAATTACAATAGGCATGTTGACTAAAACTTATTTGAATAACCGTCAGGTAGCTTAATGAATTATATTGGATATATTTTTCGTTTTTTACAGCAAACAAAAAATGACCAAAATTCAGTGAATGGAAATTTCACGTGACGTCACTCCGTGCTAAAATTTTTACCACGGCGTCATAAGTCCCTAAACTTACCTACTCTTAAATTTTAAAGCGCTGTATCTTTGTATTTTTTTATTATTTGATAATGGAATAAATACATGACTAATATTTTTTTATTATCTTTTACTGACTCAACGATTTTCTTTTCATACCCCGTCAACATCCCTATTGTAAGAGTTAGTATAGTTACAGTTTAGTGAATCTCAAAAAGCTAAAATAAGTTCAAGCACATTTAATAATATTAGCTTATTACACACGAAATATTTTACAAACATTTAAAAATATGAAGTTTAGACTTTTGACGATATTTTAGTATTTATGTGAAGGAGACTACTACAAAAAGTATGTAGCTAAAAACTTGTGAAGAAATTATACATCATGTTATGTATACTAATAGCCTGTAAGCAAGCAAATATTTTAAGGCCCTTAAATAAACATGTATTCATTTACTGTACTTTAAACTTTCTTACTGGAATCTGTACTACTTTGATTATTTCTTATAAATTATGATATAACTCTCTCCTTCTAACGGATTTTTGTTTTAAGAAATGAAAGTACACTTATCTGCATTAATAAATCGGTCTAAGAATGTAGAGCTTTTGCACAAAATTAACGTATACAATTTATCAAATCTTTGGTCGGTAGGTTTATCTTTTTAATTACATAGGTATTGTGAAATTCCATTAACATCACAATGTAAAAGAAAGAAATATAATAAAATTTAAATAATGCATTCTATTGCGACTAAGCCTGTAGTCGCGTTAAAAATGCACAAAATAGTTTTAAAATATTATGCAAAACCACGAAATCGTCTTTTGGTTCAAACATTAAATGCCTGAAATAAATACATAGAAATATTTACAACTAATAACAAATATAATATGTTCTACTGCAGAACAAAGTCATAACATACAGAAAAGGAACTAGCATCGATCACCATGCTTGCTTACTAAGAGGTGGCGTTTTCGTACTTATTTGGACTACGTATCCATTGGTAAACATTAAGAATATTTTTATCGACTTAACTAAGCAGACCAGTAAAGGCTTTTTGCCATAAGTTTTTCTCATGTATGTGTCGCGGAACAGTCTTGACTAGTTCTCCAGCGTCCGTGACGATGGAAGCTGTGCACTTTAGCGAGGACCTCTTGTAGCACACCCACCATATCGTAGCTCCTGACTCCTTGTACTTTCGGTACCAGAAACCCTTGTGCCAAAGGTATGTTCTCCCACAACAGTTCTCGTAGAACACTAAAACAAAAATATCTTCGTAAAGTACCTAATTGTTACTTGACAATTCAGACATGCAAATCAAATTATTTCTAAACATAGCACAGACTAGGTACATTACAAGGTTTAAGCATGCAATCAAAATATACACTATAGATTATTACATAGTTTTGTTACTGGCAGAACAGTCAGTAACTAACATAGTTACTGTATATTAAGGAATATAGTTGTAGAAAAAGCCTTCGAAATTAAATGAAGAGCTGCAGTAACGTGATCAACAAATAGTACGAAGTTCAGCTGATGATGAAACATCAATTCAGCGCAATCAAGTGGCGACATGTTTGACAATTCTTTTTTTATTTATTTCAGGATTACTTTTATGAGCAGAATGAATACGAACTTTAGTATATATTTATGAGATATGGTTTTAATTATATTTAGCGATGATTAAAAGCTACAAATAATGCTTCTTTTTGAAGGCGTCCAGTCTCAATTATGTCTCTGTATTAGAACAATTGCGACGAAATTGTAGAAACTGAAACTGCGTTGCTGCTGGACCCAAGTAAGATCAATCAATGAATATTTAAACTAGGTCATAAGAGGATAGTTTTACGAAAACGCTTTTAATCGTATTAAGTTTATTTACCACATGGTGTTTACACAAGGATTTAATTATTATAATATACAATATATCTTATCTACAGCTTATTTTAAAACCCATTTTAATAATATATTTTCTTATATTAATAACAATAATATAGTTTTCTATCAACTCAAACGATACTTCGTTTGGAGCGCTGCCTCCTAGACCTGTATTCTAGAAGACAGTGTCTTACTTAAAACATTTTATTTGGAAATTCTGTATAGAATAATTATAAATTATAAAGTCTAGCATGTTACCTAATCTTTGACATGAAGATAATGATTTCTATTATTATACCCCAGTTCCCGTTGTCGGGTAATCTAAGTCTGTTTGCCAAATTTCGTCTAAATCCGTTAATGTAGTTTTTGCGTGAAAAAGTCACAAACATCCATACAACCAACCTAACAAACTTTCACATTATTTTATAACATTAATATGTAGCATTTTACAAATGCAGGATAAATCTACAAATCACACTTTGAACGCCGAGAATACAAAATCTATTGTTCGTCGGTCACCAGAGACCAACGCAGCGCTCAAAGGCTTAGAGCTAAAACGCATTTGGCAGCTGGCTGTGATAGACAGATAGATTTTAAATTAATATTATATTATTGAGATATTCTAGGGATGGTTATGTGCGTTTTTGACATGAATAATATCAGAACCAAATGTGGTGACAGACACGCGACAGCCACGCCAGGCCTGGTTGCAGACCCAGTACATACGGTCCCGAAACAACTTATGCTTAATATTAAACTTGTATTCATTAATTACCAACAAAGGCTTCCCATTTTTCGTTCTTGAGAAAATCGCTGTAAAAGAAATATAGTATGAAAATCTAGGATTAGGTGTTTTGACTATGGGACTGTCACATTTCATGAATGGCTTATTATATGAAGGTCTCTAAAGCCTATATTGTTTTATAGATACATTCATCAAGTACCTACTAAGCTTTTATACAAAATCTCATAGGATAGTGCGGTGGAGCAAATGCGCTGCAAGACTTATGGATATAGGCTTATAGGGATTAAATTAAAAGAAATAGGAACTGTTGCCTAATATACCTATAGCTGCTGCGTCATTTAATAAAACAAAATTTTGATTAAAGCTCTATATCTTTTAAAATTCGTAAGGTCAACAAGTACAAAAATATTAAATTATAATTAAGCTTCAAGTGTCCCAACTCGGTCTTCATTAATATCATCCTATACATGTATATTTTAGTAAGATGCATTATTAAGAAAAAATAGCCCCAAGAACAAGTTTCACATGTTGAACTAATTTATGCGAAAACAACAAGGTACGCGTAACTTAGCAAGTTTTCATGATACATATTTGAAATTTTCTCTATAGATTCTTTACATGAAAACATTTCACACTTGTTTCGGTTTAAGTATGAATCAAATACAATAGTATTGTTGTCATTGAATTTGTTAATGGGAATGTTGATTCTTAAATTTGACGATGGTTTCGCCGATCGTAGTGATGGAGGCTCGGCAGCCCTTCCAAGTTTTGACGCAGAGCCAGTAGCGGCGCTCTCCGGACGTGCGCTTTAAGGTGAAACTATACTCCTGTACTAGAAGCACTTGTTTTCCGAGCTTCGTGAACGGAAACGTTACCGATATGTCTGTAAAACAAACTATCTATTAATATGTTATGTTCTCATTTGTTTTAACTTTTCGTTCGTTGTTTTTAAATAGTCGATCCGAAACTTACCTTAGAAAATATAAGTGTAAAATAAATATGTTTTCATAATTTAGAGTGCACTGGGTGCGCCTCGCGGTTTTATCCGCGTTTTAATGAAAAATGGTGATAATGATGATGGTGAAAAGTAGCCTATGCGCTATGCCAGGTAATCTATTTAGGTACCAATTTTCATTCAAATTTGTACAGCCGTTTTATCGTGATTGAGTAACTAACATCCATTCTGGATAGATGTATGTTTGTTTGGCATTTATAATATTAGTACGATTATGTAAAATGTCTTTGAAATGGTTGTAGGTCGTTTAATTTAGAAGGAAAAAAATAAAACACAAACTAGTTTATTTACAAAAATATTTAATACAA
This sequence comes from Diachrysia chrysitis, assembly GCA_932294365.1. Lineage (NCBI taxonomy): Eukaryota > Metazoa > Arthropoda > Insecta > Lepidoptera > Noctuidae > Diachrysia > Diachrysia chrysitis. Next base: position 10,610,058 of record OW028652.1, on the reverse strand, counting down.
GTAAATTAAAATATACGGATGTACGTAAAATAAAATCACCTAGGAAAAAGATACCCCATTAATTAAATAATAAGTATGTCGATAATATAACTATTATTTTAGAAGGTAAAGGTTAAACACCAACTTATAGTACAGTAGCTGTCCCCCGCGACTTTGTTCGCGTGTTTTAGTTTCAACGGTTTTTCATTTTTGCAACATTTTTCATTTATGCTCCGCTCCTATTGGTCGTAGCGTGATGTTATATAGCCTAAAGCCTTCCTCAATAAACGGACTATCCAAAACAAAAAGAATTTTTCAATTCGAGCCAGTAGTTCCTGAGATTAGCGCGTTCAAACAAACAAACTCTTCAGCTTTATAATATTAGTATAGATTATATTAATATCATCCAACATCTTAAGAATATATGGAATAGTAAACACATATAGGTTACCGACTCGACTTCTGCCAGCTCCTGACCGGACTCGGTTAAGGGACTTCCAGGTTTTCCAGCAAAGATGTTGTCCTGGGGGCAGGTGTTTAGCAAGGGGTAAGAGGTTAGAAGGGGGAGGGAACCATGAGAACACCACTAAAAAAATCTTGACAGACAGATGGACAACTAAGTGAACCTATAACCTTTTTTTTATTTTGAGGTACGGAACCCTAAAATCTTTAAAGTACTGTCCTTTAGAACTTAGAAATATTTTCAGTTTTATATTTTCCTAAATATATAATTAATTAGCAATATGTATCCACTGTTTCGAAACAGTATGAGCACCTTAACTATCTATAATTAAAAATAAGTAGACGCTAGATTATAGTAGAGCTACTTAAACTCGATGCCGCACCAATCCATAGTAACGACTCTGATGGCTAAATACTCAAACGTCACTTAATTTTAACACCCCGTAAGAAGCGATCTATTACAGTCACTTTAAGATTAAATTTAATAAAAGAATCGCGTATTTACAGCGCACAGCATTAGGCACGCAGCAACGTCTGCGGCCAACAATTTAGGTGTCTCCTTGGACCAAATCAGAAGAACCAAATAAGATGGAGACGTTCCTCTAATACATTCAATAAGTTCTATAATATAACTGATAATGATATGATTCTTTTGCAAGAGCAATTGTTAATAGAACCTATAGTTAAAATATACATAGGTAGTATTATATTTAGTAGTCTAAAGAAATGAAGATTGTTGCATGTGATTTAAATTCTCTTTAAATTGTAATAAAACACGTTTATCTCAAAATAACTATAAGTATTATTTGCTAATCCCTTCAAACAAAGCCTTCTTTAAACGAACTTCGAACTTCACTTAAGGTAAGTTCTTTTAATCACTATTTATTGTCTCTAGAACCAATGTTGGTAACCCACATAGTAACTAGCAAAAAAAAATTCTGCATAATTTCTTGTTAAAAATAAAACGCCCGCGTCTGTCAAAAATTGTACACTTAGATGTTATTTAAGGGATACATTGCCCAACAACAGGCACTGGCCGTGCATTTGCCTTCACGCAGGGCAGTCGTTGTATTTTAGGACAATAAACGGACAATTCAATACAAAAAGATTTTTTTAATTCGAACCAGTAGTTCCGGAGATTAGCTTTATAATATTAGTATTGATTAGTATAGATCAGTTCGACTCGCGACACCACCGCCGCCGCGTTAGCTCATGATTAGGAACTCCTATTGAGTCTGAAACTAGTCTAGCGATCCAAAAATATGCGTGAGTAAACCGTTTTATTTTAAATAATTTAAATAGTTATGCCAGGGCAACAATTTTATTCGCTTGATAAACTTACTTATGCAAGATGAGTCATTTGGTTTTGATGATTGCTTGAACTTCTTTATTAAACGTTTTCTGGTCCTTGGGTATTAATCCGAGGAACGTCTGACTGTTTGCTGTGTACGTACAAAACAAGATCTCGGACTCACAGTTTCCTGGTGGCAATTTAATGCAGCCAACAAAGTCTGATGTCATGACTTCAGTAAAGGTGTCAAGTGCATCACAAGGTTGCATTTTGAAATGTATATATGTATATATGTTTAACAATTTAAACGCTGTTTTGCTCATCAGTTTCATTCGCAAGGTTTGGGGCCACATGCATATCTTGAAATTTAACAGGGTAGTTGTGTGGATAACTTCTTCTTCTTCTTCATGACACTCTTGGCAGAGCGGTCGTGGTCATCAGGTCGTGACTTCAGTGGAGGCAGATGTTATTCGCCTCACGATCACGTGTGGATAACAAATCATACTAATTAATTTTAGATGATAATTTTTTAATAGTTGTAAAAGCTGCTACCCATGCAAACTAATCCAAACTAGTATCTGCTAAAGTATGGGTACCCATTATAAATGTATAAATATTTATTTAGTTATTCGTAGACATCGTTGACTAAGAGTAAAATAATAGATGGAAATGACACCAGGCTTTAACAATTCATCAAGCCGAAGCAATTAACCAATGCTCATTCCTTCTTTATAGGAAACAAGACTTTTCCCTGCAGTAGTATTGCAGGGAAAAAAAATATTAAAATCATATTAGTCTTCGTTTTTCTCTTTGCCCGCTTTTCCTATTAATTGTAGATGGTTCAACAAAATCAATCATGTAGGTACACTTGTTTAGTAAAACATGAGTATTAAGCACAACATCAACATTTATTAACGAGTTCAGCTTATAATTACATTATTTCTTTTAATCTGTATGACCAACGGTTTATTTACACTTTTATATTTCGTCGGTTCATTCTTTAGACATAATTTATTTATCGCATAGCAGTACCCTTTAACCTCAAGGCAATATTCGCACAGTTTTAATGACTGTTTTTCTTTCTCTTACTTTCATTCATTGAAGCTCTTTTGATTATCTATTATTTATATATATCTTGAATACTTTATTAACTTTTAAACTATCACGCTGCATGTTTATAATTAAAATATATATAGTATATTATTAAAATAGTATTGAATACTTTAGTCAGGCATTCAAAAAACTATCGGTAAGTACCTAAACCGTTTCATTTATTTAACCACATATTAATTACACGCAATAAATAACAAAGGGAGCTACATATTCGATGTGTGTATTATATAAAATACAATAATATTTAATAGAAAATTCAAAAAACTATCAGGATTATATTATTTTTAAAAAGCTAAACAGATTCTCGACTAAATTCTAAACAAAAAACAATATTGTATAAATCAATTGAAGCAAACATTCGGAAAGTACTAAAGGTACAATAAAACGGACAGATAATAGAGGTCAAACTGAGAATACCCCTTTTTTAACTGGAGGTAACGATAGTGGAGATTATGGATGTGTGTGTTCGTTCTTCACTTGTACGATAACGTCTTGATAAGTAAGTATCGACACCTTGCATCCTTGTGGAGCCTTGTTGCACGTCCAGTACGTTCTGTCACCATGTTTCCTTTTAAAATTGTATCTGAATCCTTTGATTTGAAGCAGCGGGGTACCTCTCTTTGTGTACAGAATTCTTGGACCTGTAACATAAAATATGTTAGAATAGTTTATTATGATCTAATTTCTATTAAACCATACTTACTATTTTTGAGTTGATCGTGTAGGTAAAAATTTCTTTATGATGATTTTTACCTTGCTATAGATGGTTGGTTATTCACTGTTTTCATAGATTTCATCGATACAGTCGTTATCCTAATTTTATTCTTGACTACCTGTATCCATACCATTTCACACGAACTAGTAGTTAAATAAAATAAAACATTTCAAAACAACTAATATATTTTTAAAACTCGATTTTTTTCGAACTCATATCCTAACAAATTAAAAATAATATTATAGAGTACGCTAGTCACATCGCGCGAATGCAGCCTGAACTAAGGGAAAAGATCGTCGCCCACTGGACCACAGCGAAGGTGGTGTGATGATCTCGTCAGATATGAGGGGCGCACGTGGCCAGAAATCACAAAAGACAGAGAGGTTTGGAAAAGGAAAGGGAAGGCCTTTGCCCAGCAGTGGGATCTATTTTAGGCAAACAAAAGTATAGAGTACTTTAGCATAATAAGTGGGCACACCAACTTAAATCGTGACAACTTATTTATACAGGATATTAAAAAGAATGTTTAATATATTATAAACTAAACTAAAGACTATCTAAAACATAAAATAAACGTAGACAGAGCGATTAATTTAATTTGACCTGACCCATTGAGAGGAGGCACACCATGCGCGTTGCAATATCAATTTACTATTCTGATTACCGGTTGAATACCAATATTATAGACACAAGAGATGAATAGCATCATATGTGTCACACGCGTGGAGTCACGTAGTATATCTCAGTAAGTGTGCCGTCTCAGTGGTTATGCAACTTCTTTTCTTTGATGATGACGTCATTGAAGGTGGTGATGGTGGCTCGGCAGCCCGAGCTAACCCTGCAGCAGACCCACAAGGACCGGGCGCCGTGGCTGCGGTTGTTCCGATTGAACCTGTATTTCCCCATTTGAATGGCGGGTTTGCCAAAACGCGTCATTGTGAATACCGGCACTAGAAAAAGTAAATAGATGTTAAAGGCTGCACACTATATTTATCTATCCAATGAGTTTTGTTACGATAAATCTGGTTTCTAAAGCGCTAGGTCCACCAGAATTCTTATCGGTCTCTAGTCTTTTACGGTGGAAGGATGTAGAGATAAAAGTATGAAATATATGAAAAAAAAATCTTCATGTAATCTTTAAGTGTACGGGTATAGCCAGGGTCATGCATGAATGAAATATCTTCCTTACTATCAATATATTTGCAAGTAATAAATATTATAATTAATGTTTAACGCGAACTAATTAAATAACATATTGAGCGGTGTTCAAAACACAACACCTTTTGCATTATAGGTGATTATGTGCATGTTTAAAATTGATGATTTTTTCATGCACTGTGATGGCAGATGCCTTGCAGCTCTCTCCATTCTTCCTGCTGCTGCGGACACAGAACCACGTAGCTTTGGGTCCTCGGCTCTTATTATTCTTGTAATAACGAAAATTGTTTACCGTCAGTACGGGGCGGCCCGTTTTGGTACATGAAAACATAATATCTGAAAAAATTAACCTTTGTTACATACCTATCAGAAAACATGTTTTATTATACAATCCAACTCCGTTTGCGATCAGTTATTTTTCAATGGATCTTGGATACCTATTAATCTTTATCAACTTTGGGATTAGGCTATTGCCATCTTTACTCTTAAGAATAACTTATTCTGTGTTACACAACGTTGCCAACACAAAAACAAAAAAAAAATATAAAAGATCCTACTGTTAAATAGTGCTTACTATACAGTATAAATATATTTAACTAGCTTTCAAGTTTTATTATAAATACTAGCTGCATCCTGCGTGTTGATAAAAATTGTCATAACGATGATAACGATCACAAGTGGCTTATGCGCTATTCGAGGTAATAAACTATCCCATCAAAAACATAAATATGAAATGAGAGCCAAGTTCAATATTATGATATATGCCTTGGTTTATTAACTTCAACGACAAAAGAAGTGAGATCTAAATGGGCGCCGCAACAACAGCTGCAATCAAATGTAAGAGCATTTAAGAGCAACTGCGTTAAGAAAGTATCAACATTTTTTTTACATAGTATTAAACTATACAAACCAACATAAGAATTAGCGAAGACATTCGCCCAGAAGTGATTGAAAAATCCTTCAAAGTTATACTGCTGTGGAAAAAAAGAGTGTTAAACCGATGTCTAAAGAGTCTACCTATGTTCGTTACTATAACGATCATAGTTTGAAAGCATCGTACCAAATGCTAGATTGCTAAAGTGTTTCATTTAATATATTGAGGTAATATAAAATTATGGCAACTTCGTAAATTAAAATCACAATAAAACAACAACCACTTAATATATACAAGTTTATTAGAAGCTAAAGAAACGTTTAAATTCAAGATAGACTTGAGTTATATTGAATTCGGTAGCTCGCATTCGCGCAAACTTTCGCACTCTGTAGGTACAAAAGCTTACTCACACGCGAGGGCTGTTATATTCATTCGCAAACATCCCGACACTGCTTGGAAAAGCACGAACACCGAAAACCCCTTACAGTATCTCTATCAAATGCCATCAAACACTTGGGCCCCATTTTCGTGCAAAAGGAAAGTTCAATAATCTATTCATGGTTATGAGTATTTCTGGCGGCAATTATGACGTTAGCGGCCACCACCAGCGACGCACGACAACCAGTCTGCCTCTTGCTGCAGAACCACGCAGCTTTAACCCCCTTACTCCTGTTATTCTTATAGTAGCGCCATGGACCAATATTGAGCACTGGTCTTCCAAGCCTAGATAATGTAAAGTTTGGTTCCATATTACCCGAACGAAATAAACCTGAATAAAACAAAAGTCCATGGATTAGTAACCTGTAAGTTAACCTGTTTCAATTATATTCGACGCTTATGCCTAATGTTTATTGTGAATATTATTTTTATTACATTCTATTAACTAGAGATAGGCCGAGAACGAGATTTACCGATTAACCAAATACCGAATTTTATTTTTATCAAACCGAGTACTCTGCCGAATAACTCAGTTCAATATAAGTAGCGGAAAAATACGTTTCATGTTCTCTTCGATACTCATTAGGTATAGGTACATCAAATATAATATTTTTAAAAAGATAGGCAAGTAAATAAATAAGTATATCACAATCTTCTCCCTGCCCTGTTCCTAAGTGTCGTATTCTTCCATTCATTCCTTCTACTTTTCATCTCAGGAAAGTATATCACAATATAACTAATTTGCTTTTTGTTTGTTACTATTGGAAAAAATTGTGGGCATAAGAGATATTATGCGCAAAAATATTGATTGTAAACTTTATGTTGTTTTGACTGTCTCTAACCTAAACGTACTAACCACTACTTGTCATTTGAACAATTATTCAGCCTAGTACGAGTATTAAAATAGACGCCACATATACAGAGTACCGAATACTAAACGAGTACTTGGCGCATCCCTACTATTCATAGTATACGGTCCTGAACTTTAGCGCTTTCATTTTTAATTTGTCAAGCTGTATGTATAAAGGTGCGTCAGACTTTTAGAGAGAGAAAAAAAAACAATAATGTAATCACGTTAAAACACAAATATTTTGGAAGTCATATACTTTAAGCTGTATAAATGTATCAATACTAACGATTTATCAAATTTACTTAAGAGAAAGGACAACGGAAAAAAAGATAACGATTAAAAGAAAGAAGAAAAAAAGACAGAAGAAAATTAAATTTATTAAAATCACATAACTTCAATCAATCAAATATTCAAAAAAATCGAACTACGTACTACAATTTCAATATTATTTATTATAATTTAATTTATCAAAAATAAAACATTTTTACGTCAAACAAATCTTATTATTTATGAAATAATAAGGCTTGTTTTTAGTTGACGTTGACAATTTCTAAAGTTTAGTGGTTGTGTTCGCCCTTGCACGTGACAATGATATTATTATACGTTTTGAGGGTAGCTCTACATTTACGCGACGTCCGAGTGCAGGTCCACCACGCTATGTCGCCATGACTCTTATTGTTCCTGTTATACCTATGTCCCCCATAAATAATCACGGGCTTTCCGAAACGAGTAGTTGAAAACACAACTGGAACAGAAAATATACTACGAATATTTCTCTAAACTAGTTATACATATATAAATAGTTTTAATATATTGGATGCCATATAAATGGTAAAGGATTAAATGTACGCTATATCATGTATAACAATAAAACTAATTTTACTAATTTTATCGCGTTTTATTGTTTAGTTTTAGGTTCCCGACGATTCGACGCCTTTGCAGGTGTCATAGTCACGGGTAGACAGTGTAACATTTATCTTTCGCTCATGGCCGAATACTGATACGTCAATCAGTTTTTAATCTCCGTTAAGTCTCATGCTGTCTCTGTCACTGTCTATGTGAGAAGTAGCGACAGATGGGTCATAGGTGTTAAAGTTGAATGTTGTTTCAGTATTTGGGGGTCACTGCCTCTACTATGAGCTCTGTTGCCGTTGTGGAATCGAGACCATGCATTACACTGCGCGTAGCGGCGTGTCGCTTCCGCAACAGCAACAGTCCTGCTTTAAGAGCTGATAGTAAGCGCGCAAACTACTTTTGAGATATTTTTAGTAGCATAATAACTAAATACAAATAATAGAAGGAAAAACTTAAACCTCAGGCAGGACTCGAACCTGCGACCACTGGCTTGACGCGCCAGTTGCTTTACCAACTAAACTACCGAGGTCACTGCTTGGAAGTTTAAATTTTGCCTTCTATTTTATTACATCTTTTAGGGCGACGTATGCGACATCTAGTGAACTAACCTTGCGGTTTGGCCTTCACCGGCTCTGATTAACAATGTGTTAATTCAGATGTCCGAGAGATGATGTAGCCCAATACTTATTATTTTTATTTGTTACGCATTAACGCATGCGGAGCGAATATTTGTAATTAAATACAAATAATAGAAGGAAAAATATAAAAATAATTAAAAAAATATAGCATAATAACATTAATAACGGAAAATACTAAAATAAAACAACATTTATTTGTTACAATACGATGACAATATTTAATAAGTATTGATAATATAAGTGAATTGTATTGTGATGCAATAACACACGTAGGTATTATTAGGTATTAAAACACAATCATGACAGTAAAAAATGTCCGTGTGCCTACTTTTCTCTCTCTCTCTTTCGTGGTTACACCGATCTAGTCCGTAATGCTGATTAAACAAGGATTTATTTAAATAGCTCGTTTTTAACATAAATAACACTTGTTCAAAACGAATTGTGCCTGCACGGATAGCCGAGTGGTCACCACGCCAATTACCACGGTGCGCGAAGTACTACGAGTTCGATCCTCGCGTGGAACAAGCATTTGAGTGACCCACAAATGCTTGTTCCAAGTCTGGTTGTACTTTGTGCATGTGATTTGAATGTTTGTAAAACCCAAGTTGCCAACCTAACCCAAAAAGGCGGTTAAAAAAAACAAAACAAAAACAAATTGTCTTTAAGACGGTATGTACGGTAATGTACTTAAATTAATTAATTTGAGTTTGTATTCAATTCACATGATTATATAAATAAATTACACAATAAGTCTTGCGAGACTAGAATATAAATTAATTGCAACTAATTAAGTAGTTACCAACTGGGAGGTTCTTATATTGAATTATAGATATAACCTACATCAATTTGAATTTATTAGATAAAATAGATTTAGACAAAATACCTTAATTTTAGTGCGATATACCTACTCATAATATGTTCCAATAATCTCATACAAAAGTTTAATACAACTATATAATATAGATATGTACATACGAGTATTATCTAAAGTTTTAGGCCATAAAAGCCTTGTATTAATAAGGCCAAATTATTTATGCACACCTACTTTATTATCTAACATTTGAAATTCTTTGGTTATTCTAATATCTATACATTTAAGATGATGTATTACATATTTTAATTCGTGAAATAAAATTGACATCTCATCAGATTTTGTTTGAAAGAACTGTCAAATATTCAAAATTATTCCTCGGCTAAAATTATCTGACGTTGGAAAAATCAGCCCTAAGATAAGCAAATCTCTAAAGTAAAAGGAGTACTTAAATAAGCGATCCGCATACACTTCACACGTCTACGTCTGTATTATCAAGCCTTTCTATAGTTATACCCATACTATAGTTTTTATCCCTTCCACAAACAGGTCGTTTTGTAGTAAGAAACTGACAAATTTCTAAGTATTGCTGTCTATCAGGTACCGTTTATTAACTTTAAAAGGCATCTCTCATCAAACCATAGCCCATTACAAGAGCTTTCCAACATGTGCTACCTGCACACGCCAGGACCTGATAACGCTACTGACAATGTCTGCGTGGCTAAGTATTGAAACAGTGATCGACATGCTGAGTAGATGTACTCAATTATAATCGATTTTTAGGACATACGTACATTTTTAAAATAAGATGACAAGTACTAGAGCTGACTGGAAGCAGAGCACGCATTGCGCCGACCCCAAATAATTGGTAACAGGGCAAGGAGATGATGACGATGACGAACATTTTTAAAATAAATTATAATCAAAGAAGTTTTTGGGTAAACATAGCTTACTCTGAAATGCGGTAGCTCCATGGTTGTGTTCCCGATGTAGTTTCACCAATCCTGCTTCTGTAGTGAAAAGTGTAGCTCGGCAGTTGGTGAGCCGCCACTTAACACATCGCCAGCTCTTCCTGGTAGAACTGTTGGGCATGGTAGTTGTAGCTGAATAATTGTAGCGATAGTTGTTATACAATATCACTGGCCTACCCAACCTTGAGGTAGTGAATGACAGATGATCTGAAAAAAAAAACAATAATATAGTTTATAAGGTTCACTGCAAAAAAAATATATATTACACACGGCACAACCCTTAACCAAGTAGTAATTTCAACAAAATAATAAAATGTTTTACGTTGAATAAAACCACAACACAAGAATTTATCAGCCCATTATAAAATTTATTACGAATATAAATGTATATTACCTATCGGGTTTTTCTGATTACGGTGCTTTGTACTCACCTGTCAAACCAAATTATTTAAATAGGGTGTATTGTATCTACCATACGCAAAAAGCAACACATACCTACCTAATTAATCAACTTCCCAATTATTAAGTTATTACAAAAGAAACTACAAGCAACCTATATTTAAATAAAATTAAATGTTTTCTTCTATAGTTTCGTAAACCATTAATCCAATTGCAATGAAGATTTGGTAGGGCCTTATCTTATGGCGTCAGGTGAAGGTTTCTGATCCAAAAAAACACACAATGGCAATTAAACACTTTTTTTTATAACGTGGTATATACCTTACAATTCTTTATATATTTTTATATTATTTCGCAAATCATTTGTGGTTGTGCTGACGAAGCACGTTCACAATCACATCCTCTACGGTCCAGAGAGCAGCCCGGCAACCACTGCTCCACTTGACACAACGCCAGTTTTTCTTCATAGACTGATCGCTTGAATTATATCGCTTATACCAATTGTACCGAAAATTATTATATAATATAACCGGTTGTCCTTTCTGTGAAGTTGTGAACACTGCATCTGTAACATATGAAAAGTACCGACTTTCGTTTTCTATTAAATACAAAAACACTGCCGGGTTAGGAAATTTAATCATTATACAAATTTATATTATGATATAAGGGAAGGAGATGAACATAAATAAGGGCACGAGAAAGAAAGAAGACAAAGAACACCTAGACTTAGACAAAACAATAACGGATCAAACAAAAGTTTTTTACATCAAAAGTTGTACAAACGAGGTATAAAAGTACATTTACAAACCAAATGGTAAAGATAATTTGACATTAATATTTTAGACTAAAAGGAAACATTTCGGAGGTGTTAAGACACACATCTTTTAATATTTTTTCGTATGATTAGATAACATGAATCTTAATCCCTATTGACTAGAAAAAGGAGGACGACATTAAAATTCTTAATGGAAATATTATTAGAAATTAATAGACGATGGCCAATTAGACTACCGAACAGAAATGACTGCGGCAAACAAATAGTACAGCAGAGATACGTTATCCGTATTATTTTAATGATTATGTACTCCTGTACATGTCCTAACAGTGATAATATCGCGACCAAACGTAGTGACTGCTGCTCTACAGTTGGAAGACCTATATTTGGAACACACCCAGTGAATTCGAGACTCCTTATAGTGGGCCCGCTGATAGTAGCGATATTTTCCGATCTGTATCACAGGTTTACCGAATTTCGAAGTAGTGAATCTTGGACCTGAAACAAACAAAATGACCGTTATTTAAGAAAATGTTAATAAAAAACTATCTAGTAATAATTGTGTTACAAGATAGTTTTTCACCAACAGTAGGGAAGATCTTTCTTCTTTAATATGGATTGAAGAAAGATCTTCTCAAAGACATTTATTCGCACTTGTATCCTATCATGGTCATCGACGACAATCGGCGCATATATAAATAATAAAAATATGCCTATCTATGATTGAAAAATAAAAACTGCTCAAAATAATTTGTATATAATTAGAATATTTATTTCGCTTTCTTCATAGACAAAAATAACTGAAAGATGCTTCCGAAGTCAGTTTATAGAGATTTAGCATAACATTTTTCTTTGGTCATCATAAAAAAATAATAAGATACTTTAATACAAATATACACACCAGTTAAAATATTTATGTTAATATTCATCATTGATGAAAAACACAAAATGAAAATACATGTAAAAAAAACTTAAAGAAGCAGGTTTTGTCGATATTTAAAAATTAGTGATTATGTTCATTCTTAATAAAGACGATTGCTTCATCCACCATATAAATCGAAGCCCTGCAGTTACGAGTTTGCCATTTGGAACAAAGCCATTGGGTTTTGGGCCCATGTCCATGTGAATAACTACGTTTATAATAACGATTCTCACCAATTTGAATCAAAGGTTTACCGAATTTTGATGTTGTAAATATAAAATCTGAAAAATACTCAAATTTAGATAAGTTATACATTTAGATTTATTGAATTTCCCTTTTTTTTGTAAATTACTTTATTTTATAATGTATTCTTATCCTACCCTCTGCAGATTTTTTTCATTAGGTTAAACATAAATATAACATAAACTATTATTACTATACTTATTTGACATAATTAAAAGAAAATCAACTTCTAGATTTTATCCCCTCCTATATTGTTGAGTTCGAAAATCTGTAATTCGTATTGAGTGTTAAATCAAATTAATAAAACGACACTACAATATTGTCACCACAGCAAAATAGAATTAAATAGACACTACAATATCATACTAAAAAGTAAATGTAAAGAAAATATAAACTTGTTATTATTTTCTAATAATTTAGGTAATATACCGCTTGATCACTGGTCTCTTAATGGGCCGATTATTTAAAATAAAGGTTATCTTCATAGAGAAGCAACCCTTTAGAAAGCCACAATTGAGACACATTGTCTTTACTCATTTATTAATACGTACAGAATAATATATACAAATGTAACACTAAAAATCAATATTTATTGAAGCATTTATAAAACAATCGTTCACTTTAACTTTAAGACTAAACTATAGTATACACAACACAAACAATACACACCTATGTAAAGAAGTATAAAATGCTTAACAATTTATAATAAACACATATTCAACACCCATCAGTATATAATATCGCATCAAGTTATAATGAAAAAGATACTTGTATACATAAAAGATCGCAAATCACGGCCGTGGCAGGCCGGTGCCTGTGCCGGTACCGTGTTTCCCTGTCCCGTCAGGGGCTGTCTGTAAACACGTGCCGGCGGGACGACTCAGCCATAAACATAATAAAGTGTTTTGTACGTACGGTTAATTCCATACCCACCTGTTGTTCTTGTGCTTGCAATCCATATATTTCGAGAAACATAAATGATACAAAACGCTTTCTAAGCGTACAGGCTCCATAAAAAATAATTATTCATGATTTTCAATAAGGATAACAAAATGTAAGGTTAATAGCGTCATACTTGCGCACGTCACGGCGTCGGCCCGGGCACTGAAGCTGCGCTGCGCGGACACTGACGTACATGAACAAATCTATAAACGATGTATGCACCGACATTCATTAAGCTCCTGACGAAACACTGCCCGGGCAAGGCTTTGATACAGCTATGAAAACACAAATTAAATTGCATTTCATTAATAGCTTAATAATATTAAAAGTGTTTACAACCTGAAAATGTTTATAACCTATCTGCAAAACAACAGAAAAAGCTTTTACGTGTTACAAGAATCGATTTTTTTTAGGGCTTGAGAGTTCTAATATACATGCAAGCGTTGGACAAATTTAGGTAAAACTTCCCGTAAAAATCTCTATCTTTCAAAACTATAAAAATATATTCATATTATATTGTATTTACTTTTTTGTTTGTTATTTATGTTTTGTATATTTCATGTGTCTTTTTGTCTGTTATGTTTAATTGTACAGCCTCCAAGTCACAGATCTTTCTTTCTCTCTGTCCAAGGTTTTCCGGAAGACAAACCGAAATTAGGTTAAGCTCGCCTTTTGCACGTTTATTAATATAATATTTTAAAATGCGTATTTTTGTACACAATAAAGAATAAATGATGTACAGATAGATAACGTCGAATGTAAAAAGAAAATACTATAGATGTCTGCAGTACCTATGTGCAATTCCTTTACAAAGTACTAGATGGTACTATTAGAAGTGTCTTGAACATTTTATCGTAATTTGAAATGGGTACTAATGAGTTTAATAACAGAGGAATCGAAGAGCGAATCAGGATGCTGTCTATTTTAGGTGTTGATGGTAAAAAAGTACTTCATAGTTATAATAGACAGAAAATAAAAATAAAATAAATTTGATTTTAAGACATTGTAAGAAAGAATTTACTTTCATAGTTAGAGCTTTGTCGCCAGCTTTGACGGTCCAGCTATTCGAAAAATAAGTACATTTTCTATTAACAAATTTGACACGCAGGGTTGCGAAAACTTATATTTTACTTTATTATTGCATTCTCAAAAAACTTTTTTTAGACATGACGATTAATAAAATATTTATTATTATTTAACTTTTGCAATAAAACTAGGACTTAGGAGTTTTCAAATAATTATTCAAAAAAGATGATGAGTTAATTAATATTTTTCTAAAATGTACCTATGTTAAAAAGGACATAGTGAATGTATTTTTTATTGCGTTGAAATAGAAGCTTGAATTATTATTGCATTAAGAATTCGCGCACAGTGGTTATTAGCGTGGTAGGATTACCCACTCTGCTATCCGTTAAATTACCCTAACTTTACGATGCTGACCAATCTGGACCATCACTTTCCCTCGAGAGAATAGTATGTATATCGGAAATGAAAAATACTAGCGTTGTGCACCATCAGCAATACCCCATGAGTCATCGACAGGCACCCATCATGCAGAGAACAAGTCAAGTTTCTGGTCACGTTCGCTAAACTTACTTATGTTGTCTAAAAATTGAATGAGTCTATCTGGAAGGAACCGTTTGCCTAGGAAAGTAATGGGTTAATAATTAAAATGGTCAATATTGTCAATATTCTGGATTCGCCGATTGTCCCTTAGCTGAGAAAGGAACTCTGACACTTATACTTTACACTCCCTTAGTCTGAACAAACTTCCCTTGGAACAAAAGTAAGTCTTTCCCATTTTGCAATTTAAATCTCAATTTTATTTTTAGTATTACAGTTATATGTATATTTTTAGTATAGTTGTTTTTTTTTTTACTTTTATGCCGTATAATATAATGACCATAATTAACACGACATAACAGGACTAGAGGTCGAAGGCATGTTGAGCATTTATCATTCGTTATTTGTAAATTCAAATGTAATAAAAATAACATACACATAATTTTTACTCCTAATTATTTAGCAGGGTTTCTACATGGCGTATAACACAAAGGGTTAGCATTCATGTAAAAATAAACAAAGGTAGTTGTGTAGAAAAGGATGCGGAAGGCGGCGAACCGGGTGTTGGAACACAACTTGAGGATTGGCTATGTCCAGCAGTGAACCGCGATGATTCAGGGATGTGTATGAACGTCTTTTCGAACGACTACTTTTCCATCAAGAGTCACGATGCTGGCACGGCATTTGTAATAGCTCCATTTAATGCATCGCCACTGTCGCGGTCGTCTGGTAAAGTCGGGATTTGAATAAGCTCTGCAGTACCGATATGCCCCAATCTGAATAACCGGGTTGCCATGAATAGACTTCGTGAATATCGGTTCTAAAAAAAGTATATACTTTGAGGAAGACATTCTTAAACAATGTTTAACATATTGGTTTCGCTTAGGACTATACCCAAAATATTTTTGCAAGAAAGACAGAATACCATAATTTAAATATAGGTTAATAGCGATGGGATCAGTTCAATATAAGTTTTAAGAGGAACAAGTTCTAAAAACTATAACCAGAACGAGGAATGACATGAAAATATAGTGTTGTTGTTAGAAATGATTTATTAGTTTAATGTACAAAGATAACATGAAACGCTATGATAATTATGACAAGCAAAAAAAATCAACATCAATGAATAAGGTACCTACAGGCGTCAAATTAAAGTTATAATTATTAGTATTTATAAAAAGCAATACGCAATGCAGAATCATAATTTTTACACGTAAGCGTAAATAATTATGATATAAGGTATAGATACTGTTTGTCTTGTTGTAAAATCTGTAATTTAGTAATTTGGGAGCTACCGTCGACATAGTAGGTACGTGAAGAGAAATTAAATATACCCATCTACCTACCTACCTACAATCTACATAACATAAAAGAACCTAACCTAAATGCTTGAAACTTTGTTTTGACATTGAGTTAGTTTGGCAAAAACATTTTTTTTTCTCGTATTCAAGACGGCATTATTAATAGTTTAGCTTCAATCTTCTTGTGCCCTCTGTTTTCCATCCTTTTGCGTCGATAAAACATGGATAAACGAATTATGGCAGACAAAATCAAGCCTGCTGGGTAAACTAATCATAAAGGATCGATTATAATATGTTACAATGATTAGGAATGATTGTGCAGCTGATCAGATATTTTAACGATTCTATCTAAATATGTTGTGATAGACGCTCGGCAGTTGGTTTTTGAAGACCACTTACAGCACACCCAGAAGACCCTAGGCCCTTTGCAGCGACTGTGTTTGTGGTACCGATGGTTTTCGATGTTCATTATTTCGTTGCCGAACCTCGATTTAGAATACCAAACCTTTTCTGAAAACATACTTCGTATTGCAATCACAACTACAAAGAGATTGTTGACACTTAGGTTAAAGCAATTCAAGACAAATAAATAATACTAGGTACTTTTGAAAATTATAAAGACTAGTAATCAATAATATACCATTAATTAATTGCAATGGAATTAATTCGTTTAAAAATATTTGTAATTTCATTTCGGAGTTTATTGCAATTCATACCAAAATCTACATTAGAAGTTTCTTTTTTGTTTACTTATGCTTTTGATCAGATATCTTTATGATTGTACTGTTAGGTATGTGTAACGATGGTTATTGCTTAGTTAACTAATATCGGTAATAGTACCGATAGTTGCCGAACTTCGAGGTATTCCACCTCACTTTATCAAAGCACTCCTCTCACCACAATCAATATTGCAACGAGTTTAATACTTACTCAAATTAAAAGCACCCGTGTAATGTCATATTTAAAGAATAAGAGACAAAATCATTTATGACATCATTGACAGTTATCGATTTTTTTAGGAATAAGTAATATTTCATTGTTAATTTTAAATAAAGAAATCCAACCAAACTGATGATAATAGAAAATGTAATAGATACTTGTAGGTACAATAAACAGTTACTAATAGGTACAACTGGATAGGTATCTATAAATAGAGACGAAATCGACGCGAATTTATAAAAGCAACAGTTAACATTAAAATTATTATACTATATTAATTAGTATTTAAGCAATAAGATAAAAGTCTAAAGGAGTTATTGTTTATTTTATTTTATATTTAGTACCTAGTATCGTACAGTTCAAAAATACAAACGTGTACCATTCATTATGTTACATCCGAAGTCGTTTTACAAAAAACTTTAATATTCATACATTATAACTACTAACATATTAATATACTAGTACCAGTATTAATACTACTACACATATTTGTTATTTATGCATACTGCCTTAGTTTGATGTTGTAAGAGAGCCTTTGGGTGTGTGTGAGTTTACTAATGGTAAAACTATCACATTCAGTTAACGCACTACTTAACTTACTACCACATATCTAATGTTACGTATCATCATGTATTATCATATTTTTGAACTTCTATTTTATTTATTTATTTAATAATTTATGTACACACACAAAATCGTAAGAAACTACATAATAGAACAAAGAACAAAGGTACTGCTTATTTCTAAAGAAATCCTCATGGATCAGACTCTAAGTAAGTTAAACCAACAAAAAGTTTTTGGCATAGGCACAAAAATATGTGCATAGCCAGCGATCTAGCCCTGTACCATAGATACAGTAGTTACGGGTCACTCGCCCTCTAAGGATGATTATGTTCATAATTGTACTTCACAACTTCGTTGTTAAATGTCATGATGGTAGAGCGGCAGCCATTAGCCTTTTTGATGCAAAGCCAGAGACCTTTGGGGCCTGTTCTATAACGGTTATGCTGGTAGTAACGAAAACTTCCCCTTTGCAGCATCGGCTTTCCTCGCGTAGATTGTGTCATTACGAGCTCTGAAAGTTAAGTAAATTACATTTTTAATCGTTTTTAACAACTACTACACTAAATACTAGGTACATGCAAAATTTTAAGAATCAGTTTTTAACATGTATGTAATTAATATTTTTTACATTAAATACCCATACTACGTACAACAAAAATATCTCTGCGAAAACCAAACATGGCTCCAATGCAGAAAATCTGAACACGTTTAACTTCAACATTAAAACCCTATGCACATGCGCCATATGCGCATCTTATACAGGACCTATTTCTACACTCCCAGTTTTTGGTGGATAGTATTAACGCAATGAACTATACTATTAACAATGTTATTTCTTCCTTGCCGCTGAGAGTCCACAAGTTTATGGTTTCCATTAACCGAAATGACTTTTCCATTAAACGTTTTGATGGAGCATCTACAACCGGTGGTCCACTTGACGCAGACCCATAGCTTTGGACAACCTTCGCGGGTGTAGCTTTACTGGTAGCATTGGTGATCACGTAACTGCACCATTGGCTAGCATTGATATGCATTATTACATATTTAACATGAACGTATCTTTGCGCAAAATAGCATGCTTTTGTGCTACTACGTAGCAAGTGTATACTGGCCTAACTAATACTGACTTAAATATTATTCTTTACTGTAACAAAGCAAGCTTACAAACTAGGCAATTTATGATAATTAAATAATTATTTCGAAACAGAATATAATAAAACAACAAAAATTTTGCACTGTAATAAATAAAATACGTTTTTCTGTAATTTATTTTCTTACAAATACATAAGCTATTTATATATTAAAATTAAATATAATTTATAATTATATTCTTACTAAGTGGAAACCAAATATTAACTTATAAAGAATGATGAATTTACCGCAAACATCTTTAAAAAGTCATGGAGTCTATTAAAAATAGATTTTTATTTACAATTCAGCATCAGCTGAAGAAAATAGATATAAAACATTTTTTAAGCTAAAATGAATGATTATGAATATTCCTAATGTTAATAACTTGATTATTATATGTCCATATCGATGCTCTACATCCTATCCCCCATTTAACACATACAAAGAAGCCCTTATCTCCCTTGCTGTTGCTATGCTGGTTAAAACGGTAGCCCTCGTACAAAATCACTGGCTTGCCAAATTTCGATGTTGCGAATACTAGGCCTAAATCAAAAGAAAAAAAATTAAGTCATACTCTCATAAAAATAATGATGTGATAAAAAAAGGTATCGTAAAAGTAAAGGTATCAAGTGTCTGATTAAAGAAATTCTGGCTAATCAAGCTTTGAGTTTTACATAGATATCTACAAAATTTTTAAATAAAAATACGGAGATTTAAGTATAGAAAGCAAAATGTAAACCAAAAATGTAAAAAATTGGTCATGATATAAGCACAAAAAAATATACGCGTAATAATTAAGATTTTAATAGCAACAACGGCGAACTACATAAATAAAACTTTACCTTCTTGAATACCTTTGATAAGAATATTACAACAGGTCGAGGTAAATGGTTTAAACAGTCAATTAAATACACGGAAATACTTTACTTATCAATATAATATATTACGTATTAAGTATATGCTACGGAACAACAATCATCATAAATAACTTACTTAACTATCATTTTTATTTTCTATGAGTGCTGTTGGTTGTGTGGAAAATATATTTAATACACGAATATTAACGAATTAAGACTTCTCATTTATTTTACACCACTGTTTAATGGAGCACTGAGCAACAAGCAATAAGTTTTTGATTCATTGTAAATGACTGTCTTAATTTTTTAAATTTTGCTGAACCGACATTAATAGTATTTACATATTAAAATTAATTTATATTAGTCGGTAACACCATAAGAAGAATGTAGTGTATATTAGTCCAATATTTTTAGAGTCTGTCAAATAAAGGCTGAGAGTGAATTTGTCATGTTTAAAAAAATTTAAAACACTGCTACAAATGTCACTTGGTGTTCTTATATCCTGTAAAGGTAAACAAATTTGTACCTGTATATTTTGTTGTATTTCTAATTAAACAATGCTTAAAACTTTAAGAAGCAGTGCGGGAAAGTTTTTTAATATTATTCTGTATTAAACATATTTGTATAAAATCTGTTGTTATTTTTTTTAATTTAGTTTCCTAGGATTTTTTTTCCTAGGAATTTGCTATTGTGAAACCTTCATAGAAGAAACCGTGTAACCATGTGACTAACAACCTTATGATCATAAAGATTTAGTCTTTTTTTTATTCACTTAAAAAATAAATAATCTGCATAAAAATATTCAAGTATCAGATAAGTTTTGACTAGTCCATCCGGGGATACACGAACAATTTTGTTTAAATTTTCTCGCTTTTTATCACTCAGCTTTCAATAGACAGACTCTTAATAGATTTTGCGTGATTGTGTGGGAGTATTCACATTGACAGACGTTTAGTTAACCTTTTCTGTTTAATATACTTCAAATAGGAGGATTCTCTTAATTCGACTACTTTTAACCATATTAAGTTATGTTGCCTTTATTTAAATTTAAAATACTCATGGTTCGAATACAGAAATTTGAAAAAATTGCAACACAAATTATTACATTCAATAGCCTACAAGGAAAGCACTCAATCGCCTGATGCCTTGTCCCAGTGCGGACTTCTTGCGCATACAAAACGACGCTTGTTGGAGTGCCCAAAATGTCCGCACACCTTCACTTTGGAGGACTTAAACCACGCCAATGACACCGCAATTAATGTGTCTTTAACTGGGCACATAACAAGTTACCGTCAACTCGAAAAGAAAGAACAATGCCACTCCAATTTATGAAAGGTTAAGTACCTATTTATATTAATGTGTTTGATCGTAATTATACTAGTCGTGGTTGTGTTCATTCACGGTAGTCACTAGCCCCATCTCATGCAGTACGACGGCCGCTCGACATCCGTGGTTCTTTTGGACACATCTCCAACGAGTTCTGGTGTTCATAGGGTTGACTTTAGAGCTGTACTCTTTGTTAAATCGATTCCCTTCGTACAGAAGTACTGGCCGACCTTGCTTTGACATTGTGAACTCTAGTTCTGGAATGAAAAGAAAAGCGGGTTTAAATATATGTCTGTGCATATAACAATATGGTCAACACAGTCCTTGCTTTTCTTCAAATGAATAAGAGCCCAATATCAGTTTTCAAAAATAAAATATTATTTAAAATCTTGGTCATTTATAATTTAATTACAAACGTAAAATAAAACACATAAATATGTATATAACTTATTTTGATATTATCCACAAAAGGGCAAAACATTCCAATATAAATAATTAGGAATGATAATAACACAGCAAGAATACCAGCCTTTAAATATCTTACTACTGGGCACAACTCTTCTCACGTAGAGAAGAAACGAGCACTGATCACAGCGCTTGAAAATTCACTATAACAGGGCAGATGACTAAATCAATGTGTCGTCGAAGGTTTTTGATTGCGTAAAAAAGAAAAAATACATGTCCAATATTTTTTTATTAATCTACCGGACGGAATTAACTTTATTGATCTACCTAACAATCCAGCTCTCTTTTATGCCATCGTTGGCGGGAGGTATGACTATGAAAAAGCTCCACAATGTTGTTTAACCAGTTTTTACTATACTAGTAGTGGTTATGTTCACCGACTACCCTCACTAGTTCCATTTCATTGAGCAGGACAGCCATTCGACAGCCGTGGTTCTTCTGGACACATCTCCAACGACTTCTGGTCTTGAGTGGGTCGGCCTTAGATCTGCACTCCTTGTGGAATCGATTTCCTTGATAAATAAGTACTGGTCGACCATGCTTTGACGTTATAAAGTCAAGTTCTAAAAAAGAGAAGACAAGAAAAGCAGTTTTAAACCTTTAAAAAAAATCAAAGCGATTATCATAAAATATGGTTGTGGCAGTTCTTGCTTTTCTTTAAATGAATAAAGACCCGAAATCAAGGGATTTCTTCTTCAATGAATTTCAATTTTAATACAATTCCAATTCGTTTAGCAGACACATAGACTGCTTAAATTCCAGTTAGTTCCTTCAATGGGCAGTATTTTTTTTAAATAAAACTGAATCACATATCCGCTAAACTAATATCAATTTTGCATTGGCTTTGATTTACAATTAAAATTCACTCAAGCGTAACACCCCAGAACATACAAAAAATCAAAAATGTAATAATTTAATCTATTTTTATTATAATGGCGGCCTATGTTTGAATAATTTGACTTGATGCACATTACTCTTTTATATCTCCACACGTAAATCTTTAAGAGTCTTGACTCCAATTGGTAAATTTACAATATATGGGTTAATTCTATTGAAATAGGTATAAAAATTTTGTGACCTAAACTAGGGTAAACCATGTTTAATACATTTACTGCGATTTTATAAACATAACATAATAAAATCTCGACTGCGATTAGCGATTGCTTAGCAGATTCTATATTCAATTTTTATATGGAGAATTTAAAATTAGGATCTGTTAATTCGTTGTTAAGCTCTTTCGCGACTTTTATTATTAAGGCCAAAAAAGTAATAAACTTACAATTAAATTAAAACTTGTTTATACAAAGATCTAAACTAAGAATAACCAGCAAATTGTATGTAAAGTCTTGAGTCAAATTTTGCGACCATGTTTTAATTGTGTTAACAGAGTGCTGTTTTTAATGCAAGTACCTATCGATAAAATTGAGGCATAGAGGTACTTTCTAATACAAAAAAGGGCCTAAAATTAAATAATCTTTAAAATACATGCCTTATTCTAAAATTTTATTTACAGGTCTCTCTGGTATAGTAACTTGCTTCGGTGGTAACATTATAGTTAAAGCCGCTCTTCCCCATAAAATAAGTAATACAATAGAAAACTATGGATTGATATAAATACTAATATACCTGTTTTATTACCTCAGCGTCATTAATACTATGGAATATTTAAAAAATGTAACATCAATGTGATTCTTAAATGTAATTACTACAAGATTACTTTTACCTCTGTTATGTAAAAAATTAGTCATTTAACGAATTTGGTCATAAAATGATACAAGAATCGAACCTGCGACTATTGGCTCAACGCCTCAGTTGCTTTACCAACTAAGCTGCCCAGGTCACTGCCTGGAAGTTTAAATTCCTACTTGCACTTGTTAATTCTTTAGGGCCACTTATGCGACATCTAGTGAACAAATCTTTCGTTTGGTCTCACCGACTCTGATTAAAAATGTGTTAATTCAAAAGTCCGAGAGATGATGCAGCCCAATACTTATTATT
Organism: Diachrysia chrysitis; assembly: GCA_932294365.1. Classification (NCBI taxonomy): domain Eukaryota; kingdom Metazoa; phylum Arthropoda; class Insecta; order Lepidoptera; family Noctuidae; genus Diachrysia; species Diachrysia chrysitis. Next base: position 10,586,478 of record OW028652.1, on the reverse strand, counting down.
TTTAATTATTTATTACGCAATAACGCATGCGGAGCGAATATTTGTAATTAAATACAAATAGTAAATGAAAAACTTAAAACTCAGGTAGCATTATTAAGAATGTATTTCTATTTCACGACTTATTGTGGTCACCTATCCACGGAACTACTTTAACATTGTTCAATCTGTGCGGCTAGTACTTAGCCACGACTCCATCTTTTACAGCCTGTATTACTCGATTGTAGTATACTAGTAGTGATTATGTTCATTGACTGCCCTCGCGAATTCCATTTCAACGAGCACGACAGTCGCTTTACACCCTTGGTTCCTCCGGACACATCTCCAACGAGTTTTGGTGCTCAAAGGGTTGGATGTGGATCTGACTTCCTTGTTAAATCGATTTCCTTGGTATATCAGTATTAGCCCGCCTTGCCATGACCTTCTAAACTCGAGTTCTTCTAAAAGTAACAAGCAAGCGTTTAAATATAAAAAAGAACTTATGTAATTATGTATAGCCAAAAAAAGGATCAATAAAACCAAGCAAATAAAACTATTTTATAAAATTTAATTAGCACCATAGAATTTTCACAACAAGTTCTTAATGATTATGTAAAATACTTAAACCTATGATGGTATCGTTGACGGTAACGATCTGCGCCCTACACCCCCTGCACCACTTGTTGCACCGCCATACTTTCCTTAAGCGGTTCGGATCTTTGACACTGAACCGATGCTTACCACACTTGATCATCTTTCTGCCACGCTGTGACATCACAAAAGTCACTTCAGGAAGTGAGTCTGGTAAATATAGAAAAGACGCAATGTAAAAAAAAGGATATATAAAGTTTGGATGGATGTACTTCCTCAATTACAATGTTTGCTAAATATTTTTTCTAATATCGTACCATATGCATTTATTAAAAATATTACTTAAATAAAAATTTATTTTTATTTTATTATTTATTGATAAATATTATTACAGCAAGTCCTTACAACAAAAATCAGTCAAAGTAACATTTTTTTTAAAGATATTCGTGATTTTACCCATTTCATCTAATAATTAAATGTTACATGCTTACATCAAATCGTTTAAACGTTTAATCTTATCTACGTTACACAATATTTTCAGTAAAATAATATCCAGCATAGCCTACTTATGTTAATGTAATTGTTTGAAATCCATACCCATTTAGTTTTTGTTTTCTTAAACTCAATCCACTCGTACTCCTTAAAACAGAGTTTCAGAATTCAGGTATCTAGGCTATTGGGTTTTGAGGATCTCAAAACCCAATAGCCTAGATACCTACCGAAAAGAGCACGTAGGGCGTTAGCTGTCCGGTGTAATATATTGGCCCGCAGATTTACACATATTAATCGCTCTTAATCTAACGGAAAAATGGCCGCATACTTAATTCAAACAAAAAAGTAGCCATTGTAACTCAAACTGTCTCTGTCACTTTAAGGTATCGACAGATAGACATTTGAGAACGTCTTAAATTTAAGTTCCTTTGGAGTATTCGGGGTGCGACTGTTATTTTTAATGAGTGTGGGTGTCATTACACTTGATGATGGTATCCTGTACCGTAACCAACGAAGCTCGGCAGCCGTGCGACCACCGCGTGCACACCCATCTCTTCTTAGGAATGACTCCGATAGTGCTCTTGTTGTAGCTGAATCTATAGTGATTGTACTCAATCATCTGGTTGCCCCGGTTTGACGTCACAAATCTTATTTGATCTGTAAAAATAGTGCACCCAATAATAAAATTAAATATTATGCCAACTACTCACATACGCACCGTGCCATGCATGAAACGAATATTTGTGTGATCCACAAAAGATTGCTTTAAATCTGCGAGTCTGCAAAAATAATAGTGCAATTATAACTTACCTCAGCAAGTTTTGTGAGTGTTCATCAAGATAGAAAACCGCCTTTGAAAATAGTAAAATTGATTAAATGTTATGCCGCCTTTTTTGTTAATGAAACAAAAGCTTATTTTTTTTTTAATATTTAACAGAAAAATATAATATACTGACTGAGCAGAATATAACCGCACTTCACAGGCGCTAGTCATTTCAATGCAACGTTTACACTGCGAGTCAGACGCGCACTTCTCAGGTTTTTTATTGTTTACCGATTGTACGTGAAATAATACAAGATTCCGAGTATACGACATCACATTTGTTGGGAAACACATACAGTATACACTCGCCAAAGAACACTTTCTTTCGAAGACTAGTGGTGTCCTACACTGGTGCTGCAAGCGGTGTCGCTGTGTAAACGTAGCTTAATGCAAAGTAAACAGTACACTGACGTTAATTAACATAGAAATCAATGTGTATGATCATGTTTATCCATAACGATGACGTCATCGACGGTGACCAGGGTCGCTGGGCAGCCAGACCTAGCCTTCACACACAGCCACCGAGACCTGGGCCCCGTACACCGGCTATACTTGTTGTACCTGTATTTGCCTACATTTATCACCGGTTTTCCGTACCTAGAGGTCGAGAAAAACACATCTGAAAAGGAAAATTCAGGAGTAACTTAAAGTATTAATATTTAACATGATAGTTCGTCGAGGTAACTAAAATAACAAACACGTAATTTTCGCAAGATTTCGAGATACGTTTTTTTTTTGTGTTCTTGTATTTCTTTTATGTTTCCTTAACATAAGTATATGTCACTTTGTTTGAACATACTTTAAAACTTGTAGTAGGTTCTAAACTGATAATTTCTTCTTATTATATTTAATTATGTATAAGTTTCGTTCCCGTACTAATAATAAACATTAGCATTTATTTATATTATTCTGTATTTTATTTAACTAATAATATTTAATATTATCTCTGATCACAACATTTTACAGTTATTTTAGAATAAACATCGCTAGTAGCCATTTTGCCAAGCGTAAGCCCATTTTTAGCTAAATGTCTCTATCTCTCTAAACTCTCGATTACTGATTTTTGTGATTTTCCGTGCGACGACAGACGTTTTTGCAAAAATATCGATGATTCCGACATTATTAGAGTAATATTAGGTTTTGAGATAGTTTAAAGAAAACGGTGCGCTCTGTTTTGACACTAATTTTACGATTTTACATGTTCATACTAGTGCCAACAGTTCATATTCGATATGCGTGCTCTATACTTTACTTATTTATTCCTCTAAGGCAGTTAGAATATAAAATACCTAATAGGTGCCTACAAAACAGCGCGTACCGTCACTTAAATTTATTTTCGATTTTAATTTTTAAAAAAAACCTTTTGTCGGTTACGCGTGGCGATATAGTGTTGAAATTAATATTAAATACTCAAGAGTATGACTTTTGAACTAATATTTTTAAGCTCTAAATCAACGCAATTAAAAAATACAGCCATTTATGTAGCCATACATTTCTGAGAACATCAAAACCTATACGGTACTCCCCGTCGACCTAGAATCGCAAAAAAATATTTAAAAAATGCTTTAATTAAATGTTACTATTAACATATGTTATTTGGACGAAACTAATGGCAAAACTGCTGGCAAAACTACATTAAAAAAAACTAACAGTAGAAAGAAGAAAGAAAGAAAGAAAAACATTTATTCTGCGCACGCGCACACACAAGGTAGGTACATAAATAATAACACACAGTAAAAACACAACAGAAGGAGAAAGAGAAATGAAAAAAATATATAAAACAAAAACAGTAGAGAAAAAACAAAAAATAAATGAGATAAAAATACTAATATCCAAATGTCCGGTCCACACTATCGCAATAAAAGTGCGGTGCGTGCGCAAAAAAAGGATATGCTCAGCATTTGCTGCGACCTCAACTTATATATTACACAGTACCTAATATTAATGTATTTTAGGTTTTATTTTGGAACTTTTTAAAGAACATCATTTCCTTTTTATGCGTATGTACGCCTTTGAATTCATATATAACATCGTTCATAGTAAAAACTTTTGCTTTACATCCGCTAGACTATTTTACATATCTCCAAGCTGATTTTGGGCTGTCGCTAGGAGAAGTCTTGTTAAATCTGTATGGTCCAAGTTGCAAGACAGGCCTGCCTCGTCTAGAAGTCGTATAGAAGGGTTCTAAAACAAGACAGGTGAATTAATTAATGAATAAAATAAATGTTGTTTTTTTAAACGTTGAAGTTTTTTAAACACTTATATTTTTCTTGCCTTATATTTAGGTAATAAAAATCAATAGCCTGCTACAACGCCAGCAATTATTATAAGGCTCAACTTAATTAACAAACATTTTGTTAAAAAAATAACTCATCCAATCATGCCATTAGTTTTATTATTCAAAAGCGCAGACTATACTTCATTGTTATTATACTGTAATAGTTAATAGTACTATATAATTTACATTAAGTAGGTACGTTATATCGAAAACAGAAGGTTAAACTTCTTCAGTGTGTCCAAATACGAAATATATATTCCAGGACACTAAATAGAGCCATCCTAAAATCATCCATCCTCATTATTGTTCAATAATAAGTTGCCTTATTTAACAAAAATGTAAAGATATTTTAGTTATGGCAACAAAAGCCTATACATTTTTCAGCGTCATTTCAATAGTATGTTATAAAATAGATTGTATAGACAATAAAGTTTAAACAGAAACTCAGGGTGGCTTAATGCAAGTGTCCGGAAGTATATTTAATGTTGATGTACACTGTTACTCTTAACGATGACGCCATTGAAGGTAGTGATCCTGGCGCGACAGCCTGTGCTAGCCCTCACGCAGGACCAGTAGGCCTTCGGTCCTTTACTCTTGTAGTACTTATTGTACCTGTATTCTCCGATGTGCAACACAGGGTTGCCCCGCCGTGACACAGAGTAATATAGAACTGAAATTAATTGATAATAATTAATTATGTTATTTATAATTTAAGAAAAAAGTAATTACATTCATATTTGTATTCAATAAAAATCCGATTACACTACAAATATGTAACAGTTTAATACTTAGATAACCTAATTAAATAAAATTACATTTCCAATAATAAAAAAAATATTTATTATATATATTATTGATTAAATTTTCGAAAAATTTGTGTTCACATTAATTGTAGAAAATTAGTTTATTGTAGAGCAATGGAATGTACCTATATATTAAAAAAGCTACATTTTCTTACCATTTATTCTTAAACTGACTAGAATGTGAACAAAGCTTAGGCACCCTTATGCTACACATAATTAGACAATTACGAGCCATATCGACGTGTACATAAATTGTTAATGATTATGCGGCGTCTGTTTTATTATAATATTATCATATGTTACAATAGAAGCGGAACATTTGTAAGCATTGACTTTCCCGCATACCCATCGGACTCGGACTCCTTTACTGCCAACCCATTTGTTGTAGCGATACTTGCCAATTATCAAAACAGGCTTACCGCGCAGAGAAATTGAAAACCTCGGCTCTGAAAAACCATATTAGAAGTTCGAAATAAAAAATAAATTAAATACTTTTTTTGCTACTACATAGTAGCAATAATTACGAGTATAATTAATATACATAATATTTAAAAAACATTTAATACACGTCATAATAAAATTTCGACCAGTATAATATAATATAATAATAATATATCAACTTTTAAAAAAAAACACCGTGTTATAATTAACTCAAAATTTTAAATTAATTAATAATGTTATTTAAAAGCTAACATAATAATAATTATTATGAAACCTTTTATCCTTTTAAATTACAGTTAATAATTTCACAACCTAAGAAATAAGGTAGAAGAAAATAAAAAGCAGCACAACTGTTGTGAACAATTTTAATGGTTATGGTAATTGTGACACTTGACAATGATCTCCCCTACTGTGATGATCTTGGCACGACAGCCGCTGTGGTCTTTGATGCATATCCAGCGAACCTTGGGCCCTGTGGTCCGACTGTATTTACTAAATCTGTATGGACCTATTTGTAAAACAGGGTTGCCGCGAGCAGAATATGTAAATATCGGATCTGAAACATTCGAACATCAGATTCTTAATCTAGACTGTTTAATACTGTTCGTATTAGTTAATTATATTATCTCTCCTTTTAAAGAGTTATTCCTTTAATTTGTGTACCAACTATGCTCATATTCTCAAATTATCAAAACAAACGAACTGAAATAATCTAGTCTGCCTTCACTAGACTATTTCAGTCATCACTGTAAATAAAAGTTACCTTGACCTATAAAAATAATCTGCTTGTTTTATCCAAAAATGGCCATCCCACATTTTTAATAATATACTGGGCCAAAAATACTTTGAACATCAATTTATGTAAGTTTATTATTGCGTTCACTCTATAAAAGACATTCACAATGCCAAGAGTTTTGACCACATCTTAAAAAAAAATACATTTAACTAAAACACCCTACAATCTAAAAGTTGTAATGATTGTAGTTTAGCTCAATAAATTAAACACTAAATTAAATAAGACTAAATCACAATGCTATAATTATCACAAAATAAAATAACATTAATGATTATGTTCATGCGAATATTTGACAATGATGTCTTCCATAGTAATAATAGCGGCTTTGCATCCGTGGCAGGCCTTCACACAAGGCCACCTGGCGCGGAGACCCTTACTTCCGCTCCACTTGTTGAAGCGGTGTCTTCCCACCAAGATCACAGGCTTTCCGTACCGAGACGTCGAAAACACCGGTTCATCCGCATCTGAAATAAAGACCAGGCAAAACATTGATATCACTTGCAGAACATATAAGAAATTAGGCGCAAATAAAAAAAACCATTAGTTTAATTATGTATTTATTTTTTATTGGAAAGCATTAACTACGTATAATTTATTACATATATTGTATACAAAATAACTTATTACATATAGAAATAGATTCAAATCAACATTTTAAAATGGGTAAGTTTACTTCAACCCAGAAGGATATTCTCCTCATATCAATAAGACACACAGTCATAACAATATTCCATAAATAAATCCGTAATTGTGTCCTTCAGTGGACCTATGTAGGCTTAGTTGATTAAAGCCGAGACGTAAAAAAAACATTTTTGTGGGTCACCGGTGACCCACACGGTGCTTAGACGTTCAATGTATACCAAATGTATATGCCGGTTTAATGGTTATGTTCATTCAGGAACTTCACAATTTGTGTCTCCAAGGTGGTGACCCTTGCTCGGCACTTGTTGGAGACGCTTCTGACGCAGACCCAGTGCAACTTGGGTGGCTGTCCACTTGCGATTCGAAACCGATACTGTCCAATTTGGAGGCAAGGAAAGCCACGCCGCGTCTTCGTAAATATTCGTTCTGTAAATAATACTAAATAATTTGAAATAGATAAACAATTGACTAAAGTTTAGTTAATAAAATGTGTCTAATGAAGATGTTTATTGAAGATCTATACTTAGAGTTCATTGGCCGTCGCTCCATGTAAAATTTTAAATAGTATTTAACTGAATCTGAAAAGACAGGAAGCCGACTCTAAAAAGGTTTGAAAAAAGACTATGCAGGAGAGGAATGTACTAAACTAATTTGCATTTATGAAAAAAACAAACTGTATTGTTTACTCATTTATTATAGACACACAAAGCAGTGTTACAATATATTTCTACTCGATTAAAATTACGTCTATCAATTTCGTAATGATTATTATATAATTCATGCCTAAGCACGTCGATTTTAAACAACAAGTATTAAAATTTCTAAGTTCAAGATTTATCTAAAAACCATTGATATGCGGTCAACGGTACCTACTTGTTTATAAATAACAATATTTAATGTGCATTTAAGAAAGAAAATATATGGATACGTAAGGAATATTATACGCCTACCTAATATTATAAATCAACCATGCATACGTAACAGACAGCAAAAATGTTAGAACCTTAGATTATAAATATGTCTAGGCGGACTGTCAAAGCTGTAAACGCATCGAAAAAAATAGTCTCAAACTGTCTGCGACTGTGGTATCATTATACGACACACACTGGTAAAGTTGAATGTCATTTCGCTTGTTTAATGCGTAGCTGTCACGCACACCAGAATACTTAACTTGGCTCTTTTGTTTTACTTATTATGTTTAGCAACATTCTGTCTAGACATATTTATAATCTAAGGTTAGAACATAGACTTCAATTTTTTTTTGCAAGCAGTGCGTGAATATTCTGCGCCTCAAGTACACCCATATCGTTCGTTAATAACTACAGAACATTGTCAACATCGTTAACATTCTAGAATAAATTTTAATATCATAATGAATTAACGAGGTAATTGTTTTTAATGGTTATGATAACCCATAATCTTGACAATTTTTGTGTTAATAGTAGTCATTCTGGCTCGGCATTTGTCGGGGATGCTCCTCGCACAGACCCATATCATCTTAGATCCCTTACTGCCAGCCCACTTGTTGAACCGATATTTACCGACCAGTAGGCATGGAAAACCCTGCCGGGACGTAGAGAACCGTATTCCTCCTTTAACAATAAAGTTCATTTTGTTAGCAACTTTTGATAAAATCACAATTGCGTACTTAAAGTACCTAAGTACTAAGAAATTACACTTTCGCTCATATATATATCTTGGGACAACTCACATGCTGCCATCTGATCCTAAACTAGGCAGAGCCGGGCATACCAGAAGAACGTTGAAAATAGTTAAATATGTTATTTTATGTTCTATCAACTATATAATTTCATAACAGAAATAAAGTTGTATCTAACTTATAACACAATAAAAAACAAATAATTTAATAAATATGTATTATTTACAATAGAAGCACAGAAATGTATAGGAATGAAGTAAACATTTCAGAAACTTATTTATCTGTTTTAATCACATTTTAATACTGGCCAAATAAAACATTATTGCATGTCACAACCATTACATTCCTGCCCCCCTAGACAACTGGCATTTAGACAAGCGTTGGCGATGATAGAAATCGCTTAAATGACATTAAATGTATAGAAATGATATTTCGTTTCGATAAGTCACGTGACTTGGACTTGTCACTTCCATATATTTGAGCGATTCTATCAGCGTTTACGCTTGTCGAAATACAACTTGTCTAGGGCCCCAGATATTCACAAAATTATAATTATTATAATTATTTACGTTAGCTCTCATTAATATTAATCTTTAGTAACTATCACTCAATAAATATTTACGGAGATTTAAAATAGCATATTGCATACAAACGTTTCTCAACATTAGCAAAAAATAAAAGTAAATTTATTAAATACTTATTAGCGTTTTAAATAAACTGTAAATACAAAGCGCTGTAATTCTTAACATATAATCATAATCTTTATAATTGCATTGTCATATTTATAATCTAAGTTTCTAACTTCAGATAGATAATAAGATCAATGTAAGCCAAGTTAACGTCACATTTCTAAGCGTCATAGTTGATATGAACTTGTCGTGAAGTATATCTATAACTTTTATCTCTATGATGTAGCTAACATCGATAAAATACTTTTATTTTTATTCCTGGAAATAATTGACTTCTGACAGATTTTGTACGGAAAAACTGTCAAAAATTATTCTAAGGATAAAATTATATGGCGTTATAAAAATCAGCCCTAAGCCAAATAAATTTCATCGTGATCAAATGAATGCATTGAAAAGCAATAAAACAATATACGTATATATATATATATGTTTCTTAGAACTAAGTATGTAACATTATTGAAAGTTTGTGAATTTAAGTACTGAGAAGAACTCCATTTTTTATCATAGGGATTTATTAAAATCAATGGCAATATATTAAATATTTTATATATTGCCATTGATATTATATGCCATTAATATTTTATTTAATATATTAAATTCACTGTTTCATGACGATACAATTTTATTAAATACCTAAATATTTAAACTAGTTTTTAAGCATTTCATCATGCACTGCGTCGCAAATTATTTCTTAGTAAATATTGTAATCTAAGCACTATTGGCAATCGATTTTACATTTATAAATACTCGCTATATTTGAATTCGAGCTACACTACTATTTTAACTACATCACACAAACGATCATAATCAGTCAGTTTATTGTTTTATCTGTTCAGGAAGTAGTGTCGGTCAAAACATACCTATAGGAATCACACTTAAGTACAGTACTATCATACAGAAAACAGAAAAGCATAAGACTACATTGCGTTTTCGTTTGTTCCCGGTATAGAGAAAATAGAGACACTTTAATTTTTTTTAAGCGGGTCGGTCCCAGCAAAAGGAAGTTTATGACGATTTCCTCCAAACCAAAAATAAATGTGTTACATGGTGTGCGAGATGGAATCCCCACACAAATGTATTCCAGCAGACTTCGAAGGCTTGATGTTATATCGACTGTTCAGTGTCAGGTTTAAAAACAAATCTATTTTTACATTTGAGAGAAGTATGTAGCTTTTCGGAATATAGTATAAATAAATGTCTTCTAATCAAAAGTGTGTGTGATAGTTCTTCGTCTTGACTATAACATTGTCAACAGTTGTGATGGTGGCTCGGCAGCCCTGCTGGTTCTTCACGCAAGTCCACCTCACTTGAGCCCCCTTGCTGCCGCTCCACTTATTGTACCGGTATTTACCCACCACAATAACAGGGTTGCCGAAACGTGTAGTCTCGAACTTGCAATTAAAATTATATCCTGTAAATTATAATATCACGTTATTTTTAATTCATCGTTTTTGTTTCTACAGCTTCTATAGAAATCATATTTACTAACAAACATTGTTTAAAGCACTATTTAATCATGTATACTATTACAAAATATTTATTGTTAAAAATCTTATTAGTTACTTACGTTTATCATCGCGCAACGTTGGTCAAATTCATGGTCTAAAATTGTGTACCTACCTTGATCATTTACAAAATATACTATTTTCAGTCTGGATTTTTTATTTCGTTCTAGTTTAGGGCTGGAGGAAACAGAAGACCGTTGATACGTTAAAACTTGTAAAAATTTTATACTATTGCTCTTTTCAAAACAACTTTTAACATTTTAAATATTTTTACAAAATAAATAACACTTTTTTAATATTATTACGCATACTAAGCTTTATTTCCATAAAAAACCTCTACACTAAACTAACTAAATAAGAATTGGATGAGATGTATGATAAACAATGCACATGCAAAGTCTTAGTATTGTCAGGGATGATTATGCTCGTGGAGTTGTCTGTATATTTCGCGGTGAATGGTGTAGAGTCGAGCCTTGCAGCCCGAAGAGACCCTGACACACACCCAGCTGGCTCGAGGACCCTTGCAGCCACTTCGCATGTTGAAACGGAACCCACCGTACTCTATTACAGGCTTCCCAAATCTCGATAGTAAGAATTTCGGTGCTAATAAAATTCAAAACTTATTTAAGTATTATTGTTGGAAAAGGTGGTCAAAACAAAGTATATGGTTTATGAACTATGTGTAAAAGTAAAAGTAAAACTTAGGGAATCCGTTTGAACGCAGCTAACAACAAACAAATATATTTATTAGAAGTTCAAAAATAAACACAAAAAAATCTAACACGCTTTATTTTGTTATCATAGAATTATTTGTTTTTGTATTTTAAAATTTCACTTATTGTATACGTATGGCATGACATGAAAGAGAACTAATATAACTAGTACGACATTTCTAATAGTACATACAGCACCAAAAAGGAGGAAATTTGAAATATTTAGTGGTTGTGTTCATGCAAGATTCTACATATTTGATGATTAAGCAATATGATGGTACATTTGCAGCCAAAGTGGAGCTTGTTGCAGTACCACCGCGTCTTAGGAGGCCGGCTGGAACTGTGCATCGAGAACCGGTAACCCTGGTAGCACAGCACTGTGCCCCCGCGCTGCGACTTCGCGTAGTACGGACCTACGGAGATAAAATAATATTATGTTGGATGAAAATTATACACTAACAAATAAAATTCATTATATGTATCTTTTTTTTAAGAGATATTACGCAGTTAGCCTGAGCGCAGGCTTTAACTGCTTTATCGGACTTTAGTTGTACGTATTACTATTTCTTTTAAACATACTTATCGAAAATTTTAAAATAATATAATAATAATACTAGCCTATAAAAGTCCCTCTGCTAGGCACAGATCTCTTCCCATATAAAGAAGGACGAGCATTGATCACCACGCTTGCTCATTGCGGGTTGGCGATTTTTAAATACTTGTTTTTAATTTTATTGCTTACCATTTTTGCGATTTTGGTTTCCATCCATTACTCACTTTATCACACTTCATACTCTTATCTTTCCGATAGTAACCGTCGCGAACTTTAATAATTTTTAATTAAATAATTAACAAAATGAAATTAAAAAAAAACCTTTGGAAATACTAATAATACCTATTTTATTTAGTTTGATTCTTATCAACTATAGGTAGGCACATAGGAATGTTTCAGTTACTTTTTATTACCAACAAAAAAAGGAAAGGTCGTAACACAATAAAATAAACCAACCCTAATAGAATATAATAATATATATAATAATCTTTAGTTCTCAACAATAATAACTAATGACTCTACCTTTAGGTGTGTCTAACAACAAACTATCATATAAACGCAACCATATTATTATGAAAACTCAATATTCTTAATCAAATACAAATAATTAATATTCTTCTTACAACTTAAACACGTCAATCAATAAAATATAAAAACTTAAAGTAGGTACATAGGTACATAATCATATCTAATTATCATAATCATCAGCCTTAGACAGATTGGTGGAGGGTTTTCTGGGCATATGCCTCCCTTTATTGCTCGAGATATCTACACTTAATGAATAGTCACTTATTATCCAAACGCTTACTCAACTCTTACTCCTTAAAGTTATAGTAACACCAGGAGGCTTAAAAGTGACTAAACATTAAGTTGTGCTTAATTATTGGGCCTTTAGTAAAGTTAAGTTTTAATGTTTATGTACTACCGGGACGGGACGATGTCACTTAATATCAAGGCACTTAAACTTACTGACTAATCGTAGTAAACGAAATAACGTTCTTAAAATATATACCTAGGTAATAACAAACGTAAATGTTTGAATATTTTCTTAGAATACCTATGGAACGTCCTATAATATCTTTGTCAACTATCAATAAAAAACCACACAATCAGTAAAGCTATACTGAATACTCAAGGTATCAACTAGAAACTAAAAAAGATTTCTACGCTTGTGTCGCAAATTACAGCCATTAATTTCGCATACTAATGTAATCATATTTTAATTAGTATTTGTACCGCTACACTTGGAGGACTTGAAACACTCCAAAGATGCCGCAGTAAATATGGCCATAGTACTTAATGTAACTATCATCGATTCCAAAAGAAGCTTAATCTTCATGTTGTAAATTTATATAGAAAAAATACGATATTTCTACTGAATAACAATATTAGCACCACCTCATGGCTATCAAATAGATAAGGCACTCTCATTTATCGAATACTTAATAATTATTTATGGTAGTAACACTTTAAAAAAAATGCACAGTTTTCTGTTGAATCATAATAATACGTTCACACAAAGTGTATGCTTTTAAGTCACACGTTCCGGTTGCCGGATAGCCCGTGCCGGCTATTCAAAGGTAAATTGTCCACTTAATATACTATCTTAAAACGCAACGGCTTGTTTTGCGACATATATCCGACACAGGCTTTCTGGCAACTAAGTGTTATAAAACATTACTTAACCGTGATTATGCTCGCCATTAGTTCTGACTATTACATCGTCTTTGGTGAACAGTACAGCCCTGCATTTCTTCCAACTGCAGTACCAGCGCTTGCCAAGACGCGGACTGTGGCCGCACGACCAGAACTTATGGTTTCCCACCAGGATCATAGGCTTTCCTACACGACTCGTTCCAAACACCGGCACTGAAAGAAATTATAACTAAATACCTCCGGTCAGGGGAGGAAACAAAAATGGGAATAGCTACAACAAAGGTAAATGGAAAATAGAAAATAAATGAGTTGACAAAAGGTCATTTAAAAAAAAGTCAGGTAATATATTCCATGTAAATCATGGCTTTACGCATATTACATGTGTATTAAAATAAATAATGAATGTCGAGGGCTCCGTACAAATTTTCCTGATCGTCACGGTAATTTTCCACTTAACTTTTCAGTTGAAAAAATTTTCTCTCCTACTTCGATGTATACAACTGTATAAAACACAGTTTTATATTATTGTACTGTATAAAAAAATGTTTATTTTTATGTTTTTAGACTTTTTAGAAAATTTATGGGAAATACAAGATAAATGTCTGCAATGCAGCTTCAGGGGACCGTAGAATTGAGTATTTTTTTATTTATCTATGACACAACCAACCCTACCTGAAAAAAAAATCTACAACCGATCTATAGGGATCTATAATTATATTCCTTCTTTCCTTTTGAGGTACGAAACTCTAAAAAATAAAAGAAGTTAAAATATTTAATATTTCTATTTAAATAAGGTTCTTAATAATACAGAAAAGGTATTTCATAATACTTTTCCTACCTAATACATACCTACATTTCCTACATAATACATAAATTTCAACTTTATGTATGGTTATGTTCTAGATTAGCTTTAATAATCTTATTTCCAAGAGTGGTGAGCGCAGCTTTACATCGTGTTCGTGTCTTTTTGGTACATTGCCACCTCCTGGAGCCATTAAGACGTACTTGGCTTGCCTTTGTAAAACGAAAGTTGTTGATAATGAACCCTTCGCAACCATTACTTGTTTGAATTCTCAAAACTGAAACGTAAAATCAGTCAATAATAATTTACAACCATTTTCACAATTTTATTAATATTTTACAAATAAAAATATTGCAATAGGCCACGTAAAAATGGAATACCTGAGCAACCTATTCGACATGGCTTTTGTTGATTATTTGATTTATATGGTGAGCGGTTTTCTGATTTTTTTTTTAATTAAACAACATTTTCATAAAATATTTTTATTAACCGAAGACCAGAACAAAAATATAGTCGGAGGTCCGCACTCTCAAAATGAATCCAAAACGAAAGCGTTTAAGATCATGCATGGTTTCGATTTCTTTTTTTTATTTTTGTTAGTTTTATTAAAACGTATAGAAGAATAAGCGATTCCAAAACCAATTCTTTTGAGCTACTTTACGTCATTGAGCTAGTTAACGTACGCTCCATTTACATTTTTATTTGGTCTGTGATAAATAGGTAATTTCTTTCAGAGATTTATGTATGTACAAACAATCATTAGAAAAATAGTCAACAAGTAATATAACACGAGTCCAAGTTAAGCATGATTATGGTACAGGTTGGTCCTTACGATGTGCTCCCCGAGGGTGGTGATGAAGGCTTTGCATTTGGTCCTAGTTTTCGTGGTGCACTGCCACCGTATGCGATCGTTGAGCCCCACGACACCAGACCGAGAGAAACGGAAATGCTCCACCATAAGTATCTCTGATCCTCGTGAAGTTAATACCCTGCGGACTAATGGAAATAATTGGTAGTATTAGAGTACTGAGTCATATCAGTTCGCTTGTAGTCAAAACATTATTTGACCCAGCAGATTTATACATTTTATATTAACAAAGTTATCGTAAATTACTTTTGTGTAATAAAAACAAAGATAAATTTATCAAAAAAATATTTTATTTGAATATTTTAGGTGCATTTTCACACAAATTGGTATTGATAAATATTACAAAAGAGTTTCATAAATCAATAACACTTCAAAATACAAATCCCTTAATAACTATCATACAGTTGTCGTTACATAGAGCGTTCGCAAAATACGCCCTGGAAATGAAAAATAAACAGAATCACAATGTTTAAATAATTTACATATACCTACCTAAAATTACATTCTTTGGATTTGTGAGATCACAAAATACTTGTAGATATATAAGCATGTTAAAAGTGTGTGCCTAACACATTAAAAGTATCAATTGATTTCTCATTAACAGAAACTAATACTTATGTTATGTCAGTCCGTCAAAGAGTACAGCCAGATAATAAGACAGTCACTTTATTGTGAAAATATCAACTAACTATGTTAAAAATAAGCAGAAACAAAATCTTTCAATATTTCATCATCATGAATCATCATCAATTACTGCTAGGGTAGAAAGCAAAGACTGCTTGCCGTGCCTCCATGTGGTACTGTTGCACGTGCTCAGTAGCCAATTCCTCACACTCTGGCTGCGCTTAATGATCTCTTTGATTCTAATCCAACAACCGATTTATTGGCGGACGAAGATTTTATTGGAATGTCAGAAGTACCGTGAGAGGAACTTATGGCAGTGATTTTAACTGTGTTTTATTTATGTTTTAACTTCAAATTTTAATTTACTTTTTTATTTCGTATATTTTAATATTTGTATATAATAATTATTATCTCTTTTATAGTTTTAATTACTGATTGGTTCTGATAAAACCGTTGTCATTAAATAGAATAAATAAATGATTCGGTGCGACAATGTTTATAAGCTTCGTTTTTTCTTTTCTATCTGTGGTTGTGTTCCAAAAGCTTCTTAACGACGCGTCCCCGACAGGTGATGATGGCCGCTTTACATTTGGTGCGCGTCTTCAGAGAGCACTTCCATCGGGTTCTGTGATAGGCCGTAGAAGATTTACTAAACTTATACTGCCCCACTTTCAACATTTCGCTGCCCCACTGTGTCCGTATCAATTCAACTGAAACATTAATCTTTTATTTATCATACTAGTCCTCATTGTGCCTGCAAACTGTAATATTTTAATAAATTAGGTTTTATGTTTTGAAGGAATATCTTTGAAATGTCTCAATTCTCAATAAGTTTATTGCATTCCATAAAGTATAATTTGAGGTCTTAAAAATTAAAAATATAGAACCCCTTTACGGACCCTGTCGGGAACAACAAAAACCTTGAGAGATGATAAACATGACATCTGTTAACACAGCTAAAATTTCATTTTAATTAATACTACTATCTTATTTAACTTATACTTATAATAAGTCAATGTATATTATGTATTATTTTTAATAATATATATACATCAATTTATTGTTATACATAATTGTGTAAGTCTTATTTATAACTACAAAAGCAATTGAACTTTTTTTAATAAATAATGAAATAAAAATAAAGTTTGTCGCAAAAACAAACAGGAATGTATTTTCATAAATGAATTTAATAAACTAGTCCACATTTACATCTCAACCAAACAAATGTGAATCAAAAAAATGGTTGATTCATATTGTAAAAACATAAATGGTATATCAAGTGGCGTTTTACCTAAAATTTGAAAGCTTCACTTTTAATGCACATACTCTGCAGTCCAAAAATATGTACGATTAGGAGTAGATTATTGGCAACACAGAGTATGAACTCTAGTAAAGAAATCGTGATTTTTCCGAATGCCAATGTAATTTCAGTGACTACAAAACCGTGAGTTATAAGTCAAAATATTCAGTGGTTATGAGCTAGGGAACCTTTGACCACGATGCCCTCTATAGTAGTAATAAAGGCTCTGCACTTAGTGCGCGTCTTCTTCGAACATTGCCAACGAATTTTATCTTGCTTAGAGTTAACGTTTTCTTTACAGAATTTGTAACCTGCCACTCTCAACATTTCAGTTCCCCGCTTCGTAAGTATAATTTCCACTGAAATATAATAACATGACATTATTAATATGAGACTCAGTAGTACTTTATAGTATACATAAACTCGAAATTATTATTTAACTACTTATATTACTTTAATAATAATTTCGAGTATTGTTTATTTATCTGAGTAGGACAACTGTTAGAGTAGGTACATAATGGATGTAAACCAGTAATTGGTTTCTACATACAGAAAACATTTTTTTTATAAATCTAATTTTATCTATTAACACACTGAATGTCTCTTCACCTGCCACACTTACCGCTAGACCACCCTTGGTTGACTGGTAGAGAATGCCTAAGGCATTAAGTCCGCCGTTGTACCTTTTTAATGCATAAACTTTAAATAAACAAATAAAACTAGCTTATAACTTATATAAGTAGTAAAACATTATTATAAAACACAAAGGATTTAGTCGGTACTAAAAACAATTGACAAAGTGCAATTAACTTGTTTTTAAACGTTTGTCTGTTTTTTAATAAAAAAGTTATTTTTTGACATTGAACATAAAATTTCAAACATGTACTTTCTACTTTAATGTATTTTTCGTGTACAATAAAGAATACATAAATACGTAATCAATTTTTTAGATTAAAATAATACTTTATTAAAATACAGTAATATTATTAATATATTTTATTATTTTTCATCCAAGTCCGTTTTTTGCAGGACAAAATCTATCAGGCGATTGAGTATTTAACTTTGATGGCCCCTGGTCTATTATTCTTTAAGAGACACGCTGCATACACACCTACATCTAGTTGTCATTACCCTCACACAGCGTGTTGTGCATTTGTTCGATATCTCCCTCAATATATTATCAATTTTCTGTTTTGATTGACGCTCGCTATTTTCTAGAGTGATTATGTTCTGTGTTGCATTTTAAAACAGTACCTTCGTAGGTTATAAGAAATGCGGAACATTTGGTTCTTGTCCTAGTGGAACACTGCCACCTAGTCTTTATACCGCTCTGATAGGCTCTCGAAAACCGATATCCATCGGCAACTAGCATTTGAGTGCCTCGTTTGGTAGTCATTTCATTTACTGGAATATAAAATTTATAAATATATTATAAATTTAAATTCGTTTTTTTTTTCGGTATAAAATAAAGATGGGATGTGTAATCATTGGGAGTCTTAGCTAAACTTACAATTATTAAGGCATTTCTTTGCAATAGTTTTCTTGTCCTGTAGGTACGTCAGCAATTTAGACTATGACAAAACTAACTACGATGATTATATATAATCATCGTAGTTAGTTTTGTCATAGTCTTAGTATATATTTTATTATATGTTAAATAACAATAAGAGGGTAAAAATACATTGTATTTTAATATATAAAGATAATTATTAGTGTAAATTACTAAATCAAAACAACATTTTCAATTTATTTTTACTTTAAGGATTTGTAGTATACTACCCAAAATAAAAATCTTGGTGATTATGATTTAAATTGCTTTTTACAACTTCTTTGTCAAAAGTATAAATAAAAGCGGTGCATTTAGTTCTGGTCCTGAGCGAGCATTGCCACCTGATTCTGCCATGACTTGCCGATACTTTATGCCGAGAAAACCGAAACCCTCCCACTTGAAGCATCGTTGTACCCCTATTCGTTAATATTTCCTCAACTGCAAAAATAAAGTTTATAAAACTAGCCTTGCGAAACACTTTTTTCACTTTATTGTGAAGTAACTGTAATAATGGAAAGATAATTAAAGTGGTTACCTCAATTCATAAATTTTTAGATCAATGAAATATACCTTAAACATTTTAGTAATTTATTGTGTAAATAGTTCTAATTCGCAAAGTTCAATAACCGAGTACATTATCGCAGTAAACAATTCATATTAAAATATAAAAGCTTATAATTCACAACAATTAACTATGAGCTATTTAGTATCGATACACTATAAAATTTGCTTTTTCCAGACTTGGTCCTATCAATATCACGAGAGGTTTCCTGTTAATGTTTGTACACTGTATCGCCAACTACGACCACCATTTTAACTCGAACTTATCGGTGAACAAAAACTATATAGATGTAAATAAATAATCAATTAATTAAATACGTGGACTTCATCACATACATTGCTCTGAACCCAAACTAAGTAGCAGTAGCACTTGTTGAGACAACAAAGGTACCACAAGCACCCAGACCCGAGATAATAAAGAAAGGGTATTTTCTACATTGACCCGTTCGGGGACCGAACCTCGGACCACAGAGCTGGCGACACCTTGAAAACCGGTGTGTACGTCACTCGACGACGGAGGTCGACGAAACGACGATCATCAAAAAGATGATATGTGCGCTTGTTACTAAATCTGTACACACTATTCAATTTTATCAAACCGCGATGAGACCTTTTAGCTACCTAAGAATGAAAGACCTCAAGTGCTTTCATATGACCTAAGTCTCTTCGCTTTTAGACAATATTGAAAAGTGGGTTGGAACTTCCCATATTCCTTTCCCTTATTTGAAGGCGGTGATCGTTGACACTGTGTCACTGGCTGTGGTTATGCTGCAACCAACTTTTGCACACTTGACCCTCCACTGTGGTCAGAAACGCTTTACACTTAGTCCGGGACCTCACAGAACATTGCCAGCGCGTTTTCGTACCCATCAATTTCTCTTTTGAAAACCGGAATCCTCCGACTAACAACATCATTGTTCCCCTACTTGTTTTGAACGGAGTTACTGAAAATGTTTTAAATTAGCAATTACAATAGCTTGGATATAAAAGTGACAATAACCAAATATAACTAACCTATATAGATATTTTAAAAAATATGTGATGTGAAATTCAAGCTAACCGTAGCGCAAGTCTGATTAGTTAGTTATCTATTGCTAATCGGGTATTAAAACAGACAATTAATCATTTACTTCCCATTTAAAAATCATGAAAGTTAAAGTAGTAGTAAAATTAAAGAGTTTATAAATTACGATATTTATATTATTAATTCATCAATTAAATTGACAATATTAAAAGATAGAGGCATGATAACTACACTTATGGTTAACAATAACTTGATTTCTATAGTGAACTTATATTGACATAAAACCTCAAAAGACTTATTTTGCCAGAACAACTTTATTTGCACGCTAAAGTCGATTTATTTGTTTTTTTTTTTTAAATAGAAATGACATGGCTGAAACCTGAGTTAAATTTGGACATTAAGATAATTTCTAAATAATTGTTTTCCTTCTCACTTCGTGGTATACTGTTTTTCTATACGTACATAATAACTGAAGTCTTTAGCCACAGGATTACTTTTATGTTGTGTTTAAATGATACTCCTTGAATCGGGCTTCTGATAAAGGCTTCACTTATGATTATGTTCAAAATTAGCACCAACTACATTTTTCTCTAAAGTTCTGATAAAAGCTTTACATTTGTAGAGTTTTCTGAAGGCGCACTGCCACCTGATTTTGGGCCCGAAAGTCTTCTCCTTGTAGAAGCGGATTCCGCCTGCCAGGAGCATCGGCTTTCCTCTTTCAGACATAATCACCCTCACTAAAAAAATACAACCCTTTGTTAGGAATATATTCTATACCGATCTATAAATAACTTCAGATGATTGATGACACCAACAGACCTGCACAATACGAACGTTTTCTTTGCAGGAATAAAATACACCGCTCTTTATAATTTTGTTAGAGCATAACTATTTATTTTGACTATTTCTCCTTAAAGAGAAATAATTCATTCAGGCAGACAATTTAAAAACAAAATCGAATGATTTTTGATAAAAAATTCTATTTCAGAATTCGATTTATATTTAAAAAGTAATTGGTTACATCCTCCTCTATCATAAGTTTTGTCATAGCTCATGAAGTAAATTCGTCAATTAAACTCACATCATCAGTCATGGTTGTGATCAAAACAACTCCTAATCACTTCTTCATTGTACGTAGTTATATATGCTTTGCATTTAGTTCGAGATCTTTTAGAACATTGCCACCTGGTTTTGTTTCCGGTAGTTAAGCATTTAGAGAACTTGAAACCTCCCGCCATTAGCATCATCGTGCCTCGCCCGGTGTACACAGACTGCACTGGAACAAAATGAAACATTACCATCCTATAAGACAATCTCGCAAGGTTTATCTATGTACCAATATAATAAAGCTAAGTTATTTTGCTTGAACGCGCTAAGCTCTTAAGCTACCAGTCGGATTTAATAAAATATTTTTGCTTTTATTTGCATAGGTTAATAATTGTCGAGGAAGGTTATAGGCTATTTAGCAATACGTTACTTGCCTTGGGAGAAAAGCAAGGCAAGTGAAACCGCGGGGCTTTAGATTTATTATAAATACGAGTGCAAAAACTCCAACTGGTAATAACAAAAATATATATTTTATTTAAGTTTAAATTATGTTCTTGGTCAGATATCGTTTTCAATGATTGTGTTCCAAATATATTTTAATAATCTTATCATAAAAGGTTGTGATAGTTGCTTTGCACTTGGTCCTAGTTTTGGTAGCGCATTGCCATCTAGTCTTTGGGCCTGTCGAGACTCCTCTAGTGAACCTGCGCCCGCCGACCATGAGCATTATAGTACCTCTAGTAGTGAACACCTTATGGACTGAAATACAAATATTAAATTACAATATTACTTTTATGACACTTAGGAATTATTTCCGGTTAAGTGTTTTGATTGATAATTAAAGAGTAGTCAATTTATGCACCTATAATGCGCCATTTCTGTTGGAGTTCAATTGGCACGTCCACTTTTAATCCTTTTTAGCATGAAAATATAACAAGTACAAAAATAATAGATAAATGGCTAAGGATGAAAATAAAACAACAATGTATAAAAATCATAAATATACACGTGTAATCTTATCGTAAGGAGTAAACTATTGAAGATAAACATTACTCATGATTAAATACTGAATAAAAAATTCTCTATTTTATCCACCACCGAAACTTAAGTAACATTTATGTTAGTAACTTGAGTGCGAGAGCTTATAATGATGAAGTTAGTCGAAGCTACAATTTCATCTTAAAACTATATTGTAACACTTATCTACTAAAACCCACCCTAAAACTTAATAAAATACTGCTTACACTATAAACTTTAATCATAATTTATCTTTTAATTCATGGAAAATAAATATTAAGCCTCATTGTGTAAACTTTTGCCGCAAGCTACACTATTTGGGGAAGCACCTTTTGTCATATTTCCATTGATTCAGAAGTATATCCGCGTTTGTTGCAATTGCTATATTATACAAGTCATGCCTCGACTTTGATCACTTTCGATTGACTTTTTTAACCCAAGAATAAGCTATGCTACTGTAGGACCCCTTGCCTTCAGGATATTTGGACCTTTACGTATCGTCCCCTCTTAAGATCTACCGGGATTCAGGTTCTAATCACATTATACTTAAGTTATCAAAATATCTTTGAAGTTTACTTAAAACATTAACATATGTTTAAGTTAATATCTTCGATCTAATGATGCAAATCATTATTATTGTAGACCAGGCCGAGCAACGTTTAAACCACATAATACCTATTAATTACGTCCAAACTGGAATGTACTTTTAATAGAAATACGAATATCGCCTCATCTCTACGTAGAGATGTATTACTACACAATAAGAACATTATTGCATTTTTATTGCAAAAACGAGACATGTCAATTATAGTTGTCTGATTCTTTATTGATTTAGAATCTGTTAGCGCTGGTGTGTGCTAACGGGTCGTGGAAGCCCCAAACCCGGACGATGGCGTTGTCCATGGTGTGGAGCGAGGCTCTGCAGCCGGCCTTGGCCTTGACGCACACCCACCTGGTTCTGCTGCCGTACTTATTGACGCGGTTAAAACGGTACTGACCGATCATAATCACAGGGTTGCCGCGCTGAGATTGTGCAAACACAGGGTTCAGATCTGAAAACATTGTTGTTTTTAGTACCTGGACATAAAACTACTGCAAGACTGACAGTAGGTACACTGTACTTAACATCTAATTATAAACCCTTTTCGTATTAGCGAAAAGTGTGGGCGATACATACAGAGACCATCAGCTTATTTCAGCTCCAAAACAGGCAGGTCAACTTTTGCCTATTTTCGTTAATAACTTAAAATCATTATTTTAAATTAAAAAATCACATCGACATCCTCAAACCTCTACGAGCTTTTTCATTTGATATACCACACAATATAGTAATCAGTTTTTTTTTTTCTTATTAACTCCAAATAGTGGTCCTCGTGTTTGAAATTCATTTATTTACGATACACGTCCGTTTTTGGGTCACAAACTTACATATATTTATCAAATTTCAACTAAATAGGTCCAGTAGTTTCTGAACAAATTGACTGCGACAGATGAACGGACAGACAGACGAGTTATCCTATAAGGGTTCCGTTTTAACGTTTTGAAATACGGAACCCTAAAAAAGACGGATCAGACGGAATATTTTCAGTATTTAGAGTAAAGTGCTACCTGATTTAATAATAAGGTACCTTACTTAATTAATAAAAGTGATATTTCGCTGTTTGTAGGAAATAAAACAAACACATATAAAAGTAAATGAATTATTTTTTTATTCATGCATACAATAAAGCGTTAATCCTAGTATACCTACTATAAAATTTTAGGCTAAAATCTCAAACTAAGACAAAGTTAGAGTGGAAGTTAACTACGAAGTGTCGTGAACAAGGAAATTATTAAACATCCATATTTCATTATGACCCAGACTTCTGACGATTTTAAAGTAAAGATGACGCGTAAACAATAAATTTGCTGTAATAATAATAATACATTACAATTAATACTACAAAATATTACAATTAAACTCATAACATTTTCTCAATAATCTTCGTCGGTTCCAAGTTTATCCCATACCAAGTTTTATCGAAATTAGTGCAGAGGTTTAGCCTTAAAAGCGCAACAGACAGACAGACCGACAGACAGAGTTACTTTTGCATTTAATTAATAATATTAGTATTGATAGATAGTATAATTAATTTGAAGTTATAATTATCCAATGTGGATCAAAAAACGATACTCACACAAAAACTATCGAGCGTATTTTAATGAAACCTTCACAGTTTAAAAGACTTTTAATAATCAAGTGTTTAGAAAACAGTTTTATTTTTCAATAAAATTGAATAATAACCTTACCGGTTATATGCATTTGCCGGTTTTGAACAAATTTTTTAAACCGCTCTTGCGGGCGACGGGCGGCAGAGTAATATAAACGCAACGAAAAATATAAAACTACGTGCGTGCGAACAGGCTGGGTTATGCTTCATCCACCACCAGCTTGTCGTCGCTTTGTGTACAATACTGTTGCTTTTTCAGACTGTATAAAAGATTCGTAATTCACGAGAAACGATGTCTTTAAAGCGATCCCAAATACTGTTCGTTTTTATTTTAAATCTTATGTGTAGAATAACCCTAAATTATAACAATGTTTAATATAAACAGTTCAAAAAAAAATGTAATTAAGTATCCCTTTAATTAAATAACGAGTTCTAATTCTATAAAGATATAAATCACATAGAAGATATATTAATAATATTGCTTACTTCAGGCACATCCTAACTAGTTCCTAACATTTTATCTAGATACATACAACAATGGATTATCAATTAATGCAAAATTATAATACAATTTAGCAAACAGCTTTTATTTTACCATTATTAGTTTGCCTGACAAGCACTGGCGAGTTATTTTAAAACAATAGCTGTATACCACTATTTTGTCAATGAACAAATAATATCGTCGAAATTAGCATAATTACCAAACACGTTATGATTGTAACACTTTCCATTTTCTATTAAACATTATTAAGACTAACAGATTCCGTTGGTTCAGCGACCTGTCTTTCTACCCGCCATTCTAGTCAGCTCTCGCTATCATTGTATCTTATGTTGTATCACATTGATTTAAAAAGCTTCTTTACTTGCTAATTTGTCCTTAAACAACTGTCTTTATAAGAAGAAGCCCCCGAAAATCTCTTTCCCATATTATAAAAGAGAAAAGACGGACAATGCAGATAACCAGGTCGCCCTGTAATACCTATACCATTACACCATAACCTCACATTCTGACAACGCGGCCAACTCAACGGACTCTGTAAGTTAGGACTTCCACAATTTTACTATAACAAGCGTCTTATATTTAGTACACATATGGCAGTATTTAAAATTAGAAAAAATATCATCACATAATAAGTAACACATGTGATAGATTAAGCATGTAAAATTCTAGCAATAAACCCTTATTAAATTAGGGTCATAGAAACACAACTATATGAAAACACACTACTTGGCATGTGCCCAGATTTAAACAATAACATTCGTCAGATCATTAAAACTAAACCACATCAAAACTAGATAAGTGCGGAAAATCTAAACCTTTAATAAACATAATCATTTCTAAATGCATTATCTACTTTAAAAATGCTACCTAAAAATTCAATTATTTTAAAATCTAAACAATTAGGTTTATCCTTAATCATCTATTTAATTTGCTAGCCACATAACCTTCCTGAGATTTAGACCTTTGTTAACGTTGTCAACATAGAATTTATTGATAACGTTACACTCGATCGCAAAAGGTAAATAAAGCTACAATTTATTTTATAGTAATAATAATATCATCTTAGATGGAATTAAAATACCAGCCAACGCACTGCTAACAAAAAAGTTTATACAATAATGTATATTAAAGACCGAAAAGTTTAGTCCGTCTTAGAAGAAATATTATTAATACGAGTATTAGTCATCAATTTAATGGTTATGTTTGCCAAGAGTCTTAACTATAACATTGTCCACAGTGGTGATGGCCGCGGTACATCCATTCTTCTTCTTGATGCAGGTCCAGCGGACCTTGGAGCCCCAGCACGCATGCTTGTTGAATCTCCACGGTCCTATTTGTACGACGAGGTTCCCTCGCTGAGATAGGTCAAATTTCGGCTCTGAAAATAAAAACATGTTAGTCCACGTGTAAAAGCTAATATAATATATAAAAAATATTTAGAGATTATTTATACCTCTAATATTTATCGTGGGTCATGCAGAAATGCACTATGCGGTTTCATAGAGAATTGAATCAGTGCTTGGTGTTATATAAAACCTACTGTGAAATTTTCTCAGGAGAGAGCACTTAAATAAATAAAACATAACATTAGTTATTTATGAATAACTTTAATTCCAAAAAACTTAAACTAACAATAAAACACATATTCACAATACAATATATTAAATGAAACTTTGATATTTCTATCTAGCCAATACAATTTTTTTGCCAATCATAGCTATAAACTTACGTCTCAGCCTACAATTACCAAATTGATCACTTTGTTTTACCGATATCTGACTTGCATAGTAAATATAACTAATACAAAATGTATGGATTATAATATAATTGTAAAAAAAACTTATTTTGTTTTAGTTAATGTTTAATAAAAGTGTTTCTATATTTTACTATTTCAAAATATGACAGGTAACGTAACAACTAGTAATATGACAACCAGCCTGAATGACTTTATTTAATTCAGATAACATGTCAGCCGGGTTTATATAAACATACATATTTTACCTACAACTAACAAATTCATAAAAGTAATTGGAAAATTTATACAACAACCTTAGTAAAAAACTCTATTTTAAATAGACCCTCAAACAAAACGTTAAAATATGTTTTCATTTTTCAATGTTTATACATACTCATTTACTTTTTAAATTATTTTTTATTAAAAGTTAATTTACAACACCCATTATTTAATTAATTATAAATTTATATGTCTCGAAGTATAAAATGGTATCTAAATCAACTAGACATAATATTTCTATACACTTAGGACTCTATCCATATTTTTTACGTCTACAAAATATCCTAGCTACATATGTATTTAAAGTATTTAATTGTTAACTAGTAGACTAATCACCTCCTAACTGACATTAATTATAGAAGGTCGTCCGCACGTAGGTAGGTAATGGTGAGTTATGAAAACGACCATATTACCTTGAAATAAAGATGCATTCAGTTTTAAAGTGATAGCACTGATGTTCGATCGAGTATCGACTATACCCTTTTTAAGTATAGTTACGATAATACATACACCTTTTACACTTATTTAGTCTAAAAAAGACAACATTTTTATGTTTATATTTTTAGTTGCAATGTTTTTACCAAGAACATATAATCATTTTTACTTTTCAGAAAGAAGTAAACCGTTGCATAATGCTTCAAAAAAATAAAGGCAAGCTAATAATATCGACGATTAATAAAAATATATTATTGGTGCTGACAGTTATTTAAAACTAAACCCGAACAATTAAATTAAATCCCAAATTCAAAAGAAAATTTCTACTCAACTGTACCTACTATTTAAAAAACCCAAATTCAGTAAATAAAATTGAGTACAAAGACGCATACGACAAATAATTCGCTAAAGCGCGCTAAACCTATCATCGTTACCAATATGTCCTCGTATTATAGTCTGTAATATTATTGCTACATGTTTTTATTAAAATGTGTACACTAATGATTATGCCATCCATTGAGTTTGACGAGCCTGTCGTTGACAGTGACCGCCACGCACCGGCAGCCGCTCGTCTTCCGCGCCGTGCACTCCCACCAGGTCTTGACGCGACGAGCCAGCTTCTTGATAAACCGATAGTTCCCCCAAGTTATTATAGGGTTGCCAAACTTTGTCGTTCCAAACACTATCGGACTTGATGCTTGATGTACTGAAATAGGTTGTTCAATACATATATATTTCTTCCGTAAACCGAAGTAATTTTACTTAGTTAACTCTTACTAATCATTTAATATATTTTTATTCTATAGACCTAGTAGACCATTAATAAGGTAATTAGCCTCAGTAGTTTTTAGTCGTAAGTAAATAAGAAAGTGTTGAATTATAAAATAATTTATTTTTGAATATTCCATAAGTATACCTTATCAGTGACATGATAAATAATACTTACTTATATTGAAATGTGTATCATACAGTAGAAATAAAAAAAAATCTTTGATTCCAAATAAAGCATAAAAACATCGAACTACGACGAGACAGAGATCTACAATAACAGGTTAGTTCTATTGGAGTAGCAAAGTACACCTGATATAACCAACATTTTGGATATGACAACACTTGATTTAAATAAACATTGTTTTATATTTCAATGCGTATGGCATATGCTCATTTTGACGATGTTTTCATCCTCAGTGATGATGAATGAGTTGCATCGCTCTCTAGTCTTGATACATATCCATCGTTTTTGGTTTCCTTTGGTCTTCATCAGCTTGAACCGGTTCCCAGACAACACTATTACTGGGTTTCCTCTTCTGCTGGTGCCAAAATAATATTCCTCGGTTTCTATCGATCCGTCTGATTCTGATCCTAAAAAAAGACAGAATAAGAAAGACGAATTAAAAAAATGCTTCAGCTGACTATTAGAACCGAGCTCTAATCTCAACAGGTTCCGTTTTTCTAGTTTTTTTAATAGACTGTCCATTTGACTACTTCAATCTCTATACCTCTATAACTGAAGTCCGCAAAGTGGCTGGCTGTGTTTGGAAACGAAGAACTGAAGATCGAGCTCAGTGGCGTGCCATACGCCGGCGTGGAGACGCATAGGCTGGACATAGGTCCAGCAGTGGACGAACATAGGCTGTTGATGATGATGAATAATGTTTAAGCATAACATCCTAAAGCAAAAATTTATTTACGCATAATGATATTAAAACGCATTTTTTAACGGATTAAATAAATAAAATTATTTTAGCCGGTCCGGCATACCCCTCTGCCTTCCCCCAGGGCGGAGGAAGTCCATGAGGATTTCCCAGGACGGAGGAAGTCCATGAGGATTTCCCAGGGGTAAAAAAAAGGCTTAACATTATGCGAATTAAAATTTTGCCAAAAACATCGGAGCCTAAGAAAAACTCTAAAATACTATAATTAAACTTTTGAGAGGAAACATTTAGATTTAAACCAAGTATAAATTCAATAAATTATTTACTATCACCGTTGTACTAAAATAATTTCTCTCTAACCTTATACATCTTTAAATCTAAAGACTGTATAACAATATATACAATTTCATCCATTGTAAAGACTTTTAGTAATTACTAATTCATAAAATACAATTGCTACACGGTTAGACTTAGTACAATACTGTCTTGATATCTATGCAAAACTTTTAGCTCTGAGGAATTCTATTTTAATAATAATATATTGGATTTTTAATCACAAATTTAAGTACTATTGTTGTAATTAACCACTATTTCTATCTAATTAAGAAAGTCAAACTTCTTTTACTAAAATTCTTTTATCTATGCAGTCTGGACTAGATTATTATTACTGCTCTTCTCCGAAACATTAAGATCTGCAAAGGCAGGGCTTTTTATAATAATTGTTTATTTTAGCATTTCTCATTCCAAATTACATTTAAACATTAAATTTTCATTTATTTTTGTAAACCGTTTATAAAACCCTTTATTTTGACGCCGTAGGTACGTATTAACAACTTACACTGAACACCTTTCTAAGGACACATGACACATTGTGAGACGAATCTAACGATACCCTCACTGTCGAAATCCATCCAGCCGCTTGGAAGATACGAGGTAATAAAGAAATTTTCAAACAGAAATATACAAGATACGCGCGAAAAACATAAACCTTCATTAAAAATACTATATTTTATATCTCAAAATATGCTCTATTCTACTAGTTTTTTGGTAACTTTATTTTACATGACCACAGCGTACAAAGATACATGTAATAATTAACCAATTATCACTACTGTAAGTACTCTATAACCGGAATGTAACTCTTCACAATTGGGTATTCGACATGTTTTTATTTCTTTTTTAAAAAATATATTGAAAACTATGGCAAGTTGTAAAAACGGCAGATTAATTACTTTCATATTGAACTAGTTACAAGCATTTTAATATAGACAGAGAGAACTATACCATCAGGTGACTTTACCTTGGTAATTCTCCTTACTAATCTGTGGCTGGCCCGTACAAGTCGTCGTTTTGCGAAAAAGAGCATGCGTCACTTTTTGACTTTAAAAGCTTTTAACTTTTGTATTCGTGTATATTTTTTTGATGTTATTTCGCAGTTCTTCAATTTAATACTAAAAATATTTGTAATAAATAAATAATTCGAGTCTGTAAAATAGTCAAATACCCAATTACATTTAGAGTTTAAAAAGTGACCTTCCTTACAGCAGGTCAAACAAAGGACCCTCTACCGCACGGAAGTTAGGTGTAATTTTCCTATTATTTTCTAGATAAGTTTCGATGTTTTGTTACAAAAATAGATATTATTTTTGTGTAGATATATCTTTTTGGAGCGTTTAATGGTTATGTATATTAAGCTGCCTAATAATGACGCTGTCGTACGTGGTGAGCTTGGCGCGACAGCCACGCGGCTGCCTCGTGCAGCGCCACTTGGTGACGGGCCCTCGCACGCCAGTCCTGCAGTAGCGGTAGGTGCCGAGGCACAACTGAGGCCGCCCCAGCCTTGATATACCGAACAACGGAGTTTTACCTGTAAAAATATTATGTAGATCCTTTATGTGATTATAACCTTACAGGTTTTATTGACCCCTTTATTTTATAACACCATTTCCTGAAGTACTCCACGCTCGATAAGCAATTCTGTGTCGACGCTGGACAAAGGGGATTTAACATACAGATTTGAAACAAAAGTTTGTACGACACAGGTATTTTTTTAATAGACCGTTCATCTTTTCACACTAAAGCAGTTGAGGTTTATGTTCCTCTGATCATCGCTGTACAGTATAGACAGGCATAAAATGAAAGAAAGGAAAAACGACCGGACGACCGACGGAAAAAAATTGACCAGTTTATTTGTAAACAAACGACGAACTGGATGTATTTATATCGGAGTTAAAGGGTTGCTAGAATAATAATATTATGTGCTAAGCTGTCAAAGACTGTAAAATAATACTGATATGTACTTAGTGAACTAAAATGTTAAATGTGATAAAATAACAATATTTTTATGTAACATACGACCAGACTGAACCTGCATTATTTTCAAATACAAGAATAGTTTAATTGCCTACAACGATATCTTAAAATTATGTAAGTGTGTACCATGTATTCCGTATTATTCAGTGTCATATATATTTTTTTTTTTTTTTTTTTATTCACATATAACATAACATCCTAACAGTTTACACCAAAGCGATGCCATGAGTACCCTATGTACAAACACATGCTGAGTACATTTCTATAAGACAATTACGCAATACGAGCACAAAGATTTAGATCAATAAGTAAAGTACAATATTTATTGATTTCTTAAGGCTGCCATAACTAGGCAGTATGACCTAGTACATTTCTACTCAAAAATGTGTAAGACTTGTTTAGGATAAGTCACGTGACTTAGACTAGTCATTTAAAGCCCTGTTTTCGAGAGTATCTCAATCGTTATGACTGTGTTCATTCTTCATAGACAGTATTTCATTGTGTAAGGTACTGATGCGAGCAGAGCAGCCCGGCTTGTTGCAGCGCCATGACACTCGGCCGCGGTTCTGGTAGTTCCTGGAGTAACGCAACCCGTTGTACAAAAGGATTGTTGTCCCTTTGTGCGTTGTTAAAAATTGAGCTGAAAATTTTAATTGATATGCTGTAATTGTAGATAAAACCCGAAAAGTGTTTCAAAGCTGTTGCTCTCGACTCGTAAGTACTTTATGAGTATCACGATAATCACGAACCCTGATCGGATGCGAAACTAAAGTTTACCTGCATTACTTACGTATGACTGATAATAAAATAGCTTATATCAGATATAACAGTTATATTAAAGTAAAGATTTAAAAAAGCAAAACTGGTTGTATTTTAATTTGTTAATTAATCTTAATGAGCACTAAACTAATTGTGCATTAACACACTAAATTAAATGCCTTAATATCACAACGATATACAATACTATATATGGTACTAGGTACTATTAGTTCTTCATTCACTGAAACTTGTCTAGTGTCTGATACATATCTTCTTAATAAGTAATCCAGTTTTCTTTTGTAACATCATAACAAAGACAGTCGTCTAGATGATTCTTCCTCGAGACTTCGATAACGTAGCGGCCGCGCGTCCTGATCCTACGTTTGCAGGTCTTGTTATGACAGATCCATGATACCACGTCCCCCTTCCCCTGGTAGTTCTTGTGGAACCTCCTACCCTCGAACATAGCCCCAATCTGCCCCCGACCCGTAGTGAAGAACTGGACCGTCCCTAAAACTTAATTTATTAAGTTAACAACATATTAACAATATGTTATTAATGTCCTAATATACAATACTTGGAACATACATAACAACCCACACTGCGTGAAGACCGTGTAAAACAGTTACATAATAAGGAGTCATCTATTTGAAAGGTATCGGAGCTATTTATTCAAAAACTACATTCAAGTTCTTTATTATTTTCTTAGTGATTTGAATTTATTTCCTTAATTAATCTAAAGTTTCAGCCTCTAATTGTAACGTGATACATGCACTTGAGTGGTGTTTAGAAATGGCGACGATATACTGGCCCTGAGTCTTGATCCTGTGGTTGCAAATGTGTTTGTTGTGACAGATCCACGACACCACGTCACCCTTTCCCTCGTAGTTTTTGTAGTATCTCTGGCCGTTGTACATTGCCCCGACTTGCCCTCTGCCGGTAGTGAAAAACTCGACTGTGTCTAGAATGTTATTTTGAATATGATTGTGGGTAATCGCAACAGTTTAACGATCAAATAAATAAGGGAATTCAGGTATGATTTAAATTAGTTCATGTAACATTATACGATCATTCCCTACTATTTCTTTGACTGGATGCTTGTTAACCAAAAAACTGATGATAAACAATTTATATAATTATTGTTAAACGTGTATCTGTATAGCTAAAAACCAGAGTATATTAAAAGACATTTATTTTAACAATGTAAATATACATTTTTAAATATTTAAATATTCAATTATAAAATATAAATATCATGTTTTACCAATAAACATAACATTATATACTAACACAAACTTATTTAGAATTCAATCCGAGTTTCTTTGAAAGCAGCACATTTTTTATAATTTGTCTTGCTGTAAAATCTCCACCCAAATCTTATTATTGTTATTACGTAGGGGGTAACAATTTCAGGAAGCCTTTTTTTATAGAGTGTAGGTATATCTAATGACTTAAACCCACACCGAGGGCACGCTGCAGGGATATGTCGGGACTTGCACCGACTAAAAACACCCCGGTCCGGTCCTTGCCTTTGCAGGAGTTCCGGGTTCGCTAAAGCATGCTCGGTAGGGCTCCGGCGGAAATTTCAGGAAGCCTTACCTTGTTATCGCTGAGATAGCACGAACCGACTATGCGGCTACACCTATTGCTGCCCACAGTCAGCCAAACCGGTTTGCGGGCAACCCTGTTCGTAGACGAACAAATTATAATACCGCAGTGTGTAATGCACGCTGCTGGCAGGGTTTTCGTAGTACTAAAAACAGTGTTTCTATGGTTTCAAAGATGCCTTTGTCAATGCGTATGTCGATATCTAGTAGTCAAAAGCACGCCGTCGATAGTGATGGCTGTGGCAGGGCAACCCCTCTTAGAACACCGCCACGAGATTCGCGGCCCTGACGCGTACTCTTTCCTGAAGCTGTACCCTCCAACGAGCAAGCAAGTCGTTCCAAGTCGATTCACTGAGAATTGAACACCTAGAGCATAAATTAATTTCGTATTTATTATGATAACTGGGTTGCATGTTGTTTGTCCAGAGAGTGGAAGATATTATGTCATCTGATATAACTATTCTGAAAGCGTATCGCATGTGAAATTGAATAAATCTGATATTGCTAATATAATGTGGTATTAACATTACTTACAAGTGTTTTCAAGAATACGATAACCAGTAATAAAGCCTTGGTCTATCGAAACTTTTACTTTACCGTGGAAGCGAGAAGAAGTAATTTAATTTATATTATTTATGAGAGAAAGTTATAAAATAAAAATACCAATAATATTTAATTTAAGCAAATATAATTCATAAAAGAAGCAGTCTATAATAAAAAATAGGATTTTATATACAAAAACGAAATATTAAGTTTTAACATGTATCTAGTCGAATTTTATTAACGTAGATATAATAAGGCTCATAATAACTATTACTTACAAAATATCACCGAATTACGTATCGCGTTGAAATATCACTGAAAGCGAAGCTTTTAACAATATATTTTCCAAATATACATAAATTTTAAAGATCAACAAATTTAAGAAACATTCGATTTCTATAACGATCTTACATCTATTATTTATCAAGTAGTATCCATCACTGTCAACTGATGCGTGTCGTGACCTTAATAATAATTCACAGCTCATTCTAAGGCCTTCCTTGTTTAAGTAAAATATCCATATTAGATATTTCACTATTGTGATAACATAAAAAAAATGTACAAATTTTAAATTGAAACTATAAAAAATACAGTCGGCAAATTACAAAATATTTCATAATACTAATAATACTAATACAAGTAGACTGCTGTATTGAATAAAATACTAGCAGTAAACGTAAATACTTGTCATACGAGAGAGTAAATAAGTACACATAATATTGCAATTATGTACATGAGGGCCTTTGCAAAATCTACAGCAACCATCCCGACGCCTTGACACACATACGTGCTGGCATCCTGTCAGCATTCTGTTCTCGATGCGCATCAGTGAACAACGACACTAATGTCATACCGTATATTGCTTGTCAATATAAGTCTCTTAACTTACATCTAAGGATCCTTTTTTACTTCTGGATTGGGGGGTCGCAGCCACAGGTCTGTTTTAGGCAGTATCCTCGGGAAGTTCAGAGCATGGAGGGCTAGAGCTGCGGCAGTCGGAGAGGCAATGGGAGAGGGCAGGATAGCTGAGGACAGTCCAGTGAAGCTGGCAAGACCTCGGGGCCGGAGCTGGACGAAGGCACCGTTACCGCAGCGCGCGTGCGACGGCGGCGCGTGGTTGTGCTCGTCTCCGGACGCGATGAGCTTCCCCGACATGAGCCTTACCCTCGCCCGGCACCCCATATGCTTTGAAGAACAGTAGAAGAACCGTCCCCCTACTTGGGAGTAAGTGTAGCCGCGAAGAACTAAGATGTATTTTCCTTTCTCCGTGGGTATGAACTGGACGTCTGCAACAGAACTTGGTTTAGAAACATGTTCCGGGATCACATGCACGTGCCAGAATGAATTTGCATTGTTCATTCAGCCTTAAGGCCAAGAGCAAATTGAATCCGAACATTTTTTTATTTAAACATGCATTAAGCCTATGTGTACGCAATCATGAATATTCAGTGTAGAGATTGTTTGTAATCTATACTAATATTATAAAGCTGAAGAGTTTGTTTGTTTGTTTGAACGCGCTAATCTCAGGAACTACTGGTTCGAATTGAAAAATTCTTTTTGTATTTAGATAGTCCGTTTATTGAGGAAGGTTATAGGCTATATAACATCACGCTACGACCAATAGGAGCGGAGCATAAATGAAAAATGTTGCAAAAATGAATAACCGTTGAAACTAAAACACGCGAACAAAGTCGCGGGGGACAGCTAGTTGTAACTATGAGCACTGATTGTTAAATTCATTTCATTATAGTTTTTGAAGAAGAATAAAAGCCAATAAGTAAAAAAATCACAATAAAAAATTTTGGCCTCGAAATATCGAGCCAACTTACGTTATTCAAAGTTAAGAATTTGGCCTATCCGCGACAATGCCGCGTCATAGTAGATATTACATTAATACACTTTTTATATAATAAGCGTTTATTAAAAATCACACTGTAAAAAATTACTTAACCTAATTTTTCAGGAACATCATATGTATAACACAACTAAAACATTGGCTAATTTAATCGAGGTTGTTTGTTTAAGCATGGAAGCACATTTCGTTATCACTAACACGTGTAAATAGCAACCTGCTCTAAGCAACCTACTATAGTGCAATTATACTATTTTGTATTTAATACAACGACTAATATTGATAATAGCACATGAACACGTTACCATAATATATATATGCTTCTTTACGGCCATAGCCTAAAGAAATAATTTTAACTAAGTTCCACACAAAGTATGTTAAACTCTTATCACTAGTACAAAAAACTCAGTTTCAATCCGTTATTGCATAAAACAGTCTCTAGTGGATGTATTAAGGCAGATGATGATACGAACATATGTTATAATAGATACCTAAATCATAATATTCATACGTTTAGTCTTTTATAATAAATGACCCGTAGTTTCATAAATGTAAACAAACTATGCCTAACCCTAATTTTATTACCTACGTTAACTAAGTATTGCATTATTATTTTTTTAATTTATTCTCTAATTTGACTTTATTGTTTCATTTAGATTCATTAATTGTTTCCTTCAGATTCATTAATTGTTATAAAAACTAAACTACACTCAGCGTTTAAAAAAAAAGGAATTTACCGCCATTTATGGCACATAAGTTGGCTTATACCAAAGGTATTGCTAGCCGTAAATTTCTTTGGTTTATTTATCTTTAACAAAAAAAGTTATTGTTAAAAATATAATTAAGTGTAGTTTTATTTAGCGGAGTCCTTTTTACTACTGACCCACAAAAATGATTTTATGTCCCAAAAGGGCAAAAGCCGCCTTCCTCCCTATTCTCCATGCTAAATTTAATTAAAATATTATTTTAAACACCCCGATAGTTCATAAACTAACTAACCACATAAATCTAGTTAACATTATATTTTTAAACCTAAAATTTTAATATACCTACCTTTAACAATTAGAGATTTAAGCGATGTTTATGTCTTTTCATTTAAGCAATAATAGTGAGATTTTTTTATATCACAAAACCATGGAAAGCATTTTTTTCTGATTATTTATTTCTTTTTAATAGCAATGGATTTTTTCTAACTCTGGCAAGAGCCTGGACTCGAATTTAAAATCAGAGTTCACTCCATTTTTCGTTTTTTTGCTTCTAAGAACAATTAATACTCCACGCCGTTGATTGCACCCGTTATTATCTTCTTATTCTAATATGTATTTACTCTTAATCGTTAGAACAGTTATGTAACGCAATCTCCAAATCATAAAAAGAATACAATTTTCCACGAAAAAGCACTCCTTCACATTCATCTGAAAAAAATATAATATTCGATTATAAAATACTACGAATAAACTTATAAACGAGAGCAATTATAAGAAGAAAACATAACCAACGTATAAAAATATATTTTATTTATGCATAACTTACAATAATAACAATAAAATTATAAAATAATCAATTTATATGGACGAATAACATTTAATAATATGGATATTTATTTCTGTCTTCCAGCATCTTTCAACGCTACTTTTATTTTAAACAGTTTTTGATATGTACGTATTTTGTGTTGTTCCACTACAATAATAATAATACATTCTCCAGTACCTACATAAATAAAATAAGTATTAGGAAAATCTCAAAATCGGAGACTGTACCTACATTGTACGGTGTTTCAAAAACATGGTTGTCTATTTTTTATTTTACTATTGGTGCTTTGCGAAACCTCACATTATTTTAAAAAAGATGTCGTACCTATTCTACTTTTAACAATAATTTCTGTTCTGGCTCAGTTATCTAGATAACATCATCAACGTTTTATTAGTTTTTATAAACAAAAAGATAAACAACAGCGTAAACCTAAAACTATAGTAAATCATCGTGTATGTATAATTTAATATATATAGATACTAACTTTCTATTACAATTGCGTTGTATCAATGGGCCAATGAACAGATATTCTCAGTAATGTTCTGTGGTCATATTCAAAAATGTTTAGATATACGATTAAACTTCTGCCTAGCATTTTCCCAAGCTATTTTGGGGTCACCGGATTCAGTCAGCTAATTACCGTATTTTACGTGGAGCGACGGCCTATCCAATAGGCACAACCTATTCTACTGGGTAACAAACATAATATCCCATGGCAAGACTTGTCAGAGCTGTCATTTCGTAACGACTGTCAAAGATCAAGGTATGTCAGCCGGAACGAAGGCTTAACGTGCTTTCCGAAGCAATGAAGATGACGAACTGAACGACAACAACGAATGAACGTTATATAAATCCGTGATAAGATCACGAAAACCCTTTTGAAGGTAAAATATTTTATTATTTTTTATAGTGCAGACTACTTATTATGCAAGCATTGTTTTGTAGATCAATTCTCAGACACATAGTAGCGGAACCACAAAGACATCTGTGATTTAGTGGCTCTGTAAGTCTGTTCCTATATATAGCTTACACATACTACATGGAAATTAAATTACTTAATATTATTTTGTTAAATAGAACTATGATTGTACCTTTAATACAAAACAGTCATAAAATATCTCTAATATTTCTTCTTTTATATCTTATATCTCTCTTATATTTAGGTAACTCGTAATGTAAATCTTAACTTAGCTAAATAAGTACTACCTATTAACATCTTAGATTAGCCAAATTACTAACTAGACTTAAGTTCAACCTACATATATACAAAACCTTGAGCATGAGGCACTTAAAAGCGTAAATATTATTTAGTAACTCTACCAAAAATTTGAATAATTACTTAGATTTAAAATTAAATGTAAAAATATTATTGAAAATTATTACATTCACAAGTCAGAAGTTGATAAAGAGTAGTTTGTGTTCTTCATAAAATAATTAACAAATAGAGTCTAGAAATACAAAATCTACAAAATGTCTGGTATCCCGAACACCACAACCATAAAATTAAAAAGCTTCAAAAAGCTGCTCTTGCTGTCATTACATAAGCATTTGATGCACTCGTTTGTTATCTTAAAGGGCCTAGTACCATGAGAGTAGAATCACATTTTCTAATCAAATTTTTCGTTAGTCATTGTCCAAGACAACAGATCAGAACTATTAGGTTTTTACGTCGAGCTACCTAAAGGCACTGTTTTGTCCGCAACTGTATTTTTGTTGTACCTAACTATTCTGCTATTAACAATTTTCTGAAAACTGGAACATAATAAGCAGGCGGTTACATTTTAATGTAAGAACAATATTTTTTTTAGGGTTTCGCACCTCAAAAAGAAAAATAGAACTTTTATATAATCACTTTGTTGTTCGTCTATCTATCAAGGTTTTTTTCTTCTCAGGATCGCGGAGTGTCATCATGTTAAAAGTTATATCATATACTCAGGTCTACCAACCCTTGATGCAATAAAAAAATTCAAGCTTTTAAGGCAATTCAATTAAAAAATACAGCCATTTATGTTAATTTACCCTTACATTTCGGAAAAACTTATACATTTCTCAGTCTTAACATCACCACGAACGATGACGTTAAGAATCACGAAATTCGGCATGATTCTAGGTCTAACGTAACAAGTAAAGGACAATGTAAATGTAAATTTGTAGTTTTGTAACATAAAAATGCGTTTTTGCGAATACAAACTTATAAACGTATAAGAGAGATTTTTTTTGTTTTTGGTCAATGAACCGAGTCAATCAGCAAAATTTGTACGGTACCATCAGTGCGCGCAAGTCGGACTCGCACTTTTCTGGATTTTTATTTACGTTTAACCTGCTAAGAGAAAATAAAGGCTTACCTTTATTTTCTAAACATTATTACCATACACTTTACAAAGTTGACTCTTTTTAAGATATTTTCCATAGAATTAGTAAAATCACGTTTTCTAAACCATAGAGCTGAAAACGCTCTGTCGGTGACACATGTGCCGATTATACTTTAAGGTAATTAAATAAGAAACTACATTTGAGTCTATTAAACATAGACTCAAATGTTAATGTTACATTTTAGTACCCGGCGTTAAATATAATTAATGAATCCCTATTTAAAGCACAGCGTTTAATTTCTAGCAATGTAGACTGAATCCTTATTTTTCTTATTACCTAAACAGCCCGCTAACTGTGATTATGATATCCATACTTTTTTATAACGACTCCTTGGAATGTGGTGAGCGAAGCTGTGCACTGCAGCCGCCGCTTCTTGCCGCACACCCATCGCGTTTTATCATGCCCAGATCTCTCCTTAATGAAGTTCTTACCATCGTAAACGATCATGGGGTTGCCACAACGAGACATCACATATAGAGCACCTGTAAAATGAAACGAAAATGGGGGTTGACGTGTTTTGCATATATTTAAAAGCTTACATATTTTTCCTTCCCTCATAACGGTCATCAACGCTCATCGGGTGCATCAAATAGATTGCAGAAATTTAATTTTCTCAAATGAGTATAATTTTGCATTTCAAATATGT
Organism: Diachrysia chrysitis; assembly: GCA_932294365.1. Lineage (NCBI taxonomy): Eukaryota > Metazoa > Arthropoda > Insecta > Lepidoptera > Noctuidae > Diachrysia > Diachrysia chrysitis. The sequence continues at coordinate 10,545,626 of OW028652.1, read as the reverse complement.
AGTCAATCTAGCAAATAACCAGGTTAACCAATCTAAACAATAGATATAGGACATATATGCATTCCACTGCATAAGCCCTTTTAACGTAACAGTTTTTGCTATGACGAATTAACTTAGACATACCTACATTCAAAATAGTTAATAATTCGATAAGTTCAAGTTAAATAATTACGTATACCTGAAAAAGCATTACATTTTGCGTTGACGTAAAAAGCCACAACACAGCAGTGCTTTAAGAAACTTGTAGAGCCATCTATCGACGATGATAACATTCTTGTGCGTCAAGTTAATTTATTTAATTCTTATTTTCACGTAAATATAAGTTGTTCCATTATAAATCATAAAATGCAAACCTTAATATCCTAATATATTCGTAGAAAAGACTTTTTTGACAATTACAAACCTAGGAAAGAGCCAAAACTTATACAGATTTAAGTCGTCAAACTAAAGCTGATCGAACGATGGGTTTACTTACATCTAACGCCATCTACACAAGAATCTTAAGAAATGCTACACGACTCGGCAGAACCGATCCCATTCAGTTTCCAGTGGAATGACGTCGCGGCGTCTGAGGGCGCTAGTGGCACGAATTCCTTATTATTCTACCGGTGTCCGATTATATTATCGGTAGCAGTATTAGATATCAAAATCTCCATTCCTATTGAATGTAACATTGGTAACATGCCTGCATGACAACGTATTTATAATTACTTCGATTACGTGACCAACATGAAGATTGCAGTTAACGAGAAACAAGTTGAAAAAATGCAGTTTACCGTTAGAGAGATTACCATCATAGCTTAATGCTTCACTTAACGACCGTCACAGATGCAGCTCTTATAGTTTCTATAATGGAATTTAGTGAACCGCAACTTGGGATGACCTGTTTCTGATAATGCTTGATGAAAGTGTTACCTCTACCCGCCATTCATAAGGTCGATTCTACGAAATATGTACTGAATTTAATACTAGTTTTAAGAGTTTTTACTTCGTTTCAATTACAATCATCTTTTCTAAATAAACACATTACTTCCAGAATGGCATAACCTTGTTATGTTGTCAGATGTTCAACTCTTAAATGTTAATATGTATGTTTGTTGTGTGATTACTACTTAAATTATTAACTAAATTAAACTTTATCACAGTTAACTAATATATTTAAGTAATAACTCTAAAACAAAATTCTAAGTTATAACAGTGAATAACTTAGAATTTTGTATATCCTAAATGTACAATTTGTAGATTCTGCAATAACGGTCAAGTACCTAAACTCAGCCATATAATTATGAAAGACAATGTAGGCAGGCACTATTAGATGAAACCCAGGCAGAACAATAAGTAACGGGGCAGCTACCTGACTGTAATGGCACACGACCATTCTCACGGAACGATACACACGTCTTACTGTTTCTATGATAAATAATTTATTGTTTTCTTCTGTCTGCACATTGTCATATACGTATATAACATGCTATTATATACGAATCGTAATTCCGTTACATCGACTGTATTTGACCAAGAATAATACAGATCATTAGTTCAAAAGAAATCCCTCATTACAGGTTTATTGAAATGTAACAAACCGAGAAATCATACGTAAGTAGATATACCGGCGACATTAATTGAATCCCAATTGGTTATTATTAGAATATGATGACAGTTACGTTATTTCGTGAAAATATTTGTGTTCATTAGTCTTCATAAATACATCCATAACTGCGTAATTTCTGGTAGCTTCGTATATCTACTTACACAAGCCTTCATCATTATTTGCTTTATTGGTATTTGTATCAATAATTTTATTTATATTTAAAACTTAGCAGCTAGCCAAATTAGGTGTAAACAAGTTCCACGTAGGTACCTAGATATAAAATACCTAATCAAGATCGAATATAATCCTGACCAAAAGGCAGCATGAGTCACATACGTAACACTACTACATTGACGTCAAAGCAATTAGCGTTTCTGAATATTAACTAGCTGAATTACAACAACCAACAATTATTAATGTCAAAAAACAAGTATTAAAAAATATATAATAGGTAACTAAATTTCTTATAACCGCGCTGTTAACTCATTATAATACGGATCGGTTTTGAGAAATACTTACTCAAGGACATTTCGCAATGAGTTTACGAACAATTTCGTAACTCTTTCTCCTAAGTTCACAAAAGAAAGCTTTCAAACTCCGTATTTCGTAAATCTCGAAATTTTCTAAGTAAAGCGTAAATAAGAAACCCTAAGAAATTCTTATAAATTAAAACTGATTGTGAAACAGCGACATTACGTGGGTCAGTACGCCGTTGCCTGAAACTTTATTTATCAATTATATCGCGACCCCTTTTAAGTTTGCGACTATTTGTATTTATGATATATTATGTAGAAATATAAAATGCAGACGGTTGGCATGGTGGCGGTCCCCCACGCTTCCTATTATGAACAAAATATTAGGGTGGTGGCATACCTAGCAACCAACGCTACCCAAGTAACAACAGCATGTATCTATATCTGTACATCAATATGCGCATCTCCCCCTAGACCTAAAAATAAAGTTAATATTATATTAGACGATTGTGCGTGGTAGTAACATTATTTTATTGTTTTCGCAGTCTATATACATATCCTTAACCACTTCTATGTTTACGTAGGTAAAAGTAACCGCGAAAACCAGCAATGTAACGTTTATAATTATTTACTTTTTTAGAACAATCGACCTTCCAGCTTACGTCACTCAATACGCCTATGCAGAATTTCGGCACAAAATGACAATAGTAAAATTACTGATAATATTATTCCTTCTCTATACGGGAAGAGGCCTGTGCAGCAGTAGAACGTTTATAGGCCGATATTATTATTATCATTTAGAATAAACGACGTAGCCTAAATTTCGTACTTATTATTTTCAATTTTACATTATACACTGAGTCGTCTTAGATAATTAATACTATAGGGGGGACTGAAAGACTTTCTGGACTCCCTACATAAATTTAGCAAAAGGCAAACTTACAAAACAGTCTTAAGATTTCGTTATATTTACGTTCTGAAAAACATCTCTATACAAAATAGCCTATTATGTAACAAATATCATTAGCGTCTTTGATACACTACACAAGCAACTCGAGGAAAACCCGAGATTCTGGCGTTCGATGACTCTAGATAAATAGGTAGTACCTTCCTAAACAACTTTAGTACATTAAACTCGAATCATCGGGCTAAAAATATGTCGATGACGTCGGAATAGCCGCTATAGCTCTACACATAGGGATCAAAATCGTAGTATTTTATATCAAAGCAATCAGTGTTGCCGTTGAGAAAAAATGTAATCAAGTTAACATTTGAATTGAACTAAACAAGTGGTCGGCTGACCAGTTTGTTCACCGTAACGGTACGGAGAATGCTTGTGGTACTTCTTCAAGTGTTTACTAGTTGGTCGGGCAATAGGGTCATGTCGAAATCGCTTCTGAACCGCTTAAGAACTACTCTAAAAAGAAGCTACACTTCTAAATTGCATTTATAATATAGTTCATATTACGAGTAACTTTACTAGAGCAAAACACAATTTTTACTTACTGAGAATATTATTTCTTAGAAAAAAAAACACCAAGCGTTCGTAATTTGTTACGATAGTAATTCGACTCTTTAATTTTCAATTGTACTCCTAATTTTGGTTAGATTCGTTGTGGTAAATAGACATACTTACTCAATCTTTAAATCAATGAGAGTCATTTTTATATATACATGTATTTGTGTTACTTCTATTTCGCAATTAGGAGAAAGGCTTCACACTTAAAAATATTAATCTTGAACTCAAATGTTGAATTTTGTTGTGCTATTTAATTGTAGGCAGTGTTAATTTTTTTCTGTACACAAATCAGTATGCCGTTTCAATATGCTAATCACATTGTGAGAACGTTACCCCTCCGTACACAATACGTCTTAAAATTCTCAAACCTAATTTTATGCTGTCCGTTATTAAAATCTTACAATGCGTAAGCAGGGGACTTTTTAGACCTCTAGGATAAAAAAAACGCTTTAGAATTCTCTAGGCACATTTGAAACTGACGAAAAGATATCTTTACGTCGATATAAAAGTGTTTGAAGCCGGTTCCCTTACCTGCACCTGGCGCTAGAACATTGAAAGAAATCAAAGTATTCCATAAAAACATGTTTTAAATAGAAAAAGCATCAAAGGGCAGGACGTCTAGACATTCTTTTTTTAGTTCTCAGAACGAGCAGGTAGAGATCTGTACAAAGACGTACGGTTCGATCCGTTTAGATAGTATTATTACTGACTAGAAAGCCGTCTTTGAGTTTTAAGCTTTTATTTAAATACAATTTTGGTACAACTTCTTTCAATTTACATTTTTTTTTAATTTGTAGTTATTTAGAAAGATTTTATTATATTGTAGATTAAAAATTTAATAAAAAAAACAGATAACATTTTATATTACAGCAACTAATATTTTATTTAGTAACACGTTATGTGTATTACTAAAGTTATTTTCCTAGTTCTAATATGTAACGCTAGTTTATTAATATAATAATTGTTGAAGATATTATCATATTTGAGTTATCATGCATTTAATGATAGAAGCAGGTCATCGACCATCAATCATCTGACCTAAAAATCTATCCAAAGGAGCGAGCAATTTATTCCTAACAAAATGTTTTAGAACTATAACACTGAAAGCTTTTAAAGATAATTATTGTATCTTTAAAATAACCCATAAACATACTTCAGATTATTTAAAACCCTATTCATTTCTGCCTAATAATAGACAATTAAAACATATTCGGTATTATGATAGTATAAACTGATGCCATAAAATCAATGTAATTCAACTTTGGTGACGGCTTGTCCGCAAATATACCTGTATCAATATGAAGCTCGCCGGGGATATGCCGCAAAAAATGTTCCTATTTCGTACCGAAGTACAAGCTCACGTACTTATATCATAACATAACATCAACGTTATACGTTCCAGAGATTGTTCAAAATGTTTGGCGGATTCATGTGTTTTGGCGGATGCGTGTGTTCGGGTGCCACTCCAATGACTTTGTCGTCATAAGTGACGACAGAGGCAGGGCAGTTGCGGGACCTTCTACTGGAGCAGTACCACAGCACACGAGGCTGGTCTTGCTTCTTTTTAGAATTTATGAAGTAGGTGTTCCCCATGTGGTACAACAGACGACCTCCTCTCGACGATATCAAATATTGCGTACCTTACAATAACAAACTACACGTTAAACTACAGTTCCATCTTGAAGTATAAGGATATGTTCAAAAATAACCCTTTTTAATAACAACATAATACGTTTATTTCTAAAACACAGTGCGGTAAACATCGTCATGCATCAATAGTTGGATACAGAATTCTATTGATCTGATACAGAGTTATAAAAAATTGATTGGTAATTTCTTGTGAATTATTTACTCTCTGAGAATAAAGTACGATTACTTCGGCGTAGAGAAAATACAGTAATGCGTACATTTCTGATCAATTATAAATAAACATTTTCCTTAACATCTCTCACTAAAAGTGGGTCAAAGGTCACTTGTTTCTGACTACTCAGTAGACTTTGCGACAGCATTGTATGCCCAAATACTAGCAATAGCAATTTCTAGGTTGCCTACTCTATATAAATTCTACTTTACAAATAAACACACGACATATTCTTAAATCAATCAACATTAAGGAATGTTATAACATAAGACAGCTTTACTAAAGCTATACTAAACTTAAGATCCGGTTTGATAAAACTCCAACCTAAGGTAGTTAGAAAAATATTTTTATAAATTACAAAACACATCTGTATAGAGACAAACAAGGTTTTGGGCGATTACGTAACCTATAGAAAAACAGGTCCGAAGCCCTGCGTAGTACTATAAAATGCTCAGAATAATTTCATTGATAGCGAGACATGCGCAGTACGGCCGTAGGTACTACCAGTTGGGTTATACGTCCTCAGTTTTGTACTAAAAATAGAACGTTGAACTAAGGCCGTGTAAAGGGACTGAGCTGTGACCTTTCGCCGTATCTCTGTGTGATTAGCGCGGCTGATGCTTTACAAACATTTTATTTTATGAGCTAACTTCAACTTGTTTATTTAAATGTAACAATTTAATTAGGTAAAAATATTTAATTGGTCTTAATCTTGATTCTTACAAATAGACAATACATAGGTCATTAGGTACCTATGAAGTAAATTTTAATTAGAGTTTACGCAATCCTATTGTATTCAAGGTATGTAGATACATGTAAGAATGGGCGGCTTCGTAATAACTGTTAGGAATTTTTGTTGCGCACGTGGTTTCAACCTGCTGAAAATAAATAGGTCCACGTGGCACGGAGGGCGTCGGCGTCGTCTCGAAAATTCGGGACTTTTCTCTTTCGCGCAACCAAATAACGCAATTCCTTGAAATATTACTATTTTAAGACAATTTAAAAGAAAAATCTAAATTGATTTAAAGTTACATACATGTAGGTAATATGTATTTTTGTCACGTACTCATACCATACAAACATATTTATAATCAATTATACATTTTTAATTTCACATGTGTTTTAATTTTGCTCGTATTTTAGATAGGTAGTAATTAATTAGCAGCCTATTTGGTAAAAGTCTATAGGTATTCGTTTCTCAGCTGACTGGACCTATAAAGGTATTCTTTCGACATTGATTTATTTAACAAAAAAATAGGAGACGTCTTAATAACTTTGATTACGTTCTATAGTGAGTTTATAGGTACACTATAATTCTAATGTGCGTTGGTAACTATCCTATCACAAGTGTTCCTAAAACAAATTGTACCTACACAAGCCCAAAATTTGTACTAAAATGTGGCTTTAAATTATTATAAGTTCAAGTTTCTCGTAAACCACTAAAGAAATAAATGCTAAATCGAATATTTTCAACGTTAAACGTTAACTTAAATCATAACTACGCTACCTAATCTCATTACTAACAAAATGTCTACTTTAAATATTTCCAAACATCTTTTAATTATACGATTAAATTGTACTGTAAACAAAATATAAGTGATAGGTGAGTTTATATCTGGGGTAAATGTCCCCGTAGCTGGCAATCGCACAGGTGTCGGTCGTGGACAGTGACGTAGCAGGACGGCGCGTGCATCAGCGAGGCGCTGCGGTACCGCCACGACAGCCAGCGGACCCTCACGCGCCAAGACTTCGACTCCCACGCTAAAATCACCAATAAAACTCCACTAACAGCTTCGACTATCATGAATGTTAATTGTGACTAATGACTTATGAATTACGAACAAACACAAGGTAAACAAAAACCATTATGTTTCCAAACTTATAATTCTACATTGACACAGTTACAAATACAACATTTCCTTTCAAATCTGCAAAAGAAAACATTACATTAATAATTCATACGCACATATAAAAGCGATCACGTAGACAGTTTTCTGTTCTAAAAATACTGAAACACAAAGAAACATCGTTTTCTTCAAAAGATTCTTTATAGCGACTATTAACCATAACGGAAACATTAACGGAAGCGGGGATGTAAAAACGACCTTATTACTACAATGGGATGTTATAATTTGACGGGTATGGTGAGCTAGGGCTGGGAGAGGAGCGGGAAGGGGAAGTCGGAGTAAGATTCTGGGGCATTATCGATTGGGGCACCATCACCAGGAAGCGAGTGGCGTCGCGCGCATGTCTGGCGCGTGGCGGCGTCGCGTGGTGGCGGCGTGGCGCGCTCCCCGGCGCGGACCTAGCGCTGACAGCTCAGACCCAGGCCACGCACACACACGCATGCACAAGTACTCACAAGCAAGCGGGGTGTCGCGGGTAATCATCCGCTTCATTTGCTTACCGTGCTATAAGTTGCGCGTGCCGACCAATTAACTTCAGGAGTCAAATGTTTTAAAGCATGTTATTGTGACCTAGCCAAACCCCGCGACCCGAACCCCGCCCGAGTACCGGTGTGCGCTGCTACCCTACTTAACGCACCCATGCCATGTCTACTTAGCATTAATGGTAATAAATTAAAAACCCGCTCACGTAACCAGATAAACCTAAACTAAACTTGTAGCCGAATGTATTTGAAAGGTTGCTGTACCGTTAGATGGTCATTAAGCTCTTATTAAGTGAGAATTGTGAGACGTTATGTTCTCACAACAAAACTACAAAGCGTAAACAGTACGTAGTAGAGAGCGGCAATCTATAAATAAATCATAGTGGCATTATGTATCAAAACACGCTACGTCACGAGGTTACTACGCAGTGCTGTTTACTCACACACCCGCAGCGGGCGCCCTCCGAGGGGTGGGTAGGGGGTAGTACGTCAAATTAGGGCATACAGGGCGTAACTAGGCTATAGCGCGGGAGATGGAGGGCACGCCCATGCGATTCCCCGAGCCCTGCGGAACTTTCTTCTTTCATAACTTTGTAGGTATTGATCCGTCACAACTGCGCAATTCATGTCCTCTCGAATACATCCGATCATGCAACGATAGTAACGGCCCGCGCGTATTATTTTAACTGTTTCGAGTTCATGTTTTATGGTAATGTGTATTAAAACACAGTATTTGTTTTATTATGCGACTATAGAAATAAGATAGCGATTTTATTAGAACAATAACAAGAAATAACTTGTGTAAATTAAATTAGGTGCAAGCTAAAGAAACAATGTACATAATAGGATTATTTAAAAAAATTACCATTGTTTCATTACACTTTGAAAACATTTAATAAAAAAAAAAGTATTACATTTTAGTTAAGACAAAAATGAAGTCTGAACGTTTAAGGGTGGAGTCTCTCTCATAATGGGGCAATAGTGTAATTAGTGATCTGAAAAGGTAGTTAACCAGCCAGTGGCCGGGTATTGTATACAAACAAAACGTGGCTTGTAGCTCGGCGTTAACGTAATACGTATCCGTAGGGCCGTAGTACGTCAGACGCCCACTCCACCCACGATCACGTTCCGCGTCGTGAGCCTCAGGGAAACACTGTTCATTCATTCATACCCTTTAATACAACTTTCTAGTCTATTACAGAGTATTTTGTTACTTAAGAAAATTAGATTGTGAAAACAAAGGTAGTATTATAAGTTTATAACATAATGCGTCTTTCCAAATGCTCGTAATAATCTCTCTCGCTACAGTAACACAGTTCGCTCAACTTGGATACAAGTATTAAAATTGTTGGTGTATCTACTTTAATGTTGCTTCATGTTAGGCTTCAAAACGGCTACAGAATAAATATATTGAACACAATATTATACATTATTGTAGTTAGTCAGTAAGCTTGTATAATAAGTTAGTCTGCTAAAATCCATAGATTAAAGGTTTTATAGGATCGCCAATTGAAGAGGTGCGTAAAAAGCCGCTTTAATTGGCTTTGATTCTAGTGAATGATTCCAATTAAAGCCGATATGAAACCTTTCATCAAAAGATTAGTCCATTTGAAAAGACGCTACACAACTAACACTTGCATTGAGACAAGAAAAGTAATAGTCTTATAATAAGACAAAGATTATTTATTATTTAATAATTCAATAATACTTAACGAATGAGCAATATACGTGAAAATAATTGGTTTAGAACCAGTAATTTAAAACATCGTTCATTATAATTTCTAATAAAATATTTTGATCAACCAAATACTATATTCATTTATTTGAGATGGCATGACTACTAAGTAAGGCCGTTCTAACACGAGGCAACGCAAGTCTCCGATACCCGATGATTTTAGTATCCAAGCAACTACCGAAGCGCGCCGGTATCGGAGACTTGCGTCGCTTTGTGTACGAATGGCCTAACACCTAATTAAGATTGATTAATTAAACAGTATAATAATACATTCATATCGAGTCTTCATGTCGACAAAAAGAAAAGTAATTTAGAGTAATTATTCAAGTTAATATACCCGGGTTTATAAAATTCGCTTTGAACAGTTTCAATTGTCATTTCTTAAATTGAATTCTATAATAAAAATTATCTCCTATGATAAAATTTTTAATTTCATTACGATAAAAAAAGAATAAATATTCTGTATATCAATATGTATACATAAGTAACTTTTCTTTTTTAAGTGCCACTTAGATTTTGAAAGTTGGCCGTTATTAGTACATAATACAAACACTCGTGATAATAGGTACTCTAAAAGCTTCATATCTTTTTTAGGAACTTTAATTTACATAACTTACAAAAAAAAACTATACACAAAATCATGATCTTTAAGAAAAACTAAAAAAAAAATACGTATATAAAAAAATATTTGTAAAATAAAATAATTAAGAATAGTTAAGTAGATAAGTGTTTTATGCGCTACCTATACCTGTGGTAGACGTCCTTCTTGCGCACATACTTGCCGTCGGGCGTGAAGTAGTAGCTGGGCGGCGCGTGGATGTGGCGGCCGCGCACCAGGAACAAGACGTCGCCGGCGCCGGCGCGCGCGGGCGCCGTGATCACGTCGGCGCGGCAGCCCGCCATGTCGCGCGACGAGCAGTACCACTGCTTGCGCCCGTGCGCCTGCAGGTTCTTCAGGTAGAACGTGTACCCGTCATGCAGCAGCAGCGACTTGCCCGTCCGCGACGGCACGTACATTGCTGGCACTGCGTCAAAACTTTACATGTGACCAGACATTCGGTTGTCGGCGTCGGGGAACACTGCCAACCAAATATGCTTCCGATCGGACAGACCGCAACCATTGGTTTTTGTGAATGTTACAACAAATACAGTAACGAATAGCAATTCTAATTGCACACAAAAATTTTCAACTAAAGGCTACGTTAAACGTTCATTACATACTTAGCTACCACATGTACATTTAATAAATTAGGGGTGAATTAAAGTCACGACGTTATATATTATGATTTAATAGACATATACGCAAAATATACATATACCTTAAAATCATAAGTAGAGTAGAAAATTAATTACTAATTACATATAATTCTTATTATTAATTGCTTGATAACCTCATAGATTTTAAAATTTTGTATTTGTAACTTACCCCAATATTTACAGTACCCATTATTTAGACATAAAATAATTTAGCACATTCACAGACTTTGACGCATCTTAACTGCGTGCGTTAAATGGATATGGTACTTTTATATTCCTTTAAGGAAATATCAAAATTAGCTTAAAGCTCTATATTGATAAAATTCTATAATCACTTACATGTATTAATTTTTATTTAACCTTACTCGTTAGATATAGAAAACGCTTAGATTAAACTCTATTGCACACAATGTGTTTCGTTTTATTGCTTTCGATAAGACAGCCTCAAATTTCAATGGCACAAATATTTAGTGTAATTGTTATTTTTATAATAATATGTACAAAATCTTTAATGTACTTTCAGAGACTGCTTCATACAAAACAATAATGTTTTAAACAAAAAATATTTTTTTACTTGACAAGAAATAACATGGCATTAGGAACTTATTTTAAACTAACTACACTACGTATGGAGTTATTATGTACTTAATAAACAAAATATTGTGACTATTACTTCCTACTACTAATTTATTGTAGGTAGGTTAGGTATATGATTTGTTCAACTTTTATCAATAAGGACGCAAACGCTATGAAAATAGTTTTAAATTTCAGTATACACTGTAATCTTGGCTCGTGTAAAGAGAGTTACAAGAGCCGTCTCTATCTGACCCGCCGTATATGTGTTATCTAATTATTTTATCTAAGTCGATCATATTTTTTTGACGGGTCAATTTACTCAGGAACTTGACGGCTAAAAAAATATACAAGTTTAATTACGAATTCATTAACGAAGGGTTTGTAAAAGTGATTGTTTGTTAGTAATTTAGCACATTTATCCAGCGTTTTGGTGATTGAGACTGAGTCGTTCTCCGTACAGTCTGAATATCTGTCGCAGGCGTGCCGAGAGCTCGCGCACGCGCGGGGTTTGCGGCGCCCGCGCCCGCTGTGGTCAGCGCGCGTGGTTGTGCACCCCGGACACCGCGATCACCTCGTTGTTGTAGGTCCTCAGTATCGCGGGGCACTGGAACTTGTTCCTGGCCGCACAGTACCACAGCACCTTCGGTTGGTTCCGGTACGCGTTGTGCGGACGAAACACGTAACCGTTTAAGGCCAGTTTCGGGTAGCCGGTGCTCGTGTGTATTACTTTCACTGGAATATGGTAATACCTATGGTTAGTTAATTCAACAACCATTAAATCAAATGACTCTATTAAAAAATATAAAAGAATTACCTTCGAAACAGCTGACACGTTACGTTATAAAACAAGTAATTAAAATATTTTATACAATTAATTATTTACGTATTTTATACAGTAGGTAGGTATACATTTTTATAAAATCTTTATCTAAAACTATAAATAATTAAAAACATCTTGTTGCGGTGGGTAAAGTAATCACATCTTTAAACCGACATAACATCAAATGAAAAGTTCAACAAAATAATGCAACCGCAGTATTAGGTGCGTGCATAAAACATATAGCTATAAAAGAACCAAATTAACTAGGTATAGTATCTCTAAAACGTGCATTCGTCAAATAGTGTAATTATTAGTTCTGCAGAAATGTCGGAACTGTGAGAATACGATTTGTTTGCCGAGGGTGTGCAGCCGGGCGCCGCAGTCGCGCGCGCACAGCCAGCGCCGCTTGCTCTTGTAGCAGCCGTCCAGCTTGTACCAGTACCCGCCAATCTTCAGCAACTGTCCATCCGAATCCTCCGAGTTCGTCGTAGAGAGAGAAACTGCTGCCCAAGAATTTGTACACAAATTTCAGAGTCAGTTTACGTTACTAATATGATATATTGATTTTACAATCATAGCTTGGCAACAGTATTCAAAATGTTAGCAACCCAAATACACACCCACGCTTTGCTGTTGATTTCGGAAGCATATTTTGTATAATATATATAATATTATCACGCCCTTTCCTCTATAATGATTCTTAACATTTTCCCAGGCAGCATTACACTTATTTTAAAAACCTATGTTGACAGGAGTCATAATTAACACCCACTCAATCCTCACAACAAGTTTTATGATGATAGGATCGTAGGAAATCCAGATTACTTATATATCTGTGGTACAAGGACTGTTACGGATAAGTACTTAAATAAAAATAGTCATCGATAGGTATACGTGATTTATAAATATCAATATAAATTAATTAATGTTACAATAAATAACTTAGACAACAAATAAATGTGTAGACGGTACAATAATTTACAGTTCAACAAAAAATATAACGACTATTACTAAACAATCTAACTAACTTTGGCTTAAAAAATAACATTTCCGAAAGGTACTGAGTATTCATCAAATTCCAGTCGAGTATTTAAATAATAACAAATTCTTGCCTATATCCCGTACATACAATATACGAACGATTCTACGGAAAACCGGTTACAATGCCCTACGCCCCCACCCTACTGCTCGTACATATCTACAATAATATATGGTCGTATAAGTTTCTAATATAAAAACTATGCTCGTATTCTGTTCATAAGCTGGTATATTAAATTTACTCCTACGCCTGGTCTACCTCTACCGCTAAGTACAAATCATAAATATTGGAGTACTTCGTAACATGGTCTATCAGTCGTGCCGCACCCTACATGGCGGTCAATAAATAGATTTTTTATAAAAAAGCATCAACAAGACGGCTACGCTATAGTTAAAGCTATACAGTTTGTATACATAATTTCTAAATATTTTGGTAAGAGAATATTGCACATTCATGTTATACAATGTATTAATATCGTGTATTTTTTCTAATAAATAGCCACTAAGGCATAACAAGGCGACGTTAAAGCCTCTACAGCCACCTGTTTTATTGATTCCAATAGTTTCCAAATATAGTTAAGTATAAACACGCTCAAAAATCTATGTCAACGTTTAGTTTGATATCACACAACCCCGAGGGGTTCCTCGTACTCACTATGTTTAATGGAAGATTAATGAAAGTCAAGAAACGCCGTGCCCTACTACGTTACAAGTATGACGGAACTTCGTAACTTACAGAGCAAAATTATTGGTAGAGCGACAACCCACTCTACCTCTAGTAATTCGAACCGAATCACTCGGTGGAAAATATATACCTAATCGTTTAACAAAACTAAACACTTATAATATTACAACATAAAATATACTTTAGTATACACCGTTTAAGGAATTGCTTACATTGACCTTTGGCAAAACTACATAAAAATAATAAGGCTTTATTATTTTGCAAAGAGCAAAACTGCTTCAAGGCTTACTTAAATATTTTATAACCCAAAAGCGAATTTTGTTCATTTGCAAGTAGACAGTGATTGGTGCATTCCACGTCCCCTCGAGAGGGGAGTGTTGCAGGAGTGTGGTGCGACGCTCCTCGTGCGGTTAGTGGCGCGCGTCCAGCAGACCGCGCACGAGGAGGTCGCGCCAGGCCTAGAGCAGCAGCGCGGCGTGCGGCGCGGCCGGCACGAGCGGCATGCCCGCCGCCGCGCTGCGCTCCTCGGGGCTAGCCACTATCTTGTACTTGCCCATAGGGTCCACTTGGAAACGCCGAGACTCATGCTTAGCAGGATTGTACGTAGCCGGATGATTGTGCGAGCCGCGGAAATACACCAATCGTCCGTCTCTCAAACATAAGGCAACTTGACAGCGCTCGGCTTTCTGATAGGAGCGCGCACAACGCCAGGTGACCCGGCGCGGGTGGGAGCCTCCGTCCTCATAGAATATGTGCCCATCCGCCACCAAGTGCAGGCCTCCGCGGGCTGATCGGATGTAGAACCAGCCTGAAACGACGACACAGTTAGACCTTGTTACGTCGAAACACTCGAAACCCTTTCATACATTTTGGGGTAAGATCTAATTTAATAATTAGCAAAAAAAGATTAATACCTTAAATCACTGATGGTTTCTCACAATTACTGTATTCCCGTAATTCTAGTTGACGTTCTTTTATTCAGAATCAAGATGGCCAAGCCGATAATGATAGATATTTCTAGATGGCTGATTGTGTTCTATTGTTAACTTGAAAAAATACCAAATAATAATTTTCATGTGACCATATTTTAGAGATCAAAAAAATGTTTCTTGTCAAAACGTTCTAGAAGATAAATATTTATTAAAATAAAGATCTTTTAAAGCTATGTTATACCAATTATGTAATGATATATATGTATTATTTTCAAGAAAATTTTGATTAAAATTTTGTCATTGAAATTTGCTAGGTTTCATAGTTCTCTAAAATTTTTTGTCGAAAGTAAAAACTTTTAAGGCTAAGGTTACAAAATGAAAATTCACATTTTACTTTCAGCGCAATATAATCATTTCTTTGTACCTAAACACAAGAGACGTATCTCCTTACTACCAGCTACACAGCGTAAACATTCTCTGACCGACAACTGCCGCTTATAGCTACCATATTTTCATAATACTTTCACGACTAAATAATAGCAATAAAATATCTTATCACAATAAAATAATACTTTAAAAATAATACTTCAAGGTTAACATAATATATTCGTATACATTTCGTATGGTACTTAAAATAAGTGGTGTGGTTAACTTAACAATCAAGCTAATTCAACTGTTGTGACAACAACTCTAAGTACAACCGACGGTTAAACAATCGCCCAATTAAGTACTAAAAATATAAAAAAGTGTAAAATAAAAAAAGTTGTAAAAATAAAATAAATCTAAAAATAATTTCTCACTAAAGAACAAACTTACAACTACAACGTATACATGAGTATTATTATTTAGTCAATTGTTTGATAAATGCAGTTCCTACTTTAACAAGTTGTTACACATTACTTTCCTAATCGTATACATGACATGACTCCGCGTCTCCCCTCTATGACCTTAGCGTACTCTGACAACATAACCAGACATTCGTATAGTCGCAACTGAAACCAACCCTTCGGAGCTCACGCTCCGATACCAACAATCATAAATTTTATGTACCTAAGTACAAATTTTCGAATAAAATTGTAAAAATATAAATGTTTAAAAATAATGTACAAAAATACTTAGGATATCATAAGAGAACTATCACTTTGTACAGTAAACTACAACTAGACCGTCTGGGTCGGAAGAGCGGACTGAGACAAACGGCTATCAGATGATAGGAGAATAATCTAAAATACTACTTGATTACTTAACAAAATATCATGTTTTTAAAGCCCTTCTTGAATTTCTGTTTATGTATAGGCTCCAACTTATTGTAGAGTTTACAAACGTTAGATTAAAATAAGTCTCAAATCATTTAAAACACAGACGGTCTTCACTAGAACTTACAAAATATTCGTATACTTTACACAGCGCAAAAATATCTACTAATAAAAGAATCTACTGAATACAGTATATAGGTTATACATAATAATAATCTCTTTGGAGAATAAGATTAAAGAGTATCTAAAGGTGCAAACTATAGTTTGCAAAATCTTAGTTTCGTATACATAAGTATATGTAATGTAATAGACAAAAGGCGTATACAATGTTTAAGTCTGGACCACCGGCGGAAAGGCACAAGAGCAATTTGACTTCCCCTCGAAATAGTACATAATTCCATCTTAATGACATTCAATACTTCAAAGTTCAAACAACTGAACAGATTATTATTAATAGACTCTTAACCTAAGCTCCATTCGGATCTAGCGTTGAGATCAATATCTGTGCCATAGCCAACCTCGTTTAGTTCGCCGGTGGTCGTTTCGATGACAGACAATTGACTATTCTCATCTGCCGATGGTGGTGCTAGGGCCGCGGGCTCAGAACATGGGCGTGAGCGGCGTGGCGCGCACGCCGCACGTGTGCGCGCTGTTCATCTGCACGACGCGCAGGCCGAACGTGTGCACGGCGGCGCGGCAGCGCGGGTTGCGCGAGCAGCGCCACCACACCTTGCCGCTCGCCGCGCGCCCGTTGAAGCAAAACCGGTGCGCTCCCACCTCGATGGCCGGCTTGCCTCGCTTGCTCAAGCAGTACCGGAATTGACCAGGAAAGCACGGGAATGGAAACGGCAAACCTAACGTAGGCGGTGCCTCCGGGGCGGGTTGTCCTGCAACTAATAACCTTGCCGTTAACATCTGCTCGGTAATTAATCGAGCATCAAACTGCAAACTACGATACATTTACTAGGTATGTTCTAAAGAAGATGTCATAGAGGGTTAAAAATAAAATCTTACATCGTGTAAAGTAATATTTATTTATGGAATTAAATTAACAATAAATTTTATTTAACGTTATAGGTTTTTTTACTCCTAATAAAATTTCACGATTACAGCCTTACGGAAATTTTAACGTTTTACGTTTCAGGTTTCTGTATAGTGCAGACGATTACTCCGATAAAGTTGTTAAACTTAAATTTCACACAAAGTTTTATAGACTACCCTACAGTATATTGACAACAGTTTAAAGTAACCGCCTATACATTTATTTTTTTACTCGCTTAACGCGCTTGCGTTTCTTTATGTTGCTATGTTCATGTTTATGGCCCATCGCAACAATACGGTTGTTGCGAGTGATAGCGTAACATTTGCATCCCTGGTCAGACTTGATGCAGAGCCAAGAGGAGCGATCAGAAAACACTTTCCCGTTTCTTCGAAACCGCCATCCATCCAACACAAGTACAGGGTTCCCAAATCGAGACACACTCCATTCCGCTGAAACCATATTAACGCTACTACTCTAAACGGTTCTAATAAAATCTCCGCATTAATCCTCACCCAAAAAAAAAACGATCAATTACAAAAATATTTTATATTAGGTACTTCACAACGCAATTTCAAAATATCTTAGCTTTAAATGTGTCTTAATTAAATGAGTATACATTTAATTTATATAATGTAACACAGTTTAGAGTACCACATGAGATCTTCATTATGCTCAATGATTCCTTGAAATTAATTTAAAACTGGTTATTTTAAACAAATATTAGATAATTAATTCGTAATAGCTTTTAGGGCCGCCGTTGTTAACATTCAAATTAAGGTAATATGAATATTGTTTTTGAGTGACCATAAAGTCACGACTCAGTTTAACTTGTGGTACATACAATAAATCACTATCAAAATAATCGATAGCTTTTCATTTAGCAAAATTAAAATAATTGTATAAATGTACTTCCAGTTTGCACTATTTATCAATCCTTATGTAAATAAAACAAATTAAAATCAAGAATATCTTAAAATTATCTACAACTGATGACACACTACATAAAAATTTTAACTAAAATATACATAATGCAAATACCATAATTTTGATGTCTTTTTAATAGAGAAGCAAGTTACACATAATTCATTAAATGTCATACATAGGTATTTACTTATTTATGTATATGTATAATACAGGCACACTGCAAGAAAGGCAACAAGCTTATTTTTTTTACAATTTTCCTACTTCCAATTTCATTCTAACCAAAAAGCTCTTGATCTTGCGAAGATCATCATCGACGATGTCTTAGAGTCATAATAATACTTATAAAATATGATCAGACCGAAAAAACACAAACTAACTTATTTCTAAAGGAATGCATTTCGCAAATTGTATTTTATATCACGAATACTATGTCATGGTTTATCACAGCCTCCGAAGCCACTGGGGTGAACAAATATGGTTTTAAAGGAACAGTACACCCTTATTTAAGCATAGTTAAGGGGAGCTAATGCTCTTACCAACAAGTCGCATAATGTTCGACATAAAAATGTACGGTATATCCGCATTGATCGTTAGTTTTGTTAATCGAAAGCGTGGACATCATGACTAAATTTACTCAATAAAGGACTATGCCAATCTTTCAATTTAGTTTGGACCAGACCAGGAGCATTGAAGTTATCAGGAGTAAAGTTAGGTTCGTGAGTGTGTTGACCTTTGACGCGGACGAAACGGCCTTCCATTGTAGTCTGGACCCTACAAAGGCAGCCTTTAGAATCCTTATCACGACATGCCCAATTTAGTTTGTCTCGGTATTGGTTGTTCACCCAAAATTTGTTGTTCTGGAATATCAGTACCATTTTTCCAGCTCTGGATGGTAAGAAGAAGGCCTCTGCAAGTAAACAAAAACATTATTGCATAAACTATATCAGATAGTACCAAGAACTGTGCCCATTTACCAATTCCAAAACACTTCAACAAAAAATTTAATAACATAAACTAACGTTGAAATTGTGGTTATTAGAACTTCGGGTTTCCTGGATGGTACTTAAATGTTAATTTCTAATGCGCAAACAATTAATCTGCATCAGAAAAAAAAATCATAACAATTAAAATTACACCAAATATATTTTAATAACACGTACAAAATCAAAGAGTCATCATTTTTTTCGTAGTTTTACTATAAAATTTGGGTTTCTCATGGGTGTGCGTGTTATCAAACTTAATAACCTCCCCACGCTTGTTAGTCCGAGCTGAGGCCTTGCAGCCCGAGTTCTTGCGTCGAGAACAAACCCAGTAGGTGGGGGGCGATTCGGTGAAGGAGAACCCATTCAAAACTAAATTCTTTTTCCCCCGCCCCGTTGGTATGTAAGCTGCTGTTACCTGACCTATAATAATACAACGACATTACAATTTTATATTCTACAGACTAATACATCGAACGAGTGGCGACAGTGACGAATCATTTTACAGGGTTTCGAGCATAAATAACATGTTTATTAATACAAACTGCAACTATCATCAAGCTCTACTATGGCTAAATAATCGCTACGACATAACATTACCTGAACTTGAATTCATGAATTCAAGTTCAGGTAATAATATGGAATTATAAGAAAAAATAATACTTTTTATAGACATTTAGTAATTTTACTTAGTATCGTAAACGTGGTTATACTCTAGCTTACTTTGAACAAGATTTAATTTTTCACGATTTTAAAGAGTAAATAAAACTATAGAAAAATAAATGTCAAGAGACATTATAATTCAAGCAATTGATTAGCAAAATGCTTATTTTAAAGCTAGTCATGATCATGTCTATCATAGAAGAGAACGACGTCAGTGTCTATGGTGTAGATGTTGGCCGGGCAAGTCCCGCCGGCGTGGGAGCACTTCCACCGCGTCTTGCCGTTGGGGAACTCGCGCTCTTTCACGAAGGTATACTTTCCGGTGGAGATTACGGGACCATCGCGACGAGAGACCTTTCCGAACTTAAACTGCGACATCTCCGTTTTGGGACCTGACAAACGGCTCGTCACTTTATTTACGTAAAAAAAATACATTATATTATTATGAAGTTCTTGTCAGTTAAATTGTGATTAAGTTTAAAATGACACTCATTATAGCGCAGTCAGTAAAAAAAAAACAAAAAAGGACCAAGTCCGCGATTCTCCTAGGTCAGTTACTTAGTATTTTAGATTAAAGCGGAAGACTCCGGTGACAGTATTTCGTACTAATATTATCATAAAAAATATTAGTTATTAAACTAGGTACAAAGACAACTACCAAATCGTTGAGTTTTTCTGATGAAAATAAACAAGCATGATGTATAAATATAAACTTTAATTATTTTAATCTAAAGGAGTAATACTCTCAATAAATGTAACGATGTCTTTCAAATCGATATTTATAAACGTAATATCAAAATTACTGTAACTACTTATAATTATAAAAGCACAGCTAAATTTTCATTAGGGAATGTTCAGTACATCAATTATTACAATGGTAATTGACAATGGTCCCGTTGTTTCACACAAGGCACTTTAAACTTAATTTAGAAAAAACGTCCGCCAAATATCAACATGTAATAAATACTTGAGTTTATAACCTTATAATAAGTACATAACATTTTAATTAATATAAAAAGTAATTCTAGCTAATGATCGTATCTTATCACAAGTTGGCATTGACACTGCATATAAAATACCTACTTTATTGTCTTTTTTAATCTACTATAAAGAGAACTTCATAACATACCTACTTGATAAAACCATTACTCATTTGCGTGATTGATTTTTTACTCGCTGATATGCATCAAAATGTACAGAGGGAATAAATTTAATGCACAACTAAACAATTATACATTCCATTAAAAATATCAACGGTTAAATATTTAACATTATTCAGTACATTACTTTAAATCGTATAAAATCTATGAATCACCTCTTGCAAAGCACCAAAATAAGGGATCGAACGCCAGTTCACAATAATTGGAATCTTCGGAAATGGAAGTTCACAAAAGTAAATAGTAGCCAACAATTTTGCCACTTATCTTACTTAATATATAAACTACCTAAAATTAAGATAAAATTATTGTCTAAATTGCTCGAATCAATTATTTTAGTATAAATTCAGAGCGATAACAATTGGAATAATGTTGCATATTGTAAGTTGCAGTCAACGCAGAGATCATTCGATTTCTGGCGATTGCAATGCAAGGGCCTCAAGAGTGGTGGCAGTGGCGGAGGCCGAGCGGTCCAACGTGCGCTCCAGTGGCGTCATGGGCTTGGGGCGGCGCGGCGGCAGGCACAGCGCGCGCGGCGGGTGGTTGTGCATGCCCTTCACCGCCACCACGCTCGAGCCCAGCATATGGATCCTCGCCTTGCAGTTCGTCTTCTTCGAAGTACAGCGCCAAATAACCTTGTCCCGTAACTTGGACTCCTCGCAAAAAGGAAACGTGTTGACCATCATGATGACTTTTCCACGCCGCGACTTCAGAAACTTAATACCTGTGGGAGAAGCACACGTCATGTAACTGAAGATAGACCAATGACGATATTACCGACCGTAACCAAGTAAACCGTAACCGCTACACGGGAAAGGAAAGTCAGGGGTGAAATGAAACGAGCGGTTATTTATAAGTACAATTTAATATGATTTCACAAAAACATACCCCATACATTAACTAAAAAACCTATGATATAATGGTATAAGTATAAAATTACACTATTAATTATATAAGACTTGTATATGAGTAGTTAACATTTTAGAGTTTATATTTGAGGTAGATAGATTTTTATAAGAGCAGAATGTTTGATGTGCGGTATAAAACGAAGCCGTGGCGGTAGAGTCAACAATCAACACACGGTTATCATGCACTACCTACGAGATTCATAATATTAACAACATGAGCAAACATAGAAACAGCACTTGACTCCATCCTCGAAACATACAAACATCGAAAAATTACGCAAAAGTTAAGAAGGACACAATCTACGCGATGTAAATATTGCATGTATATTAACAATATTCACAAGCGAAAACATGTACATCTCCTTCGTATAGCCGTTATACATATAAACTCATAACTCGTATCTTATATAATTGACGTATATTGTCATTGCTCTAAAATATATTATACATATTAAACTTACAATTATTAAATTTATAATTACAATTACCTATTAACTATCGCCACGGTTTCATAATAACGTATATCGCCCATAATTTTTGGCTTAGTGACAGTAATCAGGTACAATAGAGCGTGCCAAACGATCTACAGAACACAGGTTGACGGGACGTCGCGGTCTCCGTATGGTAGAGCTAGCTTCAGCCGAGCTCGCCCCGCATCAGTTTCATATACAATACCTCACCAGCACGACACGCCGGGACGAACGTTCGCCTGAAGCTTTTCCGAGGCAGACATCCTTTTATGATACAATCAATGTTCACAATTTGTCACGTTCTATAATAACACTTATATAAAATTGTCAATATTAAGTAAAACCACACACATTAAGACCCCCGTAGAACTAAGTCATCTAAATAACAATTAAAATTAGTAAAAATTTGTACTTAAATCAGAGTCATACATACAAAGCGGATCATTGTTCTCATCTTCTAACCTTTTTATTAGTTTTCTTTTGACAAGCAACAAAGTAGTTACAAAACAATTCATAAAATATATTCAGATAAGTCTCAAAAAGAGCCTATTTAATTTTAATTAATTTGTCGTCAACAGTGAACGATCGTCTAAATAAAGTAAAGAGGTAGTTGAGTTTCGATAATAACTAGAGGTAGTGGGCGCACCGGACCCTGCGCGGCGAGCCGCCCCGGCGCGCCCGGGCCTAACCTAACCCTAACCTAAGTGCTTACGCTACGACACCTTACTCGAGTAAAGCTTCTGAGTATTTATTCTTGTATAAAATTGTATAATTTAAAATTTAAACTAATATGTAAAACCCGTATAAAAGTGAAGAGGTAGATGATTGAGCTTAAGTACGTTTTAAATCAATCCTAAAGAGCAAAACACTGATTGCTCGAGACTAAAATCCTTGTCGAATAACTACTGTAAATTCTTAAAGATTAAAGAGGCGGCGACATCTAAATGTCTAAGTAGCAATAAGTATCTGAAAAGTGTAAATTTTATATTTCTCAAAATAAATTAAGTAATTCTAAGTACAGTCCAGGGGACGTCATATTGCTTAATTTCGAACGAGTTTCTCTAAATCAGTCACCGACGCGTTGTCGACGGCCCGCGAGCCGCCAACCTTACCTTTACACTCGTGTCGACAGCTGACTCGGCTGCGTTCGCAAAGCGCTCCGACCTGACATGACCAGCAGTGAATACAGCGCGATCTCTGCCTAGTGCCACGTTACCTGGATGATACTACATACTGCACGGGTCGTAAACAATTAATCAAACGCTAAAAGCGGCCGTGTTCCGGATAATAACCTCCTGCCTTAACCTGACATCAATACGAGCGGACACCGTTATACATTCAGAAGTTCTTACATGTAACATCCTTACTAGCCCTATTCGATTCGATAAATAGCCCACACCTATACGGATAACTTTTGATAGATCTCGACGAGACCGCTTAACCTACTACGACCGACGATGTTTTCTCGTATTACTGGTAGTCTGGTTCCCGTCACTGGTCGTCGTAACATCCATTACACCTACTTATATGTTGACATACATTCACATTACCGATATTCATTAACCAACAATAGCCATCGCTGAATCCTAATAAACGACACCTTATCCCCTCATAACTTATCTAATCACATTTAAACCTACATCCATTATGCTAATTTCGCCAAAAGGCTATTAGAGTACTTCGAATAATCGATTATTTCATTGTCAAAATCGCTTATAAAATAAATCGTGAACTCGTGTTAAAATCGTTTGGTGTTCGTATCGTTAGCTTAGTCCTCCTCGTTGCACGGGGTATCGACGAGGAGCGGCTTGGCAGTGTTGGTGTGCGGCGCGGGCGGCGGTATCGCGTTGGGCGAGGCCTGCGCGGGCGGGCCGGCAGGCGCGGCGTTGCCCGCGGCGCTGGCGTTGGCCGTGGCCGTGGCGTGCGCCGTGGCCGCGTACAGCGCCAGCGCGTGCTGCAGCTGCAGCAGCTGGTGGTGTGGATCCAGCGGCGCGGGCGCGCGGTGCCCGCTTTGGTGCGGCGTGCGCACCACGTAGCGCCCGTCAGCGAAGCGCCGCACGTTCGGCGGCGCGTGGTTATGCGCGTAGCGGGAGCGCACTATGCGCTCGTGCCCCTCAGGGCCTTCGGTGTTCACGTCGGCCAGGCATCGCGACGTCAGCCGGGACGAACAGTACCATTGCTTCCTACCATGCGCCAAGTTGTTCTTCAGGCGGAAGGTGTAACCGCGATGGAGAAGGAGGCGACCCTTGCCTGCACGGATGAAGCGCGCTGAAGAAAAAGAACTTCCGTTAGTAAAGCAAAGTACCTTAGCTGATGATAAATGGTTCAAGCCATCCTGCGTAAAACATTCGTCGATAAAAATATACAGACGTTGACAT
Source organism: Diachrysia chrysitis (assembly GCA_932294365.1). Lineage (NCBI taxonomy): Eukaryota > Metazoa > Arthropoda > Insecta > Lepidoptera > Noctuidae > Diachrysia > Diachrysia chrysitis. Next base: position 10,520,972 of record OW028652.1, on the reverse strand, counting down.
GTCTTAGGTAGTACAGCTTTTAAACTAAGCATGCATTAACGTAAAGATACACATCATAGACTTGATGTTATGCAGATTCTGTATCGTTGGGAAGAAACATTGGTTTACTCCAAACGATAAACAATCCAAATAGAGTTACATTATTCCCCGATGGTGTTGGAGACATACAACGAGGTATTTTAGATAGTTTCTGGACAGGAAAATAAAACAACTGTAATTCTATACATATAATTTAATCATTAATTTTCAAATGAAACAACCGTTTGTTTAATATATTTATTTAGCACATTAACAGTTAACAGTTAGTTTCGATACATACTCAACTCTGGATGCATAGATAAATAATTCTCTTGGAGAAACAATAGTTTTATGAGCATATTTGGCACATTTGACTTTGGCATTAGGTGACTATGAGCAAACTTCATATTATAAAAGTAACTAAAACAATGAAGTGAAACCCAGGAAGACTAGATCTTACAGCTAATTTCTATATTCTTATTCTAATGTTGTATGTTTATGATAGGGCAGGATCCGACCTATAATAAACCTTCACGGAAGAAACTTACTTTTTTTTTAAATCTTGGACTTGACGAATATAGCAACGCTTGCTTATTAAAATATGGTCATGGCTTATTATATTTAATTTATACGTTATTTAGGTTTATTGCAGGTATACTATTAAAAACCTAAAAAAAAAAGGAAAACGAGCCATGACCATATTTTAACAGGCAAGTGTTTCTGAATGTATTCACTATTCGCCTGTACCTATAGAGATTTAATAGAAAAAAATTGTTTGTTAGACTATGAGGTAATAAATACTTCCAAATTAAGTGTCCTATATACACAAGAATAAACTCAACATAATTCCTCGCAATAAACAGGAGTAATAGTTTGCGAAGTTAATATATGAGCTTACTATCACATTTGTATGTAACAAAAACATTGTACCTACCTAGTTTAATTTAACTGGAATGACCGAGACTTTAATAATAACAATTGGATTGAGCAAGCCATGTACGTTCTTGTGTTTACAAGTTAAACTTTGTAAAAAAAAACATTATCCCTAAATCAATGAAAATGAAAGAACCATAAGTCTAACTTTTTCGATATGAGGCTAAGTTAAACTATTTTCTACTTAATTTTACTAATAACGTACTACCCAAGCGTTAGGATCAAATTTGTCAAAATCGAGATTTGGGAGGCGTGGTACTAGTAAAGGGGTAGGGGGAGAGACTGATGGAGGGACGGTAACCGGGGCAGAGACGGCGGTAGGCTTTATGTTGTGAGGTCTTCTGCCACATCGGCCGGCATGGTTGTGCTCGCCGACCAGCTTGTGTAAGGTGCCCTTCTGTGTGTAGGCCTTGCAGCCGCAGCCTCCCATGGTGCACCGCCAGCGCACCACGCCGGAGCGCATCGTGTGCGCCGCGTAAAAGCTGCGCCCGCGCACCCACAGCCGCGGCCGCCCGCCCGGGCCCACGCATAAACGCACGTACTTGTTTTCTAATAAAACAACACATTATAATACAATCAAATAAGGAATGTTTATACACAAGAAATTCAACAGTTTCCAACATGCAACAAGCTTAGTTATTTAGTCACAACCGCAAGCAGCATAATAACATATTGCAGACCGTAGTAAAATATGGAAATAGGTTAGTATTATATTATTTATATCATGTTAAACCATAACAATATTAACTTCCGTCCTTTGTTTAAACTAAATATACAAAAAGCAAATGAAATAGTATGTAGGGTTGAATATCATAGCTACAGGGAATAAGCTCGCACTTTATAAAACAACTTTAATAATTTAAATTGAAAATAAAATTGTTTGTTATTTACGAACTATTCAAGTTATTGCTAAACGTTACAGATATTTATTACTTAAAAATAATGTTATAGGTACATTGACTAGTATCAAATTCAATGTTACACTGTTAAGCATATTGAGATCATACATTAATGTGACTAGGTTGTATTACTTATTAAAAAGGAAATAAGACAATAACAATGGGCCATCCTTGCACATTGTACTATCAATACAAGCTAATTATTTACTATCAGTCCCACGTTATTCCGCCCTCATGCCCGTATTATTTGCATCATGCCCTGTCATATTAAAACAAGGCTGAAGTTGACATTTTAACATCATGTTAAATGCAACTCAGCTCTAATGTTAGTAACGACTAACGAACAAAAATCAAAAATAATTATTGAATTTGATCGTAAGTTAATAACAGACACCAATTTAATAATTACAATAGTTGAGTATATCTAGAGATTTGTTAAATTTCCTAGAGGAAGATATAAAGTATTTATTACTCGTCTAGGAGTGCCTTAGCTTGTGCGGCGAGATTGGCATTAGTGAAGGCGCGGTGCGCGCCTGCCGGGGGCTCGTGCGAGTGCACGTTACTCAGCGCGAAAATCCTGTCGTGGATGGTGTGGGCGTACGCGCGACACGTGCGCCGCGTACATCGCCACCGCACCTTGTTCTTCTCTGGGAACACTTTTTCTGCGTAAAACGAGAACCCCCCGAGCCGCATATGTCGCCGCCCGCGATTAGATATGACGAATTCCACTGCAAAATACCAGCACCATGACTATCCGAAACTACATATTACCAAACATATGAATGCATAGTTAAATAGTATCGTACCAAACTCTAACATCACAAAAAAAATATCGTAGTTAAAATAGAATTTCGCTCTCCGGGTCTGTTCTTGATGAAGTTGGTAGAAGCCAGGCGTGACGGGACTCTTAAGCAGGATATTACCGAAAGAATTGCGTAAGTGGAACCAGCGCAGATTTATAAACAACATAAGATGAAAAAATTAAAATAGATACTAGAATAACATAACCTGATAATTATTAAAATCTCTACCTTATGTCCGATCCTTAAAATTATAAGTATTAGTATTGTAAACTTTGGAATAAATAGGTTTTTGTCTAAGAATAATATTGGAACCTACTAAAAGATACAAATTCGAAGACATTCATTATTATTACTTTTATTTCAACAATCAGGTATTAATGTTGATTTATAAAGTAGGTACTAATTATTCGTAGCGATAGTTTCGATGAGACTTTCGATGCGCGCATATTCGTCGACGACCGGTGCGTGCAGTGCGTGCGTGTGCGTGCCAGCGCGCGCGAGCAACCTGCCGTCGTTGGTAAGAGCTCTGGCGGGGCAGCCCTGCGCGCGGCTGCGGCACGACCAGTAGACGCGCGGCCCGCGACGTTTACGCGCCACGTAGCCGAAGCCGTCCACCAGCAGCGAGGGAGCGCCGCGCCGGGTCACCGTGTAGCTCACCACGGCAGGCCCTGCCGCATAAAAACCCAGAGCCAATGGCCTCCATCCAACAGTCAAATAAATCGGTGCACGGGACTTTTTGTGTGCCCGAACCACATTTATATTCTATACATTACATAAACCATGAAGGTAAAAATATATTAGCATTATTAAACAATTACTATTTATGGCTTATTAAATATTACTACAACGGATTTGGAATGCATTTATAAATAAAAAATAAATAGGGTTTTTTTTTATTTATTTCAGAGCGTACAAATATTTAATATTCAGACGTTCACACAAGTACAGTACTGTCATTAATTAAAAAGACCGACACAGAAATTTCAAATGTTTATTAAAATCTTACACTAACGCACTTACATTATTTGATCACAATGTTCAGACAAAACTAGAGAATTGATAATATCGATTACAATAATTACTATTTAGAAGACGATTTTATCAATATAAACTAGAATCACATTCGTCCATGCATTCAAATCTAACTAAGTAATGCTAATACTACAAATATAAGAGCTAACAACTAAGAAAATTAGGTACACCTCGAAATATGTTTAAATCAGCAGTATGTAGATGTACATTGTACCTAATAGTCATTTCCAAGTGGTAAGACGTAGTAAAAATAAAACCTCAAGATAATGTTGTACTATATACATTATAGAAGGCGTCACAGCCTCACACAGTCAACCAGAGGTAAAATATATACAAGGTTTGTTAGATACAAGAGCAACCTGCAGGAGCTCGAGTGTGTGTAAGTATTCAAACTAGTACTTTAAGCCTGACTGATTTAAAAGCTTGGTTTAATAATACATTTGTGACAAAAACTTATTCGGAAAATCACTTTTGTGAGTAAACTCGCGCAGTTTTCAGGAACCCTTTTAGTTTCGGCCACAAACGTAGTCGAAATCATGTCACGAAATCATCATCAATTAAGCAGGTTTGCAAGATTAAAGAAAACTTAATAGAATTCTGATTAGATTTAATTGAAATTAAAAGATTTATGTCAGCCTCCCTTATGTAGCTAGTTGATTTATCAACACTTAATGGAGACAGACATCTTGCAAGATATTTTTAATGACATATAGGCGGGAAAATATTTTTCTAATATGAATTACCAAAACTTTTACTAACCTGCCAGGCACTAGTATATTATTTTAACTTTTAGTTTTTGCATACTTATAATATGGCAATTATGTCAAATGAGGTCTCACACAAACACAAAATAAAACAAATATTATGGAAGTTATGGCTTATCTTTACAAAAAAAAGTCCATCTAAACTGTAGGACAGGTAACAACTTCACCTAGTTCATATTTCCTTGAAATTTTCGACATATGGTTTTCTGCATGATTATGTACTGGATTAGTTATTCGTAATACATTATTTTTGGAAGTTATTCTAGCTCGACATCTTTTCCCATAATCCATACACCTCCAAAATGTCCTTCCACTACGCACACTGTCCGTAACAAATATATAAGGTTCATAAATTAACTGTAAATGACCACTTTTTGTCTGAATAAAATGAAGATCACTCTTGTTGCTGTTTAAAGCTCCCATAACTGAAAAGTAATTATTTGTTAGTACAGGAATACATTTTTTTTTTATGATTAGATTTATCAAAGAAGGAGCTATGAAATAATAAAACTTTTGTTCTGATTAGTGACATTTTAATACAATTTTTATTATTATTAACACAACATAAATTCCTAACTGCATTGCAAATAAATAAGTACCTCTTATTTAATTAATAGATAGCTAATTACAATGTATAAAGGGTAGCTTTTGTTTTATTGTGATGATTATCTGGTTTCCTGTGGATTGAATGTTGTATTAATATCAGTCACTGCTCCTAATTTAATAGAATAAAATTTTCAAACACATTCCTACAACCATTTATTACAAAATGCAATTCAGGTTAAAACCAACACAACTACACAAAGTTAAAACACACAAACAACAAAGTTATCTTATACAAGATCCTTCTTTTGTTTTATAACAGATAGAAAACATAGGTAGAATTGATTGGCCCCTCCATTGGCCAGACCAAAGAGTGTGGAATTGATTCTTGAACTTTGTAAAATCATTATTTTGATATACCCATTATAGTAAACTTTTCGTTATTTATGCTTAATGATTGTTGATTTCCAGTCTTCATGACAGCATCTCAAAAAGTAGCATCTTAAGAATATTTTAACATGGTAAATAAGTACCTACTACATTAAAAAAAAACATAGAAAAGGGAGGACAAGTCTAGGTCCTGTCTATACTTAACATTCAAACATAACAAATGTTTAGGTAAAAATATTTATTATATGTATAGATCAAAATATTTACTTTGGGACTAAATTCAATAATTATAATTATTTTTCCCTAAAAATTATATGTTTAAGCATAAATGTTATGTTTTTCATTGAATGTAGCAGTTGAGGGTTTATTCATGTGCAGATCTTGAAGAGCCTATTTAACAGAAGACATGGAAAAGACATGAGGTTTCTGATAATGAGCATTTATAATGGGAATATGTAACATACACATTGTTTATTATATTAATAATTTAAAACCAAATATAAATCAACACTAAACATAATAGATGATGACTAAAGAAATACATAAATCCAGTTATTAAGGTTTGAAGGGCCATTGATTTAACTATGTTTTAGGCTAGTCAGATCTGATAATGAAAAATATTGACACAATTAGAAGACATGGCCCTTGAGACTTAAGATTATAAACAGTTGCCTAACACACACTAAACATACCTGTAACATGCACGGTGAAAAAACAGTGTTAATATTACACACTTTCAAATCTGTTTTTGTTACTTCTAATTTACAAAATAATGGGCAGCTGCTATAGATCCAAACACAAGTCCACTATTAAGAAAAAAAAAAGTAAACTTTTAAATAAAAATGTTCAGCCTGTAAAAGTTAGTGTGAGCAATTTTGAGATATTGAAAACTAGAAATATGTTATGAAATAGGTACATGAAATGACTGTAAAATGAACAGCCTAATGTTTAGCAGTGGACTCGTCAAAAATCAGTTGATTGACTAAATACTTAATCACATGTAAAATGAAAAATCTAGTTATGATACAACAATTTCTGGTCACATACCTACATCAAGGATCCTGATGAATTGCATTTCGCATTTAATTAACATTAAAATTTAAAAACCGTTGGCTTTGTTGATATTGACTATAACAAACAATAAAGTCGTTATAAAAAGATACATTGAAATATTAACATCTAAACATTGAACGTTACTTGTAGGTTATGTTTACAAGCTGCCAAATAGTGCGTGGAAAACATGAAACTTATATTGAAACTGGCAAAATAAATGAAAAAGTAATTAACACGATGCTCAATAACAGTTACTTTATCATATTTTATAGAATTATATTAAGAACGTAGTAACTGGTACCCTAGCTGACAACCTGCATTCGTTTACATGTCGTGTTACTTTCCCTGGCATTCAAATATTGGAATAAAAATAATACATACCATTTAATTATTGAGCACTTAAATCACATTTTAACTCATTTAAACACTTAATCATCACTATTTAAGGCACGAATTATTTTCTAAAATCTTATAAACACCTTCTATTTCGGAGCTAAAATGACTTTTCACAACACATTTTTTTAATCCAAAAAGTTTACACTGCAGTCCACCGGTAACGTCATGATAATTTTACACCTGTTTAATTAATGAATACAACAAAGATTTATTTTTTCCCAAAATAGTAAACAATCATCGAGTGACACAATTGCAACCATAGACTCCACGGCGTTATGACGGACAACCACAAATAACGGAATTCCGTTCCGTGTGACGCTATGTAATAAATACTTTTTTACAAATCATTCATTTTTTTCAATTTTATTTCTAAATAATAATGTTATATACGAAGTACCTATTACTTTATTAAAGTTATTTTAAATAATATCACTCTTTTTTTTTATTATAGTAAGTATGTTTAGAAATTAGTAATGTTTCAAACGACTCATTTGCATTTTAATGCTTAAAAAGAGTAATTAAAAACAAAACTAGGCACCTATGTACTATAATAATTAGGTGTTTTTAGCAAAACGGCTATAAAAATGACGTTTAATGACGTTTTGAGTAACTTAGAGTGTTACCCAAGACGTGTTTATTGAATACGTAGCAGTTGTTATTTTATTAATTTAGCAGGTAAGTATTTCCATTTTTTTTTATATATGTGCTGAAAGGAAGCGCAACGGTAATTAATAAAATTAAAGTAAGTATTTTGTCTTTTGTACAAGAATCTGCTTTGGGCAGAAGGAACGTTATCATTAAATTTATGTATTAGTCCTGAATTGCCTGTTACAAAAATTCTAAAGTAAAAAATTCATATCGATACTAGTCCATACTTATAAATGTAAAAAAGAAACTCTGTCTTTCTGTCTATCTGTTACGTCTTTATGGCAAAGCCACACAACCGATATATTTAAAATATGGTGCTATGGAGTTAGCTTGAACCCCAAGAAAGGACATAGGCTACTTTTGGTCGCGATAACCGACATCCCACGTGGATGTCGGTTAACATTGTCGGTTGTCGGACGGTCGACGTAAGCTGGTACGTACGTACTGGCATTTTAAAAATTATATACATAGAGAAATAATCAAGTTTTACTGCGTGTAATAAATCACTCAACAAACGCATTTTTGTAGTCGACGTGTTAATGTCTACATTTTGTCATTTACATCGACTTTGTTAAAATAATTAGGGTTTATATTTTAGGGCTAATTATTGTTTACTGCTGGTGATATTTATCTGAATTCTGATTCAAAATTTGTGTACTTATCATCGGCGTACATAACCATCGGCGTATTAAATAACGTTTTTATTACCTTTGTATCTGCCTAATATATATAAAAGTCTCTTTTAATAATCTATTAAATAAAACAGCATTAAATCAGAAATAATTTATTTTTATACCAATTTTTCATCAACCATGTTATGTTGTTATTCTCGTAACTACTTCTGGCGACATCTAGTGACAAAAACCTATATTAACGGTTTTATATAATAAAAGGTAATTCATTTCTTATTGCCTTTAAACATTGTTATGTGATGTCAATCAATAAGGTATTTAGTGTGTTTATCACTCGCAATTTCGTATCACCTTAAATCTGTATAATTATTATGATTTAGTGGTACCGACCGACTAATATAAGTAGTTATTTGTAAAACATGCAAGTACAAATCAAAACTGTAATTGATTTTAGTTGCTATTAGTTGATCTTAGATAACATCACGTAGGTAAATACGATGTCAAACAACGCCCTCTATAGGTACCTATAAGGACACACCTTTACAAAATTAATAATAATTAACTTATTCTTCGAAAATCAAATCTAGTTTTTCGCTAAATAATAATAATAATAATAATATAATAATATATCGTTTATTTCTCTCAAAAAGGTTACAATATTTGGTTTACAAACAAACAAGCGAAACTTAAGTAAGATCAAACCTTAGTGAGAGCTGGAGTCTGTACTAGGTTCGAGACCTGTATGACAAATCTCCAGGCCCTCTCTATAAAATAGTGGCTTGCCAGAAGTATTAACATATTGACATATTATAATTATATTCATACATAACAACTATAAACCAGTGATTGTGAAACTAAACAAAATATAGGTGTGTGTATATGTGTTTGTGTGTGTGCGTGTGTGTATATGTGGTTATGTGTGTGCGTGTGTGTGTGTGTGCGTGCGTGTGTGTGTATGTGTGCGGCCGTTTGTGAGTGTGCAAGATTATTCATGAGTGAGGGAAAATGTGTATATGAGAGTGTGTTATGTGTGAAATGATCGGGTGGTATGTATAAAAGCATTTGCCAGCACAATAAATGTTAATTTAATTTTAGAATTGCATAGTCAATTTAGGGGTATGATAAAACATTCAGTCTCCTCGTAACTCAAGCTTCGCAGCCAATTAGTAGCTGCCTTTTTACACTCTTTTTTACACATTGGATAGAAGATAAATCAAAGCAGACAGTGCCACCCTGATGATTTTTATAGTTATTGAGGTGCTTAATTGAACCTAGTCTATACTACTATACCTACGGGCGTCATCTAGTGACAGCAATTAATAAATACATCTTAACTATTCAACAGAATCGTGTTGTATTTTATTATTGGCTTCAAATCTATGTTTTGCTTTTTAAAAAATAAAAACACGTTTCGGAAACTTATGTTTATTTAAATCCGTTATTCTTGCTCGGAATTTATATTAAAATATTGAAAAAGTTATGTATAAAACACCTTTACTTATGACAATCCGATCATGGTCATTTTAAGATAATGTCTCATAGTGAATACTGTATTATAATTAAACCTGTATGATTATGAAAACTGCTAAGCGGTGGCAATAAAATGGTTGCATAATGCAGTCGAAATTGTATTACATTCTCATTGTAAGTACTCTGAACATCAATGACTCTGAATGATTTTTACAAAAGCCAATAAGAATGAAAAAAGAAATAGAAGGTTGTCAAACTGACAACTTTGAAACTAGATTGTGGTAGTGTTAAATCGCGTTCACGACACTCTCCGGATATCTAGTTATTGTAATTGGTGACGAATGCACGAAAGCGCAGCAGCGGGTGCTCCATAACGAAGGCAGCAGGTGTTCCCCGACGACGACAGCCAAGACTTACTTGCCGGTCATAGGTGCATGTGTTGACGTGTACGTCTTTTTTACATTTCTATCTTTCAATGTGTGTGTTTTTATCAATTTTAGTATTTAATGTCTTATGACACAAACTGTGCCGCGTCTAGCGATAGTGTTATTCAACCCAAGTCATCGTTTGCAAATGTTTTTTTGCCTTGAGGATTCATCACAGACATTACTTTTTTGGCATAAGTATAGGGTTGCCATACGTCCCGGTACGCCGGGACATGTCCCGGTTTGAAGCATGGTGTCCCGGCGTCCCGGCCGATAAGCAAATTGTCCCGGTTTAAAAATTGTAGTTATTTAATAGAGGGCTGGACTTGGTAAACAGTAATATACCTCCAATAAACGCGCTCCAACTAGCTAGGCTAATCGTACGTGGATAGAACGACGTAAGCGCTGACACTTGTTCGTTCACGTTTCACGAATTTACGTTAACAGTGTCAACGCATTTCGAGATCGCAGACTCTCAGCGTTGACAGAGCAAGAGCGCATTGGCACGCTATCAAGCTCACTATGTGACTTAGAGATGTTTGATACAAGATCGATTTTTCTAATGTATTGATATTTTATATCGATTTTATACATACAGTTGATACCTGGTATCGATACTTCTTGAGCGAAATCGACCTAAGAAGCGTGAAAATTAAAAAAAAATCGAATATTATTATGTAAAAAATATTAATCACGTTATACAGTTAACATAATCGCGATAAATAAAACTCTTTAATGATAAGGAACTTGATAACACTTTAGTTTCAGTTTTTTTAATAAAATACTTCTGTTAAATTAAGTAAATTTGCGCGTGTAAAACTAGATTTAGGGATATAGGGAACACTGTCCCACACTGTCACAAATGTTGACAGATAGGTACTTACTTTAGTTAATGTTGATTTCGTAAAAATATTTTTTTTTATCAATATTTTGTAAAATTATCAGAACTATTGAATTGGCATTGAATGGCTGTTTTAAAAGTTGTTCTGTGTTTAGGCAAGGACTAAACCTTTAAAGTTCCGTTTTTTCTACCTTTACTAGTTTTTCTTGAAATGTCCCGGTCTGAGTCCTCACACTTATGGCAACCCTACATAAGTACCTATTAACGTGTTCCTCAGGGTTCGAGGCCTTCACTTACTACTCATCTTGCAAAAAAAACACGCTTGTTTTTGAAAAAAAAAAACGCTACGTGCCTGAATATAAGTAGTTAGTTGGAAAAATTTGGTAACTAAAAAATCCCTTTTCGTTCAAATTAAAGATAATTGCAGCTTTTTAAGTCCCACTTTAGATATAATATCTCCTAGAACAAACTACTTAAGAGAAGGCGACATTCGGGAAGCTACCTAAACTGTTTCATAATGCCGAGGTTGCACCATGCTCTTTAGAAACCCTGTCAGCATTGAAAAGCAAACATCCTGTGCCAAATTTACACACTTTTAAAATTTCAGTGAAAACAGTCAGTTGAGCTTTTTCGGGATCGGCTCGGCTATAGGACTGGATGGCCTGTCCCGCTACACTTAAGGACCTCACGGGTTCCAGCGCCAGTGAACTTGGTGAGCTGCTTTTGAGGAAGCTTTAAGATTTTGACCAATTTAATGCCTAAGTATAGATAAAATTGTCAATGAAGACAATCTTTTGGATTTTGCTGTAATTTAACAAAGAGGAGATCCGCTCGGTCCGGTCATACACTTTAGAACTCGCTTTAACTCATCTCTACGTCTTCTAGGGTCCCCAATTCTACGAGAATCTTATCAATATTTTTTAGATGATTTAACTCATTTTTTTTTTTATTATTTTCGGATAGTCTTTTTACAATCTTATTGAACTTAGGCATAACTTAAACTCGTTTTTGTTTTAGTCCTAAATTCACATATTTCTTCTGCTCTTAACGACTATGGAACCGGGCCGCTTTGTAGTTTGATACGGAAAGAAATAATCAAAAAAAAACTCAATCAATACTGTATCAACAAGGAATCGGGCCTCTGGTTACAGGCACTTCATTCGACCACTCTTGGTACGACGTTGGATGACAATACTTATCGGTTCGTCATTAGTTTACGCTTAGGTATAGCTTGTGTAGCACTTCAGCGTTCTCAATGCGGTAAAACAGACGATTGGTTCGGTCACCATGGCCTGTCTTGTAGCAGGAGCGCAGGGCGTATAGTAGGTATATCCCGTCACGAAAATATTTATGATATTGTTCATCGTGGTCTTGATTAGAACCCAATGGTTTCGTGCGCAGCCATGGTAAAAGACCGGACGATACGTCTTCGTTACCTTGGAAATTGACGTAGGATGCCTCTCCCGGCGCTGCTGCTGGAGTTGCGGAAATATAATAACCTGATGACCTAACCTGGGTAATAATTTTTATGAGCCGTTTGGGTTTGAAACACTGAGATAAATCAGAATTTTTATCTATATTAAAGATACTTTATTTGTGAAAACATGTGTAGTTAATTAACAAGGTGTAACTAAATATACTATTTCGTTTCAACATGCTCTGCCTATTGGCGTACAAACAATAAACAAATTAACATAAGTTTTTACAAAAACACTATAAATATGTAATTATAATGTAATGAATTTAATAGACACAATCCTTATTAAAAGCAACTTTTGGAATTCTGGATGCAGTAAGTTGACCGAGATGGTTTATTATGTACTAGCGACATCTAGTAAACAACTATCTTAACTAACTGAAAAAAGTTTAACTTTGTAGGTATACCTAAATAGTACTTTTTATTTAATGAAGTCAATTAAAATATAGAAATACTTACAAACTATTTTTTTTAATATGTTTTATTTATTATTAAAGAAGTCAGTTCTTGTCCCATTTAGTTGAAGTTTTTTGGTATATTCTTATATTATATCACTATTTAAGTGCTAGACATAAAAATACTATTGTGCATGATTACAGATAACATCAGAGATACGAGTAAAAAAATTTGTGTTAACAAACATGCGTGTTTCATAAATAAATATTGAAGGTAGGGTTATGTATTCATTATTAGGATTTACATATTTACAATATTGTATTCGTACTCTTTCCAATTTCAATCTGAATATGTAATTTGTGGATAACGTAGTTAGTTACGCACTGATATAAGTTGTTGTTAATCATGCTGAGTGTGTAATTGTGGGTTTTCCCTAATAAATAAAATAAAATAAAAATAAAATCTTATGGTATCAAGTCCAAACAACATGGCTCTTATACATCGCATTTGCGATTTAAATATAAATTCTTTATTTGTCCAAATCTTAAACGCGAATCGACTCGACCTCGCATGAGTAGTTTAAGAGAAAAAAGTATCAACGAAGAGTAGAGAAAAGGTACTATTATATAAATTGATTTATGGATATAATTAAATATTGCAAAATTCACTTGCTGCAGAGTAAACCTTCCAGCCGGACCACACCCTACGACCAATAACTCCTTAACTAAAGGGGTTTATTGGACCATATTTGTCGTATGCAAGGTACTCTTCAGGTAGTTTTTTTTCAGGATATTGATTTATTAATACCTAGTTCATTATACTCTATTTAGTTGAAGGGAGCACTGCCTGGCGGCCGGACCACATAAATTGTTAATTAAAAAAATTACTCTTGAGGTACCTACTAAAAATATTTGTAGGTATATTCCGATGAAAGTAGACTCTTTAGGTAGGGGTATTATTTCGAACAATAGCATCTGAGTACTAAACTGTGATCCGGTCACAGAATAATACACCATAATATATAAAAAGATCTGGACTTTATTATGTCTCTGTACCTAGCGATTGACCATGCCCTGCATTTTAACGAATACATTAAATAAATAGATCTAGGTATTTTTGTTCTATCGAAATATGCATAATACGCAATTTGTTCCGTTTTAGATTTTTTTTTTAACACGTTCACTGCCACCACAATTTTCTTGAAGTTCATAGCGATGCCGCCCTATAAATTCACGCGAACACGCCAGGCGTGTCGGCGGCACTGCATCTAGTTAAACATTGACACGCTAGGCGTGTTCAGTGGCACCTCGATAGAGTTAAATTCTAAATTTGTCTTTTTCTCGGGTTTAACGATGAATATTAGTTTCTTTGCATTTCGCTTCGTAAGAATAAAGGTGATTCTAATACGGTAGTGAGATTTAACCTGGAATTATGGCTGGAAATAGATTTTTAGGTAAGTAATTATCGTAATTTTATCAGAGATCGTAAACCTGTAGTCATTTTGAAATTCTTTATACATAATATTAACTTGGATAGATAGGTAAGATTACGGCACGATACCTTTTTTAGTTGAAGTTATCGTATTTATTTACTACAAATACCAAATTGTTTACTAATGTGTGCACTAATTTAATATATTTATTTATGTTTTGCATCATGTACATACACAGTGATTTAAGAACTAAATAAATATGAGTAGATGATACCTACATACCCTGCGGGTGTCATAAAACAAAAATGTACGTTCGCGTGTGTTCTAACCTAACCTAACCCTAATTATTATTAGTAATTTATTTAATCGTAATAGTATAATTATTTGTTTAACTGCAGGTAATCAAAAACAATGCAATGATAACTATCCTGAATGTAGTCAAGCAGTATTTACTGACATAGATGAACAACTGGAAGATAACCGTCAGGAATATGAAAATTATGCTGAATGCAGTCCACCAATATTACAAAACATTCCATTGAAAAGGAAATTTGAAGATTCACGTACCTGTCTAGGACACAGAATCAACAGACAGTAGCCTTGATGAAATTACTGATTCTGATGAACTTGTTGCAAAGAAAATTAAAATAAACAAATTGCCATCGGCACAAAATAATGAAACTTTAAGTGAAACCAAAACGAGTGCTGTATGTTGTGCCGCCAAAAAATATTTTAATGCATTATTTGCAAAAGATTTAAGAAGCGAACTAAATACAGAAGACGAACTACCTCCAATCTACGCCCAGTTCGTGCATGGTAAGCTGAAGAGTTTGTTTGTTTGTTTGAACGCGCTAATCTCAGGAACTACTGGTTCGAATTGAAAAATTCTTTTTGTATTGGATAGTCCGTTTATTGAGGAAGGCTTTAGGCCATATAACATCACGCTACGACCAATAGGAGCGGAGCATAAATGAAAAATGTTGCAAAAATAAGAAACCGTTGAAACTAAAACACGCGAACAAAGTCGCGGGGGACAGCTAGTTAACAATATTTGTAATTGTTGTGTATATGATTATTGGTTATGTTAATAAATGTTTTGGTTACAAGTCAACTTTTATTAACATTATCAACAATCATATTGTGGTCCACTACATAATAATCAAACTGATTTGCGTTACAAACACATTTATTGAAATTATCAACAATCATGTTGTGGTCCACTACAAAATAATTTGACTGATTTATGTAGTGAACATTTATAAAACTTTAACTGGTCTTTTTCATTAAACATACTTTGAAATTAAAACTTAGTAATTAATATTTGTGATATGCCCTGAAGCATTCTATGCACAAGCCTGGATGTTGGAAACAGTCAATTTCATGAGACAATGAACTTTTGTCTGTAATGTACGTGGCAAATCCGGTGGTAAATGAGGCTCTACAATAGATTTAATTACGTATATAATCTGTAATCATATAAAGATATTTTGTTACATGTTGAGTACTTATTGTACAGGAAGAAAGAATTTACCATTATTACTTGCATAATGTGGATTATTACTTTTTTGTACCATCTGAGACTCTTATGCTCACATGAGTAATACGCTACCATTTGGTCATGTCGATCAATGGCACTCATATTTTCGCTATTTGGGGGTTTAAAGACCTGGAATCTACGGTGGTTACCACCTTTTTTCAAAATCGATAGTCCAGATCCTTATGGTGTATTACAATCATAAAAGTTAGTCATGTCTCTGTACCTAGCGATTGATCTTCGCCGGCTAACTGTTATACAAGAAGTCATTTAAAAAGTATACCTAGGTACTTAAAATAAATCTGGAACCATTGCTATTGCAACAGCAGTTCTCAAAACGCGCCCGGAGCGCAGCATAGGTTTCTCCCATTCGATAACTGGCCTTTTACTACCTATCCATGTAGAGAATGCAGGCCAGGTTTGAACGTCTCATACCAATGACGCAAACATGCCATCGCCTTACCAATCACCCAAAGAGCGCAGCATACCATTTGCGCAAGTTGGGCAGTTTAACTTCAAATTTTCAGCTACCAGGCTACCCACCATTAGGTAGGTACCTACGTACCTACCTACCTACTTAAATATACAGATACATTTTTCTGTATATTCAAGTACCTATACTTACCCCAGCAAAATCTTTGGTAGGCTGGTAGGCACCTACCTAATGAAGGGACTAGTGAACGAATGTAGGTACCTTTCAATACTAAGTAAT
This sequence comes from Diachrysia chrysitis, assembly GCA_932294365.1. Taxonomy (NCBI): domain Eukaryota; kingdom Metazoa; phylum Arthropoda; class Insecta; order Lepidoptera; family Noctuidae; genus Diachrysia; species Diachrysia chrysitis. The sequence continues at coordinate 10,504,574 of OW028652.1, read as the reverse complement.
GCTATCGCAGATTTTGTAATTTCATTACATAGGTAGGTGCCTACCTCATACCTCTTGCAAATATACCTACCTCACATATTACCTTAGCCGAATGCAGATGCCATCCAAGAAATTGGTACCTTGAGGGACTAGTTTACAGTGCACCTCGCAAGACATTTTACCCATTGAAGTATACCTCTGAAGATATTACCTACCCATTAAGTATACCTCTGAAGACATTACCCTTGAAGTATACCTCTGAAGATATTACCTACCCATTAAGTATACCTCTGAAGACATTACCCTTGAAGTATACCTCTGAAGATATTACCTATTTAAGTATACCTCTTGAAGATATTACCTATTTAAGTATACCTCTTGAAGATATTACCTATTTAAGTATACCTCTGAAGATATTACCCATTGAAGTATACCTCTGAAGATATTACCCATTGAAGTATACCTCTGAAGATATTACCCATTGAAGTATACCTCTGAAGATATTACCCATTGAAGTATACCAACCAAGACTACCCTTTGCGGTATACCTCAAAGATATTACAGTATACCTTTAAGATATTACCCATTACAGTACCTATTACCTTTTGCAGTATACCTACAAGATTTACCTTTTGAAGTATACCTTAAGATTATTACCTTACACAGTTGCAAACCTTACCGTAATCATCACAACCTTACCAGTTACCACATTACCATAAGTTACCTCCTAGTTACCACACCAATTAACCTTGAAGACATACCTCAACTTTACCTCAGACAGCTTTGAAAATGCTAGTCTGGCACATACCAATATGTAACTAACAAATAAATACTTCTAAATCTACTTAAAGTAACTTACAAATTTCATTCTACAACTAATGACTTTCGTGATCAATAACATTGACAATTGTTGTACTTCTAAACTTGAAACATGATCACAAAAATCTAAAAAACAATTTCTGACAGCTGGTTGAAGTAAGGCTTCAACTAGCTATCTTTACAACAAGTTGCAAACCTACCTTGTGCATCTCCAACAGCTCCACCTTCTCCGCCTCCTGTTATATTGCCATCACCAGTTGTAGAGCCATCAAAACCTGCATAGAGAAAAACAACCATCAATACGTTACTGCTTGGTAGTTAGTACTTACAAGACTTGTAAAAGCCAATAATTACCAGTCATTTCCATATTAGAGTCATCTTCGCCGAAGTTTGTTTCCTCATTGTTAGCGCCATCATCATCGTCATCCCACATGCTTTCGTTAACAAATTCAGGTTCCATTTTGGGTGCCACAGCGTTATTTTCATCTTCGTCTGGTATAGTCACAAATTCTTCTTTAGCAGATCCTGACGGACCTGCTTCTAATGGGTCCACACATTTTCGTTTCGCAGGTCCACTTTGTGAAGATGACGAATTATTTGATGCTATTGATGGCCTATTTGGTCGCTTAACTGCTACTGGAGTTGAGGAGGGCTTAGAATCTAAATCAGTCTCTAACTTAGTCATAACAGATTGCCTTTGTTGTGACGACCTCGGGCCTGGCCTGGAGGTCGGCTTTGGTTTCGATGGCGTGGAACTTTCTTCATTTTGATTACCGGTTAGACCTTTCACTTGAAGTTGTTCCGCGGTACTAATAAACGACGCTAACTCCTCTTGTTTAACATTAACTTCACCTTGGTACATAAACTGTAATAAGTCTCTTAACGCTGAATGACTAACATCTTTTAAAAATACTGGAACAAAGAAAAGTAATTAGACAAAAGTACAAACAATACATTCAATTAATTTTGATGTTAGAAAACTTACCTATGGGGTGAGGATTTGGGTTCGATTTGAACATTTCTTGAAAATAAGGAGAACATACTGATAAAACTAATTTGTGTGCCTGTAGTAACCTGCCATCGGCAGCCAATGTTACATCTACTAGATCTCCACGCGACAGCAGGCCGTGAAAGCCTGCTGACATATTTGCGTGGAAATTGTTCCAACATAGTGAAAATTGTTCGTCCGACGCCATGATGGCGGCGACCCTGAGAGGAACCTGAAACAAGAAATCAAAAATTTTATTAAATACCGGATTCGAGCTGATACATAGAAGAATAATTTCACTTCACTGATATTTACCTATCCTAAACTTTGTACTTTAAAATTCCGATAATAGAAACATTTGCAAAAATAAATAAAACAATGTTTCTAATGAAGCCCGGCACACTCTACCATCCCACGTCCTCCCAGTTTGAGCGCTGTTCACGTTATGATGACGCAAACGCGACGTAAACTGTGTCGTCACAAGGGGACCCTTTGCACGAACAATTGCACGAAACGTCATTTAACGATGAAATGCATTAAATATACAAAAAACTTATATTAAATTGACAAAAAACAATCGTGTTTAAGTTTGCACATTTACTGATTACAAAAATTTGCTAAACATATATGTATCTTTTGATTTTCACTTTAGTGACCAAATAGTCGCTTCAGCTTAGTGGAGTAGCGCGACAGTCGAATGTTGCTTCTTTTTATAATAACACTAAAGATGCGCCCCGGCTTTATACGGATTTATTTTACTACCAAACAAATTCAGTACCTAATTTTGATCATAATAATATCAAGTTATATATGCATCAAAATTCTGATAACATAAACGCAGTAGGTATTTAACTTTTAATAATTAAAAGTTAAACACCGCGTTTAATTATAAAAACTTAGTAATAATAAGGTACATAAGGTAGGTAGGCCTACTTTACTAAGATAGATAGGGTAGCTGTATACTAAGATAGGGTCAGTTAGGGTAGGTGAATTGTTACGACTCTGCTAGTGTTCTATAAGTTTATCTACTTGACAGCGACGGAGGTACTTATCGACCAATTTTGTTTCTTCGAAAACCTTTTAACGATATCTCTATACTTACTACGAGGGTTCCCTTACACATGTCCCTTCTACATGTCTTCGAAAAACTCTTCGAATTTTTTATAGATATGTAACCATATCGACAACTTTACACCGAAGTATCGCACATCGCACTATGAAGAAGACTTCATAGTGCGATGGATTGTTTCAGCAACAGATTTTTGATCGTCGTTTCTAAACATCGAGCATATACTTCGATACCTTGTTTCTCCAACTTTTGTTTCCCTGACGTGAAGGATGTATAGTTAGGTAGGTACCTACTTCAAAAAAAAATCCAATGCATTTTTCTGCTACGTAATATAACTTACATTGAGTCTGTCAGCTGAATTTACTATTGATACTCTAGTTTTATTTAACTGTAAGACTTCCATGTCTCAAATAAATAAATAAGTCTATTTTGTTCACCATTACTTCCTCTTAGGAAAATCGTGATTCGATCACGTGGCCTTAGATTATAAATATGATCTGAAAAAGTTGTAGACGCGTCAAAAAAAATAGTCGCTAACAGATTGCGACTAACTCTTTTTCCTACTCTCACTCTCAGGGTAAGTTACGCTGTCACTAGGTACGCTCGCATAATTTCGCATCATAATTTGGAATCGTTCAGTGCCCATCGTGTCGCCTTGGTGACACTACGTACAACAGCGCACTACATATTTATCAGAAAACATATATATATGTATATACATGACGGTTAAACACCACCTAACACATCTCCTATCATTTGTATATAATGTACCTAATATACTTTTATTTTTTATTTTATCATAAGTTACGCCATTTTTATCAGTGTTGCCAGTTTTTTAGTTTAATTCTTCCAAATTGTTACCCCACAGATTTAGTGGACTTGATGACTTTAATTCACCTATTGTAATCAATGTTTTGTTGTACTTTTTTAATCGATTTCGAAGAAGGTGAAGTTTTTGAAGTGAAACTTCTTTAGGCGCATGAGGGTAAAATTTTTACAGATGAAACGTCACGCCGGTTTGCAACGGAAGTCAATTTTTTATGATAATTGGTTTGAAGGTTAGGTAGTTTTAATATTTACAAATAACATGTGGTATTTCAACTTGCCACTCGTCATTTGATAATTTAATAAATCATTTACCATAAAATAAAAATATTTCATAAATTCGCTTTTCTAAATTTTGAATTCAAAAACAAAACTTAATTAATAATTTCTAATATTGACAAAAAACACGTGGCATTTTTATTTACAATTCGTCATTTGAGATTTCAATAAATCATTGTGCATAAAATACTAATAACAATATTTCATAAATTCTTTTGACGAAATTTTAATTTAAAAATTGGAATTTCTAGAGTTATCATTAATTTACAAACATTTTGTATATATTTAAATTGGATTAGGTATTTTTAATATTTACAAAAAATCACGAGGAATTTTAATTTAATATTCAACATCTGAGATTTGACTATATTATTTTTCAAACAATATAAAATAAATTTATTTTAATAATTCTCTTTAATTATTTTTATTATTAAATATTAATTTCAAATAACTTTTTATTTTCAGATTGCAATGCCAAAAAGAAGTTTCACTTCTGACATGTGTACTTTGTACGCACGCATGTTTTTTCAATTTGTTTCTTTCTTCGTAATGCAGCTATGTTATTGTATTAAATTTCTCGTTTATGTTACCGAAATTGATGATTGTTTTAAGATGTTTAATTTAAACCCATTAAGCATAACCAATTAAAAAATCAGACTATAGAGACAAGTTTTAAAACTACTGACGCGGGTTTGCTTTTGTTTATATAATTTGGACGTAATTAACTGATGGTCAGGATTACGAAAATAAGACCCAGTCCATATTTTACATGGGTTTCAATTTTGAGCTAAATGGCACCCACTTTTAAATCCAAGATGGTCGACGTATTTTTTTTTTCATTTGGATTTTTTGTTTAAAATTAAATACATGGCATATATTATCGAACTCGCTTTTAAAAGGTCGTTATTTTTATTCCGTACTGGAGGGTTGGACAAATAATTGTATTGTCAGCCTTAAACATTAAAGCAAACAAACAAAAAAGCATCATTAAAGCGCTTAAAATTCGCCATTTAGATTTTCTACTATTTACCAAGACTGTGTGATAGCGCGAGTGGCACTAGGTATCTTCTTAAAAAAACAAAATGTCACAATAATAATTAAGTTAACAAAGTATGTGTATAATACAATTATTTTTTTAATCCTTTGATTTGAACATGGATTGATGTGTTTTTGTGGTAATCGTTACCCATATAAATTTCGCCTATCTTGGAATTTGAAATTAGATGCCATTTACCTCAATGTAATGACGGGTATTTTCATATTTCATCATGGATTAGAATATATTCATTAATCTTGGATTAGAATATAGAATGGAAGCATTTTTCGTAATCCTTATCATCATTTTAACTATGCCCAAATTTTAAATTTCAAATAAAGCAAACACGCGTTAGTAACTAAAAAAAATTATAAAAACCAAAATACGAAGTACTTAAGTTATTTACCGATGTTGGAGATTTGTTTGGTGGTTTTTACCTTCCTAAATATATATAATTACAGCACACTTTAATAGTGCAAATGGCTATTTTATCGATGTTTTCTGATAAATTTGTAGTGCGCTGTAGTACGAAGTGACACCAAGGCGACAATGATGACATTAATGAATGAGGTAATTATGTAAATAGCATACAAATAATTAATAATGTATAACCATATGCTGATTTTTTTTTGACGTTTGCGTGTCTTTGGCGCTCTATGTAGACATAGATAGTATTATGTGAATTATTTTCTATTCATTAATATAATAAGTTTTGAGAAGACTTGCGAAAAAAGACATACTCGGTTGTGTTAATAATTAAATATTTAAAATAATAATTAGGTACTGTTTCGGGGTTTTCTTCGTATAAATAAATACTAATAAATAAAATTTTCAATACCAAAACGACGGGCATGTTTGTTTTAATTGGCATACCTACCTAGTTGATGTTTTAGGGTACTAATGCTAATTACGAATATCTACATAGTACTTTCGCATTTTTATTACAAATGATATACCAATAAAATTAAAAGATTCAAAATTTCATCAATACCGAGTAAGAGAGAGAAACAAGGAACTTCTCGGCAAAGTATGAAAATTGTGTAGTTAGTTTCTCCCTGTTTTGAGAGTGGGAGTTTTTAGAAACTGGTTTCATTATATGACGCACACTAGTAAAGTAGGATGACGTTGCGCTAGTGTACTATAATAATATCTTTAGTGTTTCTATCTGGTAGATAAATATTATAATGTAAACACGTGGCATTCGTAGTTTAGTAGCAGTCTTTTATACGATAAATAATAAAAATAGCAGCCTATAATTGTCCCACTGCTGGGCACAGGCCTCTTCTTATTTAGAGAAGGATTTTTTACTATACCGGTAGGAAATAGCAGACAATACTATAGATTAGATCCCGCAAAATGTCAATACGCTGCTGTTTCACGCTGCACAGGCACACTTCAGAAAAAGTAACAGGCGTGGGATACAGGCAACGCTGACTGCACATTATTGGTAAGTCATTACCATTTACTGACCTGGTGGTTAATGACGATTATCCGTGATTTTAGTTTGGAAGCCAACAATCTTTAAATATATACTTGTCTAATTGCCACATTAACCGTACCAAAACGGCCCAAATAAAGTCTACTATAATTGGTAGACTCGCTTCTCACTTACGTCAATGTCATTTGGATCACTTATGAAAAACGTGCTCAAGAAAAAAAGTTAATTATGCCGATCCATACCAAGCGAGGTACAACGAGAACCAAGCGAGTGTACCTCGCTTGGTTCTCGTTAAAATGTTTTTTTTAAAGTAAAACTATTTCACCGGCTATCAAATTCAATTTTTTTCTTTTACTCTCTATCGCATGTCGCATTATTGCTGGCCGCGGTGTAGAGAACTGTCGTTGAGGTTGAGAATTGGATGGATTTGAGGTTGAGTAACTGTCAAAGTTGAGAAATAGAAGGGTCTCAGATTAAGCAACTGTTGTCGGGGTTGAGAATTGAATGGGTCGGATGATAGCCACTCCTGATGAGGTCAAGAATTGGATACCTAAGAATAATATGCCATGTTAGTAATAGAAAAATATGGGAATAGAAAAAAATAATATGTCACCATATTTGTAAATCAGATACCTAACGTAACAGTAGTGTATGCGAGACGCGAGTAGGTCAAATATGATATACGCTGTCTCGTGTGTCATGGATTGGTGGCAAAGCCGTGGCCGATAACTGTCACTGTATATGCGCGGGCATTGATGGCCGCAGGCTGGTGCGAATAAGTGGAGTTATTACCAATCCGTGGGCATTGTTGAGCCAGTGTTTGAACATATATACCACAACTAAACAAACACTATAGTAACCCAGACATCAAAATCAACAAGAAAACTATTCCGAAAGCAAACAGAAAGAGATGGGCTTTGATCTATAAATTACTGTATATTTTATTTGCATAGGCAGTTTTTTTTTTACTATGTTAAATAAAACACTAATCTACAATATAGTTACAGTAATGTATGCGATTATGCGAGTAGCTCAAATAGTATACATACGCTTTCTCGTGTGTCACGGATTGGCGGCAAAGCAGACGACCATCACTGTCACGGTTTATGCGCGGGAATTGATGGCCGCAGGCTTACCAATCCGTGGGCATTGTCAAGCCAGTGTTGAACACAACTTAACAAACTCTATAGTTAGGTACATAATTTATTAAACCTATTCTGTTTAACCTTCGTCTTATTTAATAATGGAGAAAAGGTAAGGTAGGTAATAATTTAGAGCAGGCATCCCTAAACACGCATACCTTGATAGTTTGACTACAATACACATATGTCACACAATTGGCGACAGTTTTGGCGCGTCGTTTGTTTACATTGCTTTATCTAGACAAGTATGGACCTAGGTACCTATATAATCAAAACCAACAATTTTATGTCCATGAGCGAAATGTTCCATTTAGTGCCATCACAGTGTCATAATGCATCTTTATAAAGTCTCGTAAGTTGCTTACCTCGGGTCTAAAAAATTAGAACCATTACAATCACATTTTCAGTAATAAAATCTTAAAAATAACATTAAACTACATGGCTCACCGCTGCTTTGAAAGAGATAGCTATATTTCCGTCGCTAAAGTGAACCCAGCAAACAAAATTGTAACTTATCGTCGATAGCGAGGGTTTACATTTGTTTAATGATTATCTTAGTATTATTTTGGTGTTACCTGTATACAGAAAATCATCTCATTTTGTGCAAATTTCTTGCAGGCTTTTTGGAGGTAAATAAATATATTTTTTTAATTCCATTATACAATTCCATGCCTATTTCCTTTGGCCAATGCATTATTGGTAGGTAATGTTCTTCTTCCTGCCCGATGAACATGAGACTGAAGATTTTAATATCGCTCGCCATAAAATCTTATTAACTCAACTAGCTGTGCCCGCGGCTTCGCTCCCGCTACCTACCCTACCTACCCTACCTACCCTACCTACCCTACCTACCCTACCTACCTTACCTACCCTACCTACCCTACCTACCCTACCTACCCTACCTACCCTACCTACCCTACCTACCCTACCTACCCTACCTACCCTACCTACCCTACCTAACCTACCTACCCTACCTACCCTACCTACCCTACCTACCCTACCTACCCTACCTACCCTACCTACCCTACCTACCCTACCTACCCTACCTACCCTACCTACCCTACCTACCCTACCTACCCTACCTACCCTACCTACCCTACCTACCCTACCTACCCTACCTACCCTACCTACCCTACCTACCCTACCTACCCTACCTACCCTACCTACCCTACCTACCCTACCTACCCTACCTACCCTACCTACCCTACCTACCCTACCTACCCTACCTACCCTACCTACCCTACCTACCCTACCTACCCTACCTACCCTACCTACCCTACCTACCAACCCTAAATAAAAAACCTACATTAAATCACTTTTATTTTTGGTATTATAAATAAGATTTTAAAAAAGATTTTTTATAATTTTTTTACTTTCATACAAACCTTGTCCTTATAATATTTAAACATCAGGTGATCTCGTGGATCTTTATGTTTATTATCAGAGCATTTCTTTAACGACAAATCTGCTACTGTATTAACTATGTTAAATTATAATTTTTTAACACAAGGACGAACAATAAAATAGGACCTCCCCTATTCTAGTAGTAAATTAAAAAAATAAAGCTAAAACATTGACTCAGTCAGCAAAAGATGTTGCAACAGGATTATACATTTTTTGCTGTTACCGAAGTCCCTATGATACAAACTTCGAAAGCTTCATTTCTAGCTTAGACAAATTGTTAGAACACTTTATTCACAAATACTGTATTATATGTGGAGACTTCGATGTCGACGTATTGGTCGAAAACATAATTGTCATGTTATAATTTTAGATACCTTTTAAGAATTCCGACATTTATCAGAAATAACTCTCAGTCGTGTTTAGAGAATATAATCACGAATCTTGATTAAGTGACTACATAGAGCAGTGTTTTGTAGATCATAATGGCTTAGCTGATGGCCATGGTGGACCCTTTTGTTATTTATCTCGTGATGAAATTAACAAAAAAACAATAAACTTAGAAAGATAATTTAATTAATAACAAGAATAATTCCGTTTTCAAAAGAAGTATTACTAACAAAACTTCGAAAAATATGGGAATAAATCAGTTTCTAAGCCATTTCAACTAAATATTCCAAGAGTGTTACCCAAAAAATCTATTAGAAGGATTCAAATCTATTAAAGGTATTAAAATATCAAGTAAAATGACTCCTGTGCTCTAGAACACAACATTAATGAATGGCAGCTTCAAAAATTATAAAGTCAATTACGTTAAAATTTATAGAAGAGTTACTAAGCAAGCCAAAAAGCAAGCGATATCGCGTTATCTATACTAATATTATAAAGCTGAAGAGTTTGTTTGTTTGTTTGTTTGTTTGTTTGAACGCGCTAATCTCAGGAGCTACTGGTTCGAATTGAAAAATTATTTTTGTATTGGATAGTTCGTTTATTGAGGAAGGCTATAGGCTATATAACATCACGCTACGACCAATAGGAGCGGAGCATAAATGAAAAATGTTGCAAAAATGAAAAACCGTTGAAACTAAAACACGCGGACAAAGTCGCGGGGGACAGCTAGTATCTAATATTTCAAACTGAATGACATTCAATAGAAAACTGTTTAACCGAACTTGGATTTCTAGGTATAAGTACCTACTCAATCAAAACATTACTAAGTTATAATAATATATGCTGTAAGTATCCATTTTTGGAATCTGAAATGTTTCATCCTGAAATCACAGACAGGATTTTACTAAATTATTTGTCACTGCCGCAGTAGGTATTTAGCAACACGAAATAACGATAAACCTCATATATCGTGGGATGTTGGATTCCGGTGGCGACTGTCACAGGGGTTAGTGATGTATCGGTTCTGGCTGTGTGTGGCGCTTGCGCTGGTTACCTTGTGTGCGCCGGTGCAGGCCGTGGTCGGCGGCGCCCCGGCCTCGCCTCCTGAACCTGACGCTGCGGTGGTCTTCACCCAGAGGTTTGGGTTCAGTTCTCGCGTCGAAGGTCTCAAAGATGATAAACTTGGTTATTACAGTTTCTTTGGAATAAGGTAAATCTAAACTGAAAAAATATTTCTATGTTTATATTATTTTTAATGTTGCGTTAATGGATGTTATTATATTATATGTCAACAATAAACCAAATAGGCACAGCGCCCCACTAAGCGTCGTACTGGGCAGGTACAATTTTCGTCTAAAAATAGACCCTAAAATTTTCATAATTATTTAGACATAAAAATAATTCTGTCTGTGCCAATTTGGTAAAACATAGCAAAAATATATTCTTGCCCATACAAGACGTGATTGCAGACGATCCCTAAACAAACAAATTATTTGACTCCATGTCTTTTTTTTTAGTAGGTGGGTACCTAATAAATATAATAGGTATTTTTTAAACGGAGAACATAGTTATAATTTAAAGTTATAAAAATCATCATAAAAACCTTTATTTTGACTAAAAGCCATAACTCTTCTCCACAGCGATTCGATATTTTCCGCCAAAGGAGAAGTTATAGAGCTCAAAAAATCCTTTCCAACGACTAATCGCAATACCTTAGTGCTCGATAAGCCAGGCTCCATATTGCCAATCCTTTTTCCTCGTTAAATGTTTAAAAACTACGTTGAATTTAGTAAAGTTGAGTAAAGGGCCGGATGTAGAATACATTCCAATATCCACAGATGCAACCCCTGTCATTCTTTTAGCTTTTAGCACGACTTTAAGTATTATAAATATTTAACTACTAGCTTCTGCCCGCAACTTCGTCCTCGTAAAGGTCAAAGTTTGTATGAGACAACGTGATCCCTTGGTCCAATCTGCTTCAAATTTTGCATAAACATTATTTAACGGTATTGATGAAAGACGTGTCTCGTATTTTATTGAAACTTATCGCGTAACGTAGTTAAAAAGGGGTAGAAAGGAATCACGTTGTTCCATACAAACTTTGCCCCCGTTTTTCACCCTCTTAGGGATTGAATTACGGAAAATGGTTTCTTATCAGATGCCTATGTCATGCAAAGAACACACCCTCCAAGTTTCGGGTCTTTACGATCAGCGGTTTAGGCTATGCGTTGATCCGTCAGTCAGTCATCCAGGACAAAGCATTTTATATGATATAAATACATTGTATAGATGTAACTATGTAAGTAAATGCTACAGAATATGTGCTAAATAGCCTAGCTGATAATAAACCACCTTGTCTTGCTTCACATTCTAACGTAATGTCTTAGAGAGTGCATAAGTGCAAAATTATGTTGTGGAAATGCAAGAAGAGAGAAAGAAAGAAAGATTATGAGATTAGTAAGTACAAAAGATCCTGGAGTATAAATAAGTAAAATATAGAGTGCGCCTAACCGGTCATGAACAAATCACTTAAAAGTAAACGAGCGTAGTTACGTAGTACTTCCAGCTAAAAATTTGCTTACGATTAGCACAACGGGTTACTAGCGATGTGCGCAGTTTATGCTTGCTTACTCTAAGATTGGACCACTTTACAACATTTTTTCGGTTCATACGTAGGATCCTGAGGACGTGTTTGTAGTACCTTCGTTGTCTCTGATTCCGTAATACAAGAGCTAGCTACTTACTTTGCGTTTTGAGAAATGTATGTGTGATATCCAAATTTATAAAAAAGTAAATAAACGCTAGAAACTATGGAGGGAGATCAATTGCACTTAGCTTACTGTTTCATAGCTCACTGTTTTTGTCAATTTGTGAGTCATTTCGGTCTCTCAATTTAAATAACTTTATTGCAAGAAGTAGGACTTGTTACCCGTTCAGGTCTTACTATATTTAAGTCGCACTCAATATAAATTGGAAAAGATAATTTGACGTACAAACGTCCGCCAATGATATCACAAGCAATGACTATACAAAGTTAACAGTTTGGCGGATGCCGATAGCAGTTTCCGCTGTTTTTGTGGCTGACAGATTATCCTGTGGAAACTCTGTTTTATGACAGCTATTTACATAATTAAAACATAAAATTATGATTGAGGTTCCTACCAAAAATGCTTAAATATGAACATAGCTCACTTGATGTCGGCCGACAGTCTGCCTGATTATCAAACCACACCGGGTCCGCCAATTTCGTAAAAAGCAGGGCGCGATTCACGGCAGGCCCAGAGTGCCTACATAGTTACAAATAAAAAGCCAGTATTTTTAAGCATTTAGATACTGAATCTTGCTTTAAAATACTGTCTAAAACAGATATGCTGAACCACCGTTGGGAAGTCAAAGATTCCAACGGCCAATCCGCCGGTACCTCGCTGGGGAGATGATGGCGACGAATCAATGTCAGCCGTGTCCCCAACCTGATCCTTACATGCCGAGACGGATCATCGGCCATGAAGACTGCTTGTGCCTTAACGTGTACGCTCCAAAAATGCCCGCCACGGAAAAGGGTGAGCAAAGATTTTGATATAATAATTTTGTAATGAACATACATGTTATAAGACAAAAATCCATGGGTACTGTACTGACTGAATAAAATGGTTTACAGGTAGTCCCGTGGTTTTCTTCATTCATGGTGGTAACTACAGAACAGGATCTACTGGACCTTACGGGGTAAGCTTAGTTATCCTACAGATGACGTCTACAATGCTTAAAAAGTTTAAATTCTACGTTGAGAAATATCTAATAACAATAACGTCGACTCTGCCCGTGACCAGAAGGCTGGCATTTTCTTTGCCCAAATAATATGCATTTGCATAGCAATTCAACGTGCCAATATTGCCAGTCTTCAGGGCACGTTTCCCGTCACTGACAAAGATGACGGTGAATTTTGCTGTTTGGTGGTTATGGTTAATGTTAAAATTTTAAGTTAAAATGGTTAATAAGTCTTTTTCTTTTAATTTAGCTATCTCTTTTTATTAATGTTATAAGTATTTATTTTAATATAGCTTAAGTTTTTGTTTTTGTATAAATTTTTTGTTGTGAATGTAAATTATACTAAATAATTCCAATAACAATTGAATTACATTTTTTTAGGGACAACATTTAGCTCAAAAAGATACTATACTCGTGACGGCACAATATCGCTTAGGATCTCTTGGATATCTCAGCACAGGTCAAAGAGATGCAGGAGGGAATCTCGGACTTTTCGATTTACATACGGCTATGGTCTGGGTAAGATATTTAAAAAAAAAAAGTCATACTATTTGAACAATTATGTCTTAGCTCGTAATATTTCATATCTTCAGATTTTTGTTGCATTATTATTTAATTTTATACATACAATAAAAAACGTATATGTTTAATAATGCCTACTTAACATTATCTTCCAGATTCAAGATTACATCCAGTTCTTCGGTGGCGACCCTACCCGAGTGGTAGTAATGGGTCAAGGTTCTGGTGGTAGCGCAGCGTCGCTCATGGCTATGTCTCCGGAAGGCCGCAGCGCGACCGGAGTGGCCGCGCTGTCAGGTACCCCACTGTCACCAGGCGCCGTTCGGCCCGACCCCGCGAAACACGCTGAAGCCCTGGCTGAGCGAACCGGGTGCCCGAAGGCCCCGGCTGAGAGTCTCCTCATATGTTTAAGAAAACTACCTGTCGAAGAACTAGTACAGGTATGCGTAAATTATTACGAATCAATGGAATTCAATATAATTATCATTAACTATTTTGGAACATTACGTACTATTCACTATTCTATGTAAAATAAATCATGTAGTATTTCTACAGGCAGATGAAGATCTCAATATGGACATGATTGACACTCAAAGATTTTTGGAAGAGATTTCCGGACGTTCAGGTAATATTGGTTATCATAATTTAGCAGAACAAAAGTGAGAAAGGTTCTTAAAGATAATTTAAAACGTGTCCTGATTACCTAGGAAAGGCGGAGTTTACAAGTAACAATACATAACAGAATTTCTCTCGTGGTTAACAGCTATCACAGCCCGTAATGCTGTGATTTTGATCACCTCATGTGGCAACTATTGGTCTAAGTGTTGGTATCCAGTACCAAGTGGTCTTGTGTGTATTTTCTAATAATGTTTCTCAAACTCCCGACATAGATAAACAAGTAATTTTTTTATACAAATATGTATCTAGTTATGTTCTGACAGAAAAATGCTGCACTAAATTAAGTTACAAAAAATTTAAATCAGGTGCTGGCGCTAGAGTGGAGGGGGAGGATGATCTCCGAGGTCTACCACCCCTCGTGGCCGAAGCGCCAGCTGAGTCGCTGAGCAAGCGACAGAAGCGTGTGCCCTTCCTTACCGGAGTTACTAAAGCTGAAACTTCCAGAGCAGTCTTTGGTGAGCAGTCATGAATGATTATTCATAATTTGGTATTTCAAATTATGTATTTTTATTACAAATGCATATGTGTGTTTGCAATCTTTGTCCAAGTTTTCCAGTGACATTTCTTTATTTCCTAGCCATAGTCTTAAAAAGTCTTAATTGCCAGCGTATTTTTGCAGGAAAATACAACAAGTTCCTGACAAACCAATTGCAAACAATCAAGGATTTCTTAAAGAAGGACATCATCGGTGGGCTTCAGAATGTGGTGTCTGGCGTCGAGGGACTGATCCCGCTAGCTTCTACCGTTACAGCCGCCCTACCCGTTGCCGACTACTACCAGGGGTTGTTCGAACAAGCCACTAACATTGTTGACGGGCTCGCCGAGATCGTTGAGGCTACAGGTAATTCGAGTCAATCTCTTACTAAGATCTATTATAGTCAGCATTAGGTCCTGACAATACTTATTTACTAAGCTCTACTAACTAGGTACCTTATCAAGTTGCATAAAAAATTAGAATTAAATCGAATGGAAAAGTACCTACCTACCCATAGATATCATTAATCTGTTTTAAAAAATGCAAGCTTATCAGGACAGGCAATGTTGCTGAATTACTAATATTCATAGAATATGACTAAAATGTTTGGAATATGATAAACCGAAACAATAACAAGTAGATAATATTGTAGTTACTGGTTTTTATGCAGATAATAAAATGAACATTCGTTGTTTCGAAAACAAAAAATAAATAAATCAGGAAGTAGGTCCTGCGTAGTGTGTAATCTCCTTTTTATCTAATACGCATTAAAATTTTTAAATACTTACTTAATATTTTTTCAAACTTAACAAATAGTAATTTGTGTTGTGTAAAAAAAAATGATTTTATATAAATTAATTAATCAAATGAATCATGTGCTAACATACCATTAGTGCAATTATGTAGTTTAAGGACATTCATTTTACCTAGAACAGTTGGTAGGCACTCATTCTTATCGACGCATTAATATTTGAAATTGTAAGCTTAGATAGTGAATGCCAATTGTGCATGACTCAGCTCGGGTCCCTGCCTATACTTAACGAAGGGGTTGGAGCCTCGTTTTCGGCCCCTTTTTCACCCTTTGCGCCCTTCGCAGGTAGAACGTTACGTTGCGTTTCGTAGATAATAAAATGATAACGAAAAAAACTTAACAGAAAATGGGTTACTAAAATATTTTGCTAGTACCTGCCTAGTGCCTATTTGCCTAATGCACAAGAATATATAATCTTGTGCTCAGTGCTTATCAAATAGTGTGATTCTGATTACTAGAGTTCAACGTAAGGTGGATCATTATTGTCGTTTTTCCAGGTGATGCCTTGTTCAACTTCCCGGCCTACCAGAGCGTTGAGCAGTGGAGTTCAGGAGGAAAGGCCTTCCTCTACAGCTTTGAGCATGTCGGAAACCTTTCTAAGGGATGGAATTTCTTACCAGGAGTCGCTCTGGCCGGTAAGTTTCATCTATTCAACTGTTTAGATAAGATTTTTTAACTGTAGTGTACCAGCCCAATACACATATATTTCCAAGAATTAGTTAGTCTTATCAATTTACTTTAGCTAATTTCGATTTATTATTTAACTCAGACAATCTTGGGTAGGATGAAGGAGAAACGTCTGGACACAGTCTGGAGGTCGTCATTACTTGACATTAATTCACGAGAGATACCTACTAATAAAAACCTCGAATTTATTTACTAAAACTCTGTTGTTGATTCTAATGAAGCTCCGATTTCGAAACCTTAAACACCTACCTACTTTTTACAGAAAAATCAGACGATGAAGCTAGTCAAAAGCCAAAGAAGGCTCAAGGTCCCGCTCACGGTGATGAACTAGCTTACATCTTCGAGCCTTTAGGCCCTGACGGACAACCAATGGGTGGTGATATTTCTGGCACCGACGCAAGAGTACGGGAAAACTTCGTGGGGCTAATCTCTAAGTTTGCTCATGGCTTGGATGAGGACACCAAAGAGAAAAACGGAACCAATCTTTTCGGTGCACTACCATTCTCAAAGGACACAAACCAATTTTTAAAGATTAGTGAACAGCTAACTGTAGACAAAGATTTCAGGTGAGTTCATAAATCAAATTACTTGGATGATCATGGCTAAGACGATCATTACTTAGGTAGAAATGACGGTGACCCTTTTTTGTTCCAGATTTTGTCAAATTGGTTTATGGGGAAATATGGGAGATCGACTTACAGGTGCTCTGTGCAAGAATCTTCTTGGCAACTTATTGAACTTATCACAACTGCCTGGCCAATTGCCAAATCAACTGACGCAGCAAATACCCAATCAGCTGACGCAGCAAATACCCAATCAGCTGACGCAGCAAATACCAGTCCAATTGCCAACGCAAGGCAGTGTGCCAAACTTGTTGGGCAGGCCGGCAAACAGGGCTCCTGCGAGAAAACCACAGAGAACCACTCAGGGGGCATTTAAACTTCCATTTGACTTTTAACAAACTTGGTTATGTAATAAATATTAAACTTACTACGCAGGTTAATATGTTCTATTATGTTATGGAATATCGAAGACAACATTCTAAGGTTGATATAATTGTTAAATACTTTCACCTGAAACATTGACCTTATTTACAAAATTTAATTCACTCTAGAAAACTTGAATAAAAAATCTGCTAAGCACTAATGAACATTATCGAGATTTTTATAAATAAGGATATTTGTATTTTGAGAAACCTGAACCTATATCCTACCAAATGACCAGAAGCAAAAAACAAATTTAAAGGAATAAAACGTTATATTAAAATGTATGTTTTTCTGTTATTAAGGCCCAAATGAGTAAGTTAAAAAACGGTATTTCGAAGATAAGTAATGTGTTCTCAATATATTTCGTTCTAAAAAAAGATTGGTAAAATAATATTATGAGGTTAATTACCTGTTCTGAGCCCGCACGTTGATGTAGAGGTTGTTTACTATTTAGATGCAATATAATAAACGCAGTTCAATAAAATATTAATCTAGTGAAGGATAAGTAATACGCAAAACAAACAATAGAAATCTGTGAAATGATGCAAGAGCGTAACAAGGCTTTCTGTCTATAAGGTGAAATGTTGAAAGCATTATTACATGCAGCCGTTATTATTTTTGTAGCTGATCCTTTTAACTTTAGTTGACCCAAATACACTTTTTTTGAGAAAAAATTGGGCAACTCTGACGATACTTCCTTAAAAAACAACATCCTTTATATAATGATATAATGTTTTTAAGCCCGTTATCACTGGTCCATGCGGGTGCCGTTAATGACACAGTCAGAACCTATATTTACCTGGAAAACCCAAAACAATTTAGTCATTGACCTGCATTAGTCCACAATGTGTCGCCTTTCCATGGTCGTATTGGTCCTTGTATTTGCTCAATATTCGATTGTTACTAATGCTAATGTGATTACAAAGGATGTAGATGTTAAAAAAATGGATGATAAAGTCATCGAGAGTATAGACGTATCTCCTGCCGTGCAACTGAATTCAGTAACAGATGAGAACAAATGCGCTAACATTGGAGAACCGGTGAGTATTTTATTTCTCAGGCGTTATGAGATCAAAATGGATCGTGGCTAAAATCAATAGAAAACTGCTATTATGGAAAACGTTGCTTCTATATCTACAGTAGTTGTGTAAAGCCTTCTTTATTTTGCAGTGTATTTATCACAACGATTGCTGTACACGAGCTTGCTTGGGCTACGCAAAGAGATGTGTTTCCTGAACGACTATAATTTAGATATCGACGATGTTGAATTAAATAGAACATAAGTAATTTACCCTAAAACACGTAACATCGATAAATAAAGAAGATATTTATATAACTGAATATAAATTAAATTATTAAATTAATCTAGTTTTAAATTATAACCCTAATTCCAACGTTGATTGATATAATATATCAATTAATATAATACTCATTTTTTATATTATAAAAAATTAGTATAGGGTCAAAACGGTCAAAAGCATATTTCACTTGAGGAATGTTACCAATGGAACCTTGGCAATTGGCACAAATTATTTTTTTATATAAACCCTTATAACGTAATAGAACCTTATGAATAGGTAATTTGATAACCAATAAGGTAAAATGTTTTATATTTGGCGTTATTTATTATGTTAGCGAAGTAAAAGCACGTTCAATAAACCTAAAAATAACCCTAAGCAAAAGCACCTTCCGGGGCGCAAGCAAATGTAGCAAGATTTATCACGCTTGATTTCTTTTGGGTTATCCCTATAGTAATCATTGACCAATGACACTAAGGACACGTACCAAAACAACGCCCTGTAAACAATGTTTACGATGTGTCCGTTATCGGGCGCATGCGGGTGCCGTTAACGCAAATGCCAGGTGACCCTATATCTATACCCGACCAGAGCATGCCGTTAGTATGAGCTTGCATTCGATCACAATGCGTCGCCTCTGTTCAGTAGTTTTTTTCCTCGTGCTCTCGCAATACGTGATATGCAGCTTAATCACTGAGCGAGTTACAAAGGACATTCCGATGCAAGAGGCTGCAGTGGAAGAGAACAGCGTATTTGTACCGGTTGAAAATACAGCTCAGGTACAATCAAATGCGGCTGCGAACGAAAAATGTGCTAAAGTTGGCGAGTTCGTAAGTATTTTAATTAAATATTTTCCTTGTTATGTTTATCTCGATGCACGAAAGAATGGGGAAAAAAGCTAAAATAATCTTGATTGACGGTCTTAACCAGAATGATACAATTGATAATTTTCCATGTCAATTTAACAAAGCCTTTATTTTATTGTT
Source organism: Diachrysia chrysitis (assembly GCA_932294365.1). Classification (NCBI taxonomy): domain Eukaryota; kingdom Metazoa; phylum Arthropoda; class Insecta; order Lepidoptera; family Noctuidae; genus Diachrysia; species Diachrysia chrysitis. The sequence continues at coordinate 10,485,003 of OW028652.1, read as the reverse complement.
GGGTTTCGTGCAATAACAATAGGGGATAGCATGTATTGATGACATCATAGACGCACTATTCTCACCAATTGTTTATAATATGTATTTGCAAAAAATATCGACATTACAAGGTTACTTGGTAGATATAACATGCGATGTGGTTTTTTGTGCAAATGTGTCATATAGCATGCAAAGTGTCTGATGAATTGAACATCATGCTTAGCATCTCGCCAGTTTATTTTGTTTTATATCATTATTAATACCTTTAATTAAGTAATATACCTACCTAATATGATTTATCTACATAAGTATGATTGCTTTAATTTTCAGTGTATCAATCACAAGGACTGTTGTTCCAACGCTTGTTTGGGTTTTATGAGAAGATGCGTCTCCGGAAGAGAATATTTGGAAGATTCATGAAGGCCCCAGTGAAATGTGAATGTACTTAAACGTTAAAGATATTTACCATTTTATAAAATAATATTAATTTAAAATTAGGTAATTGTGATACACATAGTTACCTACATAACATTATATGTAAATGAGAAATAAAGTTTGTCTAAGTACTTAGTTATGATTTGTTTTTGTGGGTAGTTCTGCACAGCTTAGGTTTAAAGAAGCGTTAAAAATCCTGAGATTCAAAATTATTAGGAATCGAGGGGTCAAGGCACTAAATTCAAAGGCCCAAGGCCCGATAGTCCAAAGGGCTTGTCTGTCATATTGGTATCTTATATTTACACAATAAAATAACACATTTATAAGATGATTTTTTCATTTAAACTTTTTGCCCAAAACTGGTACAAAGGCGGACTTAATGCCTTAGGCATTCTCTACCAGTCAGCCAAAGGTGTTGTAGAGATAGGTGTGGTAGGTGCAATAAAATTTGATAAAAGAAAAAAAAAATATCGTAATATATATAGAAATGCATATATATGGAAGATACATATAATACGTAAAACATTTTTGTATAAATACATATCTAGACACGCGGTAGCGTGTCAAAGCCAAGTTCTAGTTACAGAACTGGCGAGCAGCACCATGTGTAATATTACACGAACCATTTGGAGCCTCTTTTGACCCCCTCGTAACTCAAAAACTATTTTACATAAACGTGTCATATAGATAGGTAATTAGGTGAATACAAAGGAAAAAATCTGAAACTGTTATATTTTCATCATTTTATTATAATTTTTCACCCTTTTTCTGATGATTCTATTAGGAACACTTAACTTATACCCGTAAACGCAGGAAAATACTAGTTTAACAAAAACCATTTGGTATTCATTTTGTTATAAATAAGTCATCATTTATGTACAAAAAGTTATGTTTTTTTTATGGGATATCCCATCAAAAACATAAATGTAAAATGAGAGCCAAGTTCAATATTATGATATATGTCTTGGTTGTTGACTTCAACGACAAAAGAAGTGAGATCTAAATGGGTGCCAAGTTCATTCATATATTCACATAAATTATAATTTATTCTTATAACTTAGGATAATATATTGTAGCCTAAGGTCTGAATTAGCTAGTTCTCATATAAGAATTATTATGTTCGATGGCTAGTTTCTACTAGCAAGCCAAATAATTAGCGTATAATTTAAGGTCGTTTGCGTATAGATGATAGGAACACTGAACATTAAGAGTGATTAAAATAATAAAGATTGAAAATAACAAAGGAGAGAGAATACCGTCTTAAGGAACGCCAGCTTCAAGGCCCCGCCAACTCGAAAAGCTCTTGTCAACGGGAACTGATTGCTGCCGCCCTCGAAGATAAGAGGAGAACCATTCCAGCACCTCGGGACCTTTTATTGTTGTACAAACGTTAACTATGACCTCTATATCGGTAATAAAAACCATTGGTATTAAAAATTCAACGGACAAACAAATAAAATCTCGAATAAGTATCAGTGCTACTAACGTTAAACTCCTACCTACGGTTATAGTATTGAAATTCGAGATTGATTCAATTGTTTTTTGATTTTTTAATACCAGATCGATGTAGAGGTCATAGCATAGTTATCGTTTGTACGACGATAACAAAATCATGATGTATATGGGGACATTCGCGTCTGGATTTGTATCGGCGGAGTCCTTGTCAAGTTTTATAACACTGCCATCTAGCGGTGATAACCGTTAGTAGTAATACACCAATGTTTTGAATTCTTCTATTTACAACTGTAGCGGTGGGCGCTGGGGTTATTTCTTGTTCGTAAAAGTTTTTGTTTGCTGCGTAGCGTGGATAATGCTGCCAGAGGGAGCTTTATTGGCGTACAATCAAAGGCCAAAATAGTGTTGTACTATTCAACAATGATTTATTTAGATATGATAACAATGTAGATCTAAACTTTTTGTTTCCTGGCCGGGTGTATAGGATGGTTAAGATGAGACAGGTCCGGTGGATTGGCCTCGAAGTACTTGATCTCTTTCATGCCGTCTGCTGAGATCTGCCACAAGTCTGGATGATTTTTCTTAAAGTTATTGTACCACTGGTTTATCTGTAAAATTGTTATAAAAAAGCAATAAAATAACAATTCCCAAGTCTGTGAGGTTAACTAAACATTTAAAGCCTGAAAATGAAATAAGAGTTAGAAAGCACCTTTTTGGTCTACCACGGTTTGTGATTTTTATACTTATTCCCCTATTGCCACTAAGTGGAGTCGGTGCAATGTGTACCATTACAATTATCTTACCATTACTTTATCACTGGCCTAGTGTTGGTCTAGTGGTTAGTTACCCTGACTGCTAATCCGGAGGTTGTGGGTTCGATTACCACCCAGAAAAATCTTTGAGTGATGATCATGATTATTCTGTCTGGGTGTAATTTATCTATAATATGTATGTATTTAGTAATATACATACATAAGTATGTTTCTCAGTTGTCCGGTTGCAATAATACGGGCTCTGCCTAGTTTAGGTTCAGATGGCCGTGTGTGAGTTGTCCCAAGATAGATATTATATTATTGCCTATAGTAGTATCTATATGTTGTTAGTGGATGGTGGTCTTAAATTCAATGAAGATTTACCTTAGCATACTGGGAGAAGTCCACATCAACGGCTTCTAAAGTCATGGTAGTGTTAATAAGTGGGAAATCTGCGATGGTCAAGTGGTCACCGGCAGCGTAGCTGGTGCCCAGACGGTTTAGGTAGGTCTCGAATACTTCTAAAGCCATGTGGACTCGCTTCAAGCCCTGTGGGGTCCGCTCGTACGCAAAGAATATAGGAGCCATCTGCAATTACAGAATATGATAACATGTACTTATGAAGACGTATAACCACCTGTGTGAAAAAGTAATCGAAAGAATTTAAGAATTATACAGAAGCAGTTAATATTAATATGTATAATAATGTGTATAATTTACCGTGTAAGGTGCTACATTAGCGTAAAACGTCGTCAAGTTAAATAGGAGACGGTGGTTAACGATTGCCCTAGAAAAAAAAAATGTTTTTAAAGATAGCTTGACGGAAAATCTACTTAAATCCTTAAATATCCAGGCGTTGCGGTGGTTACCTGGCTTTTGGATCCGTGGGATACAGGAGAGATCCTGGCTTGTATTTATCACAAATGTATTGCATAATAGCCACGCTCTCGCTCAGGAAGAACCCATCATCGTCCAGAACAGGGATTTCTTTTTGGGGGTTCATCTACAACATTCGATTTATACATGAACTGTTTATAGATCTAAACACGAGGTTGATCTATCATTGTTTTAATTTGCTGCTTACTTATCAGTTGTCATCGAGACTTCTAAGCATCGAGGCTTTAGTACGTAATTAATGTGTTAGGTATAAGTATTCGTAATGACTGAGTTAACTTAGGTGTATTTAATAATATTGGCTTAAACTACATAGATAGATAGATAATCTGATGAAGTACGTAGTATATATTTAAAATATTTGTCTCGGTGATATAAAATTACAAATGACACAATTGACTTGAGGCATCATGCGTCATTAGTTTAATATTTACACAAAATGTGGATTAGGTCAACATTCCGCTGTCATTGAAAATCCCAGTACAATAGTAGGTAACAGATAGATCTATGACTTGGTTTTATTTAAAACAACTTACAATTGAAAAGTTCGTTGGGATTAATTATTTGAGTATACCTTGGCATAATCATTTGTCATATGTTCTCCATTATTAAAGATGACATTAACCAGCTCAAAAGGCACTTCCAAGGCTGCAAATACTTGGCGGCAAGACAAGGATGGAGGGCCATCCGATACTGAGTACAACTTCAGTCCCATTGTTCTGAAATCAAAGAGATAAGTACTAAGTGGTAAGATTTCATACGTAGGTAGTCTACTCCGAATTTTCAACGGATTCAAATTTTTTATTCAATAAGCCAGTTCGGCCAGTTTGCCAAGCTTGTCCTAGTTTTAAGTTTTATATCCGGTAGGCACGGACTATCAGTTGAACATAAACATTATAAATAAAGCTTGCAATGAAATCATGGTACCTACTACCATAGTAAGTAGAACTGTTAGTATGGTTTTACAATAGGACCAACGCTGATTTGGATGGTTTATTACACTACCTACTGCCCAAAAAAGGAGTGTTATGTTTTCAGGGATCATGTATGTTTGTGAATTTCTTTATTCCACCGTAAATTCTAAACGGCTTAACCATTTTTAATGTATATGGTATCGTTAGAAGCGTTGATTTATTCCGGGTAACATAGCTTGTGAACATTGTAAAAAATATAAAGGGAGAGCCATAGTTCATGAATAAAACGGAAATCATTTTTATGAAAATTTGGCTACGTATTCTATGATCGTCTAGCTCTAGAGCTTGCTTAGTACATAACAAAAATAAATAACAGTAGTATACAAAATGCATTCGTTCACTAATAACAAGACAAATTAACTTAATATAAAGGCAGTATTCAATAATCCATAGAAAAAAATTGTCCGCTTCCGCGCTTGCTTCCAGCAGGCAAATAAGTAGGTAATACAAAAAAGTACAAAAAATATTGTTTTATTACTAATAGGTCTATCTTCTAAGTATAAGTAGCATTGGCATATTGTTCAGAAGTTATTCCAGCTAACCGAAGGTTATTCCAACAGATTTGATGTTTGACCGGAAATTTAGAGCGTCCAAAATAGTGACGGTTGAAGACAATTCGTGAGTAATTTACAAAATTAAGTCGTGGTGGACAAAAAAGCCGACCAGAAGTACTAATATTATAAAAACAAACGGAACCGTATACTTACTTAAAAACAAGAGCAAACAAATTACAGTTTAAGAATGGTAAGTACCTAATTCTAATACACAATCATATATTAATTAACCAATTACGTAAGTAGGTACTATAAAGGGATATTCAAAAACGTCACGATAACACCACAACACCCTTCCACTACTGTGCTTAAATAATTAATAAAAAAGTTAATTAAAAGGTTTAAGTAATTTGAATAGTTAAATGAGAGATAATAAATTGTAAACATACCAAGTATTCGCGATATGGCTCGCAAAACGTCTGCAGTGGTAGAGTCAAGCATTAACACTGGTGGGGTGGCCTTATTAAAACTCCTTTCACTTGTTTAACATTACATTGAGCGGGCGATTATTTGATATGTAACCTCAAGGAGTTTTCGTTGCATTGTATGCTTCATTAATTACATAAATAAATACAATAGTAGTATTATATACACTTACACGTATATTTAACTCAGAATTCTTCTTGATTTGATTATACGTGTCATACCTACGAACATGGAATAAGATTGTGCCAAGTAGAGTAGATTATGTTAGATAGCAAACAAAGATTTCAGCAAGGTAGAATAGGGGTTTTTAGTATACCTTAATCCCTTCTAATTCTAAGTAAGTACATACTTCGTTTTGCAACTTATAAAACTTTCCTAGTATTCTATCGAGTTAGCAGGCTGATTGCTTATTACTAGCTGTCCTCCGCGACTTCGTCCGCGTGTTTTAGTTTAAAGGGTTTTTCATGTTTTTTCGCGGAACCCTAATTCTAAACTAAAAGTAGGTATGTATGTACCTCAGCCCATAACTATATATCAGCTATCTACTCGTAAAATCGGTCTTCGGTGATAGTTTCAGAGATTAGCGCGTTTACGTTTTTATTTTAAAACTACGATATACCTACCCTAAGATGCTGATTGAAATCAAGTGATGTCACGGACAATTTTGTTTACATTTAAATACTTACTTGTGATTAATAACATATTTATTTAGATATGAATTAATATTATGTTGATAAAACTCCTGTTGGTCGTAGCGTCATGTTATATAGCCTAAGTATAAACATCCTTGATAAATGGACTATCCAACACGAAAATATTTTTTCAATTAGTTCCTGAGATTAGCGCGTTCAAACAAACAAACAATCTTTTCAGCTTTATAATATAGTTAGTATAGAAAGCTAAACTTTATTCAAGACGCTACAAGTGAATTCGAAATTGATAAGAATAGCGCCTATATATCGCAAAGATCGAAATTGAGTAGACGAGATATACATTTCGGAAACCAGACTCTCCATTTTTATTTCACAGTAACTTGTGTCCGAGTTATGATTTAGAATTTATTTGTTAAAAGCACCTGGAAAATCTTCAAGGCTACATCGTGATTATTTTCGTTACCACCAAGGGTCGTGATTTTGTTGTTAAGGTACCTAGGTTTATATTTAATACCTACCACATTTTAGTAAATTACAGAACCACATAATGATAGGTTTGAAATCAACCCTACAAAACGTAAGCGTAATGGTGTTAGTATAAATGATTATATATTTTTTTTCTGTTCGTCGTAAAACACTTAAGAAATAAAATTAGTTGTGATAAATAAAATAAGTAAAATTGATGCGTTACCAACTACTGGGCGCACAAAATTTAAATAAAACATGACAAGTGCGAGTTGTACTCGCGTAGAGAGGGTTCCGCAAGTTTTTACTTTAAATACCCGACTTCTTACAGATTTTCCTGTGATTTATACTTAGGTACTTCTTAACTTATATAAAAAGCTAATTTGGTTTTCTCTTATTTTAGTCCCAGAAGTTTCGGTGATTTTCCGTGGGGAGTCGATTTTCACCTATATTTACTATTTTCACTTATAGTTTCTTGAACTTTAAAACTTTTATTTATAAAAATATATTTGAGATACTCACAACAAGCCCTTTCATTTGATATACAATTATGTCACACAATAAAGCTTTCAAAACATAAAAACAAAAAAAAAATGTTTACACATAATTATGTGGTCTCCGTTGTTGAAACTGTAGCAAACATTACACATCTGGCTGGGTACGAACACTTCTTCCTCCTAGATATACTGATGTCCAAAGCCCTTGCTTACATGACCGTCAATGGGTCACCGACTTACATATTAAATGTTTACCAATTTTGTGTGACAGACGGATGGACAGACATGAGTGATCCTATAGGGTTTCCCTTTTTGCCTTTTTACGTATGGAAACCTAAAAACACCATCAACTCGAAAGAAAAGGGATTAAACATAGGTAACTAGTGTATGAATAGATATGTACCAAAAATCTCCATTAAAAGTATATTTGGCAACTAATAAAAGCTAAAATAGGCAGAATAATAGAAAACAAGGGCAAGAAAGTGTATTTTTCGAATTATTGTTTTAGAATGCCACATAAACTAATTGTTCTTAAACCTTATTTTACAACCTTATTTACCTTATTTTCAAAAATTGAATAGTTGGAAGTTGAGGGTTAAGTAAAGCTGGTTCATTGAACGCTAAGATCTCGAGGCTTCCTCGAAATTATAATAAATACAAGTAGGCAAAGCGAAAATTGTCTTTCACAATTCCGTGACTCGAACCCTAGCACAATGATGCTGAAATTAAAATGTTTTTATTATATATTAACTGCTTTCTTATTAGTCGCTATAGTTCCTGCCCAGTCTGCGGGCGACTTTTTGGATGAAGGTACACGCGTTCGAGCGAGACGTCAAGCTGGGTATGTGTACGACAAGCCGAGTGTTTCATTTGACCTGCCTTCGCAAAGCACATCTACACCTACTCAAGCACCGAATGTTGACAGGACGCTGACGCAGCAAATGTATTACGCATACCCCGTGCCAGCAGCCGGCGACACCGTCAACATAGGCAACGCAGCTGGGGGGGCCGCCGCAGCAGCTGCAGCGGCCCCGGCTGCCAGCGGCGGGTACAACTACAAGTCATCCACATCTACTAATGTCGGCTACAACTACGGGACTCCGCCGGCTGGAACTCAAGCAAATAGTGGATATCAGGTTACGAATACTGGATCGCAAGCTACTGGTTCCGGGGCTACTCATACTGGAACTTCACAAGGTGGTTATGGGGCTACTAATACTGGAACTTCACAAGGTGGCTATGGGGCTACTAATACTGGGACTTCACAAGGCGGTTACGGCTACAACGCGCCATCCCCAACTCCTACCCCTAATCTCCTAGGGTCAGTAGAGGTGTCTACTAACGCACCTAGATATTTACCACCCGCAGCTGGCAGTGGAAGTTCCAGTGGTAGTACAGGTGGAAGTGTCAAAGTTGGCAGCGTCTCTGGTACTTCTAGTACAAGGCAAGTCAGCACGGGCTCTATACAAACTGGTCCAGTAGGCACACCGTCTGATTCTTACTTGCCACCAAAAGTTACGTCTAATACTGTATCGTCAGGTCAAACCGTGACTTCAACATCAACCAGCAGTCAGACAAAAAGCAGTGGCTCAGTATCAGAGCCTAATGCGGAATATTTACCACCAAACACTTCATCGCCTCCATTACCGGCCCCAGTTCCAGTAGTACCAAACGCAAGTTATATTCCACCATCAAAATCAAATTCTGGTAGTATATCAACACCTGCAAGTTCCTATCTACCACCGTCATTCTTCTAACTAATGAGTGTAAGATCTAATAATAGCAAAGTTTAACCTGGACACAAATTCATAACAAGGCATCTAATGTATATGGTAATAAAAAAGTAGAAGATTAAGCTGTTTTTCATTTTTAAATTAACCCAATTTATAATTATTTAAGTTTTGTGTAACCTAAAAATGTACGTTGAAAAAATTACCTTCATCGTAGTGAACAAAACGTAAAGCCACAGTCAGTCAAACGTCAAAACCACACAAATACAAATCTAAAACGTCATAACGTCATACAAAAATAGCATCAAAGATGAAAGTTATTTTTAATATTTCTTTTAAAATTGATTTTTAAACTATTGAACCGCATTTTAGAATGAACAATTTTAGCCTAGGCTAAATGTAGAGGATATCTTTTTAAAGAACATATTACTAAGTTGATGTAGAATGTGTGTTTGGAACTAAATTTACATAAGTTATGTTTCTACTAAGGCAAACATTAAAATTTTCTCGAATAGGAAGCAAGGTAAACCTGAGGTAAATATATATAATACTGCACTAATAGTATTATCATTTTATTTGTGTCTAATGTTGATTGATATATGCAATACATATTACGGTTGTTCAAGGTTCATGACCTTACTGGGTTAATTATTATTCGATGTCCTGATATATAATATACAGTTAAATTCGTTATAGTGAAGCTAGTGAACAGTGTGTTTAATGCAAACATTGTGTGCTAATGTAATAAGTGTTTCTGTTGCTCCTACACGATACGACACATGTTTCCAGAAGAGTGGAGGCGCGGTGTGCTGCCGACCATGGTGCACCTCGACATGACTGGTGCTCAACTATACGCAAACACACTCGCCATTAATGACCTGCCAAATGAAATACTTATTTATATATTTTCCATGGTTGATTTTGAATCACTCTTGGCAGTAGCTAAAGTCTGTGTGAGATGGCAACAACTCTGTCTGACTCCTTGTGTGTGGGATAACACACGCCTAATAGTTTGTATGAAAAACTATGTCAAGATAAGTGAGAACATTGTGCCTTTTGTCGCTAAGTATTTAAAGAATGTAAAACTACAGTATTTTAAATTGTATTCCCAAGTCAGAGCATCCTTAATAAGCTACTGTCCGAATCTAACTCATTTAGAAATAAGTATATCTCAAGTTGATAGCTGTATTTTTGATGATCTAGGTAACTGGCCCAATTTAAAATTTTTGAGTTTTCGTAACTCACTTATAGTACAAAATCCTGAAAATGCAAATGGAAATTTTGTTTATCACTTACCATTCGATAAATTGATATACCTTGAAACTCTCATTTTGTCTAATTTTGCTCTGACCCCTGACAGTTTGTATAGTATGTTACAATGCACACGCTTAGTCAGTATTAGTATGGAAAAAATGAAAAATATTCCTGCAGATTTTCTTGAATCTCTCTTGAGAACTAAACAATCTACCTTAAGGGCTCTACATATTTATGGTGACACACTGAATGACGACATTATACGTTTTATATCTAACTGCAAGGTTCTACAAGTACTGCACATAATGACATGCAAAACACTATTTGATTCAAGTTTGCTACACTTGTATAGGCTAAAAAATTTGCATTCACTCAAGTTACGACATGGTTACTTTTCGACATCTGCTCTTCTTGCATATTTTACAAACAACACATTTCAGAATCTTACTTATTTGAGTCTCTCTCGATGTCTGCACATCACCATACAGGTAGCTAAAGCTATAAAAACAAGTGCACCAAATCTAAAAGAACTGTCTTTCTATCTTTGCCCATTTATTATTGCCCCCAACTTCAACAGGTCAGAACTAGAAAAAATGTTTAAAATACAGTTGTTGCTTGATTGAAATATTTGTGACACTGCAGGCAGCATGTGTATCCGTCCAACTTAAATATTTATTTATTTCAATAATAAGTACACCACTTTGACAATGTTAAGGTTTAGATAGCAATTCTACAAAAGTGTATATTTAATGTTGTTTTATAAAGTTTTTATCTATTGGTTAAAAACAAATGTAATTTATTTTTAGGTTGTGTTGTGGTGTATGTATCAGCTAATAATTTGTTTTAAACAACCAAATTGTACTTTCAGTATTTAAAATTAAGAAGTATTAAATAACAATATGAGGCATGTACATAGTAGATACTTAAACAATGTGTTATTGTTTCAGTAGCTGGCTGATGGGAAACTGTTTTAAAAAGATAGTTTGTTTTTTACTGACACAGTAAGGTGTCGAAATCAGCTGTACACTATATTATAGAGTGCTTAAGTCATTATCACTTTGTCAGACACCATTATACTGAGGTAAACCATGTATAGTATGTACATGTATACAAATAAAAAAGCTGTGCAATCAATTATTTGGTAATAAAATCGGACTACTTTATGCAAGTAGTACCTTAATGATTATAATACCTATGTAATATTGACCTTATCTTGTACAAAACAGATTTTATCCTAACTTAGGTATTAGTTTTCCGCCTTTCTGTTTTGGAACTGTAGTTACGTCGTAAAGTGCCTTAACAGTTTTTACTAATCGAAATCGTTAAGATAAAATTTAATTGCCAGACAACGAAATTGTAACTGGCTAAAATCAGAATTTTTAATAAATTTAATTAAAATATTTTGTAAGAGCAAAAGTGGATAGGTACCTAAGTTACTTTTTCTTAGTTCTTTTTATTTTGATTAAAATGTTGGTGAATCTAAATTTTATTATTTCCATTGAAAATTGTTGATAGTTGGCAAAATCGAATATACTTAATATTATTATTTCATAATTTATTTATCTTATTTTACTATTTTCCAAAAGGTGTCATTTTTAATTTAGGCTTTAAATTAAATGTCTATTAGTATATTCTGTGAATTAACTTTAATATTGTATTCTCTACTTATATAAAATGTGATTTTAATAGTTATTTAATTTTGTTTGTGCTGTTTTATTGTACGAATAATAAATTATATTTTGAACAGCGTCACGTGTTTAAATTGTTTTAATAATTTTCGTAATAATTTAGTAATTCATACTACAGGAAAGTGATACATATCAATTTGTAAAATAATATTAACTAATTATTTAAGTAACAAATTACCAAAGACCAAATAAAAAAAAAGGAACCTGTAGTAGGTACATAATATAATTAACTAGCCTGGGGTTATAGCTGTGGTTGAGTGGCGTACACGCCAGTTTTCACCACTTTTCTACATTATCTCGGGCCTGGGAGTTGGTTATACCTTCGTCGTTGCTAATTAACTCGCGCAAGTGCTTTAGCTGCTTTGGGTTCAGAGCATTGTTCATGATGTTGTCCACATTTATAAGTCAAGCCATAAGCCTAACACTACGTTACTTGAAATTACAAATTCTATAAAGAAGCGGTTATTTTTTTTACATTATTTGAGTATAAAAGTGAGAAGTCAGTTATCCACGATAAATATTTATACAGAATTGTTTTTAATCATGATCCATTGTTCACCTTTAGTCATTATTGTTTATGATCGTTGTTAAAACTATCGTGTATAAACGTTTGCGATAAGGCACATCGCCTATCAGATAAAAAATCTCTACAAGCATTTTACATCTTGTTAACCAGTATACTTACATTACAATATGCAGTACAATTAGTATTGTACTTCCCTATAATAACACGTCTTTTATATTGTTAATTACCCAGGTCGTCCTGTCACGTCTTAGTTTAACCATCCAGGGAATACAATGGTAATAATTTAAACTAATACATTTTGGAACTCCTATTAAAATTGTTTTACTTGTAGGAATTTAATGGTATTTAACATTTTATTTTGCTGCATATCATGTCTACCTTTTCTTCGCTAACCCATTAATCCATTAAGTGAAAGTAGGTAAATACCATACATTACTTTCTTGACTTGCAAGTCTCGTTATTAGGTTTGCATGTTAAGACAAAGAAGCAGATATTGTAATGTTGTTGGGATAATAAAACAAGGTGGTGGAATCGGAACCGCAATTTATTAGTTTTACTAGACAAACGGTTCGATGTCGATCTCGACGGCCGAGCAGGGGTTGGTGAGGTCGAAGGCGGCGAGCACGGAGGGGCTGACGACTCCGATCTTGCCGAGCACCCGCCCGCGCAGCATCACCTCCGCGCATCGGCCCGGGAAGTACGCCGGGTCTGAGAAATAATATTTATATTATAAAGTTTATTGTGTTGAGGATTTAGGGTATTGTTACATTTAATTAAAAAAAAAAAAATGCATATAATATTGATAATTTTGTCTCAAGCGATCTGGTGCATATAGTTTAGAAAAAGACTTGCTCAGGTATTTTATCATTTCTAAATATTGTGTGTGAGTTAAAACTAAGATAAGATTTAAATAATATTCGGGTTACGATGAATAAATTAGCATAGACTATATGGAAGTTTTTTAACCAATATGCCAATATTTTATTCTTAGATAGCCGGACTTAAAGCCAGTAATGCAGTAAAGTAGATATAGTTGACCTTCGCGCTGCCTGAGACTGTAGCCGGCCTGGCTGTCCCAGGGCTCGCGCAGGAGCGCCATGACGCGGTCGAGCAGGCCGTGCACGAACTGGAAGCCCGCCGCGCGCCCGCAGTGCACCGCGCACAGGCGCCGGCGGTTCACCGCGCCCGTCTCTGTCAACAATTAAATAATTATCAAACTTATGTCACAAACTCTAAGTAACGGACGATATGAATGTACAAAAAATTTTGACATAATCGACATACAAAGTATGTCTAATTTCTATCGCTGAAAGAGATATACAATTTTGCGAGTGTAACGCAAATTTATTCGTCCACTAGCTATCGCCCGCGGCCCTGTCCGTGTAGATGCAGGTAATCGCAGCAATAAATAGCCTGTTCTTTTACGAGACTTGAAACTAAATTTATACAAAAGTTTATCATAATCGGTTGTGTAGTTTTTCCGTGAAAGCGTAACAGACGTACAGAGTTACTTTAACATTTATAATATTCGTAGGTACGCTATGCTGTAGCTGTTTGATTTTGACAACGCAACTCAATTTCATGACGCCGTTAAGTCTCAAACAGTTCATGAACAGGCTGGACATAATTATTTTCTAAAATACTGAAAACACCCTCTTCTGGACTGGCAGAATTTCGGGTAGGTTTTTGCTTTAGGCATAATAACGCTAGCCTTGTGTGTATTTCAGGTACGTAGTAACTCCATCATAACTTAAAAGTGAAACTAAAATTAATGTTGATATTACAAAGTTAGGAAAAATATTTAACCTATACTCAGGTCAGGTAATATTTAGGTCAAACGAGAATATCCACAATTTGGCGCGTGCGAATCTGTCAAGTGAGGTCGTCGAGATTGGCACACCGCGCGATGTATTGTTAATAAATATACGGATTTAATATTGCTAAAAAAAAATGTGTACCTCTTTCAGAACCTACGTAAAAATTATGATTGAGAATGTTAGGATTTACTGTATTACAAGTATGTAGTTTACATTATAAGTTTACACAAGTAATCATTAATTTACTTAATCGTTATTATTCGGCTGTCCTTGTACCTACTGTAACAATAATCTAAATTTTTAATCAGTCTAAATAAGGTTAGATTTACATAACTACTTAAATTTATCAATCGTAATTTGTTGAATATACGCTAAATTGGTGACCAAGTTACCTCATTAGGATTTAAAAAACCTAGTTTGCAAAAATAAACCAACATGCTGCTGATTTTCTTACCCAGAATTTATAGCCTTTTAATTTAATATGGGTATCGCTGAAGATTGCACGTAGGAAAACGGATTGCATTCCAGAAGAGAACAGAACGTACGGCCTTATTAGTCTACGGTACGGCCGGTATGTAGATACTTTGGCCGAGGGAACGTCAGCTTATGGCATCTCCCGTTGTCAATGCTCACATCTCTCGTCCTAGTTATTTCTCGTATTTTTTAACCCGCGCCTTAGTCCGTTAAGCAATTGTTACCAGCAGTGTTATCCAGCAACACGACGTCGCTGATCTCGAACAGCTTGAGCGGCAGCGGCATGCTCTTGTTGGCGGCCAGCGTCTTGAGCAGGCCGGGCAGCAGCAGCGTGCGCACGACCTGGAACTCCTGCGTCTTGGGGTTGGAGATGTGCGCGCCCGGTACGGCCGAGATGTCCACGCCTAGCTTCGTGGACACGTCTTCGCGGGAACACTGGAATAATAACATTTCTTAGTTTTAGGTAAACGATAGGTATCATCAGATATCATCGAAAAAAAACTTAAACAATTTGCGATTTAGAATGGAGAAGTTCATTACGCAAACGTTCATTACGTGGACTAGCACGGGCAAAATGTGTCACGTTCTATTAGTACGTAAGCTTTTCGGATGAATACTTCGTCTTAGATATCGTGGATAACATAGCGAAATACAATCGATTATTTTAAGGGACCACACAAAAGTATAATCACATTGGTAAAAAATATATGATCATTTAAATAGACTTTTAAATAACGTTCTATTTAAATATCGTGGTATGTAGTGTCAGTAAGGCAATAGTAATTTTTCTCCAATAAGATTTTGGTGCTCACGAGTGTAAAGGTGAGCGCTTCAGTGTACCCGGCGTGAGCGCACTCGTGCCGCAGCTGCTCCGTGAGCTTGTTGAGGGGCTCCTGTCCGCCGGCCGTCACCACCCTGGCTGGACGACGCTCTATACGGTTGTACCTACAAAACAGAATACCAAATCTTGTAAAAGAGAGCAAATACACAAGAACCAATTTACTTTTGTCATTTAAGCTTATTACCCACCAACAAACGTGTAGTATGACAAACATGCCCACAATAATATAAAAAATGCGATAATAATGCTTTTTATATGTCTGACTTTAACACTTTCATGACATGACACAACCGATTTTGATAATTTTGGTTTAAAGTTTAAAATCCAAGGAGGCACATAAAACTCAAAAATACGATATCCACAAGCAGATCAACTAGTAATAACATTAAGGGTATGGTTTAAATTAGTAATTACATTATAAAGTATATCAGCATTTTAGTATTTAACAAACAAGGCAAATTATTCGAGTTTGATGAAGATGAAATCCAAGTTAGATTCCGATTTAGTGCGAAAGGAAGGTTCCAACTCTCTTCGTAAATTGTTTACGATTTAGGTTTCCTACAAATTGAAAAGTGAACAAAATAAAAAAAAAACTACATGCACGTGAGATAGAATGAGATAGTGTTCACTTTTCTTGCACGAGAACTCCTTTAATTCGGCATACAATGCCGAAACCGGGGCGAAAACAGGCGAGCACGAGAAGGAGAGAAGCCTCTCACATAGACGCTTGGGGGTTCCCGGCGTGAGTGTTTCCGCTATTACCCGTAAGCGATGGCGATGTCCTCGTACAGGTCGCAGGCGTGCAACACGTCGTGGCGGCTCGGCGGCACGCGCACGCGCACGCTCCCGCCGCCGCGCTCCTGCTCCGCCGGCAAGCACATGCGAGACAGCAACGCTGCTATATTCTCACCATTCTCTCTGTCAACGATAAATAAGGTTACCACACATTATGTTCCCACGACTTCATAAATATAGGGATAAAACTATCGTATCCGAATGGGGTAATTTTAAAATTATAATATACATAGATTTAGGTCTATATGTATAACATCAGTTCTTACAACATTCATATGCACAAACTTTTATATCTGTAATTGGATGTTTTCAAGATTCTGTTGTTTTCTTTACAAAACATAGGAACAAGTGATTCAGTAAGAATATCTTACTTAATACCAATATAACTGTTTGCTTTGTCGACGCTGATGATCTCCTCGCGACAGTTCATCTCGGGGTACAGCTCGTACGTGCCGTCCGGCGCGAACACCTTGCATTGCTCCACTTCATACTCGTTGGCGCAGTATTTGGAGAACATGCTGACGACTGTGTCTAGTACAACAATTGCCTGCCAAACGAAAAGACAAGTTTTTTAGCTACAACAACGACACTTGAGAATAATAATCATTCCCTTTAGAGAACCTTTAACATGAAGCTGCCTACCTCAAATAACTAAAGTGAGGTTGCTAATTCAATGCAGTACAATTACATTTTTGACACAACAAATTGCACAAAGCACATTGACATGATGTTCATTGTGGTTTGATTTTTACCATTAAATTACTGTATGAAATTATATATAAAATGTAGAAGTCAATAGGTAATAATAGGTAATAATAGTATAATAATATAATAGTATAATAGTAATAATAGGTAATAGGTAATAATAAGTTAAAGATGTCTACACTGTAACTTTACCTTAGTCAAATCTGTAGCAGTACACTCGATGAAAACATTCTTGGTGTCGAGCGTGATCTTGGAGTGGTCTCCATTAATAATGGGCGGCATCGACAGCACGACGCCGTTCTTGTCCTTTATGACCGGGTACACAGGACTGTCCTTGATTATACCCAGGTACTGCTTCAGTTGCGCATGAGTCTAGAATTCACAACGTTTTATAATTACTGTCAGTTATATAAATAGCAGGTTTCCTCATAAAATTCATGTTCCTAATCAACATACAACAATATATAGCGGAAACATTCATTCTGTATGGCAATTACAAAAATGTTTATAATAAATTACCTAACAGATTAAAAAGCCTCAATGTATTTAAAAGTACTTAAATTATTTAATATGTTAATAAGAAAATTTTAATATTCAATAAATGTGAATTTTATTTTAATGATATTTGAATGACAAATTAAAACAATATAATTAAAATAATGAACCTTTTTACATAAAGTGTTCATTGTCTTGTTCATTTGAGCAAGTGTATTAATTAAATCATCATTCAAAAATATGTTATACTTTAATTACCTTTATTGTGTGAAAGTAGGTATTTGTACATCAGAAATTATACTACTCAAATTTTTAAAAATCTTTTGTCAGAGTGTTTGATATGGAACTCCTTCGAAACAGCTTGACCAATTTTTATGATTTCTTTTTGTGTATTGTTGGGTCTGAGAATAGGTATTTTTTTTTAATCCCTAGATGATAAAAGCCTCTCTAGAGTTTTTAATTTAATTTATACGGTAAAACAAAATTTGCCAGGTCAGCTATTAAGATCATAATATTAAGTTTGTCACCTTTTGTACTATATTTTACCTAATAAAAAATTATTTATCCTTTCTTTCTAGGATTTAGTCAGTATTAAACAAAGAACTCTGCTAAGGAGACGATTTTGATGTTTTTATATTTGATTTTGATGTCTTAACGTAACAGCACATACATTATTAAATAGTTAAACCAGAAAAGAACTTACTGAGTACAGTTCCATGAGTTCAGGTGCAGTCATCTCCTTTTGTTGATTAAGTGCCTTGAACTTGATTTCACTCGGTGGTAATGCATCATAAACAAACGGCCCCTGTATGGTGTCTAAGTCATGGGTACCAATTGCTACAAGTGTGCGCTTCCTGCAAATGTTTTGATGAAGTTTGTCCTGTAAAAGTATTTGTTGGTAAATTCCTGGAGATTTGGTTAATTTTAAAATAAACAAATAGAACCAAGAATTAATTCTGTCCTGAAGATACAAAATAATTGAGTACTTAGTAATTATTGGTTACTTAAATTTATTAAAGATCTTATATCATGTGCACTAGATTTAAATAACTAGATAACGCTGTCATTGCCGAATACTCTAACGCAACTTAATAGGGATGTTGACTAAATTTTTTTACGTCATATGGTAGATAATTAAAAAATTTTAGACAGGTATTTTTTCTTTCTTTACGTAATCAAATATTTTATTAAACCTACGAAACATTGATTTGACATGTTGCATGACGTCACGATTTTGTACCATTTTTGTAACATTGTGTCGTAATTAGCCCTCACTCCTAAACTTTGATTCGCTTTATCTTCTTGGTTTTTAGTTATTTTGAAAAAGTAAAAAAATATATACGTAGTGTACGTGTCTTATATTTTTTTATCTTTAATTAACGGACTAAATACATTTTCACTCTTCATATCCAGTCAACATGCCGAGCAAGTTGTAAAGTAGCGACAGCTAGACATTTAAAAACATCTTAAAGAAGCGTTTCAGTATTCAAGGGGTTGTCTCTTAATAAATTCTACTTAGTTTAGATAATAATAGTTACCTACTTGCAAATCAATGAAACTGTCATAAGATTCCTTGGTAAAGGTGATTCCTTTGAGCACAGCAGCCACTGCAAATGGCCTGATCTGTGCAGTTGTTTGAGTCAAGTGCAGGGAATGGCAGTCTTCATACTTTTTAAGGGTATACTGTGGTGGAGATTTCCTAAAGCCAATAAAAAAAAATGTATATGTCAAGCCATATTTATATGTGTGCAAATTATGCTTTTATTACTTGAATGTATTGCTTGATTATGATGTATTATCTACTAGCTGCCCACTGCGCCTTCGCACAGGTGGTGTGAGATTTTCAAAATATAACTATATTTTTTTTTTATAAAAACCTTTTACTATTAATAAGGAACATAAGGAAAAGCAGCAGTCTTTTCTTTCGAAAATAATGGCGTGACCAACGGAAATTGGGATTTATTTATACATACTTAGTGCATTTCAAGCGCAATGTATTGCTATTTACACCATACAATCTAAAACAATAGCTATGAAATAGTCATAAATTTAAAACTTATGTACGGTAAAATAAATTTGAGTGGGCCAACACCAAGTTTTCTCAATGCAACAAGATCGTAAAGTACTATTTAT
The DNA here is from genome assembly GCA_932294365.1 of Diachrysia chrysitis. Lineage (NCBI taxonomy): Eukaryota > Metazoa > Arthropoda > Insecta > Lepidoptera > Noctuidae > Diachrysia > Diachrysia chrysitis. Next base: position 10,465,461 of record OW028652.1, on the reverse strand, counting down.
ATTAATTCTTCATGACTACTACACACTACTACAGAAAAAAAAGCAGTAATGCTGTGTTACTCTAAGTAGACTATAAACTCATTGACTGGTTCTAAGTTTTTTAGTTTTTAATAGTGAAAATTTTTTGTTTTTACTTAAATAAGAGTCACAAATAATAGCATTAACATTTATAAGTTCATCAACTCACTTTCCCTGGAAAACTAAAATGCCATCAACTAATCCTTCTAAGCATAGCAAGTCATATCTGTTGGCAGGAATGTCTATCCTGTACAGGATTTCCTCAGATACTCCAGCACCAGCGTGGTCACCCTGCTCCTTCATAAGCATTTGTTTCTCTGTAGTCTGTAACAGTTTCAAGAATAAATATATAAGTTATGAGGGTTAAAAAAAACTATGAAGCACTTTTATTTAAATACACCTGGCACAAGTATGCAATAAAAGTAGTATTATTGAAATATATAGGAATAGAATACTTGGAGCCAGATCTGTGAAATGACGAAATCCATGGTTGAGAGGCGCATGCACCGGTTTTAAGGGTCCGCTAGCTCGGAGGTCCCGGGTTCGATCCCGGACAGGTCAATGTAGATGCAGGTACAGGGAAGATTTTCAGTTAATAAAATTTTAGCCTGTGCCCAGATAGCAGTAGAAAGTATATTACTATAACGAATATTGTACGTTATAATATTATGTGAAAACTAACATTTATACATAATTTATTTATTAATTAATAAGGTTAGAGCGAGCAAATTGATTAATTTTTATAATACTTGCCACTTCATCCAGTTCCAATCCAAATTCAAAACAAAGATTCTGGAATTCATCGTCAGCTAGAAAAAAATAATTAAAACAATAAGAAATGTATACTGACGTATTCAATGTAAAAAATTAAGAATGTAAACAGTTCTTACTATAAGTTCTTCCAAGTGCCGTAAAAAGCACATCACGATTGACGGATATGGTAGGCATTGTAGTATGAAAAAAACTATGTAATAACTAAATAATATTACATGTAAAGCTGATGAAAATATTCACGCGTTTCCATGAGATTGATGAGGTATAGTTTCTAAAAGTAAAAAGAAAGAAAAGGTTAACAGATAACAGAAGAAAAGATCATGTCAGTATTTACTGCTGCTAAAAATTTTTGAGCGTAAGATATAGGGCGTTCTTTTCTAACTTTCAAGGTTTTTATATACACTATGTGGAAAAACTACTATTGTTATGCCAAAAATGTCAACATTATAAAACTGAAATTTCCGATACATTGACAAATCGTGACTTAAATAAATAAGTGACGTTCCGGCCACAATAAAATAGAAATGGTAGTTTTTATGTATGGACTGTATGGCAGCACATTATTTGTATTTGATTGGTCCAGTGCTTACTGCGTGATGAATGATGATGAGTGATGATACCTCACCTTATTGTGTGACGTCATTGTAATATTTGTGATGACTGATTAATCTTCCATCAAGGTGACATAGCAAAACGAAACGATGCATGTGCAAACTGTTTAGTTCATAAGTTTATGATGTATCTTTTAAAACATAAATAAATAAATAAAATAAACAAAAAAGATAAGAGACTATAGTTAAAGAAAGCGATCATACCAAAACTACAAAAAAAATGTACTTGATTCTAAAAAACAAACTTCGTTTGAAGCCGAAAAGCTGTAAGTATCTTTATTTAAGTAAGTTATGAGAAAGTCGACTTTTTGTAAATAAATCACTTGTTAATAAATCGTGTTAATATGTATTTCTGGCCTGATATTTTATTCTCGTACTTAAAATATCCATAAATGAGGGTTATTGCTATTGCGCTCACCAGTTTCAGAAATGGTTACTATTTCCTATTCGGAGTAGCAAAAAATTTAAGATATACAAAGCCCCAAAGGTTTAATTGATGTCGCGTTTATAACGATAATGATAAACTTTATGAAAATTATCATTGCAAAATTATATTATTTAAAATTCGTTTGAAATGATTATGTAAATATATAATTAAAATAAAAAAACACGAACTGAAAATTAGGACATAATATTTTTGTAGTATAAACTAAATCGTTAGCCTACAATTATATATTACTCGCTCTTTTTTTTTCACGTATCGAATACGAAGTCCCTATTTTTTTTCACGTATCAAATACGAATCGGATATGAGTCAGTGCATGAACGCCCTAACAATGTTGAGTTTTTTGGCATAACTATAGCAGTTATTTTAAACCTTAGTAAACGAATAATACCTACGTTAAATAGCGCAAAAGCGCTATCGTAGTTAGAACGATGAACTTACGGCTCATAGTCGTAGAAATTTACTAAAGTTGTCATTAACTAATTCATAAAAACAATTACAACCAAGTCAATAAGACGTGCCGCCAAGTGAAAGTTTGATTATAAATTCATCCATTTAAAAAACAAAACTACTAAATAGACTAAATGTATTTTGGTATTGGTAACACTACAGGTCACGTGATACCAGTCTGGTTTTGCAAACGGTGAGTGGAGTGCCTTGTCATCAGTCCTTTGAGTTTTTGGATGATTTTCTTTGGAATTTTTATTCAAAGTGAGTAATTTTATGAACAAAATCACTTGTACAGCATGTATTTGTTTTCTTGTGGTGTTTATTTGTGATTGTGAACCGTGCATTCATATGACGAAATTGTACCTTGTTCCGTGACTAGTGATATGACGCCATTTTCTTCGTGAATGCCAATTACTAAATTCTTCAATATTTTCTTTGTTTCTACTCCATAAAAAGACTATAGCTATTCAAGACTTTGATCTAGAACTTTATCTCCATGTTTTTCACCAGACTTTTATGTGCAAGGGATTTTCAGAAACCAAGAGTGCACTTGTTCATTAGGTACGCATTTTTTGCATGACACCACCTTGGGAGGCATACATTAGTGTATTTTGCTTGGTACCTATATGCTTTTTGCGATTACGCGTATGCCACATCATAGTTTTCTATTAATTTCACAACATTTCTTAATTGTTACTAGCTACGTACCAACCTACTTATTTTTTTTTTCTACGTATTTTAGTGACTGACCACGAGCCTACCTAATTTCCTGTATTGCATGTATCCACTTATATGTTTTATTTTTGGGGTGGTTGATATTTTTCTGTATAGGAGTTAGGTTAATAACGCCTTCCACTATATATTATTTAATTAAATAGAGAAATTACAAACAAAATGGTGCTCATACAGAACCTATTGTATTAGCTTTTTTGCGTTTGATGGGCTGCTGTAATTATGACCAGTGTTTAATTCATATTTTTTTCTATGCTTAAATCATCATTATTGTGAATAGTAATAATACCTGGTTGAAAAACATATTTTTTCTGTCTATTTACATGTTTTTGTAAGTACTCACCTATTTAATTTATGAACAGATTTGTTTTTTTTTTACCAAGGTACTTTGCATGTGGCATTAAGCAATAGTGACCTATTTTTAGTTGCCAAAGAGCCTTATTTTTATTCTATACATTTATTTATTGCTGTTTATTGTTTTTTTTTAGTTGAGAGATTAACTGTCTGAACTTTTGACAAAATTTGTAACAATGTTAAAAGTGTAATGGAATTTATGGGGTTCAATTTGTACTGTAACATGTAGTCAAATGCAGGTAGGGTATTCAAGTTTCAATTGTTTATTTAAACTAGTTTGTTCAACATATAATAATCTATATAAGTTATCTAAGTATAGTTACAATTACTTGTTGTTGTCTATGTACAATAGTTACCCATGTGTTATCTCAATTTTTTTGCCATCATATCACATCAATATATTATAAGATGGCAGAAAGCATAGTTTTAATTGTATTGTCCCAGCATGCCTAGCAACTAACCATTCACTCCGTCTAATAACTAATAATTTACAAGGTTTGTAGACAAAGAAGTTAAGTTATTGAATCACAACTTGAGAGGCAAGTTGTAATGTGTTTTGGTTGAAGTTTTGTTTGATAGTTAATTCCATTACTGAGTTAATATGTAAGCAATTTCTTTAAGTCATTTAGTCCTGATTCTGAAGTGATAAATAAGACAGTAACTAATAAAAATATGTATACTATTTTAAATTATAGTTAATTTTTTTTTTTTTTTTTATAAATTATGTTTTTAATAAAACCATCATATCAAATTTCACATGAAAACCACTCTTAACACATTTATCAACTAACTAAGTAATCATCGGTAACATGGGTTCAATGACAAACATTAAAAATCGTTTTGAATTATCGACTTTCATAATCTGTTATACCTATGTTAATTTCTTGAATATTATTGTACAGAACCCTATAATATTCTTACTGACCATTTGTATTAAAGTTTACCATGAAACTTTTGGAAGTAAAATTATGTTTTTTGTAAAAAGTAAATTTAGTTACAGTCCAATGTTTAAAAATTTATAAATGTACTGGAATGCAAACTATATAAGTATTATAAAGAGACATTAGTGTTATCAGTGTGTTAAATTGCATGATAAATAGCTGTGACAAATATTCTTAAGCTCTAAAACTTTTATTGTATTTATGTGTGCAGTTTGTGGAGTAAATTTAATTTTATTATTTGAATATTAGCCCTATTCTTTCCAAATTTTATGACATCAGCAAATATTAGTCTAAAATAACTGGTGGTAAGGGATGCAAAAAATCATATGATGTTTTAAGCAATTAATTATTTGAGGACAATTTTTTTGTTGGCCAAGACAGAAACATTTTTACAAACACTAATAAATAAATAGCCATTGATTATGATTATATATAAAATTTGGTAATGATCAATGACAAAATAAGATATAATATCTGTTTGACCAGGGATATTTTAATTAATTCCATTAAAAAAAAAACTTTAAATCCATTTTTTCAATGGTGGCCATTATAAAAATCCTTCAAAGCATTTTTTATAATTTTGGGAATGACAGGATGAAGTTCAGTATGTATAAATGCAAGATGATTTGTTTTTTTTTTGACAATAATTTATATTAATAATTTAGAAGTATTTGGGTATGTTTATGTTGCTGTAGCTAATTACTATTGCATACCACTTTATTGTAGATAAATAAATTTATGTGACTTGCACTTGTTTATTAAGTAGAGTATTAATCTTAAATGAATGAAAAGGAAATTTAGACTTCATGTTTACCCACAGAGTAAGTAAGCAAATGGAGTAATAATGTGCGGGCGAATGGCGCTAAAGATATCCACACAAAAACAACGTTTACCACCGCAACAGTCGCCAATCGGAAACGTGCTGTATGACGAGAGGCCAGCGATCGTCCAATGACAGACGTTTCTTTTCCCTGCGCACCTCACAAATTCGGTGAGTGGGATTCGTTGGAGAAAATGCGTATCAGCACTCCATTTACTTACTCCTCTACATAATTATTTATATTTAATATATAAAGATTTTTTTTCACTTGGGTGCAATGAGGGCTACCGTTATTGCGCTCACCAATTGACGGCACCGACTAGCGCGTCAGCTGTCAAAGCTCACTAAGAAACTATGGAATTTGACATTTCGGACATCAAAATCATCAAATATTGTATGGTAGTCCTCATTCCCTTCTCAAATGGAAAGACATGAATATAGTAAAAAATACAAGACTTAATGTTTACGTAATTGTTTTACGTATGTATTATTAGATATTCAGTTTTGTACTAGTTACTGGGTTCATATATTAATTTTTATTCTTAATTTGGGTTCACTCTGATCGGTTTTGTTTTGGTACACTACACATTTTAACTTAGACGTAAGTTGTTATTTTATTAAAGCGTACAGTTTTGGATCGTCGAAATAAAACAAAAACATCATGTATTGAAATTTGACTTATCAAATTATATAGTAAATCAATTGATTACGTTAACAGTTTCTAAGATTATATTGTTAAAACGAACAAGCTTGTACTTTTTTCGGTCCACGTTTACGGGACCGTATTACTAAGCCTCCGCTGTCCGTATTTCCGTTACCACTATGAAATAAATAAAAAATTAAAGGAGTTAAAAAATAATACAAATACATTAAAAATTAAAGGAGGCTTCCCTACTAAAAATGTGTCTTTAGCGCTTTTTGCTTGATGTTGAATAATGGCAACAGGTGGATGCTTGTAATGCTCACTGAGTTGAAAGAACTAAAAATATTCGCTAATAAAATCTTAAATATTGAACAATTACCCTATAGAAAAGACGTGGTTTGTGTCTGTTTTTTGTCGTTCGATTTTGACGCCATAAATTTTGTACGATGGTACGGCACCCTTGATGCGCGAGGCCGACTCGCACTTGGCCGTTTTATTTAAATTATAAAAAAGAATGTAGGTATATAATATATAGCTGTCCCCCGCGACTTTGTTCGCGTGTTTTAGTTTCAACGGTTTTTCATTTTTGCAACATTTTTCATTTATGCTCCGCTCCTATTGGTCGTAGCGTGATGTTATATAGCCTTCCTCAATAAACGGACTATCCGACACAAAAATAATTATTCAATTCGAACCAGTAGTTCCTGAGATTAGCGCGTTCAAACAAACAAACTCTTCAGCTTTATAATATTAGTATAGATTATTTTGTAATTACAAGGGTTCCTTATAAGAACGGTCGAGTAAATATTATTTCGACGCGTAAGGCAAATTTAAACCAAGGTTTCCTTGCCTAAGCTATTTAATTATCGCCTAGACCTTATTCTTTCACAAAAAAAAAAAAACATTCGTAGGTTTTCATTCCTCGATGATATTTTTTTAATAAACTAACGTATTTTTTAGCTCGCAAAGCTTTTTTGAACGGGTTCTATCATTTCTATCGCTTTCGCGAATTTTTCCTTTCGATTTAGTTCCCGACGTTTCGACGCCATTGCAGGTGTCATGGTCACGGTTAATCCTTTCACAAAATTTGCGTAAGTCTCAGAAATAATTATGCTCGAAGACATTTTCTTTGACTGGATACAGTCCGTAGTTGCAATTAAATTTCTTATAATCAAGTACAAAATGCTTTACAATAACCACTACTACATGTACTACACGTTATCATTTTTATAGTGCGGCCGCTTATAATGGGAATTATGTAATAATATTATTAACATGTTCCAGCGGGCTCAAGATGAGAGTATTATGAATTTAAATACATCTAAAATTTTAACTACGCGAAACCCACGCGAGCAGTTCAATCTAATTTTTTAATCTAATTTCTTCATCAAATCTAATATTTCAATGATAGTTAAATATTAATTAACAAATTTTATTATAAACAAATTAATCTTTATAGTATTATCTACTTTATTATTTCATTTATCTTTTAGTAAATAAATTGAACTATTGCAGATACCTGTTACTATTACTTAGTATTTTTAGCACATTACATACAAGTATCAGTTGACATAAAATTGCAACCGCGCATTATTGATTTTCAAAAATATTTGTATAATAACTTTCGTGAGGAGTATTCATAATTATTTAAAACAAATGGTATATTCATATAAAATCAGTTCGACTCGCGACACCACCGCCGCCGCGTCTGCTCATGTTAGGGACTCCTATTGAGTTTGAAACTAGTCGGGCGATCCCGAGAATATACGTGAGTAAACCGTTTTGTTTTAAATAATTAAAAAATACTGTTTTCTTAGTATTATTATTAATTTTGAACAAAACAAAATAAAAAATATATTACAAAAAAGAAACATAATATTTCAGTTTCTTATTAGGATTGAATTAGTAAATTAATAATTCTACTGCTCATCATTTAAATCATCAAGAACGCAACAACCTTTCAAGAACGCATTCTTTCCGCTCATTGTTTATTTTCACATAAGTAACCCTAAGAAACCAACCAACTACCTATTAATTAATTACTTATGATCGTTATTAAAATTTATTGAAATCGTAAGTTTTTGAACAGTAAAACATAAGGTTGTATGTATAATTGTGGTTTTTATTTTTCCAAAACAGCTAGATGTTTTTAGGGCTTGTTCATACACGCGGGCAAAGTGCGTTTGCAAATCTTGCAGTTTGGAATATCTATTGATTTAGCGCGCAGTTATACCTGAACGAATAGTTCAATACTTAGTATTAATTAGACCTGCGCGGTTCCCACACGATTCTGAAACTGCGATTCCCGCCGTGTCTGAATGAGGGTTCATATAAATCGCAGTATTTTAAGGGGATTATTTGTTTAAATTAAAAGGATATTATTGTTTGGACAAGTATTTATAAACAATCTACAAATGTTAAATTTACAACATAGGTATATGTTATTTACGACAAAAATGAATTTAAAAGATTTATGTTAGTTAGGTTGGTAAGACCATCTAGCTACTTAATTACTTTGTATTGTTGTTGAATTACATTTCTTAGAGCCGTCTCTTGACAAATTCTTTAAACAGTCTAAACGAAATCTGTTTAACTGTTGGGCAAGTTGGGCTACCTCACCGGGTTTCCATATAAAAGTAGCATGGTTTGGTAGCTTAAGCATTTTAATATTACAGCGGGCGACCTACTGAGGTATAATTATACAGGTTGTCCAATAATAAAATTATTATATCTTGTATCTTATTTTTCACGGGTTATCCTCTGTAACGAGATTGCTCTGTCAAAGGCTTACGTGGGACACGCAGCGAAATTGTTGAGAATTTACTCTTATATGGGATGAGGCATCTACCATTCACCCCTGCCCTATACAAGAATAGTCATGAATGGCCCAAAGTAGATGCAGAACTATTGTACAAAATGGTTTAAAAATAATTTGGGCTATTGTGACAAATATGTTTTGTGGGATGGTTAATTAATTTTACCGGAAAACTATGACGCCTGCCTTTCTACAGTAAATGTAAATAAAATGGGCAGACGGCGACTCGCCAGCTCACTAGACTTCTCCTTTTATAAATTTGTTACACTTCCTACACAATATGATAAAACCAGTAACTAAGATAAACTTATATTGACAACTGATATTTAATATCAGTCATATAATAATTTCTATATCAACTTGACCAAAAAATATGTTAGACAAACGTAAAAATTATTGGTCTTATTTATACAAATCTCGACGGTGTATAGCAACTGCTAAACAGATGTAATTTAAATTCCTTATTCAAAACTGGAATTAAGAATCTGCTAAGCAAGTACAAACATACATTACTATGAGCTGCTAAAATCGTAAAGGAACCTTAGGTTTTTTTGGCTTTGCCGTAGTCGGAAAAGAAAAAGTTGATATCGCAGTGGAAAATAGTAACCCGGGTAATTATTTTCTTACGATATTATGTGAAGTTATATTTTATTCATGGTTCTTCTAACATATTTGAGCAATAGAGCTGTGGTTAATGTATAATGCTTATTCGTTCTGTTTTTTTTTGAACATTCCAAACGAATATAGAGTAAATGGTTTCAGTGGAGAAACATTCTGTAATATTGAAGATGGACAAATAGATATAACAAAATCGGAGAAGTGTTCGAATTTGTTTTAATTTTATTTGTGTGCTGTGCTCAGTACTTAATGATGAATAACATAATTATCAGTTGACGAGGGACCATTAGAGTGCATTAGTTTTAAAGGATAGATTACTTGTCTCAGGTGGTGTGACCGTTCATTGTGATGCCGGTGGATGCTGACCTCAACCGCACAGACGTGGTGTCGCCTGGTTGTGAGCTGAAGGGCCTGCGCACTTGGAAAGACATTTGTTTGGTACGAAATTCACTCCAACATCAGGTATGCATTCCCCATAACCCCAGCTTCGTATAGTTTTATGATCGTGAAGAGAAAGCTTCGTTCTATCGTATGCTCACGTTTTGAATCTTATTCATTTAGGATGCGGATCTAGGGTTTATTATTTGCTGTGTCATCTCTTTGTTTTTGTAATTTCTTTTATTTTTTTTTTGTTAGTTACCAAAGGGGTTTGTAAGAACCATGGTAGGTGAAAATATATACAACCTACTGTTTAAAATGGTGAAAATTCTTAGTTCTTAATAAAAAATTTCGAACGCCTCCAGCTTCTTCTAGGGAAATTATGTCAGCAAAGCAGTATCCTTGAGCATAACCACTCCTAATAATAGACGTTTGAAATTGGCCGGTTGCTTTCGTTGAATCAGTTGTATGTACTGGGTATAAGTATTTATTTATCCACCTTTTGTAGGTGCCAAATAATCTGCTGCTAAAGCGTTTCACAGAACACGTGATTGTTATACTGCGCCGTCCTCAATAGGAGTGCGTTGTCGAGATGCACGTGCTCTCATTTCATTGACCTTCCTAAAAATTTGTTGTGGGTACCGGTCTTTGTTATTTATCGATTATAGTGCACTGACGTAGTTTAGATTTTATAGTAATTAATGCTTTGTTTAGCAACAAAATATGAAAAGTTAGCCTAGTAGTGTGAGGACTGTTGACTTGGCAAGGGATGGACTGTATGGACATGTGCGTATCCCGCGGGCCGTGCGAGGCGATAATTTGTGGCGGTGCGGTGGCGGGACGGCGGCGTCGACAGGCGCGTGTGGCCCGCTGAGGTCACCGCCCCGGCCAGGACTAATTCGGGGGAGATCGACGACTCGCTCCGTCGCGGCTTTGTCTGCGTCCGTCGCCTTCACTGCCGTTCTGACCACTTCGCACGCATGGCTTTGTTTGTATACGCGATCGTTTCGCATGACCTTTTCGGTATTATAAAACTTCATGTCATTGACAATAAGTGCGCAAAACAGTTGAAGTAAATAAGAATTTTCTTAATGTAGCCAAATTAATATAGACTAAACTCGGCCGCAGCTTGTTTTTAGAAAATCCAAACAAAAAAAAATATTACGCATTGGTCTCAAAATATTGATAAACCATTATAATAATTATGTTATTGTAAGTATCAGTTAGTCGATTAATACATGTTTACTATACTAATAACTTAGCTATACTTATCTAGATAAGTGCAGGTCGTTGTACTTTTGTGTTGTTTTTATCGATCTTGGCGAACATGCTGCATAAACAATATAAAACATCTCTCACCTTTGTCCATCTTCCAATATTATTGTTTCGTCTTTTATACTAAATTCGCAAATTTTGTTTCTTTTTGTGAATGTGTAAATACGAAAACCAGAAAATTCTGAACTGGCACATACATTAGATATAAACCAGTGACCAACGCGGCAGACTAACCCCTGAATACTGAAACGCAACTCAAGTTTAACCTTCTTAAATGTCTATACCTTAAAGTGACAGAGACATGAGACTTAATGGCGACTTCTAATTATTTGGACCGTACTCTATGATAACTTAATTTTGATAGTTACCTTGGTTTTGACACCTAATTAACGTAACGAATTGAAGTTCGTTTAACATTACGTTTTTTTTTATTATACATATTTTAGGAAACATTCGCACAGTATCTATAAATATATTACTAGCAGTCCCCCGCGACTTTGTCCGCGTGTTTAATTTTCAATGGTTTTTCATTTATGCTTCGCTCTTTTTGGTCGCAGCGCAATGTGTATAGCTTATAGCCTTCCTCAATAAATGGGCTATCCAACACCGATATAATTTTCAAATCGGACGAGTAGTTCCTGAGATTAGCGCGTTCAAACAAACAAACAAACTCTTCAGCTTTATATATTAGACTAGCTGTCCCCCGCGACTTTGTTCGCGTGTTTTAGTTTCAACGGTTTTTTCATTTTTGCAACATTTTTCATTTATGCTCCGCTCCTATTGGTCGTAGCGTGATGTTATATAGCCTATAGCCTTCCTCAATAAACGGACTATCCAATACAAAAAGAATTTTTCAATTCGAACCAGTAGTTCCTGAGATTAGCGCGTTCAAACAAACAAACAAACAAACAAACAAACAAACAAACAAACAAACTCTTCAGCTTTATAATATTAGTATAGATTATTTGATTGTTGTGTTGTCTGGATGACTGCTCTCATTTCTGTAGTAATAGTGCAAATATTCTAGACAAATTTTCTATTATCATAATAATTAAATTATTAACTGGCCGCCCCAGCTTCGCACGGGTGGTGTAAGATTTTAAAAACATGTTTTTGGAAATCTTACACCACCCGTGCGAAGCTCTATAAGCTTTTTTTATTTTCTGTAAATTCTGTCCATACAATAAGGAACATTACAATATTTATTTGAAGAAGTAACGACCTATTTATTATAAACTGCGTAATTATTCCATCCTTCTCTAAATTAACAAAAAAAAGCTAGTCATGATTTCGACTAGAAACGTCTTAGTTAACTAAGAATAAAAAATTCTCATGGTCTACATGAAAGTACGTGTCGTTTGAACGATCGCTGTCTAGTACATAAAGCATAAGATTTAAAATGCAGTGAGTAGTTGCAGCTAGGACGAGATGGGTGATCGTGATCTCCTCGGATCGGACATGTGTATGTCAGCGAGCGCCCAGTGGCTTGTTTGTATTGGTGAGTGCGTGCGCGTGTAGAATGGAATGACGCGAATATAATATAGTTGCAAGAGACTGCGGGCGGCGCGACCGCTAACGCTCCTCGCTCAGTTCTCGCCAGCTCGCCGAGCGCGTCGGAGCTCGTCCCCGCGTGGCCGATACACTCGTTACTTGTTACAAATACAGTTTTAAACGTTAGGTGCTACTATTGCCTTATCTTGCAAGATAATTGTGCGAATTAGTGCGCCGAGTTCCTTGAATAAGTTTGTGTTAGTGATATCATTTTAGTGAGTTTAAGGCGCTTTCGAGCGTAGTTTCTACGTGGCCATGGGCTTGTGTTCCCACTCGAAGGTAATATAGTTAAGTGTGCGTTGTTTTTGTGTGCGTCTGTGTTTCGAGATGTCTCGAAGTGGAGCCTGTGGGCCAGCTAGACGAGGCTGTTTGAAGGCCGCCGCCCCGACCTTGGTGTCAGAAGGTCAACGTCCTCACGTGTTCAAAAATTATATGCAATTTGTGACGTATAATTGTTTTCGGAATTCATTGTCCATATAACTAATTAATTTGTACGGTTAACACGAGAACACGAGCTAAGTGGTACTGCTTAGAGTTATAGGCTACAATAGTTGGGTATGTGCTAGTCTACAATAATTAATGTAATGATGTGTGTATAGTATACATATTTATCAATGTCGCATAAGACCGACATAGCTCTGATAGAATGAGGGTTGGATTATAATAAAGTCTCACAACTATTCATTTTTTTACACATTGTTAAGTATCTAATAACATGTGGATAAATACATTAACGTGTCCTATCATATTCCTAACTACTTTCGTGAAACTAAGATAATAACGGAGTTCACAAAAAATATTTTCTACGTTTAAAGTTTTTATAAAATGACTTTTGTCCTAAATTCTAATTATAAATGTTTAGATCTCGCGTTAATTCGCGCTTTCGTATATGATGCTTTAGTTTAGTGCGTGTTATCATGAAATTGTTACTGCGCATTATTATTGCTGTTTAAGTATATGTATGTAGGTATATCATAATATATATATTCAGTGCTATGAATTAAAGTTTAAACGATTAAACAAATTAAACTTGTGCTATCATTCATGGTCATTCAATTTTATAAAAAAAGAAGAACATTCTGCACCAGTCTTGGATTAAGAATTCTACCTGTCGATATGTACAATTGGGTGCACAACTATTTAAATAATGTTCGTATGTTACTAGCTTCTAGTAGCAAAGTGTGTAGTGTGCATTGTGTTTCAAACAATGACTGAGCGCGTCCATTGTGTAGAATCAGCGCGGATGAAAGAGAGAGCAATATGTTCACGGTGATATGAGAGCGGAGCTCACTGAGTGTCACAGCTGCGCTGCGTGTGCGCGATCAGCTGACGCCGCGGCGGCCATCTTGCCGTGCGTGTTCGTAGCGGCCGCGTCATTGTGCTGTTGATGACGCAAAATTCTTCCTTTAAAATGTTCATGTCATTGTCCTTCCCATCCTGGCTATTTAGCATTGTTACATTCGAACGAACTAATTAAATGATAGAATAGCCTCTGCACTCATTCTTGTTTCTTTGTTGCGTAACCATGCGGAAGGCATTGCAAGACCCTGGTTATTCTATTTTTGGTCAAACGTTTCCGCTAAGACACTACATGAGGTACTTATGTTTTGCTTGATCATGGGCATCTGCAACTTCAATCTTTTAATATTCTTTACAATTTCTAAGAACTTGTGCCAGGGAAAATCTTTGGCCTCGATTAGCGCGATCATCGTGTACTTTCCGTATTTTGTTGGAGGTATTTGTTTTTGTTTGATAACATTCGTTGTTCTAGATACATATTACAAATCAAATCATGACTTGCAAATTTAAAGACTGTTTTCATTGGTGGAATGTTACTGTATTCTTTAGTTAAGAACAAATTCTTAAATGCAGTAGGAACTTAGAATTTATTACCATCATTTTAATTTTTTCTTAACATGTGTGAGATATAGTTAAAGCTACAGACTATATACATATAATGCTATGGCATTTTAACCTAAGTAGATGTAAGAGCCAATGATGCTGGGTTTTCGTAGGATTTTTCTTTGCGCTGCACGATTTTTGTGTTTTGTACCGTTACTGTTACCGTTGATCAAGTGGTCAGACCTGTATCTTGTCTCGACCAGACGTAAATTCGAGCAGTGTACCTATGTAAAGAACAGAGTGGAGTATTCATGCGTGTTATGGGGCTCGTAACGATTAGGGATTACATACATTTTTGTTTGTGGGAGGTAGCCTGAATTTATCTGAGTATTTTTATTATGCTGTTACCAGAACCAAATATAAATATAGATAGCGTTGTTTTTTTGATTTTCGGATTGTTGGTTGTTTTTTCTAATTTGCTACTCTAACGTACCTGGGTACCTTCTTTAAATATTTTTGAGTATTTCCTTTATCAAAACTCTTCGCGTCACGATTTTTTTTAAATTAACCTATATATGTAGTCTCATTGTTGCGCATAAGTGCCATTGTAATGATAATACGTAATTGAAATGCGTAATGTTGCTTGCATTACTTTCTAGAGTTACTTTGTGATACGTCTATCATACATAGGTAAACAGCTATTACTTTTACATTATTAGTACTTGTAAAATTTACATAAACACCTCCAAACAACACCACCATATAGATAAAACAGTTATAAGGTTCTGTTCCATCTGCTTGGGTTGTAATTTGACGCTCGACTGGTGGTCCGTATCTGTTACTGTATAGAACGTAGGGGTGGTAGATATGTGAACACATGTGTCACTTAGGTGTGCAGTGCTATCGGTGGGCTGTCTCGTCATGTGGCCGGTGTGGTGGTGTGTGTGGCGGTGCACCGTGAAGCGGGTCGCGCTCGAATTGCGTAGTGAACACTCGGCAAGTGGGTCAGCGGGGCACGGCTCTGCGCGGCCCGACCGACGTTGTCGTCGCGACGGAGATACGTCCTACACACACACACTACACACACACTCACACATAGACACACAAAAGAGCACACTTTATAGCTTTGTCTTACTTTATCTAACGTAGTCCTATTTTTAGGATAAGTAAGTATATTTACTTTTTAACTGATTTCAAAAGGAGGATGTTCTCAATTAGACAGTATTTTTTTGTATGTTTGTTACGAGATAGGTTTCTTCAGCAATTGTGGAACGATTTAAGAATTTTGTTCGTCATCGATAGGGTTCGTTTTTACATTGATGTGTACCTAATCAATAATTTAGTCAGATATTTAAAAATATAATAAAGTGACATCGTTGCATCGATGTCATTATTCAATTTCTAAAATTTAATATCACTATTCCGTCTAGTCGAATAGGTTGATAGTTGCCTTGGCATACTTATTTGGTATCAATATTACTAAGTTATTTACCAGTATTAATTGTTTGCTACATGCAACTCGTCTCTAATTTACGAAGGTATTCTTTGTATAACATGTTCATGATATTTGGATATAAACGTGAGCAAAAAATACGTTTTGATAAAAGAAATACCCGACTTCGCCAAAATGAGGTTTATTGTGCAATTGTTGGCAGGCAGTTGTGGTGGCTAATTACAAGTCAGCAAATTCCATCAAATAACTTAGTCAAGTCATCAGTTGGTGTTAAGTCGCGTCGTATCGACGATTCTCTGTCACGTTTGTACATGGACAAACTTGGACTTTAGACGAAGATGACGAGTGCATTAAACATGATGTGGTGTGATGCGCAGTAGATATAATAAAGCGGTGCGGGCGTGCGCGAGCGCCGTCGCTTTGCACCCCTGCGTGCAGCCCGGTCGATGACTCCCCAAGTCCCCGGCCCCGGCTAATGACCTTACCGCACACTCTCGACTTTAACAGTATTCATTGCAATTATTGTTGTATGTTTAATAATTACGGGCGACAATGACTATATTATTGAATATGCCCATAGTATGATCTTGATCATTTATATTTATTCTTTTTTTTCAACGCCACTATAGTAGCACAAATATATTTATTTCGATTAGTCATAAACGAATAATTATAGGTTGTTTTTCTGCATATTTTTAAATGATAACTGTTTTGCTTAATTTATTATTTACACGTAAATACCTATGTTTCAATAGTTGATAAACGTGATAGCGGGCCTACACTAGGTACCTATTTCAGTAAGTTCTTAGATTGCTTTTGTGGTTGATGCAAGAGTTTACCGCAATATCGATTATTTTTTTTATCGATACTGTGTTGACAAGAGATATGCAAGTGTTGTTGGTTTAGCGACCTTGACGTGGGGCGCGGGGCACGCGGGTGATCCGTTTCGCGGGCGCGTTCCACTTTTGCGTTAGCTCTCTCTTGTTACGCAAACCTGTCGTTATGCATATTATGTTTGCCTCTACGAAATCATATACTACGCCTAATACCACTTTCTATGACGATCATCATGTTTTGTATACTGACACGTTTGCTTCTGAAGTTGGTATAAATTTGTCCTTATTTGGTTTCTTTGTATTATTGTTACAAATTCTTAGGGTGCTTAAATTTCACACATCTTTTAGATATTTATTGTATTCTTCTTTGTTACAGGGCCCACTTCGATCCTGACATAGAAGGAACAATCACAGCTCATTGGCAAGGAAAGCCACTAACCGCGGATCCTGCAAGCCAGAGATAATCAAGTCTAAATTGAAACGTTAACAAGTGCAGCATACTTGCCGTTATTATTGTAGAACATTGTGTGTTACGACAAACAAGTGCAATATACAATTAGTGCAATCGTACATTTAATTACAAACTCGAGTGAAGTGACTTTGTTGTATTAACAGTGAAATTATATAGTGGAACAATGGAGCGTGAATCAAATCCAATGGAGACGTTGTGCCGCTCGGGGTGCGGATTCTACGGAAACCCCTCTACAGACGGACTCTGCTCAGTATGCTTTAAGGTACTGCATTCAGTGCATCAGAACTTACAATCTGTAGTCAATCAAGTCTAGATATCATTTGTAAACTAGCCACTAACATTTCTTTTCTTTTTTTGGTTTCAATTACTTGCTTACTTTACTGTAGTAGACTATTTATTATACTATCCCTACTTTGGTCAACTGTGACTATTATAATACTTCACCATACCAAGTGGTTCTTGTATGCATGTTACATTTACAAATACCACAGAACGAAGGCTTTACAATTCACAGTAGGTACAAAAAGTTTTATATTGTACAATTTCTATCGTAAAATACATGATTCCTATAATCCATTAAATTAAGATTAGAGTTCTAATACAGTGCCCTTACTCTCCAATGTAATTTTAATTTTAATACAATGCCAATGCAAAATTGTTATTAGTTTGGTAGGCAGAAGATTCAGTTTTCTTAATAAAAATGCTGTCAATGGAAGGAACTAACTGGAATCTAAAAAATTATTTTGTACCGTGTTTTGTTTGTGTGCCTGCTAATGAATCACAATTTTGCATTGGCATTGTATTAGAATTAAAATAAAATTGGAAAATAAGGGCACTGGACGTAGGTTGCACGATAGGTATTGGATATACGTATTAAACTTTAGCGCGCGCGACTGGCCCATTTATGCTTCGTTAGTATAGGTATTTGGTGTGTTGTGAGAGTAAGACTTATCCCGCTCTCTCCTGCGGTGGTTGGTTAAGAATTCGATTGGCTCATTTGCGTAACTGGCCAAATGACGTACTCCCTAAAATCTAACTGGAGTATAAAGTCGGTATCGTAATAATGTGTTTTTTGTTTAATTTCAGGAGGCTTTAAAGAAGAAGCAACAGCCGCCGGCGTCGTCACCGTCGCCTGTGTCGGCCCCCTTTGTTGCGACACCTTCTACTCCGCTGGCCGCGGCCGCACCTACCGTGCCCAGCCTGCCCGTGCAGCCACAGACCCACACAGACGTGAGGCCACACTTCTCTTATTTTGTACACCCACTACCAAACACAGTCATTCACAATTTTACATATTATCATTGATCATGTTTCTTCATAATTATTGAGAATTTCGTAATATTCAAACGTTTTTAGGAGAAAATAATATGAGTCACTCCATTGCTTTCTGAGAATACTGATCGCTACTGTGGTAAAAATGAGCCAAGAGTGTCATAATTAGTCATATTGAGTAATATTATTCTTAAACAAATGCATAAAAATTGTGAATGTTACCTCTAATATCTTTGTGCTTAGTTGTTTATTCATTTGTTTATTTTTAAAACTTACAAATGTGATAAGTTCAAAAATTTGTCTCTTCCGATGGTTGTATCAAATAAAGATACAACCATCGGAAGTTCAAGAAGAAGAGTAATGTGTTCGCCTTCTAAACAATTACATGATTATAACTCCATACTGCTATGCATGCTAATAGAATACTTTTGTACCTTCTGCGACCTTAACAATGCCTTTATTTGTAATAGTCATATAGAATGACTACACGTTAGAATGCCATTATTCTATTCTACGTCAAACTACGTCACATTTAATTTATTTATCCATTATGGTAACAAAGACGCTTTAATGACCATCATCACATCATCACCATATCATTTATCCATTAATTACATAGTAAAACTTTAAATGGTAGCGTTGGACTTAGGTTTCAATAAGATCACAAGATGAGTGCTAGTGTCATCTGTCCTTAATTCTCATTCCACGGAAACAGGTTGTTTTTTATTGGAAGTTATTGATTTGCTATTTAATATGACCCGGATTAAGATTAGCTTATTACTTATAGCAATAACAAAACCTCTATTTATGACGTAATATTAATTTTCAGTCGCAAATTTTTGACGCGTACCTAACGACGTGCTTGAAGTTAACAAATGACTAAATTTGTTTTTGTCGAAGTATTAGAGCATATTCAATTTAGAGTTAGACGTTTCGAGTCGGACCGCTGCCGTACGTTTACTGTGCCGCGTGCTATATCTCGCAGCGGGTCGGACGCAGGATATAGCAAGACTTCTGACATCTAGGTGGATTTGAAGTAACAAGGAACGGGATACGAAGCCAGGTAAACTGGCTCAACATTGGTAAAGATAAGGCGATGGTCCTCCGGGATAATTGTGCAAAAATACCTATAAAAATAAAATATAAGTTTTTGATCGAGCGTAGACAAGACAAGGAATAGTCTACAGTCAGATGACAATGGTTGTGGATGTTGTTCATTCATACGACTGAATCGCATGTTCTATAGCCTCGTCCCACCAGCCTTTTCGTCACTAACTTGGACCTACTAGACATTTTACGTATCTACATGAATGCACACTTTTTCTTTTTTAATAACGCAAACACGCTACATACAGGCGCTAACCGTAATCTAGTCCTTCGATCGATTACCATCTTACGAGAAATCCCTATAAGAGTGCTTACAACAAGACAATTACCAAATGACAGATACAAAGTATTTAAGTTGAAGCTATATTCTCCATCTAATTGAGAATATACCTACTTGATATGTTGTTGATAGGTACAGTGACGCGTTTTTTGATAAGCAAATTCTGAGATATGGTAGACCAACTAAATAAAGGTTTCCGCTGATATGAATCTTTTGTATTTGTTTCTCCACAATTACTCATAGTTGTGAATGCGTGTTAATTTACTTTTAAAATCGTATATTATTCAACAGTATATTATTGGCTACCTTACGGCCTGGGTTCTCGTTTGCATATTTATAATAATTTTGTATGATTTAGATTTTTTAGTTCACTTCCTTCATTCTTTTCGAAGACGGATAAAAATATTACACATGTACACAGCTGATATAACCATTGCTCATGTCAATTTCAGACACGAAATCGAGAAGATTAAAAGATCAGATATAGAATTGGATAGTCTAAAAGTAGTGCCAGTGGCAAGAAAAGAAGA
This sequence comes from Diachrysia chrysitis, assembly GCA_932294365.1. Lineage (NCBI taxonomy): Eukaryota > Metazoa > Arthropoda > Insecta > Lepidoptera > Noctuidae > Diachrysia > Diachrysia chrysitis. Next base: position 10,445,244 of record OW028652.1, on the reverse strand, counting down.
AAAAAGAATACAAACATACCTATAGGTACTTATAGTTACGATCCTCAAAAATACTTAAAAATACATGTAACAAAGCAGGAATAACACTGACAGAATGCATATCTTTATAATATTACTCTGAGAATTCTTCCGACGACCGTACGATTGCTATATTATATATTTGGTCGCAGCGAGGCGGCAGAATATTTCACACAAGTTTTGATTTAAAGCTCTTAAATCAGCTAGGTTGTAAAGTACCAGTTAAAACAAATTAACAATCCCAAACTGATGGGACTGAGTTCCTATGACCACCTTCTGGCTCCATCAGACCCCATCAAGATGTGGCTTCTAATTGAGCTTTGAGTAGCTTGCATGATTGGACCTAAACAATCTTATGTATAATACATACATTGCAGGTTAAAGAAAAGCTTGTAAAAATAACGTTTTAAAAGATTATACTAAAATTAATAAAAAATAATTTAATAAAAAAAAAACATACGTATTACAGGATTACAAACTGTATGGTTCTATACATAAACTTAGATTAAAAACTTTCGATTTCAAATCAATGCTGGCACAAAAACATATTTTTTAAAACAAAACCTTTTACGTCAAGTTGACATTGCGTTTACAGCAAGGAAAACCAAAAAATATTGCTTCGATTTACTTATACACGATAAATTCAATTTATATTTAATATTTTTGTAGCAAAACGGTTGTTTGTTGTTCCGTAGCTTTTAAAATGTAATATTTTTTATTTGTTTAGTCCCCCCAAGTCATTGACTTGAGATGAGGGGCACCTTTACATCGTAACTGGTAAAGTGTTTACTGCTCCGAACAATTAATACAACTAGATATAATTATTATCTATATTTATATCCGTACATTGACATAAAAAAAAAAATACGTTAAACCTAAATTATTACGCGTGAAATCAGGTGCTGACGGAACAATGTTGATTTGCAATCAAAATGCCCAACCTGAAGTTTATAAAAAATCTGAATAATGGAAAATGACCCTAGCAAAAAAGAGTCGAAGGGGAAAAGGATATTCAAAAAAGCAATACGCCGCAATAGTAAATCTAACAATAGCAGCCAAAACTCAGCCTTAGAGCAAGGCATCGGCGTGTCACGATCTAAGAGCTTCGAGAACAAACGTCTGTCCATCGATATTAACGACAGCGCGCCGCTGCCGACGCCCGACGGCACCAAGGAAAAGATTGACCACGCCGGACAGAAAATAAAACTAGACGATAAAACACAGAACCAGGAATGTGACTTGACGAACCAGGACACCTCCGCAGACTTGGTCAAGAATAAAAAAATCGTGGACATACAGGAGAATCGAAACGAGGTGTACAGCGAGACGCCCTCTGGATCTAATAGGGGCGCCAAATTTACTTCTCCGAAGCTAGAGATAAAAGAACAGCGCCCTTCGGAAGCAGACGGTGCTAAAAAGAACCTCAAAAGGGTTGGTTTATATTGAAATGTATTCTTACCAGTGGGAGGAATAGTCACTAGCTGTGTCAATAGTCAATTACTAATTCACACAGGATTTAAATTAACTTTTTGTTATTCTGGCTCCAGTGACTTTCATTAATATATCACGTGTACTAGAATACATCGTAGCGTGTAAACTGATCAATATTAACGGTCTGTTAGTGAATTACATTTAGTTATAGTTGACTTGTCTTGAGTATGAAATGGTTTAATCATTTTTAACATCAAACAAGAAAATATTGTACATAAATGAAAATTTAGCGGAATTGAAATAAAAATATTTTTGTGCAGCGGTTAAATTTGCTACACGCATCCACATATTATATTTCTACACCACTATTATCAACAAAATAATATTTACACGTATCAATAATTTTCAAAATTAATTTCAGAAATTGGAAGAAGAAAGCGGAGCGGGAACGAGCGGGACGAGTACTGGCACGTCGGACACTGACGCCGACGACAAAGATCCCAGCAAGGACAAAAAGAAAAAGAATAGGTGCGCCGTTTGCCGCAAGAAGGTTGGACTCACAGGTAAACGAGAAACTTTTTTGCTTGTCTTATATTCTATGAAATAACTAATGTCCTCTCACTTGAGTACCATCTAATTGTTTTCATTAACAAGAATGAATTATGTCAATTGGCCAATCATAAAATTGAGCTTGCTACGTCACTAGTCTTCAATTAACAGCTAGGTAGTTTCACACTTTGTAAATAATTAAAATCTGTTTATAATGACCTCGGAGTATTGCAATATAATTCTTCGTTTCGGAAACATACGTAAGTACCGTACCAAACGTGGGTGTGCGTGCAACGTCTAATTTGATGGTCAGCCGATTGATGATTCGATGATATTAAAGAAAAATTATTGACTTAGTCTTAGAGGATCAATTTAGAAAAATTGGGGTGGTCCTGCATTGCTTTTAATAAAAAAAATATAAATCTCATGTCTTCGATTTTGGTCCTAGAATTACTTACCCCTTGGGTTAATCACGCCCTATAACACGTATGTGGTAGCCCTACCATAGATAGTATAGATGCGCATGTTGCGCGGTATTTAGTATAAGAACATGAATCACCTTTTTCAATATAGTTAAAAACGATTGAGCAGGCATCAGTTTTTCGAAGATATAGGCCCGCGTTGCTGCTATTTCTATCTGAATTTGTTTCACATAACCTTCATGCTCGAGTATTTCACGATGTTGTATCACTGATAGTCAACATATAACCATTGTGTTAAATATATTCACACACACACAAGTTAACTGACTCAACATGCATTCAGCAAATAGCAACAACAATAGCTACACTAACGAACCTCCAAATTATACCTACTGTGAAATACTAATGTCAACTGAGACTTGTGACATAAAATCATATCATGAATTCAAAATTTGTTTATATTTTGTCCATTGGCACAAGGTAGCTATACCGTTTAAAGGTTCACTGGTTAAATAAAATTAATATAGGTATGAATAATTGCGTATTGTATATTGGCATTGAAAGCATGTGTGAGTATATGTTGTGTTGCGTGGTGTTGGCTCAGGGTTCGAGTGCCGCTGCGGAGGGCTGTTCTGCGCGGTGCACCGGTACAGCGACAAGCACGAGTGCTCGTTCGACTACCGGGAGCTGGGCGCGCAGGAGATCCGCCGCAACAACCCCGTCGTGGTCTCCCAGAAGATCCACAAGATATGAGCCTGTGGACCCGCGAGCCACCACCCTCATCGCACCGCATTACATACGTTTTATGATTTTCTCTAACTAAATAAATATTCGATCGAGTTGTGTTTCTTATTTGCGTTTTGTATGTAGGTATTTTTGACTGCAGGCCGGCGGCGCCGCGCCGTCGCTCGTTCGGTTTCCGTTTCGTTTCTTTTCTATTTTCTGTCTGTCGAGCGCCTTTGCCTCGCGACTGACTCAACTACAAGAACGACGCGACCGCGTAGGAAACACAGACTCGATCTATACTGTATTTAGATTTATTTGTGGCGAGAGTTTTACTTTTAAATTTTTATTAAAAGTTGTAGATAATGTTCGTTTCGGGTAGGAATTCAGGATTAATTTTTCGAGATAATAAGTAGAGTTTGAATATTGTCCGTTCACCTCCATTGTAAATATTAGATATAATTAATTATAGAAACAAATCCTATATATTGTAAAAAATTAAAACTCCCAAAAAAAGCTACATTGTTATGGTTCCAACGGAGAGCGTAGCGCGCTTGACTATACGTAACAATGGTATGCTGGGGCCACACTGACGGCTGGACAGCGGCTCTCCATGTCGATCGCCTAGTTGTACATTGTTAAGGAGTTCGCTGCCGCCGACTTGACTCGTGTTTGTGACAAACATTCGATACGTGATATGAGTAGTGGAGCTCCGTGAAGCCGCATCTGTGCTAGACAACGATTAGTTCGCGAGTGTGCGCACCGCGGCGACGAGCACATCTCGGACTGTGAATTAACATCATCTTCAAATTGTTAGTAATGTTATTTTGGTTTGGGAAGTCGTCGCTTTCTTATTTGTCTAACATTCGGCATAAGTGACCTAGTGTTTAGCGAGATTGTGGTTTGTACCGGCTAAGGTGAGCGCGCGGCGGCTGGGGCGTGCGGCGGCCGGCGTCTGCCGAGCGCTTGCGGTTCTAGCGCACGCTATGTTTTGTGATCATTTGCTTTGATTTCGTGCGTCGCAGTCGCACGCGCCGCTTCCACGCCGCTCCGCTCTTTGTGTGAAAATTTAAAGTAAGCATATGGATAGTTATAAATATTATAAGTAGTCGACACTTTATATTATTACACATATAAGTAGAAAAGAATTATTTAGCTTTTTTTCTTTTAATCACAATATTATTCAAAATTGTAAGTTGTATTATGTAACTTGTTCATTTTAGTGGTGAAGTTGAACCAATAATAACTATGTATCGCTTCGGTCGTTGTCCACGGTAGACTAACTGATTGGTTGGACTTAATTATTTAATGACTTTTGTTGTATATTTTGTTAGGTCATTGATTAATTTTGGTCTTTTAGCTTGAACATAATCAGATAAAGATGATGTTAATGAATGATTTTCCTTCTATCTTTGCTGTTTTAATTTAGTTATTCTCTTATTAAAGTCATTAAATTTTCAGGAACATAATATGTTTTTCATTTTACCAAAATCTGTCCTATCTGTTAAGTATACACACATATATTGATTACCTATATATTATTAAATATACACAAAAATAACATAATTAACTAAACATGGCTAATAATGAAAATTGAGACGTCGAGAAGAGTGTTTGATAATGCACAATTAAAGATTTTATTATGGCAATACAAAGGAAAACTTGTTTATTTCTTTTTATCTATATTCTAAGAATTGTTATTTTAACAATTTTGAAATTACATTGCATTCATAATGACTATGAAAGATACAACTTGTGGTCCAGAGACAGACTAAATCCTAATCCGACGCGCGACATCAGACTCACCAGTTGCAAAGTCAAATTCTTCTTTATTTAACACAATATTTGTTCGCCTAGTTAATTTCTTTTGAAATGCTACGCTACACAGTATTTTAGAAATGTAGCTATGTAGCGATTCAGATTTCTCTACTTTGATAATTAATAGATAGTTTTGTAAATGAGTACATAATAAATGTAAGCTCAGGCTGGGTTCATAGTTCGTGGCATCCTGTAGGCTTATTTGCTATCTCCAATTGAGAACCCAAGTGATGCTCAATGGATAAAAAAAACGGTTAAACGTTCTTGTTCATCGACGTTAGATGACACGAAAGTGTTTTTATTTTTTTACAGATTTTTTTGTAAAGCTATTTTCGCTTTTGAATTAAGGATTAGACTCGTCAAGCACATCGCGTATTCAGCTTGCAGAGGCGCATAGCGCACACTTTGTGTTTTACACACTGTGAGACACTTGCGGTTATTCGTTTTTACACGAATGATAATCTACTGGAATAAAATCTGGCTGACCACGTTTAAAATCGGATTAAATAAAAAACATGCTGCACAATGCCGATTGAACTCGGTCAGAGTTGACCTGCCATCCTGACGCTACATACATTTGGTGGATAAGAATATAATATTAGTTGTAATGTGGTAACCTAGCGGTTTAATGGCTGCATTCGTGTGCACAAGTTAACAGGTTCGAACTCAGGCTAGTAAAATGTAATTTTTTAAGACACTAGAGACATTCGATGCTCACGCACTCACTCGTATATGGTTCGTATTTGGTTTTTGATCTTGTTTGTCCATTCTAGTATTTGTATGGACGTTTGCCCAAACGTCGTCTCATACATATTTGGTTCGCGAATTTTCACTACGAGTCGTTTTTTAACGGATCTAAACCGAATCCAAGTAGCCGCTATAAAAAGTGTAAGTATGCTTGCGCGCTACACTCGGTTCGTTTCAGTCACCGTTGCGTCAGCAGCGCGCAATCTTCGTCCCTGTTTTTCACGTTTAGAATACTAACAAAATACGCCAGAATTGGCAAATCCCAAATTTGTCCAGTGAGCAAGCGTGGTGACTGGTGATCAATGTTCATTCTCTATTACGTAAGAAGATGCCTTTGATACTAACAGGCCTGTTTAAGTTGCGAAATACATTTCCTTTAATTTTTTAGAGTAGTTAAGTTTAGAAAGGAAGCTAGAATAAAAATAGTCTTTTATACATAAGTTATTTATTAAAAATATGGTCAACAAATTAGGTACATTAAAATGATGTTATATATAAAAAAGAGGGTACATTACAAATAATATTATGCTAAATATTTTTTTTAATATCGATTCCGACTAACTGTGTAATCACAACCAGAGAGCCTTAGTCAACTGTAACTTTTTATTGTACTTAATTCTATGTTCTTTGAAATGCTAAGTACAAAAAAGACTACCGTAATGGCTTGTCATGATACTATTAAAGACATGTAATTGTTTTTTTTATTTGCAGTATCACATGTTTACCTAATAAATTCTTTGGAGGACTTACTTGACTAGTCAACATGTTTTACATTGATCTAACTATATACGTATATAATGCTGTGTTAAGATGTTAAACTTTGGTAACTTGTCTAATCCAGTCGCGTACACTACCAACTCTCGAGAATACGACTAGGGCTCCGTTGGAGCATGAGTGGGCGTCGTTCTCCACCCAGGAAGCCACACCGACCAATCGACCGGTTTCGTCAACCAGACCACTGCCGCTGTCGCCCTGGAAATAATAATTGTTGCTATTTAAACGTAGGTATGTGGTAGCTTAACATACAGATCCAAGAAAATATTTACTTGATAATAGAAATACCTTGGGCTGTATGAAGGCTTTAAAGTTAGATAAAGTACCTATGTATTTGAGACCCGCGAAAATTGTGTAAGGATTGAACTCGCACACTAAGAGTTGCCTTACTTGGGTATAGATAGCCGTACATATATATTAGGGGAACTTGATTAACCGGGTAGAAGACTGGTCTTTGTGAATAAGGACCAAAATCGTCGGTCCAATAGATTAAATTTATTATTTAGACGCCCATTTAATAAAACACTACATGTCTATTTAAAAAATGGCTTCAGATCATTCGAATTTATCACTTGGCAATAACATAAATTGGTTAAAATACACAACTGACTTGAATGCAGTTTTCAGCAATAGATAGAGTGATTCAAGAGGAAGGTTTATATGTATAATTCATTAATCTATTGTCTACCCGTGCGAAGCTATCGGGTCGCTAGTATTTAATAAGTTTACTTCGTTTGTGTAGGTAGTCGTCTTTCAATACTTACATTACAAGCCGAGTCAAATCGAGGAGGGCGTCCTTTCACACACAACATGTCTTTAGATTGATACTGTTCCAGTGCACTCTTGCACACGTCGTTTGGCTGCACCGTCAGTTCCATGCCGTGCATCTCACTGCGCATAGTGCCCTAAAAAGATTACCATTAACGATAACAATAACACCATGACACCACAGGTCTCAGGTATGTCTGTTAGGCAAAGGTACTTACACCAAAGTGGTCAGTTCCGTAGCCTGCGTATCCAACGTTAAGACCAGCAGGCAGGGTTGGTTGGTCATCCAATTTAGCCGCAGCCATGAGCTTGCCGTCGAGAGGCAAAGGCTCGCTCAACTCAGCCAGCAGGAAGTCCCAACGGGCGGCCACCTGCATCGGAATGTGATTAAGTATCTATTTACGAATGCGTTCTTTTGATCGAGTGGATACCTTGACATTAGTTTTACTTTATGTTTTAAGGGCTATAATAACCAGCCTTTGTCGTATTTGTTAAGTCCTTTCGCCCCCACTTCTGCGCCAATTGCGATCTTAAATATTAAATGAAGAGTCACTCATCTGTGTATACCTACCATAACTTCTTAAACTTACCTGTTTGATGTTGTATTCATTAGCATCCAACCAGTAGGGTCCTACGGTGAAGAGCGGGTGGATGACTAGGCGCTTCACATAGCGCGTGACACCGCTCTCGTTCTCGCTGTTGTTGGTACCGGCCAGGATGTACCGACCGCCGGTGAAGAGGGTACTGTTGAACAGAACTTGATTTTACTACGTAGGTAGGTACTATTAATTGTTCTGTGCTTTTGATACAATAATAAAAAGTAAATCTTTAGAGGTAGGTAGAGTTGATAGATTAATAATTAGGTAAGTGTTCTAGAGGGTCTCTCACTATGACGACTCCCAGCTCTTTCTTGCCTTAACTGGCCGGCTAGAGAAGGGTTGCTAGAGCTATATGCTAGGGAGTGTAAGTCTGTAATGGCAAAATAGCGAGGAAACCCGCTCAGGGTCCGCTACTGTGACCCGCAATAGTGAATTCAGGGCCGTATCGCTCGACACCCATAGCCGCTAGCACTGGTGTTGCTCCCCGCTGCCTGTAGTGGCGGAAGTTTGGGGGCTCATTTGGCGGGCTGGCGATTCAACCAAATGCATTTCAGCTATGAAAGGCAGGTGTAGTTAACACCACAATTTCGATTAGTTCTGTAGCAACCTTGGGCGGTTAATGTCTGTTCCTCAATACTATATAATCTATAGAGGAGGAGTGGATGTCATTTGGTAGATGCCCCAATTCATATCATTTGTTAAACATTTGTTAAAAAAACTATCATTTGTTAAAAAAACGACTCCCGCACTAAGGAATTTAATCCTTCTGTCGCGGGGGGTTTCACAAACGTTCAAATCACATGCACAAAGAACACCTAGACTTGAAACAAGCATTTGTGGGTCACACAAATGCTTGTCCCATGCGGGGATCGAACCTGCGGCACGTCGCGCACAGAGGTAATTGGCGTGGTGACCTATACCACTCGGCTATCCGTGCAGTCCAGTGCAGTATAATAAAGTTCTCAACAAGGCCGCTGCGTGTTGGACCTGTGTCCCCACGTAAGCCTTTCAAAGGACCGGGTATTCTCATTAGTGAGGATAGCCCGTGATAAATAAGAGATACAAATAATAATAAAAATCGCTCGGTAATCTGTTTTTTTAACAATCATTCGGTTAGTAGCGTTTTGTGTTTATTGTTAGTTCATAATAAATAGGTCAAGAAATCATGCACGAAAGAATAGGAATCTTCAATTAAGGTATACCCAAGGTAAGCCAATTTACGTAATGAAGACTCGAACTTAAAAAAAATAGATCAGTGATAACGATGATGTTTCAATTTACTTATTGTTACCCACCTTAATAACTATGTCGAAATCGTTTGTTTAAAATTGTTAGTCGGTAAAGTTATTAAAATTTTATTATCTGGTTCTATTTGACATTCATGAATAATCTATACTAATATTATAAAGCTGAAGAGTTTGTTTGTTTGTTTGTTTGTTTGTTTGTTTGTTTGTTTGTTTGTTTGAACGCGCTAATCTCAGGAACTACTGGTCCAATTTGAAAAATTCTTTCAGTGTTGGATAGCTCATTTATTGAGGAAGGCTATAGGCTATATAACATCACGCTACGACCAATAGGAGCAGAGCATAAATGAAAAATGTCGCAAAAATGAAAAACCGTTGAAACTAAAACACGCGGACAAAGTCGCGGGGGACAGCTAGTCATGAATAAGGACAAGTCAAGTCAATTTCTTCGAATAACAAATAAAAAATAGATTTTTATATACTTGACGAAGATTCTTTTATTCTGATGCTCAAGTAAATTATAATAAGGTAAAGTAAAAGATTTTGACCTGAACAATGTCCTTGCAAAATTATTTACATACCCTTTCCCCTATTTCTCCAATTAGTATTTAAGGTATCAAAAATATGACGGTATCAGTAAGGAAAACAGATTTAAAAATCTTTTAAATAAAATAACATTAGTCAATGTAGCAAGTCCACGTGTCTGGGCCACCAGGGTTATCTTTGGTCACGGTTTTACGATTAATATTGTAAATTGAGAGCCAATCGCAATGTTATTGGAACATAATAACGGCCGAAACGCTTACAATATAAAAACAATAATTTATTATATAAATATTTTTGAATATTTATCTATACTTATTATATGCACGAAGTAGAAGTTTAAGAAGCAATTCAATTTAAATAAAATAAAAGGATTTAAGAAGTAGCTCCTAGCGCTTCTTCCACTTTCAAAAATATTGTTATAGTTACCTATAAGACCATTCATACTTCAAAGGTGTTAGAAAAGTCAGGGTAATTGTAATAGCTACTTGAACGTGATCTGTACCTAAATATTTATAGATTAGTAAGACCAAGTTTAAAAGATATCGTAGATTGTTAAAAAGTCTTAGAAAGTACATAACCAAAATGGTTTAAATTGTTTGTCAACTGTATATGTTGGACGGTAGAAGACATCGGTAGAAGACAACGTGGCCAAGTAGATAAGTTTGTCGATTCTTCAAATTGCAATAAGTAATAGGATTCAGTGTATCCACTTCATCTGGATACATTGAATTGAACACTATTTGCAATTTGTGGTTTGTGTCTTGTGTCCTGTGCAATGCGTAAGTATTCTAAGAAAAGTGACGCTTTCGAGAGATATGGAAAACTGGGTGGCAACATGCAATAATCGTTGAGATCATTTTCAGAGTTCCGTACCCGAAGGGTACCCTATTACTAAGCCTCCCCTGTCCGTCCGTCCATCTGTCTGACAGCTGGCTGTATCGCATGAACCATTTTTCTATTTATATATAATCTCATTTTTTTTATTTTTTGCTCGGTTTTAACGTATAAAATATATTATGTTTTACGCAAATTGTCCCTTAACTTTTCATACAATGTCAATGATTTCTACATCCTACATTTACAGTTTACGAGACCCGTAGGTATCGATTTAATAAACATAAATTGTGTTCTTTTTCTATACTCAATGTTTTATTTCGTTGGCTGAGCGATCAAGTCATGTGATCTTCTTTGTGTCACGATCGATAAAGTGTATAAGTAACTGGTTGTAGTGTTTTGAATTTGTTTGGATATGCGCACTTTTGTGACGAACAAGGAAAACCCAGATTGCTTCATTATGTATGTATGCGCTTGCTTAGACCTACGTCTCGAACGTTTTATGAGCTGTACTTAATCAGATTCGTACCAGTACAAAATACGAGTTTTAACAGAATTTAAAAAAAAAAAAATCTTAAATATTTGCCAACATGATGCGAAGGAGGATTGGGCTTTTATAATTATGTTCTTTTAAGATTTATTATCATGCCTTCCCTGTGAATCAGGTATCACTGCGTATGATATTTTTAATTTAGTTGTCGCACATGTTATTACTTTTCGGAAGTAAGTATTCGTAAAATAATTAGTTCAACTAGTGCGTTGTTCTATTTGCTAGAACTTGATATTTATGCTTGACCTTCACACAAAAAATTAGTTCTGATATTTTTTGAATGATAACCATTTTGCATTGAGCAGGTCATGGGCAACTAGGCTTATCTGAGTACGCGGTAAAGTTAAAATTATGGATCTTTATCGTTGTACTTGTAGTTAATTACTTTTAATTATTGAAACAATACTATAGACATAAGATTATAATTGCTACAATTTTACTAAAAATCGAATTCAAGAATAAATCTAGCAAAGATTTCAATTATCAGTAAATACATCTACCTACCTGCCCTTGAACATGTACTTCGTAGGGACTATGTTAGCAAAGTATAAAGTAATTTTAATGTATATAAGCCAAGGCAGTGTTATGAGTACCGAAATACCCGATTGCTGAGCAATGTAAAGTGTTGGACAGCAGACCGATGACAGACCACCACGTTGCGTAAATGTCATTGATTGAATACATGTTATACAACCGTGTTTTTTCTTAATTGTTACGTATTGAACACTTTCTATTTTTATTAAATAACAATCGTATAAAAACACGCAGAAAATAAATATGATCAACAAAACTAAAAGACTCCATTATTGAGAATTACAATAAAATGGTTACATTTGTTTCCGATCGTAAATAATATTATGCCTGAAATATTAGTTGCTCCGCAGTTTTCTTTTTTACATTAGTTGGGTACTTTTTTTATTAATAATAATTTTACTGAATAAATTATATTGTATCTTTTTATAAGTGTAAAACATAGGTGCTTATCAGTATCCTTTATTTATTTTTTTCTTAAGAAAGCACTGATTTTTACATTTATGAGCGATGCCAGAACTTGTACGAACTCTGGTCCATTCCTTCAATAGCTACGTGTGATACCTACACGTTGGATAGATATTTTTAAGCTGAATAAAATAAACTATGGCGCAAAGTCCATATGTTATTCCGATTAGAGTTAAACATTACAAAACATAGTATTTATTTATCATAAAACTTTCGTTGTATCTACTAATAATGATCAAATCGTAAAGAGCTTAAATAATTTTTATTTCATGCAATTTTCACGTTTGTTGTATCGGAGCCCCCTTAAATATTTGTTTAATTATAATTTAATTATTTATTTTTAAAGTGAATATATAAGTAAATTTTCTGTGAATTTTAAGTTCTGTTTTTTAGTATTTGTTGTTATAGCGCCACCAGAAATACATCATCTGTTTAAATTACTTAAAAATACCATTACTTGGCTTTTGTTGAATTGCCATGTTTAATAGAGCATAACTATGAACGGACATAGATTCGATTTTGGCGTCATAGATACTTTTGTTCAGCTCAAAAATATCTATCCGACGTACTGCTTGTAGCTTGAATTGTGATTAAAGGGTGGGACCAAAATTAAAAGACTCCTTTGTTTTTTTTCATTTATCAACCAGTCTAAAATTATTGAGTGTGACTTATTCCTAATCGCCCACTAACAAGTCAGAGGGACGATCGAAAAAAACAAAAAACTTTCGTTGTTTTTTTCTTGTGTGTTTTGTTGTCGAATTAAACGAAAAAAAAAAACGGACGGATGGTAGGAAGGCACTTACAAGTAAAGCCATATTGGCAAATGTCCAATAATTGCAGACATTACAAAGGAATTCTCTTTATCCACTCACTGAAGGTGCTTTCGCAAATGTAGTTACCAATCATATTTCGGTTTAATATCAAAGCCGGCACACAGTTCAAAAATATAAAATACTGACAATCTTTAGATTCTATTATAATAGTTACTTCCATTGAAAGTACACTTTTTTAAAGAAACTAAATCACTTGGTCAATATACTACTATCAATTTTGAATTGGCATTGTATTGGAATTAAAATACTTTGAAAAGTAAAGACACAATTCTGTGATCACAATTAATATTTTGAAGGTGATTTCGATAGCTGTAGGTACCTACCGATTGCTATATTAGGAACTATAAATTAATGGAAATTTGGTAAAACTGTCGTTACGGACTATTATTACTGGACTGTTAATCGACTATAATATAACATCAATTCAAATTGTCTAAAAATTAACTATTACGCAACAACAACTAGCAGTATTTGTTTGGTTCAGGTTAGAAACTTAATAACTTGTCATGTTTTGGCCATAAAAAACCTAATAAATACCTGTGTCAGTGTAGTTCTTGACTTTAAAGTCGGTGTTTAATTCTTGGAAAGACATAATGGTCTTATGTTATTCTAAGAAAACTAAATAGGTAAAACATAATGTTGATAAATTTAGAAATATGTGTCAGCGCATTGTGACGTACCTAATTATGTTTAGGTAAACTTTAGAGGAATCTAAGAATAAAATAAGAATTAAGGATAAATATTTTTTTTTCCTTATAACTTCGTTACACCCAGTATACTAAATATTATTATAAAATCAAATCTAAACTACGATATGTAATTTTAACAATTATTTACAATATTAGCACAATACAGATATAATATTCTTTATTTAACCCTATAAGAGTAGCTACAATTGCGACCCCAAATATAGTTTTGCAAAATCGATAGGCAGAAGAAAAATAGTATGTGATATGTCTCTATCTTCCAATAAGGTAATGAAAACTTTAATGATGTAGGAGTATATCGCTACTCAATGAAAGGTCTTGGGTACGTACCAGTGTCCCGCGGTGAGGACCCATGTGGGGCTAATGATGGTGCCTCCGCAGGTGCCTCCGAAGAGCACGGCGTGAGGGTACCGCTCGTTGACCGGCCTCGGTTCCTGTATCACTGCTTTTTCATCTGCTTTAGCTGGGGCATTGGCTGTAATAACAAATATTTATGCATGATGAAGTGATTTTGATAGATTTTGTTGTATTAATTATGGTAACTATCTGGTATTTTACTGAGGCCAACTTAGGAAAGGCGTTGAACTGTTCAACGCCCTCCTCCTCTACTTGTTCAACTTGAACAAGTAGACAACGACATATATACCTAGGTGTATGATTGCATGTGAATGATTTTGGAGTGCATAGATAAACTTGTCATTTTAATCTATGCAGTTACATTACGCAGCTATTTAATTTAAGTGTTCCGTCAAAAATCCCCTTTAACATATCCTCCTTCATCTCCATAACCTTTAAAGGCAATTGCTATACTATTATTTTATGAGTTCATTTGATGACCTTAAATTATATTTGTATCAGAGTTAAATTAGCTATGTGACACAGGTAAACGATTAGTAATAGTACCTACCTAGCATTAATTCTCAATTGCTTTAGTCTCTATAATAATGATAGGAATTCCCGTATTATCACTGAAACCTCGTAAAACTATTGTATTCCATGTATTCAATACATAATAATTCCTATCATAATCAAAATTTTTCACGTGATAAGAATGAATTGCAAGGAAACAGGTACCAGTTACAAAAAAAATGTCCGACGATGAAAACAATCCGGTGAATAATTATAACAAAAACTGTGTAAGTACAGGGTAATGAAATTTAATCTTAGAAATAAATAACTTGCACGTTTTCCCTATAGGTTAATTACCTACTGACGCAGATACATTGTAAGTAGTGCGTAATTACAACTGGAGCAGTGCATGTGTGAGACCAATTATGTAACAATGGTGGCCATCTGAACTAGATTCACATTTCATGGGTAACCATCACATGTCCTTGTTATAACGATGGGTACAGTTTAAATCAACAAGGGATGCCTGCAGCGACTTCATTACATCGTTCTAGTTTGATTACTTTATGAAAACATCTAGGCATAAAATGTCAACACGTTGGACCTAACTCTAATAAGCGTCAGATTTTAGAGCCAGTGCTTTGAAACTACTTACAAATTTCGACGAACCTATCCATAGGTTCGGATGAAATAGTGTAAAGTAGAGACTTTGGATATATTGAAAAGCCTACAATATAGGTAATATATATACGCTAAAGGATATCTAAAAGTATGTTATGTTAAGATAAAACGGCCAATACTCTCATCATTGGTGCTCTTAAAATACGCTGCTCAGACTTGAACCAGTAACCTCATAATACAAAATTGTATCCGTGTTATTAGTGATAGTGGCATTCAAATTCTATAGACAGTAAACAGATTGAAAATAAATCGGTCAAGTGGTATTGTTGTGTTGAAAATATCACAATTATAAATTAAGAAAAGATGGGGCCATAACGGTTCTTGTTCCATATCAATTCATTAATCATCAAGTCATTAATTTACGAAAAGAGCCATGTATCTGTTTTTGGAGCTCTAAACAAAGGCCTAGTTACATGACCAACAATCCTTTTTATTATTGTTTATTTAGACGTAATAGGTACATCGTAGGTACCATTGCAGTAACAGAAAACAGTTATGCAAATTAAATTTCGATTTCATATTCAACGTTCAGGGTATATTCTAGGGATAGCATTCCTAATCACATATCAGATGGTTTTCAATAAAGCATGGTATCTATTTGTTTGCTTTGCTATTGAGGGGTAAGTGTTACGAAATAATTTCAATTTACCCATTGATATAGAAATAAACCCCTATTACAAGTGTGATAATGAATGAGTAGAGATTATTGTCTTACTATTCAATAAGTTCTATATAATTAAGTATCGATATACATACGGACATAAAGAAAACTAGAAGTTGATGGGGAATTTATAAATTGCTATTACTCTATTTATAATAATGTAGGTACCTATTGCGTATTCAGTATAAATAATTTCGTATGGTCACACATATCGCGTAGCCTTCAATAACATTATTTATTGTAATACCTTTTCCTTAGATATTTCACAATACATGTTGTTGATATTTAACGTTTTAGGATTTAAAATAGCAAATAAACTTAGGTAGGTACTTACTGGGTTTTATGGACTGACAAACGAGCAGTAAAGTCAAGAAAAGTAGCTTAAAAGAAGGAAAATGAAAGCCTATTTCCAAATAACTTATGATCATGGTGGATCTACATCCGTAATGTCGTACCGGTTATTATTTGTATGAACAGTTTCAATAGCACCTAAACGTGTGACACACTGAACAAACTGGATTATAATATCAACGTGTTTGTGATTTCAGATATGCTATCGCGCTATCGTTTTATTTTTACTAATAAACACCTTCTTAAATTTTAAAGATAAGTTGGGTTTTACCTGACCTTCACTTGTAACCAAGATTTAAAAACAAACAAATATTACCTTACCTTCACAATATAATAATAAGCTAAGTTTAAATCGAAGTTAACACAATATTTTCACATAGGAATTTGATTGTAGTTACACTAGTGGAATAGTAATAGAGTAATAACATTTCACTCACGTGCTTTTGTGACTTGTTGTATTTCGTTGCCTCCTGGGGCAGCGTAAACACAGGCGAGAAGCGCGAGCGCGCACACAGTTGACCGGCCGGCGTGCATCGTGGAGAATTGATGCGCTCACGCCGCCCGCCGCCGACTTTATATCGATACTTAATTACATCACGACCTCATCAAGCCGCAGCTTACGGTGGCGTTATCATTATTGTTGGTACAATTATTGCTGATGATCTTCATTGGTATGTGCTATTACTTTAATTGCTCTAGGATACCATAACATGTATTTTTTGCCGACTCCAAAAAAGAACAGGCCTTTTATTCCTTGGTCATAACGTCTGTGAATGATCATCATTCCAGCTCACAATGAACCGTTATTGACTATTGGCATCCCTCATGCAGGTGATTTCAGTAAAATCAATGATGTCAACAACCCAAGTATCTAGCCCTCGATCTTCCCTGACTCCTGTTACTGTTCTTGGCCACTTGATTGCATGCTTCGCCGCGATAACTTCCAATATGTGATCCAGACAATGGATACAATATCAAATTCCACGAGTAAAAGTGGAGGATTCAATTTCAGTTAAGACTTTTCATCAAGTCTGAAGATGTTCGGCCCCTCCTCAGTACTAATATTCCTCTTTTTTATGATAAACTAGGTACCTATTTAATTAAGTGCCTTATGGTTATATATTGTGATATTCTGACAATCATTTTACTACCTACCTACTCTTGTAAACGTTGTTTGTTTCTATTCTAGACAAAAAGGTATTAAAAAGGACATACACTAAAATGTTTGTAATTTTACAAATACCTAAGTCATAGCTAAATAACTGTTTTAAATCATTTAAAAGTTATACAGTTGCGCAATAAGGTTAGACCGTTATTATTATTAAATTAATTAACAATAGTAGAAATTCCAGTTCACACAGTTGTTCCACAGTCGGGCCTGTTGGTCTAGTGGTTAGTGACCCTGACTGCTAAACCGGAGATCCCACCCAGGACGAATCTTTGTGTGATGAGCACGATCATTTGTACTGTGGCTGGGTGTAATTTATCTATAATATGTATGTATTTAGAAATATATAAGTATGTTTATCAGTTGTCTGGTTGCCATAGCACAGGCTCTGCCTAGTTTGGGATCAGATGACCGTGTGTGAGATGTCCTAAGATATTATTATTCTTCTTCTTCTTAAAGTGCCTCTCCACTACTGGAGGTTGGCCGTTAGCTCAGCAAACTTCTTCCTGTCCTGCGCCAAGCGAAAAAGTTCTTCTACGCTGGCGATTTCTGTCCATTCGCGGATGTTGCGTAGCCAAGACTTCTTTCTCCGACCAGCGCGTCTTTTCCCTTGGATTTTTGCCCATCATTATCAACTGAAGGAGGTGATACCGGTCGTGTCGCAAGACGTGGCCCAGATATGCAACTTTCCTTTTTTTAACGGTCTGCAACAATTGCCGGTCTTTCCCGACGCGTTGGAGGACTCTCACATTGGAAACTTTCTGTGTCCAGCTAATACGTAGCATTCTTCGATAACACCACATTTCGATATATAATTAATTACATATATTATTATTAAGATATTATTATTATTAATTCCGTAATTTAACCATTAATTACCCATTAATAGATAATTACAAAATTTCTACTAATAGTATCTACTTATAAAACAAATTTATAAGAACTTACCCATTAAGTAAATTAGTTTGCGGTTAGGTTCCGACATCAATTGTGTAACGAATCGTTTTTGATTTACTATTAACTGATACAAATCATCCGCTTAGGCAATTTACTTATCTAATAAGTAGGTGCCAAATACTCAATCGCAGTCTCGTCACTTAGCTGAACTGAAATGTTGTTGACTTGACGGTTAATAGAGTATAAAAGTTAAGTTTTGTCTGTTTATGCCCGACATAGAAGGATTAAAATGATTTAAGTTTCAAATTAATCACTCATGGTTAATAAATTTTACATTAAAAGCATAAAACTATATAAGGAACTCAGGGATTAACTTAGAACGCGAAAAAATACTTGTATAGGATAATTAATATATTAAAAATATATACTATAATATATAAATTGTATATTAAAACAAATCCCGAACTTCCGAATGACTGCACCAAACCCAATAATTCTATTTTTCTTATGTTCCTTATTATAAAGGTAAGGTTTTTATAAAAAGACAATAAAAAAAAGTATGGTAATGTTCTAAAAATCTCATACTACGAGACGGGCAGACAGTACTATATATAATAGTATATGTAGGTAGGATATGCAACGGTTGATAATACCTATATGTAATTCTAACAAGATACAACATACAATAACATTCGATCAATTATTTGCGATCTGAATAGAAACAGGTTTTGACAGAATGATGATATCAGAGGACAACACGATTGGTTTGTATTGTATCTGCTTAGGAACCTATGTGTATTGAGATTTCAATGAAACACAATAAAAAACCAGATTTTTCCGTAGGGAATACTTACTAGTTGCAAGAACTGTTATGAAAAAAATTGAGAGGCAGAGAAATGCGTCTAAGGCTGAAAATAATATTGTACTTTATTGATTAATAGTTTTTGTCCGTGGTTCAGCTCGCCTGGGTGTGGGTTATCGCAGCAAAAAGCCCTTTCTTAAAGTTTACGATAACTCCATAGTTAAGGAGTTCTTTTTTGGATATGGAGACCATAGAAAACTATCATATACCAAAATAAGACGTGTACGCCAAGCTTTGCTTCCCATAGAAAGGTTTTTGATTCGTTTGGCAGACATAATACACCTACTATTAGGTATTTTACCTTTGGTTACGTGCAAATGCCTGTGCTGGTAAGGAAAGTTTTCAAAAAAAAAATCACATCACATGAAAATTCACATCCCCAATTAGATTCATCATTATCATCATCATCATCATCATCATCATCATCAGCCTATCTTCGTCCACTGCTGGACATAGGCCTCTCCTATGGCACGCCACTGAGCTCGATCTTCAGCTCTTCGTCTCCAACCAGCCAGTTAGATTAAGAGGGCAAAAGTTCGGCCTTTCCCGAAGCGGAACAAGTCTATAGGGATTTCCACCAGATCAAAACGTATGCTTCATTTAATAATTATTATTTGGCCTTTCCTTCTAGCAGGAAATAAAGTTATGCGTAGGTACCTGTTCTGTGGTAGGTACAGATAATAAGTGATTGTTGACGTCAATAAACCGACGAAAATCTTCACCTTGCCATTGTGCATTTTGTTTGAATAGATAAGACTTAAGCAGATGCGGGTCGCATTACGTGAAGTGTTATTTTTACCTGCATCATAAGTTATACACATACACGTATGTATGTATGTCGACAGAGTGGTATATGAGAAGTCTATATATTTTTTCTAATGTCTGTTTTAGTAAGAAAATTAATAACACAAGTTAGTGCTCCTCAGTTGGGACAAAACTCATCTTTTAATCCTATCCCTTAAATCTGGTAAGGTTGCTGAGCATCGTCGTTCCAGTTTTCCCATAAGAATATCCCACAGAATCTAAATATAAACTGTAATCCAATATGTAATGTAATAAATGTAGGTTTTGAAAACCTGGTTCATTATGCTATAGACATGCATAGTTAAAATTACGGGGTTTCACAAGGTTCTATGAGATACGAATCACTTCTTAAAAACTGTTATCTACGCGATTAGTTGAATAAAACGTTTAAACATGTTTTTTTCTTAAATTGTCGTGTTTCAATCGTAGTTTTCTTGTTAGGAAAAACTTGACAGCAATTCGATAATTTTACAATTGTAAATATTCATGAAAAACGATGTTCACAGATTATTTCCTACATTGCTTCTTGTTTATCCGTTGGTGATGCGGGCGAGTGACGTCTGCTTTTTCCTACCTTATCTAATGACGTAAGTACCCTTCTCTTAGATTGATGACGTGCCACGTATCATATACCTCATTAGTTTCACGAAGGTGATAAAGGACAGGATTTATAAAAAAAATATGATAGGTATGTTAAGGATTTTTATAATTAAGGCTATTAATCTTAAACTCTAAGGTTTATTAAATATCAAAATCTGCGAAGACTGGTAGATCTTACATTGCGTTAGTTCTTCTAAGATCTATATCTTCAGGAAAGGGGAAACCAAAGATTTGATAGTGGAAAGGGGTATTAACGGAATTCCCTCGTGCACGTCGAAACCTCCAGAACCCAAGTCAAATACCTATGGGATTTTGGACGAGTTTATGATGAGATACATATATATTTGAGCCAGCCTTATTCCTGGTAAGGAATTAAAACATTTAATGTTTCATGTTTTGTGAATCACGATAAATTTACGTCATTGACAATGTGTAATCTTACTGGGTAAGCCCCAAAGTTTAAAGGGTTTCTTAAAATTCTTGGGTTACGACAAATGACATAGGTAATTATCGATTTTAACATTTTTAAAACGGCAGCCCGCATAGTTTGTGTAGTGGATCATGCAGTGGAGTCATGGATAATTTCTTCGATTTATAATATAGATACATAATTATTATTAATATTACTTTTTGTAATACAGCTTTGTGGTAAGTGGATAATTATTATTATGTCTGGTATAAGCAATGACGAATATGATTGTTCATTTATCAATAAATTTGAAATACTTCATTTACCTTCCTTATTTACTTATTCAGCAACTGTGTTTCTGATCCTAGATTTTTAATAGGTATAGGTAGTTCGTAGGGATAGTTAAAATGAAAGCCGAGCCATGAATTCAAATAAACTTTAATAATCTCTTCAACGTCTACAGCTTGAGGAGTTTGATCAATATTCGTCAATTACTATGAATAAATTCAAGATAAGTGCAAATACGCGTAACTCGACGGTTTTCCAGTCGACTTGTAAACAATCATAACACTATGTTATGTAGTATTAAATACTGTCATATTGCTCATCATTATTACCTACTGACGATAACTCTTACAAATTAAAGTGAGACTTTTATTACTCTTAATTGCTTACAAAACCAGGAATGTTCAACGTCTTGAAACACTAAGTACGACTACAAAATAAATTTATAACTTAATTAAAGTGTGATACATTATTACAATGTTTATTATTTACCTAAAGGATGTATTATAAACACAGGGTGATGTGTGCCGCTCCAGGCTACGGTTGTAAAGCTTTGTATTGTTAACTTGTCCATTTTACCTACTATTAACTGTGCAATCACTATAGGACCGTCCATTTTCGGCACAGACGTGTTTTTATTGTTATGTTTACTTAATTAACTTTTACACAGTTAACTCGAGGGCGACACTTTGACTCATCGACCTTAATAACTTTATATCATCGTGATTCCAGTAATTTATATACTCCGTGTAAATAATTGATATTTAGGCAAGTAAATATTTACTTAATATTAACATCTCAAATATTCAACAAACTAATTTGACCGCTATGACAAAATAACATCTGTACAATCAATTCAATTCGTTTTGAAATATAAGTGAAGTTTTTGTCTATCTTTTGAAGCAATTTTACAGAAAAATAAACTATGAGATATTGTAAATATGTGCCTAGTTGAAATATCGTTTTCCAAAAATAGAAAATGAAATCCTAAGTTTATATTGTTAATGAACAGTAGAATGAGCGTGTCCGGGGTCGAGCACTGCCAGTCCTCGTGGTGCACGCTCGGGACTCGGGAGACATCGACACTGCCTCGTCGACAACCACTAGTAAAAAACCTCAAGTACACTTCGTTTCTTCTAAAACCCTACTTCGTTTAATAAATAATTATTTAAAACAATAGAAGTTTGACAAAAGTAGAACATTAAAGCCATCAAAAAGATGCGTTATAAATATTCTTCAACACTTATTATTGTGTAAAATAGTATGCAATCATTTTGTGTTTAACGTAAATTTGACTACTTTTGTCAAATTTCGTAACAATTGTTGTCTATTTATTGCTCGTAAACTACCTAACTACAGTTGCTACAATTAACACTAGTTTAAGTAAAACTATCGAACAGACTAAGAAAGGTCGTGTACGAAGAGAATAGTATCCCATGTTCACTTGCGATGCATTTGTATATAAGCTGCAAAGCGCACAACACCGAGAATATAAAAATATACCAATGATTGGTCACTCACAGCTGTACGTAATCGTTAATTGTAATTAAAAACAGTATAGTATTTGCGAAGATATTAAGTCATAGTATTTTGAAACGCTACGATTTTTTGGACGTCAAAGGTCAAAAAGGTTAAAGACAATCCTTTTAAAATCCGTAAAATATTTTTTGAACTTAATTAAGGTTTCGAGTAAGATATTTCCGATTAGCGGACCTACTAAGTATTTGTAGCTAGTACATTAAGGTCCAAAGGTTTAGAAAAACATTAAGCAATATGGATATCGCAAGTCTAGTATGTTTAAGCTTAAGTTTTCATGTAATAAAAATTGTTTTGCCGACTAGATATACTTAATATAGGTATTTTATATTCAAAAGTATTGTCCTAACAACAAATGTATAATTTAACTTTATAGAAAATGATATGTTTACAAAATAAATTGACGCATACAAACGTTAAAATAGATTAATCAATAAACAAAACTAAATCTTACATACGAGTAGGTACATTTACCTTTGCATGAAATAAATGCATAATAATACTAGAAGTTAAGGGACAGTAATGGTTCCAATTATTTTATTTAATAAAATATAGCGCAGTAGAGAAATTGACTTTTGATTTGCTCGGTATGATTTTATATGGTTTATGGGACGTAGAAGCAAGACGTGCGAAGTGTTATGTGATATGCTTTGTTAAGTAAATTATAATGAAAGCGGAGTAATATACAAGTTCAAACGAAATTTCGGTGACGGTCCCTCGCATTTTATCTAACCCTCAGCAATCCTCATATATTCATCACGCATTTAAAAGCTAGTATGCAAATTCAACTCCTTATTACCATAGTCTATAAAAAACGGGTGTAATATTCCAATATTATAATTAAACTATACTTTTAAGCTTAGTAAGATTTCAAGTGTTCGTTTCATTAAAAATAACCGCTATTACATTCGTTAACTTATCGCGCTAATTATTATAACTATTAAATATAACTGATCTAGTGTAGTTAACTAGTTATTGTTTAATGACTTTACTTCCATAACGTGGTACATTAGAAGGATCCAATCATAATGACGACTCGTTATTAATTTAATACTATTATTATATTGTGTAGGCCGCGATATTGTCAACTAACAATTTTATTATTCACAAATGACGTGTAGGTTTCCCGCCATAATGTAAAGAAGACAGAGATAATACTTTTGTCTAGCTTACCTACTAACTATATAACTTACTTAATTTAAAGCAAGAACTAAATGCAAGTTAGATAATGTGTCTCTACCGCAATGTAGCTATAGTTTTTTTGCTGTTTATTATTTGATATTCGATTGTATGTTATTATGTATTTTGAAGGTTAAATATCTGCCAATTTTACATGATGACGGATAGTAACAGTGGTTTTATTCTATAGGTACAGATTTGTTAGTATATTGATGTTCATCATTTGCTATGAGTGTCGTCAACTGGATGAAATTGCAATAGACCAGATTGTTACAGACATTAGGAATGTTGCTATTGTTAAGTTATTAATTAATTTAAATGATGATGCAGTTTAGGCATGACTTTATCAATCATACTTCTTCGTCCGCTGTGAAAAGTTCTGATTTATGAAATTCTCGTTAACATCACTCGCAACAGTAGATTTTACAGAAATTGTCTGTCTATTATATTGTAATGATGTCTATTGTTGACTCTATGTGAGTATCGGTACGGCAAGCGGCAAGGAGATATGTCTGTCATACGTATGAGGAGCATGCGCCGGCCCGACGTGAAGACGCTACGAATCTAGTTTATCGTCTAAGCTACAGCCATTTCCATAAGACCAAATGATAACTATCTTATTAGGAAGAATTCTTGCACACCTAATTTTGGCATCTAATCATTTGTCAGATGTCCAAGTTACTAAAGCTAACGTGCTCCTCAGAAGACACAGTTTCCCGTTCAGGATAATGCAATTTATCCTACGAAGACTTTTTTGGAGATTTTCTTACGATATCTTTATAATCGACCTTAACTCAAAAGTTGGGAAGACTGTTCGCTTTCCAACAAACACTACAGTTATGTCGTAGTTCTATTTTTAAGACTTCCTGATGTTAATATTCCAGCCAAGATGTAGTAAGTTGAAAAGCAAAGTTAATTTACATTAGGCGCTTTGTTCGTCAAAAAGCAGACGATTTCAAGTCATAAAGAATGTCGAAATACTTATTTAATTAGATTTAAAGATACAAAAAGTATCTGATTGTAGCAAAGTTACATTTTAGCAAACGTTTTACAGATGTTTTTATTTGTGACAGGCAATAGGTTCTTAGTCACAAACATACGAGATTGATTGTTTTTACAATTAAAAATATGTTAGTAAGATAATACTTGAATAACAAGAAACAGTAATTTTTCTTTAGTTGCATGTGCATATTAAACTAATTAAGTCTTTTGTCAATAATATTCGATTTCCAACCAGATATTCTATAGTCCACTCGTTTGGTCTTACGGTCCTACAATCATAGCTGTCCAAGTCCAAAACTGCGACTTAGGAAGCCTTAACATAGCGTGCGTGAGTTCAGTAGAAGTGAGTAAAGTTGAGTAGACGGAGGCGATGAGCGGACGCGGCTAGACGCGGCGAAGTGCGGCAGGTCGCGGGAAGTGGCGCGCGCTCTGCGTCAGAGGTGGCGCAGCGGCGCTCGGCAGTCCACGCGCGACATCCATTCTATGTCACGCGTTGTCACCTGGAACGTATATTATAAAATTATTAATTAATAGAAAGATAAGAAGCCTCTAGTTACATAGTTTGTAAATGTAATTCCCATAGAAGATAAGCGCAAAATGCAGAACTTTAATTCCACCTGTGATTCCGCACCTTGCCCTGTAGCACAAATTACCTACGTACATTCATCATTAATCTTCTAAACACGTGTTGGAGGAGTCAATGTTAGTGGAGTTATATAGGAAGAAATATATATACCTAATCATTATTGAATTATCTAATAATTCATGTCTTAAATTGAGTGTTTTAACCTGATGCATGGAGTAGACTGCGAGCACGACGAGCACGTGCATGATGTTGTGCGAGTTGAGGCAGCGGTCCACGGTGCCAGGGAACCATTTCTCAGGAATATGCATGGCGCCGATCACGCCGCCTCCTAGAGATACTGCATCCTGGAATATACATGAACAACATAGGTTAAAGTCGTCATTGTTCATCTATACTTAATATATATATATATATATATATATATATAAATATAAAAAAAAAACATCTCTTTCCAATGAACGTGAAATCATTTCGGTAATTCTTTTTGTTGTGTTAATTAATTGTCAGGAGAAACCTTCTCCTGACAATAATATAACCTTATAAAAGAAAAGAAAAAAGCCGGGGCAGGCAGCTAGGTTTATTAATAAAGTTTCGAGACCAGCGAGGTTTAGATGACCGATCTAATGTTAGTATTTAGAATTTTTGTGTATTGATACTGAGCAGTTCTCCGACTATTTATAATAATTAACTAATATTGCGTAGTTTCTAGTAGCAAAACTTTCGTGAGCTTTAATTCCCGACAAAAATTGATTAAAATAAAAAAAATATAATTCTAAACAACGCAATTAATTTATAAGAATGATGTTTGTGCACGATGTTTACGTATTATTATGATTAATCACGTTGTGAACGAGAAATATAACAGTACAATATACCAGGAAAGTAATGAATACTGCAAACGTAGTGCAGACTAAGATGTATAAACATTAATACGATGATTGATGTATATTTCCAGGCAGGTAACAGATGGTTCAGTGACGTAAATGGAAATTTATTATTTACAAGTACAATTTTCTGTAAATAAAATATTATAAACAATTACTTCGATGATTTTTAAAAACCTACCGTGACAAGACGCTGATTAAATCTGCCATCATTTTTATTTACTTACGTAAGTCGTCGGTAATGATGTCCCACCCTTAGTAGTGGACCTTAGGGACTTTTTTTAAGAATTTATGACAAAAAGAAATTATTAATTAAAAACCCGACTGCCAGAAAACGAACTAAAAAGTAAGAAAATAGGTTGTATTATACATACATACTTTTTTGGCTTCGCCATAGTCGGGTAAAAAAGGCATCAAATTAAGTCATCAAACTGTCAAATTGAGAACTTATTTTTTAGTACCTACATCTTTCATTTCATCTTATTTTGGAATATTGTTTCCACGGATTTTATTTATTTATTTAAACATGTATTTTATTTATTTCCAGCTTGAATATTTGCAGTTGATAAACAGTGTCTGTGTCCGTTAATTTTGCTTTTCATAACCGAAGCCGTACAGTAGAGCGGTCTCATTTGTACCTAACGAGCTGTGTAATCGCTTTACGCACTGCGATCCAATTATACATTAGCCCGTATCGGATTATTTTGTGTTCATTATTATTTGAAATGTTGACGTTTTTGCCCGCGACAGAACAGACACAGTATAATGCGTTTAGGTTTAGAGGTTGTTAGTTTGTTTGTTTGTGCGTGAGAAATCGAATGTTGCCACGTATCCCCAAAAGTTTTCTGTAATGGGTTTGTTATTTATATGTGATGGTTCTTAGCTAGATATTTTGGTGGTAGCTCGCCAGAGGGCGCTTGAACAACTAAATTGATGTTGAAATCGGTTCAAACGACTCAAATACAGTTAGTTATCTGTAAATTATTGCTGTTTTCTCGGCAATGGTTTGTAGAAATGAGTAGTGTCAAGCCCCTGGGGGAGCTACCGTAGATATTTTTCAAGCCAAAGTATTTTTTTTTAATTTAGGCTATTATTAGGGTTTGTTGTGTTACTTACTCAAAATAAAAATGATATTTTGTTTAAGAGATATATTCAATATATATATGAAATTTAAAATCCCGTGCCTTTAATAAAATTATGGAACCAATTTAATTTTTTATCATCCTTTTTTGAATACATTGCACTTAAATGGTTGTTTAAAATTTTTGTATTATAAGTAAAGTAGTTCAACGTGAACTCAGTCTAGACTTGATGTTGTTTATAACGTTTATTTATATTTTGTAGTCATTATCACATCAGTGGTAATACTTTGACCTCAATATCTGTTATTTTTTTTAGGAATAGTTTAAAACTTCAGAATTATTAAAGAAGTATAATTTTTATCGTAATTTTTGTTAGCATGTTGTGTAAACTATAACTCAAACCAGTCTTCTATAGGGTCAAAGGCGGATAGTTGCCAATCTTTCTAAAATAAATTTATATCTCTCAGTATGAAAAATAAAATACTTTATTTGTAAAACGGGTTGGTACTTTGGTTTATCATCTTTAACTTTATAAAAGTACTTACAAAACATTTGATATTTTCAGAGTATTTGTAGTGGAGTAGTCGATTTTTGCCGACCTCAATATTTTGGGACAACTATCCCATATACGGGGAGAGTTGCCTAATCTATAAAATTACGTTTATGGTAGATACCCCGCCAAGACAGAGAACATTTGTCCTGTAAAAACTTTGCTCGCACCTAGCCTTCCCATGCAATCGCACTGAGATGCAGCACGGCGAAGTAAGTGGTAGTTGTAGGGACTTTCTATAAATAACTGAAATAACATGTTAATCATCCGCGAAACTAGAGTCATTACAATCGAGGCAACTATACCCCTGGAGCTACTATCCTGGTTTTAACCATGATAGATACGGTGACCATCTGCTTGCGTTGTTTGCCAGATACTCGTCATAATATAAAGGAGCTGGCTTCTCGCCAGATAAAATAACGCTTGAGCAGTTCCTTTAATCCAAGCAAACTATCCCTACGTGAGGAACACGCCAAGATCTAGATCTTGCAGTCATCCCCAGTGTTAGCCCTAATTACGTCATTAAGTACAGGTTGAGTTTTCTT
Organism: Diachrysia chrysitis; assembly: GCA_932294365.1. NCBI lineage: Eukaryota > Metazoa > Arthropoda > Insecta > Lepidoptera > Noctuidae > Diachrysia > Diachrysia chrysitis. The sequence continues at coordinate 10,416,751 of OW028652.1, read as the reverse complement.
TTATGTATACATACAGGTTATGTTTATTGTGGACATTATGAGTGAAATTATGCACGATAAGGTAAATACCTGAGGTAATAACGCCTGCAGGATACATTCAGTTTTATCTTATCGTTTGTAATGGCCAAGTAACAAGCTTTAAAAATAAGGAAATCCGACTCACTTCATTTTATAATACTGCATTTATAAAAACGTGTATCTATGTATTTTATTTCAGTGTCAATCACTAAAAAACAGAATTCCTTCCTTTTCTCGTTTTTTTCAAAGAAACTGACATTATTTATAACTTCTCTAACCCCGAATACTGAAACGCCATTTAACTTGGATATGGTCTTAAATGTCTATTTGCCGCTACTTTACACCTTCGACAGAGCTAGAACGAGATTTAACGGCGTTCAGCCTATTTGTTAAAAAGACTCACACTCAAATAAATACACAAAGCAATGTTGAAGATTTTTACTCTCCGCTTCCGTAGTTGAGTATTCCACAAAAACATATATCTGTAGGAACACGAACACTTGAAAAAGATAATGGGAAAACACGACGGTTTCTCTGCCTGTTTCAATGGCATTTCCTTTTGTAATATTATCAATGGTTCACACTCCAACCTTGGTGTTTGTGTAGATACATACTCGTTACAATTTGTTGCTTGTTGTACTGTAGAATTATGTAAGCAGTTCTTAGAAATTCAATTTGTTTTCAAACTTAGAATTAAATAAAAAATTATAAAGAGGTATTCGAATTATAAACTACTAGAGACCCACCCCGGCTTCGCCCGGGTAGCACAACAATATAGCCAACATAGGCTAAATTGCTGTGCTAACCGAAGCCTCAGGCCTCAGGAATAATATAGCAATCTAATGGTGAAAGTATTTTTGAAATTAGTCTAGTAATTTTGAGTTTATTCATTCAAATCTTTATTCTTTATAAGATTTCTGTAAGACTTCTAGAAAACATTCACCTAAAAGCGAATTTGTGAGCACAGTGTCAGTCTACATTTTTTTGATACAAACTAGGATTTTTAACACATATGTTTGGATAATTTTATAGTTAACAGCAACGACCTCCAAAAACGAATGTTAAAGCAATTTGTCATCGCGTTTACATACTACTCTACATACTACTATACCTACTGTAAAAAATAGTTCTGTATAAAATTGGGATTCAATGAAAAAAGGGCCAAGTTCTAAGCACGTTTGGGAAGAATGATTATCTTGCTTGAAGCCATTTATTTTTGCCCCTGTACGGAACCCGGCCGGAGTCATTTGGCAGCGTGCCAGCCCCATTGTGTGCGTATTGAAAGGGATGGAAGGAATCCGGGGATTGTTTCACGAACTAACTTATAACTATGTAACAACGGTATTAATTATTTTGTTGTTTCTGAGCCATTACGGTTAATGGGACCACAATATTGTTGAGGATTCTATTTATCTAAATGTCTTGACATACGTTTCGTACTGATAGAAGTTTATCATTTTTAGGCATAGAACAATACTACATTATCGATTTGTTTTTTTTTCTTATGATTAAAATTGAGCTTAGTGCTGTTTCAATAATACTAAGATAAAAAAAAAAAACATAATTCGTAATTTTTATATGGATGAAAAGATAATATAATTTAATAGAGATAAATTCGTGCAGTCAAATAGCCAATGCCAAGTTTTATTTTATTTCTTACTCTATTATATTTAACCGCTGATTGGATTAGAATGAAATGAACATCCGAGGCATATTAAAATAGTATTCTTTTTTTATTTTACTTTCGGAAAAGAAAGACATCCTTTTCTAATTATTTTGGATGCGGGTTTCTTAACAGTTCGGCTGTCCCTAGGGTCGCACTTAACTTCATTACTACAGCGGCTTTTAGCTCGGCTTTTACTGTAAATCCTAGTTTCCAAAATGTGTTGCATACTTTAGATTTCTTTAAGATTTTTGAGAGCTTTGAGAATAATTGAAAATCAGAAAGTTGTGAGTTTTTTTTTGTATCGCAAATGTTTTAAAAACCATACCACATTGAGTAACTCAAAACATGCTTTGCACTTAATTAACTATCAATCACTAGAATGAGGTAGGGTAGGAGATATGTTGCACGTTAATTATTAAAATGCGAAAATTACGATATATTATTTCGTAAGCAAAAACTTTACAGTTTACACTTGTATTGTACATTTAAAGTTATCTGCCCCTTGACTTTGCGAGTTCCATTGCACTGGACACCCGAGCCTCTACGTCTACAATACTTGCACAATCGTTAGCATGACTCAGCATGATCGCGTGTTACACATTACCTACTTTGCCTTGCCGTTCCCTGAACAATCAATATATAATAATAATAACATTACAAAACCAACATGAACGTCAATAAACAAATTGTGGAAAAGTTCTTTTTAATACAATTGGAAGGAAACTATTTTTCTAGTAAATAGTTACTTGTAGACCACTCTGTATAATCTATTTACCTTTTTTATGAATTGTTTGTATAACCTCAGGAACGTAGTAGGTTCAATTTTAAGTAATATGTATAAATATAAAATGACTTTAATGGTTTTCAAATTAATAGTATTCTTCACACCTTGAAATGTATGCTGCATTGTAATTTAGATAAGTAGAAAGCTCTAAAATACACTGTGTAATAATTTAGTGTATTAGTTTGTTTTGTTTGTATATATATATATACACAACAAAAAAACTATCAACAGTATGTATTATAAAAACACTATCACGTGAGTAAAGTTTATGTATCTCGCCCTAAGTCGTATGTTAAAACGTTAATTTTAATTAGAATATATAGGAACATATATACTGAGAAATTCTGTATTTGTTTTAGTCCATCATTAATCTAGTCTTGTCTTATTATAACCGCCACTTACAGGGATTATCGCTTAATGTAACCTCCTTAACAACATATTTTAGTACAAGTTTAATAGATCATGTTAACTCTCAGTGCATTGCACTTGCTTATTTGCAGTTTAGTAGCATTAGTAGCTGGATTGATTATAATGCTGATCATTTTAAAGAGTAAACATGTAAAATCTAAATGAAAGTAAAGATTAGATTATAATAACTTGATCATCAATTACGGAAACCGAAAGCAACAATCAGTGTATACTTTACAGTGTGTACCCTATGTACCATACAGTGCACTTGTATCTAACCTACAGCCTTCTGGCAGCGTTGTCACGTCTTCGCTGCAACGCCAAGTGGACGATAAATCGAAGATGTCAGCGCAGGTCCACTGGAGCCGCGCCAGTTCGTTACCACACCGAAAATATGGAACCCGGTCTCTGATAATTGCACTCTACATCAGCGTCTAAGAATTTTTATGGGTGCTTCAAGTATGTTCCGTAATAAAGGATATTTCTTAACTTAAATTGGCTGAATTAGTACCTACTTTTAAAATACATTATATATACACTATACATATATGTCATATTTGATTTATTGTTGTCAAATTCAGTTATATTGTTTGTTTCCAATGCTTAAGTTGGTATATTCCACATAGGATCTTTCTGTTTTATTAATATGAATTGGTGTAGCCATGTTTTGTAAAATATTACTGCTTAAGTCCGGTTGGCTGCACACCGCCGGGGTTCGCGATACCATTAATGTGTTCCCGGTAAAGATAGGGAGAAACATTCAAAGCCTCCGTTTTCTCCAGGGATAAGGATTTTCTAAGGTCAAGCAAAAAGGTTGACTATACGATATCTTTTACATAACTACCTTCATTCGTATTTTGAAACTATAACTAGGTACTGAACGATGGTACATACCTGCAAGAAAACGTGCAGTATAGCGTGCGGGTCGCCACCGCCCAGGCGGGCTGCGCGCGCGCCCGCCAGCAGCACGCGCATGCAGAACGGAGCCGCAAAACACAACCGCCGCTCCCACGGGGACCAGGCGCGCATTGCCTGAGAACAATATTCATCATAAAATCTAGATTATATAGACTCTAGAGAAAATAGGTTTAGCTATTTTCTTTTTAGACTATTCTGTACCACCGACTGCTGGGCAAAGGCTCCAAGTCTTTCCATATATCCCCATTCGCAGCACCTCGAACCAGCCCTCGCAGTATACCTCCAGGTCATTTAGCCAGCTCTTTCTGTATTAGTTTCCTTTTAAATCTAAGTTACTTTTCCTCTTAGACTGCAATTGGGTCCATATTATAACTTCTTTTTACCTTATAAAGTCCCAGCAGACTGCCAAGACTGTAGACAGCGAGCGCGAGGTTCCGCAGCGGCGCCGGCGCACAGTACACTGTAGCCGTCACCATCGGGATGGCGCCTGTAGACAAACATATAGCACATAAATGAATATAGTATGAATCAAGAAATAACAATGGCCTGATTGACCACAACTATTGGAAAAGTCAGAGAACGCATAAAGAATAACACGTTCTGGGCTGCAGTAGGTAACCAGCATTGCTCTTAACACAACCGGGAAGACAATATGTTGTTAATCAAAGTAATGTACACTTTCATAATTATGTAAGCCGATTATCACGATTGCTTTACGCACTACCGTCGTCGAACATAGGCACCTTGTTCGACGATAATACTTTCCGCCTCTGTATTTCACTACGCCTTGGCGCTTCTTGTTGTTCTCCACATCGCTGTCACCATGGCGAAGTTGTCAACAGCCTCGAATGCCATGGCCTATCATGGCGCGACATGCGAATTTAAAAGGACATGACCCGACGAGCTCTTATTGCCGGTGGCGTTCCGGCTGTACTCGAACCCATTGGCCTGTCTTTGTTTATGTTCCCGTGGAAGATGGATAGGCCTTTAGTATAGGATACTACTACAAACGACGGAAATATGACAACCATGTTGGAAGTTATATATTCGAGCCTGTTGGCTTTTACCTTGGACAGATGATAAGCATTGCTATACAACGTGGCAATGCCGCCGGCCTATTGGGCACACTTCCGGTCGACAGCGATGTGGACGAAAATTTGATGCTATATTTTAGGTATTTGATGCTATATGTTTTAATTAGTTAAGTGTATATATAGTTAAGTTCGTATGTGTATATATCGTTTATCCTGAATTCTGTAGTTGTAAAAAGTTAAAAGGTTAGTTTACTTTTGGAGTAATAAATCTGAAGAAATAGGCCACACTGACCTGCATAGTAAAAAGTTGAAGAAAATAACATTAAAATAGTATTTCCAAGACACAAATCATATTTTTTTCTTATCTTGGCATCTAGCCAAAGTACCTACAAGCGTTCTTTATGAAATTGGTTATGCACTAATTCGTTACACATTTTTCCTGGCTTGTTTGCTTGTTCGAAGTAGAGCTCGTAATTGTAAATTACACGGGATATTCAGCGAGTTTTTTTAAAAGTACTTGAACTAATCAATTATTTTCTTTTCTTCCATCTGAATTTTTTGTTTTTAATTTTATCCTTGATTTACTTACATGCTACTGGGTCTTCAATTAGGAACGCCCATCGCTACTTGCAAGTCAGTAAACCCGTAAAACTTGATTACATGTACGCGACGTTAAATATATAAAGGCTGGCAGCCGATCCAGTGATGGATGCGTTTTTAATGACGGTCCTTCCTCGCAGGTTTTATTGCTGGCTATAAAGCCTGCGGTTAGCGAGACATGATATTTCGGCCTCAAATGCTTAGGAAATAATATTTTCTAAGCCTTGTTAGGAGGCCTTTTGGGAAAATTGCTGTTATTACAGTATAAGCTTATGTTGTCTTTAAACCGAAGCTCCGAAATAGGTCGAAAACATAACTAGTAGTATTGTAAAATTTGTACAAAACTAGGAATGTAAATAGAGTACAACAACCCGTATGTTACAACGGTAAATACTGTAGTAAGTGTATATAAAACGTTACACTGCGTAGGTAACACGAGTTTGTACTACGAATGTTCACATTATCAGTTAGCTATTTCGCGGTCTTGGAATATAAAGGAAAAAATATTTTACATTGTAGGAATTCTTTAGAGGTTCTTGCTGTTCTACGCTGTAAAGAGTAAGATCCTAGGAAATTAGGTTTTGATATGTCTTCGTGTGGAAATACCCATAATTTATGGATAGATCAGGCCGTCGTCTGTGTCGTCGCAGGTGTCGTCTGCCAATTGCCATATCAATGACTTTGTCTCAAGACTACATTTATTTCCAACCAAGCAATATTCTCATTACATGATATTATGGGGCTTCAAAGCTATTCCCAAAGCTATTTTTAAACGCGAACCTGAATACACACTAATTAGGATACTTTTAATCAAGCAGTGACTTTCTTATGTAAGAAAATCGGCGCTCCTAATTTCCCCGGCTTATAGAATTTAATAATTGAGTGGCAGACTCGATTTTCAAAGTAAATTTCCTCCTCCTTCGCCTCGTCGTGTATTTTTAGTTCGCTCCCTGCTGTTTGCAGTGTTAGGGGGTGCGCCCCGGGATTTCCCACTTTAAGTGTAAGGATTAGTCATTTGATATTTCGAGATTAGGTAAAACTACTTATAATAATTACCACTTCGAGCAGTACTTTTTGACGAGGGCCTAGTTAAATGACATTATTACTTTTGAAGAACTAGGTAAAATTTAATATACCTTAGAACTTTATTAGGAGTTAATGTTGAGATGACGAGTAGTAGAGGTAAATGGAAGCAAAATACGCATTTCGCCGACCATGAATAATTTAATTGGGAACAGCAAAGGTAGATGTATCTATAGAATATCTAGAATAGATATATATATATATACTAGCTTTTGCTCGCGACTTGGTCAGCGTAGAAGACGAAAATGGTTTTTGATATCTACTTTGATGCAAAGCACCCCCAAAATAACTTTCTGCCCCTTTTTAACTCCGTTAGGCCATGAGCTTCAATAAAATACGAAACACGTCGTTTATCAATTCTGTTAAAAAACGTTTATGCAAAATTTAAAGTAGATTGGACCAAGAAATCACGTTGTCCCATACAAACTTTGCCCCCGATTTTCACCCTCTTAGGGACAGAATTTCGGGAAATCCTTTCTTATCGGATGCCTACGTTATACAAAGAACACACCCTCCAAGTTTCAGGTCTCTACAATCAGCGGTTTAAGCTGTGCGTTGATCCGTCAGTCATTCAGAACAAAGCATTTTATATATATAGATATAGATATAGATATATCTAGTAGAACTTTATTAGCAGAATACAAAATCGAGTAAGTAGGGTACTTACCTACGATTTGAGGGAAACATATCGTAGTACCACAGAAGTTAAGTTTAGTAACTAATTTTGTGTACTCCGTTGTGCTATAAATAATAACAGAAGCATCCTTCTTTTTTTGTTTGTTTGTACATTTTGGATGATTTCTCTAAATAAGTGATGGATCGGCTTAACTTTTAGTTCCAGAAACTAAATATAAGAGAAACTCTTAAGTTAGGTCATCAATCATTGAAAGATATGTCGTATGCAGACATATAGATGACTGCTGGTGCCGCAGTTATTTGGTAAATATAATTAGTTATAACTACATAGGTTTGTTAGCTCTTTAGAAAATAACTAAAATACCGCGAGCGGAGTTTTCAAATCCATAACTATTGTTCAAAGTTTTAACAATGCAGTGGGATCTATTGTTTTGTTCACCTGTAAAAGCTCTTCGTTGTTTACCGAGAAACATACAAAAGAGCTTGACTATAGGTATTCTAAATTATTCAATAGGCAAACTATTATTCATCTTTCATTGCTACATTTTGAATGAAATACAGCTTGGATATTTTGTTGTATCTACACGTATTTTAAACTATTCTAGCGTTGGGAATAAAACTTGGTCTTCACAGGTGGACGTCACACAATATTTTTATGATGACTGTGGAAACAATGAAACGCAACAAACCTCTCCGGTAGTAAACTTTTTGTTTGTCACTCATGCTGTGAAGGGAGACAGTTGTGTCTAGGCTTAGCTGGTTATTACGAGCTATTAGCACTATTCCACTTTACTATAATTATAATCTAATGGTACTGATAGCCCTAATTAAGCTTAATATAATATATATAATTAATAAAGCATGTTCCGTTCATGTACAGTCAATTATTCATTATGAATCCAAATTTTAACAATGATTCTGATTTTTGATCTCACATCAGCTAACCTAACACACATGAACGCAATAAAGAATTTGAATTTTGAATTTTTACCTACATTGTTGTGAGGAAATAAAGAAAGTATTAATACCCGAAATCTTGTTATTTGTATATCTCCAAAAGCAAGAAAACCGTTTAACAAGCCTCAAAGACTCGAAATTAAGATTTAACAAAAAAAAATTGTGTTAGGTCGCGTATGTACATAACCACTTCAATTGGTAAATGCGTTCCAGTTTTCCAGCTTACGAGTTACGAGCCCCGAGAGTATAGCTGTAACAAAGACTTGTCATACTTTGATGTATCTTTTGTCCTTTGAGGCTTAAGGCGACGTCTCAGTTAAAACTTGGATCTGTTAAAGCTTAAGGCGACGTTTACTGAGCGGATCTGTTCATGTTTAAGGAGAAGCTTTACTTTAAAGTTGTACTTTTATTTGCTTTAGTCTTACTGTGTTCTTTAGATTAAACTTCATGGGCTTGTGGGAACACTTACTACTCAAATGTAAAAAGTTTCGAGTTTTAAACTATCTTATTGATTACCTGCGGTTTTTAGTTTGGTTGCGGACTCAAGTTGACAGTCCGAAAACGTAACATATATTTTCTTCTATAACTCTTATTCACTGAATAGAATTTTACGAACACATAGTAATGATTATCAGTCACGTGCTAACCCCTCCGGACACCTAAGTGTGATACATGAAAGCCCCTGACCACTAGCTCACTAACATTTGATATATGGCCAAGCACAGACGGCCCGAGTCCGCTCAGACAGATCTTAAGCTGTCACCCGTACGTGATAGTTTGAGGCTGAGAAGTGCGCATGAACACCGCCTCGGACCAGTCCGCTCCGGATAAACACTTTGATGTGACCTATGTTCATAAAATCTTTAACATTATTGCTTTTTGATGCGGAAACTATTTTATATTGACATACCAAACTATCTTTTGTTTTTCACGTCGAAGTAATCTTTTAAAAGATATTATAAAATAAAAGGACTAACTTGTATTGTTTTTCTTAAGTGTATTTCTTATAGTACATATTTACAATTTTCGCAGAAGACTAAAATTAGTGTTCTATAGATATTGAATATTTATTGGTTCGTAAACGTTCATTCAAAGACATTTCAATGTTTCTCGAACCCATCCAATTAAAATAAATTAAGCACATTTCCGTCAAGGACCAAACCAGTCACTGTTTTGTTAATAAGTCAGCAATAGAAACCCCAAAATGTCCCTATTCCATTTAAATTATCTAAGGACCCCTGCGCGTTTTGGCTTACGCGCCTTCGTAAGCCCCTTTAAAACAGCAAATACTGCAAATAATAAGCGTTACAAATAATGCAAATTGTATTCTATTCACGTTCCGATTATTCGATACTATCGTTTAGTTAGAATTTTAGAAATTAAGATTATTATTTATTTAACATTTTTTATCAATAGACGCAGTAGGTACAAAGGTCATTCTCAAAAGAGGAGATAATTCAGACTTTATATAAAACAGTTGACAGGTACTCTTCATCCCTCTCTTCTAGTGCTAACCTGTTGCCAGTGTCCACTGCTGAGTGTTTGCCACTCCAATACCCGAGGGTATCCTTAATGTTTAATAAGTCCCCCTCGTAAGTCTTAAAGTTGTTGCATGTTGCGAATGAGTAGCTATAACATGGCTATAGTAGCTACAAAATAATTTACTTATTTCATTAGTTATATTATGCTGACTAAGTCCATACTAATATTATAGGTAAATGTGGAAGTGACTGTTTCTCGGTCTGTTACGCTTTTACGGCTAAACCGATTCTGATAACACTTGGTATGGGCTAAGCTTGGATCCCAAGCAAGCACATAGGCTACTTTTGCAGCAATAACCGAATGATATTCTTGCTTTACGATTGTGTAGCGAGGAACATTGTAAAACAAAAGAAGTGGCAGTGGACTGAAATCTAGACAATAAAGTGGTTTTATAGGTATTGTCTGTGGGCAACTGAGCGACGACTGGACGCTTAACGTCTGACGCAGTGAGCCGGAACATAATAATGAGATAGAAAACCATAAATAAACTTGCTGTGCTGTCTATATAAACTGTCTGTACTTATATTCAAATATTTCATTTAGCAAAAAATTACAGCATTGCGATCTTAAAAACAATTTATTCCACGCCTATGTATGTATAAGAAGAAGAAGGTTTTAAAACTGACATGCATTTAATAAAATCGTTGCAGCGATAGTTACGAATTGTCTCCGTCTTTTTTATTGCAGCTTTATGTTGAACGTAAAAAAGTCAACCATTACCTATCAATTGAAATATGATGTTCTTAGAATAGTAAACGAAACGTGAATATTGTAGTCGTATCATTTTTAAACTCAAAATCTTCATGGGACTTCGTGATAAATTGAGCATATACAATGGTAAACTGTAGAAGTATGTCCAATGTTCGTAATTATGTTGTATGTTAATGGCAGATGTCGGACCCAGCAACTGTTCGGTCACCCGAATATACAACAGGGCACGTGCCTCCCTAAAGCTTAAATTAAACCACATATAATGGGATATAATTTAATTGCTCTCAGCTCTGTATTCTATATTGTAGTGGTAGTTTCCCTACACTGTACAGTACACGAAATTTTAATGTCCCAACATGGATTCGAGGTCAATCGCGGCCAAGGTGATGTTGTTATCTGATCTGATAACTAAATAAGAAAACTAATAATCTCACAATTTGTTTTATTTAGGGTCAAAAGGGTAGGTAATGAAAAAGCCTAAAATAAACAATCTTCCTTTAAGTCGCCGCGTCGTGGAAAGTTTAAGACTAGCCCTGTTTCGTAGCCCGAACATCAGTTTCAATCTGTTTAACTAAGGTAAACCGACTTTCAATACAAATAGCATAATTTAGCTGCCACTGGATATTTTGAGACCACTCGAAATAAACTTGAATGGTATGTCTATTCACGAAGTTCGTAACAAACACTGACATAGTGTTGGAAGTCTGAATAGGTAAGTACTATGTATACCTATATATACTGTTCCATAAACAAAATATTGTATACATTAGTTAAATACATGCGAAAGTTTTGAAGTCAAAATATTAATGCATGTTATTAATAAATCAACACGCTCCTTGGCAAACTTAGTTTATAATGACGCGTCAGATTTGTTCAACTAGCTTGTACGTGCGGTCTAGTACCTACGTGTAGACGTTAGGCAAACAATTGCTTTTTTTTATAAAAAAATTGAAAGTCGTGATCGTGAAGACCTTTAATTTGATACCCATATTGTAATAATTGAAGCATTAATATTTTTTCACCTTTAAAAGTGATGCCATATTGACTGTTTTATTATAAAATATAATTATATTAACACTCGCCTTTTAAAGCCCTTTTTTTTAAAAAAAAAAGGGCTCTACTACTCCCTACTAGGGATTTAAAAAATATTTTATTTTCATGCTGCATATTTTTGCGCAAAGCGCACAAATTTTTGTGTTTTGAAGAATATTATACCTACTCGCATTATTAAGACGAATCTAATTACGTATCATTTATCAAGATTATTTGTCTCGAGGTTACGAGCGGACATAGAAATAGACAAACATACAGGTCAAACACATAGCCCTCCTGTTTAGATTCGCCGCAGTCGGGTAACAAGTCTATGTCACACTAAAAATATCTCTTTACTATCTGCAAAGTTTAAAGATGTTTATTAGACTTTAGGAAGATGAACCTAAACAGACAGACACTACGATTTTTATACATGTTAGGATAAGAAAGACAAAACGTGTCCTACCCATTAATTTTTTCCTAACAATTTATATAATACGGAAGAATACGGGTCTCATATATGCACATTCTTATATATGCTCATGCTAAAGCTGTGCATCCTAGCGTAAACTGACCTGCATAGCTAGATAAGTAATCAATGTTTGAGTGCGTACAAACGTCATGCACAGGCGTGCTCAACAGACCGTTACATAAAGTTTACGCAGTGCCCGCCGCTCGCGACTTGCCCTGTTACGTAATTAGGATCAACCGTATACTGACCCTGTACTGTCACGGAAAAATAAATTCTATATGAATTAAGATTTTTATTTTAGTAATAAAAATAAACATCAGCCTTCAGCTGTTCTACTGTACACTCTTTTCATAAAAAGATTTATGTCCACGCTTGCTCTGGGGGTTGGTGACTGCTAGGTAGTAAATAAGTATTACCCAGGTATTAAGCTACATACATTCATGTTAGGATCTAATTAATTATTAAAAAAGGATGATACTTTTTAAGTGAAATATATTTGAATCGTTTATACTCTAAATACATTACAAAACCTGTGTACATACAAAGTATGCCAAAAAACTGTGTCGTGATATGAATTCCTTCATGGGCTTGTTCAACCAGTGACGACATTATCCCATAATACTATGTCGCATGATTATTCCGCTCTATATTATAATAGAGCAATGAAACAAGTTATAACAGGTATTTCTATAAAGTAGGTAATTATAAAATTCAAATCCAATTTCAAACATGTTTTTCTAATAAATATCTATGTCAGATGTCAAACCCTCAGAGAAATAACTAAAGCAGTCAAACCTCGAGAATACAATATAGATTTTTTTTTTATAATTATAACTGGTAAGAACATTAATTTGTATTACAAACTTTTCATGGAATTTTGATTAATACTCTTTAGATGGTATTCGTGCACTTTACTTTCTTTGCTTTTAACATTCCACAAGAAACAAATATATTTAAAGTACTGTTATTTTCTTGATTGGTAAAACCTTAGCCATTTGCCAGGTATTCAGAGTTTAATTAAAAGAATCCATACAAACCAATAACGTAAAATTTTATGAAAGGACGTTTATTATTGAAATATTGATCAGGGTGAAACAGCTCGCAAGGCAAGTTATATTCTGATGAAGAATTTTATCAATTGGGTTTATACTACTTTGCTTAGCCGTAATTTACTGAATATAAAAAAAAAAAACATGTTTCAGGCGAGAGTTTGTTTAATATGATAACTGATAACGGGAATGAGAATAGAAAAAAAACATATTTAGAATTGGTTTGATTATTTTGTTAACGTATTGGCTTTCATTTTGTTATCAAACTTCTGTCTTCTGTCTACTTCTCTGAGCAATATCAGTATAATGTTAATGTTACGTAAATTAAAGGAATTATGTACCTGTTTGGATCATCATTATTCAAATTGTACGCAATCAAATCTTAATCCTGATCAAACAAATATTATGATTCTAAACGGGTCGTCCAAACAGATTATGTGTGGCAGAACATACATACGATGGTAATGCGGTTTTATAAGAAGCTTGTTAATATTTTAATAAATAATCCTACTGTTTAGCTTTTAAAATTACAATTTTTATCTTTACTGGAAATGAAATAGCTTTTAATTTGGTTTGTGTGAATAGAAGTGGAAAATGGTATATTTTTGTAAATATTATAATTGGTTAGAAAATTTTAAGTTATTGTTCTTGAATATTAACAACTCTGCTGGAAGTGTCGTTACAATCACGTTATAATGCACTGCCGTTTTCACATATGAAGCGTTTATAAAAGCACTTTTATTTCTCTGACATAATATTATACATTTTCGTAAAGTTAGCACTGGCAAACTCAAACATATTTAGCATTTTGTCAACGGGACAGGAGGAAACTGAAAAGGTAAGTACAGCACACACATGGCACACAAAGTAGTAGTTAATAACAGCACTGAAATTTTACAGTATACTTATTAATAAATATTTAAACATATTTCAAATAAGTCTTGTATGGGATTAGCAACGAACCGTAGAGAATGCCACAAAAAACAAAAATGATAACTTATATTTATACTGCTATTACTTATGACGTAGATATCTATAGCATTGTTGTATTAGCAATCAGTCGGCGCGATCAGACTGAAATCAATGTCTACTATCCACATGTGTCGATTGAAATAGTAACCAACCTTCATGGTATGCGAGTGACTGCTCGAGGCTTGCCCGAGCTATGGCACTTGACAGCTATGGCTGTATCGACGTTAGCCGTGTGATGTCACGTCGCCTCGATATGTGCATGATGCACACAGAGTACTTTTATATATATGATGCAAGTTGACATACCCATCAAGGGTATGTTGAATTCGTATTTATGTTTATTATGATCTGCCCACGGCATTGCTTAAAAACATTACATATATTATATACTTTGTGAAAATAATGTCCGATAATGTCATTCCATAGTTTGTTTGGTAGGCTTTGACAGCGGACGCGCCAGTGCGCCAACTGGTAAGAGCAATAACGGTATCATAATATCATTCGATGGTATTGCTATTGAGATTATCCCATACAAACCAAAAATGCAGGTCTTTATAATATTAGTTTAGACGACTAGATAAGTACAATTAACGAGCTAGTGTAACATCTTTTAAGAAAAAATGTTGTATTCCTAATCACTTCTTGGTCAAAAAACAGACATATATAAATTGTCTACAATGTACTGAAAATTTTAAAGGCAATCAATGTTATCATTTCCATGTAAAACAATTTTTCAATCAATGTCAGTTACAGTTTAACATACAATGTAAGCTACAGGCTACGGCTGTGCCACGTCGTACCACTTACTTACATTGTAGTTGCTTCAAACTTAATACTTTGTATTCAAACAACGTTGCAAGCTGTTCATGCGACAATAAAGTAGAAAATGAATTTAATATGTCTATCAGGACCCTTTACGAGATTTTAATACTATTAAAGTCTATATATGCATATATACTAGATATGTATGTATGCATAGATTTAAACCTACGAGTAAAATATAATATGAATATCCCGGAAATATTATATAACTATAATCTTTCCACTTTAAATACTAACCTATATCTCGCCTTAATTCCTAAACAGAATGGTTTACTATGGTGTCAGTGCGGTATTATTTAAAATATACACGCATTCATATCAAACGAACGCGTTCTTTTAACAGTTAATGGCCAGTTACTATATTCAAAAAACTATTCCTTTGTAAGCAAAACTACGGACGGTAGAATTTCCTTTGTTTTGCTTAGAAAATTCTACCGTCCATAAGCAAATCGTATTGTCTCTTGAATATAATGAACCTGGCATAAATCTGCATCAGGTTAATTTAACCATAATCAAGGGCAGGATTGAGAACCAGAAAGTTCCGTCAACGTTTAATCCCTTGTTCGCGATTGTCAAGTGTTTTGGCCAGAGCTCGACATGACTAATTAATTGCAACGATCGCGATGAATGTATAAGTACATGAATAACCCTCGTATTATTTATGCATTCGTCTCTCCTTTGTGCCACAGAACTGACAGAACACGTTTATTGAAATAATGGCCCTTATGAGATAAAAATAAATTCAATATAATTATTTTGGTTATAAAATCCATTCAAAATTGAAATGTTCGTGCTCGTACTACTGTTATTATAAACATGAAAAAAAATCTAAAATTTTATTGTGTATTTAAGACAAACTTATACCGTTCTATGCGTAAATGTTGTGCATAAAATGCTCATTATAAAGGATGCAAAAAAAAATAGTGTTTTCGACATAACATCGACATGAATAAAAAAAAGTTTTATCATTTAATAAAAAAATATATTTTTAATTAAATAAGCAACTCATTTGCTTTATTAAATCGTACATCGAGAGTCAGCCGGAACAACGCGCTTCCGAATTGGCTGTAAATGATAAATTACTTTCCGTAAATAAATAAATTACCGACACCTTAATGACGTTTATCATTTGGATCGCGGCACTCGCCTTTGTACTTAATTTATTCCTTTTAAAATAATCGTTATGAAGATTCGTATAAAAGTACGATGTAATTCCTGATAAGTCATTTTTAACTTAGTCGGGTAACTAGTTACAATCTCCCGTGTACGGTGGTTCGTGCGTGTTCCCAGTATTTACATATGATCCCCTATATATTTGCATAATCCACGGAACGGGTCCCAAACAATATGAATAACTTTGTTCAGTTATTTATGTGTTGGTCCGTGTTCGGGCATTATTTCACGACTGACCTGAATTGTGGAAAGAATGTGAACTGTGAGCTTGACGGTTGCGATAATATTGCTTCTCGCACGAATAATGTTCCATTGGTATGCCTTTATCAAAATTCGCGTGTCGGGAAAGGGTAGCTTGACATGATTTATGTTTTATAATAATTTAATTAAATCCTATAAATAGCATATTCGCAGCAATGTGATATTTAGTATTATTTAAACAAGAAGTGTTAGTAAGGGTAATAAAGTATTGAAGTAGGTAATGCTTTCTGAGGTTTAAGCGAATGTTTGACATTGCAATAAAACAATTTTTAAACGGAACTAAAATCTAAATAAATCGCGATTAAATCTGTTTAAAATAGTTCTATTTCAACGTTTGACGTGGTATTACAATCGAAATAACTCGACAAAAACTAAAAAAATACGACATGAGCGAATCATGATCTTCGCAGTAAAAACCCACTTACAATATGTAAGCCGAATACACTCAGAGTTGCCGCCTTGTTCGCCTCTATTTGCATTAAGATCAGATCTAGTAAACATAAACTTGTTTGTGCTGATCTTTATGCTAAACACGTATTTCGTAGTGAGTAGTGCGACGCGACGCATCGATGATTCAAATGAATGCGAGAACGCGGATGTTAGTTACCTATAGGAAGTCTGTGCAACTGTGTCACAGATATACCTACTGTATAAAATGCATAGTTTTAGACTGCGACTCTGTCTGCCGTAATTAGATATTAATGTAATGTTGGTTCAGCGTAACGTACCGATACTACTTACTGAGGTAGCGCCATGAATTAATAGATGACAATCCAGAAATGTTATTTAAATATGCCGTGCATTGTGAGTATAAAAGTCCTGTTTTAATTCAGAAAATGGTGTTTATGCAAATTTTCGCTGAAATCCACAACTTTAACAGAGTAGTATTAAAAACATACATAAACTTAAATAATTCTCTCCCGTCCCCTGCAATCTATTCCCTTATCCCCACAATTTACGGCATCCCAGTTCTGCCTGCGTTGAAGCGTGTCTCATGTAGCGCTATTGATGTCTCTCGTAGCTCGTAGCTCTCGGCCCGTAGCTCGTAGCTGCTCGGAATTAGCGATATAAGCTTAGCACTACGCGCCACTGATTTGATCACTTTATCGCACAGGTACGGATAGTCTATATACGCCTTTGATGAAATATTCTAAAGGTCTATAAATTATAATTAATTTGAATTTCAAGTATAAGGACCACGTAATATTATTTACATAATTTACTTATTCAGGCTGTTACATCTTAAATCTTAATACAGTTGCCTCGTAGTTAATATTAATATTTCTTACGTATTATGCATATTGTAAATTACTTCTGATGACACGAAAATTTACGACATAAGCAGATTCATCATTATAAATATAAATTTTGTTCTTAAAAAAAATAATAATCAATAAATTAATATAAATACATAATTACGTGTTTGTAAGATTACATACATTTGTTTAAAATATCTAGTATATATTTCGCTTAATAAAAAGCTCAACGTAAACCTACATCGGAATCACTATTGTACTCGAGAAAAATCTAGAACAAAAGAATCCATAAGCATAAATGACGTAGGTATTCCCGCAGAACTTATAAAAAAGAGGCTCAAATGACAACTATTAAGTAACCTACAGAGGCTAGTGCCGGGGCGGGCGTGATGGATGGGCGGATCGCACGGCGAAGGTTGTTGTCCAAATATATGGGGAGCTGAGGCCAGCTGCGGGTCTTATTGCCGGCATTAAGACTGCTGTTACGTTATGTTGTAGACTAACGAACATATTTGTGTTGTATTCAGTATTAGTGTCTTAAGTTGCGCCGCGCAGGTTTTCGCGCAATTCCCATTGTCTTAGACTTATCAGGATGATAAGTTTTGTAGGTGTTAATTAAGGTTATAACTAACTATGCTTTTAGAGAAATTCATTTTATCCACTTTATAGTTTGGACTTGCATCGGTGACCAAAATTCGTCCATCCATCCCCATAAACTTTCACATTTATGATGTAAGTGTGAAGCTTGCATATAGGTTTGTGGAAATGTGAGAGACAATTTACAAAAGCTCCATACAAATCACGTAAATTCTTGTTCTATTTCAGTCATTGATCCGATTAAAATATATTTGTTTTACTTTCAGAGTTCGGTCGCTAGCCTCTATCAAGTCCTGATGCAGATGGTAGTGCCATTTCTTTTTCAGGCAGTCGGGTTTACAATTTTTTTATTATTTTTCATTATTAGAAACGGACTTACATACAGGTTAAACACACCTTTTTTGACTTCGCAGTCGGTTAAAGAAATACACATAGTAGTTTAGTAATAGTACAATAGTGGTTTGCAATTTTGTTACTTAAAACAAATGAGTACAAATTGAAAGTAGAAGATGAACTAAGGTTTTAAATCGAAAACCTAAATAAACACAGCAAGAGTAGGTTTTGTAAAATATCCTGCCCGAAACAGACTATCCTACATTTAGAAGTTCATTTTATTTTAACCCGGCTTGACCTTGAATTTGTTCGGTCTATATTTATCCAAGGGTGTGTACATGTAATAAAGCTATGGCTAAAATAAATAGCCTTGAAGATTTGCTCGGCGCTATCACGCGTCTGCAATACGCCGTAAAAGATGGATTGAGAAAGTTTCAATTACTAGCGTAAAAAAAACAAGTAGAAGAGAGATTTTAAGAAATTAGGATAAAAATTAGTTACGTACTTAAGATGTAAATTTTATTTCAAATATCTGTGCGTTTAAATGCCAATGACTCAATACAACTCACTTAAAAATACGAGATTTTAAAACTTATTTGCACAGTCAAATAAAAAGTAAATAAGTTTAGAATCTATAATGTATAAGGCTGTAAAAGGTTTGGCGCAAAAAGTCGTAGTTTTAAAAAATGCATGAATGGAATTGATACGGTTTTTTTAGTCATTCATGTAGTTGACTACCATTTGATCGTTAGTCGCGTTGCTTTTTTATTCTACCCTTTTTTTACCTAAAATTTCGTTTCATAAAAAGCTGCAGTCTGTTTTTTTACTGTTGGGTGTAAAATTTAAACGAGCAAGTGGTAAAAACCTGTGCAGACATGCCTTGTTTATTCTGACGTTATATTACGAATGTAGCAATGTTACTGCTTTTACAGGCCTGGTAGGAACGTTAGTAAAGGTAAAAGAATACCATCTTTTTAATTTAGAGACGGGAGGAGGAAATAAAATGCCTTTATGAGTTTTATCGTAGAGTGTATATTCATTCAAATTCCTTTCAAAAACTCACTTCTTGCCTGCTGTATGAATAATATGCTGTTTATAAGTAACTATGTAAGCAGTTATCCTACTTAAAAAAATTACTAGTTTGATGCAATTGGTTCAATTATGACAACGTCCACATTATTAACGCGATCAATAAAACATTAATAACACTGACATCGGTAAGGCTTATACCGCTATGTCCTTCAAAAGGCTATCAAGTATTTATATTGCAATTAATACACAAAACACGTGATTTATGCGATTGGAATTAATAGTCATCAAATGTTGGAAGCTTTGAATGCAGAAATTGAGTTCCAGAAACCTAAATTATGCAAGATATGAGCCTCAATTATGCATAATATGCAGGCATTCTGATCTCTGCACACGAGAACAATATCTCACTATTACAAGATGTAGATAATTTGACTTGCAAATTCATGCGGCTACTTCTGTTCTCTAAATTAAGCTTCACTGCGGTCAGACCAGCACTTTAGTTGTGCCATAAAACTTATCAGAAACTTTCGAATTATATATATTTTTGGATCAATCAATTTTGATAAAATTTTAGAATAATTGATTAGCCCGGAAATTTAAAGTCAAAGTCAAAGATATATACTTACATGTTTTTTACATTTATTGAAATAATGAATTATTAAATGTGTTCTTTTCCATTGTGTTTGTGAATTTTATTCGTACTCATATTAAAGATGCAATAGTAACTTTACCTGTCTGAATGTAACGCTTTCACGGCTGAACCGCTGACCCGCTTAAGATGAACCTTGGTATGGGTAAGCTTATATCTTAAGAAAGTTCATAGTCTACTTTTTGCCGCGATAACCGACACCCACGCGAGCATAGCCGCGACCAACAGCTAGTAAGAAATATATACTCAAAACCTCTCAAGTACTTCGTATGATTTACAAGTTCTATGCACATCAGTGATATTGGATAGTTATTAAGGTGAGCACTGAAGTCTATTCATGCCTTGATGAACGAATATAAAATCCAATTTATTCGTGAGGGTAAATGTATTTCGGTAAAGAGGACTTTTTACTCGCTTTCACGTTTTTATTAATATTTCAAGTTAGCTTGTGGAATATTACTTACTGAAATATGATTTTAAAGACAGGTCAGACAAAATACATTTGCCTTAAGCTTTCTTAAACCAATACTTATAGTAAGTATTCTCGTAGCTTATGTACCTAGTGGTTTTGATCAAAAATATATTTGGAAATTTATAAATAATGTTACTCAGATGTAACGTTATGTTGTTAGTCAGATGATTAAAATAATAATTTGTTATTAATCATTATTTATAAACACTCTAATATAGTTTTGATCATACACTTATGTATTTTTTTAATAATATGAGCAATTTGTATAAATATACAAAAAATGTGTTGAGACACTTTTTATGAGATAAAATTAACCACAATTTAAGCTCATCTGAAGCTCTGTAAGCTTCATAGGTCTCGAGATGTTGTACATATTTCAGTAGTATTTATTAACAAAAAAAAAAAACTTTCTATAATTTATTTGGACTTGAAACTACAAAATTCCTGGTGTATTATTTTCCTTGTACATAAGTACCTTTTTTCCAGAATTCTTGTTGACCGTGAGAGGAGCCATTAATCAATCTATCAGAGGTTGACCCAAACTAAATTCGATGAAAAATTGATCGTAAGCTGTCAGTTACAAAACGACGGATCACTAACGATTACGGTCACCCACAATCACTGTTCATTTATTTCTTTTACCTTTTACTATTTTATCGTACCCTTCTCCATTACATTGTAACTATTGCAATAAAAGTCAAGACAATAGATATTTTACTCAATTCGTACCGACCTATAATCTTAATAACACATTTTCGTGTAAATGTGATTATCGGTCAGTCCACTGATGCATTATAGAAAATGATCCGAAACATCATATTTTATGTGTATATATATTCTATTAACACATGTTTCTAACGATGTAAAAATTATGGATTGAAAAAGTAAGCAAATGTTCAATGCATGCGTGTATGTATACATTATGTATAGATGTATGTTACAATAACGCGACTCCATAGAAAACGATTGCTTTCAAATAAATCATGGCTAACGTCGTATTTTTATCATAATTTGGAACTAATCGGAGTTCCACAGTCAGGGCCTATTAGCTGTTCAGGCTGGTGACAGGTGACCTTTATCATGACGTGGTGTCGTGGTGTACCGCGCCCAGGCGCGTTCACTATCACGAAACCTCATCTGACCTATATAAATCACGAAACCCGAATAGAAAAAAACTAAAATAGAATACTTAGGTAACACTAATTTGTTTCGAAATTGGAAGAATATCGATAAATGGGTTTTGGACCTTTTCGTTAGTCCGATATTCGTTCATGAAATAATAAATTGTTTAGGATATTTCTTCATTTCTTCTTGTAAAAGACAGTTTTAGAACCAGTAGACTAGTTGGTGCAGCTTATGGCTGCCATTTAAATTTAAACTATTACGAACGCAATTTTCTGCAACGAAATCATAGTTAACTTATATAATATTTTATTTTAATTAAATTGACAACGTGTCTCGCTATACCTAGTAGCAAATATTTTTGGAACAAAGTTACTCGAATGATGATTTTTTTCTAAATAAATATAAACGTAGGATCTTCGTTATGTTGTTCGGAATTATAAAAGCGTCGGAATTCGCTATTTTTCACTAAGAAATAAGATAGAAAATTCTCACAGAAAAATACAGTACACTTTATAACTTAAGAGCAAGTAAGTTTTTTATAAATTTAGCCTTAAGTTTCTTTATGAAAAGCGATAGACCTTGAATGTTCTCGTTACTTGAGCACTACAGAACCTTGAACACAAGGCCTTACAGATTAAATTCTAAAGAAATAAAGTGTTAATCGGTAAATCCGGTCTCTCGTTGCCATGATTCATATTTAATGCTTCTTACTTGAATGGCTTGTTCGTCTAAAGTACGGGTTGACTCTCTTGAAACTCTATGCGTGTGTTCAACTTAGAAGTAGGATATTTAAATAACGATTAAGGAAACCTTTTTTTTTTCGTTTTCCGACGTATTTACTAATGACGTATCCACGTATGATTTAATATAAATAATTATTTATATAAACAATGGAAAAATGTGATAATGCCCGAATTTTCCCGTGAATTAAAAAAGGAAATCAAGTTCAAAATCCTTATTCCGAGTCTTTTCCCAAGCTATAGTGGGGTCGGCTTCTAGTTTACCGGATTAAACTGAATACCGTATTTTAAATGCAGTTACTGCCTATCTGACCTCCACAACCCATTTTACTTGGTAATACAATAATATATTTTATGTATCAGACTGTTATACATTGTTATGAATGAATGTAATGCGATGTACTCGTAAAAGTTAATGTTTTCAACATACATTCTTCCATATCTTTGAAAGTCACGCAAATATTGTATCTATTATAGTTAGAACCATCTAGTATCCATCCATGGCCATGATAACTAACTAGTACATTTGATTACTTGCATTAACTTCAACTAGTTCTTTTCTCCAAGTCATCACGTTATGTCGAATGCGGATTAATGGAGGTTCGGTTTGTTCAGCTCTATCTAATTAAACCATTTGGTTGTGTCAGCAGTATGGCGAGTTAAATGCCCGAGGCAGAAGCCTGATTTAGTGCAAGCTTTTATTATCCCTCACACGTTGGTTTCAGGCTCACGTAGTTGGTACACTTGTTTTATTTTAGCTAGTTAAGGTACAATGGTGTTTTAAAGTTTTCTTTTATTTCTCCTATCTTATATTGTTTCTGTCAGTTAGTTATATCTCAATAAAGTTTTGTAAATGCATTGCTTTGATAAATGATTTGTTCTACAACGATATCCTGTAAGGCATGTTTTCATTCCCGTAGATTTTTTTTAAAGATAAGAGCTATGTTTTATTATTCTTTATTTCATATTCTCAGTAGTATTCGCTTTTTTTATTATAACATTCAGTGATTCACAAAGACAATTCATCTATTTTTGTCAGATACCTACAATAGCATTTTCCACGTACACAAGAATTTTCAGACAAACCTATTCCTACTACATACCTTCAACCCCTAATTATACATACATATGAATGCAGTAAGCCTTTTATTTAATCTATATAATCTTTAAGATTCTATGTCAATACTAGGTACCTAGTGTTTAACTTTAAAATAATGTTTAGTCTGCGTTTCCTTGTTAATGTCTTAAATGTTCTGTAAACTTTATTCGAGGGTGACAATTTTAGGATGATAATAACTTTTTCGGCAGACTAAGCTGCTTAATGTGCCGAGGGAATTCAACAAAGTACTACAACGCAGAATAGGTTCTTTAAAGGCTCCAAACTTTTCAGGCGAGATAATGTGTTTTCGTAGTAGCAAGTTTTATTTTTTTCATTAAGCTTGATCGGGTTTTATTATACAAAAATTCCGAGTTCTTTTTGTTACATATATGCTATCAAGCTAGATTTAAACTAAATGTATTATCTTTATTTTTCTAAAGTATAAGTCGCTATATATATTACGGACAACAATAGCCCAGTATCGTAATAATTGGAAGACGGAAATGGAGGCCTAGACCCCGCAGTGGGAAGATCATGGCTGAAATTAATACTTTATATACCTTAGTTTCTAAGACAAAGGGTGCCATGTCAACTGCCTTGTAAGCCATCTTGGTCAAAGGGTTCTTAAGTAATAGCTTTGAGGTCTGAAAAGTTTGTAATCTTGTTGTTTGTAGGTCGTTTGTCGCCATGGTTGTGTTTCAAAATTTTAGAGGT
The DNA here is from genome assembly GCA_932294365.1 of Diachrysia chrysitis. Lineage (NCBI taxonomy): Eukaryota > Metazoa > Arthropoda > Insecta > Lepidoptera > Noctuidae > Diachrysia > Diachrysia chrysitis. The sequence goes on along the minus strand of OW028652.1, from coordinate 10,392,596 downwards.
TAAAGAAGTTAGTTAATAATTCAGTACTTCCTATAAATAAATAAACACCCTACGTAAATAAATAATATTTACCCTATATCTGTCTTAAATCAGAAGCACGTTGCTGTACTGTTACGGAAGGTTAAGTGACTTTTACGGAAAGCTTTGCTTTTTATTTATTTTTTATCAATCAGACTGGTCTGATACCTTTTATTTTTTGCTTACCCGACGTTATTTAACTGACAAGTCAATTACTTTTGCATTTAAAAGAGGTAACATCTTACCTGCGGAAGAAGAAATCGGAACAAAAAAGTTACTTCAAACGTTTGTCTCATCTGAGCATCGTAAGTCAAGCTTCAAAAAGTCCGTTTACAAAAGTACAAAGAGGGTGCTCTCGTCAAGTGGTGGGGGAAAGGAAATCGCGTCGAGAGTCTCGATGGGGCTCCAATAACATCCCTCTACGGGCCGAGCCTGCCTATAGCCCGGATACCAAACTAATTAGATCACTTAAAGAATCGCACAGGAATATCGGAAAGGAAATCGAAGATAGCATTTACTGGGCCCGGTGTTCGTAAATGGTTTTGGTATTGTTATTGCCATTTCATCTTTCCTATTTTCCAGGTGGTTGATGAAAGAAGACAATCTCAAGATTCTCAAGGATTTAAGGCTTACATAATAATATTGAGTGTGGCAGATTTTCTTTGGTCATTTAATATTAAGGCTAATTGGAAGGTTTGTAAAGATAGTCCTGATAAAATGTAGTAAAGTAGTAAAATAGTAGTAAGTAGATAAAATTAGTTTAAAAGATATTTGTAATTTGATGTTACAAAAAAAGTAAATAGTATAAACAACATTTTTAAAACCGAGTTCCAATAGATATAGCAGAATAATAAAGCTTTTAATTATCAAGTAGCTCAAAAAGGTTTTTTTTAATATACAATCCAAGTAAACAATCAATACAAAACACTGAAAGTTTGAATAAACTTTAAACAAGAATTTACATTATTAAATTGAAAAATAACAAAACCTTTCGCTGCAGGTTATATATAAAAACATTTTCAGTTTTATTTAACTTTTCCCATCAAATCCTGAATTGAACCAAATTCAGAAGGGCTTTTTTTCATCACTGTTTTAGTTTTTCGTAGTTTATTTATGGACTACATTTTTGTTTTATTTGTTACGAAGCATAGTTGCGTGCGAAATTTGACAGAGCCAAATAATAGGAACATGCATATTTGACGACATAAATAAATTACGGTGATAAACTTAAGGGAAATTAAGTAAATAAAAATGTCAGGAATTACGAAACATACGTACGAACACATACAATTAATCAGTCGAAAAATATTTGTGTATAAATTACGTTTTAGCTGCTTAGCTTAAACGATGTATAAAACATTGCCGTCTACAATTTGAAAAGATAAATTAAATTCCGCAGTATTAAGGGAGATCTCTACAATTTCTGTCGGAGTCCGCTGGCGTGAGAAATTTCCAGTAATGTGCGCGGTAATATGATAATCGCAGCATTGTAGCGTTGTTATCTCCCGAGCCAGGCGGCCGGAGCCCTATCGATGTCCCCCACTGTTTTTGCAACCCCCGTATGGCTCTAGATTAGCATGTGCAGTGGCTAAGTATGTAGTCAATGGAAACGAGTTCCGTGCCTACATGTTTTTTGTATTGGTAAGCTTTGACAGGTTTCTGAACATTTTAAAAGGCGTTTTACTAGTTTCCACCCGGTGGAAAATTATAAGAGGGCCTAATTCTAGATACGGCTTAAAAAAGAGACCATATTAAGGTAAAACGCCTATAAACTTAATTAGTTGGGTACGTCTTAAATATTTCATTTTTCATTTCATTAATTCATTCAGAATATATAAGAATATTCAATTAAAAGGTAAATGAAACGAGCGATTTATATTTATGGAATCTAGATATTATTTGAATGCACACCGTATCTAAAAACTGAGCAGTATTTATTGATCATTTAACAACATGCAATGTAAGCGAGCTATCTTCCTGTTTTGTGAACAATATTTATCGACGTGGAAACTCTGCCAACCAGGCCAGGATGCCACTGCTGCCTTGTTAATGGATGTGTTCGCAGATACTTGCGCAGCCTAGCTCTTTTAATGCATCGTAGTCAACTACTATTGGAAGTGGAACAGTCTTATAGATTTTATAGCAAATGTTTATGTGAAAACTTGGCAGTCAACACTCGGAAATTCTGTCATTTAGATACTTTTTACGTCAGATAAAATATTCAATTTTCTCACGGGAGATTGGAAGATCAATACATCTAGGTTTATCTTATACGAACTAATAATACACGACAGAAAATACCCAAAACAGTGTGTGTTATTTGTTAGGCATGAATAGTATTTATGTGTTTATCTTGTTGATTAAAAAGTTACGCGATCTGAGTTAACTCATCAATTATTCCTTCTCCCAAATTGCCGGAAACAAACAATTCCGAATAAGGTTGTGCTGTAATTTGTCAGCAAAGTGACAAGGAGGAGACACTCCCAAAGTACCGATATAATCCTATCAAGTTAATCATCAGATACGGGATTACGAGCTAATCCTCTACGCAGAAGGGGTAAGCAGCTGTTAATATGTACTACAATATTAATGGCTTTTTGTTAGGGCTTCATACTTTGTTCGTATCATTTTTCCGTTTAGTAATTACGAAAACTCGGGAAATTAACGTTACATAATTTATTAAACCCTGAGCCTCGCGCACTTCCAGTTCAGACATTAAAGTTGTTTTGCGTTAAGTTCGTAGACGGAATGTTTCGTTCATTAGATGAGAAACTCCATTTATTGGATTAGATTGCTAGGAAAGTTTTTTACTTTGGGCATATGTTTTCTAAATAACGTTATCCCTGAATTCTTTTTTCCTGTTACTACATTAACAAACTGCTAGCAGCAGTTTGAATTTTAGGATTTATGCGATAGCTTTTTAATTTTTATTTAACTCATTCTAGCGTTAACAATAGCAGAACTTAATGAAACACTTGTATTTGTAAACATAACAAAAATATCATAACAAACCTTTCACGAGAACGTTCCTAAAGAATCACAATTATTATTAATCGCAAGTCTTCCTGCAGTCAAGTTTACACCCTCTCAAGTATCTCTCGGCATAATGCCATGCAAATTGGCGACATTCATTAATACTATCAAAGCGTTTAATTGGTGGTAGCGGCAGAAAGCAAAGTTATGACTAGAGTGACGTCTGCGGAATTAAATGTAAATACAAACAGAAGATTCACCCTCTTCCAGATATACCTGACAGGTTGTTTTCGTTATCCGTTCCACTAACTGGATAATATAATAATATTTTCCAGTTAGTGGAACGGATAAACTCGCCAATTCCAACTGACCAAATCTCGATCAAAGTCCCCGTCTAGTCCATACTAATACCTATTAAATGCGAAACTAAATTTGTCTGTCTGTTATGCTAATCCGCTGAACATATTTTAATGCCATTTGGTGTAGAATAAGCTGGAAATATAAAAACACAATTAGGTTAGATTAATTATCACGGACTTATTTATGCCAGCGGTGATTCTTCTGAGCCTATTTATTTAGTGTTGCACTCCCTTAACAAGGTGACCCAGTTAGTACGGGGCTGGAGCCGCCCTACTGACATTTCGACTTTGACTGATGTGAACAGCTTTTTTAAACGGAATCCGGGCGACCATGGACTTGTCAGAGTTCACCTACAATCTATTTATGGAAGCTATGAAACAAGATGTTTAAAAAATGATTTTGTTACACAATAACAATAATGTAACATAAATTGTGGCCTGACGATAAAAATGTATGAGAAGTTGCAAATATTACAATAATTAAAACCAGTAAGCTTGTAGTTTTTGCATAGAATTTATCCTTATTTATAACTAATACACTTACATATATTATAATACCGCAAACAGAATAAATACGCTGAGGCTATTCTTATGAAAATATCTAGTGTAAATTACAATGAAAGTTTTATAAATACGTTTTAACGGACTGTTTATAGGCCCAGTTACTTACTGAAAGGTAGTGTTTACTAAATACAAGTTCTTTTTTTATAAATTTAATCGATATTAATAATAACTTTGAGACTTGCAAGAATTATGCAAATAAAGAGGAGAATTAGCGCGATTACAATAAGCATACTTTGATTTATATACTTGATGTTTCAGTGGACACAAGCAGACTCTGAAGGACTCTGACAGACAGTTTACGATACAAAAGTACTTTTCAGGTTGCAGAGTAAGTGAAACTTCATTTTTGTTTGTTCAGGGATAGGCTTGTTTGCCAGTGTCCCATTGAACACATGGCTACCGTACTGGGCCCGCGAGGCTTTTGTTTAACAAACGTAACATCCAACGGGCTACGAACTTTCCCTTCAATTACGTTTATCTATTTCGCGTTTTGGTGACTATTGTTCCTGAAAAATACTGGGCTATTAGTTAAACATGGTGGTGTTTTACGGCTTGGGTTGGCTTGAGAACTAAAATAAACAGGTAAGAGCTAAGGGTTGATAACATTCAGTTAGTACCAACTTAGTTAGGAGATTTAATGCTAGCATACAAACAATTCTTCCTTCCGGGTAAAGCATGTCAAGGGGTGCAAATACCTTAGAATTTCTAAGACAAAACGTTATTTCCCTAAGTGATACTTCGTGCTCATAACATCGTATTCATTACAAGTTGATTGCCAATACTTCATAATATAACGCTCACAGGGCTCTACCAGAGTGGTCTATTTTTGGCATAAGAGATCTTACATATAATGGAAATAATTCACTTAAGACTACAACGGCGTATTTTCAAGGCATGCAAATACAATGGCGTATTTACTTCAAAGCTTTTGACTTTATCATCGTGAAAGCTTACTACCTATTATTTAGCTTCACAAAGACCAATAATGATAATCACGAACAACTGCAGAATACGCTCATACAGGGTGTAATAGAAAGGGTATAGGTATTCAGAGGGGGTGAAGAGTACATCTGGTATCTAGAGTCAGTTTACAAAATTTTAGCTCACAAAAAATATCCTTTTTTTCACATCATCTATTTTTCAACACCAAAAGTCATAACAGACGTGCCACGGCACTACGCGGGTCAATACCTTATAAAGTCATTCGCTAAATGTTAAGGTACATCGGTTTAGCGGTCTGGTTATGATTTTTAGAGTCGAATAATTGATGCAGAAAATCGGATATTAATTATTTGATTAACATTTTTAAGATGTTTTTTTTTAAACTGAGTATAGGTACCTGATGTACTCTTCACCCCTTTCGGTAACACCCTGTATATGCAAAATATTGATTAAAAATAAATAAGTACTTTATTATAAGGAATTTCCGTTTTCCATTTTTTTCAATGTAGTTTGTTAATTGCATTTAATAGATATCTATTTATAATTAAATTATGCGTAGGTATCCCTAGCAATAGAAAACCTTTTACGCGTTATTATTAAGATAATTATGATATATCCGATAAAGCGGTGGTAAATAGTCTGCGTCTTAATTTTTTCAATTATTAAACAACATTAATCTACAGTTTAGACATCTTACATTGTTTTGTTTTTTAAAAATGAACCTTATATGTTTTTTGTAGGTAATTAATTAATCCACTACATCTCACCGTCTTCTAATTGTTTTCAGTATATTTGCTTTTTACCTTTCGCATCCTAGCATGGCTAGCTCATCCGTTACGGGCGAGGAGCACGCGAACTCCGGCATTGCACTTGACCTTGACATGGCTGACTAGCAACACTAAAAATTAACACGCGGCCCACAAGTTGGTGCAAGAAAAATGCAAGCTTGAATATTTTAATAGTTTAGTTTAGTCCGAACTTATGGAAAGAAGGAATTATTTCTTTGAGTCTTAATTTAAATCTATTTACCATTTCTTGTTCCAAGTTTTCTGTTACTGTCTCGATCTATTTTCAGAGTCCCGTTCTTCAAAAGGTAAAAACGGAACCTTTATAGGATCAGTCGTGTGACTTTCCGTCCGTCTGTCACAGCTAATTTGCTCCGAAACTACTCGTCTGATTGAGTTGAAATTTTGTCCACATTTATAAGTCGGTGACGCAAGAGCGGAATTGTACGGCAAACATATAAATTTAATCATGGTGACTTCTTTTAACGGAAAAAAAATAAGTTCTGAAAACTACATTGTGCGACATATCAAATAGAAGCGCTCGTTGTTAAGTATCTCAAATATATTATTTTATAATTTTTAAATTTAATAATATTTTTTTAATATTTTGGGACATCTCACACACGGTCATCTGATCCCAAACTAGGCAGAGCCTGTGCTATGGCAACCAGACAACTGATAAACATACTTAAATATATTTCTAAATACATACATATTATAGATAAATTACACCCAGACACAGAACAAATGATCGTGCTCATCACACAAAGATTCGTCCTGGGTGGGAATCGAACCCACGACCTCCGGTTTAGCAGTCAGGGTCACTAACCACTAGACCAACAGGCCCGTCAACACAACGTCGTCGACGTTAAATAAATAATTTAATTATTAAATTATAGTAATATATTAAAATAATTTTGAAATTTTATAAAGTTTTACGAAAATTTACTATGGCTATCCCCTATGGCAACCCAACCTCCGAAACTACTGGGCTAGTTAGTTACAGAAACTAGTTATTTACAGAAACTAGTTATTTATCTATAAATACCAGAAAAACCTATAAGAAGACTAAAGCTTTCTCAAGCGTACGGAACCCATTACCGCAAACTCACAGTTGTCCAGTTATTTTAACATGCTGTATTAGCTTTTACCTTTGTTTATACTTTTCACAAATAAGTGGTACATGAATGCCCTGATCTCACTACCATAGAAATAGAAGGGTCGGAGCATCGTAGAACTTTAAGCTGGTAAGAATCCAAGCCTTTTCCGTCGTCGACGATATAATCATAAATCAACTAAAATTCATGAAGACTGTATGTTTGCTGGTAATTTTCTTTCAGGTAGCTTCCACGAGGGAAGAGTCAGCACGCGAGCCTCGACATTACACTTGACCTAACCAGCCGGCTCGTGCCACAGTGAACTTATGCTAATTAACGCGGAACATGTGCTCAACCTTTGTGCTAACCTACGAAGGTTTAGTGTATGGAGGTATCAAGTTAAATGTCAAGTCAAACTGTAAAAAGTCAGTGCAATCTTTAAGTAATAGAAGTTTCTCTAACTAAACTTCTATTCAAGGGATTAAGATTATATCGTAAAGATGACGCTAGCGCCACCTGGTTGGAATTGAAAACTTTACCTAAAGTTACAACGGAATGTCTTTGTCATGATCACCATTTAGCCACAGTTCCGTTGTAAAATAAAACCCTATTGCGTACCTAAGCCTTAATGCATGTAACGTTGTGTAATTATGTGGAGCAATTAACATTTTGTGTGTGGTGTTTACTTCGTAATTTACGAATTTTATTACATGAACCCAGGTATAAGACTCAACATAGATAAAACTAGACATAACTGTCTAATTTCACTTAACTTTATCTTTATTTAATGTTTATCTATCTTTCCATTTTGTTATTTCTAGTCTGTATTGAGCCCTAAAAATCTTTTATTTATTACCTCAGTATGATGGAAGAATATAAACATAAAACAATTAAAATGAAAAATTGACGATGACCCGATATTCTACATGTATGCAATCATAGGGTACGTTATTAATAAATCGAAACGTGCCAATGTAGCTAATACATACGTAATCTGATTGAAGTCATTTTAACGATCTGCAAGGTACATTGAAATTTTAGATCAATACATAATTATTTATAAGGCTAGTAAAACACAAAGTGTTTTCACTCAATCTAAGTGCATATTTATTACAAACACGTGCGATACGTATAGAATATCTATGAATAAATCATTTTCATTTACAGCCAACACCTTTGCACGTATTTTGTTTTGAATAAGCCAGAGAAAATGTGTACGACGTTTGTATTGAGTAGACTTTACCAAAACATAAAGCTACCGATAGGTTATCACCCTTATTGTTGACATTCAATGATCCTATTTTTATTTATAAAGCGTCAATTTTAATACCAGCTGTTGCGTGGCCTTGGAATGGAGATTGGATATTATGTTCGAATTTTGTATTACGTAAGAATGTAGCAACTGCTCGATTTGTTCTATTTGTAAATACATCTCCATTGATTAATGACTAATCGTTGCATTTAATACATTCCTGATAACGTAAGTATCTGCACGAAGAGCGCTACCTTTGTTTATGCCTTCATTTTTGCATACATAATTTACTCAGGGCCAGACTTAATTAAATCAGCTTACACCGAGCGCAGCAATATTCACTTCATAAACAAGTAACAATATCGTTCTACACTTTCGCTCCACAGTGCCGTAACTGCAATAAAAACAAGTTATATTCCAAACAAATTATTTGGCAATAAAAAGGGAAACGAAATTGTGAATTTCTACGAAGCATGTTAAGCGAGGCAAACAATAGCGTTCGTGAACGAATCCGCTCACGATTCTTAGTAAACTCGAGCTAATATACTTCAGACCTTCTTCTACACAAAGACGAAATATTTCAGTCAACCTTTATACGTCTATCGTGCACACATAGTTCTTTGTATTCACAAATTCAAATCAAATTCACAAAATGAGGCCAATAATCCAAAATGTGAAAGTTTACCTATATATTGTGTTTGTTTACTTTAAGGGAATTTTATAATATTTGGAACACATACAGTTTATAGTCTGAATTAGCCTAATTCATTATATAGGATTCTTCTTAAATTAGTTGAATGTTCCAGTGGTATGATTTCGTGTTGTCTATCTTAGCCGTAGTCATTATTATTTCTTTCCATAAAACATTGATCGATGACATATTTTTATTTAGGAAGAATAACAAAACATACCTTTATATGTAACTTAAACATTCACGACTTTAAGAGTGAGTATACATGACAGTTTAAGGTCATCGTGTCGTTGAGAGCGGGATTACAAAGGAATGATGACTGTCAATTTTCGCCATCGCTGAAAGAAATTGCGGCTCACAAAATTATGTAAGATTGATATCGTGGTGATCTTGAGCTGTCATGAATGGTGAGTTTTTTTGCGAAAGAGAAATCTAATGCTTTAATAAATGACAACGTATTTTGTGGACAAGAATATTATTTTTGTAATATAGAATCATTTAGGGTAAAATGTAGGAAGACTCTTAATTTAAATTAGGTTAATCGGACCTTAAAATATATTGTATTAATGTAGGTTTCACTTAAAATTGAAATTGTTCATAAGTTTTATTTTAAATGCAACTTAAATAAAAACATAATGGTTGTGGTTACGTAATAACTGTGTCAAACATTACAATAAGCCTCGTACCTGCGACACACGCTAACCAAGCCATGCACATTGCACACACCCAGTGGCTTGCCCTAATCGTGAACAGCGGTGTTACCTACAAATTAAAGTGACGCTACAATTAACACAATTAAACAGATTGCTTGTTGACCAATGTGCGCTAATTGCCTGACAATGTCACCATAAACCACACACGAATGTAATCCACGAATGTAAACATTTTGTTACATTTAAATAAAACTATTTTGAGCCAATGTTTATTATTTAAAATAATATTTCCGATGATTCGATATATTTGCGGGGATCATGGTATAATCCCTGCAAAGGTATCGTAAATGGTGATCTGTTTATAATATGAAAGACGCGTGAACCTCTGAAATCATTATTCCATTCTTGTTATTTCCACTCTTCAGTCTATGAAATATTAAGTACCTGCCTACTATAATGCAAAGTAGTCTAACGTATTTTCCCTTTAGGAAAGCTTTTAGAGTCAAAATGAATTACCTACTTATAAACATTAAATTAGCTTTTAAATGTAATTTAAAATACAAATTTCTTAAAGTAAAAGAATTATAATAAGATTTATCGGCTTATAAACTGCTTTATTTTACTTTTAGGCTATTTTTTACTTTTATTATACAGATGTTACTAAAGTACCTATCTGGCTCCGGCTGACGTATTACTAATCTATCTACTTTAGTTTAGCCTCGGGTTTTTGCAAAGATTTGTCTAGCTCGTTGAAAAGCGAGGCACTGTAAAGTGACTTGCCATTAATTTTATTTGACTTGATATGGTTCGTTTTATGCTTGAGAAGCAAATAACAAACAAGCAATTTATGACAAATAATGGGCCTGTTTCCTATTTTTTTTTTTAATGTCCGTCTTGTAGATTAATGAATTTTATTGGACACGTTTTTTTTCTTTTTTCCTGCAAACATAAAATGATCAAAATACAGAGAACTGAAGTTACGCGTGACGTCACTCCTCGCTACGATTTTTAGCGAGGCGTAGCGTCATAAGCCCCCACTCCGAAACTTTAAAGCGGTGTATCTTTGTATTTTTGTATTGTTTTGATAAAAGAAAAAATACGTGTCTAATATTTTATTATTATCTAACTGACGGACTAAATAGATTTTAACTTTTCATACCCAGGAAACATCCCTATTATTTAAGTGGGTTCTGCTGAACATGTTTATGCCACTGTTTGTCTAGTAAATTCATTCTATATATTATATTCTAGCACGAACTAAAAGTGTTTACCTGCCTATTTTAAGTATGTAAATATTTATATATAGTTTATTTTTAGCTACTGAAAATACAGCTAGGTAGTGCAAAATATGTATTAATAACTCGTATAGTTGAATTCTTCTAATCTGTTAATAATATTAATTATAATATTTAATTATTTGTCTATATCTCTAAAACGTCCACTTAATGACATGTTAATGGTGTACCGCGTTGCACGTTTTTCTCCGCTGCACAATACAAAGCGGAATACGTCAAGAATTTAATTTTAACAAGAGGCACCGTGCAGTCTGCATTCTATTTCCACCGAAAGCATTAGTGTGTCTGTCACGTCATGCACTAGGGCTGCCTCTGAATATTTCAACTGTATTAAAGCTGTGTAATCGTTGCTTGGAATAGCGTGTCGACACTCGTTTATTGAGCAACCTTGATTGGCAGTTCGTAGAACAATCTATTCCGAGGCGGAAGCTTTTGTTTTATGTAAGAAAAAGTTTTCTTCTATAGACATATCAAGGTCTTCCTTACTGCCTTACTTAGAGAGATTTGGTTACTTAAGGGCTTCCTTATTATCGATTTAAGTAAGCTAACTCTCTGACATCTGAGAGTTGACTTACTAAATTCAATAGTAAGAAATTCCTTAAATCGATTTAAAAGTCTAGTAACGTAGTAGTAATGTCTCTGAGTACGGCATTTAAACTAAGTATACGTATATCGGGTAGGGGGAGGCCTATGTTCAGCAGTAAACTACGATAGACTCAATATGTATATTATATGGAACGTTCATCTGGCACATTTTTATGTAGGTTGGTGTAGAAAAGTTGCTCGTAAATATTGATTGATGTTTGTAAAATTGTTACATAAAATAACTGCACTTCAGACTGAACTCAGTCTACGTATATTAATTATTACTAACAAATTTATAAATTAAACAACAGCGCTGTTTCCCAGTACCTACTGTCATCACCATCTGTTACCCAATTCGTTATCAACTCCATTTATTAAAGCTTCAATATAAATGCATAAAATGCCATGAGATAGTCCAGCCCTGGTGTATTTCGCTTATACAAGAGCCGCTCCTATCAATACGAGGGTAATGTATTATAGAGTATGAAATGACTGATAATTTATGATCCAGATTCGATGCCCCAAGGACGAGTATTACTCATCCTTTATAAGAGTTTGCATTTTACGACAGCTAGGTATAGTTACAATGTTACTAAAAAAAACCGGCCAAGTGCAAGTCGGACTCTCGCACCGAGGGTTGCGTACAAACCTGTAGGTATATAAGTAAAAGTTCACCCATCACGATGATCGAGTCATAGTCGTAGTTATGGTATTTTATTGCAAAATGAAAAAAAAAAAAAAAAAAAATTAAAAATATTTTTACTATATGATGTAACAAAAAATTTACGGTTTTCGCAATTTTTCCTTTATCTGTACTATAAGACGTTAACTTCGTACTAAATTTCAAAATTCTAAGTCTACGAGAAGTACCCTGTAGGTTGATTCCCGTGCGAGTTCCGAAAATTTGCGGCATAAACGGCTGTATCTTTTGATTGCTTTGGCTTAGAAGTTTGATTTTTTCACAGCTCCAAGGGACAGTAGACCTGAGTATTGGATATATAAATTTTAGTTTGATGATGATGATGAATCGCTAATATGTCCCTAAATATATTTATATATTTACATTAGGTATAGCAATGGAAAGTAACAAAAATAGATCATGATTAATCCATCTACAAGATCCAAGATAAAAATATGTATTGAATTGACCCGCAATGCGTTTTAGTAATTCTGTTTAATACAAACATATTTATAGAAAACCCATTAGTTATCCAAGCGTATAGGTATAACCTTGATTGTTAAAATTACACATTTTTCCATTATGGTAGAACCCATGGAATACCTATAGAAAGATATGTAGGTAGAAATAGTTTTACGAAACTTTAAATTTGCTTTTATGTTTATTTTTCACATCAAATGTAGTTTTTAAATTGTTTATCTAAATATACCTATACTTCCTCGTAGGAATAAACTTTTGATTTTTGACATAAAATTGAATAACTCCCACGTGTTGTGCATATTATGTATCTGTGCAGGATATCACCAATAAACTTAGTATAGGTTCTACCGGCTGGTTAACGCCGATCCTATAAAACTACAGGAAACTAATGCTATAAAGCGTGAGACTGACGGATTTATTTTATTATTTAAAGCCTTACTTCTGGATCTTTTCTTTGGTTAACGATCACACCAAACTTTTATTGTAAAATATTGCTTTTAAAACACTTCTTTTATAGTTAAATCATGGTTTTCTTCAGTGTCGTAAATCAAGCAGATATTGTATAATATGGTATTCACATGAATTATGTTTAAGAATAAAGCCAACACGTTGTTTGACTGCAAATCCTCTTTAGGTATTCAGCTGAGTTTCTCTTGCGTCGGATTCATACAAGTTTGTAAGCTATGTGCTTCATACCGAAGAAACTTTAGAATTACGCGTACAACTTTGGTATTTGTTACAAGCTTTAAAGTTATTTCAACACATATCCTACAAATGTACTTATGTAATAATGTTTTCGTGTATTGACAAGTAGGTACATATTGGTCTTATCGAAAGCTGTAGTGCTTTCAACGTAACAATTTAAAGGCATACTTGCATTGTTATTATTTTCTATTTATTAATGGAGCGGCCACTATATAACGCAAGTATTGCTTGGCAAGATACCATATTTGTACCAATGTACATCCAATCTAGCATTTGAGGATTGGTGAACTTAACAAGCCAAGAAAGTTAGTATATAATGGTATATGTATATATATGTGTAGGTGTATAAGCTATGTGTAGTCTGAACAATGGCGGGATTCATCTATTCTCAGCTTGGATCGAGACATCAACGCCACGTCAAGAGCTCTTCAATAACGGCTTCGGTTTAATCAGAAACCAACCGGACGTGATTCACCTTCAGTCCCGTGAGGTTTGTTGTATTTAGTGATTACATATTATAAATATGCCGTGAGGAGGGCTACAGAATAAATACAGTTAACATTGGAGATTCAGAAATTATCTAGATTAGATTTGCCGATTTACTGTTAAGACATTGAGGTGTATGCTCAAAATATATCAAGTTACTTATAGGTACACTAGGTATTTTACCTGTGGAAATCTTCCGGGATTTTCTCCGCCCTGCAGAAGACTGAAGATTCTTACCTACTATAACCATTAGACTGTTTCTCCTTTCCTCCCTTACGGGAATGCACTGAGAACTACCGCGGTCCCGGTAAAGGTATCTCGTCAAAATTAACCATCAATGCGTACATTTTTACAGTACCAAAGTTTTGAACTGACAAAATATATGCTTCGTTCTAATATTGAAGCTTGTGACTGTTAGCATTCGAGGAACGTTATATAAACTTTCATCTGTAATTCGCGCACAAAAGTATTTCCATTTCGATTCGGATAAAAGAAAAAGTTGTGTCAACTATTTATTGTTTCCCACAAGGCAAGGTATTGCGGGCACATTCCCGGCCACATACGCGCAGTGGAAATACTCAACTACCTATTACTTTATGCTAGGAATGTAACAATAAATAAAATGACTGCCGAACATTTTGGTATTATGGTATATTTTACTAATGAGTTTCTTACAATGCAATCTTGCTAGTTTAACAGATTTTCTAAATGTATTAACAGCATTATAAACTGAATCTATGGCCACACTAAACCACTTTGATCAAGCGTCAATCAACCAAAACCTTTACGTTTACACATTGCGCACAAGAACAAAGTGTTTGCGGCGCAGACGTCAGCCAATGTATATTACAAGCTATCCTCAACTTTGCACTCAATAACTCACGTAGTTTCCAAAGTAATTAACGCACCCTTGTGCTTAAGTCCTAAAGCTTTGTTACACTCTACATAGCTATATTTAGATAAAGTTATCTGTAGAGAAAGTTGTCCATTCACATAGGTACATCGTGTGTTTATTTAGGATCCATACATTATAATATTAAGCAATAAAACAACCGACGATAATCAACATAATGTGTGCTTTTATAGGTGTATGTATGTTTATAGGTCAAGTTAATCGTTTCGCGCCAATTCGCGGGTCGGGTTCGTTTTTATCCGGTCGCTGTTGATGCCAATCGATGCCTACGGTGAGCTGCAGTGTGCGAGCTCACGAATTGTTTTTGTTACTTTTGACTTCATAAATTATTGTTAAGTCAGTATTAGATAATAACAACAGTAATAATAGTATTAATTCAAATCAAAAAATTGATTTCTCTTTAAATGTACCCATATACAGACCGATGGTTACATAGTAGAATAATATAATAGTAATAAATAGATAACAGTAATTATGTAGGTAATACTAATAATAGATAATAATAACCATAACATTTTTATTTTGTTTGTTATATCTAAACTAAACATTTAGGTAGTTTATAATACTTATATTAAAGCATTTACTACAAGGTGAATACGAATTAGGATATAAAGGTTCTTTGTATGTAGTTTTTCTATAGATACTGAACTCGTATTTTAAACAAAACACTGAACTAAAAAGATAGCTTTTTTTCATGTTCATTATTTTCAGACAGTATCAAAAATTTTTGCAAAGTTTTTAACTTTAATTAAAATGAATAGGATCAAGAAACTTCGGCAAGGTTTACATTGTAAACATGAATAATTTTCTTTAACATACCTAATAGGGCCTTTAATTAGCCGCCTGACTTCGGTATCCCGACATGACGCATGTAAACAATCTCTAAACTTATAATTGTACATTAATTCAGTACGACTCGGACAGGGCTGCATGTGGAGCTTGTTATAAAGGGCAGAATAGAGTATTCCCCCTTGAGCGATGGTCGCCCCTTTCGTAATATGTAACAACCATGGCAAGCTACATCCTTGATTAAAAAATCCTTACAATGAATTAATGTTAGCCGATTTAAGTTAAAAAAAATCATCAGTATCAATAACCGACTTTGTTTGTGTCGCGTTGACTAGGGACAGTTACTTTTTTCTAAATTTCGTTATTTTTATCTCGTTTACTCATTTGTAACACTTATAAGTAACAAGAAAAATATAAAAAGAAAATAATTACTCTAAAAGACTTACGCCTTTTTCCATTTTATATTTTTAGGCCTTACACGTGAGCGCTTGGGCATAGCTTTTGTTTCTTATTGAGATTTTTTGTGACATGCTACACAAATTACATTTTTTGTCTTGGTAAGACTAATGTTCACGATAAATCTAGCTTTTCTAAGTCTGATCTACATACAATGATATAATATAATAATAATATAATATTAGTTGGGACATCTCACACACGGTCATCTGATCCCCAACTAGGCAGAGCCTGTGCTATGGCAACCAGACAACTGATAAACATACTTATATATTTCTAAATACATACATATTATAGATAAATTACACCCAGACACAGAACAAATGATCGTGCTCATCACACAAAGATTCGCCCTGGGTGGGAATCGAACCCACGACCTCCGGTTTAGCAGTCAGGGTCACTAACCACTAGACCAACACGCCCGTCGATATAATACGTAACCGGGGTTTAGTTTAGACGGCGATTAAGCTTGCATACATATTATGCGTAGAATACTCTAATATGCAGATAATACGCTAATTTAGACCTTTTATATAAAACAATTATCCTCTACTTGTCACAAAAAGTTTTTCCGACACGTTTAACATTACCGGTTTATTTTTTGTTTTCTTTCATTCAACATCCCCGTTTAAAGCCAGGCCTGATTTTTAGCTCAGTAGCGAATCCGGATGAATATTTAAAAATATTGTGAATGAAATAACAACCCAGTTATGAGATTACGGGCGGATCGTTAATTCACATTCTTTAGTAATGGAATTTACATGTAACGATGTGTAAATATTCACCCAGTTTTGTGTTGGGATTTCGCAGTTAGCTGTTTTGATATAAGTGCTGCTAACGTAAACATTTGTTCGTGAAAACAGAGTACAAATTGCTTATTGAAAATATATTAAAATTGTATGACCTAAATTTTATTTTCGTATTGAAAAACCTAAATAGGCTTTCCAAACAATTTTTGAATAAAAATGAGGAAACTTTTAATAAAAACCATTGCTTTATTTCGTACAACATAATAAGAACAAAACCCTTCTTGAAGTTGGAAAAAATACTCCGATGTTATTGAGAATCAAAGCGTATTCAATCTTCGTAACGAACATTGTTTGTATTCCCCAGACAAGAAGGCTGTGGAAGCAATTATCTCAGCTTCTATGATTCATTAGAGCCGGGCTGCAGACTCGCCAGGCTCAAGAGGTTTGACATCTATCGTTTAATGACGTACTATTCTGCTTTGGCAAGCATCTGCGCTTACCTATTTGAATTGCGGGTGGCTAAAGGTTCTGACTAAAAGAAAATGTGATTAAAAAATGTAACTAGGAATTCGATAATTACGTATTTGTAAGCTATACATGGATTTAACGATTTGGATGATAACGAGAAATCTCCTGGTTTACAAGCGCGTTTATAATTACGAATTAGATTTGGGCTTTCTTTAAATTAGCGCTTACCACATTTCCGTAAAGCTGTGATGTTCTGTCGATGCTGTATCCACACATGTTCTCTTCTCGTGGGGATAGGCAAAAAGTATAGAACGTGACGTGCACCGATCCTCGGTAATACTTTTCCTTCATCAATATTCAAGTCCTGTTGCGGTACTGCGCACCTGACCCTTTTGTGGTATTATACATCATTTGTACATTTTTACTGAGTGTTTACTTTATATATTAGCTAGCCCCGCGGCTTCACGCGTGTGTCAAAAAAGGTTCTAATAATGATGATGAAAATTGACCTATGTGTTAAGGTTTCAGGTAGTAAACTATATATGTACTAAATTTCACTCAAATTCGTACAGCCCTTTTATTGTAATTGAGAAACAAACATCCATCCACCTATCCTCACAAATGTTCACTTTTATAATACGATGAAATGTAATAAAATACCTACATGTTTATAAATACATGTAACTAACTAATTTTAACTACCTCTGTAAGTAATGTTTCTGTTTTACAGATAATAGCGACACATCCGACCAATAGTAGTATTTTAAAATTATTTATTTTCTGCACAACTTACAAAATGTTTCGATAATATAAAATATTTTGTTTATTCACACTTTACGTGTCGTAACCCTTGGAAATGAGTCTCATATCAGTCCTTATTATTAAGTACTCGCTAGACACTCGTAGTTCGGGTCTACAAAAGACACAAGACGCTATTTAAGTGACTATAGCTCCAGTCATGTGTGAACTAACCTTCAGTCTTCACTAGCGTTATCTAAGTGCGTAAAAGCTTATTTCAAAAGGCTTTAATTCATTCCTCAGTCTAGCAAATAATCGTATTGAATATCTACTACACAAAATCACTAAATATGTAATTAAGAAAAATGTAGTTAATTCAAAAATATAAAAGTATCTCTAAATATAATGACAGTTAATTTTGCCTTAATAGAAAATTGAAGGAATAATATTCAGTAAGCTGACTTTAACTATATCGTTAACTTACTAGTAACTAATGTCTATTATATATCTTCATAAATTAACAATTGAAACTTCAAATTAATGAAAACTATTTTGGTAGACTTACACATATTACGTGCAGAAAATACACAACATAATGTTTAAGTAAACAATGTATTAGTACTGCTGTCAATATAGGTATATGTATAGATACTATATGCATTTGCAATTTTCAGCAAAATGTAGGCAGTGTCGTCTGCCTTTACGAGGTCCACGGGAGTCATAAAAGGTGACTAAGAAATTACGTAAACACGTTAGGCGGAGGCGTCCTTTTGTCTCCACAAAATGTTACAACTATTTAAATATACTACTATACATTTGTTGATAATTATCACAATACAAACCCAATGGGTCGTTAATTCCTCCATGAAGTTTACGAGCTAAAAATAATAAATAAGGGAACTTACTCGTCCAAATAGGTACTATCTAATAACAAATTCAATGCCTGCCGGGCTAGTGGGAAAATATTGCTTTTATGTAACTACGCCTTTAAGTAAATGCCCTCTGTACTATTTTTAACATAAATAGTTTTCGCTACTACGATACGGTTTTTTTATATGTAACCAGCCATTTATTTTTACCCACAAATATGTAGCTTTCCACTATGTTATGTATATTTAACAATATTTTGTTGAACCAATTAGGTCATTTTATATTCCATTCGTCTGATTAAGCTTTTCGTATTCAAATTTTCCATTCAGTGGACCCATTCTTTGAATTTTAAGCGGCGTTTTAAAACATCTCTCATTTTTAAGGAACGCAGTTCAGAAATAAATTAATCTAACACTTCACATTTTTTTATTAGGTTGTAGATGTTTGTGTGACAAGTTGCAAGACTAGGTGACTTATGTAAGCGACGTCGACTAAATGACGTCAAAGCGACAGCCCTGCATAACAGACATTAAATCTTTGCAGAGACTATGTGCTTCAGCTTTTAAAATGTTAGAGCAAGATAAATTACAAGTAAACGACTTTTCAAGGTTTTTATTTGTTTTTCGGAGAAGGATAGCGTGATATTAATCTTATAATCTTTAATAATATAAAATAATATACAAACACATTTATTTAAACGTTAGTGTAGTATCACAGCCGGTGCTTTTATATTTTAGTATCATGTTGCCTTCTTATCTAAATAGCTTTTGGTATAGGTATTAATTTTTTTTGCAGTATATGCCTTTTTGGAAACAATGCACAGTTCTCATAATTTATATTCATTATTTAAAAGTTAAACATACTTGAAGATATAATACTTTGTTTTAAAAACTCATTGTGTCATTACTGAAACAGAGGAATTGAAACGAACGTTCATAATGTTAAGCTTTAGTACATTTAATTATAAAGTTTCTAAACTTTTCAATATAATAAGAGATGAAAAACAAATGTTTGACCTTTCTCTCTGAATGGGGCAAGGTCAAGGTCACCTGCTTATATAATGTTCAACTGAAACAGAAGGTTTTAAAATACACCCTCTTTATTTCAGCATTATAAAAGTGTTTGTTTTGTCATCTCGAATGTTTTGAAACAAGAACTTTCATATCTGCGGGGTTTGTTTGTTCTATTTCAGTTTAATTATTTTTTCCCGCCACCTGCCGAAGTTTGCAATGTCGTCGTTGCGTTTGCTCTTAGTACGAGAGCCTGTGTTCTTTAATATTTGCACGAATTTTGTTTAGCAAAGCAATTTAGGTACATGGTTTTATAAGGGTTCCTTGTTATATTTATGATTAAATGAGATGTGGCTATGTATTTAATGTGATTTTACTGACTCAGCCGGTACTCTTGCTACGACAAGTTTAGGTATTGTGTTATTAAGTTTATGTTTATGTTATTAAACAATTATTACACATTTTTTCAATAATTTAAGTATCTATATTATAAGCACTTAGGTACAAGCTATATAAAAAAAAATATAAAACATTTAATGGCATATAATCCGCCCCTAACCATCCTGGGTAAGGAAGGGAAAGGCCGATGATTAATTTAACTGTTGCAACCAGAAACACTATGTTCTAATGTTCGCCTGTTCCGATAATACCGACATTTATTGGCATTCGCATGACGATGGGCTGGTAACGTACCCGTCAATTGCTGCCGTATAAGCAGGTCACGTCGAAGTAATAGCCCATGTCAACTATAATGGACGTTGACATTTTACTCGATATTAGCAATAACACGGGGTTATTTATTCAGAAAATGATCTATACGTGGATAGACGATGGATAGGATGTTTGATAGAGAGGCCGACTACATAACACCCTGCATACACATACTTTACTTCTTGTAGTAACCCTGCTACTCAGACCACCGATCATAATGGGTTTAACCCGTTCTCGTTTACCTTTTTCCTATGTATGACGTCTCTAAAGACCTTACAGGCGGTAGGGACGTCCGTACATAGGACGAACCCTAGTCCTAATCTGATATTTGCCCTGTTACCTTAATTAAAACAAACAAGTAAAGTAATATTGTGTTTTTAAAGAATTAACATATCTAGATGAAAACCTCACACAAATTAATATGTTGTTTTTTTAGTAGTACCTAGGTATAACTAGATAGGTATCATAAAACTTTGAAAGATAGTCAAGACTAGAAGTCATAGTCTAGACTATGACTTAAATTAGACTTTGTCAAAGATGACTAGTTTCAAGCCAAACCGAAGCTCTTAGTGAAGAATTTACGATTTAAATTTAATATTTTACACTTCCAGACACCCAGAAATTGAGCATACCAGAATATTTACGTTAGTTTCTAGAACGATTATTTTAATTCGGAATAATGGTAATTTAAGACTTACCTATGCTCTGGCTGACCCATATCCCGAGCATGTCGAGCTGCAGCAGGCGGTGGTAGAGCGCCTCGCCGCGCGTGTGGTTCATGAAGAGGTGGTAGATGAATGAGCCGCACCAGGGCGCCAGCGCGCCTAGCAGGTGGCACAGAGACAGGAACCACGCGCCTGGCCCCGAGCGCCACGGCAGCAGCCCGGGGAGCACCGCCATCATGTACACCAGCGACACTCCTGGAACAAACACTCGCGCTATACTTCACAATAACAATAATATGTAATATCGGCATGTAATAGCCCCACTAATTTTAAAACGAATCTTCTGTAGAGTTAGAACGAGCATTGATGCCACGCTTCCTCATTTTGCGGGTACAATTTTTCTCTTACCGGCAGACCTTTATTAATGTTTATTAAAACTGCTATGTTCTTGAAGACTGAAAGTGATGGCGGAGCTGACTGCCGGTCTTCATTAGTTGGAGAGGTATTAAAAGACGAAGAGTTAGGTATGTTCACGAAGACGACGTACGTTGGGACCTACTTGAATAATTGTGAAGCAAGCCTTTATATGTAGTCATAATAAAAATACCTGAGAGGCGGACTGCAAAGGTTTTGTAGGTAACTTAATATCATTAGTCAAATAATGGGGAAAATTTAATTTATTCGAATAATGTATTATTCTTAGACACTTTGAGAAGCATAAGTGTTGTTGAACCTAGCAGTTGTTAAACACTGTAAGAGCTACTTACAGTTTTTTTTATTTTTGGGGATAATTGTAACCAACATAATCAGTTTATTTTATTTTATTCACACAGAGATACCGTATGTTTTTACACTACAGTCTACAAAAAAATCGTATTCAATATTATTTAGTGTAATAGTTTTTATTTAAAAATATTTACGTTCGTTTTTAGGAAGATCGCAATCTAAGTATTAATTCTATCGATCATGGGTTGTCATAGCAACCGCACTAATAGCATCCATTCCAATACCTATTAGTTTAATGGAATAATGTAAATATAAGCATACACATCGTATACACTCATTAAAATTACTACTAATGACTAAAAGCGCGGCCGCTCTGCTCCCAATTACGAGTGACGTCACATGACAGTGATAGTCAAATCAGTATCGTGATCACGTTGCAAGTCACGTAATGAACTAATTAATAGCTTAAGCCATTATATAACAATAAATCTTAATATGTTTTATTCCAAAAAATACGGATGACATAATATTTTATAGAATTAGAATATTTCCAGGTTACTAATTACTTTAGTTTTTTTATGGAAAGACGTGTTAAATAAAATGCATTACGCAGATAAGAATAAATTAATTCCACATGAAATATGTGTTGTTTTTACGATTTTAGTTTACTAAAATAATAGTAACAGTGTACACAGATATAGAAAAGCAGTTTTCGCCTCTGATTAAATCAACACGAACCAATTTTGCTTTTGGGCTAACACAACAACTGAATTAACATATTTTGTGTAGGCTTTGCAGGCTATGTTTATAAATTAGCTTACATTTGGCACGCATCAGACCGGCTTGGATTCTTTAAGAAAGCCTTTTATGTTTATTTGAACTATTTTCAATACTTTAAAGTTATGTGTATGAATGCTAATACCTATTAAATTGTTTAAGTATATTTTTATTTTAAAATAGAACATAAAATTATGTTCATCATTACTTTATAATTGAGTCCGAAAGTAACTTTCTAAGATTTTCAAAAGTGTGTGAATTAATAGTATTTATTAATAAATTTTTAAATGTCTTAAATCATGTGTTTTAATAGCTAGATTTCAACAATGAAGAATGTGAAAAAGCGTCAATTACTGTTTAATTATTTGTCTAACTTTGTGTAGACTAACTTGTACAACTATTTAACTAGTTCAGACATAGATCAAGTTAAAATGGCCATTCTTCTTCATCATTGTCATGTTAAAGTTAACCGTTTGAGTAGTAGATGTAGATTAAAACAAAGTTACCGTTAGCTAAGTTCAAACAAATGCCAGTCTTTGTCCGAGAGGAACGAACCTGGGACCTTACGCTCAAAAATAAGTATTTTTGATTAAAAAGCCACTGAACCGGTCTGTATTGCATATGTATGAGCACAAATATTTAATCTCGAGATCGAGATTGAACTCGCTGCCTTTAGCACTTTGCATAAACATCCAAAGTTCCACAGCTTGCGCGACTCTTATCATAAAGCACTTGTATAATGTAAAAGGAAAAATAACAATTTATTATGCTAACTTCTTCTTTTCATATGCCGAGGGTAATTCTTTTAAACAGCCTTACGACTTAATTCACTTCAAAATACGTGACGGAGGTTTTAGGTGAGAGAATAAAGCGTATTTAGTACTACTACAATATATCTTAAACTGTGCGGATGTTTTGGGTTCATAAGAAATACACCAGTGTATATAAGCCATGAATGAAATGTAGATTGATAAATAATAGGTTGCCTAAATTTAAGTATGTGAAAAATTACTGTAGTTACGTAAACGAAAAATATTTTACATTTTTTTGGCATAAGTAATATAAGTTAAATAAAAAAATCATTAAACACACACAATCTAATAAATATTGTAGATTATTAAATCTATATTATTTATTACGCATAAACGCCTGCGCAGCCAATACTTGTAATTAAATACAAATAGTAAAAGTTTTTTTTTTGTCGCCCTAAAGACGTAACAGGTAGAAGAAGAGACTGAAACTGCTCTAGTTTTGAGCAACATCTAAGGAAAGAACTCAAAGAAAAGAGCACCCGTCCCTTTGAGACTGTCTTTGAGAATACATTAGTGACACATTTCCCTTACTGCCTAGTAAATGTGCCACTAATGTATCACAGTAAAACTGCTACGGAAATCATCCTAATTTATTTCAGTTTATACTACTAATGCCACGCACCAAACTTTGTCTTACGATCACTTACTGAATATTGGTCTATTTCGTGTGTTACATACAAAGCAATGGTGGATACCATTGCTCGATCAAAATAGTCTTTAAAGCAAGAAGGGACAGAAGTTTCCTGTCTGTTAATATAGTTTACTTATCATGAACACATTGGTATGAATATATCATAACAACGTGCATATGCAAAAAAAACACTATTACTATAATGTATCCCAGATAGTTGCTATAATAGTCATATAGGTACATTCATATGTGAGAACTTGACGTATAAATGTATATCTATATACATTGCATAAGTTTGGCTGTATTTTTTGGACACTTTATATTCAAATGAAGACGTATCATGAGAGACTTCGGGAACTGATCGAATACATAAATTGCATTACGATCCTGCTACTATCGGAAATTGAACCCGATCTGATTGTACGGGACTCAGCTGTCGCGAAGAACCTACACATTACATTATGTGTCAACTACAGGATTAGTTTGAAATGAAACTAACCTATCTTCAGCAAATATATAGCATACTTAGTACGTGTCGTGCTTGTAAATGTAACAAACTTTCCTAAATTAATGTTTTAATTATTGTGTTGCCAAAGTTTTTATAATATGTACCTAGTAATCTGTTACCCTTTTAAGATAATAAAGAATTATAGTCAATTAGCTAGTAAGAACAATTAGTAGGAAAGTATGTAGGAGGATACTAAAAGAGATTAAACAATATATCATGAAACCGAAATATCACTCAAATAACGTTGATTACATAACATTTTTTTTTAAATAGTCGAAAGTTTCTGTGTAGATTTTCAAAACTACGTTTTCTGACTTCGGACGTACCGAATTTAAAATGGAGTAAAATTTAGGATTGTAAATAAAGTACTTGGACGAGAAGTACTAATAACATACGTTCAAGTAATAATATAATCGAAAATTCTGATTTAATCATCTGTTATAATCGCCAGCCCGCTTAACATGAATGAGAGAATTTATCAAGTTTAATCTTTATAATATTTTTCATAATGCCTGAATATTACTAATACAACACGTCCTTAGAGTTAACGCCCCTTACGTCACAGGTAATAGAGCGTTTAATATACACTACGTCTAAGCCACGAGTGCGATTAGCGAGCGTTTATATATCATTTATAATGACCGGCATATGGTCCAGTTGTCTAGAGCTGCAAGTAGCTGGATGAAATACTGCCAGATGAATGGCGATAGGTTTAACCCTCGTCTCGAGTAATGGGCGAATGGTTATATTATCTTTTAAATAAAAAGCTGCCTTTAGTTTATGGACTCAGGTAAAGCCTGTAGGGTTTTATTTTTAGATATAAATACTTATACCTACTATACTAAAAGACTCGTAATTTCTCAAGGTTTACTGTAGTATTCTATAGCTATTTAACCGTATTTTTGCTCCGTCATAGCGTGATGTTTAGTATCCTATAACCTTTTCTTAACAATTTGGTTATCGAGTGCGAAAAGGTGTTTTAAAATTTGTAATGGTTCCAGACATTAACGGTTTAAATAAAAAAAATCTTGGGAGTTTTTTGTATATTTGTATAGACATAAAGTAATATATTCCTGTGAGTCAAAATTCTCGAAATAGTCGAATAAACCCGAAGGCTATCAAAAACTACACAATAATAATTCGAAAAAATATCTGGTATACCTACATCAATTTGCAACGTTCATGAACGACGGGATTTACGATTGCCCATAAAATAACCCTGTTTATGATATTACTATTAATATTGTTTGTTTTATTACGAAGGTTATCTTAGCTAACTGCGTTATTAACTGTGTTGTAAACAACTATTGAAATTGCGTTTATTTATTTCATATATATTACCAAGAGCTTAGACAAACAAGAGGATAATAATAAAGCGATCAGAACTATGTCTTCCTTAAATTGTGCCTTTATTCAAATGCATTGCGTGGACGACTTTTTTTAAATGCTGTGTTCAACGATTGTTCCTGACCATCCTTATCGCAGCTTCAGAAAAGCAATAAATTTGAGAAACGCCACGGGTCGGTACATACATTTATATTAAAGCATTTTTTATTCTGTCGATTACGATAGACAGAACAACCTTTATAAAACAAATTGGTAATTGAAATAGGTATATATAAAAAGGCCAGAACCTTTTCTAAATGTTCAATATATAGGTACTAATAGGGATTCCTTCTAATTAATGTCAGGAATTTCTTATTAGTCCTTCGATATTTATTATTAAGATGAAAATGTCAAAGACTTCAAAGACAGGGCTTCGAGCTATGTTAAAAAACTGTATATTTAAGACGAGAAATTAAAATAATTTATGTTGTAAATAATAACGATATTTAGCCGCAGGTATACATTATGTTTGCTTTAATAAATATATAATACTAACTGTCCCCCGCGACTTTGTTCGCGTGTTTTAGTATCAACGGTTTATTATTTTTGCAACATTTTTCATTTATGCTCCGCTCCTATTGGTCGTAGCGAGATTTTATATAGCTTATAGCCTTCCTCAATAAACGGACTATCCAATACAAAAAGATTTTTTCAATTCGAACCAGTAGTTCCTGAGATTAGCGCGTTCAAACAAACAAACAAACTCTTCAGCTTTATAATATTAGTATAGATTATATCTCTATATATCATTAATACAATTTGCGCTGATTAAGTTCCCAATGTTTTTATTTATAAATCAACAAAAATATCGTTATCGAGAATAGAAAGATGAATATAGGGTAATATTTAATATAGAATACAGGCCGTGTTTGCGAGATCAGATATTTTTTCAAGCAAAAAAGACAAATCAATATTCCAATGAGACATTTAACGTGCCTATATTTTGCTTCTAATATAAGAGATCCGTATACCTTCCTTCATCAATGTATGTTGATGGTGGAACAAGTGTCTTTTGAGAATTAAATAGTAGAGTTACAGAGGTTTAATCAAAACAATATTATTTTTCAATCATGTTGTTACTAATTAAACAGTACACACAGCCCTATTTAAAAAAAAAATACTCATGTTTGTTTGATAATTGTAATGCACCTGGTTATGGACGAATACTGAAACTTCAATTAGTTTTAAGACGCCGTTAAGTCTCATGCTGTCTCTGTCACTTTAAGGTGCTGAGTAGCGACAGGTAGACATTTAACAACGTCTTAAAGTTAAGTTGCGTTTCAGTATTCGGGGGTATCGGTCATAAATAAATGTAATAAAATAGCGAAAAGGCGCAAATTTTATTTAAGCTAATATTAACATGAATATTGTTACGTCACGATATACCGTGACGTAAAACTATTATTGACTGGGATCTCAGTGTAGCGTTTTATATTATAATATGTAGACTAATGCCTGTGCTCTAGTTTTCTAGAACTACACATAAATAGGTTGCATAATGTATTACACTACATTACCACAAATATAAAAACGCCAATGAGTTGATTTATTACGGTACTCTATTCAACAAAGGCTGGGAAAAAGAATGTAATAAATTGTGTATTACATTGTATGGAATTCAATATTACTGTTAGCCGAATATTTCCTTTCATTCTTTTATTTGCCGGTCTTGTCTAGACACGCATTACTCTTTATCTTATTACATGTGATGGACCAACATTACACGTTGTAAGTATTACGGCTGATAGCGGAGAGCTACGGACCCAAATGTAAGGCCTTCCACAAATATCTTGTACCGCCCCGTTTTGTTGTGGGCGTCTGACGTAATTAGGATCCTTTCTGTTTTCCCCGGATAAAGTAACATGCGAGGATTTTCTTTTGAATGTTTTAATTAATGGAGATTTCTTGTGAGTCAAACATTTTCAACATTTTCGTATTCTTTTGTTACTTTAAAGAGTAATAACTTATTTATTTAATACTTCTTGCACTGTGAGGTATATAGGCGCACTTAATACCCTAAGGCATTCGTTACCTGTCAACCTTAAGATAATGCGGAGACAGTTACGTTGTAGGTGCACTGATTATTAGTTAACAACGTGCCTTTATTAAACTTAATTACAAACAACATAACTAGTATATTCATAAAAGATGCATGAACATAACATACAAGTAGACTAAACATTATATATATACATAAATACATGTACCTATTTATATACCTCTATTATAATAATGGGGCAAATTCAAAAACTGAGCCTAGCACTTACGTAGTACTTAGCGTAGGCGCTCTCGTAGCCTCTTGTAGTTTCGTAGCGTATTTTATATACCGTTATAAAAAAATATGAAAAAAGCTTTCAATAAAATACAAATAAACGCCTTAATTCCGAGGATTTTCATTGTGACGGCAACCGTTCGCTTTTAGCACACTTGTCCAAATTGATTGGCGGTGCTACGTGACGGCATTCACATTGACGGACAGATCGCTTTTATGAAACAGTAATCTACTTTGCACCTTTCAGTTTTATATGCGAGATTTATTGGAACAGTTATTCAATTAATTCGCTATGAATGTTTTAAATTTTAAAGTAAGAATTTATGTTTTAATAGGTATAAAAATATATTTAACTCCGATAAAGTAAGCTTTAATTTGTATAAAGAAATAAATCAAGATAGTATTTTTTGATTGTGTCTGTTTTTGTTTTTTTTTTCCATAGTAGTAATACCCATAGAAGAACGATATAAAATTAAGCTTATTACCTTGAGCATAAATAATTACCAAGTAGCTTCTTGACCGACGTCATGATAATGTAAATGCACTGAACAAAATTAACACTATAGGAAAAATGTGAGGATACTGGAGGCAAAGTATTTTATATTTAGAAGAGAAGTGCCTCAGAGTGACCTCAATCTCTTGATTATGGACGTTAAATGGCTGAAAATGTAGCAAAACTTACGTAACCCAGCTTAAACATAGTTAGTATTAAGGTACCTACTTATATTGATGAAAATATAATCAGTCTGTTACCATTTAAAGTGAAGTACATTTTATTAAGCGGTTCAATACCAAAGTCGTTAGGAAAACGTTTATAAATTAATCATATCTTAATTTTAACCGCATCGTCGTAAAGTAAAAACGTCCATTAAAGCAAGAGTTCCCTGAAACTTAAATAGGTTTAGAACTACCTATAGGTGGTAGATTTATCTAATAAAACAAGTTAAAACGCATGAACTTTTAAGCCCCAACCCTTTTGATTTTTATTTGTTTTTCTTTCCGAACTCAAGAACAATGGAGTCTTCCACCGGAGTCAGAAAAATAGATTAGTTTTTAGCGAAGCTGAATAATTAGCATCGTAGATAGCCAAACTTTTTCAGGAAAAAAAACAATATCTAACTGAATTAAAAAACTTTGTGTTTTAATTAGCATACATTTTTCAACTTATTTTAGATATCATAAACACAAAATCTCTTAGTATCCTGATTACATTTATTATAACTAATTATACCGAACGTTCATGCTGAAATATATTTAGTAACCTTTTCGTTTTGAAAGTTAAATTTGTTTTTTTAAGTATACACTCTCAGTGGAAATTTTATTAAGCTCTCTGTCCCTTGAAGCGCGTGTGTGTGAACACGAGACTCCGCCAAACAAAGAAAGTATTGCAGTGCCAACACCTAAACAACAAAAATACGATGTTTTTTTTATGAACTCAATTGTTCAGATACACCGTCTTAATATTAGAATATATACATTCACAACGTAATTATTAAATTACGTTATGAATTAGAACTTAAATAGCAAATTTTATTAAGCAAAAGTTTAAAATAATCGGTGATTCGTGTATATTCCCAACTGTACTATATTATGTCTAGCTGTGTAAATGTAAATGTGGACAACATCACATACATTGCTCTGAACCCAAAGTAAGTAGCTAAAGCACTTGTGTTATGGAATTCAGGGACAACGAAGGTACCACTAACACCCAGACCCGAGACAATGTAGAAAAGTGGTTTTCTACATTGACCCGGCCGGGGATCGAACCCGGGACCTCAGAGCTGGCGACACCTTGAAAACCGGTGTGTACGACACTCGACCACGGAGGTCGTCATAAACGTCGGTGTGTAAACGTAGCTAAGCTTTTTTCATTATATTTGTGTGGCATAAAACATAAAGTTATTATTTATACGTCACCAGCTCGTCCAGTATTAAGAATTTCGCACCATACTCAATACTGCAAATATATCGATTGTATACACCGTCCCTGTCCTCTATAATTAGATGCGATACAACTAGTGGTTAACTTAGTCGGTAGTTTGTAATGCCCAGTAAATAGATTCGTGGTATCATCGCTTGCAATATGTGGCGCCGCACCGTGCAACTATTTAAATAGGGAATGTTATTTTGTTGCAATCGTATACAAAACTTGTGTGTTTTAAATGCAAAATGTATTTTTTTTTCTGTTTTATTTTTTAAACGTTTTTGCTTGAAAGAATGCTACGCGTTAGTATTCTTTGATTTGGTTTTAGTTCGGTTTAAATAAACTTATTATACATTATTATTGTTTTTTTTTTTAAATGTTTGTTACGCATTAACGCATGCGGAGCGAATATTTGTAATTAAATACAAATAATAGAAGGAAAAACTTAAACCTCAGGCAGGACTCGAACCTGCGACCACTGGCGCGTCAAGCCAGTGGTCGCAGGTTCGAGTCCTGCCTGAGGTTTAAGTTTTTCCTTCTATTATTTGTATTTAATTACATACATTATTATATAGTGTGTTGTGTTGCCTTCACTGGTTCTGGTGTACGTAGATGAAAATGAGGTTTCTATAACAAGACGAAATTCTGTTACGTATAGAAGTGTTCTGGAGAAGTAGAGTACATATGTTGTCTATTAAGACAATATTGTGATCTACTTCTTCATAAAATTTCTACATAATATAAATTCTAGGTAAGATAAGTACTTCTTATTTTTGTAAGTCTAAAGCTTATCCCAAAAACACAAGGTTATAGATAATAATGGGTAAAAGGCACTTTCTACGCAGTATGTTCTAAATGGGTTTTAGTAGAAACAAACATTCTATTAAAAGATCAGTCCTAATGGGATTATTAATTAAAGCCTTACTTTGAAATCCTCAGTGATTTGAGGTGTAGCGGCTTATTGACTACGAGAACGTAGCTGAATAATCAATGCTTTTTGCGAAAGCTACGGCGTAGCTTAACCAGATAATAAAAGGACCTTTATTCTGGCACCATAAAAACGTATCCTTAGAGAAAACGTGAATTATCATTTTTAAACAAATGAAGCATATAACATTTTTAATGGAATTTACTAGAAATATATCTACTTCATTTTGCTACACCACCTAATCGGTTATTTAATGCTAAAATTTATTACGCTTTATATTCGCATTTACTGATATTTATCAACGTCATTTGGCGCTCTAGAGAACATTAATCTCTCACTATTTATTATACTGCATTATAAATATTTTATGTGTTCATCTTCTTGTAGAACGACCTTCACAAATCGCTTAGGTTCTGTTTTCAATAAAGGTTTTTGTTTCCTTTGTTAAAAGATTGTGAAATCTTATAACTGTTATTCTTTTGTTTATGCAACTTAGTTTTATTTTTACCTAATTGTAGATACCTCATTTATTTTAATTCCTGTTATTCTGACAAAGTGTACTACAGTCGAGGTGATAAATGTAAAAAAATCTTTACTTTATACATAAGTAGTAATATTCAGCTCCTTATTTAAAATAAAGAAGAGATGGTAAATGTGGACAACATTACATACATTGCTCTGAACAGAGTAAGTAGCTGAAGCACTTGTGTTATAGAATCCGAGACAACAAAGGTACCACAAACACACGTAGACCGTTTTCTACATTGACCCCTCCGGGAATCGAACCCGGTCTCAGAGCTAGCGACGCCTTGAAAACCGGCGTGTACGCCACTCGATCACAGAGGTGTCGTCTAGTGGCTTACACATAATATAAATCTTACTCAGTTTCTAATTTAGCTATCCTTGTAAATCGAAAAAATTAAAGAGCTCTAAAAGTTCTCGTTAAAGCCAGTTAGTAATGCATCGCTTCCACTTAGGTCACGTCAGAATGAATAAGTTATGTTGAGCCACAAATAGAAATGCAAACGGCGCCCGATAGTTTAGGACGTTTGTAAATAAACAATTTACGGCGATTCCTAGAAGGCACGACGAGGCTTGTTAGTGTTTCAAAAACTAACAAGTCAATGGTAGTTGGGTTAATGTGTTCTATTTGTATTATTCATACCTAATATTACCTTAGGTAGAGGTATTCTTACTAAAATTTTACTGAGTATGAAAAGGCAAAAACCATGAAGTTGGACAGTAAGATAATAAAAAAAATACACGTATTTATACGTTATTATTTTTTCTTATTCCGACAAAGCTTTTATGCTTTGTCGGAATAAGAAAAAATAATTAGATAAAATGAATTAAGTATTGTTAAGAAGTGTGGCCTATGGCGTCACAATTGTGTACAAAATCGTGATGTCATGCGACAATTCCCTTCAATGTATCATTGAATGGCGTTAATCACGTAAAAATAAAAAAATACGGTTGCAATATTTTTCATTTACATATTTAATAATAACAATAAGCTCGCCTATGTACCTACATTAAATTTATTATTTTATGACTGTTTTATGTGTTACGTGTACAATAAAGAATTAAATTAAAAATCTACATGATGGGCATTACATTTTTTTTCATTATATAAATGGTGTCGATGAGTTAATTTTTGTCTATCATTTATGATTTCAGATGAAAGTAAAAAGTTAACAAGTAAGTATATACTGAATAAACATATTCATCAAAGTAATCAGCACAATGATATTTAAAGCACACCATATTTTAGATAACAAAGTCTAAACAGTTATAAAAGTTAACTCAATCTGCTCAATTACTGTGGGGCAGACAGTTGCCAACCGAAAAAAACATGGAAACGAGATTCCAACGTCGTGTTAATACACTTTAAAGAAATTTCGTTTCTTGATTTTCCGGAACCTGAATATTAATATCATTCAATGAATGAAAATTGCGTTTTGAGTAATACATTTTTATTCTAACAAAGTATGTTATGTAGCTTCTTCTTTCATAAAACCATTTGTAACATAAATCAACTAATAATTGGACTGTTTGGATAACAAAGCTCGGCTTTTACCACAATATGCGACGTGCCACGGGCTCGATCCCCGCATTGGACAAGCATTAGTGTGATCTACAAATGTTTGTTCTAGTTTTGGCTGTTCTTTGTGTAGTTATTTGAATTGAATGCCGCCATACAATGATTTAATACCATAGGAAGGCAGTCTCTTAAAAAACAATAAAAAATAATAGATAATATTAGAAAAGCTCTTGTATTTTTATAGAGACTAGAATTTCATAAATGTTAAATAAACAATGAATTCTTATAAAACTTTGTTTTACTGATAAATAAAATAATAAAGTATAAATAACACCGGTTCAAGTTATTGAGAATAAATGTAGTATTAAAACATAAATTTAGGTTGTAGGAATTCTTACAACCTATATGTGTGGAATATTATATACGCTTCATGCATAAGTACCCTTGCATACTAATAAGTTCTGAATATCTACGACTGTGCCTTGATTACGAGTGTACCCTTATCATCGTAATGATTTCGAGGATACGAAGATAACAAAACTGAAGTAAAAAAGGCTAGCCAGACGTTTAAAATCTAAAATTTCCTATCATGTGTATTTAAAAACTTATTGATCAAATATTCCAAAAAAAATAATGTTGTCTGGCGAGCGAGTCGCATTATCCTAAGAAGGATGCAAAAGGTTCGCTATAGTCATTATCATCTGGGAGCACATTATTATTAATAATAAAAGCTCTAATATTTCTGATGCATAAATGTTTTACTACATCTTTCAGCTTTTGGCCCCTACAGCCTCCCTTTGAAGAAACTCATCAGGAAATGGGTCACTCGAGGTTTATATGTATTATAACTGGAGCACATTAGGGGAGGCTGGCTTGGGCCAACTACATTAAAGATTACTTTTCCTTAAGAATTAAAGAATCGTTTTTAAATTTTACCCGAAGATGATACGATTAATTTGAATAGTTGGTAAAATATACTGATTTAGTAACTATACCGCTTTGCGTAGTAGAAATCCACTAAATAATACATGCTACACGTTACATGCTCAGAGTAAATGAGCAATTTGTCTATCAGTCTAGCCTATTAACAATAGGCTAGACTGATAACCAAAAATTGTTAGCTATTTCTCGTGTGTAAAATTATTGTTTGTATGTTTTGGCTTGTGGTGAGAAATAAACTTTTTATTATTATTATCTCTCTTTTTTCACGGGCTATCCTCAGTATTAAGAATACCCGGTCCTTTGAAAGGCTTACATGGGGACACAGGTCCAACACGCAGTGGCCTTGTTGAGAACTTTACTCTAAACTGGGATGGGGCATCTACTAGGGCCCATCCACCTCTGCTCTATGGAAGAACAGACATGAATGGTCCAAAGTAGATACAGAGCTATTGTAAATTATGAACGGAAAGTAAATATTTAGGCTATGTGTAGGTACATGTTAGTGGATTGGTTATTAGAACTAAATCGGAAAACTATGGCACCTGCCTTCTAACACATATAAATGCAATCAAATAGGCAGGTGGTGACTCGCCAGCTCACCAGATGGGCCCCCCAACATAACCGCCACGATAGGCAGCAGGAGGCAACAACAGTGCGAGCGGCTAGGGGTGTCGAGCGGTGCGGCCCCGATTTCACCATCGCGGGTCACAGTAGCGGACCCGGAGCGGGTTTCCTCGCTATTACGCCATTAGACACTTCCACCCCCGAGCATGTAG
Organism: Diachrysia chrysitis; assembly: GCA_932294365.1. Classification (NCBI taxonomy): domain Eukaryota; kingdom Metazoa; phylum Arthropoda; class Insecta; order Lepidoptera; family Noctuidae; genus Diachrysia; species Diachrysia chrysitis. The sequence goes on along the minus strand of OW028652.1, from coordinate 10,357,940 downwards.
CTCTAGCGACCCCTCTCTAGCCAGCCAGTTAAGGCAAGAAAGAGCTGGGAGCCCTCCTAAGAAATGACTCCCTGGAGCACTCAGGTCCGTTGTGTCGCTACTCACAAACAGCTCGCCACAAGCTGCCCTGCGGATGTATGCTCCTACATAGACCTTAAGATACATTTTTTATTTATATCTCAAAGTTGGAAAAAGCAAGTTAATATGCCCTCAGGTATTGCGTTATTCTCATGATGAGGTAACGGCTTGCCCCGAGGGGTTTATTATTATTATTATCTCCTTTATTTAATTGATTACATATAAAATACATTTTTAAATATATATCAAAACAAAATAGAAGAATATACATTTAAAAATATAAAATATAGTCTCCAACCGACATCGGGAACAGGGTCCAAGCTGCCGGTGGTTAGGGCTCCAGAGAGAGGAACCTCCTCACGATACGCGCCGTGTCAAGAAGTACCGCCTTCTGAATCAAACCCTTGACCCAGATGCCTAACGAGAGCCTCTTAAGGTGTTGGTCGAGGCTCTTGGCTATTAAGCCGTTGGCTGTCACGACTATCGGGACAATGATTGCTGAGTCCACCTCCCACATGTCGACAACCTCGTGCGCTAAATCCAAATATTTTATTTGTTTTTCTTTTTCAGCCTTCACGAGGTTCTCGTCATGGGGGATAGTGATATCAACAATCATTGCCCGGCGCTCTGATCGATCTATCACCACTATATCAGGCTTATTGGCTACAATAGTCCTGTCAGTGATGATAGATCGATCCCAGTACAATGTGACACGACCATTTTCGAGAACTGGGTCGGGAACATACCTGTAGTACGGTACCTCAAATTCCACAAGTTGGTATTTCAAAGCAAGCTGCTGGTGGATAATCCTGGCCACTTGGTTATGTCTATGCAAGTATTCGCCGTTAGCAAGACGAGAACAACCCGAAACTATATGTCTTAAGGATTCACCCGGACAGTGACATGCCCGACAATTGTCAACTGTGCCATCCTTTATGATATATTTTCGATAGTTGTTTGTCATGATAACTTCGTCCATAATTGCACATACAAACCCTTCGGTTTCTCCGAAGAGGTCACCGAAGCGTAGCCAAGCCACGGACGCTAAGAAATCTACGTCGGGTCCATGGAGGGTCCGATAATAGCGTCCGTGTAGCTCCTTGCTTTGCCATACATCCTTGCGGTCTTTGACGCTTAGTACGACAGGTTTGCGCCAGTTCTCCTTGCCTAAGGAGAGCGGGGTGAGGCCCTTATCCACTACTACCACATCTCGATGCATCCCCACGTCAACTTGGAGGAAGTACTCCCTGAGGTTACATACCTCGCGATTATGGAGGGTCTTAGCATTCAAAAAGCCTCGACCCCCACATTTTCGCGGGATATATAACCTCATTACCGATGACCGTGGGTGGTGCATTCGATTTGCAGTTAGTAGTGTGCGGACTCTCCTATCCAAGGCGTCTAACTCAGTCTGAGTCCACTTGAGTATACCAAAGGAGTACATCAACACTGGCATGACCCAACCATTAAAGGCACGCACCTTGTTACCACCTGACAAAAGACTTTTCAGTACTTTGTTCAGGCGGCCAAAGAAACGTGTCTGTAATGATTGTTTCATGTCAGCAACGTTGATGCCTAACGCCTCTGACATACCCAAGTACTTGTAGGTCTCCGTTGCAGAGAGCGACCTTAGGTTTATAGAATCCGAGAGCTGTATGCCCTGGGATTCCATAATCCCGCCTCGTTTTACATGCATGACTGCACATTTGTCAACACCAAATTCCATTCTAATGGAATTACTGAAGCTTTCAGTGATCTTCAGTAACTTCATTAGTTGGAATTTATTAGAAGCAAATAGTTTAAGGTCGTCCATGTATAACAAGTGGGAGATGACCTGGCCTCCTCTCCGCAACGAATAGCCTAGCCTTGAATTCTCAAGCAAAGTGCTAAGAGGATTCAAGGCCAAACAGAACCACAGGGGACTCAGACTGTCACCCTGGAATATTCCCCGCTCAATCCTAATTGGTTCACCACTCTGTTGGATATCCCGACATCCTGGATAGTGAAGGACCGTAGTCCATTGCCGCATACATGACAACAAGAAAGCGCGTAAAGTTGTATTAATTTTATACAACTCCAGCACCTTCATGAGCCATGTATGCGGCACCGAATCATAGGCCTTCTTATAGTCTATCCAACATGTCGATAGATCCTTTTTAGCGCGGCGAACTTGTTGGCAAATGGTCATATCAATAAGGAGTAGCTCCTTAGTACCACGGGATCCATTCCTACATCCATTCTGAGAGGCAGACATGACAGAATTACACTCTATATGCTCATTTATTTTTGCCCTCAGGATGGATGTAAGAAGTTTGTAAATTGTAGGCAGACAGGTGATCGGCCTATAATTCCTAGGATCCGTGGTACTACCTGTTTTGTGGAGCAGATGGGTAGAGCCTGTAGTTAGGAACTGTGGGAGCGAGCCCGACTCTATGGCAGACTGGAACTGAGATGCTAAGCAACCATGCGAACTTGGTAACCATTTTAACCAAAAGTTATGCAGTCCGTCCGGTCCTGGTGCTTTCCAATTGGACATCGGACGGACTGCATTGGTGACGTCTTGGGGGCTGATGATAAAAGCCCCCATCTCTTGTATTCGTTCACATGATTGCTCAACATCACGCATCCAATCCCCCTCCGAGTGGGCGACAGGCACCGACCAGATGTTGCGCCAAAACGAATTCGTGGTCTCATCATCCGGTAGATGCCTATCATCCACATCCGAAGCAGATCGCTCCCACGCTCTGTATACCCATCTTTGATCCCTTTGGAACATGTGATTCTGGTGGAAACGTTCCACCCGACGCTTATACCTTCGAATACGGCTCGCCCATGCACATACTTTTTGTTTAAAGTAGTCAATGCGCTCTGTAACACGAGCCATATATTGACTAGGGCTAATATTAGTTCCAGCAAAAGCTCGTTTTACAAAGCGCATTACTCTTGGGCGAGTGTTGCCGCGACGGTAAGTAATAAGTTTTGCAATGAGTGTCCTAGCCTCAGTAACACGCTGCTCGATCCTGCACTGCCAAGCCGGTACAGCTTGTTTAGGTCGTGTAGCTGAGTTATTATTGCAGATCTTCACACCTGCTACACGACATGCCGCAACAGCCGCACAGTACAAAATCGAGTGCGTGTCCCTAAGGTCTACACTGCTCTCAGTATAGTTAGGGAGCAGTGAATCTAGGACACCCATTATTATTATTATTATTATTATTATTATTATAGACAAACCTCAGAAAAATACTGTAAGAAACCCAAAATTATAGCATAGTAGGTACTGCTATTTTAACACTACTATGTGCTATCTAGATTCAGCTGTTATCTGCGCAGACTGCTACTAGTATGCACATCTCTACCTTCATTCGTATTTCATGTGATCCATTTTGTTCGGCCAAATATGTTTAATGGATTTAGGTATTGGTGCCAAACATGGAGAACTTCGCTTTGTTTGAGCTGCCTTGTGAATTATTGATGGTGCAAACGGAGGCGGCGAAGCAGCTCATAAAAGATAGATACAGAAAGTCTATTTTGGTAATATTTGAGCTCAGACGTATATAAATATCGGACTACAGAAAATGAACCTTAAAATACCCTAGGAATACTGAGGTAAATGGAATCTGACAACTTGGCTATCAATTACTGCTGATTCATCATATTTCCTATTTTCGTTTAACATTTTTTCTATGCTATATACATTATATACATATTTATATGTATTTTAAGCAAATTCATTAGTAAGTAAACGACGAGCTCGTCAATATAATATTTAAGCTATCTGCTTGAGAGTAATTAATTAAGTCGAATATTTTTTAAACTAACTTTCAATCTATTTCTAGGAGAAAGTATTTTGTAAACGAAATAAAATTAAGTATTATAAAACAGCTGCCAGTATTTTCTCTTGAATAATTATTTTTAATATAAATTGCGTTTAAGTAGGCCCAAGCTATTATTGTGTAAGGTTTAAATAAAATCGGCTCTATCGTTTGGTAGCTTTATCAAAAATGGGTTTTAATTTCTAGTATAGTATTAAGTAAAAGTGAGAATTTGATTCCGTATGTATGATGATCAAGCCTTCTATATCTTCTTATTCTGCGAACTTCGTAGCTCTTGGTTTCACTATTGATTGGTCTGTCGACGAATCGAAACTGGGCGAAATTGCATCTACCCAATCTAGCGTGTGTCGCTTGTGAGCATAATTTTTACTAACTTTGTTTCAGCTGACCGGAGTTTTACGATTCTAGTTTTCAAGAGTTTTATCCCCTCAAGTTTAGTACCTAGAAAAAGCTTTTTATTTCTACCTAACCTGGTTATTTAACAGGCGTTGTTTGATTTAAAGTTGATGACTCTCAACTCAATGACTTTAACAACCTGAAATGACATTCATCAAATGTATATTTTTGAAACAAACTACAATGATGAACTAGATCATTTGTAACCTAACGATGCCATGGTACTTAATGTAAACATTGAAAAAATATGTCTCCTCTAATAACTGCACATTATACTAGCTTTTAAATCTACTTTTACAAAATACTATTTCCAGTGCTCAAGCATAAAATTGTCCAAACCATGTGGAGCCAGTATTGGCTCGCATTGGCTCCTATCTAACCGGCTGCACGTTCCGTACGTTGCCTTTATTTCAGGCATTACGATCCGGTTACTGTGTCCACGTTAACTTTACCCGATGTTCATGTCATTACGATAGGTTCTGTAGAGTCAAGTTGTAAGGATTGTAGGCGAAATACCTACTTTATCACTAACGGAGACAGAAAAGTAAAATTTGATTTGTTTGTTATGATCATTCAGAGAGTCTTATGATAGGCAAAGTAGTGACTACCTACCAGTGCATTACACGGTTTTTAGGGTTACGTGACTACAGGTGACAGGTCTGACAGTGGGCGGTTTCTCATAAACTGTAGACGCCTATGCTTACAGAATTGATATTACTATATTCGCTAAAAATAAAATAAAATTATGTTTAAAACTAACGGGGTCCCCCGTACAAGATACGTTTCTTTGGATTTATTTACTCGATTTTAACGACATAAATCTTGTACTATGGCACAGAACCGAAGAAAAAACCCGTTGAAGTAGGAATCGAACTCGCGTCTTAAAACGCGAGTTCGATTCCTACATCAACGGGTTTTTTTCGTAATTTTAAACAAAATAAAGAACCTAAGGCACATAGTAACTGCTAATGTCGTTTAATTATATTATGTCCACTATTCTTAGGTATATACATACATCTTTACAACAATTTTTAGTATGAAGTAAGGCACATACTATTGGTAAAAAATGTCTTCAAGATACTGCAACAAAAGCATGTGTTAAACTAAAGAAAAGTCAGCATTAATATAACGCATTTAACGTTGGATGCAAACAAGTAAAAGTATATGTAGGTAATAGTTTAATCGATTATGCAATTATTTTGCGTTCAAATATGTACAAAATGACAGATGTTGGCCACGCTCACTGGACACATTATTAACTATATAGGTACTTTCTTTTACATATTAAATATAATTTTTGCTTTAAATAACTTTTATTTTAATGTAGGACGAAATGGTAAAATTTATTATGTTATAAAAAACATAAAACTTTGTTAAAATCATTGACCTACTCTTTAAAATATTTAAAAACCATCATTATCATAAAGCTGTGGGCAATTATAATTATGAAACGCCTTTTCACCATTAGACTCTGTTAAATATCAGAAGTTGTTAATACTTTTCGCAATAAAAGAGATGGAAGTTGTCGAACAATCTGCACCCTACCGCGGTAAGCTTTCAACTTTCCTAACCAAAATATTCAGACAAAGACGTACAGCCGTACTCAGTGACGGTAATGGTTACTTAAGGAATCCCTTAAATCGATTAAATTAAGCCTGAGCATACTAAGGGTTGGCTTACTTAAATCAATAATAAGTAAGCATTGAAATCTCTAGTACGGCAGTTAGTATGTATAATAAACTATGTAATGATTTAGATTTAAGAGTTTATTTTACGTTACGTAAAGGGTTAGTTATATTTATTTTAAAGTCTTTGTAAAAATCAGAATAACTTTGAGTTTCCTGCTAATGCTTAGACAAATTGTGTACCTAGAGATAAATTTAGAATGCTGGTACATCGTATGTCAGTCCGATTCTCTTTGGGCGAATTACCTTTAAAGAGCTTTTCGGAACCTCATGGGAATATTCTAATTCAAGTTGAGCGGGAAATTTGTTAAGGCCCATAAAACGGTTTAAGCATTAGAATATATTATAACTGACTTACGGAACTCGTGTATGCTATAAAGAAACATGTAATATACTTTTGCACAATTTTAATAATAGTGTTCAGCTATTTCTTATGTTAAGAACATATAAGACTTCCCTATAGATTTAGTTACTGGAACATTAAACACATCCCATTTAAATTGATAGTTAAATGCTAGGGTTGATACAATAGGCATACCTACTATCCAAATACTACCCACTGAAAAGCCAAGATATTGTCATTTCTATTAAAGCTAAGGAATTTCTAACGGGACCTACATAATAAACAGTTGGAGACATCTGTAGTTTCTAGAATAGGTGCCAATTTTAGTTTTACTACTACTACCTACTCACCCCTCACTATATCCGCCCAGAGGACAAAAACTACACTAGTTTATGTATGTATTATCAACATAAAATATATGATAATATAAATATTTGTATCCTTTTATTCGTAAGCCCTGATGACATATACACACATATACACCTAATCCGAGGCGCTGCATGCTGAACCTACGAGTATTTCTTCAGCAGCTGCTAGAATATTTACATAAAAATGCATTATGGTTCAGCCCGTACGTATCTACTTAGCTTGTAAACAAAATCGTGTATACATGTTTTCGGTCTAACAAACAGTTATTATTAATAGACAAAGCCCACGAATATCGCAGACTATAACAAATAATACGATAACATTTTGTTTGCTCAGTTATATAAACTGTGTGGTCATCAGTTAAAAATAACCCTGCACCCTTGATTACCTATAGCCAAGACCATATCAGTATCACGCTATCTAGCAATCAACGTGTTTGCCTAACGACTGCATAAACCTTAGCAAGGCTGAATAAAGAATAAAGACAGTCAACAACACGTCTGCCACATTTGTCAAGTATTTTTAACATGCATCAACTCACTTTGAACGCTTTTGAACGAACTAATAATACCAAAGGGAATTTAAAAAATTAAGTCGTCATTGACCTCTGAAAACGCTCGATTTTATAGATGATAATCAAAACAGGAAGATAGTCATTTGTTTTATCTAAATGTGTTATAATTATAACACTTTCCTAATCAATCGATCCTGAATTTAGGAAAATGTTATCGCATTCAGTCTTCCTAAATGCGAATAAAACATTTTTTTGGATTTTTAGGCTTCCTAATTCAGTGACGGAATTCAAGATAGTGTAAATGAACATACCTGCATAATAGAGTACATGATAAAGTAGGAGTCAGACATAAATAAGTAAGAAATTAGGACATGCATAAAGGAAATTGGAATAACATCCGCAGACCTAGATTTACCAGTCTTTCTAATTATAAGTAGCGGGTAGAGTCACTATGTAGTCATTAAGTTGAAGTAAATAAACCACGAGATGGTTAAATAACTTAAATTACCAGACCTGAAATTTAGTATGCAAGACTCTGTAGTGTGAATTTAAACCGTTTAACGTGAATAGAATATGATATTCCGGTGCGGGGCGCATGGCCTCCTTTTAATTATGCAAGGACGATACGAGTGTAGGGATGCTGACCCATCGTTAATATGTAGCTGACACAGGCCTTTGTCCTGTTCTATGTCGGGTAAGTGGTTATAGAATAGATAACAAATAAAAAAACAAGTCTCTACAATTAAAGGAGAGGCTTAAGATGACTCTAGATTAATAAGGTACCTAATAATAATCATATCCTGACCGTATTCGGCCACAGAGCCTTAGTATTTTTTTTTAATTGGGCTAATTTATAATAGGGACCTAAATAATAATTGAAAAGCAAATTCCTAAAATGTTTACCATTCGGATTTACAGCCAAAAAGTAGTCAGTTAAATATAAGTTAGAAACCTTTTAAGCGTCTCTCGTATTCTATCAACGCAAACATTTGAGGAAATGACCAGCATTTCATTCAATACGTGCTGCCAAAAATAATAACTCAAACACTCACTAACGTCATTGAATGAGAAAGCATCGACTTTTCCATAGAAAACCAACTAATGTTCGGAAAATACATACATTTTCTTTTTATTTGTAGTGGGGCGTGAAAGAACAGCTTCACCCAAAACAGCGATTGTGTAATATCTGGGCCCGCGCCAATCCACGTCCACCTTCAGTAAATTTGTCGTTGATGGTTTCCACTTTTAATAAATTGCTACGATTTTAATGTAACTTAAAAAACCTTTTTGAAAGGCTTTTATTTTGACAAGTATTATTAAATAACATTATGATTGGTAATATCTGATCATTATTTAAGTGGATCGTACATTGTCTTGTCTACTCTAATTCTATCATGGTGTCTTGCTATACACTACGAGAATCCCTATTTTCATTACTTTATCATTTAGGTCCTAATTAGGAAATCTAGGATTATCTAATCTAAAATAGTCTAGTATTCAACTACATAATTATACATTCTGGAATTGCTAGATTAACAATTCTAGAAAAAAAACATGATTTCTTTACAACATTGTAAGCGAGCGAAGGACTTCAGAATTTCGCTTTTTATTATATTCTCACTATAAACACGACAGTATTCATGATAGTTTATATGTCGCAGGCATCGGAAAATACATACCATAATAATTTATAGTTACTACTCACGCAATTATATAGATAATAAATATTAATAGCTATGTAATAATTGATTTTATAAAAACATACCTACAGACGATTTTTCAGCACAAACGTGATGAAACACATTTAAGGATTTATGTCCTTGTTCAACAAACAGTTCATAATAATTACTTTTGAGCTTCGTTGTACATAAAAAGCTCCGAAATTATTTTAAAATTTCGTTTAGTCAATCTACCACATCCCGCAATGTAATTTCGTAGTCGACTCTTACCGTTCCCTAGGGTAGAAGTATAATCGCAATATTTAACAGGGCACACTAGGATTCACATAAAATTATCATATCACAAACGAAATAAATGTAAAGAGATCTTTAAACATTACGTGACGCTACAAAATGGATTTATAGATTTGAAATATTATACCCTACTGAAGATAGAACGAACGTTTTAAATTACATTTAAGATAAACTATAAAAGTAAAGTGCTAAGTGTACATATTCGAGCCTTTGTTGTAAAATCTTTTCAATAATTTGAGTGGCAAAAATCGAATAGCTGGATGTTTATTTCTTTATTTTCATGCTGGAGTGTAAACCACAGTCGTTAAATTTATCTTAGTTATTTTATTATTACACTGCAAAACTTTATTAAGTTATTTCGTATAGCGATAGGAAAGAGAAAAGTGTTTACTTTTTAACCGTAAAATGTCACTTAGTAAAACCTTCTTCGACTATATTTACGCTAAACCTTACCTTATTATACTGAATATACTGCTTATATTTATAAGTACTTATGTATAGTATAACAACTAATGAATATATGCTAATTGGCAAAACCGACGTAAGAGCACAAATAAAGGAACAAACGAGTCTAGTCGACACGCAATATATATTATACATGTCACATCATTGTTCCAAGTGTATATTCATTTGTTATTTTGGTTGAATAAACCGAAAATATTTCTTTATGGTATACCGTCTTTAATGTCGTTTCAGCTCCGTTCGTCCCGTGAGATGTGTATTGAATAGGATTTTAGTCTCGCAAGACCTTGGTTTCTTATGATTAGGTAATACGTACGTACAATATAGATCTAAATATAGATGTACATTGAAGGATTTAGTTTGAAATTAGATAATCGTCTATGTAGGAATATGTGTTTAAAAGACTCGTTTCTTTCTTCGGCTCTTACTTCAAATTCACATGAGATCGCATTAGCAAATGTTGCGCATAGGTAAAAAACCTCAAAGCCAGATAAAAGGCGACTGATATTAAATATGAAACATGATAAAGTACACACGAATTATTAGTAATCTGAATCATACTAGCCTAAACACATAAAATTTAACGTAGCATTCGTTATGTAAGCTCTGTAATTGGTGGTAGCGAACCGCGCACCATCTGTTTTAAACGTTCCACCTACTTTCAGCATATATATAAAATACAACTTCTGCAACTACGTTTAGCACCGCAAGCTAAGCTTTAAATCCCAAATGATTTTTAAACTGAGAAGGTTTTAGAACAAAACGTCTAGTAAAATTCATACTAAAGTAAAGATGCACCTGTCTGAATACAGTTTAATTCAAAATTTTTATGTAAACTACCAAAATATACAAAACGTTCTATTTCAGTAGTTTCTTGTGTAGAAATAGCTTTTGTGTTATTTTACCATCAATGTAAGTAAGTGACCTGCGAGATATTTACATTACAAATTGTTTTCGTATCGTAGCCTATTCAAACACTAGCTCTACATTAAATATATAAAGCTCGAACTATTATTTTGAATGGATTTAATAGTAACATTTAATACCTATGTGTTTTAACTATAGCTGTGACTGAAGTGAGCTACTCAAACTAATAATAATTTAAAGTCACACAAATCGCACAAAAAGCCAATTCGTGTTATGTTAACTTCGAAAAACATCAAAAATATTAATTTAAAAGAAGCAGAGTGAAGAAGCGTTACTTGTCGAGCCAAGAAAGGGCGTTTGTTTTTATTGTTATAAAATAAACTTTTACCAGATTAGTATTTTACTTACACCGTTTAACGAATTCTTTCAACTTAAGTTGGCCCTTGCCCTAGAGCTATTGACTGACATTCTATATAGCCTTCTCTCAAATTGAGTAGGGTTTAAGTCTAAGGCTTTAAGTCTTATTAGGCGCAGCTGAATAGTAATATTCAGACCAAGAGACTACTTTTTAATTGAGATTAAAAATAGATAAATTGATTTGGTAGTAAACTGTGCTGTATCTACAGGTGTGGGGATTAATGGACGCACTGCGGCGCATCGGAGTAGCGGTCAGGTGATATAGAAATTAATAAGTTACAACACTGATTTGTGTGGCGGCGCAATGGCCTGGACAATTAATCGTTCAACCCAGCGTCAACCACGACAAATACAATGTATTTGATACAGCTTTTTGTTTTACGAGTAGTTACTACAATCCATACTTCCATATAAGAAAGGACATAGACTACATTTTGCCGCGATAACTGACGTAAACGCGGGCGGAGCCGCAGATAACAGCTAGTTTTAAATAGCCGAGACCTAAGTAAATTGTACGAGTAAACTTGTCGCTGACTATTATATAATATCATTTAATTGTCTCAGTTTAATTGTTAGATTGTTTATAAATTAAATTAAATTTAAATAATAAAGATTGCTTTTACCGATAAAATTAAGTTTGTTCAAATATGCTCTATTATGAACAACACCAAAAAATGTAGTAGAGGAGAAATATATAACTTACTAGCTTTTGCCGACGGGACCGCCTGCGTGGGTGTCGGTTATCGCGGCAAAAAGTAGACTATACCTATGCCCTTAATTGGGATGCAAGTACTGACAATGGAAGCTTAACCCATAGCAAGTGTCATGAAAACCGGTTTAGTGGTTTAGTTGGAAAAGCGTAACTGATAGATGAAAGACTGACAGAGTTATTTCGCAGTTATGATAATAGTATGTATTAACAGAATTCAAAATACACATAGTTACAGTAATACTTTGATACTTACCTACTATAGAGTTCTATGTATGAAGGGTGTGCGAAAAGCTCTAACTTTAACTAACTAATTAAATCTTAAGTTAGAAGAAGCTTCTCAAGTAAAATAATTTAGGCAAGCAATAGCTAATACAAGTTTAAAACTCAATACAAATACAGATTGCCTCGATTAGGGTCAGAGACTTATGCTCGACAAAAAAAGAAGGCCGATATTAAAAAAGCAGTAAGTATTAAAATATTTAATGGAGTTGAACTACTGAACGGTTGGATAATATAGAAATTAATTTATTCGAACACAGTGCGGTGCAGCGCAATCGCCCGAAATTAATCCTTGAAATAAGCACAATGATTCTCGGCGTACAATGCTCCCTTCTATCTGCGATTATAAACATTTTGGTTCAGTGATTGGGAACGTTTCAGATAGGGATTTTGATAAAAGGTACCGTTAATCTGACAATTTATATCCACTTTTCTCGTTATTTAGATTAGATTATGTTCGCTCGCTTTTGACATTTAGAATCCATAATCGTAGTAGGTAATACCCCACTCGCCACATAGAATTCCTAACAGAACTAAATACATTACTTTTACAGTACCTACTTATAATTCTCTTTTGCTCTACTATGTTTCTAGAGTAGTCAAGAATATCTTATTTATAGCTCCTACAAATTTTAACAATATATATCAATATAAAATAATATGTGCATTTCATAAAATTCATCTATTGATATTTTTTTTACCTTTCTTTTTTATGTTACTTTTATTTTTTATATTATATGCTTACTAGTGTGCTTACAACAATAAAAAGACAGAAATCCACAGTAAATATATGTTTATCGTACCATACGACACGTCTAAAAATTACCTTGCGACCAAAACAAAGTTAAGTTGAAACTAGTACGTGCAAGTAATATGGGGTAGCCAGTTATTGACCATATGATTACGTGATTACCCCATACAAGACTTATTGGTGGCCACCAATAGCTGTAATTTACAAAATGACTGCGCTTCTTATGTTTACCGTAACGATCAATGACTGAAACAATTTTTTGTTGTTTCGTAATTTGTCCTTTGTTCATGAACGAATTAGATGTGTGAATATTGCAAGAAGAAGTTTTGTATTAGATCTTTCTATGCTATGGAATATTTTATTTTATTCTTGAGGTGAATTTGGCTTCTACAATCCTAATTTAGAATTGTTTATACTAATAAGAATAAGTATAACAATGTCTGAAAATTCTCGTACAATTTCAATGCCGCCACTTGGAGCTACAAAATGTTAACCCCTTTTCTTTTACGAGCTCTCTAACATAAGAATTGAATGGGGTTCGTGACAATCCGCGAGGCGAATCCATGGGGTATTGTCGATACAATAGATGGGGCTTACAGATAATGCTGCAGGTCCCCTCATGAGCCCAAAATGTTTGATTTTATAGGGCTGAACTTAGCGGGCTATTCATACAGTAAGCTTAATGTTATAAATGTACCGTAGGTTTAAAGATCCTTTATAATTTTCTTTGCATTAGGTGTACGAAGTATTTCGGGTACAATGTAAACTGGGATTTTTTGTTCTTACCAATTTTCGATTAGGTTAAATGTTCACAATCTGAGAGTAAGAACTTTCTATCGACATTAAGCAATACCTAGCTGCCAGTCGATATTCAAGCGAACATTCTTTGCAAACCCATCTCACATTTAATGGCATATAAATTCTACTACTAGACCCGTAGCTGCGTGCTACGAGCGACGTAGCTCAAGCTACGAATGCGAAGCGAGGAAGCCTCGCGATTTATTGCATTTCCACCCCTGACTGTTCTGTTACCACCCGGTAACAATTACTTATACGTTAAAGCAATAAGTTTTAAAATATTTAATGATTTTATGAAATTGTAGTTCTGCAGAATAGTTTAACCACTTCTAATTTTATAAACACTAGGTATGTTGGTTTTGACACAAATGACATAGTTTTGCGACAATAGTTTGTTAGAATATGTATAGAGAACATAGGTACACGTTTGTAGAAATCGTGTACGTTGCAACATTGGTCCTTTATGTAATCGTTGTCGTATGAAGAATAAGAGAAAACTCGTGCCCGCGGTATGATCGGCAGTAATACGTAACAAAGCTAAATTATAGCAATGTTATACATTACCATGAGTGAGGATGTTGATGGTCTCGTTGTGGAAGTAGAAGAGGCTGCGGACGCAGCCGGCCCAGCTCTGCAGCGGCCGGTAGCCGGTCAGCACGTAGGGGTTGAACTGCAGGTGCTGCGGCATGTCCCGCCAGTGTAGCAGCTCCACGCCGCCCGACACGTCTCCACCGCCTCCTTTCTTCTCCTCGCCGACTCGCTCGGCCACCACATCAGCCGAGCGCTCTTCATTATCACAGATATGCTCTAACGACTTTTTCCTTTTCTTAGGTCCTTTCCCGTTCACTTCTTGAATTGACATATCGAACATTTTTGTACATGTATCAGGTACGCTCTGAAAGTCTCTCATAACAGCGTGTTAGCGTCGCGTGGAACGGGAGGCTGTGAAACGGATCTGTCCGTAACTTTGTGTACCCGCATGGCCAGCGTCAGCGGAGTGGAAAACCGCGGGGGCTTGTACAAATATCACAGTTACAGCATGAATGTGGAGCGTGGTGAGCTCGCGGCTGCTGCCGGAGGAGGTTTTCTGTTATTCTCTGGCGGCGGTGCGGGCGGCGGCGCCGCGGCGGTGCGCGACGGCTCGTGGCTCGGAGGGCGGGCGCAGCGCGCGCGACTGGCCGGGCGCGCCGCTCGCCCCGGCCGCTCGCCGATCCCGCGCCCCGCCACCCGCACTTTTGCGCACTGCGCAAAGCCGATCAGCTGATTCCCGCCAGAAGGTCGGCCCCTCAGCCCATTCCCTTTCCTCGCACTTTCACTTATTGTCGAACTGTATTTTCTTCCCCTAAGTTTTTAATCTTAGTCCTCAAATGGTTGATTGAGAAGATATTAGAAACTATCGGAATGCAATCCTTACATAGTTAATGTAAGTAAGTAAGTACAACTTTTTAGTAATTCTGTGTAAGTGGACTTCGCTGAGAGATTTTGCACACTCACGCAGTTATAAAATTATGATAAATTTAATTAAACGTATGTAAGTAATATTTCGTTTTATGTAAGTACCTAATCTCAGTCTAAAACGGGGGTCATTTCTTTCATCGCCTCTTGGTATATGTAAGTAGATTAGAAACATTTCCCTATAATCCTGACTTAGACAAAAAACGAAGGAAATACAGTGTTGTGACTTTAGTTAACGTAAAAACATCTTATGCTAAGCGGCAGTACACTAGGCAATCTGCTTTTCTCTATAATAAAATAAATCAGACTCTAAATATATATCCCATGAAGCATCGAGAGTGTAAAGAAACTGTGTTAAACTGGTTAAAAAACAAGTCATATGAGGACATAGAAAATCTTTTTCAAGCTGTTATATAGCCTGCTCATAAAACTTGGATGATGATTTACCAACCACGTATATCTTCACATATATATACCCTTTCAACACACTCACACATTACATACACATACAAAACACAAACACACATCCACACTACACTCACACACACACAACTCAAACATAATTATTTTTAAGATCTTTTGTATTTTTAGCTTGAATCAAAATATCATTAATTGCTACTTTCTTATTGTACTTAACTTTATAGTATAACAGAAAAAGAGGTAACTGTACACTTCTATAGCAGTATTGTTCTTGTTGCAGTTGTGAAGAGCGGGGTCTCCTAGCACAAGTATATTATTTACTTAAAAGGTGACTCCTATGTAAGATACATTGTAGTAGTTGTCAGTTACTGAAATAAACAATTAATATTATTATTATTAAGTAGAGCATGTTCTTCATGTCTTTTGTCAACTTATTTTTTCCTACGCTCGGTTTTAACCGTCGTGCAGTTTTTATTACCAATAAATAATTAAGTGATGATCTATGTTAAGAACAAATTAAGCCCAAACTTAACCCTCTTAAATTAATTTAAGTAGGTAGGTTCATCTACTTCAAACTTCTTCAAATGTTAAATAAGTCAATATTTTATTAATATTCTTTATTATACACCACAAAAGATACAGCATTCCAGGATTCAAAAATAATAAAGGTACAGTGGCTAATGTAGCTATGACTGTGTGTGTGTGTGTGTGACTTGTGTATGTGTATCATAGGCCTGGTAGTGAGTACAATGCAGTTTTTATTAATTTAATGTATTTTTAAGCATTATTATAAAATAACTTTAGCTTTCTGCACTGTTTGACAATATGAACTTTAAACATGCCAAATATCCTGCTCCGCCGTCCACCTCTTACCTCTCACCTCTGAACTAGTAATTCGATTGAAATTTCTAAAATTGCCCATAAATGGCATATTTAGGAATTTTTTATTACTTTTAAATTACTTGGTCTCAAATAATATTATTTTGTACCTAATAACTCCATTCAGACTTACATTTTGGATTACTGCCATCTATCTTTATGTAGAGTATCTACTTGATCTCACCGAGTCGTAGTAATTGTCATTTAGTTAAGATGTCGCTACTATGGGCGACCACTTAACTTACATTTTGGCGACCTCCGTGGTCGAGTGGCGTACACACCGGTTTTTAAGATGTCGCCAGCTCTAAGGTCCCGGGTTTGATTCCCAGACGGGTCAATATAAAAAAGCACTTTTCTACATTATCTCGGGTCTGGGTGTTTATGGTACCTTCGTTGTCTCTGATTTTGTAACTCAAGTGCTATATTGCTACTTACTTTGGGTTCAAGAGCAATGTCCGTGATGTTGTTGTGCTGATAATACGATGAAAAGATCTTTGATTTTGGTTAGGTCCATCCTATATTCTATTGTGGTCTATAGTAGGTACCCTATAACTTTTTTTTTGTGGTTAGGCCCCTAAAATTGTAACAAACTATCTTACCACAGGATATTCTAAAGTACCTTCCTATTGTATTGTCGTGGACTAAATGAAACTAACATACAACAATTATGAAAATGGCATCTGAAAACATTATTAATATATTATTTAGTTCTAAAATAACTTTACAAATATCCAGTTGTGACACTCGCAATATAATAACGCATATAACAGTAGTCTAAGTCTATGAATGACACAGGTGTTTTTAACATAACAAAATACGGTAATTAAACACAGCAGCGTCCTCACTCCCAAAACGGTTCTCTATCCGCACAGACTTCAATACATGTAATAGGGCTTTAATAAATGAGTTATGGAATACAAAAATATAAATTATTATTAATATGTACATTGCTAACACAATCATCGTGGGAAAAGGCTAAATAGAATTTTTAAGAAATAATTACACATACATACAACTGTTATTAAAGTTAGGTAGCTACACTACCTAATATTAATAATAGTAGTATGTAGTGTAGAACTAATCTAAACTAATATTATAAAGCTGAAGAGTTTGTTTGTTTGTTTGTTTGTTTGAACGCGCTAATCTCAGAAACTACTGGTTCGAATTGAAAAATTCTTTTTGTATTGGATAGTCCGTTTATTGAGGAAGGCTATAGGCTATATAATACCAAGAGAAGCGGAGCATAAATGAAAAATGTTGCAAAAATGAAAAACCGTTGAAACTAAAACACGCGAACAAAGTCGCGAGGGACAGCTAGTTAGATATATAAATAAGTATTCAATGTTAGTAATAATAATTTCAAATTAGAAGAGAATTAATTAAAAATATATAACACGTAATACGCGCGTATAAAATTTTGCGTTTCCGTCAATTTCCCTGGGATCCCATCATCAGATCCTGACCTGATGACCATGGGACCATCTGGAAAGAATACTTTATCTATATAATTATATACTAATATATAAAGCTAAAGAGTTTGTTTGTTTGTTTGAACGGGCTAATCTCAGGAACTAATTGTCCGATTTGAAAATTATTTCAGTGTTGGATAGCTCGTTTATTGAGGAAGGCTATAAGCTATATAACATTACGCTGCTACCAAAAGGAGCGGAGCATAAATGAAAAATGTTGCAAAAATGAAATACCGTTAAAACTAAAATACGCGGACATAGTCGCGGGGGACAGCTAGTATTAAAAATAAAATCTTAAATTAAAAAAAAAAAAATTAAGTAGTAGGTACTTTTACTTTTGTCTCTAACAAGTATAAAATAATGATAACCTGCAAAGGTACAACTACTCAAGGGTTTTGAGCTGAAGGTGATTCTTTATTTAAATAATAATTATAGATGTACATAGACCAATAGTTGTATTCTTTTAAATTATTCAGGTGAGCTGATGATGGAAGGTACAACTCTGTAACGGTTAAGAATTGGAAGATGTACTTAAATAAAATATTGTGGTGACGTATAGTTATGTAATTGTATTCTTTCAAGTTATTAAGGAAAGCTGATAACGGTGCGTAAAAGCTTTTTGACGGTTAGGATTTAAATGATATTTACGAACGCTACTAATTTAAAATTACAAAAGTATATACAGTCATTGTGAACGCATGTTTTAATTTCTCAATGTTGGCACCATCTTCTGGGTGATGTTACTCCTCTGTTAGTTTAGTCGATGCAAAAGTTAACTAGATGGCAGTAGTAGCTATGACAACTTCCGATTGCGATTAAAACTTTTTGTACTTTTATTTAATATGTTTTCTTTTATCTTATGTTTAAAAATAACTGAATAGTTAAATATGCTTTAATTCTTCTTTTTTTAAGTAATTAATTTTAAAATAGTTACTATAGTTTTTTAAACATAATTTACGTGATACGGAAGAGAAACTTGAGTTACGATTTACGCCATCGCGCTGCGTTCAACCAACCAACAAGCATCTGTCTTGGATTCGGATCGATGTTCGGGCCTTTATTGCGAAGAAGCATACTTCAAGGTTCTGCATCGCGAACTTGGAATTGTCTTACTAATTTCACTCAACTGCTTTGGTGTAAATTGAAATATTTAAGTGATTTGAGGGTAAGTTAAAATGGATGTGATTTATTATCAACGTACTTTAGGGCTCCAGTGAAGTAGTTGAGAAACCAACATGGCGTCAGCATGTAAAATGTAAATAACATGACATTTAGTGTGTTGTCCACTTGAGAAAGTTAGTAATTTTATTATATGGTTGCGTGAACACTGCATTGTAGTGATGTTTTAATGTAGTTTTATTATTATTATTTTGAGCACCAGTTTCGCACTATTGCTGATTCGTGTAGATGCAGGCGCCGCAGCTGCCAGTTACGATACAATTGGCGGACTGGTATTCTGGAGTCAATAATTATTAGCTAGGACTAGAATTACTAGACTTTATAGTAATAGTGATACCTTCTTTTTAATCAATGGACATTGTTTATCATACAATCCATTTAAGTAATTTTGCTTTATCAAACAAGTACTTGTTTTTAACTTCATGTAAAATAGATGTGCAGATGTTGAAAACAAGATTCCCAATTAATTTAATTACTTACACACCTACTTACATTTGTATTGTTTTTATTTCTTTTGAAGTTTCTAGAGCACAAGTTACCAAAATTAAATGATAGCAAGTAACATAATGAGTGGTTCATTTTGTGTATTATTGTTATTACTCTAACAATAATAAGTAACATTATACTTGGATAGGTTTTCCATGCCTCTAGCTTTGATTTCAGAATTCTTAGTCATCAATGCTTTACTCAAAGTGCATGCCAGTGTGAAGTTCTATATTTCCACTACGCACCTTTGACTTACTGTCAATGGTTTAAAAAGTTTATGTTTTTCAGCTTAAACTGCTCGGATACGAGTATTGGTATCTGTTATGGTAAGTGGAAGTACCAAAAGTACTTTCCTTGTGACTGCCAAAAATAAATAATTAATGTTATTTTTGACAGACACAGTTCAGTTCAGCATGATTGGTTTCTAAATGGAATGGCTTTAAGCTATGTTAAACAAATAATACTAGGTATATAATCTACTGTGAAATAATTATATTATCAGCGAGTTTCTATTTTCTAAACATAACATAATTACAATATTATTTCCTACAAATAACTTAATGCTGAAATATAATTTTCATAGTGGATGAAAAGGTTTTAATTGACATTTTCGTTTTACTTTACTGATGATAAGGCCCAATATTGTCATATTTACTTGCCACCGGTTGTCAAGGTTCCTTCATTTCATTTTCTTTCATACTTCATACTTAAATAAATGCATTGGGATATCACCAGAATAATATTTTATATAATCAATTAACATGGCATTTGTACTAGGCAATCAGTTGTGGTTGCGACTGAAATAGTGTGTGAAACTTAAAATTGCCTTTAGTATGAACTTGCTATTAGTCTTAAAATGTTTACAATAATTATATTGAGACTAAAATACCTTATTCGAACTTATTGTATTAATAGTTTGTGCTAATCACCTATTGATTTGTCACAATATGCTTACACAAAATACAACAGCCATGCCTATGGCACAAGCACCCATCAATTTTCCAGCTTCCAGTAATGTTAACATTTTATGCTTAGCAGTTTCCAGCTTAATGCCATAAATGCAAACATTTCTGTTTTTGGAAAACTAAGTTTAGTATTTACATACCAAGGAGTGTGCATGATCTTACATGGTGCTAGTATGAGCAGATAGTTAAACATACATTTCATACCTACCTTAACTAAATTGAAGCTAGCATGAAAAGTGTTTAACTCTAAATTGAAGCATAAAATTGACAACTAACAAATGAACATCTGTCATACTGGTGACATTCCATAGGTGGTGTGCTCCTTGGAGTGATAAAGCATGCATAATATTCTTGTGTCCTGTTTACAGATGCCGCGCACCCGTAGGAAGCACTACTCTTCACACTCGAGGTCGCGGTCAAGGTCATATGAGGCGAAAAGACGTCGCCTAGATGACGGCTCCACAGAGGGGACTTACAGAAAACGGAGCCGCAGCAGGGATAGAGACAGGTTAGTTCAGTATACTGCTTTGTAATCAAGTTCTATGACACAATCTTAAATTAACCTACCACATGCTCTGGGTACTTCTTTTAATTTTATCAAACTAGATGCCATCAGCCCATCACATTTGATTACTCTGGTTACTTACTTTGTTAAAACCCTTTGCTATATAAATAGTTGGCAAGTAGTTAAGGTCATGTGAATTATTGCAATAGCTAAATTTCTGACGTTATTTACATACACATGCACCATCAACATAAGCAGAGCAACAAATTGTTCCAATTTTGGTCAGACTGCAGACTTAATTCAGAGCACACATGGTCCAAGTTTTACTACAAACACCACTACATGACTGTTGCGCAATGCACAAAGTATCTAATCTACCTTTTTGAATAAGTCTGACAGGCAGCTTGGAAATATGTATTTTTATATCAAAGTTTATTAAAACAGATAGAAAAATGCTAAATTATGTAAATGCAACAACAACCTTTATCAAAAACCCTCTTATCCTCAATTTTATCCACATTATTGCATCAAATGTAGATAAAAATCGGTTATCTCTATCTCTATATATCTGTTAGTGTTTACTTTTTATATATCGTAGCGAAAAAAGAAATAAAGTAAAATTTTTGCATTTTTTTATAAATAACCTTTAAATTTACTAACCCATCGTAAATATTAATGCGTAATAAAATGGCTTTTCGAAGGTCATGTAAAAAATTACTTTTGATAATAGCGACATCT
Source organism: Diachrysia chrysitis (assembly GCA_932294365.1). Classification (NCBI taxonomy): domain Eukaryota; kingdom Metazoa; phylum Arthropoda; class Insecta; order Lepidoptera; family Noctuidae; genus Diachrysia; species Diachrysia chrysitis. Next base: position 10,336,364 of record OW028652.1, on the reverse strand, counting down.
ATTGGTTGCTCTAAGTTTTCATAACATAGCGCCTATGTTGTGGTTCGTTACTGTGTATGGACTGTCACTAGTTGTCACTAGATGGCGTTAATAACATATTTCGAACGATATGTAAATTAATTTAGGTTGCTTTATCCTGTGTCACTGCCTGCGTTAGGGTGTGGGACCGAGGCCTGGAGTCCACACTGTGCTTACACGTTTCATTGATCATTGGTGGGATGCTTAACGTTGGACAGATGAAATTCACATCGGTTTAGCAAAACTCTCGATAGTATAATGTTTTTATCCTGTTCGTTTCAGGATAAGTCCCATTTAAATGTACCTTTCAATTGTTTTATTTACAAATGACATGAAATGTATTAAAAGGGTATTTTTCCTTATTTTTTCCTTACAATTAACAATTAAATAAAAATAAGTCATATAAAGTTAATTAAACTGGTCTCTATGGCAAATATTTACCAGGAAACCCATACGAGGAAAGGAAAAATAATGTCATGGGTAGGTATTTCCAACCAAAGAAAGAATCATCTATATTTAATAACTAAACAATTAAATAGGGTTTTTTGTAATTATTAAATGTTTCAGGGACTTTAGGAAAAAACAATGATTAAAACGACGCCTAAACACTGCTACAATAGGGATGTTTCCTGGGTATGAAAAGTTAAAATCTATTTAGTCCGTCAGTTAGATAATAAAAAAATATTAGACACGTATTTATTCTTTTATCAAAACAATAATAAATTACAAAGATACAGCGCTTTAAAGTTTCGGAGTGGGGGCTTATGACGCCACGCCTCGCTAAAAATCGTAGCGAGGAGTGACGTCACGCGTAATTTCCGTTCTCTGTATTTTGATCATTTTTTGTTTGCAGGAAAAAAGAAAAAATACGTGTCCAATAAAATTTATTAATCTACAAGACGGATTTAAAAAAAAAATAGGAAACATGCCTATTATCAATTACTAGCTGTACCCCGCGACTTCGTCCGCGTTTTTTGGTTTCAACGGTTTTTCATTTTTGCAACCTTTTTCATTTATGCTCCGCTCCTCTTGGTCGCAGCGTAATGTTATATAGCTTATAGCCTTCTTCAATAAATGGGCTATCCAACACTGAAATATTTTTTCAAATCAGACCAGTAGTTCCTGAGATTAGCGCGTTCAAACAAACTCTTCAGCTTTATATATTAGTATAGATTTGGCTCCAGATAGGCTTTACACAGTCCATCAGTCTTTATCATTAGAAATACCAAAATTATAGTAAACAAACGTAGGAACGCCTTTTCACCAACGGTTTATTAAAGTAAGTACTTGTGATGATATCTATAATAAAATTCTTGTAGTGTACGTTGTATGTTTAAAAACAGCAACATTGCCGTCACGTGTATGTATGCAATATAAACTAAATAGTTTCGATAGAGCGAACTAGTCATCAATTACAATGTGTGGATTTTTTTTTTATTATTTGAACTCTGTTTGGTGCATAGACATTAGGTAGCCATTTTCTTTGGATTTTTCGCCTTGTCCAGACAATAAAAAACAACAAAAAAGACCAGCCAAATCGGTCGAGCCTTTCTTAAGTGATGCTCCGCCATATGTGGCAATTGATTTTTATTTATACTATACATATATTATATATGTGTCTATAATAGATAGATAGATAGATATACCTATAAGATTTTGTTATTCCAATCTTTACCAAATGTGACAACAACGGATTAAATGTAAATGCATATAAATACTATAAATAGATTTTACAGTTTGTATGTCATTTTCATAGCCATATTATTCTACTTATCAGTGCCCCGCGGTTTCACTCAGTTCGCTTTTCTCCCAAGGCAAGTAACGTGATGTATTATAGCCCATATAGGTAACCTGCATCGAGAATTAGGTTATTAAATGAAAAAATATTTTTTCGTGTCTTATTGGTAGTTTCAGAGATAAGCGCATTCAAACAAAAACAACTTTTTTATCTTTACGATATTAGTATAGCTTTATTTAGCTTGCCATATTATATACCAAAGTTAAGAAACATTATTATAAATGTAGGACATTTTTAAATAAATACAAATTTGTAATAACATCGCGTCGGTAATAGGGTCTAATACCTCTCTGCAATAGTTTTAAAATTCTCCTCTGTTTTACGTTAACCAAATGTTAGAACTTAATACCCGTCACTTATATTCGCACGAATACAAAAACCTACAAGTGTAGGAAGACATTTGCAAATGATTTCATTTCCAAGCTGTGTCGGTTTTTTAACAGACATTAAAGCGCGCGCACCTTTGTCTAATGTTTGCACGCTTGTGAGTGACCGGGGTAAGAACAAAACACCATACTATGTTGTAACAATAGGCGTGTTTCCATTTTTTTTTTAATGTCCGCCTGGTAGATTAATGAATTTTATTGGACACGTATTTTTTCTTTTTTCCTGCAAACAAAAAATGATCAAAATACAGAGAACGGAAATTACGCGTGACGTCACTCCTCGCTACTATTTTTACCAAGGCGTGGCGTCATAAGCCCCCAAGAAGTGTGTAAGATACCTATTAGGTATCTTACAATTGTTAATATACTACCAAACATTGTTTATCATGTATGGTTTACCGTTTTTGGTGGGCCCGTGATTGATCCTATGTATGCAGTATGTAGTTTTTGGCAACGCAGCAATTATTTAAGACTTTCGAAACATTTACAGTCCGTCAACTATTAGCCATTAATAATTTTTGTTGTAATAATTGTTATGTAGGAATTTTGCTGCTGTTTAAAACAAAAGTGCGGATGCATACGTTTGCACGAATATGATTGTATATGGGAGAGACTAACGGTGTATTAAGGCACGGGTTAGTGTACGGTATCTACAGATTAGGGCCCGCCGCCGGAGCATAAGTCATTGTGGGGAGTCGTGCCAGGTGAATGAATCGACCCCGCTTCCAACCATTACCTACTGCTCCTTATGGAATCATGAACTTATACAATTTTATTTGCTGCTGCTGATCAGTTTCTTTTAAATTTTAGACTAGTAAAAGAAAAAAAAAAGGTGAACATATAGCTTTTGCACCAAGTAAAGCCCAGAAATGTAAAAACCTAATGCTTGTTCCTGTGCTCCAATATATTGAAATAAAATAACAATAAAAAAGGGTTCCGTAGGAAAATAATAGCGGCCTAAAGATGTTAAATGTTTAAATTGGTACTGATTGTATCTATATTATATTCATAGATTGATTTTAGTATTTTGTTTGATGTTTGCTGAGCACCTAGATGTCGAATTATGTATTATAAATGAGTAGATGACGTTGGTTAGTATAACAGTACATTTTTTTTTAAAATATCCTTGTCGTACTAATACTACTAGCAATAAGTGTGATATTTAAGTAATAAAAATACCATAATTAATGATAAAAATAACAAGTTATTTTATAATAAAGTAGTTAATTTCTCACCTGCAAATGTTCTCGAAACAAACCTTTTTTTGTCTAGACCTCTAGAATAGATTTTACCTAAAGGATAGATTTTAATGCGCTTTGATATACTGACGAGTGTTAGCCTAATAAACTTTTTGCACTATAGTTTTATTTTTCATTTTCATTGTTCATTCAGGTTGATATTGGCTAAACTTAGTCGAATTCCCATACTAAGATTGGCATTTTCCTTTGAAAAGCAACTTAATCTAAAACATCTTTGTATTTTTAATATACAGATGAATGTAAATTATTACAAAACGCGAGATATTCTGATACGTCATTATTTAGAACAAAACGGTTTACTCACGCATATTCTCGGGATGGCCCTCTCCATCTCACGAAAGTTATTATACAAATATTCTGATACAGTCATAACAGAACAACTCTTGTATTATGAGATTTGGTTTCCGAATAAATAAGAAATTATTTTGCTATTGCTATTTTGTTTCTTTATGTGTGGCGACTGTGGAGATCCTCTAAAACGGTTGACATCATTTTTTTTTAGCCTGAGCGCAGGCTTTTGCTGCCTCACCGGACTTTACGGTTGACATCAGTTCTCTAAGAAATGTATGTATGTAGACATGAGAACGGTGTATAGGTATACGGTAATAAAAATGTCGGAATATATGCAATATCGAGTTTGGCGGCATCTTTTTATTGGCGCTCGTCGCAAGGTGGCAATCAATTACACATGATTAAGTATGTGGTCCTTGTTGTACAAATTGGCAACTGAACCTATGGTAATACTATCATACGAGGCTGATTAACGTAACGGCCTTCGCGGTGCGTCATTTCGTGGGAACAAACTTGACTTTTTTCTTTATTTGACGTAAACATTGACATTCGCTTACCCTATTAACCGTGTTTTACTGCACGATAATTTGGCTTTTTCTGATATTATGGAAGGCAATTTATTTTATAAGGAGTATAATTACTTATAACACCATATTTAATTATTTTCTGTTGGGCACCGGGATTTGCTTTTGTTTACTTGTTCACATCCTCTTTATTCTTATGGTTGTTCTAATGTTGAACACTAATAAGTCGATCTAAAGTAAATGCATCATCATTATATAAAACATAAAATTAAATAAAAAGCTAAGCTGCTGTGTACTTGTACCGTTCTCATTACATTACGCTCTTACACTATTCGTACTTATGCATTATACCTAATAGACTGATTAATAACATAACATACATAACAGTCAAAAGAAAACGAAGAAGCCAACTAGCTTTTTACTAAATAACGAAATATTATATTATTGGCCAGTATATTTAAAACAAGGCCACTTCAGTGATGTTTAATGAGACACTAAGTACCAATGTTTAATATTTCACTTAGTGCGTCATATTCGTAGTTTATAAACTCATCATATTGTTCTGTTCATTGTCAATGAATTTACATATTTGTCGATGTAGGTAAACCTAAGTTAATAGTACTTATAAGCTACAAGTGTAAAAATTGTAACGTGTTTATGAAGTTTTTCATGAATTAGACCCCAAGAAATTTAACTTAATATAATTGCACCGAGGAACGATGACAGTAGGAAACTGCTGGTTTTTGATGAAAGTGCGAATGTTTAATTTAAAATGTATTTGTTTCATTGTATGGGCATAAATAACACGTCCCAATAATTTGTAACAAAAAACGTGCTATTGAAATCGAAGTTGAACAGATAATTACAACCTATTGAGCAAGCTTTGAATGATGTGTCATTTATAGGTAGGTTACAGGTACAATAAAATTAAGTTACGGTATCTACATGATGTACAACGTATGTACTTGTACATGTCAATGGTTTAATTTTCTTGTCTTTCGCAACGTTTGTATGCCAAGGACCTCTGAAAGGTCGTTTACTAAAACGGTAATCTTTATTTTATCTGTGAGTAAGTAAATATCGTATGATTTTGGTGTTTACTAAATTTAAACACTGTTGTCTTATTATAACAATTTGGATTTTACCAAACCTGACAGTCATGTTGTGTAACCAATATTTTTATGTCTTACACTATAGGTACATAAATGAAAGAAACTTGCATTTTATGGATTAGTAGTCTTTCAATTGATTTAAATGTATTTTATGAGGTATTTAAATAAAACTTGCTGCATAAGCGTCGATTTTTGAGAAAAAAAAAGAAGGTAAGCAAAGATGATTATTGTCATACCAAAGAGCGCGCACAACGACCAGTTTCTATACTAACTGTTGAAAGAGCAAGCGTTATGTACAATATTCAGGTGACAAATGTTGGCGAGTCGCGCGGGGTGGGGGCGAGAGGAGTTGTTCTTGACACAGTAAAGCTAGAAGTGCAGTAGGTAGGTGCAGCTGCGGCCCACGCCGAGCTTTTTGCAAGCTGCTAATACTACTATCCACAACCGGTCTTTTGAGCTTTAATGGGCAGCATTCTTGCCGTTCGGTAGTTGCTTATATAGACAAATCGAATATTGTATTATGGGGTGTTTAAGTTATTTAACACGAATGCTGTTATAAAAAATAAAGTTATAACAGTAAGTGTGACTAACATTACAGAAAATTCAGTTATTGCAATTTATAATATTTTTGATTTCACCGCGTTCCCGACTCGGTACGGCACGCGGTTCGAGAGATTTATCTGGCGTGATCTGCGTAGATCTCGGCCAAGAAACGCTTTCCATGTCGCGAGGCGGAACGCTGGCACCTGCCGTCGAGATTTATGCCTCGTATAGCCACGTCCGATATAATCCGATAAAGGATTTATATTACCTGTTCGTTTATCCCGCACAGCCTCCAACTTCCTAGCTACTAAATTGCTGGCTTCGTCATTATGGTTCAACAATTTAGCAAATTTTGTGCTCTACAAAAAATTCAAACTCTAACTTAGGTCAATTCTCAATAAAAAGTAATGGATTATGGAGTCGTCGAGGTCGTATCTCATATCCTGATAATTTAACAATAGCTCGCCTAACCTCACATCTTTTTAGGGTTCCGTACCTCAAAAGGTAAAAACGGAACCCTTATAGGATCACTTTGTTGTCCGTCTGTCTGTCTGTCTGTCTGTCTGTCTGTCAAGACCTTTTTTCTCAGGAACGCGTGGAGGTATCAAGCTGAAATTCATATCAAATACTCAAGTCTATGGTCTCTTGGAGCTTTGAAAAAATCAAACTTCTAAGTCAACGCGATCAAAAGATACTCCCGTTTATGCCGCAAATTTTCGACACTCGCAAGGGAATCAAAACCTACAGGGTACTTCCCGTGAACTCAGAATCTTGAAATTTGGTACGAAGCAACGTCTTATAACACAGATAAAGGAAAAATTGCGAAAAGCATAAATTTTTAGTTACATCATATAATAAAAATATTTTTAATAATTTTAAACTTATTACCCCTTTACTCATGAACGCGTAGTGGTATTATATTGAAATTCTTAACAAATACTCAAGTCTATAATATCTTTAAGCTGTAACAAAATCAAACTTCTACGTCAACGCAATCAAAAGATACAGCAATTAAAGCCGCATATTTTGAAACTCGCAACTACTCGCAAGGGAATCAAAACCTAAAGGATACTTCCAGACGACCTGGAATCTTGAAATTTGGCATGAAGCAACGTTATAAAGTACACATATAGGAAAAATTCCGAAAATCTTAAATTTTTAGTTACATCACATAGTATATTTTTTTTAATAATCATAAACTTACTAGCTGACCCAGCAAACGTTGTTCAGCGATTAAAAAAAAAAACAGATGTTGGCCGATTCTCAGACCTACCCGATATGCACACAAAATTTCATGCAAATCGGTTCAGCCGTTTCGGAGGAGTTTGGAAACAAACACCGCAACACGAGAATTTTATATATTAGACTTGCTGACCCAGCAAACGTTGTTATGCGATTAACAAAAAAAAATAAAAAAATAGATTTTGGCCGATTCTCAGACCTACCCGATATGCACACAAAATTTCATGCAAATTGGTTCAGCCATTTCGGAGGAGTTTGGAAACAAACACCGCGACACGAGAATTTTGCTTCCCATTCCCTCTCGCTCCACACCATGGTCTGAACCAGGGGCCCGGCCCTACGAGAGGTCGCTGCCGCCGATCGCCTCCTCGTGGAGGCCAGAAATTCTGGTTACATGTCTTATTACTTCTAATATATGAGAACAATGCTAATTAAAAATTACATTAACAATAAAATTAAAATAAGCTAGTGGCAGTTGAGAGATGACCAGTCTCAACTAATGGCGCCCGTTCACGAACATGACGCGTGGATCAGCACTACTCAGCTCAACCATATTGAAGGGAACCGAATGACCCAACACACGTGCCACCATCAGCGAGACATTTGAGTGAGCATGACAAACTCTCAATTGCCATGCTCGTTCATGTCAAAAAAAAAAAACAAAAACAGTTACATTATATTACACGTGGTACTCATATTTACAAAATAAATAAAAAATGCTTCGAAGTTATACAATACTATAACTTTTCAAAAGTTAAAAATAAAAAGATTAAACATTTACTCCAAAAAAAAAAAAACGATTTAAAAAAAAAAAACATGTTTATAAAAATAAAAGGGAGAGCATCTCTTCCAAATATAAAATAAAAGAAAACTAATTAGTGGACCCAAGTGGCTGTGACTGTGGAGCAGGACCAGCATTAAGCCAAGCTTTTTTATCAAGGATATAATCCTCTAATTTATAATATGCTTGTCTACATAGTGTGCGTTTTATGCATGTTTTAAATTTTGTCTCGTTCAGTTGTAGAATCCGCAGTGGTATTTTATTATAAAATTTTACACAATTCCCCATAAAAGAATTTCGTACCTTAGCCAATCTAAACCGAGATTGATCCAAATTGTGCCTATTTCTAGTATTAAAATTATGTCTATCACTTCTCTTCTTAAAGAGATGAAGATTTTTCCGAACATACATAATGTTTTCATATATGTATTGACAAGGTACCGTCAGCTTTCCACATTGTTATGTTATGGATTTCATTTAGCAATAAAAATACCATAACTTTTACTTATATACCTACAGGTTTGTACGGAACCCTCGGTGCGCGAGTCTGACTCGCACTTGGCCGGTTTTTATTTGGCCTTGTGTCGACTTGACTGCGAGGGCTCTATCAGGGTCCTTCGACGCGGTGTTTTTATTTTCATTTCGAACAGTCGGAAGACCCATGTGATTCTTTGTCTGAAGTGCCTTGTCAAAGTACGTTCGGCGATGCGCCAAAACATTTATTTGTGTAATTGTAAACAATAAATATATAATGTACCTATAATGCATCATTGTAATTTATTTATACGTCGCCGTCGTTTATTTTAAATCAGACAAATAATTTAAAGCCTTTCTAATGGCCGAATACTGAAACGTCAGTCAGTTTTAACCCGCCGCCGTTAAGTCTCATGCTGTCTTTGTCACTTTAAGGAGTAAAGTAGCGACAGATAGATGTTTAAGCACATGTTAAAATTAAATGGCGTTCAGTATTCGGGGGTAAGTTATTAGTTTAAACTAGATTTAAGTGTGCTTATTTTCATACCGCTGTAGTTACTATACTTATCTACGCACCTTTAAGTACCTACTATATAAAAATATTTTCCATGAAGGTTGTCGAAGCCTTTCATTTATAATTTTAGGTATCTTAAGTACCTAACCTATTTAAGGGTCGATATGTAACTAAATATAGTAATGTAGTTACCTACCTACTGGTTTAACTTAATCTAACCATACTTTCCATGGTGTAGGTAGAATGTAGGTTACCTACCTATGTAAAATTCTTTGCCTTATTTACTCTAGTTTAATTCGATTGTCAATAAAGAATAGTAAGTACCTATACCTAATTAGCTAACTCAAGCAGCTTCTTCAATATGTAACGGTAAATAGGTATACGCTCTAGCAGTGGCGTGCATTGGTTTTCCGACCAGGTAGGCAGAAATTAGGCAAATCGAGCAAAATAAAATACCTACTACTACAAATGACGAAACAAATGTAAAAAACTATTTTCTACTCACTTTTTAAAGTTTCGTATTTCTTATTCTGTGGTTCGGATGTTATCCTACAAATCTACTACTTCATTAATTTGTTTTGTCAACAAATGAAAACTTTATTAAACTTCTTGAAGGGGTTTGCACGTAATATATCCATACAGATTGTATTTTCGAAACACAAACAAACTACGCACTGTAACTTTTCCATATTTATACAGACACAACAATTTCTGTTTATAACACTACAGTAACTTTACAAAACCACAATAAGTCAATAACACACAAAACAAATAATTACGAAAATAATGCAAACTACAACAAATAAACAAACTACAACAGATTAAAAATTACAAAAAGACGAGCAAGTTGCAACAGATAAAAGAAAATAAAATCATTTATTGCAACTAAAACATGTTTACATTATTAATTATGTAGGTGTTAACTTTAAAAAAAAACTATATTCAATTTACAAGTTATTAGTATTTTATAACATTAGTTAGATATATAAAAAATATAATAATAACTAGAATTTATATATTTTTTATTTGTTGAGCTGTATGGTCAATGCCTTTGCTACAGAGTAGGCATGCCTACTATAGTTCTGGGAAATTGCGAAGGTCAAATGTCAGGGTGCTGTGCATGTCAAACAGATATTTTTTGCTTTCACCGTATTATAAATTTGAGAAAAAAGTAGCTTATTATGAAGTGTGCGTGCGTATATGAATACGCCAAAATGGTTTGAGTGTGTGAGTGTAAAGTAGGCACTGACACTAGTGCCTACTTCGCGACGTATTGTGAAATTGTGTTGAATGTGACGTCATTTTTTATTTGTTTTGTAATGAAATGTTTGGTTATAAGTTTTATTATTTGTAATTTAATTAATGAGTATGATGGGTGTTGACTGATTTATTATATTTATATCGTAATAATTAAGGATAGTTAGTTGGATCTTAGGAGGTAGGCACTGCCTAATTGCCTATATGGTATGCACGCCACTGCGCTCTAGTAAAATCGTGCTAAGTTTATTGCTAGGTATGTACCTACCTACCTATTATATTATACATCTATAAAACATTTTTTACTAGCGAACTGTTTGCGTTGTTTATTAGTTGCAGAATCATATAAATCACTCATCTTGGAGACCTACTTAGATAGTTTGTAAATCATTCTACGATAGCTAAGACTTTATATGTATATCTACCAAACCATGTTTGCAATAACAAACGTTATAAGTACCTAGGTACGATCTGCATTGGTTTGGTGATTGTTTGGACACCGTTACAAATTTAATTTAAAGTTGTTTTATTCAAAAAAATAATAATTGGCTGCATAAATTGGTATTATTAAATTCTGCGTCATACGACATTCCAATATCTAAGACCAATCGTACCTATACATCAAACAATAATAGGTATAATAAATTACATTATTGTGGTCCTGTCCTCCAGACCGTTATCGCGTTCTCCGTCCGCATAGAGAGCATCAAAGCATCAGCTTAGAATCGTACCGTTTATTATGGTGACACAATGACTTAAGATCTCCAGGGAATATAACTTACCTAACAGACAGGAAAATCTGTACCAGGCTTCTTATCTATTACGTGTTACAATTTATGTAATTACGCACGAACGTGGCAATATTGAACAAGTCCATTTGTGCAATGAGCAAATTGTTGCTCTTAAAACTTGCCACTATTGTTAGTACTTGCTTGTCAAATGCAATATCCAAGTAAAGCGACCGAAGTTACTCGTTCAAGAAATACATAAACTGCATCGCGATATCTGGTCGTGGCTGGTTGCGAAGGAGCCCGTTAGTCGCGTTTAGGTGCGGACAGGAGCGCAGGCAAGCCGGTGCGGGATCGATTAGTGAACCGGTCCCCGCAGTACGTTGACTCTCTCGAGGGCCACTGTCTGTAGCTACAAACGCGAATTATGCACCACCGGCCATCGTGCCAATCCTCAGATTTTACCCCCTAACACGTAGGTCACCCATTGTAATGCGATGTAGCTAAAGTAAAGTTAAAAAAACAAAAATATCTGAGTTACTATGGTAAATCAGTTGCGCGGTGGAGAAAAAAACATTCTATAAAATAATAAAAGGAGCGTGCAGTAAAGCACATCTAGTTTCACTCCATGGATGACAGGTTTTACCTGTATCTGGTTGGTTTTAACTACACACGTCCGTTCATGTGTAATTACAAACAGGTGCGCGTTACCGCGGACCTCGATTCATTCGATTGTAACTCTTTGTGGATACGAGATCTTCATCACATTTTCGACAACCAACTCTTTTTAAGGTTCAGAAATTAATAATACAATAATTTTATTATCTTTATTTTACCTATCTGTACTAGGTAGGTGTGTGAATAGTAATATCATAAAGCAACTTATTTTTAACACGCTAATCTCTAAAACTTCCAGACGGATTTAAAAAAAGCATTTTGCATTTGATAGCCCAATTATAGAGGACGTTATTGCTGTGGCTATTTAATATCACGTTACTTGCCTTGGGGGGGAAAATCCTGGCGAGTGAAACAGCGGGGCACAGCTAGTAAACATCGAGTAGTGAATATTGTGAAGCAAAGTGATAAAAAAGTGAGACATCGTCCTGGAATTGTATGAGCCTATGGGCTACGGGGTAGGCCGGGCGGTGTGCGGGGAATGTCTCCGGGCGTCGAACCCGCGTGGGTCGGGGGTCAGCGGCGCGACACACGTTCATTAGTGCATTCGTGCGCTCGCGCAGCCCTCCTTATAGGTACATGTTACAAATATATAATGTGCACTTGCAAGAATGTATGCAGTATTTCTCTGAATATTGGCACGCGATTCTTATAGGTAACATTGTTTATGCTACCCAGATTGTTCAGTGTCGTTGTTATACATGTATTTTGTATACAATTCTTAGTAAATTAGACAAAGACAGTGTGTGGAATACGATAGCGTGATTTATTCAAGTAAAGGTCGGTCAGCTGATTTTAAATCGTTGACAAAGGTCTTGTCACGGAAACGGTAAATTTTCTTATCCGTCCTGTTCAAATTTACTCGCATGTTTTAAAGCTGTTAAGCTTTGATTATTACTCACAAATAGTGTCCGCGGTTTCTTAATGTGCATTTTATGAAACTGGTCCGGATAATTTGTCATTTCTTTGTCGAGTACGCACCTATTGTTGAATTGAAGGTTTTGCGAGGACATTGCGCTTTTCAGGGTCAACATGAGGTTGGCTGTGGTTTTATGTTTTCCGTGATATTTGTATCATACTTAAGTATTTGTCACTAAGTAAACAACTCAGTCTTTGTATTTAAACATTTTGAATAAATAAATATGTAGGTACGCGCTTGGCGCTTGCCCACTACAGCTAGAGTATGTATATATCTAGGTAGGTACATTTAATGTTGTTACTTTCCATTTCTGTCATCACCTCTACCAGTTTTATTTTGACTAACATCTTTTTTTAATAATGTAAGTAGGTAGGTACCTATTTGTCACAAAGAAATTCTGTCTCACAAATTGATAGTAAACTGTATGTCGGTAATTTGTCTAATTCGTATTGCTAGACATATGCAATGAATTGTATGAGTCAATCGAGAAAGTAAACCAGTAAGCATTGTTCCGAGTGGATGCGCGTTGTACTGAGTGCGTGGGCACAGGCAGCGGCGCGAATTAAAACAGCTCTCTATTCATTACTCATCGCTATTGCTATCGCCATTTTGGAAGACGAAAGCGAGTGTGGGCTTTAACTAGTGTTTTATGAAGCAGACTAATTAATTTTATTTTTAAGATAAAAGGTTTTTTATTTACCTCCCCCTGGTCACTTCTCACTACACATGAGCGCCTCTACATCAATTGATTCACGCTGATTGAACGTCTATTTGAGCGTACTGAACCCTTGACTCCAGTCGATATGGTTTTATAAACATGAGCGTTGCCCTCGGAAATAGAAACCTACGATTGTGAATATTCAATGCATGATAAGTACCATATCATTATACGGCTAAGTAACAAAGGAAAGACCCATGAATATGTCTTTTTTATTTTGCCAAGAGCCACTAGCCCTGTCAACGCTCCAGCAATATAAGTAGTTCTTCGAATTCTCATAGAATATGATCATATTCAAAATCTAGCTTTGGACAATTCAGGACTTGCTACTTTGCAATAATACTTGACTGCACGGATAGCCGAGTGGTACACGTCAACGCGCTAGTTACCACTGTGCGTACAGAGTAGCGGGTTCGATCCCCGCATGGGATAAGCCATTTTGTGATCCACAAATGCTTATTTTTAAGTCTGGGTTTTCTTTGTGCATATGATTGTAAAGTTTGTGAATCTCGCCGCGAATTAAATTCATTAGTGAAGGAGTCCTTTCTCAAATAAAAAATAAATCAAAAACAATACATACGAAAGATAACAAAAAGATAATTAGATCTATACGTACTTAATACTAAATAGGTTGTAGATCACAGTCAAATAGTAGGTACTAGCTACTGTAAAATGTGTTTTATGTACGAATCTTCTTGCTTTAATCACTCTTTCAAAATAAAAAAAAAATTTTTGGTATGTCAATCGTTCCATAACGGCCAGTCCAATTAATTAAAGTCAAAGCATATACCTATTTGGCTCCAATTTTACAACATATATTTTGTCTATTGACTTATTAATCAATTCACATGTTTATCGTTCGTTAACTCGTTAATAAATAGGTTCTTAACTGTAAAAAAATAATATACTTAATAATTTAATGTATCAGAAAGTGATTTTAGTTCCTACAATGTGACAAAGTAAAAAACAAAGGCATGTGTATTTACTTTTACTAATATACACAAAAAGTATAATAATGTGATTGTTCATTGTGGCAGACGAGTCTCGTAGAAAGTATCCGGCGCGTGCAAGAACGGTAATTGCGACTGTATTGTTATACATCTACTGTTTATAATTATTAGCACTGCTTGTATTTCAAGCGAAATTAGCGATCCATTGTGTACGTATTTTGATCTAGTTTTCACGTAGAGATTGCAACTTTTTTAATATCTTTCACAAATTTAGTTATTATCTATCATAGTTCATTTGTCTTGGTTCTCTTGTGTAGATTGTTACGTAACTATGTTTTACAGTAATTCTACTTTTTAATATGTATTAACAATTTAGTCATTTTACAATTTTGATAGAAAATCACGCCATACATACACAATGCATTTTATTTGTATAGAATCAACGAAAAATTAACAATTAACCATATTAATTAGAGAAATTATTGAGATTCAACTTAGCTACGTTTTACATAACTATACTTATTGCGACACTCAAGTCGGATACATTTTTTGATACAATTTTTGACTGTTCACACTATTATGTCTGGATAGTTTGTAGCAATAGATGTGCCACTCGGATACTCGTGTTACCATGCATCACTCGGTGTACAGTCTGTTGTAAGCTGAGTGTATGGAATATGGATGATGTAGGTACAGTGATATAGCTGTACATGTTACGAGCAACTTAAGAAGATCTCTATTAACAATGCCCGGTCTGTATACATAAAGCCCGTATAAATTGGGTCATGTGATTATAACTGCATAATCAGACACTTTTCCCGGTCAGTATTTATAATGACTACACTATCTTGGGCCAAATAATAAAACAGATTAACTATAGCGTAGGTTACGTTTGGTTTATTATATTCCAACAACCTTTTGGTGACTAAAGTAATCCCCTTCGATACCTATCCTATCCGTTTCGGGGTGCTCGAAATATTATAAATAAAAATAAATATCTGAAGCCTTAATTTTTTAAATAGACCACGGGCCGTCGGGATTCATTAAATGGGCCGGTCTAAATGATAAATTTATCAATTGGACCGACGCTCTTGGTCCTTATTCATGAGGACCGGTAAATTAAGTCCGGTATATCAAGTTGCCCGTAACATATACATTGCGTTAAACCATTATTATTAAATGTGAATTGGGTACTTGAGCCGCTTCTGCGCGACTACGACTGGTGTTCTTTTTGAATTAATATTATATTATATTTAATGACTGGAAATAAATATTTACGTGAGGAATAAAAGAGTAGTCATGTAACGTAACTGATTATATAAAAGTAAAGAAGTAAGAGTTACATTTTACGCCTTCTGTTTTGTATACGATAATCTAAATTCAAGCCACGTTTGCGTACGTAACATGATTACCTTAGCATAGGTATGGTATCCAAAAGAGCCTTTCTCTCTCAAAATTACTTACCGTGACATCTTTTAACTTTCGCCTTTAGTATGTCAATCATTTTTGTAATTTTTTCAATTAGCAGAATATAATGAGCTCAATTATAATACCAAAACTCATATTATGCTTAGCAGTCGATATTAATTTAATAGATATTTTAATTCTTCTTATCGAGTCGATGGCAATTAAATTGTGTCGTCCCAGAAACAGAACTCAGTAGCGTTCATAAGCTCTTCCATTATATAGGTGTAAGGACGTAAAGGACAAGACAGAAAGTATGACATTGGCTGTGGGGCGAAACCACGTCTACACATCAGGTCAGAATCATGAATCCCCCACCTGGATAGGTACGACGAAGGAGTACATAGTAAGAAGAAGTTTGTTTAGCGACTTCCAGGCTGGCGAAGTTTTAATTTACAACATGTATTTATTTATTGATTACTAGTTATTCTTAGTTGTTGAATAGTGGTAAATATACAGTCAGTAGTGAAAGCCATTTATTTTATAGATGTACCTATATACTGTTTGTACATTTGTTGATACATTTTATTACCAACACGACTATAACGAGACATATTTCGGTGTGATATTATTTTAATGATCCGCCTTCGTTAAATAACTTAACAATTTAAATGTAACAAGCAAGTTGAGAGCATAGTTAAAGATAATTAAGGTATAATAATTGAAAATAGACCTAACTTAATTTAAATTTAATTTACTTTGTTATTTGCGTTGTTTATCAGTCATTATTATAGTTATGTAACAGTAATGATTGACCTCATTTACTTTTGATGATCTATTCGATCTATTCTATCTTGGACATTGAAACAAATCTGATAACACGACATTATTGAATACAAATTAGCCCCCAATCTAAATCGATATGCCTGTGTTTCTTAAATATTGTTCTAAATACAATTGGTATGCCTTGTACTTCGCAGCACTCGATCAATTTTAGTATTTATTTTATTATTTTATTGATTAAAAGGTACATTTTAATTTTTATAAAGTATATAATGTCCAACAAAACTACACATAGTTTGTCTGTTGAATTTCTGTTGGACTGTGTTGTTTTACAATACATTACGGGTCAACAAAAATATAACTTTTAAAATTTCTGCAAAATGCGTAAAGATCACTTCTACGATATATTTTTTTGGCTTTCATGAGCGATACGTGGCCTAAAACGTTTTCTACAATAACAAAGTCGAGATTGGCATAATGAGTTCGCAAGACGTATTTCAAAGTAATGCGATCTGTAAAAATGTGGGGTAATAGACCATGTGTGAACTTAGACGGTCCTACAGTTAGCTTTTGTACTGACTTATCGTGCATCATTTTAAATGATTTTGTTAACCTGAATATAAAGAACAAATGTTTGCATTTAAGTATGTTTGCTAGGTTTTATCTCTTTTTTATTTAAGGCTGACGTACCAATGTCATTTTACTTAAGTTATTTTTTTTTTTTTATTTGACCTCTAATAAATTATGCATATTCGCCAGGGTAACATAAAATGCATCCCACCAATTTTAATTAAACATTCCTTGGTGTATGTACCTTGATCTTGACAAAAAGTTATTTCACTCATTTGCATTGCTTGGCGATATTTTGCACTAGACCATCGTCTTCTGCCTAGCTTTTTTCCCAAGCTATGCTGAGTTCGGCTTCCAGTCTTTACTAGACTTAGTTAAATACCGTATTTTACATAGAGCGAATATCTATCTGACCTCCACAACCCTTTTTACCGGGGAACGCAGTATCCCATATTAAGACTGTTTGTCAGAATTGTAATTTTACACAAGACCATTAGATTTATTTATTAAGTAATTAATTAAAAACAATGTGATTGCTTCTGCGCTCTATGTTAACCAACTTGCTTTATAAAGATAAACCGTGACTGCTTGTTGTCGATTATGCAAATCGAATAATGTATTTCCTTTTTCGTAGAAAATAAAAATACGTGAGCCGATGCACTCATCAAGTGTTTACATGGATTACAATCAGGTGCGGGTCACGATTACGGAAGTTCAGTGAATATTTGAATTATTTTCGTCAAGGACGCTTTGTATGGCGTATGTACGTATTTATTAAGTGCCAGATAAGATTCTCCGCTATACTGTATTGAACAAAATGAATTAATGACGTTTAACCTTGTCGTGCAACGATATCGGCAATCCTAAAGGGAAGACAAGTAGGTAAACAAGGTTTCCGTGTAAGGATTGCCAATGCATTGACCGCCCACGTATTGTTCTGATATCGACGAAGGCGTCGCACTAAAACATTACCTACACATGTTCATTCTGTAATTCGTTCGTTCACGGAAATTTAAAACTAGTTTTATGTAAATCGGTGACCATATCTAGTAATTAGTGATCAATTTATGTGAGTACAAAAAGTACGAAAAATTTGCTAAGCTTTTAGATAGCTATAGCTTCTACAGCATCATAAGGCGTTGAGCAGAAAATTTGTCGGCCAGAAAAAAAAGATCGAGGTCAGCTACTTGACTTGACAACTGTCAAGTCCATCGTCTTTGCAGCGCCTAATCGTTGTGTGTTAGGTAGGATGCCTTAAACTCTTTGTGTGATCAAGCCAACGACATGAGAATTAAGCTGAGTGGAATTATGGAATCTCGAACTGTAATGGGCTTAGTTATAATACTTATTTATTCGTTTCTACATAAAAGTATGTGCTATTTAACGCTAAGATTAGTAGAGGTAACTTGAATCTTAGTTTTAAAAATATAGTCACTTGTACTTTTAAACGTTAACTGCCTTGTTACTTACAATTGGCTTCTTACGCATGGCTTTTCTTCTTATAATTTATGGTTTCGATTTACTGTTGTAGAAAGAGAGAGTACTTGTCTGAATTCTAAATTATCTGTTTCGGAGAAAGCTCAGTCTCTATATTACTGTACGCTTTTCACTTTCATCAATTAGCAACAAATTGTCTTATCCATACTGATGTCCTGAGATAAACTCCATTAATTACAGCTATTTCTCTATTAAGACTATCCTTACATGGTCAACTGTAATTCATCAAAATGCAAGCGTGGGCGATTGGTATTATTTTAACAGTTTAGCGCGAGAAGAGAGACTTTGATAGCTTAATGTTTTGTTTACGTAATCAGATATTAGCATCTCACGTAAACTGTGATCACTTTTGTTTTCAATCGTCTTCCGAGCTTCGCCGTAAGCTCGTGGCCCACTCTCGGTGACCTTGATTGTAATCCACCCGCGCTGTTGCACATTGTCTGAGTCGTTTGTCAAGCGACGTGGCATGATTTCCCTTTTATCAAAAGAAATATTAATAAGTGAAAGTTTCCTTTAACGCCAGCAGCGTTCTATGAAGATTTATTACGAGTGTTTTAAAGCAATTGACGAGTCAGAAAGTATAGTCAATCGTTTAACCTTCTTCTCTTCAAAACACACGCTTCCGCGTTTCGAACATGACAAAGAAATGTGTTTTTCTTAAGGTTGTGACTCATACAGTTCAGAATTAAATAAACTTTTGGTTGATCGCGAAATTATGTAGGAATTGGAAAAATTGATGAACAACTAGTCATATACAACTACTAGAAATAGTCACCGTTGTTGCTAAATCAAAGGTAAGCAACCAATTCCATTGCTTTTAGTCATGACGCAGTAGGCTTTGCCTATATTTGTAACAACTTAAAACAATACTAATTCATTTATAACTTAACGAGACCATCGACCGACTACAGTTCTCCATCAGATAAAATGCTTTGTCGATATCTCAAGTAATTTATTTCTGAATTCGACATCTACTTGTTCAATCCAAGTATTTTCTTAGTACCTACTTGTTGTAAGACTAAAAATAAATAGATATAGGTATGTAGCCAGATATTAAAATTGTTACAATTTGAAAAAACATTGGAAACCGTGTATTATATATGATAGATTTTAAAGATCTTTAATGTGATAGAAATTTATAATTGATTGATCACATATTTCTAATTGGAAAGTTTTCCCCTGATTGGAATCAGGTATAAAACCGCCCACATATGGTTCATTTCTTCAACGCAATACAATTGCCGTCTCCTTTCTAATCGCACTTCTAACTATCACGCCGACCCCGAATACAAATTATGGGAACTAGCAATTTCTTGTATGAAGGATGGCTAGCGATGTTGTGGCTGGGAGACACCTACGCGGCTCGACTTCGAAGAATCCAACTGTACGACGACTAGCTTTGTGCCCCAATTACACGCTACTCAATGTTAGTTCCAACCAGCACGTGGGCAACACAACTTTCTTTGAGTGATCACTGATCATTGACATAAAAGTGAAAGAAAAAAATCAGAACAATAACGCCCTTTTTGAATGATCGATTCAAGTATTTGTCAATCCAATTCTTATCACCTTCCTAGATTATACTTACATTACCAATAGGGTCCTCAAAGAGATGTTGTGGGACATTTCGCCAGACAGCTTCACAAGTAAAAATGAGTCTGAGAAAACAAACGTTTAAAACAAGTACTATACGATACAGTAATTCTAAATGTATCGTTAACCGACAATACCAACTGGCATTTTAAAGTCGAAAAGCAAACGTTATCTAGAACCTTGATTCAAGCAATTTGATTTGATTTAGTTTCGAATATTTAACACAATGTAATTACCTAAACCAGCGGTCGGCAACCTTTTGGCAGGCAAGGGCCACAAGGTGGCTAACTAAACTAAACGCGGGCCGCACTTGTGATATAATCCCTAGAAGCCAAGCTATGTAATATTTTTTCTAGGTAGAAGAGGTAGTTTACCTATTTGAGGCATTAAATATTTACGACAGTTGATTACGGAAAAAGAAAGTTTAACGTTTGCACGTTTTTTTAATTTCGGTGGCTGTCCTGACTACTTGTCAATGTGAACTGCCTCGTAGAACAAGAACTATTGTTGGTTTAGCTAAATAATAACTTTTATTTAAACCCTAGTGATAGTATTATCACGAAGTGATTTTATATTTT
The DNA here is from genome assembly GCA_932294365.1 of Diachrysia chrysitis. Taxonomy (NCBI): domain Eukaryota; kingdom Metazoa; phylum Arthropoda; class Insecta; order Lepidoptera; family Noctuidae; genus Diachrysia; species Diachrysia chrysitis. The sequence goes on along the minus strand of OW028652.1, from coordinate 10,315,750 downwards.
TATCTACCCAGGTCTGGAAATTTGTATGGGCTTTCCACCCTGAGGAAGGCAGGGGCATGCTTCTTACCGGCTAAAACCACCGGAGTACTTGTCTCTACACTTTACCAGGCGGTTGCTAACTAGGGCGGTCTCATTTCTTTAAAATGAGAGAGAAAATACAGTATCCCCCTATTTGTTTCATTAAAGAGGCCCATGGAGGCACTAAAGCAAGTTTCTAGCGCTGCATCGCTTAAGCACCACATTTATTTATTTATTTTTGGTATTACAGTCATTCAATTTTATATATTTATTCATTTCGGTGTCCGACTGATTCATTTCAGTGGCATCAAATTTTAAACACGTTTATCTTATACGTTTATTACAATATCTTAACGTCTTTAAGTCCTCACATTAAGGATATCAAGAAGAATAAGAAATTTAACTATAGTTTCTTAATTCTAAATAAAGAAAAACTCTACTATAGTAGCTTTTGTGTAAAAGAGTAACAATCATCCATACATCCTTACAAACTTTCGCATATATAGTAAAGGATTAGTATTGATTTACAAAACTTTCAAGGGCCGCAAGTAAGACGCCCGCGGGCCGCACATGGCCCGCGGGCCGCAGATTGCCGACCACTGACCTAAACAATCTATTTTGTGGTATTATATGAAGTAACGGTTGTGTTGTCTGGACCGAAGGTTAAAATCAAATGCGTGAGTCACAAACGTGTACAGGATCTTTGTTGTGCTTCTGAGAAGCTCAACGGGTACGTCTTTGTGGGAAAGGTGTTTTAATGCAGGTCGTCGGACTGATTTCTCCTGTCCTGCTTACCGGGTGATGAAAAAAAAACCATTAAATGTATCGTTCAATTGTATGGAACTCATGATTCATTAGTGGAAAATACCGAAATAAATACAACTTGCGTTATACTTACGATGAGTATAATTAGTTATTAATATAGTAGCATTACATCAATTAGGTACATGAACTGTTTAAATATTACATTTTCCTTAATTATTGCCGTTTGTTATTTTATTGTCCTTTTATTGGCCAGAAATTGCGCACTTTACGTATAGGTACCTATTATGAATATAAATAATAAAAGGACAATCAGTAATTGACGTATATTATAATGGTAGCTCTAATAATATTCTTCCCCTAACAATATATAATTATTAACAATTTTCTTTTTCCTTAGCTATTTGACGTACTTCGTTTGTTACATTTTTATTCGCAACTGACATTATAAACATTGTGTTGACCGGTAAAATTTAAAGATGACGAATCAATGTCGAGTAATGTTCAAGGTGGTTACCTGGTTAGTAGTTTGACCCCAATGATTAATGAGGACCGTTATTTTTGACTCACTTATTATTGCGTTCGTTTTAAACAAGAGTGTGATATTCAGTCTTTCCATGTTTACTCTATGGTAGGTGGGTCCACACGATGTATTACTTATTGACTTCTATAAACTAATGGTATAAATGCAACATAGCATAACAGACAGGTCGATGAGCTAGAAAAGTCGATAGTCTGCATGTACCTTTGTCTGCGTTTGTTGGAGCCAAATAATTGTTTTACTAAATGAATTACAATTTGAACAACATATTTTTGGATATCCAATTGTGATCTAATAAACTGCCTCCGCAAACATTCTGTGAAGGTTTTTACTCAAGACTTTAAAGCCTGTTCAAATATCTAGACGACCAACAGTATCGTGTGAACCCCCAATTAGGCACGAATCGAATCAATCAACATTCATATAAAAAGACTTGCATAGTAGTTTAGACTCACCGCTTAACGAATACCGGCGAAGAAGGCAAGGAGCTCCAGGAAGTCTATTTATGGTCCGTATTTTGATATTTAATTTAGATTGGTGTTTGTGCCGGACGTAAACTTGTGCTTGCTAGATCAGGTTTTGTCCAGTGCACCATTTATGGTGTCGATCAATTTGCCGTGGCATTACCTACTGGCATCACAAAACTTAAAGAGCATTGGTTCACGTGACACAATATAATATAGACTAACTACCACTTACTATTTCGGTGCACTGTGGTATTGACTTTTTAAAGTTCAATAGATATCAAGTTAAAACAATTGACACTAATCTGGCAATCAACCAGGAGCCTAATACCAAGAAATTATTACCAAGAGAGAATAATACGAAGAATAGAGCGCGTGCGCCTGTCGGCAAATGATTTTTCTTTCGTTATTTAGTCTAGCCGGCCTAGTAATGAACCATTTGGGTCATTGGACCTCGCCGTTTCTCAGCTACTAGTCACCGCCTCCGGTGTCATGATTTTTTGCTGCCAATTGTGTAGTGACGCGTTCGCTTACAATAATCGCATCAGGTCAGACAGAGAATTTATCAATGCTCGTATGTAATGCCATAAATGCATGTTTTTCTTTATTCTCGAGTAACGGATTGCTTTTAATTCAAGGTCCGGTCTGGGCTTTATCCGTATACGTAAAACATAACGGTATCTTAAAGAAAATTGCAAAAGTTTTGAAATCCGAGTGCCGACGCCGCCGCCGTTTCAAACCTTAAGAAACAATTAAAGTTGTTAATAAAAAACTTTCTTTTGATTGGATATTCACCTTAAGAATATTTTAGTCTTTTTGTTATATTTTTTTAATCCAGTTAAGAATCTATTTTAGTAGTATTACCACCACTATGACCAAAGGTCAAGCTAAGCTTTAAAGCCCTAAGGGGATTAAAATCATACAAGCGCATAATCGTTGGCAGTGACACACATCACCACTGAATAAGCAATAATGTTCCAGTCTAGGCCATATTTGTTTCCCACATAAATAAATATTAATCGTACCATGTAATAATATTCTAATATTATAACTACATTGACTACGTAGTAGATTTTTAATTTTTGTATTATTTTTAAATTTAGGCACCAATAATAAAATACTTAATTGTGGCAGTCGTAACGTGACTTGTAACTTTAAATAAAATACCAGCAATATTTTATCACCTAATTAAACATTGATAATTCAGACTATTCTAAAGATCTTTGTCATAAAAAATAAAAAAGCAAAAATTTGGAAATTAATTATTTGTTGAGCGGCCGCAAATAATGCATTTGAATAATAAAACGTTAATCTCCTTACAAAAATGTTTGTCTACATTTACCCTTTTGTAGCATAACGAGAACGTGAAAAAGGTAAACACATCGTGAAACAAACTTAGGTATCTTATATTGTTAAAACGGCTCTGAAACGAACTTATTTATTTCATTGCGACTCTAATAAATATGTACTATGTCTACGTTATAAAACACGTATCGAAATCGATTTGACCTTCTGTACCAGTCTTAATATGTACCTATGTTTTTTAATCGAATGCGTTTTTATGGTCAGGGTTTAAGTGTTCAATGATTTTAACAAAATTATTCTTGTTTCAGGTAATTATCGATTACATCGTTCTTTTGCAACGAATCGTTTAAGGTGAGACTTCATACAATACATACATCCTACGGTCAGGAATGCAATCAACGAAACATGAAATTCAGACAAAATACTGTTTAAATTATCATAAATCTTACAAAATGACTGATCTATTTATATTATTAGTTAAGTGTTTAAAATAGTAATCCCACACAACTATTGCTTAATATGCTTCGTACTTAATATTTTTTTATTGACAATACCTTTGGTTAATTTTGTACCCCTGAGAGGCCCTTACGATTTTTAACAAAAATCATTTTATAAACAATCGAAACTAATTTATGATTAAAAAAAAAAAGGTTTAGGTACTGTTTAGTTTTAACATTACCGACGTTTCGACGCCTTTTCATGTGTCATGGTCACGGATAGACTGGTCTTCGCGTTACCATGACACCTGAAAAGGTGTGAACCTTATTTCAATGTCTAACATTCGTAAAATCTACATTTCATCGTATTTATTTAATGCATTAATTAATTATCTGTAATCAGGACTTAAAACCTAGGTTAAGACCAAATTCATGACTCTACATTTTATAGAACTTGCATACCAAACTGTATCTCTCATGATCCACTTGACCTATTGTAATATGCAAGAGACATATACTTTCAACATGAAATAATATCTAAATACCTAGTAGACGATTAAATTTATTCGTGGTAAGTAGCCTAGATACATCATATAAATTAATAATAGAAGAATCCAACTTTAATTTACGCTTTTTACCTAATTTTATGTTAGTATACTATTAATTAAAGTAAGATAATATTTTATAAATTAATTTGGTTATTAATTTCCTTTACTGCCGAGTACCTACCTACTCGCGTGCTAACATGATTATTATATAAATAGATGCATATTCTGTCTGTAGATTCTTTCTTCACTATGAAGTAGGTATACAGATTAATAAGTTTATAATATTAAAAAATATATTTAATTTTTACAATATATTGTAACATACATAATAAGTGCACTTTGTCTGAATTGGTTGGCAACTGTTACTAACTCGAACTGGAATAGTGCATTCGGTCGGATGCAAGCATGCGCTTGCCGGTCGCTAGTGTGTCGGCATCACATCGTTGTTGTAACGAAGGTCAGTGCTCCTGCGATTCAGGCCGTAATGCTCTCGCGATAGAGTCACTAGTGGTGGACCGCAAGAGAGAGGCGGCGGCAGCGGTGGGGCCCTCGCTCCGGGCTGCCGCGCGTTGCTTCCCTTCAGTCAGTTTAGTCGCAGCGGTGCACGCACACCGCACGCAGTTCTCGCGCTCGCAACGAGAAGGTATGCACGGACCGGCCGCGCCGCTGCCGTCGCCAACGAAACGCATTCGCTTCCGGTGGCTGCACTCGTTCCGACAGACTATGCAACCACTGTCCTCTGCTCCGCGTACGTGATGTTTTTGCCATAGGCTTGTTCTACTCGTAACGTTTTATTAAGTAGCCTTTCCTATATGCTTTAGTATTGCAGCCATCGAACGCGGTTGTGTGTTCGTACTCAGTGATGTTTGTTTTTATGGTGCAAAAAATTAGAAAATGTGTTGAACTAAATTAATAACGTGTTCTTCCATTGTCTGTCCTTAATATCAAAACAATGAACCACATTAATACATTTATAAACATAGATTGTGTTGTTATCTCGTGCGATGTATTCAATAATAAAGTGTCAGTACAATCATTCACGTGTGATTGGAGACGATCTTACTGTTAGACATATTTATAATAATTAGTTCTTTGATGAGATTCTTTGGAGATTTAGACGAGAACTCAATGTTAATAAATCAATCTTAAAAAAACTACCTAGTTTAATAAAATCCAGTGTCCTCTACACGAAACAATCTCACAATACAGTTGCAACATGTTGCCCCAGAAAACTGGTTTGTTCTATGTGTTTGTATCGGTGCAGCTGGAGGAGACAGGCTAGGATGTGTCGGCCGCGGGCCATATGGCAGCCACGCCAGTACCCATATTAGGGACATTACCAAGGCGACACTTGTTGCACTTATACGGCATAAATGCTCCACAAACGCGCCAGTGGCGTCTTATCACTACAGACATTTTAAAACATTACGTATCACTAATTTCATTAATTAACGTACCGCACTCGTCCGTTTTTATTTTGATTATGAACGTGTTTTAAATATAACTGCATAAGAGATAAGGTGGGGCAACGGTTTGCGAGTGCGTTATGCAAGTTGGTGAGCTGTGCGGGTCGGTGGCGCACGGGGCGGTTCGTTGACCAGTGCGTTGTCCCACCGCTCCGCCGCGCGCCGCCCACCGCGAAGGTCGCGGCCCACAGTCCCCCGACTCGTCCACGACCTGCACAGACTTCATACACGTGAAAATAACACAATATGCTGATATTATACCCCATTATTATTAGTTCAACATATTTTCTATTCATACATTCCAGGTAGAGTCGATATGTGTTCAGTGTGCTCTGTGCTAAAATATTTTTTATTGTGAAGTAATAAAATAAGTTTATATGACTGTTGCTTGGAAATTTTGATCTCAAAATGGTGACTTCGAGAATACCGGCTTATTCTCTGAGTTCGGAGTTCAACAGGGAGTTCAGAAGTTTCCGCATAACGCGAGCCACACCAAGGTCGACTCTTTACGCTCCAGCTATTGTTCCTATACACGAGTACCCGAGGGTCAGCGTGCATGAGAGGCGGGAGGCGTTAAAAGCTGCGCTGGCAAAAGCCTGGTCTTCTAAAAGTAGCGAGAAAAAAAAGCACGATACGTGGACTGTTCCCACTGAACAAAGCAGAGCAGGCATTACAGCTGCTGATTTCACCGCAAAATCACAGTATAAAAATGGCAATTACGGCGATTCGTCGCGTGTTGCAGTTGCGAAACACGAATTTGAGAGCAAAGATGCTGATCGCACAGAGATGATAGACAACAGAAATGAGAGTTGCCAGCCAGCTAGCTTTACCTACAGCCGAACCAATGGGAACGGTATTGATATACAAGAAACTCTAAAAAAAGGCTGTGATAAAGGTTTACACAATAAAGATTTAGGTTTTAGCGACTATCTAAACAATGTTCCTAAATGTAAAACTAGTTTCGAAAATAATTTTCTTAAACAAAGCCATGAGGAACGCTACAGCAAACGAAACGGGTTCGATGTCGCGACTAAACGCGTCGACATCAACCTAAACAGTGTCGAATACAGCAGCTTGAACGGCGATACGTACGATTCTTTAAAGTATTCGCGAACAGCGAACGGAACAGAATCCGTACAATACAAAAATTACGGTAAGGCAGACACCGTTAAAAGCAAATTGCTCAGCACAGAAAGCCCCAAAAGCGTGACGTCTTGCAACGGCGAGAAATTAAATGGATACGGTGGTTTGGATCGGCGTAGTATAAAAGAGCAACAGCAGCGGCCTTTAACAAGCGGCCCTAAAGCCCTCGTAGAGCAGCGGCTTGCCGAACGTCTCGAGGTGAAGGTGGCCGAACTGCCAGCCCTGTACCGCGGGGTCGACTCCTGGACACCTAAATCTGCCGCATTCCAGAAGAACATGCGTGACCACGAGTGGAGCGTATCGTATGTACCCAAACACCAAACACCATGCCCTAACTAACACTCCATTCCTCCCTTTTCTCTTCAAATTTATAAACCTTCCTTTCAATTCCAATGCTTTGGTTTTGTGTGTGTTGAACACCAAGCAAGTTAAAATAGGTATATTTAATACGTTGGAAACTGAGATTATTTCATGCACTTATAAATAGTAAAAAAAGCTAGCGAGCAGTCGGCAACCGAGTGCATCGACTTGCTACTGGTCCGGTTCGAGTGCAGCGGGAGCAGGCTTTTACATTTTATATTTGTCAACAGTATAGTTAGATTTACTCTTAAGTAATACTAATGTAATGTAATGTTTTCTTAGTTTGCTTTGTACCCAATGCGTTGTAACAGAGTGCCATACCAAGATTTTTAACCCGACTGAGGCCAAGCCCAAAAAAAGTAACTCATTATATTTGTTTTGTAAAAGTCAACATGCAGGTAGCAAATTCGAAAAGTTAAAATAGTGGTTAATAAGTTTCTTAAAAAGTCCAAGGACTCCAGTTTAAAAAAATTCGCTCGTTTTAAGGGATCCGTACCCAGAATGCACACGGTATCCTATTACTGAGCTTCCGCTTCCGTCCGTCAGCGGGCTGTATCTTATGAACTGTAACAGGTAGATTGAATTTTTTACAGTGTGTTTTCTGATGCTATATTTACAAATATTAAAAAGTATGTAAGTAAGTAGTAAATAAGTAAATACCTACATACTATCTTTTATGATGTACGAAACCCTTCGTTTGCGAGTCAGACTAGCAATTGTCCGTTTTTTTTAAACTGACTACGCGATATTCAGGCTTTACTAACTGGTCTGTCTTTCTGACTAACTAGTCAAGGCGTACGTGTCGGCGTAGTAAGACATAGACGCACTTTTACTGTCTTATTAGTCTGATTCTTATTTCACTACGCGTGGTCTAAATAACACAAACTGAATATCGCATGGTCATTAAAGCACTTCAATGGCATGGCCGAGAGCCCGAGACATTATTGCTTATTATACCGTTACCGTACGATTTACCGAGTATTTGCTAACTGTTTCTAAGATAAAGTAATTGTTTTTATTAAAGTTTTTCTGACCCTGACCTCCTAACATAGCATAGATATCTAACACAAAATAATAATCATAAGGTAAGAATCTACTCGGTATATATAGGTTTGTAATATTATGTAGAATGAAAAGTGTTGAGGGCTCGAAGACTGGTTGTGCAAAATTATTGCACAACTTACCATGACTCACCTTATTTGTGCTGTGTTCATGTTGTTTTCGATTGCCTAATCTATTTGCTCATTAAGAACATTTTACCATCCATTGATAATTTAGAAGACAACGTCATAAATAGCTTTCTTTTTTATATAAAACCACGTCATATTGACGGCGCGCGGCGGTGCCCTCTATTCGTAAACGTTAACGTAGAAACGTAATTATTTATTTCAGGTCAAATAACAGGTCTTTTGCTTGCGCTATTATATTGCATATAATTTGTGCGTTTGTGTGTTCTGTATCACTTTTTTTAGGTTTTACTAAATGGTACCTACTCGGTAATGTTCTCGCTAAACTGAAGGTCGCTACGAAAAAATAAAAATTCTATCTAAAGTTTTCTAAAACACCTTTGCGGTTTACGGACAAATATTAATGATATTTTTTTAATATGTTTAAGATCTCTTCTTGTGTATAAAACTAGTCTTTCGTCAGAAGCAAAGACCAGCTTAAATATCTTACAATCTCGGAGTTTAATTTTAAACATTTTTTTTTTTACAATTAATAACACTCTGAGTTAAAACAAACATCGACGGGTCACACAATTGTTTGTCCTACCTATATCGACTTCTGTTGGACTACATAACTGTCATAAATACACGCGGACTCGCAAACGAAAGCTAGATTAATAGGTAGGTATAATATCCACGTAAAAAAGGTACACTTTAAACAAATTCGTGGGCGCCAAGCATATTGCCATAGCTTTAAGATTCGTCTCGATAGCATTCATAGTGAATGTTTCAAGGTCCTGTCCTGGTTTGTGCGCCCGCAAAGGATTTGTCAACTTGGTAGGCGGTATGACGTAATTTAAACTTATTGTTTTAGTTCCTTCCTCCCTACAGTTACGGAATATTGATACATTGCAGCTTAGTTCGATGGTGTGTTTCTGTGATATTTAATACATATTTCTTCTAAGCTAATTAGAAAATTGTTGTATTGCTTTTTACGACACGTTCTCGCACAGTATAAACTAAGTTTAAATTTATTAAGCTTAATTGCCAGCAAAATTTTAAGTCACCATAAAGAATCCTTGATGTGACTAGTTGGGACTATTGAGAAGAACATCGGTAACTTGATTTCTAAAGACTGTATGTTCCACAACAGTTTTCACTGCTTTGTTGACGAAAATATTAGAAGTTCAAATAAAAATCGTGTTCAAGTGAAAGGTACTTAAATACCTTGTTCTATTTATTACCTTTATAGTTCTGTCAATTTACGTCACATTTAATAATAATAAATGTTATGTATTTATTTTCTCACCACAACGTACCTATATTATATAATTAGTCTAAAATACATACATACCCTTAGTTTAATGTGGGAGACTGATTTTTTGGATGGCCTGGATTTAACAACCTAGGTACAAAGAATACTACTAGAATTTTATTAGTTTGATAATACAACCTCATATCCTATATAAAAGGACTAATCCACTAACATTAGACCTACCTACCTATTAGAAAATAAATTGTCTAAAATTTTATTTATTCACATGACGCGGTAACTTTCTTTGATCGTCTGTTCATCGTTCTAATTAAGGCTAATGGTTTTTGTTTACGGAAGCAGGTTGTGTATTTCATTCAATATTTACTTAATATAAGTTAAATATTGCTATTCAGATTCCAGATAAAAAAGATCCCAAATAATCAGTATATTTTATTCACATCTCAGTTTCTCGCTTCTCCTTGCCAGAAATGATTGTCCTAAAAAAACCTAAGTGCTCTTTGAAATGGGTTTGCCAGATCTTGAGATCATCAAGCAATAAATAAAAATTGTGGATGCTAGTTAGAAAGTTACGAGTATAGTTTCGGTTCTTGTCATTGACCCAACAAAAACTAGTGCGGGCGGTTGATTAGACGCGGCTGCAACGTTGACACGGTTCACAGTAATCGCTCATCCGGCGCAGCCTTGTCAGCGTGCCGGGCGAATGCCTTTGTCAGAACACGGTTTAAATTCGTTACAAATAAGTTTTTAAAACTATTTCCTATTAATATGAAATGATAAAATTATTCCAACAGTTTTTGTTATTTATAAAAATCATTCCATCAACATTGTATGGATTTGTGCGACATGGACATATGCCATTTCAGGAGTGTAGCGGATCCTTGACCGGGCACTGTTCGTGTCACGTTGCAGACTCTGGCTTTCGATTTCGTAACCGAGCCCGCAGTGTGCACCGCTCGGCCGATCGATTATGGTCATTGTGCCACAGGCGTTTCACTCTCGCTGCTATTTTGCGTGCTTCGTTGTCTTTTCGACCTTTGAACGTGTTGTCGTTTGTGATAATTTCCTTGTCGTGTGAATTGTACCGCGTTCATACTAAAATAATAAGTCAATTTATTCCTTTACATTGATAGATTGTTTAAACGAAAGTAAAATTACGAAACATAAGAGAACGGAATTACCAGTTGAACAGTAAACAGAGAGTGATGATTCAATCCAATACACGTGTTCGATATTTCTAAATATAAAGAACCGTTGTATGAATACCGTTGTTACTTGAACGTTAACCGAATTGCAAATTAATGTTTTCCTCATTAATATCATTATTCCGTAACTTTGTTATCCTTAGCAGTATTCTTGCGAGAGGCACCGCTTTCGGTTCAAAATGTGATACTTGGTTCAGTTTTTTAATGTTATGTATTTACTAGCAATAACAGATAAACATACTTTTTCGTCACGTAATTCGCTTGGTAAAAGGTTGTTTATTCTTTTAGTTTGTCTCGTATTATGGCTGTTCGGAGACTTCTAGGGATCGCCACCATGTGATAAATAACCACGTTCTGCGTACAATCGACGTGTTTGTACTTACCATATTTTAACAAAATGAATAAATACAGACTGAGTTGCAATTAACACCCAAATTCGCTTTCACCTTCAACCAACTACCTTAGGTTGTAATTAAAGAGTCCTCGACTACCGGTTACCGCAAAGAGGAAAGGCAAGCCTAAAAAGGAATTTCACCAATTAAAATAAATAGCAGCAGTGGCCGTTTCACAAGTTACTAATTAATTAAATAATTTTGTTTAGATGTGCCGTGTAGTAGTGGTTACACTGGTTTTAGATATTTTGAACTGACATACTGGTTTTGAAATTAATTTTTCTCACACGTGTGCATGAAGCTCGAACATAGAATTTATAATTTTATGTCGCTGTTGGTCGAAAGTGAATGTTCCGGTGTTTGTTATTCGCGACGGATTCGTGACGTGCGTCGCTTTGTTAAACATAGATACTAACATCGAGTGTCTTTTTAAACAAGACTGTCACACGTTGTGCATTATTTAATATTTGCTTAAGTAACTAGACTTAGCAAAGTTACTTTCTATAAATATTTAATACATCTAAATGCTAAAATTATACTTACCCAATTAATTTACCTATCACTCACTGTAATGAAAGGATTTTTTTTTTTCAAAAAATATTTTCTTATCATACAATCGTCAACACAAAACTTCTAAACTTCTTTTAACAATTGCGAAAATACAGCCTATAAAATTTGTTTACTTAGATAATCTTGAACTTTTAATTTTGTTACGTGTTTCGTAATAGTCGGTTTTTGTTTTGTAGTAAAGCCTTAGTTTTGATCTAACTTTAATACGTTCTCATAAATGTTCACAGCTTAGAAATAATCAAGTATTCAAGTTCAACCTCTCGTATGACGTTAAACAATGTGACATTAAGCTCGACATAATATGAGCGACGCCTGCGCACTTTACCGCGCCGGCCTCCGCTAAAGAAACGAATCGTGAAGTAAAACTTTAAAAACTTGCTTTTTATTACTCGAATAAGCGCCGCGTTTGGCGTCGATAGGAGGGCACACTACTTGGACTTGTCCATACAAACGCATTTTGCTGTTTTGTTTGTGAATTATAGGATCATTTATAAAATCTATAGTAGAGTATTAGTGTCTTTCTTTCTATTGATATTTACAGTATTCAATTTAATCAATGGACCATGTTAATAAGCTTGCATAATGTTTAGTTTAAAGAAAGATTCAAATAAGATCAGCTTGGAGTTTCGCTTTTCGGTATAACAACCTTCTTCGTCACGCTTCGTAAGTTTCCACAAATTATATTCATATATTATAAACAGCCAATTACTTTCCCACCTGTATGTTATCTGGAAAAAACAATATAAGTAATTTAATAAGTTAAAAGTTTAAGTTGGCTAATATTTTTATGTCTTAAAATGGGCCCGTTACCTCATAGCTTATTACAAAATGTACTGAGTTGTGACTTCATGCGCATATTTATTTTCTGATTACCTGTGAAACACATATTTTTTGTCATCATCCTTATTGTATGGTTATCTAAAATCATTCCGTAGATACTTACTAACTTACGTTACCTATTTCTGTGCGTGTACATACTCCACTGCTGCTAGGTAAACCAATTACCTACGTACGTTTAATTCCATTAGCGGTGCCTGCATCCTTTGTTATGCATTCTTGTTATTTTCAGTTTAGAGTTACTAGTGATAGGTCTAATTTTATGCTTAACCTTTTGGATTTCGTCGGAATTGAGATATTACTACTATATGTACATTTAAAATAATGGTAGTTTTCGCTATGGGAGAAAAAAGTGCAAGTTTAACTATTATCGAAAGCTTAATATTTAATCCTAAAAGTTTGCGCGTTTGCTGGTGAGTCACAAACAAATTTAGTGTAGGTATTATAACATATATCCTTGATAACGTTAGCACCATTATTATATTAATAAATAATACAATTTATGTTGAATTGCAAAAATGATCGTCGATTAGTAACTTCTCATAGACGATGACATTGTGCCAATGACGCGAAGGTTTTGATTGTTCGCTTGTTAGGCTATGACGGCAGTGTTTTGAAACGAGCACTTAATTGTACGTCGCTTTACTTCAACGGGTTATTTGTTCGCGGGTGAGCTGACAGATCGGACAGTATGTCGCCGACCGCAGTTCGCGCCGGGTCCTCGTTGACGTTATCCGGTACTCGACTGACACTGATCAGCTGCTGAGATTTTGTTATTATACTTATAATATTCCTTTTATAATTTGTGTGCAAACGTTACTCGCAGCGCTTGCTGTAGAAGTGATTTTATTTAATGTTTTAATGACCTTGAATGTTAAAGATTCCACAGTTACTTAGGCTATGTATAAATGTAATCGTCAAGTGCGGTTACGGTGTTTTTGTTAGATAAGCTTAGCAAGTAGGTATTAAAATGCAAATGATTCACATTCTACTATCAACGAAACCAGATTTAAATTAAAAATAGGTCTGTAGAAAAATAGGGCACCGAAAAAGGCGCTGGGCTGCCGCGCGGGCCCTGTTTAGCGTCTGTTGCCTGCCGCCGCCTGATCATCTCGCTCAGCTGATAGATCCGCATTCTGCTCATGGGAAACGCTCGCCCACGTTAGTAATACTTCGGACAACTTGCTATTATCATCACCACACACAAGGACCTCACCTAAACGATCGTTGCACACTTTCCATATCTTTTCCTGTTCACTAACCCTACAACCTACCGATCGATGATTTCACAGCTCGGAGCACTCGTGGCGGCGGAGAAATGAACGTTCCAAACGATCACATCACCGGCGCTCACCTACATCGCATAGGCGTAGGAGACACCATCGCGACGAGTCCTCGACACGTTCACCCCCTGAACAGGTCAGTCCTACAGTTTCTTTTAAAAATTTATGAGGATGTGCGAAAGATGTGCGTGATTCGTTAAGTCCAACACTCGCCATTAAAAAGTGTCCACTCGAAAACCTGTCTTCATTTCTATGATAGCGCTTGTACTGTATGTCGTAAGCAAAGTGCGGAACAAGAATAAAGCGTAAAACGTCAGCGTGCCTGTTTGGGATAACACGCGGGACGGGTTTGGCTTGCGAGTGCGCGTGCGCCTTCGCCCGTGAAGATGTGCGCGAGAGACGGCGACCTCCTCGCGCTTGCGCCCGTTCTATTTGTGTTCGCCTTCGTCACTCGGAACGCCTTCAGTCAGTCGCAAAGCTGAGCCGGCCGCCCGGCGCGTCTTTGCCGCACCGAAATACTAGTCCGCCGCGTCGGGCCGCGGGCGGCCAGTGCCGGAGCCATGGCTGCCCAGCCGCCGCGTCCTCCCCCCAATAACCTATTGTTTTGCGGACCTCCGCCCGCCCTTCCTCACGTGCTACTCCTACCTAGTGATACTGCACGCAACAATGACGAGCTCCAGGTTGTTCCCGTTAGTAGCAGCCAAACAAATTATGCGGATGCTTTACATGAAATAAACAATGTGGGTGTGCCGACATACGAAGGAATGTACGATGATCGAGTTGATTTAATCGACAGGAATCAATCCATGGAATATCAGTTACCTCCAGAGACTTATTTGCGAAGAACTCATAGTTTTGATGTTTCGGACATATACGCTGCAAATGTCGAACATGACATCGACTCCCGCGTATTCCGACATAGAAGGTCTGAACCAGATCTATCAAAATATGGATTATTTGCTGAAGTGACCATGGAATATACACCTATGCAGCCGCCCCCGCTTGTGCTTAACAACCCCTTTTATGATGGTTCATACGCACAGGATCCCAATCATATAAATCCCGGTATGGTAGTGTTACCCGAAAATTATTTAGCCTTTGAGGATTCGTTTGTTCCCACATGGGATTACAAACCAGAATATTTAATAGATCGAGATATAAACCCTGATTTGTATTATGATGGATTGCCTTTAATTCCATCAAACGATCCGTGGTCTGTTTATTGTAATGATAATGCTGCTTTTGAGTATTATTCTCCTCATTTTCAAGCACCCTTAGGGGAAGACGGTATAAATTATACACCTTTGACGGATCTAGATTATGGTATACCACAATACATGGGTCTACCGGTAGTGGAACAAACACAAGTTGAAAATTACGTGGATAACCATTACAAACCCGAAGATATTAATCCAATTAGTGTTAATGAACCAGGTGATAAAAATAACAACGAATCCAATGTACAAACATTAGATGTCCCAGTGTCAACTGTTAAAGTGAGCAATTTTGTTAGTGAAGACGAAACAGTTAGTGCCATTGATTCATCTACTAATAGAGAACCTTCGACACGAAGTGAAGAATCATTTAATGCAGACATTTCCAACGATGTTACATCTAGTTTAGCTTTTGTTCCTAGTAGTAAAAGTTCACAGATACCTGATGAGGCTGATGATACCAGTGATGACACATCTCCTTGTTCTACCGATTATCACGAGGCATCCGCGCTTGACTTAGTACATAGTCTTGATGAACTCTCATGTTATGATAGTACCGATTTTTCTCAAAGTAGAGATGATGTCTTTCTATCGGACTCGGAGTTACCTAAAGCTAGCAATGCTGTTGCTGTTATAGAAAATCAAAATATTGTAAACGCAGCAGTTATAACAACCACTACTGCTTCAAATCTACCTCTTAACCAATTACCATCCATTCCACTTCATGAGCGACTACCAACACAACTACCTCCTGTATCAAATAATTTATCTGGAAAAGATCCTGCAGAAGAAACTGGAAATTTAGACAAAATAAAAAAAAATGAACCTCATAAGATGGTAATTAATATCACCGAGTCAGAAAGTGCAAAAACTAGTGAAACTTTACAGAGTAATAATAATCAGCAATTAGCTGATCCATGTCTAAGTGACAGTAGTAATAAACTTAATAACAACCCAATAAAAATGACAACAAAATCTCCCGTTATTCCACCTGCGGTGCCACCGTCTTGGCTGGCCCCAAGACCCCCTGTCAGTGGAAATCAATCAAATATAGTGCATCCGCCGCAAATACGCATCCAGAACGCTGAAGGATTAGTAAATGATTTACCGAAGAGTCCCAAGGCGTCACAGCCTCCAATAAAAATACAGCAACCGGCAGTGACGGTGGCAGTGGAAGAGCAACCTTCGTGTTCCTTCACATCTTCGCACCCTGCCCAAAATGCACAGCTCAAACCAGAAAAACAGTCGAAAGAAGTAGAGGTCAGCTTACAAATCATTACTGTACTATAACAAATATTAAACCATTATT
The DNA here is from genome assembly GCA_932294365.1 of Diachrysia chrysitis. Lineage (NCBI taxonomy): Eukaryota > Metazoa > Arthropoda > Insecta > Lepidoptera > Noctuidae > Diachrysia > Diachrysia chrysitis. The sequence continues at coordinate 10,299,457 of OW028652.1, read as the reverse complement.
ATACACTTTCTGCTATATGAAATATATGTAACATAAAAAGTAACTGCGCCACGCGCTGCCAGCGCGCGTGTATTGAGAGCAATGTGCATCTATTTTAGCATATATTATTAGGTCAAGGATTTCATTTATCACTATCCTTATAATATTTTAAAAACTTTAAATCTAGAAGTCTTTCCCATTTCTATTTATGTTTTTTTTTATTTTTAAAAGCATTGCAAGATCACGTTGTTCACAAGGAATGTATTAATTTAACTGTATAAAATAACCATATGATTAGGTAAATGTTTTTAGAGACAGTTCGAGTATTGCTTGTATGTGCATGTGCAAATATTTCTCACGAAGCAATAGTTTGAGATAAGGTATACCATCTGCAATAAACAATGATATGTAGGTATGATGTACTAAAATAGTATTAGCAGCTGGCACAAACTATGAGAATCCAATGGCAATCGATAGATGGCGCCCAGAGGCGTTGTTCTTGCGCTGAATTCATGGACGACGCATGCGCACAAAAATAGTAACTCGACGATCACCTTCACCTAGGAGAGACCATCGTCATGCATAACTGTTGTGATAACACTCCATGGAAATGCGAACTAGCGACGCCTACGCGTCGTCACTACTCACATAATTGTATTGGAAATTGAAAGTCCGTGTGACAAGCGGTAACCTATCTATATATCTATCCTATAACCTGTCATCTGTAGTATTTTAAATAGGTAATAATTTAAAAGTTAAAAACGAATAAGGAATTACTTTTTCATGTACAGTAACTGTAGATAATGTAGATATGTCATACTAGGAATCGCTGCGAGTCATACAGATACGACACATTAATGAACACTCATCTGGGGCGTTCTCTTCAATTGTTTTGAATTGTGAAACCAAAACAATAAATTATATCCCGTTAAAGGCGGATCGAGTCAGATGAGGTTTTCATACCTACTAGGAAGACGTACAGACGCACATGCTATACCACCAGATGTGCATGTGTTGATATTGACGTACATTTATGTGGAAAATTTTATATGAATAGCATAATTGTTTTTACCCTTCGGGCTGTGCGAAAATGATAAGCATTTAGTAACATCCTATCACAACACATTGCATAACAATTGTCATTGTTTATTCGTTTTCTACGGCTGTTATTGAGTTTGTATGCAGTCCAAAATATCTTAATACACAGGTCATATTCAGTGAATAAAATTTTTGATCGATTTCGATACGGATTTCTGTAATGGGTTTGTAATTTATCTGTGATGTTTATTCTAGTTGTTTTAGTGGTAACTCGCGGGGGCTGTGTGAGGTGGGCCTTATCCATAAAAACGAATGTTGCCATTTATCTTGAAAACGGTTCCACTGAATCAAATAGTTTTCTGTAAATGGTTGGTTTCTAGGGCGATGGTTTGTAGATAAGTGTTGTACTGCCAAGTCACCAGGGGGCGCGAAACTACTAAATATTTTTTGTACCAAAGATTTGTTTTTAAATTTAAATAGATCTGGTTTGATGTGTTACTTGTAAAAATTAAAAAAATATATTTTGCGTCATAGAATTAAAAAAGAATATCAAAGCAGGCAGCCCGACAAATTTTCTTTGTACTTTCCCTCTTTTACGTTCATAGGGTACATAAGGTTCATAATTTTATTTAATTTCTTTTCTAAGTTAAGTCATTATTTTTTACCATTTAACAATAATTTGTACTAAGCTGTTTGTGGCCCGCTGCGCCTCCACGTGGGTGTCGGTTATCGCGGTAAATGTAGCCTATGTACTTTCTTGGGATCAAAGTTTACCCCGTACAAGTTTCATCAAAATCGGTTCTGCAGTTTACCTAAGAAGGCCTAACAGACAGAAACTTTCGCGTTTATATTTATTAGTATGGATGAATACATAAATTATAAGAGTTCATCGCATATATCAAATTCATTTTTTGTAAGTATAGGCCCCGGCACGGATTTATTTTTTAATAATATCACTAACAAATTAATATTCTAATATTGTTTCTATAGATTTGTTTTATTGTTAATGGTGATAGGTATTCCTTTTTATTTCATTAAGTCATCACTAGTTTCAAATAAGTTTCTTGGCCTTGATTCAAGTTTCAGATTCAGTTTATTAGTGATTTCGCTGTCTCTTTTTTAATATAAAACAGTTTACTTTTTATTTCATTTTGCCTGCCTTCCTATTAATCACTTTACCTTCTTTTGGATTTATATTTAATGAGTTTTACACACAGTATACGAACAACGGATAAACAAAGAAACAAAAACAGTAAAACGAAAAACAATAAACCAACCTACCTACAATTAACGAATTGGCGTGTGTGACAAACTTTAAGGGACAGAAATGCGTAGTGTCCGCCTGGAAACCAAGCAAACTGAACACGCACGCGCGTGAGCTGCCGCGCACTTCGCCAAAGAGTACGTAAAAAGGACTTCTGCGCAGAAGGCTAAAGCACAGGTGTTCAAATCCGTGCCGGCACCTAAACTCGATTCATTCGCGTCACTACTAATAACATTAGACTTGATAGACAAATTGTCGCGGTCTCTGCGAATCACTATAGCATACACATATACCTACCATCACTTAAAATTTATATCTGGCCTAAGATAACAAAATAAATAAATAAATATTACAATAATCCCGAAAAATCTTAAGAAATGCGACGCTGACAGCCTGCGCAGAACGAACGCTCTTAATAGCATAACTAAGTACCTACATCCTACAGTGGCCAGAGGTCAAGTTCATAGGTAAAGCTTTACTATCGCGTATCTACTTATAGGTACGTAATATCATATATACAATAGGCCAATAGTGGCGTGTTCGCTGCAACTGTCGAGATATCGTCTGATAAATGTGGAACGAGTGTTGCTTTGCCGACCTATCTATTCGGTAATGCCCAATTCCTTCCGGCCGACCTTGCGGATATCACTCTAGTTATGGACACGTTCAAACTGCGTGAAGTACGCGGTTCTGCTTCGCCAAATTACTTTATCATACGTGCCTTATAACCGTTAAAATTTACTTTGCCGCGAGTTAGACTTTTGCCTTGTCTAAAGAAAATTACTCTTGTGAACTTTAAATCTCTAATACCTATCAATAATCTATTTATTAATCTCTGTACAAAACATAAAAGCAATAACTACCTTAAAACTTTCAGGATAGTTTTAGTTTTGGATCCAATAAAAATAATAAGGTACCTAATTTTTCTTTTCATTCATGAATGATGAAGTCTATTTTTATAGTTGGTGTTAACTGTTAATGCAGAAAATAATTGACCTTCAGCGCTATAAAATTTCAATGATTTTAATTAAGCACACAATTAAGGTTTTACTAAATGTCATCCACACAATTACTGTTATAAAACAAATCCATATCAAGATAATTTTGTATTCGTACGTTATCAACGTATAAATTTCATTATTTATTGTAGTATACAATGCACATAAGAAGACGAGGTCGATGACCCGGTAGATATATTATCTAAGATCTGATAAATATAATAATTGTGGAAAAAAAACTATTTGGCAATCTAAAAGCAATCAAATATTAAAGAGTTATTTTTTTTAAAGTATGTGCCTGCCATACCTAAATTCCGTGAGTGGAATGGCAACAATGTTAACGAGTGGGACGCGGATCAATCCTGTTTAAACCGATACTAAAAGCTTCAAATGGTTTGTACCATTTGTGCATGCCGTCTTTAATTAAATGCCATGGAACAGTGGACGCAGTATGAACTCAGTCTTTGAGCGAAGTACACATAACAATTATTCTATTGGGGTTTTTTACTACAATAACGATGCCCAAATTATATGTTTTTCTATTGTGTCATTGATATCGGCCGCACAGTAAAGTGGAGACGTCCAGTGTTATCGCTTGGCGTTATACAGTTGTGTAACAACCGGCCGGCTGGCCACCCGCCCCACGGAGCTGGCGGTTTGTGTCCTAAACTATACGGTGCAACAATATTCACAGTGAAGTGCGGTGCAGTGAAGTGTACGATGGCAGAGTTGTCAATAAAACAAGAACGTGCACGGCTACCTTTGCGGTTTGGCTCCTTTTATGAGCTCTATAAGAAGTTTTTAAAGGAGCACGGATGCAAGTGGCATGATGTATCAAAGTTACTGTCTGTAGTTGCAGAGATTATTTTCGATGTAGACGGAGCTTGTAGCCGAATAGCGGGCAAGGTCAGTCTAGAAAAGTTCAAATATACCTATTATTTCCTCCTTATAAAAGCTACCATAACACGTTATGTACCAGGAAAAGTAGACTTAGATTCCAGAAATAAATATAATCTGGATGATATTACCCTGCAAAATATTAAACTGCGTTTAAACACATGATATGTATTAATTTATTTGTATATTTTAATTTGATCGACAAACATATTATTTTCTTTAGGCAGGTGTTATTCATATTTGCAGTGAAGGTGCCATAATAGTATAGGTTAATGAACTGTTCAATAACCGCAAACATCATTTAAATAACCGAATTATAATTTTCATTGAGCTTCTTAAATTCATCGTAAATTAATGTTTGTGCACTATAATCGCCCTTATTGTAACGTTATGGTTTGGCCAATCCCGCGCTAGTTTTTTTACCTGCACCCCATTTTAACAACGGCCTTAAACAGCTGGGTACCAGTTTGATTGTTATTTAGTGCCGTGCTGTCGTTGTGAAAGAGTGTTATGTTAACTAAATAATCTCATGTGATGCTCACCATGTACCAGTGTTACGATTTCTTTAATGAGCTGTTTACAACTGTGTTTTTGATAATGATTACCACCTATTTGACCATTCACAAAAAGAAGACTAACTGTTTCCTATCAGCTGTGGACAAAATCGTTAACTTTAATTACCCTGTCTTGTTAAATGATTATGGCTACCCACAGGTATGATTACTCTGTCTTTAAGAAAGTAAATATATTGTTGCGAAATACATGCATCATTGTTTCTTTATTTATAAAAGGTAACATCTTGAGTATGCAAGAAAAACTGATAAAAAGCCATACGGCAATAAACAACATCTAGCGATAAAAATATTTACCAGCCAAGCGAAACTAGGAAATTACCATGGAGTTGCTATCACACACGAATATGCTTTGGCAACGGACAACTGTGCGAAGAATGCAAGATATTTTAGTGTTTCTTCCGTTGCACTCAAAACTCTCTCAGTAAACAGTATTGTAAGGACTGTAATACTGCGAATTATAACATCAATTGAAGTGCCGAATTGAAAGCAATTTATCTGATCTAAGAATTTTGGTTTAATAAGTCAAAACAAACAGGCAAATTAAGGAATAAATCAAGGTTTCCTTTTTAATAAATAATAATCGAAGATGAAGACAAATAAAATGTTTAATGATAATGATAAGCGTGAGACAACACGTAGGTCGGTCGTGCGTGTCACTTTATCATTCATCTCGTCGCGACAGTTGTACCCGCATCCGTCCCAATGCTCGGTCTCTACACAGACAGATAACACACGCTTTAACTATTTAATATCCTGATTTGATAGCTGTGCTGTGAGTTATAGGCTTAGCTATGGGATAACTATTACGATAACGCGTGTGAAGATGGTCCGAATGCGTGCTAACCGCGTGTGCGCACACATTATTGAGACATGTCCGTGTCGGTCGCGGGCACTGTCGGCATTGTTCAGTGCTCGCATGCGCTCCACTGACCTAATTACCCTCCACTTATTAACAGATCGGTCTTGGCTCTGCTGCTCACTGCTCAGAGAAAGGTGTGCTTCTCTAACGATGTCAATACAAAACTCATTTACAAACACAAGCGTGTGAAATTTAATAAGTATGAGTTTGTTTACACTGACACGTATTTAGCACACGATGACGTTCGTGAACACGTTAATGTCGCTCATATTTTATAGTCAAGACTATGGGATTAATTACTTATATCCACCACAATTTGAATTTAAAATTGTTAAAAATATGATTAGGTATACCTATTATTGTAGGAAAAATGTTGACCAACCAAGTTTTTAGGAATACTCCTAATGTCACCGACCCTTGCTAAATGCTTACTAATTAGCCAGAAATAAATATTCTTAGAATGGTCTGTCTATTCCACATACTTACATTCAATAATAGTAAGAAAAAGACGTAGTAACGTGTAATGTGAAGAAATGTGTTTGCGGCGGGGCACCTCAGAGTGCGCGGGAGGGCGCTCCCACGGGTTGCCGATATTTTTAGTGCACGACGATTACTTGGCACCGGCGGCCGCACTCGATTGCGCTAGTGATCTTTCTGAAATTCGTTCGCGCTTAGGTACGCTCTCGATCTCGAGATAGAACCAGTCTCATGTCCGGTGGCGAAGCAAACGTGTAAACTAGAAAATTCGTGGTCATCTCAGTATTTAGATTGACCGATTTGAATGTGTAAATATGACGTTTCCGGAGTATTATGTGATATATCCTGGCTAAAGTGCTTGTTATTATAACTTTTAAAACTGCTAAAGCAAATCAAAAAGTATGGCTAGTTTGAGCACCACTGCTAACGGCACATCGAGCCCGCGGCGTCAGCGTTATAACAGATCGTCCACCACGAGCGTCACACAACTATTATCAGATGGCTACTCCAGCTTCATTAATCGGCTTACCCGGCGAGGGCCCTCCGAGAAGACTGAAATTGTTAGCGAAAATACGCTCTCTGCTCCGACACGGTCGCGTTTCGAAGACAAACTTATTTCAAGTAAAAATACCGCGTTAGCAAATGCGCGAAGATTCGAGAACAATAGCCACATCTCACCATACACATCTTTAACATCCGGCCCGCCAGCACGGAAGTTGAACGATGACCGTACGTACTCGAGTTACCTGGGCGCTTCAAAGTCTCGCATCGATACATCACCTTTACATTCTACCTCTGGTATTAGTGCACTCGGGCGCAGTGACTCATTTCGCAGAGCTCACCTAAAAGACAATAAATCGTCGCCATTTACTAAACGATATCCTCTCAAAGAGCCAAATAATAACATTGATAGCATTTCATTAGGTAGTACACGTAGTCGCTTGGAAGATAAATATTCCACAGTATTGGACAGGATAGCGATACAGAAAAAAGAAAGAGCAAGAATAGAAAAAGAGGATCGTGAAAAAACGTTAGAACCTGAGCATTCTTTGTCGCGGGGACTTATGAGAAGTTTAACGACGGCTGTTTTTGGTGAAAATTCCTTTAAACGAAATAATTACTCTCGAGAGAAAACTAGAGACAAAACGCCTTTTAGAAACACGGCAGACAGACGGTTGTCTTCTGGTCACAAAAAAAAGGATGAATACAAAAATGGATTTGATATTCAGTTGAAAGATCGACCTTACTATGGTAAAGACAGAGATAGTATATATCGAAGACATCAGAGAAGATCTTTGAGAGCTGAGAAGAGTGAAAACAGTGATAGAAAATTAGGAAAACTATCACTACGACCGGTCGATATAAACATTCACCCGGCAGCTCGAGATTTAGTATCTCCACTACAGCACAATAACAACGACACAAATGCCAAATTGAAGATAACTAAAACTCCAGCAGCCTCACCGAATAGGGAAGTAGGTCAGAAACAAATATACTTTCCATCAAGTGATGAAGACGACGACAAAACTCCGGTCGGTGACCGTGTTCTTAGCGATCGGGAAACAAGACGGAAAGAAATCCAGGGTCTTATAATGAAGTATGCTCACCTGGATGAAGTGTACGGACGCATCGGCGACAAGGAGATAAAAGACGCTGCGAACGATGTGACAGCCTCGAAAAAAGCGGAACCACTGGGCGTGGGCGACGTAGTGGTGCTGCCTCCCGAGCTGCGTAGCCGGCAGCGGCCTCGGCGACCGCGACACCAGACGCGGCACGCGGTCACGCCGCCTGTAAGCACAAGCTAACCATCTGCCTACGCACTGTGTGCCGCTAACATACCTGGTCCGTGATATTCCAATATTCACTATTACATATTGTGCTACCGTATACATTATTGCCGTTGTTATATTCGTTAGTAGCAAGTATGATAACAACAAGATGCTCGATTTACAACACGACAAGGTGATACTACCTGATAGTCACAATATTTGCAATAACATCTTACAATATCGTACGAAAAGCATGTATTTCTCAACATTATAATAAACTACGGTACTGCAAAAAAATAAAAAGAGGGTACCCAATAAAAATAATGACCTATTGCATAGTTTAGTGAACTAACGATGCGTTGACAGTTGATATAATTAAAAACAAAACTATTATGAGTACAGTCATAGTGCATGTTTTAAGCTTTTTTGTGCGTGGATTTAAAGCTAATATGTCTCTTTTATGTGTTAAAATGTTTTCGAATTCAAAATTTAAACGAAGATTTGATAGTTTTGCTTCTCGTAAAGTTAGTAATACTTTAACCTTATTATTTTTAAGAGAGGTTCGGGTGGACACTTATCCAAAATGACCTGTGTGAAAGCTAATAGTGTAAGCGATCGGAATGTGAGTGGTGTGTCCGTATCCTATCCCCGTTGCGTCCAGTCCCGGTCCCCGGCAGCGCGGCGCGCGCGGGCGGCCGAGCGCGGCCCGTCTCGGTCGCCCGCCGGCTCGCACCCGCAGCGCCCACCCGTCCGCCCTCTAACAGCATGTACCTCCGACACACCATACCAATTGTCGCTTGTCTGACGGGCAACCGTTCCATTGTCTGATTGTTGGGTACAACACTACTCGGGTCGTGCGGATCGCGTGGCGCGCTCTCCGTGGCATGTGCTGGTGTGGCGTGATGTCTGCGGCTGCTGTGGCGTGTGGCGTACGGCGGCTCGTGCGGCTCGGCGGCGCGGCGCTGGCGCTTGCAGAGCTCCCGGGCACGCTCCTCCGTCAAGGACGACAAGGACGGACATCTGGTCTACTGGCCCGGATATGTCATGGGAGCGAGATGTTCGTGTCCACACCCATAACTTAACCAACTGTATTTACACTTACACACATATGTGCACAAACAACACACAAACAAAACACGAAAAATAAATTACACTTCCAAATAATCAAACATACAATTACCAATTCATAACACTACTACTACATGACAGATGGCCAAAAATTTCATAAGAAACACGAGTTTTCTTAAAACTTAACCACCGCCAAGTCCAGTGATTCGCGTTTTGAAGATTTGAAAGTTAAATAATCTGCTTTTAAATTGTATTTTTATAATTTTTGATAAAAACAGTAACAACTAAAGTATCCATAATGATGGATCGCAAACAAAGTCATGTTGGAGCCTTAGACATTGATCATCTGTTACTATTGTTCTTTCCGAGTCGTGTTGTTATTTCTAGTTATTAGACTAGCTGATAGTATAAGTGAGTGAACTCATAGTGAACAGAATACCAATGCCGATTCCATCATGACTTTGTACAGCATACATTTGATTAAATATGTTGCCTTGGTTTCATTGCAGACAAAATCATCGACACGCTTGGTGAGGGCACCTTCGGCAAGGTGGTCGAAGTGAAGGATCTAGAATTGTAAGTATCATGTAGCTAGAATTCATTTTTAGGGTCTTCGCAATTTATCGTTGAAATTAAGCATACAACTATTATATAGGCAGAATAATAAAATTTTTAGATTTCTTTAACAATTACTAAGTCAATACTGACATGGCATAGTTTCTTAATGGATGGGGTGTTGTAGGGTCACTGTTCATTGTTCAACAACATCGGAAGACACGCATTGTTTGGCAGGACAGTCCCGACTAATTATTTATTTCTATTTATATTTATTTGAACACTCTAGATTGGGATAATTATTGCCAACAATTTAAGAGTTTTCGTACAAAAATAAAGTATAAAATGTTATGATAAATTTCAGAGAACACAGAATGGCACTGAAGATAATCAAGAATGTTGAGAAATATAGAGAGGCTGCAAAACTCGAGATAAATGTTTTAGAAAAGTTAGCTGAAGTCGACCCTGATTGTAAAAAGTAAGTGTTTGAATAAACATAATGTGTATTATTATTGTGTGCAGCGTCACATGTTGATAGTCGAGGCTGGTGTGGCCGACGCCGACGCCGGCGAATGTAGCAATATTTGACCTTGCACGTTTATATGCGACGTTATTGCTCCTGGCTGGCGGTCTGCCAGCGCAGAACCCGATGTCAACTCTAATATACAAAAATACCGGCCGTTATACCGCTACAGACATTATATGATTCTATGTAATTCATTACATGAAATGTTGTTTTACAAATTTTACAGTATAATATGACTATAAAGTGACATTCATGCTTAAACATGGCTCTCTTTCTTTTCCAGCTTGTGCGTTAAGATGTTAGACTGGTTTGAATACCATGGACACATGTGCATCGCATTTGAAATGCTCGGACAAAGTGTATTTGACTTCCTGGTAAGTGTTAAGTTATCTTATTTTGCATGTTAATGTGCAGTTACTAAAGTATGCGTCATCATTATGATAAATAACGAACCGTACAATAATGGGTTCCTAACATGCGGGTTTTAACATTGCCCCAATCTATATATATTAAGGCCGATTTATTGTTTATAAATGATAATTTACATTTGACATTGATATCAAAATTTATGAAGTCAATAATTGTTTAAGTTATATCGTTATGGTGTAAAAAAGGGATTCATCAACTGTAAAGCTGTAAACTGTAAGAAAAGAAATATAGACATTGAATGTTACAATATATGTCATTGGTAAACTTATTTCTATGACAAGTTAATGTACCAGATTAAATTTTGTATGCATCAGTAATAGTCCTATCATACTAATTAATTACTAAACCACCAGTACCTCATTAAATATTTTAAGTCCTGAATCACATCTATTAGAAACGATTCGCATTTCATCTATCGATAATAGCCATTTTGTATGCAAATGCGTAAGCATCAATTCTCATTTCCGTATCATAATATTTGATGATGCAAAACTACACAAACACTAACTTCCTTATCAATTTCTTTTTAAAACACAATTTACGGACATTTATAGTTGTTTTGTTCAGTCATATACGGAATCCAGTGCCTCGCAACAGTAATAATAAAAAAAATATAGTAGGTGTTCCTCGTCATTAGTAATATCATATATAAACTTTTTAATGGGTTCATGCTGGACAAACTCTCGACCGATTGGCCAGCCATATTTTTGTTGATGACATTTGTAAAATATGTTTTACACATAAAAATCAGTAGATTTATTAGTATTATTTATATTTTGCAGAAGGACAATAATTATCAGCCGTATCCGCTGGAGCAGGTGCGGCATATCGCATACCAGCTCATATACAGCGTGTTGTTCCTCCACGACAACAAGCTCACCCACACAGATCTCAAGCCCGAAAACATATTGTTCGTCGACAGTGATTATGAAGTCGTCAGCGTATACAATGCATCAAAAAAGGTACTTACCCTTAATATTACGTAATACACTATATATACTGGATAATGTGTTAAAGCCGAGCTGGCCGTCGCCTAAAACCAGCGCTGGGGCTCTGTTTTAGCATGAATCTCAGCATATGCTGAGCGTTGACCGATTTGCACGGATGTGACACATCGTCGCATTTAGCGCAAATATACGGTTTTTTTTAACTTTTTTCTATAAAAAAATTGCGTCCCTTGGAATAATGTTAAACTATAACTTTACATCTGCTCGATTGTTTCTTAAATGTTGAGTTCGATATGGAACTTTCTCGACCTCCGTATGACTTTTACTGGGTGATCACCTAATGGTGTGAGACTGAATGACTTGGTAATAACAACAGTCAACACATAAGACCCGGGTCTAAGTGTTTAAACATGCATAATAACACTGAATACCTACTGTCTAAATATAGTTGTTCTTGCTAAAGGCGTACCTCAGTATTGAAATTTTAAAGAAATACCTGTATAAATGTCTATTCATCCTTGCAAAATATTTTTTATAAGAAAAAAACAAATATTTAAATATGTAATTGCAAATCCTAGTAATATTCAAAATGTGCAAGTTTAGACACAATGTAGTAAATCGAGCCAACAAAACTATTACGCACGAAGTCGTACGCAGCTGTAAAATCTTAAGAATATGCATGTGTTATGGCCAAGTAGTGACTAATCGCTCTCGATCTCAAAATAGCGCAGTTTTGCTATTTTCTACATTTTCTTAAGATTTGTTTATGAGTCCGACGTCATGTTATGAATACATTTGTCAATTGTGATTCAAGCACATCTCCACTTTACTATTTATAGAAAAAATTGAGATGTTCTCTTTCTTTGTAAATGCCTGATACGAATCAATGAAAATGACATCGCATATATTGTTTAGTAATAACTTTTTATTTTTGTTTACAGAAACACGACTTAATGCGCGTTAAGCGAAGTGATGTGAGATTAATAGACTTCGGTAGCGCGACGTTTGACCACGAGCACCACAGTACTATTGTCTCCACAAGGCATTACAGAGCTCCAGAGGTCATTTTAGGTATGTTACGTCAAATGCTTATTTATATTACAATGTCTTTTTATATTGCCTTAGGATGTTTTATTTAGATCACGGTCATACAACATAGTTTAGTATCGGGTGCATTTGTCGACATGAAACATCTAGAAGATTCTGCTCAGAAAATATATAACGAGTTGTATTGAATTTTCATTTATTTTGGATCCGTTTTCACTCGGTAGTAATGTAAACAAGGTCATTATTATTACTAAATTACTATGTTTGACAAAATAATGATCGGTTACCACTTCATTGTCATATATATACGCTATTGTAACATGGAAACATGTACAGAAATAATGTATATATATTATCAGAATTTACTCATTTAATTTGGTAAGGCGCAGCTTAGATATACCAACTAACATTTCTTGTTATTATCTTTTCAGAATTAGGTTGGTCCCAGCCATGTGACGTGTGGTCAATCGGTTGCATCATGTTCGAGCTGTACCTCGGCATCACTCTTTTCCAAACACATGACAACAGGGAACATCTCGCCATGATGGAGAGGATTTTAGGACCTATACCATACAGGTAAATGCTCACTATCATAATATGTATAGTAAGCTTGTTTAGAAATGCTGTTTTTCACGTTCATCGAGTCTGTTATTAATTATTGTCATATTGTACCGTGATTGGTATGGTCAAAAATAAACATTGTTTTCAGAGTTTGAGGTACTAATATCAATTATTCACCGAAGGATATTCTGTTCCACTGTTGAAAATAGGCATCTCCCAAGTAAACTTACATGAATAATATAATACATCCATGTGTTTATTCTCTCTCGTGTGATGTCTTTGTTTACTCGCGCTGCTCTACTTACCGAAACGATCTAAGCGACATCGGTATGCTACATTCAAATAAACATTAATTCCGACCGAAATAAACTCTTATCTACTTTTAAAAGTAGTCCAATTAATACAATAGTGTAATTTGAACTAAATATATTCAATTTAATATGTCTTTACAGAATGGCACGTAAAACAAAAACGAAATACTTCTACCACGGAAAGTTAGACTGGGATGAAAAATCGTCAGCTGGTAGATATGTTAGAGAAAACTGCAAACCACTGATGGTGAGTACTTTTGACAGAAAAAGTATTAATATATCTGTTGGACGACATTAGCAACGTGTTACTTAAATATTTATTCATGAATGTTAAACACAAACATAATCTAATAAAACACCTTAATTAATTTCATGATGTCTTGACTTACAGAGGTACCTTCAGACTAACAGCGAAGAATCGCGACAGTTGTTCGACCTTATAGCGCGCATGCTAGAGTACGAACCTTCGCAAAGAATTACGTTACGGGAAGCGCTCAAACACCCCTTCTTCAACAAACTTCCACAGCACCAGAGGCTCGGTTAGTACCATGCTTGCTTCTCATTCACCATACACATTGTCAATTCGTATTCACGAAAGTCCAAAATATTCCAAATGTAACAAAACGAAAACGTTATTAAATAGAGAAACAGCGTTATTAAATTCTCTATTTTTAGAAAATCTCAATATAAATACTGAAGTCTCAACATTTATTAATATAAAACTTCACGAAGCCTAATATATGATGAGTGATCTTTTGTTATAGGACACCAGTTTACAAGGCCGTCATTCCTTAGGTCAGGCCTTTTTGTCGTTAGACGCTTATCTAAAAGCTTTATTTTTATTTATTGAAACACATGTTGCAACATGACATTATCATCCATTGGTTTATTGTGTTGTTAGTGTGCGTTAATTTCTTTCGCTTACTATATTCAATATTCTACATAATTATTTTTTGTCGTAACCACCGCTGTTTATTTATTTTTACAATATATAATATATCATGCCGGTGGAATCTCGCGATGACTTTCACTCGATCGCTGGCATTTTACTAATGACTATTTAACGAGATTCTGCTCGCATAACTGGTGTACTAGTAATCGTCATGATAATGATGTTTGTTATTGTGTAGTGTAACGTAGACGCGTGTTGCAGGCAGTGAGCGCGCGCGCGGCGGCGAGAGCTCGGCGTCCCGCGAGCGCTCGCACTCGCTCAGCAGGTGAGGGCCCGCCTGTGTACAGTTATGAAGTGATAAGTGATCATTATTTTGTCGAACATTGTAATCTAGGTAATATTTTGTTGTGAATCGGTACTTCTCAATTTGTATTTATAAAGTAACTATTATTCAAAATAAAGACTGTCAGTCTGATTTTGTTTTTTAATTTAAAAGTATTTTATTTATCAACATAACCATGACCAAAGGTAAGTTGGCGAACAAAATTTAAAGAATACGGGAGAGAACAAATCCGTCGTGAGACTTTGTCCAGAAGGAGCACGACCAAAGGGAAGTTAGGCAAACAAAATATAAATAATTTTATTTACACACGTAACACCTTCGCGACGGTTGAATGTAAAAAAATACTATTAATATTATAAAAGCAAGAGTCTGTTTGTCGCGCTTTCACGCCAAAAATACTGAACCGATTAAAATGAAATTTGATACACAGATAGTCTAGAGCTTGAGAAAGGACATAGGTTACGTTATGCCGCGATAACCGACATCCACGCGGACGGAGCCGCGAAAAACAGCTAGTAAATTATTTACAATAACATTTCAGTTCTGAACAAGATTACTACAAGAAATAACCCGATAGAAAGATTACTATAACGATATTCGTAATCACACGATATACGTGGCATCATAAGTAATTGCAATACAAGATATATTAAGGAACTTTTTGTCAACTATGTTGACGACAGAGTGTTTCTGATCTGAATTAATCGGTTATAACCCAGACCTATTTCAAACGAGGATTATGAGTGGTGACAGGCCATCCTAACATTGTCGTAATTTTTGATAAAATTCTAATGTATGGTGGACCGGTGTTTGACACCATACAACACCGGTCTGATGATTATGGCCGTTAGTTACTCTAAGGCTGCATTCCCACCATATATTACATATATAATCTCTGGTTAAGAACCAAAAGAATCGCTTCATTTACCTAGCCTCGCTCAGCGCAGCTCCTGTAGAAACGGCTTAGCGAAGCGATGTTTTTGTACGTACAAACAAGCGGAGGGATTGGTGAGAAGGATTTCTGCTAGGGATGGTACCGTTACACTTAACCCCGCACAGTCGCATCTGAATAGAGCCCACTACACCTCACACCGCTCATCTGAGTTTCTCAGCGTCGCTACGCATACTCGCACCGCTCAGCGGTTTGGAACCGCTCTAGTGGAAACGCAGCATTACCGTAACCAAGCAATCCCATGGAGTTTAACATTTTCATCCTAAATAAATATGAAAATAAAACGTAATTTAAAAATTAAACAATAAATAATATTATAATCAATTTATTTCAAAATTTACATATAAATACCGTATATTCATGGTTCAAGTTTTGGGTTTAACTTACACTATAATTTGAAAGGAACGCCATGCAAATAATTCAAGTGTATACATTGGTGTTTCAGTTTTACTAAAAACGGCCCTTGGGATACACATCGTATTACAATTACATGAGCAAATACAAAATATTCTTGATAATTTTTATAAGAGCTTACCAAGCAATAATTTTATCAATAAATAACACTTAAGTACAAAATATAACTAATTTCAAGGTTGCTTTTGGAATGGTGAATAAATATGAAAGTCGTGACACACACAAATAAAATCGCAAGTGTTTTGTTTTGAGATATAAGCAACGGTGTGTTACGACACGATCATAAAGATAACTTTAGGCGACACAATAAATGCCTCGTAAAAATATAATTTCAGTCACTTAAACCGCCACATACGTTAAGATCACTTGACAAATCCATTTGAACAGCCCGTTGGTCAATCTACTTATATCAATGTTAGAAGCGAGATTATTATTATTATTATTATACCTACACTGCAAGCGCTTGAAACCATATTCAGCTAACATATTGATGTTTATTTATTGTTCATATAGCTACATACATTTGTTACATTGATAAATACGAGAATATATTTACAACCTGATTAAAGATTCAGTACTAACATAATACACATCTGGAATGTTTTTTCTAACGATAGGTATATGAAGTACGATTAGGTGGTGCGCTAGCAAATATTCCACATTTTACATCTGTTGTCATCATGTAAGCTAGTATAGATCCCCGAAAACAGACTCGTTACACCCGATGATTTGTTTGGCCAGACGTCATTGATTATAGGTAGCAATGATCGTGCGTCGGGTGTTAAGAGAGTGAGCTTAGTTCGAGGTTCAAGCGTTGCGAGTGTGACGAGCACTAGATCATGTCGACGCGCACTTCGGCGCGGGGCCACGAGTAGATGGGCGGCACGGCCGGCGCGTACCGCACGTCGTACATCTGCGCGCGGATGAACTGCTCCGTGTCCAGTGGCTGCGGGTACACTGATGCCTTATCTGTTAACATTATTATTACGGTTATTATCATATAATTTAAGCTCATTGCTAACAATGTAGGAAGAGCATTATAAAGCTAAGAGTTCAATAATAATGTATATAACATTATGTAATATATACGGTATATAACTTACTGCATTTGTAGGCGTGTTCAAAGAGCTTCTTAGCAATCTTAACAGAGCAGTTCTGAATGTCCTTGAGTGGCGGGTATAGGCTGCCCTGGTCTAAGTCTTCCTGTTTGACGATATCTGCCAGCGCCTAAACAGTCACATAGGCATTAAAAATTGTCTCAATGCTACTAAATTCCTTATGATATTAAAAATCACTGGGTGTACTTGACAGGATTTACTGATATAGAAACATATTACCTACAGAAATTATATTAAGATCAATTTTTTAAATGGAATTAAATATTTCGGAAGCTGTTGCTGTAAATTACAATTTATCAACATAATGATTTCCAATTTAATTTGAAATTATATGCCCCTATTATTTGTATATAAAAATAGCAAAGTACTGCTCTACACATACCTCTGCGGCGAGCAATAAGAAGTCCTCAGAGATGTCGATGATCCCGGCGCAGATGATGCCCAGCGCGAGTCCGGGGAAGACGTAGGAGTTGTTGCCTTGTCCCGGCCGAAGGATCCGCCCGTCCTTCGTGCGGTACTCTGGGAACGGGGAGCCCGACGCGAAGATTGCGCGCTCCTGTAATTATACCATATTTTATTGAAATATAAGACTAGATAATGTATGTACAATTTATTTACTAGGACCTAAAAGTTCTTCTACCCACTAGACAAGGCTTAAGATAAAAAGGTATTCAGTTGTTAAAGTTCTGAATGCGTTATAGGAGTACATGCACTTTAAAATTTTTACCTAAATTAATAATAATAACAAAAACTCTTTATTGTTCACCAACAATTTGAAATAAACACAAACAATATTAATTGCGGGTACAATGGGGGTTTGTCACTAATAAAATTGAAAATGATTTCTTCCAGAGCACGCATGGATTGGAGTAAGGAAATATAATTAAGAGTAGATGTAGGCGTTACTGATTTAAAGAATAATGGATATTTTAGAAGAACAGAATTATTTATAAGTGCATACTATAAATGTGTTATAATATATATAGCAACTAATATAAATTACAACACATACGTGTTAATTGACCCCGGAGTTTATTATAAACATGGATATAACTCACATCGGTGTTAGTGTAGGCGTCAATAGCTGTGCATTCCGCCTTACTGGTTGGGTTGGACAGGGCGAAGATGACAGGGCGGTCGTTAAAGGAGGCCATCTTGCGCAGGATCGACGGCGTGAAGGCGCCTCCGATCGCAGCAGCACCTGTACCATAAAGCAACACCGGTAAGTTAACAAGAACTAGAAGTTAAAATATTTGAATACCAGCCTACTAACAATAATACAAAAAAAAATCATACATTATACTGAATTACAGTTCAGATCATCCAACAGCATCTTGGAAATAATGTAGTGATATTTTCATAGGTATAGTTAATTATGTATACTTGTCATCAAATCAAATTCAAAAGAGGCTGCTCCTCTTTACATAAACACAGAAACAGAAGCAGGTAAGGTAAAAACTAACCAATAAGAACGGATGGTTTGGCAATATCCACAACTTCCTCAAGCGTGCGGACTGGGTTGCGTTCCTTGGCGAACTTCTCCTTGTGCTCGTTGAGTCCTCCTTCTGGTCGGTTCTTGACGATGAGCCCCTTGGAGTCCACCATCCAGATGCGCGCGCGCGCCGCAAACTCCTGCGTACCCTCGGCCTTCATCGCCATCACGCACAACTCCGCGATACCCAGTGATGCCTATAACATCAATTATTTGTATTATCTCTTATAAAGAGATTTATTATATGTAATAAACATAATTATCATATCATATAGGTACCGAACTTAAATTTAAATATATGTTTATATTTTTTACCATACTAATTGCTCATTGCTGAAAAGACAATTCAAAATCTATGTATCAAAATATTTAGCTAAACTTTTTGTCCTGTTCTTGAATAAGTATAAAAAAAAACATTGCTTTTTAAAAATAGAACTAACAAATTATATAGAAGATGTAAAACATTTGCTTACCTCGCCTGCTCCCTGGAAAACGATTGTGTTATCTGAGAGCTTTTTGCCTGTGATACGCAGACTGGCCAACAGACCTGCGACCGCCACCGCCGCAGTGCCTTGAATGTCATCGTTGAAAGTGCAGTATCTAATGGAAATAAAAATACCATTGACATTTCTTTTGATATAATGGATGTTTCTGTTTCAGAACACTCAACCAGTTCATTTCACGTCAACTCTAATATAAAAACTTTAAGAGTAGATATTTTATATCCGGTACAGCAGCTTACGGCACTAAGTTACCAAAATGAACAATTGTACTCGAATCATGGTGGCCGTGGTACAAGATATTATAGAGAACCTATATTCCTTTAAAAAAACGTCTTGTTTTAGATACTCACTTGCCACGGTACTTCTCGAGCAGCCTGAAGGCGTTAGCGTTTCCAAAGTCCTCAAACTGAATGAGACAGTTCTGTCCGTAGCGCCGGACGACCGCATGCATAAACTCTTCGATGAATTCGTCGTACTCGATTCCGCGAACACGACGCTGACGAAGACCGATGTAAAGAGGGTCTTCTAACATTGTCTGGTTGTTGGTGCCCACGTCTGAGGAACAAAATAATGAAGGGTGTTTTAAATATGTTAGGCACCATACTTATCACTCAGATCTCGGGAATGAGAGTGAATAATAATATCCTTTTAACTAGATATCGATCATCACAGCCATTTGAGTTGGATTTCTCACTTTTGGGTGAAGGCACAAAATATTCACACTTAAATTATTTTATAATACCCCAATTATAAGATATATATCCGAGCGTGAAAGTTTCCAAGCTTGCTGTTACTTGAGTATTTTGTAGTTCTTCTAAATATACCTAATTGACCTAATTGAGTATCTAACTGTAGTTAAAGTTAACTTGACGCGGTACGTTATGTTAGCGACCCATAGATATCACAGTCAAAATTTATCACAGTAATTCTTAATATATGTGCGGTATTGACCTAAGGTGATGGGCAGGCACTGGTGCGGCTTGATGCCGGCGAGGGCGGTGTACAGCGACAGCTTGCCGACGGGGATGCCCATGCCGCACGCGCCCAGGTCTCCCAGGCCAAGGATACGCTCGCCGTCCGTTACCACGATAGCTCGGACATCGGATTCAGGCCTGTCAAATAAGAACACTTTTAAGAGTTAAGGAATAATATAAGTTTTTATTGATAAGTTATGGTTTGCGCAGACGCAGACGTTGTTGCGTTGCTGTTGAATTTGTTTTACTCGTTACGCACACAAATGGAGTACCTTTTCCTTTTTATCGATGAATCAGAATGATAAACAACATTATTTTGAGGATAAATGTGTATTTTTAAGCACATTATGCTAAAATCTAACGACGTACCATTTCGTCCAAGTAATTAATATTTATAACATTCCAATCTTTTCTCAGAAATAATTTAAACTATTGTACTTAACTCACCAGTTCTTAAGTATTTCGTAGACGTGTCCTTTATCGTTGATGGTGATGAAAAGTCCTCGGGGCCGGCGGTACACCAGGCCGTACTTCTGGCAGGCCAAGCCCACTGTGGGCGTGTACACGATGGGCATCAGGTCGGCCACGTTCTCGCCCACGAAGCGGTAAAACAGGTGCTCATTGCGGTCCTAGGCAAAGGAATGGAGATAAACGATTATATTAGTTTAGATACAATTTTAAGCCCAATCTTGGATGCTAGCAAAGCACCGGGGAACGGCGAAAACCGCTGACCCGATTTGAAAAATTCTTTCAATGTTGGATAGCCCATTTGTTGAGGAAGGCTATAGGCTATATAACATTACGCTGTGACCAAAAGTAGTGGAGCATAATTAGCGTAAAGTTAGAACTAAATAAATAGGAAGCATTTGCAAGGCCGTAGGTACTTACCTACAGTTAAATTATTTACGCTAGTTTAATCAGCCACAGGTTAAAAAAATAAACTATTAGCGAATACCTAGTTATCTACCTACATGTAATCTTAACTCTGTTGTTAGTTTGGTTTGGTAGACAACGGTCCGGCCTTGCCTTTGACAGGATTTATGATCCCGCTCACCATAACATTACCTAGTTAGTTAGGCTACGATAAGTTTGCAATAAAATTTCCTACGCAGACAGGTTTTCTTAAAGAATTACAAAACTGATATTGAATGGTTAAATTGAATCTATATTGACGAATTTAACTATAAATAGAAAAAGAGTTTCACTAAAAGCCAAAAATATGAATAAGTAGTACAGACCTAATAGGTACTTAATAGATCGAATAGGTACGTAATTCTTTGTTCCGGTTCCTAAACATTGCTCTTTTTTTATTTAAGAGTCGTTATAATCAGTTACCAATTATTCAGTACTCGATAATACCTATCTATCCTTTTGTGCGAAGTCTCATGAATATATTCAACTTCATTCAATCGAAAGATTCCCCAAATGCTGAATAAATTCTATAAATATTAAACGAATGGAAATATTTACGTCGAAGGACTTGTTTGAAAGTACAAATCTTATAACTACCTATAATAGGTTTGTTATTAGAGGAAAGTAAAGGAGTAGGTCATGTCATACTTTATAATAATAATAATATCTTGGGATAACTCACACGCGGCCAGCTGATCCCAAACTAGGCAGAGCCTGTATTATGGCAATCAGACTACTGATAGACATACTTAAATATTTCTAAATACCTTACAATACATAAATTACACCCAGACAAATTGATCATGCTTATCACACAAAGGTTTGTCCTGGTTGGGAATCGAACCCACGACCTCCGGTATAGCAGTCAGGGCCACTAACCACTAGACCATCGGACCAGTCGACTTTTTCTTGTTAAATAAAATTCAGTGGTATTTAAAAACCTGGGTGGTCTTACTAGGTGCGCACTTGCGCAGCCTTTCTAGGCAAGTTTACAAACTTATAAGATAGCATTAAACACTTAGCAGCATTTAAAGAATCTCTTAGGAAAACCTTTTGCACAGCAGGCATCAACAAAACTAGTTATAGGTTCCTACAGATGATAATGATAGACCTACCAGCAAGCCCATGAGGTAGATGTATTTGTTGAGCGGATCTTCGTAGCGTTCGATGGACAGCTTGCACATCTGCACCTGCTCCTCCTGGCTCTTAACTCTCGCCGGCAGCAGCCCGTGGATGCCCAGCGTCTGGCGCTCTTCTATTGTGAACGCCATGCCCTGACACAACACAAAATATGTATTTTAAACACTAAAAATAAATGACGATCAGATCTGCTTTGGTACCAAAGCCCTTTCGATGTCGCCAAAAATATTTCAGTCGAAAAATAAAGGCTTAAGATAGAGACTAAAAACATCTGCAACTACGTTGCTTGAACTATAAAAACTCCAAATACGGAATATCGATCATAATTTTTCCTAATCCATAGTAGGTAGTAATCCATATAGTCGTAGGTTTATAGGTACTACCTATTACCTACGACTCATTTCCCTAGGTCTTGGGAAATACTTCGTAAGTATTCTCGGGACGTACCTACCTACGTATTATTCCTATACTTTTGGGCGTCGTTCCAACTCAACGTGAATAATCGCACAAATCTGGTATAAATAAAATCTGGTATTTCAGGTATCTATTTGTAAACTATGTATGGGTATGAATATTTGTATATTACCTACATTGTTATCAGCACGTCTGTGTTCACTTTTCATACAAGAGGAACAAATAGGTACTTGTAATAACAGCACTAACTATAAAAACATCGATGTACCGATACCGCTCGCTATTAACATAAGTAGATAAGTTCATACAACACAGACATTACGGCCCTAATCAATACATTTATAAAACGAATCCCTTGTATTCTGTTATCTACAGCAAGTACCTACCTCCTACTATCAAATTATATTCAGTCTGCACTAAGGAGTTAACGTAATCTAAACAGGTCCTAATATTTCCTAAAACTTGCAAAATAATCAGTCCAACATTACTACATTGTTAGTGTTAGTAGGTAGGTACGTGATTGACAACTTCCTTCTCGAATCGAGTCAACGTTCCGCTGCGGTAAAATTATACCGCAATGGGTATTGCCCTACGCCTACACACAAAACATACTTTCAACACGATAATTATAGATAATGAACGGTCGTAAATAAATAAATATTACATTATTATTCAATCAATTGCAATAAACATGATGTGTTCAGAACATTTTGTCCGGAAACGTGCAACAAACAGCTGACAATCAGCTGGTAACTCGTGACATAACGAAGGTGACCGCTTCTCAACGACCTTCGATTCTACATTGTAACCTATTACAACTCTTCGACCATAAACCATTGATATAAGGTTTATTTTAGCTTAATCACGAATTATCGGTTTATATTTTACTAAGCGTAGAGATGTTTTGACTATCATAATGTGAAAGTTTCCACTTAAATACTTAGTGATAGGTGATCTTGTTGATTAAGGGTAATCCAATACGGCCTAATTTGGCTTAGTGGCAAATCATTTACGAATACTTACATTTTTGCTAAATCATGTCCAAAAATGAACCTACTTATTAGAACATGCTTATATTGCCAGCTGAAGTGTATTTTGTTGTTAAAGGGAGTAATTTAAAAGTTAATTAGCTCTACCTTTCGCATTGCTATTCCAACCGATTCAAGATAATTTATTTCCTATTTCAGAGACGATCGACCTTCGTTACGAACTTAAAGGTGCCGTGAATATTGCAAGATTTGTGAGTACGAACTTGTATTTGTAACAATTATTATCCATCAGCTTTGTTAAATAAACATTTGTATGGAAAATAGAAAGGTAACTCGTCACACATGCTATGTATACCAAAGTCACAAAGCTAACACAAACTTGGTTACGTACAAGTCTAGACTATTCACACTGTTAGGCATAATGATATTGTTTCAGGTAAAATATAGGTTTTCTGTTATTATGAGATTAGAATAAACCGAAAAAACCGTATGAAGGAGAATGATTAAGAACACTTTTGTGTAGTTATTGAAGCCTGAGACGAAGTAGAGTCAGCTCTATCTAAGCGTTGCATTGCATTAATAATGCTAACTTTTTGATTAAAATCTTTTTGAACAACTGGTTGAATATAATGAAATGCCTTTCAAACCGTTTCCTGCTATAAAAAGTATCAGTTGCGTGGACAAACCCGTGAGTCGGCTGAGGCGATACACTCTGACACGGCGTATATTTCCCGCCTAGGCGTCAGCTGCCACCAATCCCTTTCCATTTTCACACCACAGTTCATTAACTATACCACTACCACTTACAAACCATACCAACACTTAATTCACATATACACCACATTACTATCATATTGTCACTTTAAAATCATAGCAACACAGACGACATACACCATGTTTTCAATAACATCGTAAATGGCTTATTATCCCATCAAGCACTGTTACAATACGATTAAGAGTAATATTATTGTGTTTTATTATGGTGAAAATGTCGGTAAAAATGCTCTATTATAGTCTTATTATCGCAGCTAACATTCATGGCTTCATACAACGCTATTTCACACCACTTTACACTTATCTAAATTGAAAACGCTTTTCAATTTTCAACATCGCTGACGGCGACTGACTGCATTTGAACTGAAAGGAGTGAAGTCGCAGAAATGGCTATTATTATTTATTGCGGCGCCTACATCGATCAATACTGGTATAACAGTAGAATGGACGTAGCTTTTAATTTTTTATTAGATCATGGGAATGGATGAACCTTTTCGAAAATTCTATAAATTGTTTAGTTTGAATGCTAGAAATCCTATTGTTTTGGTTTATTGTGTTAAAGGGTTTCAAGGGCTTAATTATTGATCTAATCTTACATAGAAACAATATGAAATATAAGTAAATTAAGAAAATAAAAACTGTAAATACCACCCCTATCTCTACACCACCTTTGGTTGACTGGTAGAGAATACCTAAGGCATTAAGTTTGCCTTTGTACCAATTTTGTGCAAAAAGTTAAAATAAATACCGATAAATTTAATTAGCCTTTTAAGATACCTATATTGTATACAGAAGTGGCTACATTAGAAGTTTAGAACACTAATTTAAAAGAAAAACTCATCCCCTCGGGGTACGTCTAGTACCGTAGATACCATTATCGAGACCAAGATCATTACCGTCGTCAGCTCAGCCGATACGATCACTAACTGCCCCAATTACATCCGTAATCATCAGCCTTCAACTTGATGCCAAGTGCCGACGGCGACAAATCTTATAAGAACATGTTCCGATCTAACCTTATTTGGTTTGATCGAATCATTTTGTTTTCATCAATCGAATTGGCTCCGGTTCCTTTGAGTGAGAGGTTTCGCAATCGAAATAGCCAGCATTGACACTAATTTAAATGTCATTGATAGATTTAATTGATAAGCTTTATGATAAGTTTAAAAAATAAATTGAATTGTAACCAAACACATTTGTATGTCCCGTATGTTATCGAGTTTGTTGGCAAAGCAAACCTGAATTTACAATTCTATAGGACCCAAACCCGGTGAGCAATCAAGGGAAGCAAACAAACCTGGCTGCCAGGTCAACTCGTAAACATCATAACTTTTAGAACGAATAACTTATGTGCAAACAGTAGTACCTACTGTACATAATGTAATTATGTATGCTGACTGGTTGACTTTAAATCAGAGTTAAAATGCTGCCGAGTTTGTTAATAAATTAACTATAAAAGTAGAATTCCTAAACTCAAAACCTACATTAGACCTACTCTCTCCCGTTTTAGAAAACTAACTAAGACCTTATTTTTAATATGTATGTTTCAAAGACATTCCTGTCAATCACTACTTAATAACATTTTGAGTTGTGACCACGATGGCATAAAATGCGTCGTGCGAGTACACGCAGCGATCAATAAACCTCAAGCCTTTTTCTATTGCGTATCGTGCCTGGTGCCGACAGTCTTTGAATCATGGGATTTTCGTATTTTCCGTCTACCTATGAAACTTGTTACTAAGTATTCGGTACTATACCTATTAATCAAACGTGTGAATAAAAGGTCTCATACCAACGTTGATTTACAATAAACTGAGGAAAAACACGATTACATTTTTTAGATGGAAGTTTAAAAGATGATCTTGAAACATAATCATTGTTTATTACACAAAATACCCAGTGGCTTTATTTTCCTACAACAACAAACGAGCGACGGTCGTTAAATAAATGGGTAGGTATTTTCTTGCTCAATTAATCCGTAGAATATCAATTATATAATGGACTTTTTTTGAGGTTTATAATGAAATGTAATTAATACTAAATTTTTCTTAGGTCGGTAATTAAGACAATGAATGAACGACGTAAAATTATGTATTTTAATAGGAAACATCCAAAAAAGAAGATAGAGATTAAAAAGATTTAAACAATTCATTAAAAAAAGATGAATAGTCTTCGGTCATAAATAGGTTAGGTACGTTTATTACAATCTTACAATTATCCTGTAGATCCATACGTGATATGAAACAAAACACTACAAATTAACTGCTATTTATTATATATTTATTTATTTTTACTTCATCTGCATCAGAATAAACATTGCTATCATTATAATGTGTCTGTATCTGTGTCCGTAATCCAAATGGCTCAAATGACACGCATTTAGTTCCAAATTGCGATGGATTAATCTTGTCAAGATTTATTATGATTACATGTATAAACATGGAATTTATTGATATTGTTACTCAAACAAGCTCGTATATGATCTAAGGAAATCTTGAATCAAGTATCTACCATGTATTGAAGCAAATATAATGACGTCAAATTATGAACGTCAAAGCTTCTAAAGATCACAAGTAACCTAACTAGACGACGTATTTGCCTTATGAAACATAAAAAAATGAAAATGGTGCCACTAATACAGTTTCTTTTGACTTAAATTTTATCTAGCATGAAACCTAGTTAATCTAGCATTGCCCATTGGTATAATGAAAACGAACTATTGTTTTTTGCTCATATTTCACAATGTGTCACGGTCAAACTTTTTATAGTAGGTACCTACTTATCTATAATTAACAAAAGACTTGTTTGTTTTTTTCTGTGGCATCGTAATTCGTAATACATAAATTACAATGTTACTTTCTGTGAGTAATGTCATTACAATAATGAATGGATTTAACTTTTCACTTAAGACCATATTGTAGGTAGGTACATCTTAAACAAGTTTTCAGAGCATCAGAGACATCGGTTCAACTCAGTTAATTCCTTTGAATACCTTTTGAAGATTTCAATGGATTTGACAAAGTTATTATAAGTTTCTAAATGAGCTCTGAATTTCAATGAGAGCTCAACGACACGTTAATTTTCATTTACTCTCCCGTTACTTTACATCACATAATTAGTATTTCAGGGTGACTTAATTTATGAATAACGTTTTCTTTATTGGCAGATTTTTTTTATATTTAACATCCATTATTTGGTACCTACCTAATTAGCAAGTAGGTTACATATCCTATGGATTTTTAAAGACCTTTAAATTTAGAGATGTTTTTTGGCCATTAAGAAGTTACCAGTATCACAACACGTTTAAAGATGCGTGATGTAAAAGATTGAAGTTCTTGATAGGCAAATATTGCTTGGCAATTTACACGATGGAAATACAACTATAAGGCGATACAAGACATAACTACAGTCTGTTAGTACATATAGGTACTATAAGCCCACATAGCTATAGGTAACCATGATAAAGAGAGGAGAATTTGGCAAGATGTCAATTTTCAACAAATCGTTTCTACGGGCATACGCTTGGTAGAAATCAAATGTGTTGATGTTTTATGGCATTGTAAGCAAAATAAGCCCTCCATCCTACATTATTTGACTTTAGACTATTGACATTAGGTTTAAGCATTGCACCACTTCTGTACATTATAGAAAAACAATAAAATATTGAGTATTAAGAATGAAAAATCTTCTTTTATTAGGTACTTACCGTAATAGTGTATCTAAATACAACTATTTTAACTACTTTGCAATCAATGATGCTTTATTTTAATTATAATTTATATTCTGAAGTTCAAGTTCAAAAACATACAACTAATGTATTTAACTAAGTAGTAGATTTAATTTTGTTTGCATAATTAACATAAATCTACGTTATCTACGTATTGTTTGAGTACAATGTTGTTGACACTCGATGACTTGAGTCATAAAGGATATACATTGTAAATACAATTTTAGTAATTTTTAGTTTCTCGACTTTAAATAAGTATATTATTTATAATTAAATATGTATTTATACAAAATATTTTATGTGATAAGTATATGTATCTTCTATATACATGCATTTCTATATAATCGTATTATGATAATTTCTATCTTTTTTAATAATGTTATTGCACCTACCTCACCTATCTCTACACCACCTTTGGTTAACTGGTAGAGAATGCAAAGGCATTAAGTCCACGTTTGTACCAATTTTGTGTACAGTCTCTCGTACATTTCTAACTAGGAACATAAGAATACTAGATTTTTCCTTACAAACTACTACCGTTGTACCTACTACCTTTTATACCTATATTATGTATAATTTCCTTGTTACTTGTATAGTTCTATCCTCTGTTTGATTTAGTTAATAAGTACTTATTATTTTACAGTTGTATTACAATTGTTTACTTAAATTTAAATTAATAAACTGTCTGTAGGCTAAACTGATCCTATTTATTTTTTAATTCTCATCAGTCGTTTCACCAACTCTGTATAATATTAATTTTGTGCGACACTCAAATAATATGTTTGAAGTCAATTAAGTTCACGGCAACTAGGTAAATCTCATAAATGAATAGGTAGTCGTATTGGAAAATCCTAAAAACAGACTGCTTTAAAATAATTAATCTTTATCTGAATAAATTACTAGATTTAGTTTGAAAACAACTTATTTACTGTAACTAACATATATTATTCAAGTAAACAAAGCCTTAAAATAAGTCATGGTTTTGCAGCCTACATCTGTGGCCCCACTGAAACAGAATTTATCACTGTCACATAACTATTTCAATATTCTAGAATTGAATGTGAAATAATGTGAAGCCGTCGTATGTATGTACTGAATTCCATTTTCCATAGTAGGTATACTCCAAATAGCAAAGCTTTCAACATAACTAAACTAAATTAAATCATTATAATATGTGAAATGGACACGAGAGCACTAAAATGTTTGGCAAATATGAGTACCCACCTAGATTATGTTGAAAAGTATAACGTTTTAAAATAAAAAATTTAATTTAAAATGTGGTACCTATTAATGTATATATATTAGCTTGACTTTAGCACCCTTGCCTCATACGATAAATACACTATGTCATCTATAAGCACACAATATGAATCTTCAAAAAGTTTTAGAAACTAGATTGAAAACACAATAGGTACCTTATATAGAAATAAAAAAAAAATCATGTCGTAATAACGTCATATCAAAAACGAGATTCTTAATGTTAGGGCTTTTACCTCACTTTGGCTTTATTTAACTTTCATGAAAAAATCACAAAGGGAGAGAAGAAATTAATTTGCGGTCTCAAAATTAATGTTGGGATGATCCATCTTTGTTTCAAACGTTTACTTTTATTAATGCTCGGAAACCGTTTCTAAACGACGAATTTCACGAAATAATATGAAGAAAAACATAGGTACATATTTATAACATGGCCACCTAAATTTATTATTTAAATTTGCTGCATAAATATATTATTAATAAAAAGCTTCTCTACTAGCATTGGAGTTTTTTTTTAACCTGCAGGCAGCAGGGGAAGTGACGCCTGAGAGCTTGATCTAGGCTTTTATAGATAGACTATAGAACTAAATAAAAATAGTAGAATACCTAAATAATATCCAAGACAGGCATGATGGAATGAAATGCAATAATATGAACAATAAACCGTTGAAGTGTTAAGTTTATGTACCCATGTATTTAATAATGTACAGTGGACATGCTATTGCTGCTTTCAGCTGAGAGCAATTTAAATCAAGTTTAATATGTTACGAGAACAATATAAGACAATGCAAGGATATGTGTCGGGCGTGCCGGGTAGCCTAGATCTTAGGCCACCTAGTTACAACAAGGTTGCTGACAACGGTCCAGTGATATTATGACCTAGATTCTCGAACACAATGAGAAACCAGCAAAGCTTTTACAAGACGGATTTTTGAGAACATGTTTTTTGATAAAAGATACTTCTTTCTTTCTTTTTAAATTTGAAGTTATTTAAGATTGCTATACTTTAAGTTGTTTTTAAGTTACTAAAGTTTCAAAGAAATCAAAATTGTAACAATTTTTTTTGTTAACTCAATATGTCAACTCAATATTAAAAACAAAATTTTAAATAACATTAAAACCACAATCCTGGTCCATATAGTCACAAAATCACGTAAAACGAGTTCACCGCGCTAATTACGGTTACGAAAATTAAAACTTTGACGCAAAAAGTTTTTAACACAATTATAAGAACACCACAACACACACGGTAGGCAGACTGCGTGAAGCTTGCACCTTTCTCATGGCTTTTATAACACCTGAAGCATGGTTATCACGTTGCCATGGTAACGGCAAGCCGCCCCACAAACTAAGCACGGCTTAAGGCGAGTTTCAGGATTACAGTCGATGATTCAATTAACGTTGACATGCTAACGCCCCAACCGTAACGCAACATTTTGAAATGTCGTTTCCGGAGGTGTCGTTACGTATGGAATACGATGGGATGTCGTGACTTGGGGATGCGTGACTGAGCGTGTGTGATTGGGATCGATAGGACAAGTGAAGAAAATAGGAATAGATCTTCATGATTGTAATCCTGTCAATAACCCTATGAATGCCCTCTATTTCTCCTACTTCTAAAATCATTTCAAAATCCGTATAAATGTTTAACTATCCAGATAAACCATAATACGTATTTATTTGTAATTAGGATAGCAGTACACCTCACGATGTAAAAAAAACAAGAGCCTATATTCGCTAACATAGTCCTGCAAACTCAGGTAGAAGCAAAACAGACAGGAAAATGGAATATTCATTTGGGTGTTTACTTTTACCGGGAAAACATAATAAAGCTACGAGATAACACGCTGTTGTTTTACGTCAACGCTCCGTCTTCACAAAGTTGAATCGTAATTGCGTTCCTTGTGTACAATATAAAATATGCGTACATAAACTTGCAAAACTGGGAGAACTTATAGCGGTACGTTAAATTTTTCAGAACAATATTGTTTACTTACTAGTTACCTACTAATTTATCATTATCTATCCAATTATAGTTTATATAATACAAGACCCAATAAGGTCTTGTATGAACTACTGACCTATTTATTATAAAGTACATATCCCACCAAAAACATTTTCATGTAAAATGTTGCCAAGACGAGCCCATATGACTCGCACTGTCAAAAAGTTATCAGATCTCATGTAGAGCCAAGCTTCTAACACTACACGCCCTAACTCTACAAGGTCTAACTTCACAAACTCTACACCTTAGTCAAAATATGTGGCTTGGCCATTTCGCTACATTCACATCGGCGTAAGGTGAAAAATTAATTCACTGTTCATTACTTTTGTGTTATACAATAGTTCTTGTAGTAACGAACGGCCAAGCCACATATTTTGACTAAGGTGTAGAGTTGTAAGTTGTTTGTAACAATTTTTTTTTTTATTTTTTTCTTCTTTTTTTGGGGTGTATTTCTTGCACATCAGAGACGCCTTTTTTTATAGCCCACTCTCTATCTTTGCCTTTTTTCTTTGTTGATTTACTGTTTATAATAAGTGATAGATCAGGGCGATACTTGGTTCTTAGGTGATTATATTCGACTATAGCTGACTGTTGTGCTTTAAAACTACTATTTTTTTTTTTTTTTTTTTAACAAGGAGTACCTATACATATATATATCTAGGGGAACCAAGTTTTAGATTATTAGATTAGACCTCTAGCGTCATAAAAATTTAATTTAAAATTACAGGTCTCATACAAACTCCCATCCCCTAGTTTAAGGGGTTGGGGGATGAAAGTTAAAAGTTTTATATTTTTTTTGTTGTTTGTGTGCTAATACTAGCTTACATACAAAATTTCAGCTTTCTAGGACATTAGGAAATACCTTAAGAATTTTGATGATCATCAGTGAGTCAGTGACGAAATTAGCGCTTTTTAGATATAAATAAAATCTGAAGTATAAAAGCTAATGTAATTAAAACTTAATATGTTCAATAAGTCCGCTATTGACAATATATCCCGAAAATTTTGTTGATCTAGCATAATCCAAACCCAAGTTATGAGGGTTCAAAAAAACGACGAAGCGCTTCGAGAAAAGGTAGGTAGTGCCCGTGCGCTTCGCTTGGCTCGTCTAGGCGGGGCACGGATATGTCTACACCTTAGGTATTGATCTATGAACGGCATTAGCTTTCATAATTTCATAATATTAGCACACTACCGTAACCACAATATGCGGGTGGGTATATCGTATCGGGCCACTCAAATAAATCCCTCTTATCTCTATTAAAACGTAATATTTGAGTCGAGTGTTAAGATAACATAATCCACTCGCAAATATGATTAAAACCTGCAATTTTTATCTGTGGGCACTAGTGTCATGACCTAAATTTATAGGCGGCCGTCAGTCTGGTACCGTGAACTACGTAATTTTTATCTATTACGTCTGAGACTCTTTTCCTTCAACGGTCGACGCGGACTAATCTGATTACTTATCGTCGGTATACGTTTCTACGTCACTTTATATCTGTTAGAACCACTTACAGCTGATTCATACTGCGGATAGATACGGATTATATTTATGGGTGATGGCAAAAAGGTTTATTTATAATACAATTACGGAGGTTTAGGAAGCAGCCGGTGATTGGCTCCGAAGTGGCGCCAATTTTTAGGACTAAAAGTTATTTGCATGACCAATTTTTTTTTGTATTAAATGCTACTTTAAGTAAGTATGTTGATAGTAAGCTAGTTGTAAGTGAAAACAGACGATAGTAACAATGGAATAAGTACTGTGTTGGTTTTCAAATGTCTCTCTAGATATACAGTAAATATGATACAACACATTAAGAAGGAAGAGGAAATGAGAACAACAAATTATTGGCTTAACTGAACATATGGCACAATCAATAGAACAAATATAAAGTCGTTTGAAACTATTCCGTAGCGCTTAGAAGTAATCGGATCTGCGATTTCTGAAGACATTCTGACGTCCGCAAGTTCTCAGTTTTATTTTATTTCCTCTTAGTTTTATTCGGAACAAAGAAAGCTTTTGTTAAACCTTTGTGTAAGCTATAAGGCAGTAAAGGTAAGTTAGGCCACTTATCCTGAAAGTGAGTATAATCTAGATATAAGACTCACAGTATCTTTTGGATTTAAATTAAGTAAAGGCCCTTTACATTACAGCATTTACTGTACATAAAACTCCCTCTATGAATATGATTAGATAAAATTTGATCAAAAATGATTTCGTCGTTTTGCAAACATCACAATTTCAGAAATACACGGAGAAGTCAAACAAATGAAATTCCGTATATTCTATCTATCAAAGAAACGAAATGTGAAGGCCCAATTCCCAACATTTTTGCAATCCAATCGAATATCATTCGCTTTAGACTTCGGATTACCCAAGACAGGCAAAAGGGATATAGGGTACAAAGTGAAAATGCTTCCACAAAGAAGGAATTCTAATCTTCATGGCGCCAAGTAATATATTACAGGGATAGGAATGACGTCACATTCTTGACCCTGGATGTCGTGCCACGGGGAAGCATTTCTATGTTCCCACCGTACTAATCAACGCGCCAGGCTTTAAAGTATTGCGTCAAGATGACAGGACACAAACCTTGCGTAGTCATCCAACGATGGCGAAAATCTGTTTGTTTTTAGTCTTCTAATTTACAAGCAAAAAGGATGTTGATTACAATTTTTGGTAGGTACGTATCAAATCTGTATATTGTTAAATATTTTTTCTTTATTCGCATACTATTGTATCAACTACCTCACTAAGATGGCTTTGGATAGTATAAAGTTTAAAGTATTAGTGGCTTTGTTAAAACTGTGAAACTTGCAATGTTTGAAACAATATTTGCCAACTAAAAAGTTTAGAACTTTAATTAGCGTCGACGGACAAAATGATTAGAAGTTTCGTAACTTGTTTGTGTAGATATGAATATGTTAAACAATTAGCAAAAGAAGATTTGAAACAAACTGTAGGAATTGTATTTTATTTTTAGAAACATATATTTTCGAAAATAGCTGTGGATTTTGTTACTTTCTACTGAATTGAATTACACTCAATTTGTAATTGTGATTTTTAAAATGCGCAATTTAAAGTAGATAAAGAAATCGGTGACAAGTTGGCTGTGATAATTATATTTAGATCATAAAGTGCAGTCAGCGATATGCTACCAAAATGAGATCAAAACTATAAATGATTGGCTGATCGACTGTCCGATAAAATTGTTCACGACATTAAGTGTTTGTGTACTGGTTTCCTACTTACTATCTTTGAAGACAATCAGCTATTTTGTAACCTACGCTATATGAATCTAAACTCGCTCTTCTTGAAATATGTAAGTACTAGCTACTATCTAATATTATCTACACCAGTTTTCTACATAATGTTTATATGTTTGTAGTAGGTATATTTGTTGTATCTAAAGCGTTTATTACGCTATCCTAAATATCATCCTAATTCAGTTACTAAAATAGGACTGAGAGTTCAAAATCTAATTAGTCCGTCAGTTTAGACACGTATTGTTTGCTTTTTTCAAATAAGAAAACACCTAGTATAGTAGAAATTGAGTCAAAGTTTAAGGGTAGGGGTTAATGACATCATGCTTGCGCACAAAATTCACGGAATTATGACGTCATGCAACATTTTAAATCAATGCATCGTCTTTTTTGGTTAGATACCCAGGTAAAATAAAAAAAAATACGTATCTAATATTTTTTAATTTACTACATTAAAGACATTTAAAAAAATGACATCTCCTTCCTTTACATAGGACTTAAACAATAAAAAACTTTAAAACCATTTATAATAGAAAAGTACAACTTAAACATTTTTTT
This sequence comes from Diachrysia chrysitis, assembly GCA_932294365.1. Classification (NCBI taxonomy): domain Eukaryota; kingdom Metazoa; phylum Arthropoda; class Insecta; order Lepidoptera; family Noctuidae; genus Diachrysia; species Diachrysia chrysitis. The sequence goes on along the minus strand of OW028652.1, from coordinate 10,264,426 downwards.
TAATAGACTAGACATAGGTACCTACTTACGTAATAGTTTAATTAGTCAATGTCGCGGACCGCGGTGATTAAATCGATCGGTCGTTGTACAGGCAAGGTCGGGGTTACCGTCAGGTGACCGTCCCACTGTCACAGAACATATAATTCACTAAAATATAATTATTTATGATCAGTGACCGCTTATAAATAAACACGTTACTGTGGGAAATCTGGGAATAGTGCCAGTCCATGATGAGTGCTTTATTGTATTTTTAATAGATTTCAAAGAGTTTCTAATTAATTAGAGGTTCTAATTAATGTCTTCCGATGAGTAGGTTAGTACTTAAATTGTTCATGCAACGTTATGCCAGTGTTAATATATGAAGAACATATGCCTATCGCCCTATCCTCTGCGGTGGATGGTTAATGCGTTCTCGTCTAACCGAGAAGGTACGTAAAAGGTTTAAAGAGAAGTACAAGCAATCGAGTGGTTTAATTAATCCAGTAAGTGTTCGGACCCTTTGCCTTATTGAAAGGTGGGCCAAACACAAGGTTTGCCCGGTTTCAAGATAGACGAAAGTCCATTTCAATTTAATTAATGTCATACGTAATTAGTTATCTAGATTTCCAGACATATAAGCGCAGGCCACACCGCCAGCTAGCGGGCGGGCGGGCTAGGCGGGTGGGCGAAGCGAACGAAGGAAACTATAAAAACTACGCGAAATATTGGCGAGCTAAACTATGGGGTTCACACCGAAAACTACGGCAGGCGAGCGACGGGCGGAGCGCGCGGTGCGGGCGAAACGGGGGGCGCGGATGGGAGAGCGAGAGTGTAGCGTTTTATCTGTCGATTCTATTCGATACTCTATTCTATATTTATTATTCGATGTTCTATTCGTCGATATATGACATATTCATCGTTCACAAACGTAAACACTACACTGCTATTCGAAAGACGAGCGTCGACTAGTCTACTCGAAACGGGGAGGACGGACGAACGAACCGGGCGAGCGTCGAGCGGGCTGGCGGGCGAGCTAAGCTAGCGAAGCGCGGGCGCGCCAACGAGGTGAACGAGTAGCTTCGCTGGAATCGTAGGATATTTCGTTAGCTTAGCTCGTTAGATTAGTCGGTAGCTCGCGGTGTGAACCGAAGTATGTAAAGAGGTGAAACGATGTTCGCCCGCCTAGCCCGCCCGCCCGCTAGCTGGCGGTGTGGCCTGCGCTCTATTCAAACAGTCACTAAGTATATTATGTTTTTTATCAGTAAGATTCCAAAGTAATGCTACTTACTATGCAAACACGTAGAGTTCCCTCTAGCTCTACGTATCAATGACAACAATCAGATTATGACGTCAGAATGACAGTGTAATATGACCTACTGTTAATCATTATGACGTAAACAATAGGCCATCATCTATGATACCGTAATGACGATCAAGAAATAAAGATTATGAATACAAATTTGAATTATACACATAAGCTTATCGGGCTTGTACTTATTTAGAGATATTTTATAAGCTACGTTGAGTAATTATTATATTAGTAATAAAAGTTTATTTAATAACTAAACGGTTAGTTACAGTAATCTCTTGAGAAACACTGAAGTTTATCTCTTGAGAAACACTGAAGTTTAAAAGGAGAATTGGGACGAACGCATCATATCGTAAACTTCATAGACTATAAAATTACTAACTAATGGACCTACACATACTAAACATCTATCGATCTAATACATAGCAAGGTTATTGGTTAGGTTAGTATAACTATCTATTATAATACATAATTAAAGTCTTATATCAATACGAAGGTGAACTTATAAATAACAACTCTTTAGTTTTATGGACAGCTAGAGGAGAGGCTGTGTTCATGACCAAGTACATTCGACCTTGTAAACGTAAGTGACGTAACGACACACCCACCGACCGAACGTGTGTACTGTACGTGACTGTACAACACACTACCGTTGTTTGTACGTGAATGTACACAGTTAATTATAAGATAGTCAGTTTAAAGATGTCTGCATGATAGGTCACTCACCAATAACATTGCGAACGTTGCGACAGAGTTCGATAGTTTCACAATTTTATGTGTAAAAATAATGTGCGAAATGCCGTGAAGTTTGAACTATGACGTAAAATACGCAATTCTTAGGAATGAAGATTATTTAGAAGTAGGTAAATTGTATAAAACAAAAATTTACCATTGAAGAACTAGTCTAAACTTATGACCCTACATTACAATTTGAAGGAAATCATAAATTTTATTCAAACTCTTCAACTTTGTTCAATTTTTTTTTGGAAATAATTATAAAATCCTTCGTAAGTAGCTTCGCCATGATTATATTCATATAGAAACTTTGTAGAGTTACTAAGTATTGGGTATCAGAGTCCCTATTTGCTAGGCTAGGATTACGAATAGGTACGGTATCTATGAGACAGGCGTGTTACGTAAATGTATTGATCAGAATACACCAATATAATCTGGGAATAACAGTAATATGTTTCATTGCAAAAGAAATTCAGACATGATCTAAAACTACAATTTTTCTTTACATTTATACCAGAATAAAAGAGGAAATCTATTACCTTTTTATGTACTAAAAGTACAATGATAGTAAGTAAATAATAAACTATAAAACTATTGGAGCATTTTTATGAACCATTCTTTTTCCAAGCTGTAGGGAACCAGCTTAACTAAGGCTCTAAGTCTTAGGAAAACATTGTCAATTGTGTCGTCTTCTTATGCCTTAAGAACTTTGAAGGAAGGAGAAAAGAACACTTACGGTGTATGTGAATTTGAACAATTTATTTACAATGCCTTTAATGCAGAAATTACCTTTGTGATTACTAAAAATTGTAAAAACATTTAAATATAAATTATTGTGTCCTAGTACACGTAACATGATGAATATTCTGCTATTAATTTAAATTTTTAATTCATTGTAATTATTTCGATATTATGGTAATAAAATAGATACTATGGAAATATTTACTCGCCAACAGTATACCTATTTAGGTATGGCAAATTATGTTTTTCTCATAAATAATTAATTTACATATTAAACACTATACAGTTTTTTTGCTTGTTTGTTTGTGTCACGTTTTTTAAGTTATTGTTGTGCGTTAATGTAGAACAACAATCTTCAACAACAAAATAATATTGTCGGAACTATGGCAAAGACTACTTCAAGGATGGACTACTTAAAATATATCTACGTCAATATTGACACGGTTTCTTTAAAAATTTGAAATGGAAAATTTATTTGAGTTCAACAAAACATACTCTTTACATAATACTTAATTCAAAGTGTTTTATTAAATTCGACTGGTCGATTCAAACATAAGCGCGTTCAAACAAAAAATAACTCTTTAACTTTATTCTATAGATAACATTATATAATATTATAGCGTTTGAAACCAGACGAGCACAAAACAGTACCAACACCACAATAACTACAAAATCGATAGCATAATATTCATCTTCGCACGTGTCGATTTTTTTTATTTTAGCTGGCACAGGTTGCCTAGGAACGAAATGGTCTGGCCGACCGAAATAGACGAATGTATCGATCATTTACCTACTGTTAATAAACAAATGCTCCGAGTGTTGGATCTCTTTAATTGAATTAATATATTGATAGGGATATGTTTTTTTTCCTTTGGATTTTTTTCCACGGATTCATTGATATTGGCCAGAAACAATTTCATGTTGTTAATGCATACTATATGTATAGGAATGTAGAGTTTCATTTTATTCCGCCATTTATAAAACTGAACTCTATTTGAGTTGTAATGTATTATTAATTTATTATATTACATTTAATTAAATTTTAGAGCTTTAATAATGTTTTTTTTTTTTTAATTATTTAAGTGGCACTTTTTCGAAATGCTTAAAGATGGTGCAATAATTAGAAATCTAACTGGTAAGTAAAATATGTAATTACGAGAGTATTATGTTAATAAGGAGACTTAATTGCAATGTCTGTATTCAGGTCTCATTATAACATATTATATAGCACGTTAAACAGTAATGGGCAAAAAAATATATAAATTGTTTGTGCAGATTGCTCGAGATTTTTTTTCCGTTATTAAGTGTAAACTTTCTGAATTTCATTTTTAAAGTATGATAATGATTACACGTAAATAATTACAAATTAATAAAAAAAAATGAACAAAAATTTCGAACCTACATTGTTATATTTTAAAATTTTGCAAGTGTATAGTGTGCTATTTTTTTAAAAACCACATCGAAATGTAATGGTATTTTGTAAGTAACTTTCTAATGGCCTAAAAAAATGTTTTTTTTTTTAAGAAAGACACGATACTTTTCTAGGTATTTCTTCGTATTTCGGGTATCAGAAAATATACTGCCAAAGCAACATAAACACAAACACCTCTTTAACTTGTTTATTGGTCTTCGAGCCCCGGAATATTTTATAATTTAGGTTTTATAGTTACGGTACTAGGGAGCCTGGAGCCGGGCCTTAAGTTTAAATACTGTACTAAAATAGCAGGTCTTTGCATCGATTTCATGTATATTTCTGTTCGTTTTATTACAATTTATCGTATACATATATATTTAATCTGGTTTCCTTTAAGAGTGCCATTTATTATCAGCGTCTAACTTATTGCTTCGAGCACCAACAAGGGAGGTCGTTTAAGTGACTAATATCATTACTTTCCGACAGTATACTTTTACAACTGTGCTGAAGTACCTATGCTCTTATCATTGTAAAAATCTTAAACCCTAGTAAAATAACAATGCCAAGATTGTTTTATATACTTCTATATTATTTAACCGTTTCGTACAGCCGATATCAATAAATGAAATGGTTTGCCTAGAAGTAGAATATTATAATACGTAACTATTAATTAATTTAACTATTATTTAATGTGGTCTTATAGCGCAACACACAGCTAGTACATTTCAATGATACTGCACGGAATTATAAACACGCAAATAAAATCCAACCAATATTCAGATGTAATTAAAGTTTTAAAGTTCATTCAGACATCCACCCTTCTAGATTCCGTGACCCTTTTAGGGCGCTTTATTATGTGTCTGGAGTCCCCTATTCTCTTAAATAAACTGAAGTATGAGAGAACGACCATAAAAGATCCCCTTTCAATCGATTTGAAGGCTAAGTTTTAGTGCATACAGAGTACAATTGCAATAACAATGTATGCGCATAATAATAAAGAAGTTTAGTTCCTGTGACTGTGTGATTATTAGAAACGTGATTTTTTAATAAATAAATTGTACTTACATGTTTATAAGAGCTAAACCTATATATTACATGCGTTAAATAAACGTTAAGGTTTGGCCTAGTTGTTGGGTTTAATGGCGAAGAGACGACAAGATAAATATCGAAAGAAAAACTATCTTAAAAAAATTTCGTGCTCTGTGATTTACAAAAATGAGTTTTTTTTTATATATAATACCGTCGAGACTTGCTATATAGTATATCTCATTAAGGGTTTTACTGACTGAAAACGTCCTACAAATTTGTCATATGTAAGGATAAAGTTTATAGGAATTCCAAGGTCAATACATTAAGATCATATTCTTTTAAAATCTTTAATATTTTATTGGGATTTTCTTTAGAATCATTATTTTAAAAGAGACCTACGCCCATACAAATATATATTTAATTTAGAGAACCCTTCAAGTAACGACCAGAATGTTTAAAACACATATTTTTAACATCGACGCCTTAGAAGACTTTATTACATACTTATTTTTTTATTAAAAATTACCATTATGATCAAGGCAACACGTTCATCAAATCTATAATACGGAAGGCCGGAAGCGTGCCAATGTCATGGCGAAATATTTCCTTATTGCAATGTGCTCTACTCTCAAGTATTCATTGTAAGATTGCGCAAAATACCTTTAACTCGATGTCGACTTCGATAGAAGTCGTTTCCATTAATTACCTACTGTATATCAGAGGGCTATAAAATCGAGTGTTTTATTTGCATATCCTATGAGTTATGCTGTAAGTCTAACAATATGAGAAGATTCACGGCTAGTTGTAGCGAGTGAAATATATAATATTGCACGTAACTAATATTGACAGTCGCGATGATTCATCACAATATTTCAAACTCTACACACCTATTTCATCATATATCTATTTATATTTCCAGGGTATATTCCAATAAAATATTTTTTTTAAATTTGAATTAAAACAATTAAATAAACTCCTTGTTTACTTTTTCTTACAAGTTTGTTGACACAACCAAAACCACGTGAACTTTGACGCCGGGTGTAAAGTTCAAAACAAACATTAGCATTACAATAGTCCGGCGGAAGTAAGCCGATGCCTGCACCTGAAACTGTCTCACTCGACACAAACTACACCGCAATGTACACACGATAATACGACTTGCTGTAAGAAGCATTTCCGCTAAGTCTCTGGCAACCATGACCTAACTGAAAATACGCGGTCATCGATCTCGAAACGCCGGGTTAAATATATTTAGTTACCTTGTTGAGTCCTGGGTGCCTGAGGCGGTCGAGGCCGGAGATCCGGCTGCCCGCCGTGCCATCCCCGGAGCCCCACAATCCGATACGGTCGCGTTCCATCTCGTACGTACACTTCCCTGCGCTGGCCGCTAGCGACTGCTTGTCGGAGCCGATCGCGCCGCTTGTTTTGTCTCGATGGGCGGGGGGCGCTGGACTCATCGCGGACTCGCTCCTGGGAAAGCAGGAAAATTTTTCAGCGATAACATAGATACGAACCACAATGCGGTTGCTTCCGCTCGATAACAGATGGCACTAAATTAATTAACGTGGGAATATTTCTTAAACATCAGTTTACAATATATAATTGTCTTTCAGCAAGAGTACCTTAATAATCTATATCTATACTAATATTATAAAGCTGAAGAGTTTGTTTGTTTGTTTGTTTGTTTGTTTGAACGCGCTAATCTCAGGAACTACTGGTTCGAATTGAATAATTCTTTTTGTGTTGGATAGTCCGTTTATTGAGGAAGGCTATAGGCTATATAACATCACGCTACGACCAATAGGAGCGGAGTAAAAATGAAAAATGTTGCAAAAATGAAAAACCGTTGAAACTAAAACACGCGAATAAAGTCGCGGGGGACAGCTAGTTTACTAATATATAAAGCTGAAGAGTTTGTTTAAACGCGCTAATCTCAAGAACTACTGGTCCGATTTAAAAAATTCTTTCGGTGTTGGATAGCCCATTTATTCAGGAACGCTATAGGCTTATTTATATAACATTACGCAGCGTCCAAAATGAGCGGAGCATAAATGAAAAATGTTGCAAAAATTAAAAACCGTTGAAACTAAAACACGCGGACGAAGTCGCGGGGGACAGCTAGTCAAGAAATAAAATGGTATGATTATAAATTATTTAAATAGAATATTATTAAAATACTTCCAATATAGATAAGGTTGTAGGTACAACTAGTCATACCTACAAATTAATCAATATCCAAACCACATGTAAAATAGAATGAATATTGAGGTCATTGACATTTTCTTTGGCTATCTGAGGAAATTGCGGTTTCTGTCGTACATATGAGTACACCAATTTATCATTATAAATTCATGTTAAAAAAAAAAGTTGGGAGTAGTGACAGCCCGACCGTGGAGCGGCCTGCACGTGCTATCATTTGCAAGTAAATGGAATATTATCTCGGGATTCCAAACTATTACATTAGATATTTCACACGAGTTGTTCTTGGTACTTAGATACAGAAGAGTAAAGTAGAGTGAAAAGAAGTTACGTGTTTCACTTTTATTTATTCTTACTTCTATGGAACCTATAATTATCTAACTTTATTTATATTTGTCGGGCAAAGAACTCTTCCCATTAAAAATTTCTTGTTTTAAAACTAAATCGATCCTTTGTTAAAAGAAACTATATTTTAGTATATATAATTTTCAATTTATATAATCTAATTATAATTTTTAATTATCTACTTTAACTACGTTAAAAATGTTATTTATGAAGTACAGAATAAAAAAAAACCAACAGAATTTATGTTGATAATAACTAATAAGTTAACCATTATTTCTTCTATAACTCATAAAATTCAATAATTGAACTCAGTCTAGTGTTAAGCTCGGAATGTTGGCGCCAAACATATTCCGTTTGATTAAACATATACAATACAATCAGATCATTTTAACACGGCAGTTAAGTTTACTACTTAACGGTATCATTACATTGAATTTTAACTTCATGCCAATATACGCAATTAATGCACCTTGTAGTTTATTTTTATTTTATCTTTTAAAACAGAGCAGTATACGGTTTTAACACTTAATTTATAATTTTTAATCGCAAATCACTTGAAAATACGTTTATTTACAAAAATAAAATACATCATTTAATTCTAATGCGAAGATAAATAGATAAAGTGAAATGAGAGAGTAACACTTATGCAACTGTTCCCATGGTATGGCTCACTTGTTACCTGTAGGTGTCACTTATAGGGAACAAGCCTTTGCCAAAAAGTTTACGTAACTTTATAAATTATTTGTTAACCAAATAATTGTTAAAGTTACGTAAACTTTTTAACGTCAAAAACATCAAAAATAATGTTTGAATTTCTATAATACAATTTATCTAAATAAGTAAGTATTATTAATACTAATTAATTACTCTCAAAATTTTGGCTCAACCGATGCCGTTCTTATTTCTATATTCTATAGTTTACAACATAACTAAAACAAGAGAAATCTTTTTCAAAAACCGAGATGTTAACTAGGTCACCGAAAACCAAGGCTACGGGAGTCTACTTGCTACGACAACTCGCTACGAAGCTCTACGGCCTACCTACTAATAGCGGGACATTCTCGGTCGTCGGTTTGACATGGGCAGCTCATCAGAAAACACTATCTGAAAACAAATTCCTTGGCTGATCAATTTGTAAGAAAAAATACTTTTATAAAAATTGCACACCACTACATTAGATACAATTTTTAATTACACGTGATGTATAAACAGTTTGGAGTAAGAAAAAGTATTTTCAGACAGTGTCCTCTGTGTCATTATTCAAATTAAAATCAAAATATATTTATTTTAAGTAGGCCTTTTCAGGCACTTTCAAACGTTAAATGACTAGTTGCGCGATTCCAAAATGTCACTCCTATCTATAGAGAAGGGCGGCCAAGAAACTCCATATAATATTATTTTGTGCAGCAAGTTTTGGAGGGAAAATTACTATTCAGTGTCGGAGGTTACAGCTTGATATTCTAAAATTGTCTTAAGATGATATAGAAAAAAAAATGAACTTTATGTAATAAGATTCGAATATATTTTGGCTCACTGAACGGTTTCAAGATTGATGCAAATTGTGTTGCAAACTTATTTTAAAATATTTAATTTCACTAGCGGAGCTTCAGGTGTTATAAATATGTGTTATTGGATCATTTTCATTTTCACATTTTAATAAATGAACGAGAATACATATATTATATTATATATACTCGTAACTGCTAGTATTATCTATTATATTCAGGAATTACTTGATCGAAAATATAATTTACTTAAAGAAAAGTTTTTAATTCGTCTACATAATTTCTACTTTACACAACATAGTTAATTGAACTTCTACTATTCAAATAGATTATAAAACCTTTCCGTAAACCTGTCCAGTAGTTTCAAGCTCTGTTCGCTGAGGAACGCGTCCGCGCTGCGCACAAACTGGTTAACCACTACAAACATACTATCATCAGGAAAATAAAAATAAACAAATATATGATTTACGACCGCATCAGCATAAAAAATGTAGATCACTTCTCTGTTTGGATTTTACAGGTTCAGCAAACAATTTTTAAACGACTTTTTTCGTAACTTGTATTTACATGTTTTACGAACAAAATTTAAAGCAAACATACTCGATAATATTTCTCGGGTGCTTTTCATCTTATCAGGATCTCTTAGAGTGGTAACTACGGCGAATTTTGTTGAAATTTAACTAAATATGTGGCGTGACGGCAATTTTGAGTACTTATAAACAGAAATGCTTACCGTTTATTTTTATTTGTGTCAGACGCGCCATTCACTTGACGTGCGTCAATTTGACTGTGTGACTGTGACTTAACAATGCGGGACAGATATTCCATTTTTGAATTATAACTTTTTAACGAATAATTTTACACTAATAATTAAGAAAGTAGGTTTATTTATAAAGAAAAAGTAATTAAACTTCGAATTGAATTAATTTGAAATTAAAACATATTTATTATAAGATAAATATTAAAATAAATAAATTGTCGACGAGCTCAAACGAACTCTAAACGACAACTAAAGGTTGTAGAGTGGGACCTCTGAATAAATGAGTTATCGATATCAATAAGATGATACGAGGCCAACTATGAACCTGCAGTCATCACGCGGCGCGAAAATAAATAAACTGAAGGCGCGTGATTACTGATTACTTTGGTATTCATAAAATTAAACACTTAATTTTATCAAAACGAATGGTACGTAATAAAGTGAAACTTGGATTTACTTACTTTATTTCAGGCTCTGGATGTATTTCCCGGATGAATGATCGCCAGTGAGGCACTGATCGATGTCACACTAGCAATAACGAAAGTTACAGCTTACAACTGCTTATAACAGTGGCTCAGACTTGAGTCAACTCAACTAGGACTTAAACTGTCATGCACAATGTACGGGGAAGCCGCGCGGAATGATAACAGTTACAGCTGCTTGTTTTTATCAGAGATAGGCATTACTTAGATTGAATGTGTGATAATGACTCGGCGTTACACTACACAAAACGGATCTCATAATATTATTAAAGACAAGTGGCAATGGCATTACACAGCTAAAGTTGTGGGTTACATCCCGCAGGGGCGACGAATAAGTATGATCCATAGATATAGATGTATTAAGAGAATAGGAGTTTGCGTATGCAAAATTCATTTCATGTTCAAATTAACGATTTTACAAAAAAATGTACGTACAATAAAACAAAATGTATATTGACATGAACTGTCAAATCAAAATCAACGAAAGACATTCAATTTGTATTTCAATTATGTCTTGATTATAGATATATTCACTTGCAGTATAGGTACCTAAATTTTAATTTAAATAAATTAAGGTTAAGCTCGATTTAAATGTTTACTCTCGGGCTTACTAAATGAAGTTTTTTATTTGACATAAGGTACCTACTTGTGCAAGAGGGCCTGATTAATAATAATTTATTTTGGCCTAATAGATGACAATGTAATCTGCATGACGATTTGTTTCGTAACAATCTTGTTGAATCTTGAATTACTTACAAAATAATCTTTCGCGTATCATTGAATATTTAGGTAGAATGGCCAATTTTGCTGATAAACCTAGGTATAAAATTATAAATAAATTTAAAGATATCAGTAATTAAAATGAGATGAGATGTTATCTACAGGTTAGCGGAAATTAACCGGCGATTGGTGATGCTTTACAAATCAGTTTAAAGTTATTTTAAATATCTGGCTTCAGCTTAAATTAAACCAAGTTTACAAAGAAGTCAATGAACTTTTTATTTACGTTTCGACAGTAGTACCTATTCGGTAGAAAACGCATGTATGTTTGTTTCGAAGCATTTCTCAATATGTTTAAACTTTATACCTATTATATTCATATTTTTTTTAAGTTCCTTATTTACTCTTAATCTATATTCGCAAATGACATTTGATAACGATTTTATTATGAGATTGTACATTTTGTGTGCATGTACAATCCTCATAAATAAAACGTAAAACAATGATCATATTAAGCAACTGAGCGATGGCATTTTTTGCAACAAGTGCATATTTTATATACGTTTCTGGTCAATGGTGACCTCTTCGATGCAACCACAGTTCTTTGTGTATAAACATAAAGATTAATTAGTGCAAAAAATTAAAGCCCTACCAAGGTGTCAGCTATTAAGAAAATGTCATGAAATCAGTCACAATGTCAAGAGAATCGTGAACGAAAGTTAATGGCGCGATCTGTCATGGCGGGCATGACATGACGCGGGCATGCGTATGCGCAGGTCGATCAAGATCAGGCCAAGGGCACCAGCACGCGTGTCATGCAGCGTGATTAGTGTGGGTTACCTATTAGTAGTATTACTGATAATTAGAGATTTATAATTTTATAGATAAACTGGATCATAAATATTTATGCGTTCTAGAATGTTCCATATTTACGGTCCTATATGTTGTCCTAGTTATAGTAATTTGTTCAACTAGTTATTAAAATACAAGTGTAAGGACAGAGCTGAAAGAATAATTGAAATCTCATCCAGCGCTAGCTATATCACATCATCTAAACAACAAATTACTTATTAAATGGTTTTAAAAAAAATCACATGTATTTTTAGTAGTGCCATTTTCAGTCTTTGTACTATTGTGTTATTTATAACACGTCCAGATATTTATTAAAACTCTTCAGTAATCAGGAAATAATTAATATCGAACTCAGCAGAGCGGCTGATAGACATAAGTGCACTTACATTTAACCTAAGATGACTATCGCAAAGAGGTCAGTGGTCAGAAGCCACGACCTTATAATGCATGTGGTGGAAATGCCTAATACATAAACGTTAAAGACTATTAATTAAAATTACAGAAATTGTTGCACTTGAACTATAATATCTAGTACTATATAGCTAGCTGATTCTGTTGCACATCACTGAACTATTTGTGATCAGAGCATGATATTTTGGTCCATAAATGAATAGGATACATTAAACTATAAGTTCGACTCGCGACACCACCGCCGCCGCATCAGCTCATGACTCCTATTAAGTCTGAAACTAGTCGGGCGATCTCGAGAATATGCGTGAGTAAACCGTTTTGTTTTAAATAATTATAAACTATAAGCAAAAAATATTCTACACTTAATTAAGACTGACTGGTTACAAACTGGCATATAGGCTTTGAACGTAGTAGATAGTATGTTAGTGTAGGTAAGTATTCTGAGATGGTCTAGGTCAGTTTTTCTATACCGCGTTAAATTGCAAAACAATGCGTTTTATCCCCGTCCAGGTAAAGTGAAAAGAGATGCACTTCCGTGGATTTACCCGATAAGTCTCACATACTCCTCCACCCAACCCAGGTCAGGTCGGGGGAAGTTCATGACAATATTGTCGGGTGACTATAAAAACGTAGTTCTTGTAGTATATAACTAAAAATACTAGGTATAATCTACAGCCTATAAAGCGTGAAGCGTACATAATTATTATTATACATGAATAGTTTGATGTAACCAGACATTAAATCTGTTTTCGCAAGTCAGACAAAAAGGTACCTAGTAGTATAATGACGTGACGGTGAGCGATGAAGATGAATATCTTTATAACTAAGTATTGTTGGCATGACGTGCGCAATATTTGAAGTCAATTTAAAGCAGAAAAACATTTAAACGATGTGTTATTTTAATAATAGCGTAACAAATTTGATCCATTAAAAAAAATGTAACCTAGTTAATGTTTTTAATTATTTTCAGCGCAGCAGTTGCTTCATTATCATTGTGAGAGCTATCTCTGATTTTGAACTTACGAAACTCGCAGAAGACCGAATCAAAGCATTTATTATTGAGTAACGACTAAATGTCTGTAATCATTATATGGCATGAACCTGACTAGGAAATGTACAGTGTGTCACACTGTGGTCACACCGGTAGTTTCCACAACAACAAGCAACGGTGCCGAATGTTTTGCGAACATAACAGACACAATTGAAATTGAAGGCCAAATGATGATGATGAGATATTTCTCAGAACGCAAACTCTAAGGAGCTTACATTTATATTTAAGGCTGATTTATATTTAATTATTTGACATTTATATACATTGCGTATCGGAAGAATGTAGACTCTATGCCAGTAAGGTTATAGCAAGCAATGACTAATACATAAAAGTCAAATCATGTACGTACGCCTATTTTCGTAAGTTCATGGTTAAATCCCGAAAGTGATCGAACATTTACTTCCGCACAATTTATTATTTTATTTTAATTATCTTACAATTCAAATGCGATTATTTGGGATTATTTCCTACAGTACAATAATTGTTCAAAGCCCATTTTTTTTATTTTTGTGATTTTACTTGCACGTTAACGCATCGTCATGAAACATCTTCGCATTTTTTTTATGTTTGCATATAGTCACTTCTATTTTTGGGTGAGACAAGTCTAGGACAAGATTACTGTGCAGATTAATGTACTTAATCGTTTATTTGTTGTGTTAATTTAAAGCTGCTCTAAATGCTCTAAATGGAAATGAACACAAGAAACACTGCATACAAAAATAAATCAGCTTAATGTTAGAATCTAAACAGGTACCATGTCGTCATAGCATATCATTAAAACGCCACTTAACCATAACAGCGATTCAAATAACTATGTGGTAACGTATAATGCGCAGGCGCATTGCGAGTGCAGTCGCTATGTGACGAAACTACGCAAATCCCACCGCAATCATAATCGTGTAGGAGAGAGTAGAAAGTACATATAATATAATATATTACATGTCTTTCCATACTTATTTCGCGAAGGAAAATTGTGGACGCATTTGTTGCATTTTCTACAGGTGATTGAGGTAGATTTTATGATGTCACGCACACATAGTCTGTTGTAGGTAAGTAGTAAGTTTGTATTTACATTTGCACACTAAATGATAGTTACACGTAGAAAGCAAAGGTCGTTTCAAGTTGATTACATAGCTACCTGCACTATGGAATGGGGCAGTGTATCAAACAAAGCATTATTATGCAATGCTGTCTGATATTTACGCGAATATTACTCATTGAAATAGGTACCAATACAATACGAGCTAGGTCTAATAAAAAAAACAACACGTGTTTTTAGTTGTATAGAATTCTAAACATTCGTATGTTTACGAGCGGTAGGTACGGTATTATCACGGTCATTAGTTGTGTTTTGTTGCACAGATTATCAACACTTTCAAACTCCAAAATCAACCCAAAGAAACCTCAGACAGGAGAGCAAACGATACTTAGTTAGGAATTTAAAATCTCATAGCATTGAATTTCTTCTAGGTATATATCCTATATCCTATCGAATAACCCATTATAAAAATTATAAAATACATAAGCCGAAGGTTTCTTTACCAGGAATCATAATATACCTAGGTATAGTAACTGCTGATAGCTGGCTAATTATTCTTATCAAAACCACAATAAATTTGAAGAAATCACATTGGTAAATTTTAAATAGATCTCTAATCCACTTTCACATGTTTCAAAATAAGGCGATATTAAGAAATATTATTTTTGCACAATTAGCTTTTATATGTTTGATACATAAATCTTTATGTTGTAGCCAATATGTCTCACGCAACCGCAGGCTACCTCACTGGTTATTCGAGGTCGAATTAAGACATTGCAAGTTTCCATAGCGTAATTACTGCCTGACTTGTATTATAAATATAAGCATTATTACAAGTTCCAAGCTGGTATTTGTAGTTTCTGGTATGTTTATTTATAACTGGATTAAAAGTTCTGAAAATTGAGTTACGACTGTTATCGAGTCTCGATAACTTATAACTGTTTGGTACTTTAATACGATGGCGGCAAAATGTACAAAGTAAACCTACAGATCCACGATCAGTCTCCCTTAGCCAAGTGACATTTCTTCCATCGTTAAAGTAAACGCGCGAACTTAGACTCAACGATAGAATTGCTCAAATGTATGGAAGTGACAAGTGGTCACATGACTTATCGAAAATAAATATGATTTCAATACATTCTAGTCATTTTCCTTAACGCTTATAATCTGTCACCTACTTTACTTAGGGGGCAGATTTACATAATGCATATGAGAAATATTTTTGAAGTGAAACTTCTTTAGGCGCATGAGGGTAAAATTTTTACAGATGAAACGTCACGCCGGTGTGCAACGGAAGTCAATTTTTTATGATAATTGGTTTGAAGGTTAGGTAGTTTTAATATTTACAAATAACATGTGGTATTTCAACTTGCCACTCGTCATTTGATAATTTAATAAATCATTTACCATAAAATAAAAATATTTCATAAATTCGCTTTTCTAAATTTTGAATTCAAAAACAAAACTTAATTAATAATTTCTAATATTGACAAAAAACACGTGGCATTTTTATTTACAATTCGTCATTTGAGATTTCAATAAATCATTGTGCATAAAATACTAATAACAATATTTCATAAATTCTTTTGACAAAATTTTAATTTAAAAATTGGAATTTCGAGTTATCATTAATTTACAAAAATTTTGTATATATTTAAATTGGATTAGGTATTTTTAATATTTACAAAAAATCACGAGGAATTTTAATTTAATATTCAACATCTGAGATTTGACTATATTATTTTTCAAACAATATAAAATAAATTTATTTTAATAATTCTCTTTAATTATTTTTATTATTAAATATTAATTTCAAATAACTTTTCATTTTCAGATTGCAATGCCAAAAAGAAGTTTCACTTCTGACATGTGTACTTTGTACGCACGCATGTTTTTTTTTTATGAAAATGTATGTCTTTTCATATTACTTATAACTGTTCCATTAGAATAAATCTAAATCGCCCTATTAATAGTGTAGGTAGGTACCTACACATACATTACACGTGAACTAATGCACTAACAGCAAAATTTTCGATCGACTTTATTTTCGTTATCGCACAGAAATATCTTTATCAAAACCAATCTGTAGAACAAAAGTAAGCCTTGAGCGATCATGACTAACTAAAACCATAAAGCTGATGACTTAACAAACATGAGTAAGGCAATAAAGGCTTAGTTACGGATATTAGTCAACGTCATGTGTGTCCCAATCATCATAAAAACTTACCGCAAACGAAATAACGTAGAAGTCGCCTTATTTATAAGTAGAGGCCAATCTGGCTTCACTGTTTGTATGGTATCAAATAAGTAATGTGTTTATGAGCTGTTTGTACTAATATTTTAATAACAAGATCCCTACAAGTAGCATAGTTAGTTATGTGAACATAATAAACAGCTTATTTATTTCTAGTCATCGGGATTATTGTGAGCTCAAAAATTTAAATCGAGATCTTTTCTGTCCAATTAATTAGGAACGTCATTCGAACGTACGAAAATTTAAAGTTCTGACACAACCAAGTCGAAAATAAAATAACCGAGCAAACACATAAAACTTATTTTTTACATTGCTAGATATAAAAACTGTGTTATTAGTCTTAGTGGCCTTAAATTCTATAGTTTTTACGAGGCCAAGGAAATATTCGCGGTCTGATTCTCTCACTTACTCAACGCCGCAATGAGGATTCCCTGCCTTACTATTTCGCCAATATCGTCGAAAACAGGGCAACACATTGTACAAAAAGTCCATGTTTTGTTGAAATGTATCACTTAAATCCACTCTTCCTTATAACAAGCAACTAAATTGATGACCAATTCAAAACACACACTTCTTCTTATACAGCTAATAAAAGTTTTGCGAAGAATAACAAGATTCAAAAGGAAAAGCAAAGATAGTTCTGCGAAAAAAGAAAAGTGTATTACCGATCTAATAGGGTTGTAATGCATTCGATAATAGCCGTACTTATTAGCAGTTCTTGACAATAAAACGACATGATAGCAAAACTCAGTTTAAATAACACTGTAAGTTCAACAAGATACTACATTGCTTACTTAACATATGTTTTAAAAGTGAGTTTTTAATGTTTTTTACTCATATTAATAAAATACATTGGTATTATGGTTATATTATAGGCCTATGTTGTCTCGCTGGCTTTCTTTCACTCTTTCCATTCCATATTATACATAAATTTAACGTCGAACTACATTAAAAAAAATGAGTCCTCTAGATTTAACGATTTTTTTATTATTTTAATTATTTGTTACGCATTAACGCATGCGGAGCGAATATTTACATTTAATTAACGAATTGTCTAAATTATTATGTGTTTATTTTAAATATTAATTCATATTGTAGAGTAGGTAACATAATAAAAATATTTCTAACACGATAATGATATTTTTTTTTATAAAATTATCTACCAACTGATTGTTCTTTAAATCTCATTTAGATAAGAAGGTTCTTAAGTCAGCCGACAGCCTGACACCCGTTCAACGTATGTAGGTACCTATGTACGATAATTTCATTACTTCATAAAGTACTTCTATCACTTCCTACGTCACTAACTCTAACGCATCGTATTGTTCTTTTTATGAGCATTATTTTCAGTTTACAATCGCACATGTTTAGCGTCAAGTATTTAATTAAGACGTAAGGTATAAGTAGGTAAGTAGGTAGGTAAATGTGTTTGAGACTGATGTATAGAATAATTGGTTATTAATATGAGGAATGTTGATACTTTCTAATCGTTTATTTTAGTAAAAACTTTGTTGAATTAATAAAACCCTTTCTTAAAATAATTGGTACAAAATTATAAAAATAATTGGTATCAAATACCGAAACCAGGTTGTAAAAAAAATATAACTAATTTTAAATTGCTTAAAAAAATAATGTCGACAAGAATGATTAAATTTAAACAAATCAATTCAATGAATACAAAGGTATTTTAAACTCGCAAGAACCATCTTTATTTATGTAGCCCAACGCTTTGCAATTATTTTTATCAAACGATAAATAAATAATAGAAATAGGTACTCGTCTGCCCATTCCAGAAATACACAAAACAGGCGTCGCACTCGGTAATGGGACATAATAAAAAAAAACTACATATTTGGAACAATATTTATATTGTGCTCCAGATTAATTAAATGTTTTGCTGTGAAGCCTTCGGATTTTACGGGATGAGTTCACATTACTAATGTAGGACAGTAACAAGTAGGTAAGTACACATTAAACAGTCTCTCTTTATATATCTTAGAACATTATTTTTTGCTTTAAAGTAGAATTACATTATAATTTTTTCAAATAAAACAAGTTACGCCATTTTAACAATGTTTTTGTAAGACTTTAATCTTAAATTCAATATTTTATATTACAAGTATACATAATTATAATGCAAACAGGTAATAAAATTGCCTATTATATTGGTAAGTAACTACTTGCAGTATGTAACGTTGGTCTTATCAACACCATTCAAGATAAAATCTCTGACGAACAAACGACAAAACAATGCATCTTAATATCTCATACGGTATTTGTGTTATGCAATAGCACCACAACTGAGAATAGCTTTATGTTTTCTTAGTTACTTACTTCTCTGATACACTTAAAGATAGATGTAGGTACACGTCATTACTATTTCTCTTAAGTGCATAGGTAACTACTTATAAGAATTCGAAAAAGTTTGTTTTTGTATTATCAACAACAGAAGACAACAAACGATCTATAAAAAGAACTCTGTGTCGACGAAATGGACTGGATAAAGTTAAATAGCAATCGACCCGAAAAGGAGAAAAATGTATCTAAGCATTCGTTGTAGAAGGTAACACTTAGACGTTTTCGGTAAGAGTTTTTTATAGTTTTGTTTTTTAAATAAATTAAGCAGATAAGATATTCTTTAAAATGGTCAATAGTGACAAGGAAACAAGGGTTATCGGAAACTATGTTCATAATATACCTGTGCTGACCCCCTTACATATAGGCGCGATACATTATTTTGTAAAACGTAGTATACGTTTTAAAAGTTTTTATATTTTTTTTATAGGTATCAAAACTCTTTTAATAGATTCTTTATAAATAACTTCTTTGTAAGGATACCAAGGACTCTTTAGACACAGTAATGTTACCGTACTTTGGAGATCTATACTTGATTTATTACACCAAAAAAAAGATAGAAAACAAAGTAAACTTTAAATGTTTATCGCATAAGTACGAAATCATGTTGAAACAATATGAATAACTTGACAGCTGAATGTATCGAAGAAGATGGGTAGGTAAGCATTAAATATTAATCCACGTTTGTTATTCAATCAATACATTGTACAGAATAGTTAAGGTTTTCTAGGCAACAAGACTAAGAAATGTGTGTGAGCGAGTCAGTTACATTTTATAACTTAACTTATTCAAAACTAATTCAACGATGAAGCATTAAATACCTATGTAAAATTATAGATTAATTAAAGTACTTATTTCAAACAAAATAAATCACTCACTGCCATCGCCGTTTGTCGTTCAACTTCATAGACGCCGAGTTCCCCATGTCTGTCGTTAATTAAACAATAGTGTTCCAGCACTGAACGCCGGTGTTTTAGTAAACAAATGAAGCTGGCATACAACGCGTCTGACCCACGCAACTACCAATAACACTTTAACCAACGCCAACTTAGAGAGCTGTGGCCATGACTTTCCCTCGCTAACATCCAACTAAGAAAATAACGTTATTTCCTCTAATTGTAAAGAAAAATTAGATGATCATTCGTAGGAGAAACGGGATCGTATCCCGACTGCTAAAACTCAAACTCAACCATTACACCACAAAAGTTTAGTTATACCTATTTGATAATAGATGGCGGTCGTGGATAAATCAAGTTATCTGTTGATAACATTTCCCTATAATAATATCCAATGCGGATATTACATTAGGCACATAAATATAAGGTCATTGTGGCTGTAAAACCTAAAATTATGCTGATAATAATGTTCCAAATATACATAATTAATCAATCTGATAAGATAACGGAGACTTATCAGAAATAGATCTCGCTCGCCTTTCTACGGACGCATTGATTCGATAATTTTAAATGAGTGAACTTGATTGTTCATTACGACGCGCACTAATTTTCGAGTTTTTCAATCTGCAGGTCACTATTTTTAAAGAAATAGATACATACGTACGTAATATGGGACTAGGTATAATATAGAAAAGACTCAGAGAGGGAGGTACCTACCTAATATTAAAAAGAGTTAAACAAGTAGGTAGTTATAAAAGCTACCTATTTAATTGTTCTGAGTAGGACGCTTGATTTGATTTTTGATCATTCTAATAGATCATTATAATAGATATTTACAGATATTTGAACAGAATGGGCAGATAGGATGTATGTACCTATTTAATATTGTTTCTTCATAGATCCTGTCCGATAACGGTTAGCAATGTATCTTACTGGCCGAAACTACAAGGAGGACGTTACAAAAAAAACCTATTTAAAAAAATAATAATAATAGTAGGTATTCATGAACTATGTTCACGTACCGATCTATAACTGTCTGATGTACCTAAAATTTTACATATATCCACACGTCGAGTTAGATTTTATAAAATCAAATCAAATTAAAAGTTTTTATTTCTCATAAACCTCAAAACGGCGCTTAAGAAACGTTAAAAAATCAAACTAAATGACTCTAGGTGCACTAGAAGAGTGCACTCTAGGTGCACTATATAAGAGTGCACTTGTGATAAAGTATTCATCATACATGATTCAAGGAATGCGTTTATTCATTGCTTCAACTCTAATGATTAAGTCTCGAACAAAAATTCTAATACAGGTTACCGGTTTCACAGGCACAGAACGACCTATAATTTATTACAAAGACATGCCATATAAAATGCTATGTGCATATATGAGCTGTGCAGTGAATAATGTGAATAAATTTTCGTGATATGCCTAATTACTTTTTTAATTTATTATAACATGTCTGTTGTCCCTAATTTAGTAATTATTAAGTAACCAACTGTTAGGCTAAGTTTACTCTACGACACTTTATACACTGAGGCCACTCAGGGTATGCAACGAGTATAGGTGTGTGAATATGACTGTCCGATTGTGGGATATTAACTACGAAACAAAGACTCTATCCAGATAACTATAAACAAAGTACTAGAACAGTCCGTATCACATTAAGTGCCGTAGTGTAAACGTAGCCTTACTAAGTTAATACTAAAAGATTGTGTGCTGATTGTTTTTTTTTATATTCTGATTATGATACAACTGCCCTGCAGAATTGATGAGGCGATTTATTGTAATTTCTATAAAATTAGATGAAGTACATTTGGTTTAGTTTGTTTGGTCTACCTCGAGTGGCCCCGGTAAATCAATACACATAAAATTGTGACAGGGTGTAGTTTTAGCATTTGTTCTGTGAGTTTTAGAACGTATCAATTAAATGACAGTCGTTTGGTCGTGAGGGTGACAGTGACAGATGTACAAAGTACAAGTGTCATTCACAATAAACTTTAGGTTATGTTGTGTGATACGTAAACAAAACCCGAATATTATTTAATATTTCTAAAAACTTTAGTATAATAAGCTAACAGAATGAAAAAAGAAGGTATACAAAATCATTAAAACAACAAACATTTTAGATTACACTTACTAAAATTAACAAATTTACACATTAAGTATATTTTCAATTTACGTTTACAGAAGTTCAAGAAATCTTTTTAAAAATTATGAAAGAAGAGGAAGATGTATCAGCAGGAGTAGCTGCCATAAGAACTCTTTTATCTGTGATAGAAAATTATAAAGGTATACATACAAGAACCATTAATTTTTAAAATCATAGTAGTTACAGTATTGCATCATACGCAATATGGGAAAAAATCTGTCAAAAGCTGAGTACTAGATAGAATGTAGAACGTTTAGCAGATTTCACGTTTATCTGAGCAGTACTCATTATTAACGAGATAATTAAAATAACCTGTAAATAAATTGTACCTGTAAAGTCAGAAACATAATATTATTCATTTATTCATTCTTATTCCTAGCCTTTTCTCAAATTATGTTTGGGTCAGCTTCCAGTCTAACTGGATTCAGCTGAATACTGCGTTTTAGATGCTAGGTATCACATTATCCCACGGTAAGACTCATTGTCAGAATTGAAATGACTTAACAACTGCCAAAGATCAGCATGTATGACAGTCGGGACCAAGGGCTTAACATGCTTTCTGAGCCACAAAGAGTCTCAATATATGCATGTCTCTATTAATTTATTTATGTACATAAAAAATACTAGGAACTAGAAACATTAATATGAATACCAATACTATGTGCACACATACAGCCAGAAAGTTTTAAAATTTCATCAAGATTAAATCCTTTTTTCTCCTTAATACTCCCTTTGTTCATGATTTTGAGTAAGACCATGATTAAAACACTTCATTCATATAATGTGACCTTAAAATTAAATGTAGTATGTATAGAAGTGTCAATAGTATTAATGTATAATAGTATCAATAATTTTGGCACATGAGAAAGATGTACATAAATAATAACTGTTGCTGTCAAACTATGTATTATTATGTCTGTAGTGTTCCTATATATGATTTATCTTGGTTGTAGGGTTCCATACCCAAAGAGTGACAATGGGGACCTTTTAATAAGCCTGTGTTGTCTGTCCATCTGTTTGTCAGCTGGCTGCATCTTATGTGCTGTAATAGGCATACAGTTGAAATTTTCACAAAGTGTGTATAATTCTTTTGTTGCTAAAACAACAAATAATAAGAAAGTACATAGTGTCATCTTCTATGTTTGTACAGAACCTTCATGAAGTTTGCAAGTTCGACTTGCACTTGGCCAGATTAAATTTTGACTGTTTCTACACTTGGGGCATTGTGCAAATTCCATATGTCAGTCTTTTTAGACTGCTGTAGCCTAAAACTTCTTTGTAAATTTATATCACTAGTGACAACAGTCAGAGAGCTGGACCTGAACATGCAGCTGGCGGTTGAAGCCATGAAGCACTGTGACCAGCCCGTCACCGCCATTTCCTCGGGCTGTGAACTCTTCATGAGGTTCATTACATTCGCTAAACTGGATTTTACGGTAATACAGGCACCTTAATGTAGACAAATGTCTATTATAGGGCAATCTCATATCTGTATGTGAAATAATGCTTATTATAAACCTAAAAGTTGTTCGTTTATGCTTCATGCACAATAACTCAACTGATTTTAATGAAATGTGGTACGCAGGTAGCTCATACTCTAAATTTAATTGCCATAGGATTTTATCTGAATTGTATGTGCTCATGGGAGATGAGTTCTTTAGTCTGTGAGGAAATAAAAGCGCTGAATCATTGTACCATTATAATTAGATAACACAACCTATGAGGAAATGATGTCATTTATATTTAATTCCTTTAAATGTTCAGTCTTAAATTTATTGTACCTATATTATTTTATTCTGCCACCAGTCCTTTGAAGAATGTGAACAAATTATGCTGCAGCGAGGGAACATATTTTTAAATACTTTACTAGAAGCTAGAGGGAAGGTAGCTAAACAAGCAATGCCATTTATTACTGACGGATGTGTGAGTATTTATATTTATAATATTTATATGATATATTTAAATAATAATATTTTATTCTCTTACTTTAAGGTTAAGAAAAACTGTAGGTATAAACTACACTTTTTTCATTCTGCAAGGGAATTTACTGTGGGATCTATATAAACATTTGTTTCTATTTCATTATTCATTTATATTCATTTGTTTATAGAAAATATTAACACATTCTCGGTCCAGGGTTGTGTTACAAGCCATGTTAGAAGCAGCTAAAGCCAACAAAAGATTCGAAGTATATGTGACAATGTCCTGTCCAGACAATTCTGGGTAAGAAATTCTGTTTTATTTGAATGCTTCAGGTCTTATCCGGAGACACGTGTTAGTTAATAGCATTCATTGTCAACTGTTTTACCTGACGCTATTACAGTAGGTACTATTTTTACTAAAAGGGAAAAAAAGCATGTCAAATGTTATTTCAAAAACTAAAAGACACACATTAAAAAAAACATAGTCAACATCCCCATTATGAAATTAAAATAGTTAAAGACTCGTTCTTAGTGAAATCTTATTACTAAGTATATGAACTAGTCGTAGTCCTAATGCTTTCTGAGGTTTACGCGAATTTTAGACATTGAAATTTATTAAGTCTGCCCGTAACCATGTCAAATGCGAAGGCTTTGAAACGTAGGGAACTAAAATCTAAATAAACCGCGATAGAATTCGTTTAAAAAGTATTTTTATTTCAATGGTCGTAGTCCGTTCCGGTCGACTATTCCTTGTCCATTTCGCTTGGAATGTTTGTCTTAAATCTTGGAATGAATGCTTTGGAACTTCAGCTTAAGTCTTGCTTTCGGCCACTGCTTGAATCTTTATATACTTAAAACCCACATGACTTGTAGTGAGCTGATGCACAAGCAGCTGGTGGCGGGCGGGGTGGACGCCACGCTTATTCTGGACTCGTCCATCGGCTACATTATGGAGCAAGTCGACATCGTCATGATCGGCGCCGAGGGCGTTACTGAGAGCGGCGGCATTATTAATAAAGTAAGTCATAGCTCAAAAGATTGTAACGTGAGATTTTGCTACGGCTTCATCTGCTTAAACGTCTATATTTCTCTCCTTATATAAGATTTTTATGCGAAATATATATTTTGTAATCTGATCATTGGATGTAGAAGTACTTTTACAGAATAACGTTATCCTTTCTACATACAAACTTCAATGAAATCTTATGTTTATTTAATGTCTGCAAGATTTTAGAAGATATGATTGCTCAAAATCTACCAACCTTAATCACACTAAAATCCCGTTCTTTATATTAAAAGAGTCTGTGCGGAAAGAGAACCGTCTTAGGATGGATTGAAAGCGCTGCTGTGTTTAATTACACTATTAATTTCTTATGTTAAAACACTGTTGCGTCCTTATAGTGCGGCAGGAACATCTTGAGATTTATAAAATTATGTTTGGACGTAAATGTTTTGAGATGCCGTCTTAATAATTGTTTTATAGAATGGTTACAATGTAGTGTTATCATAATTTTAGTTCCATTTTTTGGAATGACGGTTCTCTTTTCGTACAGACTCTACCTGTACCTGTGTTATATTAATTTTAAGCTTTAATCACCAGAACTGTCTCCTTTTTCACAAGCTTTAGATTTTACTATAAAATTCGCCGCATCTAGAATATTCTACAAAAGAGTACCTAGTTAGTTTTCACCTTTTTTATTTTCAGATCGGCACATATTTACTAGGAATGGCAGCTCTAGAACTTAAAAAGCCTGTCTACGTGTTAACAGAGAGTTTCAAATTCTCCAGAATTTACCCTCTCGACCAGCAAGACTTACCCAAGGAGTTCAAATATTTATCTAGCGTTCTTAAATCTGGCAAAGATCTGTCAAAGGAACATCCGTTAGTGGACTACACCCCACCTGCCTACATCACGTTACTGTTCACCGATCTAGGAATATTAACTCCCTCAGCAGTTAGTGATGAACTTATAAAGTTGTATTTGTAATTACTCTTTAATAAAACCTATTTATAAGAATTTTGTTTTTTGTTATCTGTACATACGGCTTATACGCTAAGAAGAAAACGGGCAATTGGTCCGCAGAAAGAGATAACTGCTTGATGCCCAATGCCCCATTGCATTGGTTGCCGCGATTACGGAACTATTTTGTTCGGCAGACAGAGAATCCATTATATTATGCTCAGCCTGTCAGTAATTCTTATAGCTGGTTATGTTCTTCCAAGAAAAGTTCTTTATTACTGCGGACTTTATTGTCATTTGTACTCACAGGATGTACATTAAATACTAAGATATAAGTATAACCGAAGGAATTCGACTAGATAAGGATAAAAGTAAATAATTTAATTCAAAAATGTCTGGCACTTTAATCTGTACGAAATATATTTACATAGTTTTAATATTATGATTATTTATACTAGACTATGAATATACATTTATATCTCACTTTGTGTTAAAATATCAATAAATCATGCGCAGTATACACTAGGCAAGACAAAAATTAATATAATAATATCTAAATGTTACAGTATTCTGTGGAAGCATAAATATCACAAACATGTCTATTTATTGCCACATGAAGTATAATTAACACCTAATTAAAGACGACATACATTTAATCTTTATAAAGCATGCGTTGGAAGCACAGTAACGCCCGGTTTCTAAAGTTGATCATCACCTGTCAAATCATCTTTTGAATCACCTGTCAAAACTCATGGCAAGCGCTGTGATTGGTTGTTTAGTCTGTTGATAACCCAATCACAGTCGTGATCAGTAGATTTGACAACAGATTAAATTGATCAGCCTTTCAAAAAACGGCGGTTAGAATCGTTAAAACCTAAGCACCGATTCCGAAACAATTACGCTTCTTTTACATACAATACTCAACAATCATAATTTTCATTTTGCTATAAAACCTTAACATGATTGCCTATTTTACATTTGTTAAAACTTTAAATTTATTTATTACACAGTTATTTATCAAGTTATTCGTATATGGACGCGGATTACAAACATAACCACAGTAACTCTATTCTTACAATTAACTTTTATATACTAAACGTTACTGACTAAGTAATGCTTCAAAACTAATATTCTTTACATACGTTATATCTGCCAAAGGTTACTCATATCATACATTTGATACTATATCATATTATAACTATACATCCAAGTCTAACACTGCAAAACTCATTTAGGTAAACTAAAAATTGTACTTGAAATAATATATATACGTAGATATTCAGTCAGAATTCAAAACTGATAACATATTGTACTTAAAAACTATTATTTTCCGTTCTATCACTAAAGTACCATTCGTAAGAGATCAACGCTTCGTCGAGCATAATACTTATATGTCAATAGCGACCTTATAAGTATACCAGAAGAAGCAACAAAGGCGTATAAATGTTGATTAAAACTCTAGGCGTGGCCCAAACACAAACACCCGTCTTTAAATACGTTAATTAACTGTCAAACGTCAAGTTAAGCGCTGTGATTGGTTGTTAGCCTTTTGGTCAACCATTTAAACCATTTGACGTTAGATTTGACAACAGATTTAATAGGAGCTACGGGGAATTCAAAATCTTATAGGATCGCTAATCTCGCATCAGGTTTTTCTATCAATTATCACAAATCACAGGACAGTAGCTAGTATCTCATTGGTCGAGAATTACACATAACTAACACAGACACATCTGATGCGATGGATTTTTTTATTTCCGGTAGCCCAGTGAACTGCGTCTCAGAAACTAGGGTTTAACTGGTAGCTCCATTTATTATCACAACGGAACAATGGTTGCTTTAACCTACTTCGATATTTCATAATGCGGTTTTAAATATGCAATTCAAGTTAGGTAGGTAGGCAGCAATTATCTACGCTACAAACAGATTTAAGCCTCATTGCCTCTTCTGAATATCTCTACACTTCCATAATCGTAACACAGAGCAAACTATTAAAATATTAATTAACACAGATTATTTTCTATGAATACTTAAATAATACAGTATCATTGCTTAGGTGTAGTGGAAATGAGTAGACACATTTCTAACATAAAATATTTTACAGTAAATTATTATAAATGTTACAAATTATTATTTTCAAACCCTGTCAATTATTATTTTTAATTGAGTTGGGTATACCCTAATTTTAAAAACGTTTACTCAGGTATGGTTTTATGAGTAGAATATATTTCTTTCTGTCATTGTTAAATACCAGGTACTATTTCATGAGAGTCCCGATCTACGTATAACGTAAGTCTATGTTATTTTTATTTACGTCTATAAGTATGGATACTCCAAATTTTGGATTTCAATCACAATCTTTAAGTGTTTGATTCATAAAAAAGTTTTTTTTTATTGTTCTATTGCAGTTTGGTTTAAAAAGCTTTTTTTTTTCTTTTTCTGACCACAAAGCGATTTTAAGTTTGTTTTAAAATTAATAACTGAAGTTATACGTTTTGGTTTGTGAATAACCCCGATAATGGAGCAATACCTACATATTTTGGAAGAAAATGGATGTTTTTAATATAATTTGTTTGTAATATTACATCTTACACATATTCACGAGCACCTATATCTAACAAATTAACATTCTGAATAACCGATAACATTACACTGGCGTGTAATGTTACCTATTGTATATGTTGTCGATGATGGTGTATATCTGGTGGAAGTGCGGCCGCTTCTCCGGCTCGTACTCCCAGCAGCGCAGCATCAGCGCGTACACGTCTTCCACACAACCTTCCGGTGCTGGCATCCTGTAGCCTGTAAAAACAAAACATAATATTTTTGTTACTTATACAGCCCCAAAAGCTAATAATATAGGTCTGTATTTAATAAAAGTTGATTACAAATGAAAAACTTATTTTTAAAAAAGCTTATAAACCGATAAATTGACTTATTAGCCCATTAGAAACTGAGGGTAAATCTATAGTACACATCTATTGCCAGTTGCTGTGTGAGTATTGGTAAAAAAAGTTATGAACCAAGATAATATATGTATAAGTAGGTACATACCGGTATCAATTTTCTCCCGAGCTCGCGAATTGCTCATGCCTGCGTACGGAGTGTCGCCCTTCGAGAATATCTCCCACATCAGTACACCGTAGCTCCATACGTCACATAGAGATGTGTATTTGCCTAAAAAGACAAAAACACAAAACCTTAAATACAATTAAGTCCTTTTAATTACTTAATTGTTTAAAATATGCATTAGATAGATACAATTATTTTATAAGTCCCCTAAAATTATAAGCACTGAGGGATAGTTTGTAAAAGCCGGTGCTTGCTGAAACTTGATTATAGATATTAATTTTGCAACTAAGTGCTGTTTACAGCTCTCTGTCTTTGACCGTGTTACAATAACTAGAATTTGAATTAAGATGAAATTCTTCTCTTAATTACTTAGTTGCCAGTCTGTCTACTCACCGAAGTTAAGAGCCTCAGGCGCGGTCCACTTGATCGGTATCTGCTTCATGCCGCCGGACACAATGTACTCCTCCTCCTCCCTCGACATGCCGAAGTCTGATATCTTGACAATATTGTCGTCTCCCACGAGACAGTTCCTGGCGGCGAGGTCGCGGTGGATGCAGTTCTTGGACTCCAAGTACCGCATGCCGCCGGCCGCGTCGCGACACATCGCGAGGAGGGATCGGGAGCTGAGAGTCGTTGCTCGTGTTCGAAGGAATGTTAGGAGGGAACCGCCTGGAAATAATGTAATTATTTATAATTAATAATATATTTACAAGACACAATAGAGTAGGTGTAAAACTTGTGGTCTGCAAAACAAAATTTTCCATGCAATTTTTTTCATTATTATTATTTTGGAGAAATATCAATGTATATCCAATGGAGAGCAGCTTTTTAAATTTTTAAGCTATATCTTAGTATAGAATTAGAATTAATAATTTAGGTGCGTAAAAAAGCTTTTTTAACTGGTAAAAATATCTGCAGCCAGGCTTAAATTTGCATACCTATGGCCAAACGACTCATCTAGAAATTCTGTCGGTTATAAACAAGAATGACACATTTCGTTGCGATACACCTACATGCAAGTTTCGCAAATAAACTATTCTTTATTTAGATAAAGTTATGATTTTATGTAGTTACCTTTATTATAATATAAGCATATAGATATCTTGTTTATGTACCTAAGACGGTTTAAAACTACATTGCGAGGAAATTGAGTCGAGATCAAATGGACCATAAAAGTGTCATCAAAATGTAGGTAACAAACTGGAATTTTTCACCATCATGACGCATGGAAATGTATAAATATACCTAGGTATATACATACATATTTTTATTACTGACGACAGTTTAAAATATACGCATATACTCGTATTTGCTTGATATAAATAAATAGAAATATGTAGTAGAGAGTAAGTAGTCTACCAACACTTCTAGTTTTGTTAACCATGTTAAGTGTGTAATTGTTTGTTTACACTAATAAATGAAATAGGTCCTATATATACATAGCATACCCATATGTATGTATAGGACCGGACTGGAGGACATTTAACAATATATACATAGGAGAGAATAACTTGGTGATCTGTGATATTTACAAACTCTGATTTATTTTTGGATATTGATTTATTTTAGGAAACCTTTTAAAATTATCGTGTCTACACTACCTATGACCTGAATACAAAAATGCATTCAAATTCACAATTTCATCAATTTGAGACAATCTTAACAAAATATAACTGAGTTCCTCTCCACGCACTTAAAAAACTTAATGCGTACAAATAAATGGAAACAGGTACCTATTTACTCAACAGTAAAACATATAGGTACAGACCTATGCCTAAATAATTTAGTATTTCCAGGTTACACCCACCTAAAATTTCCATTCAAAATTCTGTACGAAACACCACAACTCACCAGGCACAAGTTCCATTACAATCATGATGGGCTGCTTCTGCACGGCTATACCAATGAGCCTCACTATATTGGGATGCTGGTACTGCTTGAGGATGCGGCCCTCCTGCAGGAAGGTCCGCTTCTGCTCCTCAGGTAGAGCAACCCTGCAGGTCTTCACCGCCACCTCCTGACCGGTACTCTTCAGACGAGCCTTGTACACGTCGCCGAAGTTACCCTGGATAATAAAAAGGAAAATGTTTTCAAATTGTAGTTTGGATAAGAAAATTTGATGAGTTTGAAGAAAATTTGAAAAGTTGATGAGTTTAACAATCTTACGTGCTTTCTGCAAAACTTAACGTGGACATATTACTACAAAAGAAATTACGTTTAAAAATAAAATAGGTAAATGTTATTCATTTCGGTTATGAAACATTTGTCCCTAACTAATTATACTTTTGCAAGCGACTACAGGAAATAATGAAACTTTCTTGTTTGCTACTTAGATTTACGTCAATAAACACTTAATAAATAATAGGTAGCTATTATGTTTGGCAAGAGAGGGAAAATTAAAGTGTCAATGACGATTGTTTATCAAACACTAACATAATTTTCCTAGATACTTACGTACCTACTCTCTAGTGACCTTACGTCAATGGTAACAACGCATTGTAAAATTTTAAAGCGTCGCTTGTAACTACGTCAGTAAATGCAGTATATTTATAGGATTCTTATCTTAACATAACAATGTGCATTCTTCGTAGTAACATAGGAACTAATTAACAATAACGCACTTAATTGACGCATTATACATTGTTAATTATAAGTTAGGTTAAACACAATCCATTGTATCTAAACAGTTGGTGTAAAGCTCACTGACTACAATAAACTTCCTAGGAAGCCACTGTGGGCTTGTGGTCATTTAAGTACTTACCTATAATAATATAAGGGTGACTTAAGTAGAAGCTGCGAGTAGTCTAATTGTAATTGCTCAAACCTAACCATACATGGGGCAATTAAGTGCAGTTCCTCTAGTTTTAAAAGAACGGACCGTGGAACGAAGTGATCCTGAATCTTTTTAACGACGGAGAAATGAAAATTTCAACCAGGTAGGTAATATCGCTCTATGTAATCGCCTATTTTAAGTTATTCTTCAAATGTGTACTAACAGTGTAACAAAATAAAATTACGTTGATTTTAACAAGCCATCCAACTGTGGTAGAATAGTAATAAACTATGGATCGGACATCGGACTACATTTTTTTATTTACACGACACAGATATTAAAAAAAATGCTAGACTCGTATTTTTTCTTTTTTTAAATTAACAAACCATAAGGAAGATAGTGGCTACAATTTTTACCCACAAGTGACGTCACGACTTTGTAATTTTTCATTGATTTGATAAAAGAAAAATTACGTTTTTTTTCCTTTTTTTATCTATCTGGTGGCCTAAATAGATATTTCCTGTTCATACCCAGTCCGCTCCGCTATTGTAATATAAGTAAGTTCCATACATTGTCCTATTATTTATTGGTAGAGCAAAGCACTGATGAATAGGTAAATAATATAAGCTGGTAGCTCACCCTGCCAATCTTGTCCAGTAACTGCACGTCATCGTTGTTGAGCTCCCAGTTCTCCCGCGGCACGGCGCGGCGCAGCAGGGCTCCGGAGCGCGCGGTGACGGGAACCCCGCTGGTGCGCTGCCACGCGATCAGCTCCGCCACCGACGGAAAAGCAGCGCCTTCGAAACGATAGTGGCCCTGACAAAAAAATATAGCTCTATAATGTTTTGTAACCAATAATATAATAATAATGATATCTTGGGACAACTCACACACGGCTATCTGATCCCAAACTAGGCAGAGCCTGTATCATGGCAACCAGACAGCTGATAAACATACTTATATATTTCTAAATACATACATATTAAAGATAAATTAAGTACACCCAGACACAGAACCCATGATCGTGTTCATCACACAAAGATTTATCCTGGGTGGGAATCGAACAAACGACCTCCGGTTTAGCAGTCAGGGTCACTAACGACTAGACCAACAGGCCAATCTATATGACATTTGCAAAATGTCGCAGGATGTTGGTGTGTTTTATGGGTATGATATTATTAGTACCTTATAGGTACGTCTTCCGAATGATAACTTAGCTGACCTCAGAAAACCCTGCTCTATTACTAGGTACCTACCTACTTAATCTATATCAGAAAACAATAATATATGTGTTGAGGCATGAGTTAAAAACTGGCCAAGTGTGAGTCGGACTCGCGCACGAAGAGTTCCGTATCATTGACTAGGTAAACAACAGTAGGTACACAAATTTCATATTGTAACCTTTTTTTAGTTTCTCTTTTCCTGTGAAATATTTAATTATTAAATAAAACTAAATATTTTGTGAATATTTTAAGCGTTTACCTGGTGCTGATTTTAATATCGGGCAAAAAGCGGCAAAAAATCACTTTTGTTGTATAGCTACAATATTTATTTTATTTTATATTTAGTAAAATTTCAACTCTAGCTATCGTGGTTCTTGAGATACAGCCTGGTGCCAGAGAGGCGGACGGACAGACAGCGAAATCATAGTAATAGGGTAAAACTATATGTTAAATATATATATACTAGCTGTCCCCCGCGACTTACGGTTACGGTTTTTCATTTTTGCAACATTTTTAAACCATTTAAACCATTTATTTCTGTTACACACATAATAAACTTAAACAACTACACAGTAACATAAACTATGGTATGTATATGCTCCTCTTCTTTTGGTCGCAGCGTAATGTTATATATCTTATAGCCTTCCTCAATAAATGGGCTATCCAACACTGAAAGAATTTTTCAAATCGGACCAGTAGTTCCTGAGATTAGCGTGTTCAAACAAACAAACAAACAAACGAACTCTTCAGCTTTATATATTAGTATGGATGTTACTATATGGTAAACCTATATAAGTACCTAGGTAGGTGAGGTAGGTACTGCGTAACCACTATTAAATAAATTATACACATCACGCTTAGTAACACGATATGATTAAAGGTTACCTACCTGAACCTTAGATTATATCCGATACATATATAACGTCATAAGATATATATGGTAACCTTTAACTACCTGTAACTATTAAAATCCGATACATTTATAACGTCATAAGATTAATATGGTAACCTTTAACTACCTGTAACTATTAAAATCCGATACATTTATAACGTCATAAGATTAATATGGTAACCTTTAACTACCTGTAACTATTAAAGACCTACTTCCTAGCATTGCCATTAATATCCAATACTTAGTTATGAGAGCGCGCAAACCGCATTGACCTCAAAATCTAAAGGTCTCGTCAAATAATTCGCGGATCGTGACAAAGGAAGTTACAACAATTTCTTAGAAAACGCAATATTATTAAATTGATTCGTACCAAAATGAATCGTGAAAGTCATTTAAATACTTACTTTATTAGCGTTATGCTTACTTTTAGAAACTTTAAGATCTGATTTAGTTTTAAACATGATTTGCCAAATGTTGCTTAAAGATTTGCATTAAAACCGGTTTTGAACGATTCTTGATCTGTAGAAAAAAGAGCACGATACAGGTGTAGCTAGCTAGTAATGGTTATTGAATCACTAATTTAAAACCTATGTTGCCATACCTATTTTTGTATACTCAAGCTAGAAGTTATATAGACCTTTTTTTTTACGGGTTGAAAATCTAATGATTTCGACCCACGCCGAGGCACGACGTGGGGATATGTCGGACTTGCACCGACTAAAAACACCCCGGTCCCGTCCTTGCCTTTGCCGGAGTCCCGGGTTCGCTCACGCATGCTCGGCGGGGCTCCGGTGGGAAGTTATATAGACCTAACTCACTACACAGTTTTTTACAAATTTTACAAGGTACCTAAATGAAAGTCAAGGTCGAAACGGACAAAAACACAGGCTAACAGCCAGTCTATCTTTAGTCAGACATTTTTAAGAGGCCGCGATAACGAAAACTACCTGTATGTTTTAAAAATAAAAAGGACCTAGGTACCTATCCATTTACCACAGCTTAAATATCTAAGTTAATAAATCTTATAGAGGTTTTAACCATACATCGACCAGTCTTGTTCGCATGGTTAGTAATAAAAAAGATACCAACCTCAGGAGTCGTCTGTACAATAAAGTGTTTGTGCTGTCCCCAGCACACGGACAGTACTAGTTGTCTCGCGTGGTTCCTCGTGGTCTCCCGCACCAGGTAGTCCCCGTCTGCCCGCAGCAGCCTCACCACCTCCTCACGAGGCAGCACTCCGTGGAACCACTCCTGTTCCACCAGAGTGCGCTCAGTCTCGCTCACACTCACCTAAGAAAACATTTATACGATTACTCACACATCTAACGTTACCACGTGCACACGGTTTAATTAAGATCTTTAGAATTAGGGCAACTATTTTTGAAATTTAATATTTAAGTAAATATCTATGTATTTTAAGTTTTGGGTGGTATTTAATAATTTTTCGTTAGTGAGATCGATCAAAAACAACATTTGGTATTAAAACATAAAACAAAAACAATACTTATTTAGTTGTAATGCACATGCACACACCAACTTAATTACATAATTCAACAAAAACACGGTAATACGTAACATCCAAAGCCACAACGTACGAGTTCTTGTTCAAGTTCAAGTTGGAGTTGCTTCAATCGTTTCTTCCTCCGCGGCACCACGACCGGTGGGGGTAGCTCGCTGTGCGTTATGTACAACGAAAACGGATCCATTGCCTAACCTCATCAGCTAA
This sequence comes from Diachrysia chrysitis, assembly GCA_932294365.1. NCBI lineage: Eukaryota > Metazoa > Arthropoda > Insecta > Lepidoptera > Noctuidae > Diachrysia > Diachrysia chrysitis. The sequence continues at coordinate 10,228,627 of OW028652.1, read as the reverse complement.
AATCGTAGATCACAACACTACTTTAGTATCTTTTTTATTTCGCCACATGAAGCGAACATACCGCGCATCAAGAGGAACTTTATGTAAAACTCGCGACCGAAGCGTACACAGTGTACGCGTAAACACCGATACATTTCAGGAACGTCGCAAGCGGCTTCACCTTGATTTTGAAACTGAGTTTTAAAGAGAGTCTGTGCTATTTTCATTTTATATGAAATCTCATTCCCGACAGAAGTTCGTGCGGTGCACAGTGACGTGAAGACTGCGCTAAAATTAGCACTGACACATTTTGACTACCGCTCGTTCCGGAGCTACTAAACCGTGCCGTTTCCAGTGGAATCGTGAAAGACGCAAGCTTCATGCATCGTATAAATTCCATGCCATGCGTGGGTGACGTAGTTTTGGAGTTTTGGTTAGTGGCACTCACCACACTATTAGAACAACTATCAAGTAAAACGCAGCTGTGTCTCCTTTTTTTGAAAAGCGTTTTGTTGTGAACACGGCAATGCACATAGATATCCACACGTTTGCGCAAGCGTCGCCTCAGGACTCTGATCCGTCTGCGATGAGGTATGGTTACCAAATCGGCGGGGCCCTCGCTGCTGCTCCTGTAAGTCTTGGGCGGTAGCGCCGGACTGGACGGAGCTGATTTACGTCGGAATGGCCGCGTGAATAGTTTGAAGAACGGTCTCGGCGGTATTATAGAGTGAAGGTGTAAGCGCAGCGTGTCCGCTGACGCTTTGGATCCGATTGAAGAGCGATCCTGGTAATCGAATTTCAACTAAGGATAAAGTTAAGTTTCAAAATACATACATTCTCTACAATTTTTTTCGATTTTTACTTAAATCTTAATATCATTACGGTGACTTTTAAGATAATCATTATTAAATTAAGTTATTAAATCCATGTCGTTCTACCTGATGGTCAGGCGAGCTGCCATCCAGACTGTCGACGCCGACGGTCTCAGCGGAGAGGTCGGGGCAGCCGCTGGGGGCCTCCTCGCAGCCGAGCTCGGCCAGCGCGGACCGAATCATCTCCGCCTGCTTGGCACACTTGCGCTCCGCCATGCGCAGCTCCAGCAGCTTGATCGGCTCTGACGTTGTCACCGGTAACGGTGGAGGAGAGTGCCTGTGTGAACATACACTATTATTTAAACAGAACTCTATAAACTACCTAAGGGTTAACTAAAAAAAATAAGAATACTAAAATACCTACAAAAAAAGAATTTAAAAACCTGTCTGAATATAGGGACCGAATGAGCTGAGAGCCTTTTTTGACTGCACATGCTCAAACTTTACAAATTTTAAATTCGTGTCACCGGTTGATTGTGATCATTCATACTAATTTTGTAAATATTATTAACTGTAGCCATATTAGGAACTAGCTGTCCCCCGCGACTTTGTTCGCGTGTTTTAGTTTCAACGGTTTTTAATTTTTGCAACATTTCATCTATGCTCCGCTCCTATTGGTCGTAGCGTGATGTTATATAGCCTATAGCCTTCCTCAATAAACTGACTATCCAATACAAAAATAATTTTTCAATTCGAACCAGTAGTTCCTGAGATTAGCGCGTTCAAACAAACAAACAAACAAACAAACAAACAAACTCTTCAGCTTTATAATATTAGTATAGATTAGGAATCAGAAGTACTTTAATACATGAGGTCTAAAATAACCTAACTTAAATCTTACCTATCAATCCCGTTAACTCCATTACTAAGTCCTGTATTATTGTTCTTGCAAACTCCGTTCCCAATGATCTCGGGTCCCTGCAATGCTGTTTGCTTCTCCCTGTTGTCCTGCAGCGTGGCTTCCAGTTCTGTGAGCTTTTCCTTCAGCCACTCCACCGTGAGGTTATCCACAGTCAGCTGGTTCGGTTGCAGTTTCCCACTTGTATCTTCTACTAGGCTCTCGTCGAAGTTGAACGTCACCGGCGTCGAAGGCGGCGATCTAGAACAAAATGAGCTTTGAGATGGCATATAATGTAGGTACCTAGAGTAGCAAAGTAAATTATTGGGAGAGTTGACTTGTTAACATCGTCAGTCAATCTATCAACTCAGCCTATGATTTGTATAAGTATGTATTCTACGTATTATGCGCTGTAGATCAGCATAGTCCCGTGATGCCTTTACGCTTATTTTTGCCATTATTTAAATAAGCCATGTTGTAGGTCTGAGAACTCTGTTAAATAGGAAATATTATTATTTTTCCTACTAAATCTATCCTTGTGACCTGATTAACTAGAAGAAATAGAATTAAAAAAATAATACCACTATATTTGTCTGCCCACAACCATTACACACGCACACAGCGACCCGGCCTGGTTTCGCACGGGTTCACAAACCATTCATGAATTATACACACAAGACTTCCTCTTGAGCCGCTCTATCCATTGGTGAAAACCGTATGAAAATCCGCTCGGTAGTTTTTGAGACGGAGAGACGCGGTCAGGGAACTTTGTTTCATATATGTATAGATGTCGGCTTGTGTATTGAATGCGTTTGGACCTACATCAAGAATCATTCACATAACGAATGACGTAAAATGATCGTCACTTGTGGTTTGTAATTTACTGAAAATGTAAACTATACGTATTTAAATGTTTTAGTTCCGTTCTAACAAAGAACAAAAACATTGATGTTAGTTACATGACCTATCCCACTAGTTACCTATAAATGTTTTGAATTCTAAAAGTACGGTAGTAAGAAATGTTGAAAGTTATCTAAGGCATATTTAAAGCTGTGTGTTTGTTCATTCTTATTTATGTAATACCCGAGCCTGTATTAGAACGATAAAGGACCATAATTGTTCTAATCAAGTCTTTTTTTACACAACAGATCAATAACGAACTTAACACGTGATAATATGACGTACCTGCCATGTTATCAGGTGCCAAAGTAACTCTGTCTGTCTGTTACGCTTTCACGGCTAAACCGCAAAACCAATTTGGATAAAACCTGGAATGGGTTAATCTTGGATCCCAAGAAAGGACATAGGTTACTTTTTGCCGCGATAACCGACACCCACACGGACAAAGCCCCGGTCAACCGCTAGTGAATCTATATCTTTAACTATGGAAAATCTCAAAATGATATAGTATCTTAGGTATCTATAAAAATAAAACGACGAACGCACAGTGGCCTTAAAGAATTACCTTCAGTTCCTGAATGTTACTGATTCATATTACCTTCGAATACTCATCGCTCATTGACACTGCGATCACTTTCGAATAGGTATATTAGTCATATATAAATAAAGGCCGAATACTTTAAATTTAAAATGATTGTATTGAATTGGAAACGGGGGTTTTATTATCCTTGAAAATTATATTACGAGTATAATGTAAGTCCTGAAAGTAAATGTCTGAGTTTTACTTCATTTGTCAAATTAAAATATTATAGGGTTCACAAAGGCACGAAAACTATCGACGAAGTATTCGTGCTTAAAACGTTTCAAGTTATGTACTTATATTTTTTATTAATCTTAAAAAATATCAATATTAATATAATTATTTTAGAAGCTCTATAAACCAGTTGTGTAAATTAATAGGTTATTTCGTAACGAACTACGTATTTTCTTATTTTAACTAAAACTATTAAACAGTTTTTGATGAAATTTGGCACACAGATAGTTGATAACCTGGAATAACACATAGGATATAATCCATACTAGTACCTACTTATTACTTATTAATATTATGTATGACAAATGTTTATTATTCCTCCGCTTGCTTTTATCGCTATTTTTTTTTTAATTTACTTATTAGATAAGTCTTTTCTGTCTAGCCTTTTCCCAAGCTAAGTTGAGGTTTACTTCCAGTCTTGCCGGCTTCTGCTGGATACCGTTTTTTACATGGAAGGACTGCCTTAGATCTGATTTAATTAAGTACATATATTATTGAGTTTCAACTGCTTAAAGTAACAAACCGACGGACAGAGTTATTTTCGTCTTTATATCTTAGTACTTATGGGTATTTTCAAACCCGCATGCAACACACTACAATGTCTGTTATTATCTATCCACTGAATTTAACACTTAGGTACCTTAATAGGAGTAACATAAAAAGGTGTGAATGTTATTCGAATTTCCTGCTGTTTAAGTGTCTAAGTGCCAGATAATAACACAGTAGGTACTTACATACCGAGTTACGAGTGTACATTTAAACATTGCCAAATCGAAAGCATCCGGTATCATTTTACTTTCTATTGCACTCTTGGCAAAAAGCTGTCTCGATAACAATTAATGACGGTGCAAAAACATAAAGTTGGCTGACGATTGAAATTTGAGAATTGAACAAAAATGCCTGTACTTGCAACGTGATGACGATACATGTGGGAAAAATACATTTCATAAGTATTTTACGCCTCAGCATCGCCTCATATACAAATTAATATGGGATATCAGACAAACGGGCGATCGGCTCACCTGACGGTTAGTAAACACGTTTACCCATAAAAGTTTTCCCTACCAGAGATCTAGAAGCTCTCTGGAAGATCTTTGCTAACTCGCAAGCCTTTTATAGGGATAGATAAGCGGCAGAGCTCACTTATATACTATACGTCGGTATTAAGAGGCAGCGTGGTACTTTCTGTGCCGCCCGAAATCGGCTGTGAACTTGAACTTGGAAGGTTTTGCAATAAATGCCCAACACTCGGATACTCATGTTGTTTTGTTATATAATGTCGCTGGTTTAACGTAGCATTAAAGGAAGCGAGGTTGTCATTATAACTTACTTGTACTTCTCAATGAACTCCTTGTATTCGTCTTGAGGCCTTAGGTTCTGTATCGTGGTCTCGATTTTGGTCTGAATCTCCCTAAACTTGTCCGTGCTGAAGTCTGATCTCTGCACCACCTCCAGCAGTACTCCTTTCCTGTATAAAAAATATTATTATCAATAGAAATTAATTAATGTCACACAAAATAATCAATTATGTACAGTACTTAATTAGTTTTGTTTAAAATTGTTAGACAAGTTTAATAGACATGAATTTACGCACGACCGATGTCAGAAAATTATATTAAAAAGAAAAATACTATTAGTACCAAAAAACTTTTAACATTTGAAAGAAACTTAATTTAGCTATGAAAATTAAAAGGAAATAGAATAAAGAAACGCAACATTAATAGAAAACAAGAAACGTATGTATGTCTTCTAAACTATTTTTATATATAACACTGTACTATAAAATTTACGAATTGTGAGGGTTTGAAAAGGAAAACAACTGCTTAGGTGATGCATGTGCCTGAAAATTATTCATATAGTTTTTACGTTGTTGTAGAGCATTTAAAACGTCACCGCCTCATCCTACTAAAACGTCCAGATATATTATAACATATATCAGTTGGCATTTTTAAAATCAGACAAGTACTAACTAATATATAAACTTTATTTAACTTTTCTAGTCTGAAAACTGCTTCTACAGCTAAGAGATACTAGGACTAAATGAAAAGACGGATGGCGAAGCTCATACAACAGTCAACTTTGGTAAACAAATCCGAAGAGGATCCCCAAAACATGGACCATGAAGTAGCCGAAACTTCTCCCTACCAGGCAGGCCAAAACCGGCAGGGAGTCAGCAGTGTGCAGCGCCCTCTCGTACTCCGTGGACTACGCAGGCAGCAGCATGCACTCGTTGTGAGCGGGGTGCAGCCGCCTGCAAGCCTGGCCGTACTTATCCTGCGTCTCGTTTCACCTTCAGTATACGGGGTACTATATCAACTTACCATGATGTAGCAGTAGCTTCTCCCTGCCTGCGCTGCTGGTCCATCAGCGTGGGCAGCGCAGCGGTCCGCAGCGCCCTCTCGCACTCCGTGGCCTCCGCCAGCAGCAGCACGTACTCGTTGTGCGCTCGGTGCAGCCGCCTGCAAGCCTTGCCATACTTGTCTCGCGTCTCGTCCAGTTTGCGACCCCCTCGGCTCGTTGGACCTGGAAATTTAAGAGATAAATCATCAAGATCAATCAGCTTGTTCAAATATGGCTTCTAAGTCATTTCTGAAAGTCTAGGAACAAATATACAGCTACCAGCCCCCTAAGTCGTGATTTTTATCGTAGTTGTCAATTGTCACATGGCTACGGGGCAGATTATCCTACCCCTTAATATTACCCAGTGATATAGCCGTGGAAAAAAGAGAACTATCTCCTCAGCTTTATTATTATGAGTTTCCCTTATTTACATTTCTTGGTGACGTTGTAAATATTATTGAAATTTTGAACTCAAATCCTACCTATATTATTTATAGGAAGGATTTGAGTTCAAAATTAGCTATGAATGGTGTTAGACCAATGATTTGATTAGCATTATGGCATGTTTTAGGAAACTACTTATTGGCACAGTCTATAAAACCATTGGCCTATTGCATTACGAAGTATGAACATAATAGAATAAACGTTAACGTACATATCTAACGTTAAGTCTAAATGTATTTATTAACGTTCTCCGAATCCTATATTTGTTAACGTTCTGTACCTATTATAACAAAGTCGCTAAAAGTAATAGCACATAGGCAAAGCAAATCAATGTTTAGGCAACGCCAACTGGTACTGCCAATAGGAATAAGAATTCCTAAACTTTCTTCTCGTCATCGACTTACGTATTGAAGTTGCTAAGGTCCAATATCGAGTGCAAATGCCAAACTACTGTTTACTGAGCTAAAAACTGTTTAGTGAGCTAAGTTTTGGTTTAAAAGTATTAAAAAGTTCTGAGCGCTAATAGAAAGTTTGTTAATGTCTAATAGTTAGTCGTAGTAATGGAATTATTAAACGGAAACCTTGAAAGTTGACACCCTATGCATATAAATGACCTAACTTAGCATTATCACATTTACATTGTAACAAAAATTAAGAAATTCCTTACATTTAAGGTAGTTCTCCTCGAACTTGGCCCTCATCTGTTTGTACGACTCGAGGCACTTTTGGTACTCGCTTTGTTTCCTTTGCACTTCTTCTGACAGCTGTGGACAATGAAATAACTTGATTAGGTTTTTGCTTACTAGATTTAGGTAGAAGAAACTGAGTGTTACTGAACACTTGAAAAATAAAAATAAAGAAGTGAATATAGATAATGAATCCAAAATAAAAGTAATCCAGGATTTAACAATCAAGGCCCAGGTGTTTAAACTGAGCGTTGATAAACCAGTCAGTCTGGATATCTTTAAAAGGACATGCGTACACGCAGACAAAAGAGTAACCAGTTCAGCAGGAAAATTACGTAGTAAACCATTTGTGTTTTCCAAATACGAACCAGTTTTGCACTTCAAGTTTTTAATTTTGATAAAACGCGTCGATAAACTCCTACGTGGAATTATTTATCGGTACATCTATATCGAACTATTAAATAAAGCGATAAATCCCAATTGAAACCGATGCGCTCGAATAATAAATTAGTGGTACCGGCGCGCACGCATGTGTGGGACGAACAAATCATGCTAACCATAAGATTTATTCGCTCATCGCGCCCTCGCGTTAACACGTTGGTGTTTAGCTGGTAACAACATCTATCACATTCGTTATGCTTCTTTAAGACCCAAAACAATAAAGACAAATCTAGTCACAGGTAAATCAGAGGAAAAATAATATAATTATCTTGCTTAACCTGTATGCCGGAAACTGCAGTTACCTACTACCTGCCCTCAGCGAATGCATAATTATGCAAAAAGGCAAATCAATATTCAAGCAGCCTGTAATGTGTAACAAAACCTACCAATAACCTATCCGCTTCATTGAAATGATCTTTTAATCTTGAAAATAAGTTCTACCTGACTAGGTATTGTTACTCTTTAATATAATTTTAATTCTTACACAATGCCAATGCAAAATTGCTATTCATTTAGCAGGCACACAAACAACACACAATACAAAAAATAGTTTCAATGTTTAGATTCCAGTCAGTTCCTTTCATGGCCAGCATTTTTTTTAAGAAAACTAAATCTCTCGCCTGCTAAACTAATATCAATTTTGCATTGGCATTGTATTAGAATTAAAATTAAATTGAAGAGTAAGGGCACTGGAATAAGTAGGTACATTATTCATTAGCTCGTGCTAGTTAAGCTAAAAATTCGTATAAGTTAACAGGAATAAGTTTCTTGTTGTTGCCATCAAGCTAACAAATTCTGTTGACATGTGTATAACTTACATGACAAATCGTGTATTTACTTTCTTTTACATAAATTAAGAAAAAGTCTTAACGTCATGATTGACACACGAAAGTTTTCTCACGACGACGGCGCTTACTGTATACAAGCGCTAATTAAATAAAGATTTAATGACACCTATTTATGTTCTCTTCGCCTATTATACCGAGATGTGGCATCGACACGTTTTTTACAACTGCAATTAACAATTAAATGCTAATCTACAAATTGCTTCTTTATAGGTATGTAGCAAAAAAATCTTCTTACGATATTTATATGTATGTGTTCACTATTCATTTATGTAAATGTATTATGCATTATGACGCCATATTTTATGCAATGCTCTTACTGTGACTGAAATGAGTTATTGTTTACTTAGAAGCATTTAAACTATTACGTGTGCTAATATCGTACTGTAAACATTATTTTCAAACGGATTCCTGTCTAAATCAAATTCTTACGGTATGAGACCTTACAGCCCTGCCCGTCCAGCGCCAAATCTTGCCGTCTCTCTCATAAGTATCAGTTAAATTCTTCTAATACTATATATTACATACCTACTGATAACTTTAAAGTAAATCGAAAGAGGTAGACCATGCAAAAGGACAAGGATTTTCTTTAGCCGAATGCGAGGAATTAGTTTAACTCATTACGAATATTACTTAAATACTTTTAAACAAGGGACTGTTTAGCTACTATTCTGCAAAAGTATGGATCCAAGTTTCTTTGATTCCATTTCCTTTTCAACACTTTAATAAATTTAACCTTGCACGTAGATTGAACAGATAATCTTTTTCTTCTTTTTCTAATCGCCAAAAACTTAATTTAAACTTAACTTTGCGGTTAATACATTTTTCTATATTATACATGTATCACACCATTAAATTTCCAACTGTAAATATTTATAAGTTTGAATCACAAAAACGTAACTTTTGGTACAATTTTTTCAATATTTTTCTTTACTTGTGCCGTTAGACTTGTGAACTTAAAGCATCATATGAAATTATGTGATTTGGGGTCGACGGAAATATTCTTATACCCTAAAGGGGTTTGAGTTTCGCGGGAATATACGGGAAATACAACATTTTCAATATTTTTAAGTTACTTAGACATAGAAGTTATTTTTTTTTATTGCAGCAAAGGTCCATATAACTCTGTATTTTCTATTATTTCAACTGGGTACCACCACAAAAAACAACAAAAGACTGACAGAAGGACAAACGTACAACAAAGTGATCCTATAAGGAAGCGTTTTTGCTTTTGAGGTACGGAACTCTAAAAAGATCCACTTAAGTCCGTAGAACAGGTAGTGGACCCGTGATGAGTATACAAACAAACTCCAAATAATAATGTGACATCAGAATTGATCGGAATATTAAATCATAGATGAAAGCATCAAGTGGTAACGTTACGACAGTACGGATATCCTTGATGTTTACGATACAAATACTAACTGTATCAATAATGACGAAATAGTAATCGCAAATGGTCGCCAGTAAACAATAGCGTATAAAACAAAGATACACAGCGAATACAATGTTGTTTTAACATACTTTTATTAGTTTGTTTGCACAAATACTTTGAGAGAGACAATGACAAAGTCTAAGGAAATTTAGAAAGAAATTATAACAAGCGCTAAAGTATAAAGTAAAGAAGTATTGGCTAATTAGACACATCTGTCACATCAATCAGTCATAGATATGTATTCAAAACAAAGGAGTGGTGATACAGTGATTGGCAGTGGGCACTGGAAAGACGCAAGCAGAAATGGAACGACAATTTTGTTGCCTTTCTACTCTGGCCAAACATTATCAAGGTCAGGAATTAATGCAACTTCTTCTAGAACGAGTAGAGTAGAAAAATGTAAATGAACCCTAGTATAAAAAAAATATAATTTGTTAAATGAACCCCTAATAATAATTTGTTATCGTTACAGTGCTTATCAGAATCACGTATTTTTGTAAAACAAAATTCCACCTAAATGAATGCAAAACAAAGAAAACACGATCAGAATATAGGAGACTTGTTTTCGGGCCGAATAGTCTGGGTTCAGCAGTTATTGAGCAAATGCCCGGGCATTGGCTCGCGTCAGCGCCCGTCATCCGGAAATATTTGGCATAATATCGTCATGCCTTGGACTAACCATGTTTACACCGATTGTTTAGACGCAAAAATGTTGTTTTGTAAATAGAATCTTTAGTTTGTACATTAATGATACGTTTGTGTGATCTTATTTACGTTATTGGTTTATCATACACATTAAGGCATCAAAAACTTAAAATCGTATGGCCATCCTCGGAAGAGATACACACATTAGTCAAACGTAATCCTAGAAATCAGTGTTTTACTAACACTGATTTAAAACTTAAAGAACTACTTAATATTTATTAGTATTTTTAGGTTTTAAGTTTAACCGATTGCTTTACTCCCAAAATCTTTAAACTGATCATAAAGAATATATCAATGTTACAATTTAACTGTAATGTAAGTAATAATATTCTACGTTTATAAAGAAGCAAAAATGCACGTAACCGCAGCATATCAAATCATCATTAGATGAATCATTCGTCATTATTGCCCTAAGGTAGGAAACACCCAAAATTAATTTCAGTATGAATTAAAATCATATTAAGTTAATTGGGAACAGACATTGTGGGTGCAGAGGTGCGAAATATTTTAATGTTGCTATCAATCTCCTTCAAGATTCACTATACATATTAGCATACTTGGGTTCTGTATAGACTTTTAAAAACATAGCTATCACTATGGCAATAAAAAGAAATATAATAAAATAAGAGGGTTAAAAAAATGGATAATCATTTCTTAATCTTTACTTAAGTCTACCATGCTTATTGATAAATGCTTAGGTTCTGTAGAGGCTTTTAAAAACTTAGCTACCACTATGATTACTATGAACAATAACAGGAAAAGTAAGAAAAAAATTAAGCCCGTCCACTACTTAGCTATACTTTTGTTTAGAACCAACTCATTTAGATATAACATACAAAAACATTTAAATTAATCTCAACTACCATAGAGAATATTAATAAATCCGACATGCTTATTCAAGGATAATAACATATTAGTAATAAAACTCCAGTTTCACGTAAGAAAAATAAATCAATATAACAGTATCCGGTGCAGGGCATATTTTGAGAGCTAACGGCTATTTTGAGGCTTGAGTCTCAACCAAAAAAACACATACAGACAGGTTTTGCCAGGAAAAAGATGGCGTTTATGATGTTATTAACATTTTGATACCTAAATATTGTTTAAAAGCCAAGCAATTTTCTAATAATTCAGCGTTAAAAACAGAACTGCCTGTCGCTATACTCAAAATAATAAATTACCTAAATAGGTACTTCTTTTTTTTGAATCAAGTTCGGTTTCTGACTAAGTGGACAGACTTCGACGTTTTGCGACTCTCCAAATAAACAAGATATGCCTCAGATTACGCACATGACGCACTAATTACTGCAGTTCAATTATTGCGTAGTACGTAAGAGGCAAAATGACAACCCAATTCAACGAAAATTATACTATAGATAGTGACTCAGGAAATATTTCCTCATTACTTAACTTGAATAATTATGTTATATATATATTAGTAGTTAAAAAAACATAAAAGACGTCATACTAAACCCACATTTGGTCTGGTTGATCGTAAACAAGTTGTGATATATCAGACGGTTTTATATTAAAAAACAAATAAAGGGTAGACTGGTAAGACTGGTCGACATTTTAATAATCTTGGTGTATATTGCAGGTGGCGACACGCCTCTATGCGACCTTTTAACCTAATTTACAAATTTAATATTATTTACAACAGTCTGGTTCAATTGTTACAGTATGTACTAGTTTTGGTAGTAGGATTTACTTACAAATTTATGAACAACAAAATAGCAATTATTTTTTCATAAAAAACCTTTTCCCTGTCTAATAAATGTTCTTATCCAAAAATATCTAAAGAGAGAAGTCAAAATATCGAAGTAACAGTAAAAGTTAACACTGACAGCTTAAAAGTTAAAGTTCAAATACTTATCACCTTAGCAACCGTTTGTAACAGAAGTTTCTCAAAACATCACTGTTGATTGAGTATGATTGAATCAATAAATAAATTTCATCTCGTATCAATATATTATTTATTATTATAGAATATAAAACGAAAGTGAAATCGATCTAAAATGACGGACAGAATTTATATTTAAACATCTTAAAGTTGATAATAATTACAAGAATTCGAAGTATGTAGGTATGTGACTTGCATTACCGTTAAAGGTGGACAATGAATACGGTAATCCTCAGTGGGCAATTGTCATGCTAATGTTCTTCTGTGAAATAAGTCTTTGAAGACACTGGTAATGACACACCTATTTTATCTTATATAATATTCGTTAAAATGCAAATCATATTGGCAATTTCTTGGAACTTCTTATATCTCCACAAGGCTTATTCGATAATGAATAATATTCTTGCAAACTCTTATTTCCAGACAATTCTAGTTCATAGTCTTGAACACTTGAAGGAATGGAAAGTATTAATCTACTAAATATAGAAGCAGACAACTACCTCACCATAATTGAATGTATAGCCACAGAAATTAAAGTACTAGCAATAAAAATATAGGAATGTGAACACAAAGGACATAAACAAAAGCTCACACGTCGGAGGTCCCAGTACAGCGCCCTGCGGTAAACCACTAACAACGCATGCAGTTCGTTGACTTGAACACTCTCGCTCTTACTACATTACCGAAGATTTACAATCTTCATCGAACATGCTTCATTTAATACTTCTAAAAATCACCACAACAAACAATACAGACATTACAAAAGGTCCAATCGTGTGTCCACATTTTAAATACAGAGAATGACTGTAAAATTAACTAAATTACTAAATTTTTACACGATTATGAGAATAATAACTGCGTAAACAGTAATGCTAAAGCACGAAGTGTATCGAATAGCATTATCTTGACTCAAAGATGACAATAAAAACGGCAATATCTTACCTAACAGACACATTCTGCTTATATACGCAAAACAGTTGTTAGATAAAAGTGAAATCTATAGACTAAATGACGTATGGATATAATTGCAGATAATTTTCATACAGAGAAAGCTGCTATGCAATAAATTGCAATAGTATTGTGCAAACAAAAACCTGTCAAGGGGCTTGAGAACCATAAGAAACATAAGTTGAACAGTTAGTAGGTGTCGTGATCAAAAGCAGAAAGTAACAATGTCGCATGCACGGAAGGAGACAAAGTAACGGTTTCCAAGAACGGTCTCTGGCTACGTTAAAACCCCATTTTATGTGGACCGTTTGTTAGATAAGCACTCTATATTTTTACTTTTATGATAGGAGTAAATGGTACAGGTTTAATTTTTTAGATGGCTACCTCACTGAGTTTGCTAGAGAACACAATAATTTGTGAATAAAATTTAACAATATTTAAATAGAGCTTGCTTTAGTTTTACTTCAACTGGGAGATATAATTACAAACCTACATACTACATCTGCAATAACAGGAGCATATATACATTCAAAAACGGATCAAAAAAGAAATGAGGTCGGGCTGGAATTAGCCATTAGCAAATCCTAAATAACATTTAAAACTCCTGTTGCTACGAGACATTCGCAAGAATGTGAGCTAGTTATTTTTAAACACGCAACTCTATTGTCTGTGACCCACAAAGATCAGTTGGGGCAACTCACACGCACGCCATTGAATCTAGAAGAGATCTTGATTCATAGTTAGTTATTGATGCACGTCATCGATAGAATGGCAAATTGACATCATAATCGCCAATGGAGCTTGATACTAACAAAAAATGGCGTGATGTTCAACGTTATATCATATTTGTTATATGTAACGTCTTATTAAAGTTATCAGTATGTTTTTACATTAATGTAACTATTATAAAGACATTAATGTTTTTAGAGCAGATGGAAGTCTTCCTCGTTTCCATTTTCAACCGTGTTGTTGTTATCGTAGTAGTAAAAATACAAATACTTAGTACTCTTAATTTTTAACTCCCGACACAAAAAGACGGGTGTAATATAAGTTTGATTTGTTTGTCTGTTTATCTGTGTCAGTTTGTGGCATTGTAGCACCTAAAGGAATGGACCGGTTATGATGCACATTTTTTTGCTTGGAAGCTGACGTGATCGAGATGGTTTCTAGTTATAGTTTATGAAAATTAGTTCAGCATTATAAAAGTCGTCAGCAGTTTTCTTAAGCAGGTGTCTTAATTGTTTTATTTTATTGTAAATGATCTGAATTTTGGGCTAAACCGTACCTAATCGTTATGTGGCACTTTATTCTTAAATATTCTGAGCTTAATGTAACTTTCTTTTTTCATGTCTCAGAAATACAAATCTATCTATTTATTAGAAGTTGTGCTTTTAATAAATCGACATTCATCAGTACACATTAAGTCATGACGGGACATAAACTTCAAATGGACCTAAACAATAACTAATCACATAAACATAACTGTATTCACGAGTAAATATTGACAAATTGTCGGATTAACGACGTCGGTAAGTGCGGCACATTAGGCTAAAGAATGCCTTTGACTTCCGAGAAGTGGCAGCATGGCCAGTGGGCAGGTCCCGTGAGAAAATAAAAGCACAGACGTGCCGAATAACCGACGTATTGATGACTTTTTATATAAACATATAAGGTAACAAGAAGTTGGAACAGTTACCATATTCGATGCCTCACTGACCCCATTAAATCCGTTTTCATACTTAATAAAAAAAATGTGATAGTAAAGTTAAAGTTGACGAAGAGGAAGACAACATAGCTTGTTCATCTCAAGTATCTTGTTAAGATAGATAAAGGCAACAAGGCCCATAGAAATATACCAAAATAGATATGTTTCCATTCGAATACTATTACAATAATATAAAATGCTTAAGCTCATGTTAAGTGCACAGTGGAAATAAAATCAAATAGCCTTAATAAACACAAGCGCGACTAAATAACCCGTGATTTTACGACGCATTTGAATGAAACCTCTACATGGATATCTAAATAGGTCACAAGAATATAGCGAACGACTTCTATTGTATCGATAAGTAATCTTTAATACAGTCAACGTCACTGGCGCCTAACACAGATATTAACAGCACCTTATTTCAATGCAAGATGGTTGATTTTTAAAATTCGTCGACCGAAAACCTATTACTACTACTTTTGTCGTCGAACCTCACAGAACAATTTGTTAACACTCGAAGGATTATTTGCTCAGTGTCCGTAAAAGAAAAGATTTCAATTAAAATGGTGTGACAAAACCCACTGTACCAATACCGAGGTGTAATGACGTTAACCAAGATTCTTTGAGCAATACCGCTGACGGTAGAGAAAGCGTTTTTCGTAGAAACGACGTGATACGCAGTACTTTAAATCTTAGGAGCGGTGTTAAATACTTTCCAGGGAAAGGTTAAACTGTGAATGTTGAAATTCCCTTTTTAAAAAAGTTGGGGTTTTTTGAATGTTGATGTTCTATTGTTATTGATAACTTGGTTTTTACTAGACACCTGTTATGAATCTGGAATAAACGCGGAACAAATAAGTTAATAATGCTTTACCGATAAACAAATAATTTTGAGGTTATTATAGGTAAGTTATTTTAGCAAGTAAGACACCCAAAAAGGTATGTTTTTTATAATATAATCTACTGTCTAAACAAATAAACTTAATGAAATATGCAAATGCTAATCAATAGATTTATAAACGATATTATTACCAATATCGCTGTGGTTTTAAACAAATGTGAGGTCATCGATGGGTCGCATAAAATTTTCATTATTTATTATACCTAATCTAAATACTAATAATCTACGCATATCAACAAAGAATATCGGACTATAAATTACATAGTAGCTTTAATGCTTTTTTTTACCTACCACCTACCTAAGATTTTTAATCATCTTCTTTATTATAAAGTTCTTTGAATCTTTGATCATACATATCTTTCATAAAGTTTCCTACAATACTTTATCACAAAAGATTTTAACGTTATGTTCATCATTACTGAACGACATAATCGTTTGCGGTCCACGCTTGCAAGAAAAACAATTCATTTCACATTATATTGTCTACTGCAATATTTTATGGCCATTTTGTGAACCCGGTTACTATGGTAACCATTGTTCCCTACAATTACATGCGACGGGCGATGTGTTTTTAGGGTTCCGTACAACCAAAGGGTGCCAAGTCTCCACTGTCCGTCCGTCTTTCCGTCCGTGTGTCCTTCAACGGGCTGTATCTCATGAACCGCAATTGGTACACAGTTGAAATTTTCAGTGTGTATTTCTATTGCCGCTTTAACAATAAAATAAAAAAATATTAAAAATTAAAGGGGGTTCCCCACTAGAAGCGTGTTTTAGACGTTTTATTTTTTTAATTATTTATTTTAATAATGGCAACAGGCAGACGGTTGAAATTCTCACAGAGTTTGTATTGCTGTATTCGTATAAAAATATATTATTATTAAAAGTCCCCATATAAGAGACGTATTTTTTGGAGATTTTTGCTCGATTTTAACGCCATAATTCTCTAATTTCTAACTCATAATTTGATTTGATTGATACATTTTGGTTAAATAAAGCTTTGATCGGTGATAGGATAACTTGGTAAGTGTGTGACTCATTGCGTATTACCACAGACTATCAGTAAATAGATTCTTGGAAACAATTTGAGTCAAGCGCTTAAAAGCTTTTAGGCGCATCAAACTTGTTTAATTGTTCCTGTAATGTTTTTAAGAATGACGCACTATTTCTTAATCTATAAATTGCAAGATTAATATTTAAACTGGATCTTGCAATTACCAAGCATCAGGGTAGTAGAGGAAATGACATCGCAAGCAAGAATCCCGATCATACGGTCCGAAACAAGTAAAACTAGTGAGTTTTTTTAATTGGACATTGGCTATGAGTCATCAGTGGATCTCCGGGTAATTTCGAATGCAGCCGTTGGACATGTTTCTCTTGCACATAGTAAGTGAAGGGATACGCCCTGGAATGACCTCAGGGCTGGTGACGACACCGCATTTAAAATTCCACGCGCGTTCCATATGCAAACAGGACCCGGGAGGCGGGTTTTTACTAGTACATAAAGCAAATAAGCAAAGGTTTCATTGTCTATGCCTGATAAATATTTTATGTTTTTTTTTATACTTTACGTAGATACTTTTTGAACCATGGTCGTTTGATTACAATCTTTTTTTCTGATAAACTCTTTTGTCGAGGCTAAAGCAATCAAAATTAAATGCTTTTCACAGTGCACATAAAGGTTGTATCTCTAAAACAACCGGAAAACTTGCAGCTAGGTGTGGCAAGCGAACGAGGTGGCTTTCTCTAGTCAGCTGGTCGCGCCTTGCACGTGCAGTGCGCGCGCGCGGACGTTGACAAGTGTGTGATATGCTCTACATTAGCCCAAACCTTGTCAATACGAAGGCTACCAGATGTTGATTGACGACAGACTATTCGAGAAATTAGGTCAGTATGTATAACTGTTTCGAAATTATTTTAATATGAACTATAGAGGTCAGACAGGCGCGTGTATATACTGGAATTTAGCAATATCCGGCAATATCATTATGATGTTTTCGTTCGATAACATCGTTCTTTTTTCTTCTTTCTTTTCTAACTCGAGAGCGGTTTGACTGATTTCCATGATCTTTGATTTATTGGGTTTGTCTCTACCCCGAATAGCAGTATGACTCTAAAAACATCGAAAAGGTTACTATTGCAAAAAAAAAATGTACTTATGATGTCTTACAGTAACTATTCAATTTCTTCAAAAGAGCTTATCAATACGAATCTTTACCGAAATTTAAACATTCCTATGAATTAAGATGTCATTTATTCGATAGAAAACTAATATTTATTTATTTCTTACTTATCTTCTATTTTGTGTTCTGTGAAATCTGCACTTACTGACACTCCACCGTATTTACTGTTCCTACAAGTAATCTTACCATCAGTCTGTGTAATAGAGACATCAAAACGAGCTCATTCAAAATGTAGAGCAAAGCACGTTAATGTTTTCCTACATTATTAGTAATTGTAGTCATTATAGTGTTTCCTCCTTCGGTTAATACGGAAAACTCTAAATCTATTACCGTAAGCGATTGCGAAAATTCCAAACAAACTGATACAGGAATTTTCCATTGGTATTTCTATTGGTAAAGTAGGTAGTAAAGTAAAGTTTAACTTTTAATATTTTCCGAAATTTACTCATAATAATGAGTTACTGTATTTATTCACTTGATATCAGTAAGCGCACGTAGATGCAATTATTGTTGTCCTGATATGTTTATCTGGCGCATCAATATTAATAGATATAATTAAATGATTGAGAATATCGTTTTACTAATTATTGTTTTATTTTTGTCATGAAAGAAACGGAAACCTCTGTACCTACTGGCTTAATATACACTTTAAAATTATCATGAAACCTAACCTACCTGTAAGTACAACGCTCATTTTGGTACTGATTTAAGTGCTTTTCCGTGCGACGACAGACGTTTATGCGGAATACCCTAATAGTATCGATAGGTTCGATATTGTTAAGGCAATATGAAGTTTTGAAAAGCGCCCTTTGTTTTGGCACTAATTTTACGACGACGCTTGTTCATACTGGTGCTTACAGTTCATACTCTATTAGGAGCACTCACTCACAATAGTTTACTTATTCATACTCTAAGGCAGCAGTAGCAAGGCCCATAAGATTGAAATGCGCTAATGATCCAGAATTCAAAACACATAAAAGCAAACATGTTAGATGAAAGAGCTCTTTTTAAATGAACACTGTTTGCACTCCAATAATTAGGTGTTGCGTGGCATGGCAACAATAGTGGTGTTCTCGCGATAGGTTCATTGAAGCTCCCTGGTTGCCTGGCTGCCTGGTGCCGCAGGCTTGTTCCCACGACTCTCCTCACTCTTCGCGCCAATTAGATAAAGGCCTACTCTAAGCTATACTTAGTTGCCAATTTATTGCCTCATAAAAATATGTTTCGGATGATTGTTTACGGGGAACATTCAGATTTATAGTTTTGGTAAATAAATGTAAAATGTTTTAACAGTTTCACGTGAAAGATTATTTAAAAAAATAAGCAACTATTTATTAAATTTAAAGAAAAAGAATATAATAATGTGCTTGCCAGTATAAATAAATATTGTATTGACATAGATCTTTAGATTTTTAGACACTCACCGGCTTTAGATATATCATTTAGTACAAAACCAAATTTTAAAGTCAAACACGCGTCACGTCAAACATTTTTCTAAACTAAAGACATAATGAGCCACATGCAGAACCGTTCCGACAGAAAACATATTGGACAGAATATTATTTAAACCTAATAGGAATAAACATGATTAAGTCTTCTATAAGAGAAAGATCGGCGTTGTTCTTTTGTCATGGGAAAGTTCTGTTTCTCTGCAATATCCTACCGACCTTTACCGACAACGCTGTCAACTAGAAACAATTATTAAAAAAATATTAATAAAAAAACAATACCTCACTACTTTTTTTATTTTATTCCACGTTTGTCATAAACTGCTGTGCAATCTTCCTCAATGTATTCGTATCTCTCTTTACGTAGGTAGATCAAACTTAAATAACCAAACACTGTATTCATCAACATAATTTAACACCTACTAACAATACCGTATAGGTTAACAAATACTTAAAACTATATTAAAAACTGAGTTCTTGACTGACAAGTATTACGTGTCCCGTAGGTAGAGTTGCTAGTTGGTTATCGAAGTTTAACGATACGTGATTTATGTTTTCACAGTGTTTTTTATAAAGCAATTTTCACTTTAGTTGACAACCGCCATAGAGAATAACCCTGCAGAAATAGTAATTGTTTCGACGGTACATTATTTACTTTTAATACCAAAAACTACTTTAAAAAGTATAACATAAATAAAAGAGATCACAACTCATTATTTATTTTATTATACCGATAAATTTTGTACTGTATTTCAGTTTTTTGATTTAGTTACAATTTCTCCGACTTATTGAACCACTAGACCCATTTTAAATTCGGTAACGGAACTCTAAAAACGTTTTTACATATCTAAACTTATGTCGATATATGTTTTACGTCAACTGTTGTGATATTTATACACGTATCTAGGTAATTGTAAATATTACGTGGACACAGCGTAAATAAACTTATGTCGAACTCATGTATCTACATCGTATACAAAATAATTTTAATTGCCTGTCCAGCCTTGTTTGTATAAGAGTACATTTTCGTATCTTTGGATGTTAACCATTAATAAGAATACACAAGGAGATAAGATATAACAGCTTCACACGTCAGTATTCTTTAATCCTAATTTTAATCTAAAGAAATTTAAAAAAGTTGAACATAGCAAATGTATTATTTTACAAGGTGAAATGAGTTCTCAAACACGTTCGCGTACCATTTCGTAGTTCATAGTAAACACCGCACTAAGGATACCTGACTAGAATTCGCGTTTTCCTTTATGGTAGCGATTTATCTTTGTCATATACAAACTGTAAACAATATATTCAGGCCGTTGACTGTACATACGTGCCGGCACGTCCCTGATAACTAATACTGCTAAACCACGGACCGAACTCTTTGTTTTGACATGGGTGGGCTTCTACGCATTTAGGTCTTGTTTTACACCCACAACAGAAGTTTTAAGGCGTGTTAAACATTGATTAATATACTAAATAAAAATTTTTTAATGTTCTAAATAGAAATATATATATACACACACGAACTTAACTGTATATACACTCCTACCACATCGCTGTCGACTGAAAGTGTGCCCTAAAGGCTGGCGGCATGGCCATGTTGTAGGTATGGCAATGCTTATCTTCTGTCCAAGGTAAAAGCCAGCCATTGGGTCACACGAAGTGTCAACAAGGCGTTTGTCTAGGTCTTTAAAAAGCAAGGACATTTGGACCCCACGGGCCAAGGGTTTCAACCCTAAACGTGTCGAATATATAACTACCAACAAACTTGTTATATTTTCCCAAAACAATAACTAAATTAATAACACGTCAAATATTTTTTCTGTTCTGTTACCACTACACCTTATTGTATTGACAATAAATGTAAACCAATACTTGCAACCAGAAAATACTACTTCAAGGAAAATATGTAAGCAAACAACATTATCAGAGTTCACATCCGTAGGTGACTTAATAGAAATAAGAAAGATAAATATAATTTAGGTACAACGGCAAGTAAACGAGAAAGTTCTTGGTACCGCGCGTGTTGCTACCAAACCGACTCTATTTGCACAGCTATACAAACTGCTTGTTGTTATCGGCATCCAATGTAAGCTGAACCTCCTCGTCCCTCTTCCGAGAGCAATAATGGACAAATAAATGATAATTTAGAATTTACGAAGGTTCTACATAAGATGGTGGTTATATTAAAGTATGATGACGACGTTGCGCCAACTGAACTACCCAGTCGGTGTCGAAGACGATTTCGTGTCGAACTGGGACTTATATTTGTTGTATTTGTACACTTGTGATGACGTTACTGCAGCTGTTTATTCGGACCAAAACTGAACAATGGCTTCATGAAATCGCTCTATGCGTGCTGTATAGGTAAGCAAATAAAACAATTCTCCTGGAAGACGTGAAATTGATTGTCTCCGTATGAAATGTGAATCAGTATTTCGTCATCAGATTAGAAAATACAGATAATACTCACCTTATAGATCTAGGTAGCTGCTGTCGATGGACCGACAACTTTCCACTACTTATACGAATAGACTTGCAATACATGGCTAATGCCACGACACACCTTAAAAGGGCTTGAGGTGACGGAATTCCTAAAACCATTAGCGATTGCTGGCCTTTGCAAACAGAACATTGATGAACATTTAATTACAAATTAATTAGCAATGAAGGGAGCCTTCTCTATAGAATAGAATACAAGTCTAATTAGAGGCACACGATTATCCTGAGATGCTGACCACTGAAATTCCTTTACAAGCGTTTGAGTGAAGTTAAAAAGAATAAATATTGTGTCCTTTTTATTAAATGTATTTTTTTCCTTCACTGTGTCTAAAATCCTCAGTCATCTGACAGTTGTCTTTAGACATGAGTGTCACGTAATAGTTTCATCAGTCTCTAGCAATAATTAAGGATTCTGCAGCTTTAAGACCAGGAAGTACCTATTACGAAAGGCACATCTCAACCAGAATGATTTTATAACCAGTTTATTACTTAATCATATATCATAAGATTTTTGAGTGCATTAGGATATCTATACTATAGTTTTAACATCATGTAACACTCAAGAATCGCAATAGTGCATTTTAGACTATTTGGAATTATCTTAGCACATTCCACAAATAAAAAAAAAGATTATCTTTTGGTATAAAAAAAATCATCAGAAAAGTTTAAAAAAGGATTCGGAAAATTAGATTAAGATTTAAAAAACAGCTAAAGTAATTACTTAATTGTTCATGGTTAATGATAGAGAATGTTGTCACCACAGTTTCACGCCGACTTTTCCTTAACGAAATTCAAAAACTGCAAATTGCATTTACACATCGCTACACATATTCATGTCTTTATTGGGTAATTGTATTGGATTCAATGGAACTATTTTAGATTCTTTTCAACAACAAATATGGTGTAATTATAATTTCAAATTCAGTTCACACCTTGTAACGGTCTCATATGTAATTCACATAACATATTATTACGCAAATTAAACTTCTCAAATACAACATGGAAGGCACTTTTACTTTTAATCGATCAGTATTCAGAAAGTTTAACTTTCCCTCGCTCGTGCTGCCGTTGTAGGAGTCAACACGGAAATCTATGTTTATTAAACAAGCTTTCGTTTAGATTTATACAATCATTGATAATGAAGTAATAAACCTAGCTTGATTGATAGCAGAAACAAAAGTAGAACTGAAGTTGTTAATGTGTAGATATGTAGGTATAGTGCGGTTAAAAAGCCAACCTAAAATGTTTATAAGACATTTAATAAAGATCGTTCAATAATTCTCGAAGAAACGAACGACAACAATAAATATACAATAACAACTGTTAAAGTTAACGAAACACGTTGGAGAGCGGCGCGGGCGCCGGGCGAGCTTCTAAACTTACGAGTGCTCACAACAAATAAGTGGCGACACAGACGCACACACAGGCAGGTCGTGCGCCCGCGCAGCCCCGGACACAGGTTTACTCAATGAACTGTGCGCCTCAGGGATGGCAGTACACAATCTACATTTATCGATTTTAGTATAATTTTCAAAACAAATACAATTCCTTCGTGATTGAAATAATCATAATTACAAATTACAATACAATTTTGTTTTACTATTAAGACGAATTTTAATAAAAAGACCCAATCGAAGTCTGCTTTATCTATATATCTACGCACATCAGACATCATATTTATTTATTGTAATGTTCTCTGCCAATACGGAGTATTTCGGTAGATGCGTCATCTATTTATAATGTGGCCACGACAAGGCAACAGACAAGTTCGTTTACGATCACTCTAATGTCACTCATTCTTTTTAATTTATTGGTTCAATGCGTCACCGGCACCGTATATTGTCGGAAGAATAAATATTCATTTTTCAAAAGAAATGCATTATTGGGAAGAAATCTTCTGGGACTTAACTAACCATCACGTTTCTTACGTCATTGGTAGTTTTAAATTAATATTTTTTTATTTGGTAAAAAGAACAGTTCAAGGTGAATACCATAAAGTTTTTATAACGACATTTTTTTCGATACTTGACGATAACTTTGCAGCGATGATATCTTTCCATCGATGACTGAGATTGACGGTAATGACAACACTATCTCTGAGTAGAGTAGACGTTAAGTAGGCGAGATCGTTGCACCGACTAGCGGTGCAGCCTTGTGTCTCACTTGCTCGCTGCATCTAAATCCAGCGGTGCAGTTTTCCTTCTCTTTCACACTCTAAAGCAAAGCTCCAGGGTTGCCTATTGAAAGTGATTCAAAAAATTTGTAAATCGAAGTGTTAACAGGCTGCTAAAGAATGAGACGAGTGTCCTTCAATCAGAAAATTTATGAGTACATGGCGGGTGTTACCAAGCATAATTCAAATGGCAAGCGCGGGCAGTAACCGCAAGGCAATTTATTTCACTGGCATCACAAACTACAACGGGTGGTCTCGAGTTGCGATTTCTTCGCCTGGGGACTGTATCTGTAATGGTGTTTCTAGTCATAAATACAGGCGCGATAAGTATCGCCCAGGATGGAGCGGGGCGATGGGTGGTCGACGCAAAATTCGGCAGAGCGCTGCCCTCGAGACCGGTTCTGAGAAGGCTCGGCGCGTCGGCGGCGGCGGCGGCTATTGTGTCTGCCCTCTGCCACACGCGCCGCTTCATTACCGGCCCTCCAGACTCCCCTCCCGCCCTCCGCGGGTATTAATGGTCAACTAACCCAGGCGCCAACGCCTCCCGATATTTATGTGCTGATCTGGATCACACGCACTATTCTATCAGCGATGTGCGCGCATTTTGTTTTGTGATGATACTTGGGTAATTTACTTCTACTTTCTTGAAAGTACATTTAACAAAAACTAGATTGTAAATACTAATTAATATTGTATTTAATGTTTGAAACGATCACTACAAGTTTACAATGCACCTCATTTATCCATATAAATCACAACATATTTGTTATGTTAATAACATAATATGATGGGTACCATGATATCCTAAGAAAACATCTAACCTTCGTCACAGCTTAACAGGTGATTAAAAAAATAACACGGTAAAATGCATTTGAAACGGCAAACAGTGCCGCGCCTCACCGATACTCTACAATAGACGAGAAATAATATCGTCCACCTAATCTCTTTTTCGTTAGAGGCGCGCCATATTTCATTCTGGCAGCCATTGTCAATAAGAGCCGAGGTCAGAGGCAAATAGGAGAAAAGAACGTAGCTCTACACTTTTGTTTTCTTTTTCGAACACTCAAACAAAATAAACTCTAGCACAGTTGCTTGAACGCACCGCCTTTTAAAATTCGAATTCTAATATCTTTTTTCTATCCCATCTTTTCATTAATATATTACGTTGGACGCTGGCTGTCAATTTTGTTTTTTAGTCGAGTTCGAGTTAGGTACCTGACCGGAGTGATGTCTACCATTTTACGGTGGGAGCTTATTGTGGTGTCGGTGCCGTCGTGTGAAATGCCATAAAATATAAATAAATTTTTAAACGGACAGGACTAATGACTAATTTTATTTAACAACAGAAAAAAGGTTGGCCGTGTCAAACCTTTCACGGTGAAACTGTGGATTTATTTATAAAACAGATAATCCAAAAGCGATTCAGATGATACTGATTCCTAATCCTACAAAAATATTTAATAAAAATGGGAGATGATTTTCCATTTTATCTACTTACTAAAGAAACCTTACGAAATGCTATAAAAAAAGAATTGGTGTAATATTAAGTTCAGGCCGGCAAATATTAGTTTAACTAAAAACATCTGATCTGCCAAACAGATTACCATTTGCGAAATGTAAAAATAAAATACTACGCACGAACAGAGTTCAGAATTAGAACAATACTAAAGTAGTAGAACAGTTCACTCGTCTGTATATTTGAATTATTTATTCTACTGCAATAAAAAAACGTGCATCCAAATATATTTTTCCAGTTCTAGCGCGGAACATAGATCTCCTCTATAAGCAATTAGCCACTGACAATCTCAAAGGAAATTGGCAATTGACCTTTTACTTGAACTCTAAATTGACGCCAGACTGGTATTTATTAAATGCAGTAATCACTGGTTTATGATGGCACATTTGCATAGTTACTGTACTATTAAAAAGAAGAAATAATGTTAACCTAAAAAAAAAATTGTTTCCTCTATTATCAAAATAAGCCCCAATAAAAATTGTGTAACGTGTTACTCATGAATATATTTCCCAAAATACGCACATTAATTGTTTTTTATTCTCACGGCACTTTAGCGCAACCCACTTTTGTATTTTTATTATATCACAAATAATAATGAAAGCAAAATTCACAACTTTGTTGTATTACGTCATCCGATACAGTTGTAACCACTTACCTAATTATGCACTATGAAACTAGGTAACGTTTTATATTAAGTTCGTGTAACTTTTAAGCCATACGAGGAAATGTGATAGAACAAAACAACAGCGAAATGATAATTCAGACAGCAATTATCAACATAGTTTATATTGTAAGGCAGTGATGTAATGGATGAGAATAATATTAGTAAGTACCAGTCTGTAACATTCCCGCTGCAGGCCAAAAGGTTGATGATCCACGAGCCTTGAATGATCTCAGACAAGGATATTGTGGTACAATCTTCAACTAAATTGAGGTAAGCAATGGAAAAGATCGGAGGAGGATGAAAAGAATCGAATCCAATCCAAAAGCTCTTGAAAAGTACTGTAGACTTCCTACTATTTCAGCAACCCAATAAGGGATTTAACTATTTGAAATTTACAGTTCCTTTATTTTATTTTGTAGCAAGCTTTCGTAATTTTTTTACAACTGACAAGTCATACTTGGGTCTCCACAGATATACAATCGTCCTTCATTCCTTTGGATTACCTACTTTTACTTCTGTACTTGTCAAAGTCCACTTCACATGTGACACTAATCAACAGATATTGAATCCAAACAGGGTCAACACTTCACCGTCAAGACTACGACTTAGATCTTATGAAATGTTGAAGCCATAGTCATTGTAAAAGAGATGCCGCTATCTGTCTGTATAGCGCCATCCTTTTCTGCTACTAGAAGAATTATGGTTCCAGATCGTCATAATACCGGCCTCGGTGACTGTGTCAGCATTGCATTGCCACTGACACGCGCCCGGGTCAGGTTGCACAATGTCTATTAAGTCATTACTAACAAAGGTGAACGTGGTATTTATCCATAAAGGTAATTACAGTAAAGCTCAACTATGTACTATTTACTTGAGAATACCATTCCTGCAAGGTCAACGAAGTATTTTCATAAATTCCGAATTCTCTGTTCTTTAATTACATGTAAGTAGTTCCAATTAACATTTTAGTGAGGTAAGTGTGTTGAAATATCGGAAGACAAAATTAAATAACTACTTACTCCTAGCTAATTAAAAATTACCCATTCGTGACACAATCTATACTAATAGATATTATAAACTTGTTATGGGGTTTTTGTTTAGATCCCAAGAAACGACATTAGGCTACTTTTTGCCGCGATAACTGACACCAACGCAGGTGAAGTCGCGGGCAAAAGCTAGTTACAAATAAAGCAATCAACTACAATAAGTTGTTCTAGACTATGTAATGTAGGTACATGATAACTAAAGGTCAAACAAGGAATTGTTAAAGTATATTATAAGTGACATCATACTTGAGATGAAGTGGTTTGAAAATAATTCTCAGAGCATGAAGATATAATAAAAAAATATTTTTTAATTTACTGATATTTGCACAAACTTCAAGCTGAGAAGGACAAATGGCGCAACATGCTTCCTGGCAGGCAAAACCGCAGAGGAGTTCCATAAAGCAGACCTTAGACAAATAAACAACTTTTTGAATTACTTTTAAAATTACATATTAAACGGAGATATGATATTCCTTAAAGCTCATCTACAATCACGAATAAAATAGGCCACGTGTTTGAGGTCAGTATGGTTGGACGCAGACAGTGCAACGAACTATTTGGAGCGATGCGACATTTAATTCCAAGAACAGCGACTCGGCGCGCCTCGGCCGAGAACCAGCCGAATACCGATTGAAAGCACGGACTTTGTTACCCACACGCTAAACGGCCATTTTATTGCATTTGCAGTTATTAGCGGAACTAATGTTTTGAACACCTCATTTGAATTGCATTTCACGAATCCTGGTGTCAACAGCCCACTAGTTATATATAATTTGCACTACGAACTACTTTAAACTAAGTTCTCATCATCCTATATAATGTCTTCTTCGTAAAGCCCCTTGAATGATTTCTGAAAAGTAGTATTTGTTTCCTAGTTTTTACGGCATTGTGATTTTGTGTTCTAGTCAAAATACGTCCTCGGTGAATATAAAAAATGTTGCTGTGCGCTTAGAAACTTCAATAGGTACAGTAGGTATAGTCTTATGATAAAATACTTTGAAGAACTTCTCGCCAATCTAATGTTTACAATGTCAGGTACATCTTGGAGATACTGCATAGCATGCCAGAACTATCGGTAAACATTCGTCAGCTATCTTTGACCTTCAACAAACAAACCAATGAACTCTCTGATGTGGTATTTAGTCACCGCCTTTGCTCGTAAACATGTTCATCGCGAAAATACAAGTTAGGTACCTACGCATCTTCTTCACCACATCTTCACATAATTTAATTTCATATGGTGATTCGTTTGGAACGTTTTTAGATTGGATGATATTGGATCTATGTACGCTACAGGATTTAATATCGCTTCTATCAAAGTAAAGGCGATCGCTAGTTTAAACAGACATTAAAACAAAAATCTTAGATAGCGCCTCGAATATCTTAATTAACTGGAGAAATGTGCATCACGGTTGGATTGAGAGAAAGATACACAAGCCTTTAGTCTGTGACACAAACCTCTAATAAATCTGTCATTCTATTGTTATTTGTTCCCGTCATTGTCATCATTCTTGTTTCAACTAATTTTGTCTCTTCCAGTTAGAAGAATTTGCATTTGAGATCGGAAGCTCTGAAAATAATAGTAACTTACGCATTAACGAAAATTGATTTCGTAACCATTTTGCGTTCCATGATTGTTATTTATGGGCACGGTGTCCCAAAGGTCATTGAATTTATTCAAATTGATCTTAAGTGGTGTATTTATATTTAAATGATCAGTACAGCGAACAAACAAAACAAAAAGCTGCCTCCTGCCAAAACAAAATCGGAATGCAATTAAAGGATTTGAACAGCTGTGTCTGTGATCGCATGCATCAGATTTGCACGAGTTTGTTCCCTGCGCTATTTCTGCTCGACTCGAATTAATATCAGTAATTGATGCGTTCTGCAGCCAGATAATAAATGGTGGGGATGGAGCAGACGCGCAGCCAACGACTTATTATTGACTTGCGCCTAATGAGCTCGAATATAATCAATAACACTCCAAGGACTGCCTGCCATACACAGTTACACAATTATTTATGAATTAATATTTGTGAATATATAATTATGGCAAAGTGGCTGGCAGTGGTGGAGACGAAGAGCTGAAGATCGAGCTCAGTGGCGTGCCATAGAAGAGGCCTATGTCCAGCAGTGGACGAAGATAGGCTGATGATGATGATGATGATGATGAATAATGGCAATAGGTTAATCACGTTGAACCTAAGATTAGACAATAGTTCGTTTAAACTAAACGAAACAAAAAAATACGTACAAAACATAATAATAATTTACAAAATGTTCTGTGACTTGTGTGTGGAAACCCCAAATATTTAGCAAAAAAAAACCGAACGATTAAACAAATTGTGCTTGAAGACACGTTTAGAAACTAGCGGTGCCCGCGGTTTCACCTGGGGAAATAGTCCCCGTTCCCGTAAGACATCTTTTTTTCATGTCTTTTCCCGAGGTTTTTATAGTTATTCTGCTAATCGGGGTGAAGACGAATCCAACCCATCATAGATCTTGAATATCGGTCCACCCGTTCTTGAGTTATAAATGGTGTAACTAATTCGACTTTGTTTATAATTAATCAGCATCTTATATAATCCATCTCTTCTCAATTAAATGGCCTATTTAGAATATAGATTTTGCTGCATATACATTTTAGTAGATTGAAATTTGGTCTGATGTTTTCCAAAACTGACAACTTTAAGTCCAAAAACAAAACAAGTTTAAAGCTACGATCAAAAGGCAATTTCACGCAATATGAAAGAGGCGTTCTAGAGTTACCAATAGTCGGATGCGATTGTCGGCGAGGCAAATAACAGGTCCAGATGATCGTCCAACGAGCAGCCTCCTCGCGAAACTAAATACGGACCGAGACGGTTATTCTCGACTAAATTAAAATGGCGGCGTCGTCAACAAAGGCGAGTATAGTAAGTAATTTGCGCCATATCGCTGTACCCGCGACCAGACGAAACAGAATACATTAACGCGATAACGATTTCAAATTGCTACCAGCGCGCTGTTTTGATTTTGCACTAAAGTTCTCGCTTTTAATCATCTATACTTTAATATTATAAAGCTGAAGAGTTTGTTTGTTTGTTTGTTTGAACGCGCTAATCTCAGGAACTACTGGTTCGAATTGAAAAATTCTTTTTGTATTGGATAGTCCGTTTATTGAGGAAGGCTATAGGCTATATAACATCAAGCTACGACCAATATGAGCGGAGCATAAATGAAAAATGTTGCAAAAATGACAAACCGTTGAAACTAAAACACGCGAACAAAGTCGCGGGGGACAGCTAGTACGTTATAAAGATCGCGAAGACACTTGCGGACGTTGATCTTAATCATTAATAATAACATTACATACATATGGCTACCTGCTTTTCCAAAAAAGCAGGTTAACAGTTGTTTTATTAACCTACGTGTGCTAAATCTATGCCGCTGTAATCAATATGTCGCGCCAGCTATAACATGGATTTTATAGCGCAGCATTTTGGAACGACCGCCCTCCGATACTCAACATGTTGACTAACCGAAACAGTATTATAATGTGCACTGACAAGATTTAACTGCTTATATTTTAATGCTTTAATATAAACACCATGCAAATTGCCTATTGTGGAATATGAACCGCAGGGGTGCTATACACGAGCACAATGGGATCGTGGGAAACAATACAAATTGGCAGAGGTCAGGCTCGCAATATATTTCTTACGCACATTTAGGTAATTCACAGATACAACATGAGGGAATTAACATTGATAATATCAATTGATTTCAGAAAGCAAGTTACTGCGATGATTTCACGCAGTCACCTCACCGGGGATTCACCAATGTTTTCCTCGGACACGCGCTTCAATATAAGAGGAACACGACGCGAGGAACATCATTTGTGTTAATGGCGTGACCCACATGACTGTGGGAGTCATTACTAATATGAAGAAATATTATTTATACGGGAATAATTTGAAAATGAAGATGGTGGAGAACGATAGTCGTTTAAAGATAATTGGAGACAACAACTACATAAGCATTTGTAGAAACGTCGGCAGTGTCTTAATTGTAGGGAATGAGTGCAGCATAGATGTATTAGAAAACTACGGAAGTGTGGAAGTGATTAGTGCCCGAAATACAGTGAAAATAAACGTTTATGAAAATGATAGAGATGTGCGCAATTTTACAAATATCGCAGTAAAGAAGAAGGATTACAGTTCGACAAAAACGAGGGAAAACTCTATAAAAGCTATGTTCAAAACATTCATCACAGTATATTTGAAGAAGTTATTCAAATCTAAAAAATCTCTATTATCTGAAGAAGATAATTAAAGAATGTGTTCTATTTCAAAAGTTTTAATTTATTGTCTCTTAAAATAAACTTAAAGGTCTAAAAACAGAATCAACCTGTACAAATTAAGGTAAAATGAGGAAAAACGTATTCAAGTGAGAAATAATGTATTCTCGTTGGCGGGGAAGCACTTATTCTGTAGGTAGGTACGTACTTCAATCAATGTTAATTACCTCTATAGATAAACATTTACGTGCCTAGTAATGCCATTGTCATTTATTTATATTTAAAGTGTTTCATTGACAGGAACATTATTGTAAGAGGAAATGCATAGTTAGTAGATAAGCTATTTATGTCAGTTATTAAAAAAATGTGTGAACTGAAACATTTTGATATAAATAGTTTATCATAATGGTTTTTATTAGATAAGCATTGTTTTGTATACTTATAATAAATATCGTTTTACAATATAAACAAATTATAATTATCACGTGACCGTGTTTTCATTCAATATTGCTTCCATTTAAAAGAATAAACTAAATTTAATTTTGGCAAAATTCGAAATCAATAGTTCCCGTAGGCCGATTACAGAAAGCCGTATTTTGACAGTAACACAAAGCTATGAATAAGTATACCAACACGGAATTAAGACAGATCTTTACCACAACGGACCAGGATAGCTTTAACACTTTTTACATCGGCCACAGACACCATTACAAACAAAACTGTTATAGGATAAACTCATGAAATTATATTACGCTTGTTTCATAACCCACAATGGATTTCGATAAAAGGAGGAACAAACGGTTTCACAGGAAACTTCTAAGCAAGCCGTTACTTATACGTCGTTTTGGCAGTCAGCCATGCCTCTTTAATTTATTACCTGTGACTCCATTACATTGACTAAATACTAACAACACGTTCGCGGTTAAAATTAGTACTTATGTAAATGTGTTAGCATTTAAACGCTCACGTCTAAAAATATGTTGAATATCATTATAGGCCTGCGATATCCTACTACCTACAGGTATTCAAGATTATTTGTTTTTTTTTTACTGTTTTGTTTATTAATGACCCAAAACTTAATCTCTTGACGATATTTCGCTACGAATACGAAGCTTCGATAGGTACCTGTATTCTGTCTTGATTCTTTTGACTTATCAATATGTATACTGTTCCTATAAGTATATTGTCGACCCCACATAGCTAGACGATTATTTACTATGAGAAATATGGACAACTAGTCACTTCTTAATGGTTTAGTGACACATAAACAAATAGTTTGTATACTTTGAGGTTAAATCCCAATTACTTCAAATATATCTGCCATCACCATGACGTCACAAAATGAAGACCAATTATTATTGGAAATATGCCACGATGTCGTGTCTCGACGTGTTACGTTTTGTGTTAACCGCTGATTTTGACACATTATTAATAAGAGCTTTTTATCTTTATACTGGCTGTTTCCCGCGATTCCACCCGCGTGGACGTCGGTTATCGCGGCAAAAAGTAGCTTATGTCCTTTCCCAGGCTCTAGACTCTCTGTGTACTAAATTTCATTTAAATCGGTTCTGTAGTTCTGGCGTGAAAGCGCGACAGACAAACAGACAGACAGAGTTATTTTCGCATTTATTATATTAGTAAGGATAATATAGTAACTACCTTAATCACCTTTGATTATTAAGTATTCACTAAAAACAGCATTCTTAACACTATTTTAGCAAACTAAGAAAAATTAAAATGTAATCATTATTATTTTCTACAATAACCTTTTAGTCTAGATAATAAATACATAGATAATTAAGCGTGTTTTTACTGACATTAATGTAAAAATATTATTATAATCGGCACGTAGGAATAGAAGTGACCTTGATATTTGCATAGTAATGTCACTCACTATTTAATATTATTATCGTCGGTAAAAGGAAATTCCAGTGATACTTATTCTGTGGTTTGGTATCTATTGGAAATCGTTAAGAATAACAAAGACTGACCATTGACTCAACATCGGAATGCAATGTCTTAGATAAAAGCTCATTGTCAATGATAATGGTTCAACGCTCATCACTATTCATGAAGTATTTTTAAGCGACTTCATAAAAAGCTTCTCATATCAATTCAACGTATGTAGGTATGTTATATTAGAACTATATTCACATAGGCAGGTACTATATGATAATCTATAAGGGCTTCCTTGCGAATATTTAAAATTTTACAAGCAATGTCTGTGTGTATGTATGTTAATTTAGATTATATTAAAGGCAGGGGCCTTCTTCCTAAAGTATGGATCGGATATTCACATAATTATTTAAATCTAAAAGGGCTTCCAAACCAATATACAGATTTTTATAAGTGTGTGTACCTATGTATATGTAGATATGTATGTGTGTACCTGTGTATGTTACTCCACTCATTTTTCCGAAAGTATTTATCGGTTTGCGACCATTATCTTTTATTGGCTTACATTAACCTTAACTTAAAATCTAATTACTCACTTCAAATTCTTATTACTTAGAAAATCCATTTATTAATTTTATAACCTCCGCATTTTTAATTCCAAAAATGTAGATTCTAAAATTGACATACAAGGCAAACCGCAGAAATGCTAATTGAAACACATTGACGAAGCAAGGTACTAGGTACACTACTTACTAATAACTAGTTAATCTTCCTCAATTTATTTTCCCTAAAGTGGTCGGAGATATCTAGCGGAGCACATGTCATCACCAACCTGCTCCTATCAAAATTAGATAACTGTCATTGAGACTTTCACTGATCGTCGGTTGATTTCACTTTCCTCGCGCTCGGCCCACTAATGAGACGATTCGATACTTGCGCAACAATGGCCCATTGCAGGCTCTCATCAGCAAACCGGTCATATCATGACAAAAGTAGAATTTGATTTACTGAATAATTACTTAGAGTCTAAAAACCATACTTCAAAGTCAGCTATTTTTATTTATAGTAAGTAGGCACTATTTAGGTCCCGTTGTAGAGGCATTAAACAAGGGACTCATCATTAAATAAATTAATGTATCTAACTTCTTAGCAACTACAGCTGCTTACTTCGAATCATTTCAATTTAGACAGCATTTTAATCAATTATGTACAGTGCTATTTATATCAGTCACATCGATTAAAACAATTGCCGCAGTACCAATCGGATAATACTTTTTTCGTTTTCAACGAAATAAAGCGATTACAAAACAATGTCTGTCATTAACAGACTCAACGTGCAAGAATATCTTCATCTACAAATTCTTAAAGCCAATGTGTAGAAGGCAATAGCCTATTCAATTTATTTTACAATTTACTCAAATGGTTTCACGGCCGTTTATTTAACTATTATTAATTTGCTTTCGGCTAACAGGCATTTTGTATTTGAGAAAAAATATTAGCTCGTTTAACTCTTTTTTTCTATCGTAATTGCTAAACACATAGACACAACGTCTAAATATAAGTATGATACAATTTTATACTGTTTTATTAAAGGATATACCTAGTTATGAAGGGAATCTTGACCGTCTGGTTAACATCAAAATGTTTGTAACAATGTTATTGGCACAATTTCAAATATCTACGACAAAAAATTACTCCAAAGATAAACATTACAAAATGAGTTATTTCCGTAGGCTTACTGGTCGAGCGGATATTTTGCAATACAGACCAGATACCAATACATTCCTACGTGAGGTAAAATAACACAATCCCTCTGATGATCACACGACTAATTCTAGGTTACTCATACTACAGAAAGGTATGCCTTGTAGTTGTTATGTTATGAAAAGTTTTTGACAGAAAAGTTTATATCCCTTTGCAGTGGATATATATATATATACTTATGGATACTTTTCTGCCAAAAACTTTTCCCAAGCTTGATGGGTTCGGCTTTCAAACTTCCTGGGATCAGCTAAAAACCGTGTTTAACATAGCACTCGATATTATAGCGTTATATATTTTTGAGCATAAAACCTATTTTATAAACCAAGTTAACTCTCTCTCCCTTGTGTCTAGATCGGGTACCTACCAACTAATTTTTCTTAAAAATATGCCATGTTTTAAACATTGAGCTTGATATAGGTAGTTTAATCATAATTTAATATAGGTTGAGATCCTTGCAGACATACTGAACATTTATATCATATCTGCGAAATGACACAACGGCGCCTCGAACCGACTGCAATGCGCTGATGAGTTAATCTGTTGTATCATACATTGTGACATTTACCGCCCAGGATCAAAAACATTTACTAAGTAATAATATAATATACCTACATACCTAGATAAAATGTAGTTATGTGGGTATGTTATGAGGTATTTATAATGGTGTAACTCCATTTAAAAGCAACTTATTTCTAAAAGGTCATAAACTAGAGAATTCACAGGAATGAATAAGCAAACACATTTAAACATTTCTAAGGTATTAGAAGATGAAGGTCTGATAAACAGTCCAAAATAGAGAAATTACTGGTCACAACAAAATATCTGAATGAGTGGCACGATTCTTTTGCCCCAGAATCGGTTTATTTGCTTTGTATCACAAACACGGCATAAGACCTAAGTAGTTATTGCATCGGACCAACACGAACTTAGAAGATTCGGAAACTGTGTGATCACAGTCACTCAAGATAATCTCTGTGTCGACATCTTTAGCATGACTAATTTAGCTTGATAGAACAAACTTCTAAAATTCTACATACTTTAAGGAAATAAGGTAAATGATTAAATTTTGAAGTTGGCGAGTTCCTACAGTATCTTTTCCTGTTTTAAGTAAATTATAAATTAGCTCGGCAACATAATATACCATTTTATGAAAATTGCGAGTCGGATACCATGCAAAAATAATGACCAAACGGTAAAACTAAAAAGAAATCAGTCGTGCACGCGCCGCTAGCGCAGGCGCAGGGCCAATGAACGTTGACAGGTGCCGCGCGACCAATCCCGATACAGAATCTCACTTTACGCGACCCGGTTCAAATCACGAAATTATGTCTACATCCTTTTCTTTTGCATTCCAATAATATTGTGAGGAAGCGAGACAGGACAGGCAAAGGAGACCAAGTCAGATCAATGGCGAAGGACTTTTGAATTAAATCAGGCTGCTTCGAAACAAGCTTTGTTTACCGATCAATCTCAAGTTTAATAAACTTATTCATGCGCTTATATTAACATTACATTTTCATTTTGTTACAGTTAATCACAACTGATGCAATATAATAAAAATATAACATTAGTTCTTTTAGAACTACAAAGTCATCGTTGTAAGCTTTGATCTATAAGATTAGATTAAGCAATCTTTTGTTAGTTTAAAAAAATCAAGTAGACAGCGCTCTGAGAACGGAA
Source organism: Diachrysia chrysitis (assembly GCA_932294365.1). NCBI lineage: Eukaryota > Metazoa > Arthropoda > Insecta > Lepidoptera > Noctuidae > Diachrysia > Diachrysia chrysitis. The sequence continues at coordinate 10,191,723 of OW028652.1, read as the reverse complement.
TTATAATTCTCCAGGTATCGTCCCACGCATTCCAGGAGGTCGACTGTGCGGTCTAATGTCAGTCATTCATTAAAGCGAGTGCATTCCCTGGCATACAAATGTCCTTCCTGCCGCTTGTAGCTTCAAGTCATGACACTAGACAAGTAACTAACTTTCTAACATTTAGTCATACGAGTACCGCCTAGCGTCCGTACAATGTACATCCGTATTCGCCTACCAATAAGAAACTTACGTCTCAACAAATAATAATCATCCATTAGCAGAAAGAATAAGTACATAGCGCAACCTAATTCCAGATAAAATCCTAGATGCGTGTGTATAATGTTGCCGGTACGATTCACGGCACCGCGGCGCCAATATTGCTTGTTTTATTTACATCCCAGGCAAAAAATTGGCAAACGTCCAAATCCTAAACGAGATGGCGTCCATAATGATATCTGAGTATTTCGAAATCCTAATCTCGATAAACAGGTTTATGGTTAACAAGAAGTTTAAGTTGCAAAAATATCCTTCACAAAACTGGTCCCTCTCGGAGATTCGATCCGACATCGTAAAACGTTAGTTTGTATCGAATAAGAAATCGATTTATGTTATTGCAACTGGAAATAAGTCGATATACTCGTATGTTCCCGCGTGCAATTTGTTATAGACGATAATGACGGCGTGTCATTCATCAGCATCGAGTGGTACTAGTCATTGGTTGTGTCGGATAAGATCGATTAGCCCACATCGCGGCACAGTCGTACTGCAGTGGTAACGTTAAAATCTGGTTGTAATCTGGCCTCGACACGGTTCTTTCGTTAGCACCGTTCGGTAAGACCTAATTACGTGAATCAGGTACTGGGAGTAGATCAGCGATAGGAAGCGGACGAGGAACTAGGTACGAGCGAACCGGTCAGTAACGGGCCGCGTGTGCCGTCCGATCGGCTCTAGACGTGGCCATTTACAAAATAAATAAACATAAACACGATATGTACAAACGGTACTATCCGATTGCTCAGAGCATTGTACACACACTACTGTATTTATACAATGCTGTAATGGAAAAGTTTTGCTAACAGTCAAGAAGTAAATCTAGATGATATGAAAGTATATACGCAACGTTCTGACTTGAATTTAGTAAAAGTACTAAAGAGAAATCAATATAACTTGAAGTTCAACTAGAAAACGATCGTATATACTATCATATATATTATTAAAGAAACATACGTGTTTTATTGTGAAAAGTATTTAACGTCAAAACAGTGAGTAAATCAAGTGTTATCGACGTCAGACGTGATCCGACACGGTGATACCACGATAAGAAAACTATGACTTATGCCTCAAGTTCTAGTTTCGTATATGTTTTTAGGGCGCTTTTAAGGTGAGGTGGTAAAAAACTGTTATAATAACATAGTACCGTTCATAAAGCCCTTACAAAATGGTAAACTACAACAGTCATTGACACCACTTGAAAAAAGCTATCCTTCTTATATAATTTTAGTCAAATGACTCATTTCCTCACTAACCTGTGTGAACTGTGAAGAGATCTTCGTGTGATCCTCCTGGTAGACTTTCCTAGACTTCCGTCGCTCTGTCATAAGAGCTGTGAGTCTGTCCAAAGCTTTGGACTCGAGAGCCTCAGCGTTCGCTCTGATCAACCGGCTAATATTCTCCCACTCTTCCGTCATAGCACGCCAAGCTGATGCTATTACTGAACCTGAAACAAATATAAATATTTACTCACAAACATTCCTACGTTTTCTCTTTACTAACGTGTCTAACTGGCAAAACTTTTATAGCTAAGTACTTTGAGGAAAAATATACACTTAGCTTTCTTTAAAATTTGTGTGATGTAGGTATACCTTTATCACAATGCCGATAAGTGAAAATTGTGCAAAAAGAAAGGTAGGGCTCTGCCCTACAGTATAATAGTTTAGGCTATAAAATAATAAAGCTAAGTAGGTGAATGGTAACAAATTTATACGATTTTTTTTTGCAATACAAAGAGAAGGTGAAGGGATCCTTCTGATATCGTATTTTACTACATAATCGGTTAATTTTTATGTGTAATAGCTGTTTTTTTTTTCATCTCTACACCCATGCTTTTTTGACGTTGTAAATTTTTGCTCCGTTTAGACTAAACGCAATTCAACGCGATGAATGATATTTGGCATAAATCCGTCTGTAAAGCATTTCATAATGCGAAATTTTTCAATCATGGATCTCATCACCATTAGTCAATTTTATTGTGATTTAATTAGATCGGAGTTAGTACAGAATCTTTTGAATACTTATTTTACTTATCAGGTGAAAGATCCTCCACTGCACCAATTTACAATTCCTTATCGACGAAACACATGCTATACTTATCATTTAGTGATATCATTGAACGAAACATGCATTTATCTTGCACAGATGAGCATAATAAAACAAGTAAGGAGCTGTAACTAGATTAGCCATGCATCGATTTATTAAGAACATGTAAGTTAATCATGACTAATAAAAATAATAAATCTATTATTTTTGACATCTTAGCAAAGAAAATACTGTTTGTTTTCTTGCGCCGATCATTTGATTCGATAAGCGCCTTCCATCTATCAAAAGCTTATAACGAAAGAAAAATTCTATTTTTTATTGTCTCTACCGTTAACCTTTTCATTATTCCAACCATGTGCTTATGATACGGAACTCACAAGCTTTTGAGAACATTGTATTAGTTCAAGACATTTTAATAATTGTTACCATAATAATATGGACCATCCCACTAATACAAGAAACATAATAGATTAAGAACAATGACAGCACCCACAGTCCCACCTACAAGTTTGAATATTGACATACATTATTATTATGTAACGTTACTATTGTAATAGCAATAAATAGAGTTACGATGCTATCATAAAAACAAACATTTATTACGTTAATGATATCAGCAAACCTATAGCAAAAATCTATTTTGGAATTGTATAAAATGTAGGCTAAGCCGGGACCTCTATTAAATTTGAGACAGAAGGCAAACTGAGAAACATCAAAGTATAAAGCATAATTTTGGGTCAAAACAATTAGCTAAATTACAATACTGAAATCCAATAAGTAGACCCCTAACGAAGTTATACAAGACAGGATAAGAAAGAGAGAAAAAATCAAAGTAAGAATTGAGAGGGCAATGAAAGACTCGATCGTTCCGTTGGAAGTCACGATCCGATATTAACCGTAGTTAGAGAATAAAGTTCAAAATTTCAGCATAACGCTTAACGACGACTATTCCTCAAATAACAGGCTGCATGCTCATTTCAAGGATGCAAAGGAAACACTAAACGCGATGATACACTCGATCGTTTTAAAACAACGGTTTTTAATCCTCAAATCGCTAACGCATGCTAAACAAAGAACACATAGAAAAACTAAACATAAGTAAAGAAAACTATTAACAATGACCTGACAAGGTAGGCAAGAAGGACATATTTTTTAGCGTGATTATGGTTGTGTAATACTTAAAAATATTTAAAGAGGGTATGATAGGTATAAGATCAAATAATAAATTTCGAGACTTCGATAGCCCAAGATTCATATAAGAATTTCCTATAATATCCTACGATTGGCTAAACAAAGCACCATATTGACAAGAACAAGTTTACTTAGATGCTAAATCTATTATGGACTTTAAGCTTGCACAGTAAGAAGTATTTTTTTAATTCAATAAAACTTTAGTTTTTTTTTTGCAATTTTACTTAAGTATTTTGACAAAAATTCTTTTTAGGCCTCACTTCACAGATCAATAGAGAAGTTCTTATTTTCATTTAAAGAGATCGTTCACCAGTCCAGTGCTAATAGGGTTCACTCTTGTTAAGTGGTGCTGATTTTTACCGTTAAGTTCTTCACACTTGTCCATCTTCTGGCCTTGCGCGGCGGCGGCGGACAGCGCAAGCGCATACTCCCTGTCGCTCTTCATCTTAGCCTGGAGGCTTCGCTTCATGGTCTCCATCAGCCGCAGTTCAGCATCCTGGCGCGCCAGCAGCGCCTCGTGCGCCGCGCGCCCCGCGCCGCTCGATGCATACCCCATTGTAAACAACCCACGTCTACACTATAACGCACATCACAAACATAAACACAACACTATTCACATCATTTTCCGTTATCACCGGCACAGTGTTTATACGTCACCTCGTAACAAAATTCAATTTATTGGCAAGCACACCAGAGAAAGGAGTACAAGTTAGTTCTTAAAAGCGTATTTTCTTATTTTTTTCTTAGTACTAGCACTTGCATCGCTCTCTAACAGTAAAGACTAAATAAAAACTATTTAACAAAAACCTTTCGACAGAAACGTTTAATGAACGAGGTGAGCGCGCTCGAAATATCAGAACGCGCGTCCGCACGACAACGTCGCCCGACCTGAATGCCATCTATCGCGAGCACATTACGTCTGGTGCGGCCGCCGGGGCGCTGCACGCTGGCGTCGCTGGCCCAGTCACCCGCTGCGGTGTCCGCCACCGAGGCCTTACTTCAGAACATCGCATAACATCCAGATGACCGATATATCTATTGTTCATAATCCGTCACCTGGAAGTTTAAATAGCTTGCTGAAATTGAATTGAAGAAATTCGACTTCTTAAAAATAAAACTCCCAGGATCTGTTTTTTTTTTACTAATTCTTATTTTTTTTATATATATTTTGTCAATCTGCTGTTATTTACAGAAAGTGTCGTGTAGTGGAAAACTAGTTCTTGCCTGTTAGCAAAACTTTAACTGCTGCAGACAAAGGGTTGATGATGGTCGATATAGCAGATTAAACAATTTCGTGTAAGGTACCTCTATTTTCCCATCTACATGCAGATGGGAAAATAGAGGTACCTCGTGTCGGTAAAATCCCACGTGGATACATGAATCCAGTAGATCTATTGAGTAAGGTATGAGTGATAAAGGGCTTCCTACTTAGTCATTCACACTTCACTAAATAAGGGGGTTGAAAAGTTCTTGTTAATAAACCTAAGCATTCACTCGATTATTTTATTTCAATTAACGTACCTTTAATATCAGCAACAAATTCACAAAGTAAAAAAAAATATATTTGAAAAAATTGAGACTTAGAAATGAAATGATATAAATTTCAGTTATTTAGATAAACAAATACCTACATTGAAATTATAAAAAATATACATATTGTTCTAACACAATTTGTATTTACAAAGGCATTAAACTAATCAAAAGAGTGAGGAGTGCTCCAAGGGTATGTTCTTGGCCCTCTACGTTGTCCTACGTCATACATCAATGAAGGACAGTAGAAGTAAATGTAAAGATACTTATACAGCTAATATGTTTATGTATAAATTCTACTGTTTATAACAAACATTTCAGAATACAACAAAAATACATTGAAGTTTTCTATATAGAGTCCGGATAGAGAACCGTCGTAGTATTTGAGGGCGCCTCTTTGTTTAATCTCCGTATTTTGTATGTAGACGACACTGTTACGTCATTACAATACGACTTTAAGACCTGCATATTTACAAAATTATGTTAGAACATATAATGTTTTCAGATGCCTTCTTCATAATTGTTTTCAGATGCCTTCTTCATAATTTTTTTACGGGATGATTTTAATATTATCATAATGTTAGTTCCATTTTACACCACGACGGTTCTCATTCTGCACAGACTCTATCCATATTATTATGTCTTATTGCGATACATTTAACTACAGATAGCGATACTGGTTTCTGTACAAAGCCAAGTAGTGTTCTATGAAACTTGCAATCGATAAGATAGCCTTATTAAATAATATAATCACCATTCAATTCCAGCACACATAAACTATACAATATATTTACATAGTATAAAAGAAAGTCGCTGCTGCTGTTTGTACACTTAGATCTTTTGAATTACGCAACGGATTTTAATGCAGTTTTCAGCAATAGATAGTGATTTATATATATTCAAGAGGAGGTTTATATGTAGAATATGCATATTATAGTACGAAATTCAAGGATTTGTCATGTTAAAAAATTAAACATGAGAAGCCGGGGCGGGTCGATAGTTTATTATATGACATAAAAGTAAACTTGGCAAGGATGCGAAATATCTAGAACCGAACCTTGCTTTGTCCACTAATTTAGGTGCAGAAAGCCCCAACGTCATTCAAAACAATGGTGAGATAGTATCGCAAAAATGATTACAATGTTTCTAAATATACATCGGAAGTCGTTGTTTACTACTTTGCAATGTCCAACGGAAGATCCGACTTTTTGTTGTTAAAATAAATTGTTGAACATTCCCTAGTCATCAAAACAATTAACAACCACAAATTGAATAAGTGTTATTCAAAGCAAAATTCTGAGCTCTACACCGGAACAGTTCAGTTCTTTCATAACTTCGGTGTTGGTTTTGGTAGACCACCATCCTAATATTGTATCTACATGGCCCAAAAAAAATTGTACGTGTCTTATAATGTAGATAGAGAGATATTTTGCAGTATTGTAATATTAACAAAACTTTTTAGCGTAAACATATATAATCATAACTCATCATACGTAAATAATCTATGAATGTGCTACACAAATCTAAAACTAGCCAAAAGATGTTTTAATCACAAAGATCATAAAATTGTCTATAGGTACGAATATTATATTTAAAGAGGAAAGATTTGTATGTACCTACGTGTGTACGTATGTAACGAATAAACTCGAAAACTATTGGCCCGATTTCAAAAAATCTTTCTCCGTTTGAATAATGCTAAATTATTCCAGATTAACATAGGATATAGTATATTTTGAAAAATAAATGCTCACCCGTACGAAGCCGGGGCGGGCGCTGGTTAAATATAAAAAAGGTGTCTACATTCCGTCGTGGGTAATCAATTTTAGTCATTTTAATTTGAATCTTAAATGTGTAGATTAACGTCTGAAACTGTCATTGAAGACCCGGCTTCGAAGATCACATCTCCTTCACATACCGACCGCAACGGTCAGGATTACATATAGACGGAAAAGTTACTTTGTAAGTGCGAGTCGCGTTCAGTCTCCTAAAATTTTGTTTGTTGACTGTTACAACACACATATTTCGTCAAAAGTATGCTTTATCGCCCGGATTCAAACTTTGTCAGCTATATAGTGGCGCCAACTGGTGACCGCAATAACAGTAGACCTCATGTTTATCAATCATACAACCTCAGCATTATTATTTTTTTACGAATACACCGACATGCATAATGCTGTAAAAGACCTCCGCTGTCCGTTCTTCCATCTGTTGGTCAGCAGACCGTATTTCATGAACTGAAAGAGAGAGAGAGAGAGAGAGCTAGATAGTTTACTCTGTCTACGGCTAGAGAGTTAAAATTGAGGGGCTCCTCTTCTAGAAAGTGTTTTTGGGAATTTAACGAAATTAATCTTGTACGATGATACAGAACCCTTCTTTGCGCGAGTCCAACTTGCACTTGACCGGGATTTATTAATGTGAATTAAGTTAAATAGGCTAAAAGCCCAAACCATCAAACAGTAAAAAGAAGTTGCCAACAAAATAAAAGTATTAAGACAAAACGGTTAATCGAGGTCTACTGCGCCAGCTTTTGATTAAAACATTAATTAAGCACAGAGTATGTACAGTAATATTAATAACTTAGTAATATGAATTACCTAGTCATGGCATCGGGAGAACGCTAATGTAATGTTTCAAGGAATGGGCCATCGTCATACTAATGTTGCAAGCCTTTTCATACATAAAGTTAAATCCTAGCATTGCTAGGACTGCACACATGGCATACTTTTGTTTCTGTCCGTGACTGATTCGTCACTCTCAAGTCCGTGGATATGTAAGGAAATGCGCGCACTTAGATAAAGTATCTATACGCTATTTGTATATGCGCATGATAAGACGTGACAACTGGATGTCACCGTGACACTTTTGTCAGCAGCGCGCGCACGGCTGACAAAATTGTTGCCAGGTCAGATTGATAAATTTACAATATTTTTATTTCAATTTACAGTAGATTGGTATAAAAAATACAGTAAATTATATAGATCATTACAGAGCGTCTTTACAGTTAATTTTAATTATAATATTATATTAAGTCTAGCCTGTATTGTTCCACTGTTGGGTAAAGGCCTTCCTCCATTCTTTCTAGCGATGCTGGGGCCTCGCTTCTTGCCAATTCCTAATAATTAAATATGAATTGAAATACTTCTTTTCTTTTAAATTACTAATTTTATTAATAAGGTAAAAAGTAAATCTTCATTTCGGTTCATTCTTTATAATTTGTTCAGTAAAAGTCAAAATCAGTACTAATGTTAAGGTTTGGTTAATAATTTATACAATTAGTCCGAAACACGACCGCCTTTGTGATATCCATATCAACATCCAACAAATGACCGAAGACGCATCAATGAAGAATGTTACTAGGTATGCCAAATCGCTTGCAATTTTGTCTCAGTAAAGCCTGTATGTATACAAATACACTAGTTTTTGTTGTAGTCAAAAATACCTAGTAGTTTTGATTTTATAAGCATTCAAAGTTTCGAAAAATATCAAGTCCCGCTAACGGCCACGTGACCGCTTGTGACGTCATATCACAACGCCGCAAGCTCAAGCGCGGGCTGCGCCCAGCTTAATATCAAGTCGCCAGCGGTTATAGTAGGTGTTAGCTTGCGCAGTATTTTGTTGTGTTTTCGTCCGAGTATTACGTTTATAGTCTAATAATAGTAAATATTGATCGATTAATAAAATTGGTGAAGGATTCGAAAAAGGGCAATCGGATAATCTACCTAAAATAGATGGATTAATTGGTTGCGCATTATTTATCAACAAATAGTGATTTCGTTGCCGCCGAAAGTACACAATATAAAGATAGAGGAATCTGGTCTTTTTTCAAAGAATAAGTGACCTATGATTGGTGCCTCGCCTGACAGGCTTACCTACTGATGACTGCGTTATAGAAGTAAAGTGTCCAATCGAGGCAAACACTTTTATTACGTATTTATAGTAAAGGTAAACTAGGAAAAACATTATCCTAATCTATACTTTTAATATTATAAAGCTGAAGAGTTTGTTTGTTTGAACGCGCTAATCTCAGGAATTACTGGTTCGAATTTAAAAATTATTTTTGTATTGGATAGTCCGTTTATTGAGGAAGGCTATAGGCTATATAATATCACGCTACGACCAATAGGAGCGGAGCATAAATGAAAAATGTTGCAAAAATGAAAAACCGTTGAAACTAAAACACGCGATCAAAGTCGCGGGGGACAGCTAGTGTAATATAGTTTTATTAAAACTCTATAAATAACACAAACATTGGTGGAAAATGGAACGTACGTAACCTCAAAATCTTATATTTTTAATACAATAAAATAAACTTAAATGTATTTTGCTTAAAACACTAGGAAGTTACTTTAAATGAAATAGACTGCTTTGCAGACTAACTATTCCACATGCAGAAATCACCACTGAATCTAGCAGGTCGACTTGGTTTAGATCTACCCAAGCGTGTGGCAACATGAACTCAAAGAATCTAAGCTTCAGTACTAATATTTATTATGTGATCTAAGTCTGCCGATAGCTCTTTCTACGTGTATCCGTAACGCTGCATTTTTTTTTGTCTCCAAAACTTCTTTTTTGGTCGGTTTTACTTTAGAGCTCACACTAGGTCTGATCAGAGCTCACACTAGGTATGTCCATTTTGTTGTAGCAAATGCGCAATATTTTTGAAACCTTTGACTGCCAATACTGGTGATCCTTCAGGTAAAGTTTGCAAAATACCACAATCTTTACATTTAGGCACAACACATGATTTCCTAGTATTGGGATTGGACACTTTTAAAAGTATTTAAGTATAATTTCGACGGTACGGGCGCGCGACCGCGAGCGTACTTAGTAGAGCTGTAGCAAACCGTATGTATTCGTTACTGAGTAACGGGTACGACATCTAGTACCGAGTAACGAAACGTTACTCACGAATACTTTTCGTTACTCGCATGTTTCGTATCATAGTTAAATATGCTGTTTCAATGACGCAATGTAACGAATATTCAAAACAAAGTTTTCTTTAACAGGGTATGCAGTAAAAAAAAAGTATATACTTGTGAAAAAGTGTTTTCATAAAATTTTGCCACTAAAATTTCATAAATTTTATGTAATAGTATGAAATAAACGAAAGTGAAAGTTTTAGTCTCTCATGAAATTCTAAAATTATTTCACTGCAACTTAATTTTCAAACAATTAATTAAATCGCACGCTTGTACGCGTACGCAATACGACTCGATTAACGATTTGTTTCTCTAGCATAACAGCTTGTTATGAGGTATTAGGAGTAACGAGTAACGATACGATAGTAACGAGTACTGAATGTATAGTAACGAATACATACGGGTACGTTTTTTTTTCGTTACTTTTACAGCTCTAGTACTTAGTGAGCCAGACTGAGCGTGTTGTACAATGACGTCACAACGTCACCGGCAGCCCGCGTCGTGCGGTTCAACTTGTTTTACTTCTAAATCGGAAACTAATTGACGTATCGAAGTAATTCTTTCACTAGTATTTTTTATTTTTGATAGAGAATATGGAGAGCTAATAATCAAAATTTGTTAACATTCTTCATTTCAATAAAAGTTCTGTCACTCTTTTTGAGCGCATTCTACTTTGGTGACGCCGAACACTCACGAATGACGAAAACTTTTGTGTCACCCTGACTAAAGGTCCTCGTGCGTTTTTAATCTTTTCATATTTTTTAGTTTCCGTTTTATACCGCTGTTAATTAAGTTATTAAATTTAAATATATTGTAAATAAAATCTTACATGGTATTGCCATATTGTTAATTACTCATATTGAGCAGCTATGTATGTAAACTACTTTACGTCATTGGCAACACTGACCCCAGCCTTGTAATATGGCCGCTACAGGTTAGTTCTAGTAATTTTGTCACGTGAAAAAACCCCTAGATTTTGCCTTATTTTATTGTTTATTAGCATATTTTCATATTGAATTTAGTTTGCATGTGATACAGTTACCTAATTCATTTGTTTTAGAAGCTCTACATTGTTATCTAATAATGCTAACGTGTCATCATTTCACCTCTGCGGACGTTTGGATTTACCGCGTGGCCACATTTCTTAACACTCCTAATCAATTTATTACCTTTTATCTTACCTATTTAGCGTTCTATTTGGTTTAAGTAATTGCCGAGAAGGTGAGAAACGTAACTTTGAACAGATGTGTTACAATATTGTTAATTGTCCTTTCATGTGTCCCCGTATAACCCGCTTTCCAAAATCGGAGTAGGTCGTTCACTTACCATGCGTCATCATTATTCATCATGTTGTCCTCAAGATTTAATCTACGTATGTAACCTTAGTTACTACTATTACCCTATACGTACGTTTTACAGGCAAGAAATCAAAGAAGGCAAAATGGATTCCAGCCAGCATCACAGACATTATAGCAGAACCAACAACTATCCCAGCAACAAACTGGGCAGACTCTGTAGATGAGGAACGTAAGTAAAAATGTTTTGTTTTTTTTTTTTATATGCGTCTTTACTTTTTATGTTTGAACAAAAGACCCAATGATGATGTAAAGGGAAATGGCTGGCCAATGTTAATCTCGTACTTGGGGCGCACAAACTGAGTGCATGTCACTGTATCCGCCCCGGGAAGGTCTGAGTAAAGGTCTTTGTGTTTTAAAACATTCTAGCCGGATGCTTTCCTCAAAGGAAAGGTGGGGGAACCAGAAAAGACGGTGTAGTGTAAAGCTAGTGAAGCCAGGCCTGTGGAGCTAGGTGGAGGTGTGAACATTATCACTGTTGGAAACCCCTGTGACCAGCAATTTTAGCACAATCTACGAGATGACTCTGTGTCACAACTCAATTCAGACTAGTCTTTCATTGGCTTGCTCCCTAACTTTCTGAGGGTCTTTTTATTATTTCCATTCCATCATGGCAAACTATATTACAAGATTTAATTCAGTCAGTTTAACACTGGGATTAGCTGGTGTTATTTTCATAATTCTTAAAAAACACCACATTAGAAAATTACAGATATCTTTAATCACTATCAATGTTAAAGTAGTAATTATACAATTTAGTTATTTGCTTGATATGTTTGTTCATTAAAACATTATTAGTTAAGCATTCATTTAATTTATACTGTTATTTATCTACCACCACATTTTGAACAAGCTCTTGAGTAGTTAATGATATACCTACCTAACTCATCATAAATATTTTGATATCTATATGATATGTAATAAAGAAACTATTATTATTTAAATATAAGTATGTAATAATGTAGACAATTATCATCATAAGTTTTTTATGAGTTCCTGTAATACGGTAGGTATATATTTAAGTGAGCAGTAATATAATAGATACTTGTATAGAAAATGAAATTCAAGGTTATAACTTTATAGTAAAATATTAAAATTAGGATTTGTATAGAGGTGTATTGATGTACAAACCCAACTTTGTACTTAGCTGAGAATGCGTATGGCGGGTACCAAACGCGTCAGCGCGCACCAGTGGTGCTCCCGTCGGCGTCGCGGGCGGCGCGCGGCGGGCTGGCTGTCGACGATGAGTCCATTCCTCGTCGGCCGCCCTTCACGGCGCACATTTCCAACCTGCCCTATGATGTCGATGAAAGTGCTATCACTGAACTCTTCACTGGACTTAAGGTACCATTCTGTTATTTAATTCTACCTTATTATATAACTCGGTCATATTCTAGAACTCACAATGCTGACATGGTCAAATTTATTGAATATTATTTGCAATTAAATGCTTTACGAGGGTGACTAAATCAAGGAAAGAGGAGAGGGATGCCTTTGCCATGCCATGGACATGGAAATATATGATTATAAAAGATCTAATAAATATTTACCAACTATTTACTTTATCTAAGTATATAAGGTAGTATTGTATATCTTACAATACTACCTATTTGCTAGAGTTCTTGGATTAACCCTGCTCTCTAGCTACTAGTTAAACTGACATATTTCCAGGTCAATGCTGTTACAATTTGTTATAGCCACCAATACTTTCTCTGTACAGGACTCCTTCATAAAAACCATGAAATTTCATTTCCATAATCTAAACTACTTGAAATGATTTGTCATACATACATACTGTTCATAACAAATTTTTTATCCATAAAATATTCTCAAGTTATAGAAAGTAATCCATTGCAAAATATGTCAACAGCCTTGAAGACTGATTATAACTGGTTGCTATACAATACCAGTTATCATAATCATTCTTTTAAATGTTAAGCAAGTTCTTTGATTTAACATAATGTATTATATGGACCTCAATTTACTCATGGAAATTATATTAATCTGTTTATTTTGTATACTTATGACCTATATAATGTTAATTACTTTTGTCTCATAATAGATTACCAACCTGAGAATCCCACGTGAGGGTGACCGGCTCAAAGGTTATGGCTGTGTGGATTTTGAAGACAGGGAGGGTCTTATCAATGCTATGAACATCCCTGATCTGGTAAGTTGTTCCTTACATAATAGCACAAATATATTTACTATAATAATTTCAGAGACAATATGTAACTGTATCATGTTCCATAGTAAGTTCACTAAATAGTATGAATTTGAAGAAGTCGAGTTACGGGTATCCAATTATGGTTATGTAATTGGTCGCGCCCCGTGCTGAACCTGCACAGATTCACCCCTTCCGTGCCGACAATATGCGAACTTGTTTGGTGACTACTGTACCTAAGAATCCTTTATTCAAAATTCTTTAGTAATTACAAAAGATCAAAAATGTACAGAAGAACATCCAGCTGCCTTATACAAATTCAAATAAATACCACTATTGTTATTGTTCCTTTTATGTCAAACCTTATACCTGGTATTTTACCGATTATTTCGGCAATTCAAACTCAAAGGGGACCCTGAGAACTATTGTGGCAACTACCAAAATGTAAGCTGGTTTTGTTTGTATTGTAGACAATAGGCGGGAGACGGATAAGAATAGAGGTGTCTACCCAGGACAACGACCGTCGGATGGGTAGGGGCGGCAGGTCCGACCGGGAAAGGTAATATATAAATTGTTGTGCTACTTGTCCGAATCTATCTACGAATATTATTATTGATTCGCCTTTACCCCCAAATTTACATAAATCCATAGGGTTATTCATGGAGATCAAATCTCTCTAACAAACATGGTGAATTAAAAGAAACGAAAACCATTAAATTTTATCTTATAAATTCAATGGAAAAAGCACTGCACACGATTCACCACTGTCGTGTTATCAAGTAAATAAAATAAAAGGCTGACATTTTAAGTAAATATTTGTAGTAATTACCCATTGTGCATGATAGTCCTGAACTTGAAGTTATTTCTGCTACAATATAGTGATAAATGGGTCAGCTAAAAGTATTTTTAAATCGTTTCTCTCTGATAGTTAAAATTTATAGAAAATAAAATATCTTATATGGTAATAATGTGCGTAGGGAATATGATCCGGAGCGCACAATGGGCGACTGGCGATCAGGCCCCCGCGCGGTGCCCGAGCCGTCCGCGCGGCCGCGGACCATGGAGCGCGGCGGGGACCGCGAGCGCGAGCGCCCCGAGCGGGAGCGGGACTGTGAGTACAACGGCTTGTTCGAATTTGTATTTATGCAGTACCTATTTACTACAAAGAGAATTACCTTATTTTTTGGCGTACTTCTCAAAATTCTGTATCTGCTGGCGAGAAAAGATTAATACGTTTTTTTGTTATGTATTATATTTATTAATTTTAAACATTATATACAATTAACACTAAAATTTACCCAAAGATCCAAACAAACTAATAAAAATATCTGATGTCTCTTATTTTCTTTTCCATTAAAGAACAGAACCTCTTTCAGTAGGATATCAATGAATTATTTAGTGCGTGTATTATCAACTATCCACGCTACAAAAGTATTCTTTCGAAACGATTTTATCTTTCACATGGCAAGTGATCTGAAGTAAGTAAATAATAATATAACACTTGAGACATTCCAAGTATGATAGCCGATTTATTACCCTTTTGTTAAGACGTCATTGTTATTTGCGTCAGTGTTATTGTTCTGCGAGCATTCGAGATGGGCTGATTTTTCATTGCATGCGATAAGCATACAGTTCTATTATCTTTCTTCTTTAATCGCATTAGAAGATGACATTTTGGTAAATGGGCAATGCATATATGCTAAATGATACAGAATTCGACAGTACAAAATAAAAAGTTAGATGTCAAGTTATAAGAAACTGCCCGCGGCTACCCTACCCTAACTACCTATTTTCTCATTCACTCAAAAAATCTTGTTTCTTTTTCTTTTATATATAAAAACCTTGTTCTTACAATAAGGAAC
The DNA here is from genome assembly GCA_932294365.1 of Diachrysia chrysitis. Lineage (NCBI taxonomy): Eukaryota > Metazoa > Arthropoda > Insecta > Lepidoptera > Noctuidae > Diachrysia > Diachrysia chrysitis. Next base: position 10,176,404 of record OW028652.1, on the reverse strand, counting down.
ATAACAAAAAAAGATTTATCCGATTTGGTGCAGTCGTTCGGAAGTTATTGCGTGACTAAGGGAAATCGGTATTAATATTTATAATTTGAATATACCTATAATAAATGTGTATATCGCAGCGAGCGCCGACAACCGTCCGGGAGGATGGCGGGACGGCGACAGACCTGCACCGCCCGAGCCCGCGCGCACACCCTACGGTGGACGCGACTCCTTTGGACGTGATCGCTTTGAGTAAGTACCACTTATTCACCCCACTCTACACCAGGAATTTGAAATATTCAGTATATTATATGTGTTTATTTCCTTCATATAGATTGCTTTTATAGCTGAATAAGTTGTTTATTTTTAAACATTGCACATTAAACATATATCGAGATCTACATGTTTCGATGTTTGTAATGTATTTGAACATCATGTGCTATATTAAATTGGTCAACTAGACACCGATTCATGCAACTATGCTAGACTCGGTCGCTTTATACCTACATTTCAAGATTTTCCATACTCATTACTACTGATATGAGAAACATATTAGTTAATATCGTTTAAAACTATAATCTTGTGTAGGGGCAGAGAGCGCGGCGGCTTCAATCGTGAAGAGCGACCCGAGCGCAGCGGGTACGGCGGCCGTGACGGGTTCCGCACGGCCGAGAGAGGGGAAGGCGGATTTGGGTATGTTAAACGCACCACAAACACGCACCGAAATAATGTCATGACCTAGATTGCCTCAGTTACTCGGATGTTCAAATAAAATAAAACATTTTACTGTGTACATAAAAGGAAAGCTATTTTCTTGATGTCATTATGTTATGTGTGTGTGAATATATTATGGTTTCTCATTGATTTTTATTTATGCACTTTTACAGAGAAGATAACATTCTAGATTGAAATTTAATAGTCATTTTATCTGTTCAGAAACCGGGAAGGTAGAGGGTTCGGTGGACGCGGCTTTGGCGATCGTGATCGTGAACGTGACCCACCTCCCAGAGAAGGTAAATAATAATATATTTTCCTATAAACAATCTACAAATGTTTAATATGTAATATGAAATTTCATACAAGTACATGTTTGTTAAGTTGTGCCTTATTGTGCGCACAATAAAAAAGTATGTTCACCACGCATGCGGCACAGGTCGACGAAGTATTATATACATGCTGAAAAATTAATTGCAACCTATGGCTACTGATTCTGAATTAACTAATCTTGTTCAAAATGAATTGTGTATAAACCTCAAATAAAATCTATGTTTATCCTAAACTATATAGACACGAGACCTCGTGAGCGTCCGAAGTTAAACCTTCTGCCGCGCACCGTGCCCCGCGACACCGAGGTGCCCACCAAGCCGGCCGACGGCGCCGCGCAGGACGACAAGCTTCCGGAAAAGGCCGCGGCCAAGCCTGTCTCCGCCGAGAAAGTGTTCGGGGCTGCCAAGCCAGTTGACACTGCTGCCAAGTAAGATACATTTATATAAATATTAAAGTTTCGTCGAAAGAAATTTGCCCAGAGGGACAATAGATAGGTTAGAAAAATACCTCTAACAATGCATACCTAAGTAGTTAAAATTTTTGTTCACAAGTATATCTGATACTGACAATAAAAAGACTTCTTTGCATTTAACATAAAACATAACTTTGAACCAGGTAATGTTGTGTTTTATAGATTCGTCCAACAGAATATGCTATTGGTTGCACAAAAAAATAATATCGAAATAAGTCTTATTTCAGTATTTATTATTTTAAATATAATGTGCTATATTAAATTGGTCAACTAGACACCGGCTCGTGTTATTATGCTAGATTCGGTCGCTTTATACCTACAGTTTGTTGCCACAGAAAAACTGTTGTTTTATTATGGTATACCTACTTAATTTAGTAAAATTTTAAAGGGAACGGGAGATTGAGGAGCGTCTTCGAAAACAAGAGGAAGAAGCAAGGCGAGGTACTGACGATAAAGAACGTTGGGGAAGAAGGGTCAGTTGAAATACTAACGATAGTTTAATTTTTTTAGTTTTTTGTTTGTGATAGATACATAATGAATTAATACATTTATTATTACTATGCAGAATGATCATTCCGGTGACCGTCGTGGTGCTCCCAAACGTGGTAAGTTAAACAAATTTTTCGACATTGTATAAAAGGTTGCAACTTAAATAATTACTAATTTAATGAAATTATTATTTATATAGATGATCGCCCCAGAGATGCGCGCAGCTACAATAGAGACCGACGCGACTATTCCAAGGACGACAAGGACAGGCGCGACATCAAAGATGATCGGGACAGACGCGACTACAGGGATGATAGGGATCGTCGCGACAGGGACGATAAAGACAGGCGCGACTACAAGGATGACCGCGACCGCCGCGACTACAAGGACGATCGCGGCGAGCGGCGCGAGGCCTCCGGGGACAGGCGCGAGCGCCGCGACTACTCCGGCGACAGGCGCCCGCCGCGCCGCGACCAGTCCGGCGACCGCCGCGAGCCCTCGCCCGACCGGCGCCGGGACCTGTCCGCCGACCGCCGCCCCGCCGAGCGCGACGGCGACAAGGACAAGGAACACGACGAGCGCTCGCGCGACCCCGAGCCGCGCGACGAACGCAATGGACGCACGCGACCCAGCCGCTCGCGAGACCGCCACGATGAAATCGATGACAACAGCCTCCCTAAGCTAAAGGAGCAGGAAAAACCGGTATGTACTTAAAAGGATTGTTTCACAAAATTTATCACATCTGCTATGTTTGCCTCCAATTTTTTACAAACTTACATCCTAACATACCACTGTCATTAGCCCACTCACTCACTATCAATAGTTTTCATTCATTTACATAAATTCCTTATTTAAACATTAATAAAATAAAAACATATTTGTTCCTTTGTTGCAGAATTTTGTTGCATCAAATAAATTCAGCTTCTTAGAGGACGCCGACGACGGTGGGTCCGATTAACACGAACGTTAAGTTGGTGTGCGCTACATAATAGTGTCCATTTTATAATTGACTCGAGTGTAAAGTGTAAATTTACGAGTATCAAAGTGTCTAACGTGTAGAACGGACTCGATAAAGCACTGAGACAATCTTAAATTGTGCTATGTTATAGAACTCGATTGATAGTCACTAGTGCGGTGTGGATATACGTGTATATTAATAGGGTTGCTATATGCTCACACTGCTTCGAGGCCAGCCCCAGTCTTTATTGTTGTTTCTACGATAATGCTCTAAAAATTTCTGGGTGATCTCCCAATTGTACTTGTGCTAAGTTTCTAAGGAGGTTTCAATAAAGACTGGGGCTTGTATGTGACCATGTTGTACTGATTTGTGTAAATTTTTCTATGGGTTTGTTACAATAATGTTAATGTGAATGGTTGCAAACATGGCCAAGGTTTGATAACTGCAAATATTCCATTGAATTCAGATATGAACTGGTTTTGGGTCAGGTGCTGCACTGTCATTTTTTGTGAATAATTACTATTTCATAATTTTATATTATTGCAATATTGTAATCCTTTTTAGAAGGAATTTTACTGCAGTTGATTGCAATGCCACCATAGGGAATCTAATTTCTATATTTTAGAATATGTGTCTTTATGTTAAATATTTAGTCGATTTAGGTTATTAGAACGTTAATTGTATTATTTATCTTTACACTCAAAATTTGTTAAAATAATCAAGTGGTGAGTTGTTTAGCCGCAATATTCCTATATACTTTGCAAGTATGCATACTGGGCCCTAATTGTTATAAAATATAATGAATAATAAAAGGTACCTAATTAAAGCGATTAGGGCTTGGTCACGATATAATTTAATTGTCAAAACATTACAGACGTATCATTTGTAATATCGAAGAATTTTTGTTTGGTACACTATGTAATTGTGAATTATAAATAAATAATTACCCTTTTTACAGTAACATGTCTTTTATTTTAAACTCATTCTTTGTTTATTAGTCACAATAAATAATATTTTTTTAGTCTAAATAAATAATCATTCATTGCATTGTTCACAACACTGACTGGCAGAGAGTGCCTAAGGCATTAAGTCCGCTTTCGTACCAATTTTGTAAATAAATGAATGAATGATTCTTTAATTACGAGTTTGAGATATGGCAACATTTAATTGCTCAATCAAACATACTTCCTCCGTTTCGTCGTGTGACGTGATTGTGTTTTTGTACCTTCTTTTTAAAGACTTTTTTTTTCTTTTCTGATAGACCTTGAGCTTAGAGGCATATAAAAAAAACTCAGCCTGCTCCACATTTATTTAAAACGTTACCGCATTCAGCCTTAACGCAGGCTTTGACTGCTTCACCGGACTTTATTGCGTAACCCAAAGGGCCTCCAGCGAGAGCAATTTAAAAAATAACGTCATTAACAAAGTCAGCCCGTGTGGGGTTCGGACCTCAACTTTGTGCGTTACTAACAATCTTTGGCTGGAATTCATTTTCTATTAAGTATTATTTAGGGTCATTTTTTTATTGCTAGTTTGGCCGGCTCGGGCCAGCTGGATCTAGGGACGGGGGAACAATCAACTGCACTACAAAATCAATGCAGCAGTATAATAATGCGCTTAGGATATTGTTGGGGTTGTCTTGTCAATGACATCGTGCGCAAACCACTTGCACTGATGTTGTGGCGATTCAGGGGTGACCTTCACATATTTTAGCTACACTGGTGGACAAGGTTGATAGGCTCTGGGCTGGCAAAATTGTGCGTGCACATATTTATGTAGCCAAGCTAGCTAGCATAGGCTAACTTCATACTATCATTATATAGAACCCTTGGTCTGAAATAAAACTATAATTTGAAAAGCGGTGGTGTTGTTAAAGTCTTTTAGTTACACGTTAGCCGTAGTCGGCTAATTCAATAATAAAGGTTGTTGCTGCAACTAATGATTTATTTATACAAAAACGAAGGTTGTTAGGACAGTTCGGCGCCGCCGCTGTACGTGTGACGTCATCTCCAGCATGTCAATCACGGATCAGCCTTTGTCCAGAAAGAACGAATTCATAAGCGAGGGACTGAGAGCCAATTACGTCGCGTCAAACGTAAAACGCGTGCACTTCGCCCTTAGATCATTGATAATGACGATCGTCCACTCTCACTCGACCCGTGTGTGTTGAGATACTACAGACGCCTACGCCGTGTTGCGTTCAGTCCAGGTAAATTTAGAGCAATTTAAGTGAGTGTATGTTTTAACCTATCAAAGGAAAAGGAGCGCGAAATTTTAGAAAATAGAGGAAGAAACATTCATTAAACATTCCCATAGTAAAGTAGGCATTCTCCTTGAAGAAAAATATTTATAGGAAAACTGTTTTCATACTTTTCATGTACTTATTATAGGTAAAATAAGCTTATGCGTCACTAAGAAAAGTAAGAATCCCCACGTTTCTACGTTTTTAATTCTTACTTATTTGTATACCTATATGCTTTAATTTGTGAAGTAATTTGATTTTTGTAATAAAAAGATACCGATAACCTAAATAATTAACCTTATTGGTACCCAATAGATTAGCCTAAGCATTGACAACGGGAGATGCCACACGGTTCCCTCGGTCAAAGTTCATACCGCCCGTACGGTAGAATCTACCGTAGCCTTTTATGAAAACTAACTTATCGTGTATAATGTCGGCGACGACCTCCGTGGTCGAGTGTGGCGTCTAAACCGGGTTTCTAGGTGTCTCCAGGCTCTGAGGTCTCGGGTTTGATACCCGGACGGGTTAATGTAGAAAACCACTTTTCTACTTTGTCTCGGGTCTGGGCGTTTGTGGTACCTTCGTTATGTTTGATTCCATAACACAAGAGCTCAAGTGCTAGTTAGCTACAGGTTCAGAGTAGGGATGTTGCAATAATCCGTATTCGCAATTGCAACATCCCTGGTTCAGAGTTATGTATGTGATTTTATCCAAACTTATTTATTTATTTAATGTTATTACTAGAAAATCTATGATTGTGTGCGTACTTTTTATGTGTGTGTCAGAATTGGATCGATGTGCCTGTGTCAGGATGCATTTTTGTTTCGGCCTCGGCCCCCGCAAAAACTGTCTAGCAAAAATGCTTACGTTTAGTGGGCTAAGGCGCCTCCCGTTATAAATGCTCTACATAATGCCGAATGCCGACCATACACGGAATGATATAAGTACTTGCGCAAGTGGCAAGTCTGCCGTATTATGCCAGTAGATATATTGCAAAATAATTTCACAGCAAAAAATCTACAACTATTGCTACAACTTGCTTATTTGTATTGAATTAGTAATTCGACAGCAAAGAAATTGCTCTCATGTGCTTTTCCAAGACACGTAATACGGCAGATTTGCGCAAGTATGTAGTTACGCGCGTGGTCGGCATTAAGCTATATTTTGTATGAGGGATTAAAAAAAACACAAATTCAAACAAATTAATTAATGTATTTCAATTACAATTTATAACATACAAGACAAATTTTAATGAAAAAAAAATATATTAACTTTAAACCATGCATTTAACTAATCCATTGTAATTATGTTACAATTATTTTATTATTATTATTCTTTATGTTTAAATGTTTTTTTTGTTTTATATTTTTTTTAACATTTAAATGTTTTATAGACCATAGATTACATCTAATTCAACTGAAGAATTTTAAAATACACGCTATTAATTATACTTAAAAACAATAACATCCAGCATGCATGGCAAGATCTTGGTATCCATAATCATAGACAAAAAACTAATAGACCTAATTTTGCCTTACATTGTACTTTTCCATTCTAGCACAAATTTATTGTACTTTATTTATACAAGTAAAACATAAACATAGTCTATGAGTACAGATCTAACGCACAATGAGACAAGAAACTCAATTCGCTATTAATCTTCGAACACAGAAACTGTCATGATATGTGCCCTTCATTTGCTTTTCAGAATAGCAGACATCAATTCATTTTTCAGCCTCTTTGTCATTTCCTCTAAAATATCAGCTCTAACTCGTAATTTTTTATTTTTCTCTTCTAACTCGTCAGCTAACTGTTCCATTTGTAGCTCCTTGAGTTTCCTGTTCATTCGCGACCTTTTGGATGCTTCATTATTCTTATCTCTTAACTCTCTATATTTAAATTCCTGTGTAGAAATAGATGAAGAGTTTTCATCTACACTACACACCGAGGACACTGTGCTCTCCCTTCTTTTAGGAGGCCGTCCTCTTCGCGCCTTAGGTTGACCTTCTAATGCTAGAATCATGTCCTTGATGGGAACACTTGGTTTTCTTCTTTTGTATTTCCTTGTTGGTTCTTCGGAGTAGGGCGAGTAAGTCTCATCGGAATCTTCACTTTCATGTCGTCTTCTTTTACTTGTTGTTGATTTGACGTCATCATTTTCAGATTCCAAATGAGATTCACTTTTAGGGGTAATGGGCTCGTAGTCGACTGGCGGGGGCGATTTCACTTTTGTTGTTGCCAGTGTGTCGTTTAATGTGAAGTAGGACGCGCCCTGCGCCGGCCACGGCTGATCTGGGAGTTTCTGTAATAAAAAAAATCAATTTATAAATAACTTTTCAAAGTAATTGTCCTAGAACTGGGGCTTTGGACATCAAAAAAATAAAAACATATTCATATAGAATCAATAACACTAACCATGTGTGGCTGGCATTTTTCTTTTTCTAACTGCTCTACGTAACTGAGAACTTCGGGAGTGCTGATGATGTCGTTCGGCCAGGCGGGTGCCCGCGCCGAGACGTCTACTTTCAACCCCTCGGTCTTTGCACTCTCGTGCATTAACCCCATAAAGTCTTGTTCTTCGTTGATGATGAACTCCGAGATAACTACGTCATTACTCTCTACCTCCCGTGGGATGACGGAACCAAATTTCAAATCAAGGGAGTCTTCCGCGTCGATGAAGGGCGCTGTGGTGTGTGCGGTATTTGTGTACATATGATAGTATTGGGTTTCATGTGTGTTGGTCAACTCTACTGGATCCGCGACTTGCCACGAATTAGTATCTGTGACCTTCTCCGACGTTAAACCTTCAATAACCACTGGCAGACTACTAAAATCCAAAAACGTCTCCTTAAATTGCCCGTTGGTATCCCATGTGGGTAGTGGCATGTTGGTATCGTGCTGACCGAACGTGTCGTTGGGCGACAGCGGTTCGGTCGGGGTGACGTTGATGTATTGGCCTGTCTGTGGAAACCGGGGATTAACGTCTAATGTTTCCCAACCTTGCGGTGAGAATGGTGTGTATGGTGTGTTGGTCTTAAGTGCCCTTTCTTCAGTATTTTTAGATGAATCTGTTGGAGAAAGGTTTTTCATTGATAATAAAATGTATATAGATCCTTGCTTTTGAATTAAATATAAACTTTGAGTATGTACGACAATTCAAAATTAAAATAATGAAAAAAGATCCTTACCAATGGTCTGTACTACTTCTTCCTTTGCGGGAGCGGAGGACCACGGAACCAGATCTTGGAAGAACTCGTAGTCCGTATCGTGAAACATTGCGCTCTCGAACAGGGGCTCCGGTTTCAAGTAAACCTGAAATTAGAGTTATAACATGTTAATATTGGTTTTAAATTGTGAGGAGAATCTAAAAATTAACTTATTCATAATAATAATAATGTATTATATCTATAAGTACTCACGGTTTCGCCTGCGATCCTTACCTCTGAAAAGCTGGTGGTGGCCACTGGCGAAGACGGTGTCGGTGTTGTTTCGCTTGAATATCCGTCGGTAATTACTCCGTTTAGACCGCTCACCTGATTCTTCTTCTCGGTCTTTAAACGATCTAGTTCTACCACTTTCAAAACAGTTCGAGTATTGAGACTCGTTTGCGAAAAAACCATATCTTTTGGTGTTCGATTCGTACTCAGTTCCGATATCGTCGCTCCGACTCGGACAGGTGATCTTTTGAGCAACCATTTTGAATAGAACTACAAACAGAAATGATACGACGTAACATAATGTGTGCATATTTATATGAAGCGGGATGTAGGAGTGGGAAGACAACATACATGAGGTTTACAAGAGGAATTGCAAAGAGTTTATAAAAATGATTTCACAATTATATTGTAAAACCGAATTTCGAAGCAAACACACAAAATGATGTGTTACCCCAACATCGGTAAACAAATAATTGTTTCTTTAGCAGAATGAAACAGATACATAAAATAATATAAAAGCGCTCAGAGACACACTGCCTACATGTTTTGTAATACGTCATTTTTGTGACTAAGTAAGGTCAAGGCCTTGAAACCGAAATACCAATGAAAATGGATGTAAGAGCATGTTTGAACATATATACGCGTAAGAAAGCATATTAAGGAATGATGATTGCATAAATATTATAATAATTAAGTATACTAAATATTATAAAGACAAATGTTGAAATTAATAATGTATTCAACTTGATTTTTTCAGTTGCCAGTTATGCAATCAACATAGTGTCACCTGCCCTTAAATATTTTCGATCGACGAAGTTCTATCAAAAGATTCTGATTGGTTAAGTAGGTACTTTCATTGTGATTGTAGCCATCTAAATTCAATTTGAAGATTCCTGTAGAATTGAGTTAATAAAGCTAGATATAATGACTAGTAACTTAAGTACCTATATTTAAAGTTAGTTAAAGCTTTATCCTAATTATAACTAGTGAAAACTGCTGTTGACTGCTTCATTATAATTTAGAATCTAATTACTTATGTACCCATTCTATTCTAGTAAATTAAGAACTAATACTATTAATAACCTAATGACTAGCCTTAAAACTAATTACTTAAAAAATATTAAAATAAAATATAATTTATCACTAAATGCGACATTTCGTCGCATAAAATATTGACAAAAGCAGACGAGTATGCATTGTGTCCTTGGAACTCGCCACGCTATCTCTATTATCTTTTCATGTACCTACCCTATGTACTTTGATCTATTGGGTACATTTGTTGGCTGTTCTATTATCTGCTGTAGAACTACCTATGTAATATTAAGAGCAGGCATTTATGCAAGTCATTGAAAATTAGCGAGATGATCGCGTGAGGTGGTTATCATGATTTAGACATTATAATGTTTTGGAAAAACAAGATTTTGTTTATTGAAATTAGAATTTAAATTTATTTTAACCAATTTTAACTTTAATTTTATTTTATCAATCTACGATTGTAAGGACTTTGAATTCGACTGAAAAAAAACTTTGTAATTTACTGCAGAAATTTAGAAACAACTGATTTTCTTCTGGTTTCACTGTTTTCCGATGTGACTAAACCTGTGAACAGAAATTGGTTATCGGAAATAGGGTGAACGTTATTACTTACTTGTTTGAACTCTTCTTGAGCTCCTAATGAAATTTTAGCTCTTTAGGCTCCCAACCAACTAATGGTGCCGACTGTAGGCCTGGAACAAACGAAAACGATTTTATATTATAAGTATATCTTACTTATCAAATAAGTATACCTAACTGCGCTAATTACTTATATATAATTAAGTGTTTTTTTTATCTTATCATAAAAACAAATACCTCTCACATTATACCGTGAACCAGACCACGTTACATTTTTATGTCGTTTAGTATCCGGTTATCGACGCATTAAACTACAAAGGTGATTAATATTTACGCCTACACTAGTAGTTCTATCGCTATTCGTTCTACTTAGACGCGATCAATATTTTCCTTAGTCATTTCTACTATTAATCCAATGAATACCCTATTACTTACATATTATGTAAGTAACTATTTCATGGAGTATTTAAAGCTAATTAATTGAAGGAACAAAAAGAAATGATCCATTACTTTGACGCTAGTGTTCTTCCACAAAATTATTTTAAACATAGGATAGAAAAAACATATTTGTTTCTACTAAATACTTTTAAATGTAGACTTTGGCGCACTTCCAATTTATTTCAAAATAAAACTGACCACGGAAGGCGTCTAATCAATAAGCAGGCCGAAAGATCATAAAATTTTAACAGTATAAGGTATTTTAACAGTATTTAGGTAACAAATTCGCTTAGTGTATAAGTTAAAAGATACCAGAATATTACCGCATGCCAAAACAGGGGTTTCAAGTAGTAATGACGTAGGTCCATAAAAATCAAAAACTAGTCCTGAAGTAGCTCCAAATTTGCATAGAGCAAGAATGTTTTTCTTAGATCACTAATAGGTAATAGGATAATAGGGCTTTGGAGTGTTTCAAATTTTGGTGCGCACTTTCTAGAACGATGGTACGACGTGCGAGCCAATTGCTCCACAACGTGACCGCGCCACTGCGTTACGACAGGTTCTAACTTGCACCATAACACTTTGGGAAGTCCCCATTTCAATCATTTAAAACGTGCATTTTTTTAATTATTATATTAGACCCTAACAAAATTTGTATTATGCTTGCTCAAAACACTTTTTATCCACCTTTAAAGCTCACTTAAGAAAAAAGTCCTACGCAGTACATTATTGCACAATATTTAATTTTGTGACGTTATACAAACTCTGTACAAATCAAACACAGAATATCATTATAAATCTTCAATGCAATTTATCCTGGAGCGCCTCTTTATAAACCACCCCTATTATTATTAAAATAAGTCATAAAAACACATTGTTCAAAAACTCACCAGGTTACGAAAATGCTGTAACGCTTCCAGTAGATTACTGAGATTATTCGTAATCCTCACAACAAATGAAGAGGATATTGTACGAAAAAGTTTATTAAAACGTTAAAACTTAAGTTGTCTATAAAATTTAGTGTACTTGAGTAAATTTTAAAACCGCATCAAACGATACGTGCACTGCGTGCGAACACAGAAAATGTTGTGCAATATTCACGCGACTCGCGTCCCATACAATTTTCCTAAATCCCCACTACCAAACATTTGCGTTCTAAAAATATCTCTCCTTTCATGCTATTGGTCGCTTCAAATGACGTCAACTCATCAGGCCAATAGGGACGAGCAATTACCTCGGTCACGAGACGGCAGCGCTCACGATTATACTGTAGATATGGCTATGGCTATAGGTAGTTAATATACATTTATTTATGTAGATTGTTGGGGAAGCACGCTGTACAAAACAAGAGGAAGTTTAGTTTCTTTTTTGCATGACTCATAAAGATAGGATCTGCCTTTTTTGTATCAATCCAAAACAATAAATTTTTGATTTTGTACTTATAACAAAAAGACATTTTACCACTGAAATAGGTATATATCTTAGATATAATTATATCATATTCCAATGGTAAACATGCTCATGACACATGAGCCTGACCGCGGAGATAACAGCAAGATGTTATCGGTGTAGTAGGTAACGATTGCATCAACATTTATGATATACGTCACCAAAAGTCTTAATGCTCTAAGCAAAAAAGAAAAAAAATGAGAATAATAAATATAAAAAAATATGTAATGTCATAGTAGCAAGGTACTTAAATGTTGTTAGTACAGTTTTTAATATATTAGACAGTTGGTAAATAATAAAAATACGGAAAATACCTAGTGAGGAAGCATAAAATATTTAGCAGATGTTAGGGTTTCGCTGTCCGTCCGACTGTCTGTCTGTCAGCGGGCTGTATATCCTGAACCATAATAGCTAGATAATTTTTCAGTGTGTAGGTATTTCTGTTGCCGCTATGGCAACAAAAAATGTAATAAAAATAAATGAAAAATTAAAGGAAGCTAGCCTACAGCTAGAAACATGTTTTTTAAAGGCAACAGGCAAAGCTTGATGAAAAAATATTTTTATTGATACAATAGGTACCTATACGATATAAACTCTGAGAGCTTTTATAACTTTTGGAAGAGATTTACGCAGTTAGCCTGAGCGCAGTCTTTGACTGCTCCACCGGACTTTTGGCGAGAACCTTAAAGGCCTCCAGCCAGAGCAATAGAAAAACTAACTACGTCAGCAACGTTCACTAAGGGCACCCCCTGTGGGGTTCGAACCTCGACTTAGTGCGTTGCTAACAATCTTAATAAGGCAAAAACAGCAACTGAGGGCTGGATCTAAGTTTTTATTATTTAAGGACATATTTTTATTGCTAGTTTGGCCGGCTCAGGCCAGCTTGATCTAGGGACGGGGGAGCTATTATAAATAAAATAATTATAGTTGTAAATTAAGGGATCCCTATACCTACAAGAGACGTGTCATTAGTCATAAACTTGTAGGAACGATGGTGTAAAACCCTTCGAGCACAAGTCCAACTCGCACTTGGCCGGGTTTTGTAATAATTTGGTGTCAAACTTTATCCTCTTTATAACGTTTTTATGCAAATTCGCCCATTAACTAGAATAAACCAATGATAACCAAAGATTACCCATAGAATCTCTCCTATGATAATCTATGAAACGTAGGATGTTTCATATAGTACCTAGGTAACTATATGATAGACTAGAACAGTTAAGAAAAACACTCCTTAGTGCGGGAGACGTTTAAAAAAAAAATGAGTTAAGAAAAAAAATAAATTAGTACGCTTAACTTTAGAGCTTCTAGCGTTTGATTTAAGAAGTGCATAGGTATATATATTATGAACTTTTAGAGAAGAATATTAGCAAAAAAATTCCGTAACAAGACGGTACTTGTTGTCCAAGTGCCTACTTTGTTTTAGCTTATTGGCCATGACTCATAACTTTCTGACATTGAACTAGGTTGAAGACCTCTTTACTGTCTATTATGAGACTGCAATTACCTACCTAGATAAAAAGTTGTGTCGGACATTGTTATCTATACTAATATTATAAAGCTGAAGAGTTTGTTTGTTTGTTTGTTTGAACGCGCTAATCTTAGGAACTACTGGTTCGAATTGAAAAATTCTTTTTGTATTGGATAGTCCGTTTATTGAGGAAGGCTATAGGCTATATAACATCACGCTACGACCAATAGGAGCGGAGCATAAATGAAAAATGTTGCAAAAATTAAAAACCGTTGAAACTAAAACACGCGAACAAAGTCGCGGGGGACAGCTAGTATACAATAAAGTTGCCACGTTGCTGTCTCCGTAGTACCATAATGGTATTTTTGTGGTTTTCTTAATCAGATATACAATTAAACACCTTCAAGATCTTAATCTGTAAATTATCGTCTCTTATTATAGGTAGGTATAACAATACTGTAATGAAAGGTATTAAAAACAGTTCTAAACTATAATATAAACTATACAACAAAAAGCCCTAAAATTAGTTTTTCTACTTATAGAGAGACTTTTATTATGGGTTTTGAACCCTCAAAAATTTTTGTTACAACGGAAGACACTTGTTTGGAAAGTTTGTCGATAGCTGTTCAAAACATGCTAAAAAATATCGAAACATATAGCTTTTAATTCTGCGCAGGATCAAATTGAGCTTTAAATTTAGAGAACGTAATTTAAGCGTAAAGTAGGTACATCTACTTTAATCATGTTTGGACAAGATTATGCAATTGGACTTATAGCCTATCCTGTAAAGGTACGTAGTTAAAAAAACACAAGAGATATCTCTACTAAACCTTTAAATCGAAACAACGTAGATGCATAAATTGGATATACAAACGCCGCCGTAGCCACCTCACGGCTCACCCGTTCGGCCTCTGTCCGATTTACGTCATTTTGTTAGATAAACTTGATAAGAGTGATTTGCCATTTATGTATGGTTCGTTTTAACTGCTCTAAGTTTTATGCAATGTCATGGCTGTAATCTTTAATAGTAGAGGTAGGTACATAATGTTCACCTACATTTTGAAGAAGTTATTCCAAAAGCTCTGATTTTCTTTTTAGATAGAGCTCTCTTATTGATTAGAATAAAAACAACGTACATACCTACTTAGGTAGCTGGTGACTTCCTATATATTATGTAATCATTGGCTGATATAGAAATCTAATCTACCTATATCAGTTATTCAGTAGAACGTCGTCGTAAATTATGCTTGTAACATCATTTGAGTTACAATACTAATGGTATTACAATAACCAATTCATCAATTAATTAAACTTGACTTTTAGGATACAACAAAAGACAGATAAGACAAGTGCATTTTTCTTGTCTTGTCTTTGTTCTATTTCTAAAGTTATTGCTCTGACTTCAAAAGTTTCAATAATTTCAAAATTGATAATGCACTATCATTGTGATCTTATTTAAAATTTGACATTTTACTGTATTGGATTTTGATTTGTATTGGATTGTCAGCCATTGATATCAATCAAACATTGTTTGGATTTAGTTTATTGGCGATTTTCCTACAAATAATTGCGCGTAACTTGTTCGCTTTCGAAAGCAGCATTTTCGCTTTCACCAAAATGCAAATTGCTTGCGTCCCGCATGGTGAAACGTTTGTTTTAACCGACTTTAAAAGGAGAAGCTTTGTTACGAGATATCGACGACAATAACCAAATAGATTTTAAAAACTATTTTTCATTAATAGGGTATGCCTCACGGGTCGTCCCAAATAAAATTTCGATTTTCAAAACTTATGTACTCGTATTTAGATACTTAGTATGCAAATTTTAATAGTTTAAATCAATCACATCAAGTTGTTAAATTAACTCGTTTATCTACACAACTAAATCTCGCGACAACCTTTTATATCATAGGTATATGTACATATATTGTGTAATGACCTTATAACTTGATAGTAATAGTTTTAAAAAAGGTTTTTTTTAAATAGGTTTTTATTTTTAATTTATTTTTTACTTTTTAGTTATCGCTGGACACATTTCTCAGTCTGTTCATCTCATTCGATCATATCAAAGTTAAAACTCGCATACGTATTCTCAGTAGGGCTTACTACTTTGATGCTTTGACTTTCTTTTTGATATCCGTATTGTAGGCAAGCATTAAAAACTTAAACCGCCGTATTGGATTTAGAGTGACGTCATTTTAATTTTTGACTTATTCTCAGCAAGCTCTTTCTTTTGATACCGCTATTGTAGGAATGCATTAAAAATACTTAAGTCCGCCATCTTGGGTTTTCCACCATATATATAGATAACGATAATAAAGATTATCATATCATAGATTTAGATAACGTCACGCTGTTAACCATACATTGTCATCCAAACTGTGTACCTATACCAAATTTCAGCTCAATCGGTTGAAGATATCCTCTTCAAAATTGAGTTGCAAGATTCCATCAGGACAAACATAATACATTGAAAGGTAAATAAAAGCTTGTTATAATAAAACATTTGCCACATGAACCTATTTTTGGCTCACTCGGGGGAGCGAACGGGTAGTGTCAGACTCTTACTGACTAAACCTGAACCGCCGTGCTACGTCATCCGCGTGTTGTGTTGGTGCGTGGCAATGCATTGCAATTCATAACGGCCTATAATGGAACTTCACTTAAAATCAAAATTGATTTGGCTGAATTTTGTTTTATTGAATTTTTCATCATTGATAGAAAAGGTTAAATGAATACTGTGTTTATTTTCTTTGTCGTATTCTTATCTGCTTACATAGATAAAAATACAATACATATCAGATAACACACAGCAACAAATAAGTATTAAAGTAGAAGACTAAACGAAAAATGTTTAGTACCTAGTAGGTCCCTATAAAGTAAGGGGGAATCCCCTGCGAGTGGAGGCAGACAGTAATACATTAAAAAAAAATGTGTTACTACGTTTGTTATATTACTAATATGACAATATTATAAAGATACTTACATTTTAACAGACATATTTCTTCTTGTATTCACTGTAATAAACTTCTTGACCTTATCTTTTCTCTGACAACAGTAATAATTGCGCCACAAATCTTCCTGCTTCTTATTTGCGTTATTAATTGTCCCGTGATGCAAAGTGTTCAACAGATTGTTTGATGAGCGGCAGTACTCGTTGATCATGTTAATTATAATATTTGCTTTTTCTTCGCGCTTACAGGTGTTACGTTATAAATTAACAACAAACAAAAATAATCGGACTGCGGTCTTATTGTAAGACCAGAAAGTAGAACAAAAAGTGTTAAGTCCCTTAAAATACAATTTAGCAGAAACAACTTTATCACATAAATAACACTTATTTGACGACCTTTCAAATTCAACTTTGCTAAACAACAAAACAAAATAGTGACTAACTTCTAATACGTTCAATTGTCTGGGGGTTTCAAAGTGGAATGGAAATAACTGCCAGCAACGGGATAACTCAGCCTCTACGATTTGTCTGACGCAATAACAACGTTTCATTTCATTGCCGCGGATTAACATACCGTATTGCGTTTTTATTTTATGTTTTGAATAGAATCAAACTTTCGAATATTTTTCTTGAAAAAGTTAAATAGATATTGGATTATTATCATTATTATGTACTGAATAAAAAACAATAACACATTCAAAGTCATGTCATGAAAGCTAGTAAGTTTCCGAGTATGCGTGGAACCGATAGCAAAATATTGTCTCTACGTCAGACGGTTTTCTCCATATTCTGTCTTGCTCTATTGCATTCATTATAAACGCTGTCTTTGTCTTTCTTTAAATAAAATTAGAATATTCCTAAGTTTTGATGAAGCATTAATTTAACTTAGTTCACTGTGTTATTGTTTCACGCAGTAAAAATCCGTAAATACATCTGACTTAATGTATTTACTTGCAAATGGTATCTATTAATAATATGCAAGGATGATGCAATTTCAAGGAAGATGAAACCAGACTACCTTCTTACGTCTTTTTAGACTTTTTTAGACCTACATAATTTATTGTGTGTAGTATTTGTATAATAGTAACATAATGGATGAGATTAGAATACATGTGTATAAGTTGCAAGATGTATGATTCATAAATAGAAGAAATTGAATAAATATTGTTTTTGTATAAATATTGTTATTGATATTAAATTTAAAAGTTTTTAATATTCATGCAACATTTGAAATGACTATACATTTATATTTGGATTGGGATTTTGTGTACTTAGGTACGTATAGGTAAACCATTTCTGTATGCACATGAAAGATACCTACTTAAAAAAGCTTGCTCTTTCTCCTAGATAGCATATTTATTTTACTTTAGAGTATTAACAATAGGTATTTAAGTATGATACCTAGGTATTATCTATAATACCTATCCTATCCAGCAATGGATGAAATGACTGACTTTATGCTAGGTTTCACAGCATCTTAAGGTATTACTTTGACAATATAATTTCTCTAGTAGTCTTGACTTTGCTGTGAACTTTTTGCAATGATAATTAATAATTAACAAATTTGTTTAATTTAAATGAAGTAGGTATAGATTAATGTACCTAGGTATTCCTTCTAGGAAGTTGAATTATATGTAAATAAAAAAGGCATTCAGTTTTATAAAAAATATCGAAATTGTATACTTACATTCTTGGGTATTTCCCGGGAAATTATTTAACGAGGTAGGTAAATAAAACGATGTCAAACAGAAATAAAGTCTCAGCTGGTAACTACACCTATTTAATCTAGATGTTCCAAACAAGCACTAACAATAATCATGAGAAGACTGTGTTAAGTAGATACGAATATCAAACAGACCCAAAAGGGTGAGTCATGAAAATCTTTGTCTTATAGACCTATATAAATATCCATTCCAAGTATAATAAGTATGGGTATGCTTTTTATACAGGCAGTATAAATATTGGTTTAATAGAAACCGTTATATTTACTTACCAACCGCAAGAAGTTAGGAGTAACAAATAATACAAGCAACTTCACAATAATTTAATAGTTTCACTTCGTCCTATATTTATTTATAAATAAAGTTAAGCTTTAGTTATCAATAAAATTCAACATGTTGAAAAATATAGGTGTATCGTAAAATCGTAATGGCGCGAAAACCTAGTTTTCAAATAAATGTAGCTTTGACGCCTAGCCTATTTAGTTTTAATATTGCCAACAAATTTGAATTTCAGTTATATTATTTCATTTTAAGCGGTATGAATAACGCCGAAAAGTATAAATAGTATATATGTATAGTAAGTATGTAAAGAATTTTTACGGCATTATAAACCCATTTCAAAAGTTTGCTGACTTGGTTGTCTACGGTTACTAATAACTGAATATCCTTGAAGTTAAGGTTGAGCCATTTTAATGAAATACCATTTTTAATCTATAAATGTAAATTTTCTTCAATTTTGTGTTCTCGAATATATTGTGATATGTCGGGATAAAATTTTGACAAATTTTTACATGTAAAACTGAAAATTTTGCCGTCGCATTGTTAAACGATTCTAGTAGCAGTTGTGATTGTTATTTTTATGGTGAAAGCTTTCAGTTTGGGTGTAAATTTTGCTATTGGCGAGATGTTTTATTACCACAGGGGCATTGAGTCGCAATAATTGTAAATATTTGCCAATTCTGCTATTTGCTGTGAGTGAAGCTAAATCTGCAGTAGTGTAAGGTAAAGACTATTGTCTTTTTTAATGAATGACCTTGAGTTAGGTTGGATCTAGAAAGGTGAGGCGTTAAAGCTGTCTATAAAATGTTGGCCGTATAACGTCTGACGCAGAATCTATCTACATAGCTGACAATATTCTGTGTGTATATGTCTAATATTAATAATACTTTTATGTTGATAACAGTTTGTCTAAAAGTTTGATGTGAATAAGCTTGGACACATATTTTGCCATTTGAAAAGCAAATTATAGTTTGTTTATAATCAATCAAAGTCAAATCTTATTTACATACAACAGCAACTGCAATATTGTTGCACACATAATCATAACAAACATCTAAATTACTATTATGTATGGCTGCTACCAAATAAATTGTTTTTTTTGTGTTTTGTTTTGGTGTTTATTTGGTTATACATCAGCAGAATTGGCCTTAACGAAGATGGTGTGTAGATCTGGTCAGATAAGTATAGTATACCAGTAGTATAGTATAGTGACCAAAATATCTTAATGAGCGTAGAGGCATAGAAGAAAAACCGGAAACTTTTTTCAGAAATGGATTTAATATAGGCTTAAAACAGCGGAACATTTATTTCTAAGCAGTTATATTATTATCAATCAGAAATTCTTACAGACATTGTAAAATAAAAAGTGCACTATGTGGTTAGAGGCAACCTACTGGCATAGGCTTAACTGGTAGACATACCAGAACATACCTAATCGGCGGAGGACACCCCCTGCTAAAACACACAATAATTTGTTTATCATTCAAATGTTTTTAACCTAGTACTGATTTCTGTATTTTTCCTTTTAATAATAACGGGTGAAATGACACTCTATTTCTCTTTAGATAAAGTTCATTTTCTATGAGAACAGCTAGGGTTTGTAAAAATATACCATGTTAATTGATGATATATATTAATTAAATATTTTTTTGTTATCCAGGTTCAACGCCAAGGATGACTTTGATAGACGGTGTGGGAGATGAAGTAGTGCAGTTCGTAGCTGTAGTCCTAGTCGTAGTGGTGGCTGCGCTCGCCTGGTTATCAACCAATGCTCGGCCAGACCGATACCAAACAGTGCTGGTTATGCGCTCACGGACACATCATCCAGTTACAGTGAGCATTAGAACAAGTAAGTGTTACTATTATGTTCTTTACAGTTACAGTAAGTTTTATTGACAACCGAGCCCAAATTGCACTACGCTTCTTCTTGTTGTGTATGTTAGAACATAAAAAGCTCTATACAATTTATTAATTTAAGGGGTTTTGTTCTGTAGTGATTCATTCCTAACGTTAATAGGCATGTTTCCTAATATTTTTTTTTAATGTCCGCCTGGTAGATTAATGAATTTTATTGGACACGTATTTTTCAATTTTTCCTGCAAACAAAAAATGATCAAAATACAGAGAACGGAAATTACGCGTGACGACACTCCTCGCTACGATTTTTACCAAGGCGTGGCGTCATAAGCCCCCACTCCGAAACTTTAAAGCGCTGTATCTTTGTAATTTTTTTTTATTATCTAACTGACGGACTAAATAGATTTTAACTTTTCATACCCAGTCAACATCCCTATTGTACAGGTGGTAGGTGAAGCAGTATAAATTTTCACCACACCAACTGCCACTGAGATAGACCCAACATTTGCCATGCTTCTTAGAAATTTTATTATTACAATAATTGAGCCATGCATATGCTTTAATATGATAACAAAAACAAAAGTAATTGTTGTGGTTTTAGAGTGTGTATTTAATAAAAGCGTGTTCACAGGATCAAACCAAATGTTATCAACAACACAAACTAATTCGACTATGCAAGTTGCCACATCAGACATGCCAGGTAATTACTTTTTTGTACTTTTGTTTTTTAACTCGTAATCTTAGAATAATGAGCATTACAACTTAGCATACGTAAATGACGTAATGCGTGTTATTATGATCTTGTAGGTAAACAGAGGTGGAGGTGAAATTAACCATGTAAAATTGGCGAATACAAAAATTTGATACGAAAACTACATATTGTCAATTCGTCACATAATGGTTTGTTGTAGTGGGTACCGAAATAACTCTTTAGCTGTCTGAAACTTACGCCAACCCGCGTAATTTAGGCGGACCTTGAATTTTCAATACTTCACCCAAAAGCCCTTAGACGTTTTAGATCTCTAAGTCTTCAATAACAACATTTATTTTATTCTTAGTTGTAACATATTGTACGCTTAAATGCAGCTGATAAATATCT
This sequence comes from Diachrysia chrysitis, assembly GCA_932294365.1. Lineage (NCBI taxonomy): Eukaryota > Metazoa > Arthropoda > Insecta > Lepidoptera > Noctuidae > Diachrysia > Diachrysia chrysitis. The sequence goes on along the minus strand of OW028652.1, from coordinate 10,154,900 downwards.
AATAATGACCTGTTGGCAGGGAATGAAAACAAAAACATGTGACGTTACTGATTCATTGCTTTGTATATTAGAACTCTGAGAACGCATTATTATTATAATTATTGAGACAATGCTGGGGTGAATTTCTTAAATATTTTGTTATTTTATAAGAATATATACTAATTTAATTACTCTTTATTAAAATTGCAATCTAACTCGGAATCTAGTTTATAGTTTCACAGTTTTAAACTGGACTGTTTGGTAGTTTTGTGTTTACCAGAGGATTTTGAAATAACTTATTTCCTTAAATTGGCATGCAAAGGTGCTATTATAGAATTAATTGCTATTAATCGCCACGTTACGAAATAGAAGATAGAATTAGAATTGATGATAGGTTTCGAAAGCATCTTTACATAGTATAAAATAAAACAAAGTCGCTCCCGCTATTTGTACGCTTAGATCTTTTAAACAACGAAACGGATTTTAATTCAGTTTTCAGTAAACGATAGGGTGATTTAGGAAGGTTTTTAATGTTTTGTCTTCCCGCGCGGAGCGGGGACGGGTCGCTAGTAATTTATTAAACAACACAGCTGCGCAGTACTGCGCACTGATTACGTTCTTATCACTGCATTCGTGGTGCGAATTTGCAAACATTTTCTATACAGCACCCTTCTTTAAATAAAGCGAACACCCAAATGTTTGGTTTTGCGTCAATAAGAGCTTCTGCTCTACAGAAAACAATCATACTGTATCCGACACACTTTAGATCCAGCCTCACGTGTACTATAGTTAATAAGAAATGAAACGCAGCTAAATTATTTTTGTTTAGCCAACAGAACGAGTTGTAAGGACGTCATTGGACAGCATAGTTACATTACTTTGCGCGCTTATGTTTCATAATAACACACATTGTCAAGTAACCAAGGCACATTCTTGCCTTGAAACTAAAATCTAATTTTAATTACAAGTTCATTCAAACCTGTTAATTAATTAGCATTTGCGTCATGACATCTTTTTTTTAGTAGAACCTTGTTTTTCATATTAAAGTTCAATGTGTCAATAAATGTAGATTTCTTTTTAAGGCCAACCACGTTCTTGTTCCTAATTAATTAATTGTACCTATTTTTAAATTCAAAGCAGGTCTGGCTTCACAAAAACACGCTATTTTTATAATTAATGAAGTAGTTTATTCAGAGTCAGTTTTTTAAGTGTTTTCGATAAGTAGGTCGCGTGCCATAACACTATTTAAAACTTTAAACAGAATGTAAATTTTACTTTTTTCAGTCACATTTCAGTCTTAATATTGCTGTAGGTATAACAAAACAACGTCGTGTAATACTGTATTACGAAGTTGGAATGGGATATAAGTAGGTATAAAAATAAAAACAAATAGTGTGGAAAATTTACAACCTTGTGTCTCGACTGTCTAGTTGAGTCATTTTAGTCAGTCAATTTTAAATAGTTTTGGGCTCTGCTCGCCACTTCAATCTTGCCTGTTTCGATTTAAATGATCCGATCATCTCCTTTTTTCTTATTTTGGTGTAGTGATTCCCCCTTACGAAGGGGCGAGTGGAAAATTGTCATTTATATTATTATTACGGTGTATCGACACGCCCTCTAACCGGCATTTCCTTTAAAATTTACGCAGAACAGGATTCCAAAGTACAACTTTTTTTACTTAATGTGCGGTTTTAATTTTCAATCTTCACTATTAAATCCCAAGAGGACTTGAAGTATTTAAAAAAAAAACATTCATTTGAATATTTAAAAACTTACAAACAATCGGGACCGATTTGGGGTATCTAATATTTAAGAAGAGAAGTAGATACACTTTGACAATTAGGGGCAAAATCCGACGGGCAAGCGGCGTCCGAGCCTTTAAATGTGTCTAACCTAGACATAATTTTACATTTTTCGCAACAACCGATGTATTTAATCGTAAACTACATTTTTAAGTTGGCATTTATGTTCATATTATACACTAACGTTACTTGTGTCTTATATTTTGTATGTCAAGAACATTATCATATATTATTTAATATATTTTATTATCCTACATTATTTTATAAAGACGATATAAAAAAAATATACCTACTTCATATTTTTGCCTTATATTCTGCGTGATGTTACACGTGTACACGTCTGCATTTAAGAGGACATGCTGTTAACGTTGCCACCCTTGAGGCTATCTAATAATAATAAGAAACCAGTCTTAATTATTTATTAACAAAATTGTTTAATTCACTTACATCAGCGCCATAAATTTTGACTCAGTGCAAAATCCGTTTCAGTATTATCTATCATTACTTACCTTGAATACTATCACCTGTGAACTGCAGACACGTGTATTTGACGACTAACTTCGATTTAACGAACTTCACGGGTGACAAAGCTCAGCGAAAATCAACCTTACAGCTTTGAAAATAAAACTGCTTGTTGATTATAAAAAAGTATTAGTATTAATGTGCTTTTATGCTCCCATTAATAATGCATTTCTTCAATGTCAATTGAATAATTATCGATTTTGACAGGTGGTGGTACTGAAACTACTGAGGAGAACAACGCGAGGGTTATACCGCTGCAGGAAATGGATAGTATAGTGGACGCCGACATGGCCATGCTGGATAACAACCGGCTACATTTCTACAGGAGAATAGACTGTAAGTAATAAGTGTATTACATATACTTATTATTATATTCTTTTTATTTGTAAGCGTTTAAAGTATATATGGAATGTAAAAGTAGCACGTGCTTATTATTGTCAATAGAAGATTAAGCGTGATTAGGTATTTCTTAAACTGTATACCTACTCAAACGCAAGTCTAATTTAAGTCGCCGTCAAACGTAATATAGCAGAAGCCCTAAAGTAAGTTTCGTTTAATTATACCAGAATGAGCTAGTTTAAAGTAAGTGTAGGTGGCTAAATACTTGTATGTGGAAGTTAGCGTGATTAAACCTACTTCTTCAGCTATAAAGTGGGTTTTTTTTTACTTTTTAATATATACTAAACAATTTAACAAATTTAGATTAATCTACGAATACTCGAACGCAACCCAATTCTAAGCCGCTGGTTAGTTTTATGTTAAAAACATCTTAACGTTTCAGTTTTTTGTTTTAATTATGCGAGCGTGAGTATTGGATCTTGTATGACAATTGAGTCAACTTAAAAAAAACAATGATGGCGGTTTTTTCCAATTCAGACATCACGTCAGCCCTATAAATATCGGCTGTCGATGCAGATTATTATATCCGTTATACATTCTTCCCGAAAGATAAGTTATGCTGATGCATGATAATGTAACACGTACGTTTTTTTATCACATAGTACCTTTACCTATCTTTATATCAACAGCTACTAGCTGCCCGATTTAGATAAAACCAGTATTTGTCAGTTTTTGTACAAAAACAATGACACTAAACCGATTATTTAATACATAATATTAAAAAAAATGTATTGGATATGCGACATTTAAATCAAAATTTATGATAATGTTAAAATGTCATGTACACAAAATTATGGAAATGTAATAAAATATTAGTGTTTCTAAACTAATTAACATACATTTTTGTTATTTAAACCGGTAGCGTCAAATTATGAATGTTTAGCCATACTAAGTTTCATCCATAGTTATCATTTGATAAATAATTTCTTACTTTTCGTATAGTTTAAACACAAAATTTCTCAGAAATAATTGTATTGAATAAGTATGAGCATTGTATATTACCTAAGTAAAGGCGTCTGCCCACTACGCCTTACATACTATGAACATGATAGGAACGTACCAGGCAAAAAAGCTTTGTATTTAAATGTATAGGTCTATTATCTATCTATATTAGACCGTTCCGTCACCGTCCCACGGACCGTCAAGAATATTTTGACGGTGCCGCTACGCCTCGTTCATGGCACTCGAAGGTTAAATCCGGCCCATAATTATGACGTTTTAAAACGATATCTGATCTGTATTTTGAAGAGTAAGTATGTACTGTACATAATTTACCTATGAGCTTGAAAAAGATATTAAGATTAATATCACTGCCTAATCATAATCTGTTTATCAATATATCTATAATATTTTGCAATATTATTTATCTTATAAGTACTTCAATTATCATAATCTATTTATCAATATATCTATAATATTTTACAATATTATTTATCTTATACTTCAATAATTTTATCAAGGAAACAACTTAATAAATATTAACAACACCTAACACCTGCCTGCCATACTTTTTATTTGACTTTTTAAATCAAAAATCATTAATTAATTTTGGAGCAAGCAATAGCCTAATGGTTAGGGTGACGGCCTTGTGATCGAGAGGTCGCAGGTTCGAACCCTACCCATTGCATTATTGACGTAAACTCAATGCAGACGCAAGCATATTTTCCTTAGTTGCTGGCTAAGGTAAAGACAGGACCGGGGTGTTATTAGTCGGTGCGAGTCCGACATATCCCCACGCCGCGCCGTGCCCTCGGCGTGGGTCGAAGTCAATTAGATTTTCACCCCGTAATCAACAAAATAAAAAGGGGGTTAACAAGATAGCTAGTAATGTGAATTCCACCCACATTGCTAGTGAGTGACCTTAAGAAAATCGGCCTTTTTAGAACCGGGGTAAATTTTCTAGTCTGAAACTTTAGGACTTAAAACAAGACCACATTATAATGACGTCAGTATACGTTAAATAAACTACGCGCTGATACCATTTTTTAACAACTTATAATAATGATTATAATGACCCTAAGTCCATATTCGTAGCAACCTATTTTTTCCTTTTACGTGTCTAACAGTCGTTGGTACAACGAAGATTGTTTATATCTTAATTGTTTTGTTAATGATTCAAACGAAACGTTTACGTGGTCGCCTCGCCTCAGTTGGCCAGTGTGACTGTTAAGGAAAATCTTTAAATATGCCACAAATCATCATTAAGTATAATTACAGGTTTTAAATTGAGTGAAACTCTCTACTGCCTCCTTTTATGCCTTCGTTTTGTTGTTGTACCAAATAATATGCCACATTTTATTGCCGTCTTGCAAAACAATGTCAGCAACGAAACTTATTTTTTTGTTGTGTAATAATTATATTTTAACGCAAAAAAAAAATACTTTTGTTATGGTGGTTAGGAATGATACCTAAGTCTTCTTTATGAGCACAATATTTTTACTTATATCTATTAATATTAGCATAATATAGGTATTAATGTATGGATTATATAAAAAATAGCTAAAATATGCAGAATACTAGCTAATCGAAATTACTTGATCTAAGCTCTAGTGACGATTAAAAGTTCAAAGCCATTATGTTAAGGATGTCGCATTCAGGGTAAGATTGAAAACTCTTCTATAACGGATACATGCCATTTTGTTCACGAATAGTAAAAGAAAATTTTTGCTTCAGCTCCGAACAACCCGCATAGTCCTACAGAGCCGACGAATGACGAGAGCGAAACTCATGAAGAGGTGGAACCAGCTAGCAATGCGCAGATCAGGGAGATGGACAGCATCGTCAGCGCCATGGAGGCTGACGTCACAGCCGGCTGCGACTTCTTCACCAGAGCTAATGGTACGCCACAACCACACTTAGGTATTTTTCTAAAATAATAATGATCATATGTTTACTGAGTTACATATACACCAAAAAATATGTAGTTTAAATCTGATAGTGAAGTGAAGATCATCTTTGTTGAGCAACTGTGCATTTATTGTTTTAAAAACACCACTTTGACAGTTTATGGTTAAGATTTTTAAGACAGTAAAACCGTGTTATTTCAAAGGGGATGCTTGCTACGTAATAAGCAAGGCAACGTTGACGACATATTGGAGTACAACCAGAGAGCAATAGAACGTAATAATTACATAACAAATTTTCACAACAACATTCTGAAGATAGATGTGTCACAAGCTAAAGTTAACAACATAGAAATAGGATTTGTCTTAGTGTAACGTCCTGAGTTTTTTCCAATTTTTCGTAGACGCATTTGCAGTAAATAGAAAATAAGAAGAGATATAAATAGAAAAATTAAATATATAAAAAAATAACATTTAATACAAATCTAGAGCATAATCTGTGATGTAAAAACTTTACTTACTATTAAGTAATCTTGCAGTTCTAAGTTGAGTTAATTAATAATTGTAAGACCCAATGATTTTGACACTTGGTTTTTAAAAATAGTTTTTTTGGTCTTCTGAAATATTTGCTAAAACGACTAAAAGAATTCGGGGCGGTTTGCAAGGGTGCATATGAACGCGATAAGTTGAAGCTAAGGTTGGCTCTCGCGTTTGAGTTCAATACTCCAATTTTAATTTAACAGAAGTAAACTGATCGTTGTTGAGACAAAAACATTTGACTTTTGAAATTTTAAACTCGATCAATGAGAACTTAGTTCTTTAGAACGAAGTATTTAATGTAACTGGTGAAATCGTATCTGACGCCATTATCACGTTTACGGAATTACCTTCTAGATAACCTCATTTCTCTAATTAATTATTAATTCACACATAACAATAATTGCATGAACATATTAAGATTTGCACAATATTTCATATGTTGCAGTTAAATATAGCTCAATTCAATTGGTACTCTCTATCAGTTATTTGTTTGTTCTTATTTAAATGGTTAGTGCGCTTGCGTCAGATATTATTAGTCACTAAAGTCGGACTTGGATATAGGTACCTATATATTCCTGGAGTTAATGTAAAAACAAGGTCTTTTCGACAGCCATCTTAACTTAAATACTACTTTTTCCTTATTTATTTGCCGCTAATATTTATTTCGATGTAGGTATTTATGGTTTATCTTATGTCATTAAAACAGGTATATCATAGCCTATCTAAACACTCCTTTATATACACGGCTATAGACATAGTCGATAAGAACTGACTTTTTGCGTACTGGGTAAATCCATATTAGCAATACAAACAAGCTAAACTTTTAGCAGGGTTTCACTCCTCATTTCAGGTACGTTCAGCCGATGCGCCTTCCAGGAAGGCGTTTGCCTTAATAACGCGTTAACACTCAATATTACTATCCTATTACAGAATCAAACTCGTCTTCAGTAATACCGACGACAATTAAAAAAGATGACGATAAAAAAACAAGTGCTCCATCAACAGCTAATGTCGAAAAGCCATCGGAAACTGTGAACACTGAAAACGCGCAGTCGACGGGAATCGCAGGCGATGCCCCAAATGAACAGGACACTAGGAAGATACTGATTAAACTGAAATATCTTAACGACACTTTGAAAGAGGTCGATGGCAGTCTTGATGAGCTTCTCAAGGATTTTAAATGGTAACTAACTAAAATTTATTGCTTCACGGCAAATACAGATTATGTTTTTATTTTCCTGAACCATAAAAAAAAATATTTACAAGTTACAACTTTCATTAGGGTTTATAATATGTACTAGTATAATAAAACGAAAGGTTTTCAACAGAATGTAACGTTAAGGTCTTAAAATCCGATTGTTAATCAGAGCACGATAGCAAACCTAGCAAAACAAAATGTAAATATCTCAGGTAAAAATGTGCGAATGAGTTATTTTATTACTATAAGGAATTTAAGAAAAAAAAACGTGGTTCATATATTCTAACTAGCTGTCCCCCGCGACTTTGTTCGCGTGTTTTAGTTTCAACGGTTTTTATTTTTGCAACATTTTTCATTTATGCTCCGCTCCTATTGGTCGTAGCGTGATGTTATATAGCCTATAGCCTTCCTCGATAAACGGACTGTCCAATACAAAAAGAATTTTTCAATTCGAACCAGTAGTTCCTGAGATTAGCGCGTTCAAACAAACAAACAAACTCTTCAGCTTTATAATATTAGTATAGATAATGTAATAATTGTATCGCCACAGTAAGACCTCGTGATAGCCTAACCGGTCGATATTCGTAAACGAGACTGAAACCATAAAAAACATGTTTTGTTTTGTTCTTAAAGATCGTTCTTCTAAGGTTTTTTTATTCACGCTATAAAGGCTATTTAGCAGTTAAGAATTATAGTACCTGAGCATTGTTTATTACAGAGTCAAATAACTAAGTAGGTAAGTATACATGCAGACAATTTGATAATAAAACACTTGACAAAATATAGATAAAGATATGATAAGAATTATTAAATGATCCTTATTTATAATGCTACTGTTTTCTTAGGCCCAATGGTACAAGAGATACTTTTTACAGCATTTTTTTAATTAATTACGCGGTACTTTTTGTTTCTCTCAATTCGATTAAAAAATCCTTCATTATACCCTTTTACTGATATAATATTAATTACGTATATTGTACGTCACCGCATATTTCAGGCGCCACTTCTCGTCTGAGCTGACGGCAGAGAGCCGCGTCCGCCTGATCTTCAACGGCCGCGTATTGATCGACGACGCCGCCACGTTGAGGGCCTGCGGGCTACACGATCGAGCTGTAGTACATTGTCTCGTACATCCGAAACGTACTACAAGTCAGGTGAGAGACAAAGAATACCTAGATACGATTAAAGAAATAAATTATTAATAAGAAATGTATACATATCAATATGTGCAGGTTATAGCCAAATAATAAAGTTTTCAGCACATAGGCAAGGGGCTAGCAACCTTTGCTTTGTAAATTCTTTTTTTTAGGCCTAATTAATGTGGGTTAAATAAGGTCAGGGACGTTTTACAAAATGTATGTATGTTATCAATGCATGATTATAGCATACCTATTGAGCGCCGCGTGGGACCGACGAACTAAAGAAGATTTCTAGTCCTCGGCGAGTACTATAAAATTTTAAAAGCTCGTTAATAAAACGTTTCTGTTGTTCTAAGTCTGGGTGTTCTTTGTATATATGAATTGATTATTTGTGAAACTCCCTCGATACAAGGATTAATTACCCTTGTACCCCCTATTTAGAATAGAAAATATAAAGTTGTAAGTATGTAAACGTTTTTCAATAATTTAATAATAATAATCATTTATTTGCATAGAAAGTAGGTACATAAAAAAGTGTAGTAAGTACAGTTCTACTACAATCTACCATAAATTAGTATGAATGTGTGTAGCAGCCGCGCGGCGCGGCGGAGGAGCCGGCGGCGGGCGCCGGCCCGGCGGAGGGCGCGCAGCCCGAGCGCGCCTGGGACCTCGAGAACATACTCATGACGCTCGTCTCTGTCGCACTCACCGTCGTCTGGTTTTTTAGGTCCGTTTTAATTATTACTATTGCGTAGTTTCCTGCAGTTTAAACTTAACAGTCTGTTGATAGTGTCTTTAACCCCCGACGAAAATAAAGGGTTGTTATAAGTTTGACCTCTATGTGTGTCTGTCTATGGCACCGAAGCTCTACAACGAGAACCGATTTGGAAGCTAGTTTCTGGGCGATGGTTCTTAAATATGTTTTATCACAATATGTGCTGCCATTTACTAGTATGGGGAATTAAAATTGGTATAAAAAACGAATATTTGTAGTTTCAAGATATGAATACTTTTTTAAATTAGTCTGTCTTATCTAATATATTTACCACTACCTGGCTCTGAAGCTTGGCAGAACTAACTGCGCCCCAAAGTCGTGACTATAATAATATTCTATTAATTTTATGTGATGCGACGCACAAAGGATCGAGGCGTAATCTGATTATTGCGATGCGCCCCGGCCCCTCGTAATGTGCTCGATTCTTTGATTGCCTCTGTAATATATATTTTATATAGTTTCCTGTTTTCTGAGACTATGTATTATTGTATCTTAATTTTCTACTTACAAATAACTTGCTCAATTTATTTCTAGGTGCGAATATTCAAACATGTTCACGGCCAGCGCAAGTGTCGCTCTATTCGGGCTGACGGTGTTCTACAGCGTGGCGATATTCGGGCTGTACCTGTCCGACACATTCCAGTTCGACAGGCGACCCGCGCAGCCCGTGCCCAACAACTAGTGCTGGTTATACTCCACACAACTTGTGAGGTCTGTAAATTATACATATGCCGCCTTTTCTACTGTGTTACGAAGGTAGCGTTTGGATGTATCTAGCTAATAGTAGCGTGGTGGCTGCGTATTGGCTATTGAATCTTGTTTCATATTGTTAATTTATTTTATAACTGTAAGTTAACTATTAGTGGTCTGATGCGTTTAAGTAACTATAAATAGATCTGTGGCTGTTTCTAAAATGTATAAGGTGTTAATTATAGAATTGATTAGCTTTTCTTTGTATCAACATTCATTGTTTGACACATTTATTAAAAAATGATACGAAAAGCTCTTGTGTAATACCCGCCACGCTACCTGGCTAAGTTAGAGTTCTTTATGCAGGTCGTATTGATGTATTATTCTTTGAAATTATTACCAAGCGCTTATACTTTTAGTTATGTTGTAAATCTTTATAATAATCGGCTTTGAAAAGCAGTCATGTTATTATAAATATTGCATTAACATAGTGTGATAAAGGATTTTGGTGTATATTCTAATTACTTTGTAAACATACACTGAATTCTGTGCAGCAAAATGTATCAAAAAAAGTCTAAATGTTATTATGACAAAAGTGATTTGTAAGTGTGTATCACGAAAGCTTATATATTTATTGTAATGACAAAATCTGTTTATTTCTTTTGTCGAATCAAATACAAATAATGGGTAGAAAAAATTGGTCACAGTCTCTAATCTCCCTCTGCAAACAAACCATTAATTTACATGACTATCAACAATTATATTTTCCGGAAAACGCAATACGGAAACGCACAATATTAAATGCATATATTCATCATTTTAAACACTATCCTAATACGTCATATTTTGTAACATGTTTTACGATTTGAGATTAACCAATTTCATCTACATGGCACATGCATATATTATCATTGATGCATTTCTGACACAAGCACACTAATTCCTTGTAAAGATACTATCTGATGGGCACATACACTTTTCTTATTAAAAGTAAATGTAATAAAAAATGCATCTTGTATGTTATCATCACAGTGACCAATTTGTATTTAATTCAAGTGACTATACTATTCGCCCTACAATTGTATAAACGTGAGACCTAGTCGTTCTTAGTTACTAAAAACCGTCCAGTTACTAGGAAAATTAAAAAAAGAAAACACCACACGATGACACAATGAATAAAGTTTTATTTTGACTATTATTGTGCATTTCCAGTTAGCACGAAAGATTTTGTAACCTACGACATCTAAAAAATAAACTCGAGACTGTTCTTTTATTTTGTGCATTTAAACTAGGAGTCAGTCAACTCTCAACTCAGTCTGAAACATCTATTCTGTTAGTAAACAAGGTGTACTGGTCTCAAAAATTGTAAATAATGGTAAGAGCATAAAAATGTTTTATAATTGTTTAGAGATAAAGATATTCTTTTTTGTTCACATCGTCATCATTTGTTTTAATATTAAATTAATATTTTTCTTAACAATAAATTTCAAATCATTTAGTTATTAAAAAGCTTACAAAATTCAGGTTTATATTAACGTACCTATTTGTTTTTCTACGCTATTAAATGTTTTATTGTTATTTACTTTTAAGGACATAGATTTATTAAAAGTAAATTTTAATTGAAATCGTTTTGGTGTTTTTTATATTGTTGCTTAGGACGTCGCATCCTAGAAATATCTATACTAATATAATAAAGCTGAAGAGTTTGTTTGTTTGTTTGTTTGAACGCGCTAATCTCAGGAACTACTGGTTCGAATTGAAAAATTCATTTTGTATTGGATAGTCCGTTTATTGAGGAAGGCTATATAACATCACGCTACGACCAATAGAAGCGGAGCATAAATGAAAAATGTTGCAAAAATGAAAAACCGTTGAAACTAAAACACGCGAACTAAGTCGCGGGGGACAGCTAGTGTATTATGTACATACATAAATAAAGCATTCTGCTCGGAATTGCTTTAGTAAGAGGGATAATTTTCCTTTTGGTGACATATTAGGTATGGGGCAAAATAAAATACCATAAACGACACTGGTCATCAGCTTTTACGTAACTGACTGATGGAAATCTTTTTATTCTCCTCCAAGTAGGAATCACCGAGTACATTATTATTATATGGTAGGAATATAAATTATTCATAAAGTTGACAAAGATGGGATATATTATATTGTTAATGAACAATATATAATTATCCCTTTTGTCAATAAATTTTGTCTTAATTAAAAGTTAGTCTTATATTTTGTCCTATTCCTAGTTGATTTTGCAGTTACTTGTAAAAAACATAACCAGAAATGACACCTGGAAATATACGAATATAAAAAGGAGTATAATGTTTTCAGAGAGCATGAGAGTTACTTTATTTGACTTTAACCAATAATTTGGATGTCCAGAAAGGATACTGCCACAGTAGTAATAGTACACGTTCACGAAATAGCGGAGGGTAGTTGGGTTTTGACGTGACAACGTCTTATAAATTGGTTTGCCGGGTGACACTTCAAGAAACTGGGTAACGCTCCGCTCACGTTATGCGCTCACAATGAGAGCGAGTGAGAGGCACGCGTCCCTTCCACTCGGGCATGGTTAGCCCGCCTAAGAGCGAGAGAGACAGACATTGACATTGACAGTCGTTGTCACGTAAAACTTTCGCCCGTATACCGACTTTACAGGCAACCAACGATTTTTATATGCCCTTACTGTTCAAATCATTTTAATACAATGCCTATGCGAAAATGATATTTAATTAATTATTCAATTTCCGCATTAAAATCTGTCCATGAAAGGAACTATAACCAACTGAAATCTGAACTAAACATACAAGTTTTTATGTACTGTATTTTTGAGCCTGCCAAATGAATAAAAAAATTATAAATAAATAAATAATATCTTGGGACATCTCACACACGGTCATCTGATCCCAAACTAGGCAGAGCCTGTGCTATGGCAACCAGACAACTGATAAACATACTTAAATATATTTCTAAATACATACATATTATAGATAAATTACACCCAGATACAGAACAAATGATTGTGCTCATCACACAAAGATTCGTCCTGGGTGGGAATCGAACCCACGACCTCCGGTTTAGCAGTCAGGGTCACTAACCACTAGACCAACAGGCCAGTCAAAAAAAATTGCATTGGCATTGCATTTTAATTATTAAAAATCATGATAAAAAAAGCTCCACTCCTGCTTGTTTTTTGTTAACATTGTCAAACGAATAGGTCATGAGTTATAGCTTATAAATAAAACTAAATATTTATTTTAATCTTTATTTTATGAAATCAAATAGGTACGTAAGAAAATACATTCGGCGGCTCGCATACCGTCCTTCACGGACGTTTTCTTGATCGAGTCGCAATTTTTGTACAAGTAACATGTTAATAAATAACAGTAGCAGTCATCAATTCTATCTTGTTACTTCACTTCGGTTGGAGTGTTACCAGTTTCAAGGACCTGTAATCGAGAAAGAATATTTATTATTTGAGATTTTTTTTTTCTACATAAAATCAATTCCAATCTATCTACATACAATGATCAAAAAATTTATTGAGCATCTAAAAATTCTAATGTAAATTAATATTTTATGATAATTATGTATCATTGCTGATGAATATAAAACTCAGGTTTCGGTTTGTGTCTTGACGGATTGAGATTAGCCGAAAATATATGTAACAGTAACCTCACCTAGTCAAGACTTTGCTCTTTCCAAATTCGTTTTCTCGTTAACACATAACTTTAACAAGCTATCCTACACGGCTTTGGATTAAATTATTTTATAACAGAACTAAGGTAAAGGAATTCATTGTTGAAACAAAATTTTATGAATTATTATGTATTTACCTTGTTTCATTCCACCAAACAGCATACTTTCACCCAACTCTGAAATAAAAAATAATCTAGTTGTAATATTAAAATTTTCTAGACCCCTACTTTAGGCTAAAGTTTAATGTTCAGCCATCCAAGGAAGTTTTAAATGCGTGGTAATCAGGGTTGCGCATTCATCAAGCATTATATCATCACTAAAATTTTGTATATTTTGTTGGTTGCCACTATTTATATTATTATATTATTTAAATTTATAGACATTAATTTCATTGAATACATAGAATAAAAAAAACCACTATAATAAAGAAATGCGAGGGGACCATGGAGGTTCATATATTGTATATTGAAAATATAAGTATATTGGAGTATGATCAAACATTTCAGAGTCATTCTTATCATGCTATATATATCATCTAGTTATTGAGCATTATTTTTTTAATAAGGGTCAGAGGGCAAACCAACAGACAGTAATATGATAGGTCTTGATGTGAATATAATTACCTGTTTTGAACTGTGTGCTGTGATGTGAATGTTTGCACCTAAGTTCTGTAACAATAGTTTATTATTAGTAAATAGAAAAGTTTTTCATTTACAATTAAGATTATATTTCATTCAACACTTACCATGTTATCACGGGAATATTTTCTATAATTTGAAATAACAAAAAGCAGTTTGTAAAGTATAATTTTATTAGACACTGGCTTTCCATCTGAGAAAATAATAAATCAAATAGAAAGTCAATGGCACATCCGTGACAAGGTTTATCGCTTGCGGTGCAGCTGCAGTGTGTTGCGGCGGATCCAGGAAGCGCGGCGGGAGCCTCCCTTGGTCTGCGAGAAGCGGTGACCCTTTCCAAGCCCACGTGAGCTGCGACCCGCTGAAGTGAGACCACGCATCTCACGATGCTTGTGGACAGCGTTCACTATCCAGTTGATCTTGGGGTCTCTACGGATAGCCTGTACAAAGCAAAAAGATGTTATAAAATCATGTAAACCAAAAAGCATTTTTGATAAAAACTAATAATTGAATCAGATTAAATGGTAGGTGAAGATTCAGCAAAACCTTTCAGATTGGTGCATGACATAAAGTTCATCATGTAAAATAACAATTTAATTTTTTTAGGTTAGGATATTTGGTTTCAATATTTACCTTGTGTGAGGGGTCAATGAGGATAACTTCAAAGTATTTGTATGAAGAGTCCTGAGCAACCCAATATGAGTTGAGCACACGTAGACCTCCACAACGACGTCCAACACGCTCCTGTGATCAACATTTTTAGTTTTAAAAAGGCACATGGTGTTTAGAGCAATGCATTCATTATTACAGTGATCTCAATGTTTACATTAACAACAGAAATAAGTTTGCTTCCCAATATCCAAACCAAGATAATGAGCTAACTTAACCTATAAACAATCATATTAGGGTTACTAACCTCAGCAATGGACTGCAGGTTACGTGTAGGTTTCAGCTGGTTCACACCCTGGCTCTTGGGTTTACCGTAGGTGGCTCCCTTGGGCACTGGGCGCTTGCGACCACCACGGCGCACACGGATTCTGAAGATAACGTAACCTAAAAGAGATATTGTTTATTAGTACCATGAATAAATAACACGTGGTGCCGGTTAGTGGTAAATTTGGTCGACTGTGAATACTCTTACCCTGCTTAGCGCGGTATCCTAGCCTTCTTGCCTTGTCGGGCCTGGTTGGCCTAGGAGCGCGATGCATACGAGTCAATTGGCGGTACTGCCATACTCTGACACGCAAGAGGAAACGCATAACATCGCTCAACTTTTTTCTGTACAACTCCTGAATATATCTGTACGCGCCCATCTTGGACAGGTGCCTGTGGCAGACCTAGCAACAAAATCAATACATATTGATCAGAAGTCACATCATCGGTCTGGCCACAAGATAAGCGATTCTATACGCTGCATGTATGCCATCACGAAACCACTGAAATATACGATTCAATTAATAAATACACTGAAAACACGAGATTATACACTACTATATCGAATTCTTGATAAACGTAAGGCAAAAATATTCAGTGATAACTCTAATATTTTAGGATAATATATTTACGTACGTCACGCGTACTCCACAGTCAAACCGGAAAAGAAAACTGTAACTGACAGAATAGTATTCAATCAATGAAACGCCAGTATTGCCAAGTCAATGACTACGACTTATTTAGCCTTAAAAAATATCATTGAAGGTCTATGGTCTATGTTCTTCAAGAGTTTTATTTTTAATATTTTCAAGCAAAAATGATAATCCAAAAATATGGTCATTAACCTTCAACCACAAAAAAGGAAAAAATGCTATTATCTTTCTTGATAATCGATTGGTGTATGAAGCGAGCGAATTAATTTAACTATAATTTTTAAATTGTATTCATAAATACGTCAAGCATTGACAGACAATATTATTTACTGTTTTTGTACAGCAGGCCTATTTACTAACTTTGTTGACAACGAAAATGATAACTACTTCAGTGATTTAACTGTCAAAAAGCAAATTTCGTATCGGCTAACGTCTGTGTACAACGAAGATGACGTCATGTCTTTGATAGCTACCGTAAATCGTTTTGACAGACTTTTCCGTATCGATAAAACCAATATTGCGATCACGTAAACATAATTGCTATCTTTTGACATTTAAAATGATGATTACTAGAATTAAAGTTGCTTTCGCGAAAATCACAACAAAAAGGTAACGTTTAATGATTCTCAATATAAGACACTTAAGCAAATTTTTGCTAAAGCTACTAAAAGAAGCATATTTTATTGATTTTCATTATTTTCAGCATTAGTGATATTATACTTAGAAGTATATTTGTTAGGATGTGTTGAAGAAATGCGCAAAATTTGTAATTTCCGAAGTTTTCATAATTTCTTTCACATCGGTGTTACTGTTAGTGGTTTAATGAAAATTATTATTACACATTAATACATTATTCTATGAAAAAATAAGTTTATAACAACAAAACGAAAATTTTCGGACCTTGGAGCGAATTGATGAATACATTATGGCCTAGAATTTTGTTCTGATTAATAGAACTTGACCATATTTATTAGAAAATATCAATATTCTTTCAATTTTATAATAATAAAGAAATATAAAAATTATGTAGATGAAAAAGGTTAAATAGTCATTGTAAAAGTTGAACTATAAACTCTTTAATAAATACTACTTATTAAATGAATGGCGGCTTGAAGAAAATGTCTACACAGAGTACTTCACATGATGTCGTCTTTTTTCGTGTGTTTTGTTTACGTAAATACTCAAGAAATCATACACAGGATATTGAAATGTAATAAATGAAATTTTGTTCTACGAAGTTTCCAATACATTAATTGTGTTAGTCAGCCAAACCAAACTGAAACGGACGAAGACGTTATAAGTGTGTTTTGTATTTTTCATAAAAAATCATTGTTTTTTATATTCCCGTAAGATAATGTGTATTATTGTAAACAGTGTGTAAATGAAATAAATTAATATATATTAATAATTTTAGTTTTTATTATATACAATCTTTCAAATACATTTTTTGAGGGAAATTATTTTATTGTAATATGCATAAAACTACTGGCATATGTTATGGGTCATATCGTTTGGGTACTGCGTCGCCAGAAACTGCAAGGGTCTGGCATGAAGAGCCGGATGGAGTGGTGGTACGTAGGTCTGTAAATTATAAAGGAAAATCAATCATGAATCATGACATTACGAACCACGATTTAGGTTTTTGCAAATTCATTATAGAATCAATTGGTATGCATGCACATGTAAATATTATATACAATAATACTTTAGAGGTTTAAGTATGCAAAACAAGGAATTACACAATATAATATTGAATCAGTCTTACCTACATCAACAAGGTCAAAATCATCGCCACCATCTTTAGGCACTGCTGCTGCGTGTTGAGGTTTTATACTGATTAAAATCTGAATCCTAGCCTTGACATGGCATGGTGAAATGGTTCCGGCCCTCGAGTCCTGCCGAGAATCTTCTCAAAGGGCAGAATAACCAAACTTAGGAACCTTGATACACATTATATCGCAAGCATAACATACTTAAATTCCGAGTTTAATTTACTTTTTTAATATTTAATGACAAGGCATGCTCTGCATGCTCCACTCCAGTTGCAAAATAACTCTAAGCAATAATTAGAAACAATAATATTATGAATTTCTTATGTTATTCAAACGTAACGATTGATTGTTTTGAAATGTAGGTTATTATAAATCTGCTTAAATAAAATTGTCTCATAAATCATAGTATTATAAAGCTCAAAAAGTGTCACAAAACTTAGCCGTATAACAGTCGATAAAAAGTAGAGCCGTGCCGAAGGCAGTCGAAAGCGATGTAAAGCTACCGTGAATTGATAAACGTAAAAAGTGTTACAGAATACCAATATTTTGACAGATACCGTTGCCAACAAATTTCGATCGCCAACGGAAGATTGAAAGCAACGATTGTCTATGAAGTTAGTAAATAGCCCTGCAGGGCTAGGACACTTTTTGAGCTTTATAATACTATGATTTATGAGACAATTTTATTTAAGCAGATTTATAATAACCTACATTTCAAAACAATCAATCGTTACGTTTGAATAACATAAGAAATTCATAATATTATTGTTTCTAATTATTGCTTAGAGTTATTTTGCAACTGGAGTGGAGCATGCAGAGCATGCCTTGTCATTAAATATTAAAAAAGTAAATTAAACTCGGAATTTAAGTATGTTATGCTTGCGATATAATGTGTATCAAGGTTCCTAAGTTTGGTTATTCTGCCCTTTGAGAAGATTCTCGGCAGGACTCGAGGGCCGGAACCATTTCACCATGCCATGTCAAGGCTAGGATTCAGATTTTAATCAGTATAAAACCTCAACACGCAGCAGCAGTGCCTAAAGATGGTGGCGATGATTTTGACCTTGTTGATGTAGGTAAGACTGATTCAATATTATATTGTGTAATTCCTTGTTTTGCATACTTAAACCTCTAAAGTATTATTGTATATAATATTTACATGTGCATGCATACCAATTGATTCTATAATGAATTTGCAAAAACCTAAATCGTGGTTCGTAATGTCATGATTCATGATTGATTTTCCTTTATAATTTACAGACCTACGTACCACCACTCCATCCGGCTCTTCATGCCAGACCCTTGCAGTTTCTGGCGACGCAGTACCCAAACGATATGACCCATAACATATGCCAGTAGTTTTATGCATATTACAATAAAATAATTTCCCTCAAAAAATGTATTTGAAAGATTGTATATAATAAAAACTAAAATTATTAATATATATTAATTTATTTCATTTACACACTGTTTACAATAATACACATTATCTTACGGGAATATAAAAAACAATGATTTTTTATGAAAAATACAAAACACACTTATAACGTCTTCGTCCGTTTCAGTTTGGTTTGGCTGACTAACACAATTAATGTATTGGAAACTTCGTAGAACAAAATTTCATTTATTACATTTCAATATCCTGTGTATGATTTCTTGAGTATTTACGTAAACAAAACACACGAAAAAAGACGACATCATGTGAAGTACTCTGTGTAGACATTTTCTTCAAGCCGCCATTCATTTAATAAGTAGTATTTATTAAAGAGTTTATAGTTCAACTTTTACAATGACTATTTAACCTTTTTCATCTACATAATTTTTATATTTCTTTATTATTATAAAATTGAAAGAATATTGATATTTTCTAATAAATATGGTCAAGTTCTATTAATCAGAACAAAATTCTAGGCCATAATGTATTCATCAATTCGCTCCAAGGTCCGAAAATTTTCGTTTTGTTGTTATAAACTTATTTTTTCATAGAATAATGTATTAATGTGTAATAATAATTTTCATTAAACCACTAACAGTAACACCGATGTGAAAGAAATTATGAAAACTTCGGAAATTACAAATTTTGCGCATTTCTTCAACACATCCTAACAAATATACTTCTAAGTATAATATCACTAATGCTGAAAATAATGAAAATCAATAAAATATGCTTCTTTTAGTAGCTTTAGCAAAAATTTGCTTAAGTGTCTTATATTGAGAATCATTAAACGTTACCTTTTTGTTGTGATTTTCGCGAAAGCAACTTTAATTCTAGTAATCATCATTTTAAATGTCAAAAGATAGCAATTATGTTTACGTGATCGCAATATTGGTTTTATCGATACGGAAAAGTCTGTCAAAACGATTTACGGTAGCTATCAAAGACATGACGTCATCTTCGTTGTACACAGACGTTAGCCGATACGAAATTTGCTTTTTGACAGTTAAATCACTGAAGTAGTTATCATTTTCGTTGTCAACAAAGTTAGTAAATAGGCCTGCTGCAGGGCTATTTACTAACTTCATAGACAATCGTTGCTTTCAATCTTCCGTTGGCGATCGAAATTTGTTGGCAACGGTATCTGTCAAAATATTGGTATTCTGTAACACTTTTTACGTTTATCAATTCACGGTAGCTTTACATCGCTTTCGACTGCCTTCGGCACGGCTCTACTTTTTATCGACTGTTATACGGCTAAGTTTTGTGACACTTTTTGAGCTTTATAATACTATGATTTATGAGACAATTTTATTTAAGCAGATTTATAATAACCTACATTTCAAAACAATCAATCGTTACGTTTGAATAACATAAGAAATTCATAATATTATTGTTTCTAATTATTGCTTAGAGTTATTTTGCAACTGGAGTGGAGCATGCAGAGCATGCCTTGTCATTAAATATTAAAAAAGTAAATTAAACTCGGAATTTAAGTATGTTATGCTTGCGATATAATGTGTATCAAGGTTCCTAAGTTTGGTTATTCTGCCCTTTGAGAAGATTCTCGGCAGGACTCGAGGGCCGGAACCATTTCACCATGCCATGTCAAGGCTAGGATTCAGATTTTAATCAGTATAAAACCTCAACACGCAGCAGCAGTGCCTAAAGATGGTGGCGATGATTTTGACCTTGTTGATGTAGGTAAGACTGATTCAATATTATATTGTGTAATTCCTTGTTTTGCATACTTAAACCTCTAAAGTATTATTGTATATAATATTTACATGTGCATGCATACCAATTGATTCTATAATGAATTTGCAAAAACCTAAATCGTGGTTCGTAATGTCATGATTCATGATTGATTTTCCTTTATAATTTACAGACCTACGTACCACCACTCCATCCGGCTCTTCATGCCAGACCCTTGCAGTTTCTGGCGACGCAGTACCCAAACGATATGACCCATAACATATGCCAGTAGTTTTATGCATATTACAATAAAATAATTTCCCTCAAAAAATGTATTTGAAAGATTGTATATAATAAAAACTAAAATTATTAATATATATTAATTTATTTCATTTACACACTGTTTACAATAATACACATTATCTTACGGGAATATAAAAAACAATGATTTTTTATGAAAAATACAAAACACACTTATAACGTCTTCGTCCGTTTCAGTTTGGTTTGGCTGACTAACACAATTAATGTATTGGAAACTTCGTAGAACAAAATTTCATTTATTACATTTCAATATCCTGTGTATGATTTCTTGAGTATTTACGTAAACAAAACACACGAAAAAAGACGACATCATGTGAAGTACTCTGTGTAGACATTTTCTTCAAGCCGCCATTCATTTAATAAGTAGTATTTATTAAAGAGTTTATAGTTCAACTTTTACAATGACTATTTAACCTTTTTCATCTACATAATTTTTATATTTCTTTATTATTATAAAATTGAAAGAATATTGATATTTTCTAATAAATATGGTCAAGTTCTATTAATCAGAACAAAATTCTAGGCCATAATGTATTCATCAATTCGCTCCAAGGTCCGAAAATTTTCGTTTTGTTGTTATAAACTTATTTTTTCATAGAATAATGTATTAATGTGTAATAATAATTTTCATTAAACCACTAACAGTAACACCGATGTGAAAGAAATTATGAAAACTTCGGAAATTACAAATTTTGCGCATTTCTTCAACACATCCTAACAAATATACTTCTAAGTATAATATCACTAATGCTGAAAATAATGAAAATCAATAAAATATGCTTCTTTTAGTAGCTTTAGCAAAAATTTGCTTAAGTGTCTTATATTGAGAATCATTAAACGTTACCTTTTTGTTGTGATTTTCGCGAAAGCAACTTTAATTCTAGTAATCATCATTTTAAATGTCAAAAGATAGCAATTATGTTTACGTGATCGCAATATTGGTTTTATCGATACGGAAAAGTCTGTCAAAACGATTTACGGTAGCTATCAAAGACATGACGTCATCTTCGTTGTACACAGACGTTAGCCGATACGAAATTTGCTTTTTGACAGTTAAATCACTGAAGTAGTTATCATTTTCGTTGTCAACAAAGTTAGTAAATAGGCCTGCTGCTGGTACGTCAGGTAGGTATATAATCATAAAATTGCCGAACTGTGACTATTAAGCCGAGCTCTAACCACTGGGTTTCTCATAATCATAAGGCCTAAAACTTGACAATGTTTTATTTGAAAACTGGCGCTGCAGTAGGTGTGGGGCCAAATGTTTTGCCGAATAAAAAAACCGATCACACTAGGCCTCTAATTTGTTTTTTCTAATATATGTTGTTAGAATTATGAACCGTGGACACGGCTTAAGTTGCCATTATGTGGACCATCATATGCTAGATAGTTTAGAGTAATCATACATTAGCATAAAGCGTGCGCATCGCTAGTATATAATAGTTGTAGCCAGCCTGTCTGTTGTAGCTTCTTATGCGGAGCGTAACAGCGTAAATACATTTTTAGCTAAATGTACTACGCTCGTTTATTGATTTATCTGAGATTCCGTGCGACGACAGATGTTTTTGCAAAAATATCGATGGTTTCGATATTATTAGAGTAATAAATGTTTTGAGATAGTTTTTAACACGGTGCGCTCTGTTTTGACACAAATTTTAGGATTTTACATGTTCATGCTAGTGCCAACAGTTCATACTCGATATGCGCACTCTATACTTTACTAATTTATTCATCTAAGATCTTACAACATTATTTTATACTATTTTAAGCTAAAGTGTATGTAGCGCTGGTTTTATCACAAAACCTTTAAATCCTATAATGGTTTCCTACAATGTTATGTCCAAAAACTGGTTTTTATATGGCAACTTCTAATGTTTCTGAACGAAAACAACGGTTCGTTCTTATGTTACGCCGCCATCTTGAAAGCGTAATTGTTGTCATGTTTACGTTGTGTGTGAAAGGTGAAATTTATGATATTTGATATAAAATTCTGGTAAAATTTAATGAATTTATCAATAATTATTTGCTAATTGCGTTATTATTACGTGAAAATGTATTTTATGTGTTCAAATAAAGTAGTCAACTAAAAATTCGGTTCTGGAAGATTAGGCGCCAAATTGCTCATAGTCGTTACCAATTATCGTAATAAACATCCCTTGGGGCTGCTTTGTAATCTTGTGTGTATGTTAGACTAGCAAGAAGCACTGTCGTGGATACTTAATGCATCAATTTATTACAGAACAAGGTTGATGTGATTTCCAGCCGGAAGCAGTAAGCTACCACTATGTTTTACGCACATTTCGTGCTGGCCAAGAAGGGCCCCTTGGCCAAGATTTGGTTGGCGGCTCACTGGGACAAAAAGCTGACAAAGGCCCATGTATTTGAGACTAACATTGAAAAGTCAGTCGATGGTATCCTGAAGCCTAAAGTTAAGATGGCTTTGCGTACATCTGGCCATCTGTTGCTGGGTGTTGTAAGGATTTACTCTAGAAAGGCCAAATACTTGCTGCAGGATTGTAATGAGGCCTTTGTTAAAATTAAGGTATGTTTTTGTGTCATGTTATTAAAGTATTGTAGAACAAATTTACTGCTAATGCTAGTCGGTCATAAAGATTTAACAAACTTAGTTTCATTTATATATCAATAGTTATTATTGTCGTCTTCCACAAAAATAATTATTTTGCTCTACAGGTCTTGAAGACCTGTTATGTATGTATATATGTATGTATCTCATACATAGTAAAGAACAATAATTTTAAACATACTTATCATTGAAAATTTTGTTGCAGATGGCTTTTAGGCCTGGCATGGTTGATTTGCCCGAGGAACACAGAGAGGCTGCTATGAATGCGATCACTCTCCCCGAAGTCTTCCACGATTTTGATACCGCAATGCCTGAATTAAAGTAAGTTTTGTATTATTACCATGTTATTTCTTTGATTTATATAGAGTAGTGCTAAATGTAAATGTTTAACTATGCAATTTTGTTACAAAGTACTCTTAAGTACATAGTAAGCTTATCCTACACTTATTATAGGTTTATACCATCACAACTTTAAATTATAAATTTCATTTTGATATTATTTGTTTATACCAGATA
This sequence comes from Diachrysia chrysitis, assembly GCA_932294365.1. Taxonomy (NCBI): domain Eukaryota; kingdom Metazoa; phylum Arthropoda; class Insecta; order Lepidoptera; family Noctuidae; genus Diachrysia; species Diachrysia chrysitis. Next base: position 10,130,761 of record OW028652.1, on the reverse strand, counting down.
GTTTAAGGCCTTTAAAAGGGACAAGTCAGTCTATTGTGATTTTAAATGTAGAAATAATAATGCTGTGTTTGACTTGCGCACTGAGGTTTCTGTACAAATGCTAATTGTCACAATTATTTCTATAAAGTTTGTAATCACAAACACAAATCAACAATTTTCAGACTTTTTCCTTTTCTTCTTACTGTTACATGAGACAGAGATGTGATGTGTGTTGTATTATACTGTATGCCTTTTGTACTTAACATAATAATAAAGATAGTGTGTAAATGTCCCAATATATGGCAATAGTGTCTTCCAATACAGAGGAAGAAAAAGCATCTTTAAAAAGTTGCTCCTGCTGTTTATTGTGTTGTCTACTTAGATCTTTTAAAGTATGCAATGGATTTTAATGCAGTTTCCAACAATAGATAGAGTGATTCAAGAGGAAGGTTTATATGTAGAATGTATTGCACCCATGCATAGCCGGGGCTAGTTGGTAAGCTAGTTGATAATGGTAATGCACACTTGTCAGTTGGTGCTTTCAGATATTTATTTAAAATAACCAAGAAAAGAAAATCTTTGAAAACCTCACTTTGGTACTAAGCCTGGGTTTGAATCTACAATTCCAGTTATTGAACTCTGGCATAGCTTCATAAATTGCTGTTGGTAAACGTATTTTCTTAATTTCAGTGAGGTAGACATTGAGGCTCAGTTTTCTCTGAACCAGTCAAGAGCGGAAGAGATCACAATGCGTGAGGACTATGGGTCCTTGAACCTAGTTACCCATGATGATGGGTTTGGTGATATGGGGTTTGACACAGATAACCCTGATATTATGCGAGAAGCTATCGGCTCAGAAGGGGGACTGGAGCAGGTATAATATTGTATTTTGCATTTAAACTTATTTGTATATAGGTCACAGGATAACTACGAAGATGGTTAGTTTATAAGAAATCTCTGAATGGAAAGACCATTGTCAAATTATCAGAAGAGGTTTGATATATGACTTCTAAAGGAATTTAATTAATCTATTATTATAAACTAATAATGTTTACAATCTGGCATTGAAATGTATGATTTATTTTACTGCATGTGGCACCAAATCTAAGAAGTACCTTTTATCAGTTCTTTATTTGCTTTGTTTGAAGGGTTTAAATTTAGTGATAACCATTATGCATTTTGTGATAAAATAAATTAGCTTCATAATTCCATGGTTTTCCGTAAAAGGTTATTGAAATGGTGTTAGTTATGTTAGAAATTGTGTTGTCAGATTAGGTGGACTGTATTTATAACACATTTGGAATATGTAATTTAAGGAATAGAATAATTCGGAAAAAATATAGCATTTAAAAATTTGAATGCCAATTACACTAGATTGTTGTGTTGAGTTTGTCTTGTTACTTGGTGTGATGGATTATGAACATAGCTGTGTGTGGCAGAGCAACCTGCTGTTCGCGGACGGGTCGTCGCTGGAGCTGGGCGCGGCGGCGGCGGCGGAGGGCCCGGCGCTGGCGCCCGGCGCGCGCCGCATGGAGCCCGCGCCGCACAACAACATGGACGACGGCTTCGGCGGGACCATCGGCGACGTGCCTGACTTTGGACGTTAGTATGCTATTTAATCACCCATAAATTATGCTTAAACTGTTTTTAGAGCGTAAATATGGGGTCAGTACACATTTATTTTATAACAATCATTTAATTATGTCAGGCTATAAAAATAATTGACTTGTACAGTTCTTAAAACGCAATGTATTCAAGCTCTTCGGGTCAACAGTGCTTTTTGTTTTCAAGAAACTACTCATATTGTAATACTATAAAAATATTTGTTAGTGGAATGTCTATACAATTTAATTTGAGTATGTCGTTGTATATGGGTTTAATATAAATTGTTTAAAAATAGATAAATAGTTCAATTATACTTTTCAGAAAGAAACTTTTATGTTGTTTGGTTCTAACAACATCCTTATGGTTGTCAAGAAAGTGTAAAGTTAAGTTTGTTAAATTTTGCCAGCTTTAACCACATACATCTTTAGTATGCTATAAGACCCATACTCAATAACTATTTCTGAGAAATTCACATCTAAAACTTGATAATTATTGTATAAAGATGCTGGTGGTCTCTTCGAGGGTGACTTGTTTGGTGAAGTGACCGGCGGAAGTAGCTCTGCTGCAGCGGCTTCCGGTATGCCCGGCACTTCTGCACAACCGCAATCGCTACAGGTAACAACAACTTAAATATCCTATACTAAGATAAGTTTACTGTCCCTTCTTTATCACTAACTCCATTCCAACCATTTTTTAAATCAAATTTATTTAAAACAAGGCTAGTCGCTGAGCGTCCATATTTATACCGGTAAGATGTAGGGTTCTGTGCGGACTTCAGTGGTCATATTCAAAGCCATGACATTATCGAATTTTTACAATGTATACTTACAATTGATTTATAGGACATAAAATTTCAAGTATATGTTAAATATACATATAATTAGTAATGTTGTTTGCAACAGGCTGAGATAGACGCGGCGGGCGTGAGCGGCGGCGAGGCGGGCGCGGACGCGGCGGCGGCCGACGCGCCCGACTCCGACGACGACATGGGCGACCACTACGATGCCGGCAACTCGCCGCAACACAGGTCTGCTATATACTCCTATTTACCTTCATACTTCCCAGTGGTCAATCTTCAAATAAGCGTACTAATTACACGATCGAGTGTCTTACAGACAAATCAAATGTTCTCTGAATACAGGGCCGATGATATATAAACCTCTGAGGTTGACTGATGGAAGTTCCGACGTATAAAATTCTTGGGACTTATATTCATTATCAGCAATGGTAAAATACTCAATAACATACATATATATATACCTAATCCTTTATTGTACTCTATGATGTACAAAGGTATGCTGAAAGTAATGATGTGGTAGCAATACAGTAGTGGCCTTATTAATAAAATTCTCGACTGCGATTAGCGATTGCTTAGGAGATTTAGCAGATTCCATATGAAATTGTTCTATAGATAATTTTAAATTAGAATCTGGTAATCCGTTGTTAAACTCCATCGTGATTTTATTAATAAGGCCATAGGAGTATAAATTTAATGTGTTGTGTGTTTGTGTCGCAGCTGGGGCGGGTCGCCGGTGCCGGACAGCGAGCCCCCGCCGCCCGCGCCCGCGCCCCCCTCGCCCTTGCCGCATGTGCCTATGGTAACTTATCGTTCAGTATTCAAATACTACTTCAATACTCAGTGTATATACTGTTCTGTCAATATGAAATTTTACCGAAATAATCTATCTGTAGAAAAACTATATCCCATCCGTTATAGTAAAAAATAAAAACGAAGCCACCAAAAGGTTTTTTTGATATCGCGTATATAAAGATAAAATCTATGAACATTATCATTGAAAATTTTATTAATTACAACAAACAATCATAACCCGACAAATTTAAAGGGTTACAGACTATTTGACATTAGAACAAGTATTTCTGAATTCCGAAGAAATATGCCTGTCATGTTGTTTTTGTCATTTTAATATACCCCTTCTTATGATTATAAAATTATATATCAAAAATTCACACTTTTTTCACACGGACAAAATATGCATGTCATTTATAATTTATGACCATATTAAGTGAGCATTAGTATATAATGCTGGCTTCGCACGGCACGTGAAATTACGAGTCGCAGCACGGCGTGTGAAGGTAGTGGCTCGGCCCCGTACCGAGTGGCGCCGAGCCACTAGCTTTACCCGCCGAGTGGCGCTCGCGACTCGTGATATAACGCGGCGTGAGAATCCAGCATTAGAAGAAGCTCATCGGGCTGACCAATGCTTCCGTACGCCAGGAGGTGGACACGCCGGCGGCCGAGCCCGTGCCGTCGCCGCCGCGGCCCGAGCCGGCGCCGGCCGCCGACAACACCACGCTGCTGCACAACGACGAAGAGAGCTTCGCGCTCGCGCCCGTCGACGCCACCGTGCTCAAAGGTCACACTTATACAATTTTATTACCATACTTATGAGAGGGTATAAGAAAAAGGATTTATTTTAACTTAATTTTATCATACAGTGTCAATCTGTTTGCTTTATTATATTATGTTATTGGTTTAATTAAAGATTACCTACTTAATTTACACAGTGTTAAGTACAAATAAGTTGTAGCTAAATGAATGACAAATTATTAAATTCGATTACGTTTTTACTAAATTCTAATTCATTTATATGAGACTAGTTCCACACACACACATACAAACAAGCCTATGATCTATTTATTCTCAATTAAAAACACGACAAACGCCAATGAGTTAATTAGTATGTGAAATAAAAACACTGATTTTAACTTTTTAAATCACAGGTATAACTAAAGCGAAACGTAAGCGCAAGCTGATCGTCGACGAAGTGAAGAATATATCTGGTGAAGAGATGAAAAATCAGTTAAGCAATACATCAGATATTGTTACTACGTTGGACCTCGCGCCGCCTACAAGACGTCTAATGCACTGGAAGGAGACTGGAGGAGTTGAGAAACTGTTTACATTGCCGGCTAGGCCGATACCTTCGAGAGTTTTGTTCAAGGTATGTCCCAATAACTTAAAGAAACTTAAAGAGAGAAAAGACAAGGTTTTTAAAAAGTTTTTTAATTTTCCTATACTGTACGCCGCGTCAATGTATGTTCTATCTAGACTTCAGATGAAATCCGGTTTCATTAAATGTTTTTTTGTTTGTCAATTATAATTTGTTTTGGTTAAAGATTGATGTAAAGATATGGTGTTACATGTCTAAATAACTTTCTCCCGTAGTCTATAGGTACTTGTCACTGGTTTTAAAACCATAAATGGGCAGTTAGGGTGACTTATGAAGCGTACGTAAATTATGCGTGTATGGAACATTGACCAATTCATTGAAGATTAAATAGCATGGTGTATTGGCACACATGTCTCACGCTATAAATAAGAGTAGAAAGTATTTCACATATCTCATATATTCCTGTATTTGTTTCAGAAATACCAGCGTAACATGACGCTCCGCAGCGAGGCGGAAGAAGGCGAGGCAGCACGTTCTCCTGACCCCGCAGAACCCACACGACGTGCAGCCAGAAAACGCAGGCACGAAGAGGTACACACATACATATATGTTCTCATCTTCCACTTAAGTTTTCTCAGCAAATATCTTAATAATAATATCTTGGGACAACTTACACACGGTCATCTGATCCCAAACTAGGCAGAGCCTGTATTATGGCAACCAGACAACTGATAAACATACTTATATATTTCTATATATGTACATGCACAATATGTACATTGTTAATTGTACTAAATACATTACACAATAACACATATTATAGATAAATTACATAGATAGATTATAGATAATATACACATATAGTATAGATAAATTACACCCAGACACAGAACAAATGATCATGCTCATCACACAAAGATTTGTCCTGGGTGGGAATCAAACCCACGACCTCCAGTTTAGCAGTCAGGGTAACTAACCACTAGACCAACAGGCCAGTCAAAAGAAACGCTTATGTGAAGTTGCTGTTAGACAGTCAATAATCACGACAGCAATGTTAATCATCCAAATTAGGGTATCATTGTAATTACTAGGGTCACTATTAGTACCTAAATCTAAAGCAACTCTTTTAATTAAAGGTAGTAAGGCCCAGTTTCGTATAATATTTGTTGTTACCACCAGTGGGGTTTCCTAGTGTGGTCAAACGAAATTAAAAGTCTACATATTTGTTATTAATTCCAGAGCATGTTACCTCCCGAAACTCCAGCGCCCGCTCTTTCAGTGGACTTGGAACCTCCCACACCAGTGCCTCAGGAATACGAGCCTTCAGTCGGTATGTATACAGCCACATTCATCTCACGCTTCACCACACCGGGATATGGTTTGCAACACTGCCAAACACATAAAAACAGCATGAATCTACCATACCTTGGTCTGATTACAATAGCAATAAAAACTAAATCTCATTTCATATTGTGATGTCTAATATAACGCCCATGTCTGCTTATCATAACCATTGCAAACTTAATTTTTGAAACTATGATCCATGATAATTTAAATCAAATAATTTTCCAAAATCATTAAGATTTAACTGAATGCTCATTTAAAGAACTATCACACTAACTGTTTCTTACAAACTTAATGAATAATGCTTACCAAGATTATTACTTCGAAGCCGCTTTATGCAGGTCTATTATTCCAATACATGTAAGTTTACGTTTATGATTATAATTATAATATTGGTAAGCATAATTCAGTGAGTTTGTACTGCTACGTAACCGCACTTGTAACAAGTCTGGCTCGCATGGTGCTCGGGTAGAGTCGGAGACGAGGCCGGCCGCGCGCTCGCCGCCGCGCGAGGAAGCCGAGCTCGAGCCGCCGCAGACGCCAGGTACATACACTCATAGTTCATGGGGCTGGGTAATAAATCCCTCAATAAAGATGAAATTCAGTCTTATTTGAATTTATGTTACGAATTGGACTATACAATATTTACATAAAAAAAAATACCTTAAATGTCAAATCTAGTGACATTTTATAACTCGATTCGACTACCCTGAGAACTAACTCGGGGGCAGTTTCAATTGAATATCGGATACTATAAAGTATTATATTAAGTTTTTTTATCGTCGTTTTTGTTAGAACGCGACGTAATAGTTCAATCTATGTTATATGCTTTAAGTTTGTCTATGTCTTTTACCAGACTCTTTTTGTTTCTTTCGTTAAAGTAAATTCTATAATGAATTTCATATTTATTGACACAATTCATATCCATCACTTTCTGTATATATCATTGATCAACGTGGGGGAAAAATTCAGTGCAAATTTCAGTTTTATTATTTTAGCTTCAGTTACAGTTAGTGTTCAATCACTGATGAAAAATCAATGTGTTTATTTTTGCAGTAAACCTATTACATAATTATGCATATTAAACATAAAAGGAAAAAACTATTGGGCTAAAATGCGTCGATTTGTAAAATGCAAACAGGGCACCGCAATGTGCATAGTTTTATTGAGATTGTCAGTATACCATATTGATGTTTATCTATATACCTTTATCCAAGTCTAAAATGCTACATAATTTCTACTCTGAAATGTTAACTGAATTAAATTGCTGAATGGTAGGGTATATGTTTTTCATATATTTATATAAATATAAAATAACGTATTTACACAGGACTAAAAACTTTAATAGTAGTAGGTAGTATCAGTCCTTGATGTAGATAATGGACTTACTTAGCTAATATTTTTATATTAGGAATATTTAAGTTTGAATTGCAATAAAGTAGTATGAATGTGTGGTGTGCAGGCATGCTGGGCGGGCTGACGCCGGGCGCGCTGGGGGCGCTGGGCGCGCTGACGCCGGGCTCGCTGCTGGCGGCCGGCCTCACGCCCGCCGGCCTGGCGCACGGCGCGCTCACGCCAGGTATGCACTGCTAATACTTGTACCAGTCTCACTGGCCCTTATTATTGCCGAATACTTTTCTAGTTTAAATAAGAAACGACTCCTTGGCCCGGATAGGTGACTCTTAACTACGTGACGTCCTGCAGGTTCGATCCCTGCATGGACCAAACATTTGTGTAATACACACATTTTTATTCTATGTGTGAAATCTCCATAAACTGGAAAATTTATAGATATAATAAAAAAAGTAGATAATAAATAGCTTTAATTATTTGTTCTATTATAAATAGATAATAAATAGCTTTAATTATTTGTTATATTATAAATAGATAAAAAATAGTTTTAATTATTTGCTATTTATTTTTCTAGCCTTAATTAATTTACTGCAGGGCAAATGATCTTCAAAAAATAAAGATGTTAATTTTGTTGTTTATCAATCACCAACCTTCTTGGTTTAAAATTATTTCACACGGCTCTTAATATTATAACACGAATGTTATGATTATTCCAGGAGGTCTTCCACACGGCGGCATGACGCCAGCGGGTCTGCAGCACGGAGACAGCCAACAAGTCGACTTTTCTGCGGGTGGTTTAACACCAGCCGGCCTACACCACGGTGGTGAGTTACCTTACCTCAGAATCAACCTTCATTCTTATTTAATAAAGGTTCTGCCAATTCCAAGTGTTAAAATGTATGTACTTACTGTACAGGCAAAATATGTATGTTGACGAAGGAAAGCAGTAAATAATTTGTATATTGTACATATTTCTATTTGGTGCCTTCTGAGTATTCTGACTGACTTCATTTACATTATCATATTTTTTTCAGGTATGACACCAGGTTTACTAGACAGTGGCATGACACCAGGTGGTCTCGTCCACGGCGGCCTTACCCCAGCAGGTCTGCACCACGGAGGAATGACGCCAGGTCAGTACTGTTATTTTACGACTGCACGGATAGCCGAGAGATATAGGTAACCACGCTAAAATTATACTGTGCACAACGTGCTGCGAGTTAGATCCCGGATGGTTTAAGCATTGTTCAAAGTCTTGAGTGTTCTTTGTGCAAGTGATTTAAATGTTTCTAAAACCTCCGAATCTCTCAGTCAGCCATACCAAGTCGGGTCTTTCTCTTAAAAAAAATCTTTTGACTTTATAGAGAACATTTTTGTAATATGAAGTATTTCAACCTACAAAAAATTAATACGGGACCGGCGTCTAACACATCTCGTTAATATCTATTTCTTTGTCATAGGTGGTCTCGATCACGGCGGTATGACTCCAGCAGGGCTTCAACATGGAGGCATGACACCAGCAGGACTACAGCACAGCGGCATGACACCAGCAGGACTACAACACGGCGGCATGACACCAGTAGGACTACAGCACGGTGGAATGACACCGGCGGGGCTACATCACGGTGGAATGACCCCTGCAGGACTTCAACATGGGGGACTGACGCCCGCAGGGCTCCACCATGGAGGCATGACGCCGGTGGGGCTACAACACGGAGGAATGACGCCAGCGGGACTGCAGCACGGTGGCATGACGCCTGGCGGTATGTACCTTTTTGAATAAAATTTGCGAATTTATCTTGGTGATTTTAACTAAATAGACTTGTTTATTAGTGCACGAAAGGGACATATTCGTGAATACGTAGGCACTTTATTATTTATATCTGTATACTAGAAAATTGTACTGTATATACTCTGAGTGTCTATTGTACCGACAGAACTTGTGTTGTGTTAGCTATAAAACTCAGACAAAGTATTGAAAGGCAAAGATACACACTTTTTTAAAGAGAGCCTCATTTGTTCCGTTGCAGGTGTACAACACGGTGCAATGCTCCAACACGGCATGGAACAGCTACCAATGATGCCGCAGTTAGGCGGAGACCACGTTTCCTCGTTACTACGGACCTCTCTGTCCACGCCGGCCACAGACAGAGCGTCACACGATCTGCCGCACACCGTACCTATGGAACCGTTGTTGCACGGGCTCGACGACCACGGCGATTATCAGGTATGTGTTCTCATTAACGTGAATATAGTAAGTGGCAGTAATGGAGAATTCTTTATATGTATCTAGTAATCTTTGAATATAAGTCATCACCTAACGGTCGTGAATAACTTTCTAAGTATACAGATAATTGTTTGCATACAACTGCCTGACAAGCTTATTAGATACCACTACATTTCTTTTTTAATAAACATAACGAATATTTTATTTTTTAGCATGCTATGCAAATGACCAACTTAGGATACGACGACCAACATGGACATCACAGTCCACAGCACGACTACGATTTACCATTGACGCCAGAAAACGTAAGTACTTATAAGATCCTTTGGCATATAACTAAGAGTACCGTAATTGTATCGTAACGATTTTTGTTATTCAAGGCGGAAGAGGGTGAGCGTGAAGCAGGCGAGACGGACGAACAGTTTGAAGAGCGCGTACTGAACCGTCGTGCTGCTCAGTTGTTCGCTGTCATGAAACCCAAACTATCAGCTGGACTCCAGCTCTCCTTCACAGATCTTGCGCCCAGACACAATAACAGGAAACAGGTATGTTTACTTTATAATATAATAGCAGAGACCCGCGCTATCTATACTAATATTATAAAGCTGAAGAGTTTGTTTGTTTGAACGCGCTAATCTCAGGAACTACTGGTTCGAATTGAAAAATAATTTTTGTATTGGATAGTCCGTTTATTGATGAAGGCGGAGCATAAATGAAAAATGTTGCAAAAATGAAAAACCGTTGAAACTAAAACAAGCGAACAAAGTCGCGAGAGACAGCTAGTATACCATACTAGCTGTCTCCCGCGTTTTAGTTTCAACGGTTTTTCATTTATGCTCCGCTCCTTTTGGTCGCAGCGTAAAGTTATATAGCTTATAGCCTTCCTCAATAAATGGGCTATCCAACACTGAGAGAATTTATCAAATCGGACCAGTAGGTCCTGAGATTAGCGTGTTCAAACAAACAAACTCTTCAGCTTTATATATTAGCATAGATTATTACATGGTATTTTTTGTGAGTATTTCTGTTTTATACGTATCAGCTATTCGGGGTGGAGACGAACCTAACAAATCAAATATTATGATAATCGGTCTACCCTTTCTTGAGTTATAAATGGTTTAACTAATCCGACTTAGTTTTGTATTATAAAATAATATTTTAAGGTTGTTATGTCATTAAAACTAGATGAACCTGCTCTTACAAATTGTTACTTAATAATAATTATTATCATCACAAAAGAGTTTTATGTTTGTTACCCAACAAAAAAATATGCTGTTTCCTATCTAGGTAATATTTTTATATGAGAAAAGAGTATGGGTAAAAGTTATTTTGATTAATAAAAAATATTTGTTACAGGTGGCACAAAAATTCTACAGTTTACTTGTCCTCAAAAAACATCAAGTGTTAAAATTAGAACAACATGAAACCTATGGACCTATTACCATATGCAAGGGTAATCAGTTTGAAACTGAAGCGATTTAATACATTACTAATATATTATTTATAATAGAATGTAATATAAAGAAAATATCAAGACTAGTTCATAAACAAAAAAGATTTTTATGTGGTGAAGAGACAATGTTTAGTTGTAAAGTTATGGACTTCACGGGGAAACGCGTTGAGCCAAAAATAATGTGTAAGTTGATCTTGTAATTCGAATTCATGAAAGCATTTTATTCTTTAAATATTGGACCAAATAATATTACGAGTGTTGATCTCACAAAAAATCTAATTGCAATGCGTATTGATAATATGAAACAGTAGTTGTTGTCATGAATTTGATTTACTTGTGATGAGCAGTTTGTGTTTGGATAATTATGTTTGATAGACATGTGTAGGAAAATGCCTTATTTTGTTTTGCTGTAGGCTAAGTGAAATTATTGTAAAGATGTTTTACAAATATTGTTTAAATAGTCAATCATAGAAAAAAATAGTACCTATTTGCTGTATTGTTAACCCTTGATTCCCAAATCGTGTATGCATGTTTACTGATGCTGCGGCTATAAGATTACGTTATTGCCTTATACATTTATTTAAAATTGTACCTCTCAAGGAAGTGTAGACATTAAAATTTGTTTATTATTAACTAGTAGCTTGTTGTCCTGATGTTGGAATTAAGAGATTTTAGTGAATGTGTGTTTATTGACAAATGTATGTAATATTTTAGAAGCAGAAGAGTGACTCGAGAGATAAATTATGTAGAAAATTTAAGCAAGTGATAACTTCAACACCAAATGATGTGTTATGACTAACTGTAACTCTTCCCCTGTTTTAGCTTAAATTTGGTTTTTACATTTCTTTGAGATATTTATAGTATTGTGTTATTTTAAATGCAAGGTGAATACATACCAAATAGTTTATTGGTTTGGATTCATTTTGATACTCTCTAAATTACAAAAAAAAGTGTAAAATTTCTAGAACTAATGCATTATGAATGCCTGAACCCTTTTAGTGACTATCATGTATTATTATTTGGACATTACTTCTATAAATTTAAGCGTTTACCTCCGCTATGATAGAAATTTGTCAATTTTCATTTCCCCCTTTATGTTCGGAGGTATCCACTTAGATATTTTTAATAAAAAACAAACATATTTGCAATAAATTTGTTGATATAAATAGTTTTTATTTTCGACAACTCATTTCTCAAAATAAGAAATGACCTAAAAACCTATTCTCAATGCGCACGTTCGTATGTCCATGAAGCAATCTTAGCACATGATCAATACAAGATGCGGAGGCATTCGAGATAGCTAAATGTAAGGATATTTATGAAACTACAGCAATGCAGCTTGCGCATGATCCTATAGAATCAATAGAGGCTGCTTCTTCAGGCTATATGTGGGATATTACACTACAATCAGGGCTCTGAATTTAGGGTGGGCGTGGCTCATATTTGGGACCCTGATTCAGTGTAAATACCAGCGTTAGACCCACGAATACTTTATATATACATATGGGAAACCAAGCCCAAAAAAGCTAGGCCGAAGACTTCTAACATAGCGGGCACGTGATAGTTGACAGCTTCATAAATGAGTCTATAAATCACAATGCCTACAGTAATATTTTGTGCTCAGAGGCGATATTGCGATGAATAATCTCAAAATCCATGTTTTCTGTTTTTTTTTAATATAGGTTTAGAGCGAGTTAGAGGTGTAGAGCACAGTAATAACATATCCAATAGAGAATGAATAAGAACTTACCTATACATACAGTAACCCTTAAAGCGGGGTCAATAAACTCTTATGAACGCAGGTCAGTAACGTAGGTACTAAAGGTACGTACTAAATTGCGCGCGCTGATGCTGCGCAAAGAAAAGCAATCGTTGAGCCAATGAAAACGCTAGGATACCCTATCGATTTGTTCAAACCTGCGCATTTACCAAGTTACGTAACAATTCTATTTTGTTTTAGGAAATGTGTGGGAGTTGAATTTTCCGCAATGCAGAGAGTTTTTGTATAAGAAAACGGTTCCGATGAACTGTGGCATTTTAAAATCAATATGTACCTATTTGTGTATTTTCACCATATACGAAAATCAATAGGCAGATGGGTAGATACGTGATGCAATAAGGTTTTTTTTATGGAACTCTTAAGAATCGCACAAAGTAGCACGCTATTTCAAAAGGCTATTTTCACAAGCCTTAGGTTATTACAGATAGATGCTTACTGTTATGAGCAGAGTTTTGAGATTAACTTGTGCCCATGCTCCTTTTAGAGGTTACATAGTGAAACCCTTTTATGTATCAATACATCACTCTTACGATTTCAGTAAATTTATTCTAGTATCAAGACCAGGTGGCGATAAGGTCATCAGAATAAACTCTCGTGATGTTGGTTTTGTATCATTTAATCGCCCTAAAAATGTACAATACAGATGCCGACATTCTCGAACAGGATAAACTCACACATCAAAACCCGATGACAATACTCACGCATTTATACGCAGTCACTGGCTCAACTATTTAATATTGTCTCCGACTTTTGATATGAGGCTAATTGCTTAACATGATTTTGAACAGTCTACAAAAATCAGGAATTAAAATAATTGTAGCATCAATGTAATGTTTACGTACAACATTTTATTTGCAGATATTTATACTACATAATTAAATAAATTGCATTCCTGATGACGCGCACTTGTTAAGTGTAACACTTATACACATCAGTCCATGCATCACTATGAGGGTGAGGTTTCCACACATTCGATTCCATGGCCGTCCACTCCAGATAGTATACACTGAAACCTCGTCATGTGGGATGGCAGTAGTAGTGTTCTTAAAAGTAATTAGCTTAGAAAGCGAACAGCAGAAGGAACGCCATCATAAGACAGAAGAGACCCATAGCCTCGGACAGGGCGAAACCCAAGATGGCGTATGAGAACAGCTGCTGCTTGAGGGAGGGGTTCCTGGCGTAACCGATGATGAGGGAGCCGAACACCGTTCCAATACCGGCACCTGTAACCGGAACACGTATATGCATTAGTTAAGGGTATTAGTAATACATGTTGTACATCTACATTACAAACAGAACCAATTATTAACAACAAATAACTAAACGGAACCTACTTCTAACTACAAGATGTGCCACAAAATCTCACCTTTCTGTGCTTCATTGGGAACTTTGCTTTTTGATAATTGCTAAATTATACATGCCTTTTGGTAAAACTATATTAATGTTATAATATCCTTCCATAATGGTAATACAATTAATATACACTGTACATAAAATTACATTATAAAAATTACAACTAAAAAGCGAATAGCATCAGAAATGCAATCATCAAACAAAACAGTCCCATAGCTTCAGTTAGTGCAAACCCCAGGATAGCATAAGAGAAGATCTGTTGCTTGAGGGAGGGGTTGCGAGCATAACCAATGATTAAGCATCCAAACACCACACCAATACCAATTCCTGTTGATAACATAATTAGTGTTACATGTGCTGGACAAGCATTCAGGCAGTGATTCAAGTGTTAGTAATGAGCATTCTTTCAATTGAAGGAATTGTGGAACACAGAAAATAAGAATAAGACCATAAATGTTCTGATTCAATATTTTATCAGATTAAAATCTTATGTAATTAAAATACAGTGTTAGTGTTAGTTTTTATTAGTTTATACTGTAGAATCATTGTTAAACCACAATTCCTCAACTTGAAATGAACCTTTAAATACTTATGTAAGTAAAGAGAACCCACCCTATTTTGAAGAAAATCAATACTGCAGATAGTTATGCAATCACAGAATCTCTTAGCCAGCTGAGAACTAAGATCTTAATAAAAGACAATTGTTTTCCATTTACTTCACAAAACTAGTCATTAAAGGTTCAATAATGTGTTCCATGCTCTTGCAGCAAACAAAAAATGAAAAGACATCACATAAGTAGAACATCACATGACAAGCACAACCATCACAAAATGCCATTTTGATAGAATCTGAGACTCACCAGAGCCAGCTACTCCTACTGTCGCTGCACCAGCACCAATGAATTTGGCAGCGGAGTCAATGTCCTTGGTGACCGAGGTGGTCTGGAAGGAGCGCACTGCTGAGAGCTGAGCAGGGGCAGCAGGTACAATCTGTGTCTGCGATGGGATGGCAGCCACTGGTCGCACCAGCGCTGTGTTGCTGAAGATCTATAACACGAAAAAAAACTTCCAATTACACTAACATACATAATCACTAGACAGGTTACACCCTGAAAATCAATACTGAACCAGTCCAATTATATCTGATGTGGAAATAGGCAGATAACAAGGAATCCATAGCTGTTATCCATTCAGTTCGAAATTGCGATAATTGTTACCTAATACTGGAATCGAATTAGGTTATGTAATGATATAACATCTAGAGCAGACCAAGTGCTTGAATAAAAAGTTATTGATATTGTTCCAGGAGATAACTGGTAACAGGAATTGATAAACTT
Organism: Diachrysia chrysitis; assembly: GCA_932294365.1. Lineage (NCBI taxonomy): Eukaryota > Metazoa > Arthropoda > Insecta > Lepidoptera > Noctuidae > Diachrysia > Diachrysia chrysitis. The sequence goes on along the minus strand of OW028652.1, from coordinate 10,115,418 downwards.
AAAACACCGGTAATTACTGCTTACTTGGCTATAGGAACATACAAGGTCAAACACTATGAATGTCAATGTAAAATGTCTAAGTCCTGCAGTGCAGTACTGTTAGAAAATAATATTATGCTGGAGATAAGTAGAATAAATAGGGTTTACTTACGGCAGACCTGGCTGCAGGGGCGATCAATCTGGCGGCGGACAGCATTTTGTGTTTTATTTAGGTGCGGCGAGCGACAACTGAAAGAAACCGTACGACTAGATGAGTTAGCTACTCGAGACTAGTGAGACTAAAGGCCTACTGATAGGAATAACACAACTTTATGTTGAATAGAGTTGACAGTTTGACCGACGACCGCAGACGTTACGTAATTTACGGTACTACGTAACGGGGACCGAGGTCGAACAACCTATGTATTTTTGGTTAAAATGACAAATATGGAATATACCGACATACGGTTTTAGGGCAAATCTAGCTGATATTACCGGCAAAGTGAAATATTGATATTTGACGGAAAATGGCCGATTCGGCGAGCTGACTCCGCTCGAATAATAATTAGTCTTCTATGACAACTTGAAAGTTCACAGATAAATATTTACACTATCACACAATATATTCCTCTAAGCGCCGATTTAATCACTTTTAATACAATGATGGCTTGTAATATTAACACTTTTTCACGATTAGTTATTTCACAAATTTCAGCCGCACTTACCAAAGAACACCGAGAGGGAGGAGACCGGCCTTTGGAATGTTCAATTTCTGAGTGGTGAAATGAAACGGAGTACAAATGCTGCATTGCTATTGGTCAATACAGCTAGCAGTTCCGTTCGGCGCAGCCAACTGTCGATCAATATGCGCGAATGATATCAACGTTCATAACTTATTAAAGTAAAAACTGTATATAGGCAGTATTAAATGCTACTTTAATAAAAATAATTATAATTCATTTTTTGGTTACATTTTCATAATAAAAATCCGTGTAGTATAGTATTCTAAAACAATATAATGTTTACAACCTAAGTCATTACAGTCTTGTCGTTGACTAGTGCATTACCATTGTACGACATGGCCGTCTTCATGATAAACATCTGTAAATTTAATGGCTGTGGCATAACATTTCCAAGATTAGCGGACTTAATAGAACACATCGAAGATGTTCATATTGGTAAATATTCCATACTCATCTCTATTTCGAATAATAGTTCTTATTTTAAGCATTTAATGTAATCCATGACCCTCCCAATTTACGCCTTATCAATGTGCCAATGTTGTCACCATTGGAGGGTATTTTTGCGTCAATTATAAATAATGAGGGTCCACGGAAGCTTTACTATTATTAACTAATGGTTTGTTTAATTATTTTGTAGGGTGCTATAGATACCTACTATTTTTATTTATATTTTCTCTTTGTTGTGTCTGCCTCACAAATTTAAGACGTCTGACAGCGGAAAACCTAAACAGCTGATCGATGGTGCCGCCAAGAATCGATCCGCAGTATTTATGAAAAATATAGGTACCGTCTATTTATTGGTAAATTATATTTTTCAGATTACGATCCAGCAGTAGTAGAACAAAAAGAGGCATCACAACCAGCATGTATTCCGCTAAGTTATGTCCTGAAATTTTTCACGGAGGCTTCACGGCGAGAAAATCAAAACACAGCCCCAGCACCCGATGTCCGCCGTCGTCTATTGTCCGCTCCCAAAACACCATCAGTTCGCAGCAGCACACCCACCGGTTATCCATTTTTTTTTATTTTCATGATTAAATCACAAAAAAGGCCAATGAGGATCTTATAAGAATAGAACTTCTATCGTATGACTAAGTTTACGATTGTGTCATTTTTTTTTGCATTTTAATTACTAGCTATGTGGGTGGACTTCACATTATTAGCAATAAAGAGTTCAAACCTGCAACCTCACAATCACAAGGCCGTCAACCAAACCATTAGGCTATTGCCGTTTTAAATTACGCCGTCATTAACATTAATATCGTCATCACGCCATTCATATTATGAGCTTATAGATATAAAACCTACTTAATGCAATACAAATATACAATGTTCATCAGATTGCATTATCTGCAATTCCGAGTAGGTAGTTATAGTAAATAAGGTTCTAAGCAACCTTAATAAAAGAAAAAAAATAATTCTCATTTTTTTTTCATATACCTACGTAGGAATAGGTATGCCAATGGAGTCAGGTGCAAGTGGTGAATTAAAGAATTTATTATGGCTTAAAAGCGCCTATTACACTATCCTGAATTAAAGATCCTAAATAAAATCTTTCCAGAATTTAAAAAGGTGTAATCGCATTCAAAAAGTTGCATCTGATCCTGTTGCGATTTTCCCATACAATTTCAATGATCGTTACGTCACTTTACTTGCTTCTTTTTCGTGTTCCAGGGAGCGAAATGGATGAAGACGAGCTAGTGAGCCCATCAGAAGACAGCAATGATTCATGGACGACGGCCGAGGAGTACAGCTCAGAGTTTATACTGCGATATGGGGTCAAGTAAGTATTTCTTAAGAGCTGATTAAAAAAAAATCGCTACTTGACTAGAATATTATTTTCTCTCTTGTATATTTTGACTGTGTAAGTATCCCTTTTTAGTCTTAATGGAGAGTAGGTACTCCACATAAACTACCAATAATTGATCCTGTGACGCATTTGTCATACGACTTGTCAATTCTCATTGGTAGAAATGATTTTTTGATTGGATGAACTGTTTTTTTTTGTGGATAATACATAAGAAGTGGGTTTTTCATCAGGCTCGTGTGCCTATCGTGTCGTATACCATTAAAAAGAGTTTTATTGCCGACATAGTGACGTCTACGAAATGCTCTTTCGGAGACCTGTAGTTAGATAAATGAAAGATAGACCAGACAAGGCTTTATGATTGTAGCCGGTATAATATTATAACAAGGCCATATGAAACAAAAAAAAAATACAGTTTTTATGTATTTTAAATGACAAATGAAATATGCAATGTCTGTTACAGAATGAACGCCAGTGCGTCATCCGGTGCTTTGGGTCCCGCCGCTCAAGAGAAACCCTTCGCCTGTCCAGTGCCCGGCTGCAAGAAGCGCTACAAGAACGTCAACGGCATCAAATATCATTCCAAGAATGGACACAAAAAGGATGGCAAGTAGGTGTCCATTACAATATTTACAATCACTCCGTTTTTCCATCTTAAATTCCAGTGGAAAGGGAAGATTATTAACTTCTTTCCGTAAATGATACAATTTGTGATTAGTGGCCGACGTGATATTAGGGTAGGCCATGCCTTCCAAGAACGGGCTTAATTTACTGCAAAACAGACACCTTTTGGGTAGTACTGGACAATTATTTTATTAATAATATTAGGTCTATTATTTTGTTAGTTTTCCTAGGAGTAGGATAATAAAAGGTACAATTATAATTGAAAATAAGTAGAAAGTTGCAAAAAAAAAATTCGGTTGCTGTAAGAAAATAAATTCTAAACTTTGTTGCCATTCGATTACAGCTGGTATAGAAATCGTTAAAATACATCCGCGACCTGCGTAGTCTAAATTTAGGTTGATTGAATGGGGTCAATAATTATTGATTTCTTTTGCTGCGAAACATGCTATTTGAACGCGGCTTGTGTATGTAGGTTTTATGTTTCATTTATTTATACCAATGTTTTCGTTGGCATAGATTAAAACCTTTGTTTCCGAATGTACTGTTACCATCATACGAATGTATTGTCAACATCAGTGGTAACACTAATGTTTTTTTCAAATCAATTCAATAGTATTTATTGTGAGACAGTGGTTACGGGATGTTATATAAAAATGCATAAGTTTAGAGTGTGATATAAAATCTATACTGCTCAACCAGGCTTACAATAATTAAATTAAAATTATTATGTTCGCAGAGCTAATTGCAGTAATTAAATATATATGTTACCGGCAATCTGTACAATCCGGCATTATACACAACACCTAGGCAATATATATCTCGTTGTCAAATTGATCATTGCATGATTGATCACCTTTTCATGAAATAGAGCTCGACATCATGATATGGCCTAGTTAGATCAATAAATATTAGGCGTTATGTAACAATTAATGTAACATCTACTTACATTACATTGATAAATACAGACCAAAATCTATTTCAAGCAGGTACTGCTTGAAATAGATCGGAATCAATCCCTAGGAGTTGTATACATCACCTAGGCAAAGTATGTAATTCATAATAATATTTACTATATTTCATACATTACCCAGACGCCCCAGGCACTTCAGACAGGCACCATGCAGAACACCTGAATTATACAGATAGCCGGTAACATATTTAAGAATCAATACAAAATAAAATATAAATAGTGATGAAATTACATGCTTAACAAATAATATTTAATGTTCTGCATCAAAACATAAAAAGTTTGAATTTAGTACTTAAGTAATTCGTTGTAACCACCGTCGTTGGTCGATCGTAAGTTCATATTTGCAGTTCATCAATAGTTAGGTCATTACGTTGAACGTGTATAATAGGCGGTTACTGTGAAGACGGATAAGACCTTCTTATTAATAGGCTATTACGGAAATCGATTAGTTACTTTTATAGCTACTTAAAATTATTGTATCAATCTCGTCAACGAATGAAAAAATAAGAAAGCGTTGCCTCTTATAAAGGACATGGGACTTTTAGTTTTAATTTTAACTCGCAATCTTACAGGGATTATTTTTTAGTCCTTTACCAATATGAATAAGCGTCAGTTAAACTTCACCTTATTTCTGTATTCCGAAACGATGCTTTTTAAAATGATCGTATCTTTAATAGATACCCCATCATAAAACATGGGCAATACAAATTCTGATACAAGACAACTAATGAATAAATTACATTTTACTAGAAAATATCCAGTGTTGTCTACTCCTGACCAGTACAATAAAAAGTTTATAGCTGGTCCCAAGAAACGCCTGACGGCTCAAGAATATTTCTGGAAGAAATGGGTACATTTTACTTAGTCTATTTTTAGTTATATGATTTTAGAAAAGTATTGAAAGTTGTTACACAGTTTTTCATTTATATTTCGTAGAAAGTATTTGAATTTGTGTAATCAAGAAGTTAGGTCCTGTATTTAAGATGGCCCAATGGTTTTAAGGTTTTATGAGTGGTCTAGCAATTATATACTTCTATCGCTGTTGCATACTATTTTATGCATTACTGCACTAGCAATGTATGAAAATACAATGATGTGGTATGAGGGTACTTTTTTGTCATAACTTTTACCTCACTCTTCGTTGAATAAGGTATACCAACCAGTAAACGTTTAAACCACCAAAGGATGTCTTCCTTTTGTGGTTTAAACGTTTAAAAAAATAAATATCTCTGGCGTTTATCTATGCTTTAGTGTAGCGGGGCGTCACGAATATACAAACCGTTTATTATTAAGTACATTAAAACACGATAAGTTAGTTATATTGTAATTGAATCCATAAGTTGAGTCATTCGTGCTCGTATCGTTTGTTTTATTTAGAACTTTAAGTACCAAACTAGCATTTTCATTAGATCGGATTTTAATTAAAACAATAATTTGAGTAGTATCAATTGTTGTTTATCGGGTAATTAGAGTAACGCGATAGTTTTAAATTTTTATAATTCATTGTGTAGCTTGAGTTGTTAAAAACCTTGTACTACAATTTGCATTTTAATTTTCCAGGGTAAAAAAGGCCTACAAATGCCAATGCGGCAAAAGCTACAAAACGGCGCAAGGGCTTAAGAGCCATTCAATATCGCAGCACATCGCGTCCAGCCAGCCGTCGACCTCGGAGTCGCACAAGCCGCACGTGGCCAAGATGCCCGGCCTCGTGGTCACCAGCTCGCCCGCGCACTCGCGCACTCTCAACCTCATCGACGCCGTGGACGGCAACAAGCTGGTGCGCATCTACGATACTATTAAAACCAAGGAACTGCCCAACTTCACCATCCCAAAGCATAACCTGACAAGCCTGAACATCGTGAGCGCCAACCAGGGCCAAGCCCAGGCCCGACACTCGGGCATGCTGACCCCGGGCTCGACTCCGGGTTCCACTCCTGGTTCTAGCCCCGTCGATAAGTTGAAGTTCGAGCGCTCCCCTAAGGTCACGGTACAGAGCCCACAGCCACTCCCACAGCTGACCTCCATCTACGGCACTGACGCCTCTAACTAAACTGCGAGTTCACAAGGTTAACGAAACGAATTATTTAGTCATTAGTATAGTTTGAAAATGCAGTTCCTATATTCAAAAAAATGAAAAAAAAAGTTCATTTCTTCATATTACTTAGTTAATTTATCGACTCTCATTGAAGGTGTTCTTGTGTATGATTGAGCTTGTGCATGCTTTTAATTTTTCATACGTTGCACAAACAATTCTCATTGCACCTTCGTCCAAAGAGGTTTAAATGATTGTTTCTCAAAGAGATAGGAGAGTTATTTATTTGTTTTGTTTGAGATTTTTATGTTAATTAGTTTGTATGTATAAGTTATTGGAACGCTAATTTTTTTAGTATATTTTTTTATTAATTACATGGAGATACGGTGGAGCCGAGTTAATTTAATTGATGAATGTTAATATACATTTGTCAATCGTAACTAGAAGTATCTATTGTCTTTAAAGTGGACTTATCACATAATGTAGTAGTACCTGTGACCACGTGGTCTCCACTGTGTCTCGGGGATCGAAGGCTGCGTGACTTATCGAGCTTCGTCTTTCATATATCTAATAACGAGAGACAGGTCGTACAAACATGTATGAGACGGCCACTAATATATTCGTGTCTTCCCTTCTGCCCTAAAATTGTATAAATTTCTGTGATCTCCACGCGCCAGGGGTTTGATGAAGTATTTTAAAGACCTCCAGTCGATACGTTATACGTTGTATGATGTCCCTTAGTATCTCTTTGTGCCATTACTTCTAACACGTGTACTTAATCGTAATTCACGCGTAACGCTTTACGTTCAAATTGTTTCTCATAAGATTCACTGTTAGATTTGTATATTAAGAAAAAAAAAGCAAAGAAAAATAGCGTTCACCTTATTTATCGTTTCAAAGCTAGAATAAAGGACATACTCGTTAATGTGATATGATATTTAGAAAAAAGTAAAAAAAAAGCTTATAAGCGTACACGTATTTAAAATGTAAACTTAGTTTTTAAGGCTGGCAATGTTTATTTGTATAAATGTTAGTGTGTATCTAGGTTTGGTGCCTTTTGGATTTTTTGTTATGATAGTCTGATTGGTTTCGCAGTTGACTGATAGTTAGGTTCCAATCGGAGCATTAGAATAAAATTCCTACAGAGGAACGCTTTGTATTTGATGTGTATCATGACATGTATACTCAACGAAAGGTGATAAGTGATCGTTACTCCCATTATCAAACTTTTCGGTCAACAAAAGGAGCTTATTGTACTTGGACTGAATTGATACGATTACTTGCGATAAAAAATAGTGACTGGTTTATTTTTCTACATATAAATAACGAGAAATAAAATTGATACGTAATTTAGAAACCAAATATAGCATGTTTAAGTTTTAAAAACTTACAAGCTTATTGTGACTATTAAAATAGAAGTTTGCTAATTATTGTAAAGATTTTAGAACCGAGTATTAAAGAAAATCCTACGTAATCGGATCAATTATTTCAAGACAAATAGATAGGAACTAAAATATTCTCAAAGTAAATCTTAGATTGAAAAAAAAAATGTTTGGACTTTGCTGGTAAGCTAGGAAAAAAAAACGGATGAGGTGCTAACAAAATAGTGATTGGGCGCATAGACTGCAAATTAATATGTATAAGTATAATGTATGTATTGTCAGTTCCAAAGCGAAATTATAAATAAAGATAGATGTACGGTCACGGTGCTTAACGGGTAAAACGTGTGATATTTGGATTATTAAAGTATGTTATAGTGTGAACCAAAGAAACGACATTTCAAACCTACGATAAGTATTTTTGATTGACACAAAAACTTGAAAATAATATTTCTTTGTCATCCGAAGCAAAATTGCTTGCAAATAAATAATTATTTTACTCTATATAAAAACAGCCTTATATATTGGAGTCCCTTTTTTGATTAAATCAAATATTAATGTATTTTTTCGCCATTTTAATCGTAGGGATTTGATCATGGGTATTTAAAGGGAAGAGAGTTTAGATTTTATGGAGGTTCATCTGAAAGAATAAAAGCTACCGTACTAAATACTTTATTAGCCTCCTCTTTTAACCAAAACCTAGTTTCGCCCATGAATGTGATTGATATGACTTGGGATAAAAGGCTGCAAAGTTTTTCGCGAATCGATTCGCGTCACGTCGCACCCGCCATGTTGCGGCTAGTTTGGGAACTAATACGACGGTTAGTCGGTTACATTCAATTTGCATGTTGTAATGCTATCCGCTAAGTTAGATACACATAGTGTATGTTTTGACACTTGCCATTGTACGAGGCAATTAATTTTAAGATGAATGTAGAGGGAGCAAGATTCTCTTTTGTCTATATTTATTTAAAAGAATATTTATTTAGTTATACCCCAGATTATATTTAGGTCCTGTTCGAAATATTTATATTCATTGAGTCAATGATTTATTTGATTTTTGATCCATCCGTCCTCGCTATAAAAAACTTTATTCAACAGGCTGTTAGCTCGTGTCACGAATGTCCGTGCATACTTTAATTTCATTGCATGTTAGCTGTGTAATCTTATTTCGTTTAGGAATACATTGTAAACGTATTACTATTTATTCGTAGGTATTGTAAACAGTGTCCGGATATTATTTATATTGTCGACATTGCTTAGAAGCGTGCGCTGGCTTCGCAACCGTCAGCTTTGTTTAGATAATATAATTTGAATGGGTTTTTTGAGGTACTGGCATTGTATGGTCTAACGAATGAACGCTGACCAAAAATAATAGTATGTATGTCATGTCGATTTCTGCCGGATGCTGCTCATTTTTATCTTTATTGTCGGTATAGTTTCATTGAACATTGTTAGTCATGTTTAATTTAAGACTGATAGTTTGAATATAGATATTGTTTCCTTAATTTATTTTGTGTGCATACGTAGAAAGACATTTTTTTACTGTGACAAATTGCAATGTACCTAACTATAGTATGACAAATGTAAAAATAACCAATTTAAAATGTTTTAGTTAGGATTGTGCCGACTTGTTTTGTATTTAAGTTTCGCTTGTTCGATCATTCAAATAACTTTATAACACATAAGTGTGTTTACTTTTTATTGCTATATAAAGATCTAATAACTAAAAGTTTGTTCTAACAGAAATAACATGTCTCAAAGACAGATGTAATCGGCACATTACCAACAGGTAACAATCGACATTCAATGTCCCTAATGTAGGTTTAAATTTTATTTATACACTAATTGTTGTCTAGTCTACATAGAGTTGATATTTCATTATCAAAGAGATTGAAATCTGTGTGTGTCAATTAACAAATGACCAATTTTGAACTTGTTGATTAGAGTGAATAAAAAAATTTGGAGGAATTTTGTAAAATTGATATTGAGATGTACACAGAGTTAAACGCGTGTTGAATATTTCCACTATGTTATCGATTCAAAGCTCAATAAGTGTTTCCATACGATTGTCGAACCATTTGATTTTGTTTGATCTGTTTATGGTTGTGAATATTGTATAACATGTGTTGTGTGAGGGTAGTGGGTGAGGTCGCCTGGTGTGTGTAGTTAGCCAGTTGTAGCGACATCGTCTCACACAGTCGCATCATTTAATACATAACAAAGTGATTGAAAATTGGCCTTATTATCAAAGTGTATGTCTCAATTATTTCTGCTTAATATAAGCTTAAATATTTGAAGAAAATACAACAAAATTATAAATAGATCACGTAAGACTTAGTACGGTGTCGCTATACATCGATGTTCACAGTTCGACCGCTGTTTCAGTGTTGCTTATTATGATATGCGCAAGCGCTGATGTATAGTTCACCGGCTGTCACATGTTTTATATATACGTGACTGATATGTATACCAGTACTTTTCATATAATCTGGTTTGGATGACCCTTGACTGAAAACTTGGCTAATTGCATAACAAGTACCTTTTTAAATTACAGTAGTGTATATCTAAGCTCAGCTATATTATGCGGGATAGATGAGTTGAGGGCATACCATTGTAATATCAATATAAGTGTTGTATTTCTAGTATTTTGTGTCGTGATATTGGGACATAGTACGTTACCAATAGTACCTACACTACATTTAAAAACTGATGTCTTTGTAGTGGAGAACTGCAAGTGTATTTCATGTAATGCCTACATTTCATGATTGTTTTCATCTCTATAATAAAAGAACGGCAACCATAATGATACATTGTTTTATTTGATTACAAAATATGGCGATGCATTGATAAGCTTATTGCGATTATTATAGTACTTACAAAGGCTGAAAAATATCCATAATAGTCAATGTATTGCAATATTATTATTGTACCTCTTTACAAGACAACTCATTAATGAATTAAATCATGACTTATTGCAATTTTTAACGAAACAAAACATGCGTTTCCTTAAAATGACAAATGTTTACAGTCTTTATTTACACGAATATATTTCATTAAATATTTTGGAAAAAGATATAACTTACAATATACAATAGTAGCACTAACCAGGAATATTAAGCGATGGTCCAAATACAGCATAAAAAAGTTAAAAACCATAACGCGGTAAGCAGAAGATGTATAATTTGTTCGCGAACGAAAATTACACTCTTAGCCATTAGTTGCCGTGGTCATTTTGACAAGGCAACCAATATTTAAGCACGGTCATTTCTGTCCCGCGGACAAGAAGTCTTGAAACGTTGGCTCAGCACGTGATAGTTCCAGTGACAAGCATGAATAGAATAACGGGGTGGATATATACAGACAACTCCATCTATATTTCTTCACGATGGAACTTTAATTGCTCAAAGACTTCTCTATAATAATTCCTTGTTTATAGATTATGCTATATTGAAATACTACCAACTAAACAGGGTGTTTCACTTCTTGGTGGCTAGTCGTTCGAGTAGAGAGGCAATCTTCGTGTGTTTGGAATATTCGTTAAGTGGACACTTATTCTGCACGAACAAGAGAGCGCTCTCGTCCTTTTGTTCAAACGCTACTTCAGCTGCTTCCTCGTAGAATCTATGGATAATAAAAGGGTACTTTTTACTTTGTCGATGTATAAAAATTAATAGTTTATTAATGAGATGATTATTGTTGTGTTTTCGGTTTAACTCATTTGGGTTTATGCCTAATAGTTAGTTTTTTTTTCTTTTTTATCTATATATAGATATTATCAATACATTCAATAATGTATTTTTTTTTTTTTCATTGGTATTAAGTTTCTTTGTCCCATGGGGCTTACTTAGCCAAACGTAGGTGCTAAACAATGTCCGCTGGAGCCCCGCCGAGCATGCTTTAGCGAACCCGGGACTCCGGCAAAGGCAAGGATGGGACCAGGGTGTTTATTGTGTGATTAGATATTCACCCAGTAAAAAAAATAGTGCTAATCAATGTCATCGTTATGCTATATCTGTTTTATCAGTTACTAGCTGTTTCCCGCTACTTTGTCCGCGTGTTTTTAAATTTCAACGGTTTTTCATTTTTGCAACATTTTTCATTTATGCTCCGCTCCATTTGGTTGCAGCTTAATGTTTTATAGCTTTTAGCCTTCGTCAATAAATGGGCTATCCAATACTGAAAGATTTTTTCAAATCGGACCAGTAGTTCCTGACATTAGCGCGTTCAAACAAACAAACTCTTCAGTTTTATACATACATTAAGTATAAGTATATAGATGAGGATTTACTCACCCAGCTTTCACATAATATTTGACTTTGATATCATCATTACACCGCGGCAGGTATTTCAGAGCCTCATCATGCTTACAATACTTGAGGCAAGCGTCCACAAACGGCTCGTAACCGACTGGCGACTTCTTAGATTTGGAGAACCTGTCCAGTTCCGGCCAGTCGTCTTTTTCAGCTAACATTAATATGCGCAGCCACCAATACCTTAGATAAGAAAATAATCTAAATTATAAAAAGATTTTTGAAGAGTATTTTTTATAGCGTTCGACACTTGACATAGTCGCATTTTACAGTCAAGATTTTACTTGTATTATTATTGTAAAATGATGGCCAGAATGAAGTTCGGAAAATATGCGATTTTTGTTGAAAATATGTGTCTCTCTGTCATATTATTAGAATTTAAAAAAATGCAGACAAAAGGGAAATAAATAACAAGTTCCTTGGAGTTGGGGAAAATAAGGCTTTATGTTATTTCCCTGGCATTATTTTACCTTCTATCGGGCATCTTATATTCTGCGCGCAGTTTATCCGCTAGTTTGATTTCGCCTTGCTCCAGCAACTTCCTGACGGTGTCGTGTAGCGAGTGGCCCACGAAGCTACTGCCGTACGTCTCTTGGAGACTCGACTGCTGTTTACAAAGCTTGCGCGCGTCTTCGCATACTATTACACCTTTTAGACAACATAAAATAATATTGAAAACACGTTACATGAAAAAAGAAGAAACTTTTCTTTCTTCTTTATGTGTCAATTTGAAAATTATACTATATATTAATTTTATTATAATATGAGTAAAAAGTTGCAAACTGAATCTTTTGGGTCAGAAAACAATAATACGAATTGTCTATGCTTGAATATGTGACAACCATTATAGTAAGACCTGCTATATAAAAGAAAGTTACCGATAAAGGATGAAACGAGGTCAGACATTCAGTATGACTTAAATAATTCTGGGGGTGACTTCGATATGTTAAATCTATAATAGTTTCGTTGCGATAATTATATGGACGCTGTGCCTCTTATGTCTCGGTTCCTGTAAGTACCGTCATAATATCACGTCTTAACCCACATGTACCCAAGCGGCGACCGGTCACCGCGCATGACGTCACAGCCAAATCTCAGTCAAACCCCGAGCGGCGACCGGTCGCCGCACTAACTCTACTTGATTTGAACCCTTTTTTTTGTGTTTAGAGTCTACTTTTGTATGAAGAAGTTCGATGATATACGATCTTTAACCTCTAGTTCAACGACGTACAACTCAGAATCAATTGGTTAAAATATAAATCACATACCTAAATCATTCTTTCCCTTTTTGTAGCACTCTCTAGCGGAGATCAGCGAAGCCTCGATACTCCCGGGGTTGGTCTGGTCGATAGCGTCCTTGATGTGCGTGGTGGCTTGTCCGTGGAAGTCGTCCTCCTGGACGTACACCTGGCGCAGCGCCTCGCGGTTGTTGTTCGAGCAGTACTTTATGTAGAGCGCATGCGCTAGCGGGTAGCTGCGGATTGTCAGCTGAAACATGTTGCTTATTATTACGAAAACCACTTTATTAAACTATATTTTATTTATTTGGAAAAAACCAAAAATTACACACTAAGCATGATTAACAACAACTTATAAAATAGATATATCAGAGCGTAACTAACTACGTTATCCACAAATTACAGTTTTTATCAGAATATTTTTTTTTAATTGTTTATAATTATCTTGTTATATTTCTGTTATTTATTTAATGACTTGATTTAACGATGGCTTGATTTCGAGGATCCCAAAAGTAGGTACCCATTTTTTTATTAGAAGTCCAAGGGCAAATAAGGATATTTGCCAGGAAAGCATGTCTTCTGTCTTATATTTCTCGGGCCGTACGGGAGTACCGCCTTGGACTACTACTATGATAGTAGGGGAATAGAGGCAGTAGGTGGCGTTCGCACACACGTGAGAACTTGAATATCTGTTGCGCAAATAATCACCTTCAAAATAGTCCAACATCATCAAAATCAGTCATAAATACTTTAATAGGATATGTTACTCACTTCAAAGTCTCGTTTTCCCATCTTCTCCTTGAGATGCAGTAGCACTATGTACACCAAGTCTGTGTCCCCACTAGCCGTTGCCTTCAGCAGTGCAATCGGCCCCTCTCCCAAGGACAAGAGTAAAGGAACTTGAAGTTTACTATGAGTTTCATACTCTAAAATCTAGAAAAAAAAACTTTGATGAAATTTTGTGTGATGGAATAAATATAAAATCGAATATTATACCACTATGCCGATTAAAAATTTATCTCAAAAAAGCAGTGAAGAGTTTTATTGGTAAAGTTATTAGTCACTAGATGGCGCTGAAGATATGTTTTTTCGAAACACTTTTCTAATAATAATACATTACTGTGCATTATTCCACTCCTTCAATCATTACTAATATTTTAAATGCGAAAGTAACTCGTGTCTGTTTATCCCGCTTTCACACCTAAACTACTGAACCGATTTAAATGAAATTTGGTACACAGATAGTCTACAGCCTGAGAAAGGACATAGGCTACTTTATGCCGCAATAACCGACATCCACGCGGACGGAAACGCGGGAAACAGCTAGTGTTCTATATATGTACTTGTCCACATAGAATTAGACTAATAAGTCTGTAACTCAACCAAGTAAATAAATTACATATCATTGATTCATTATGGTGTTCTGAAGAAGTTTTCCAGACTTACTTTAATAGCAAGAGCTTTCCTTCCCTTCTCCGCGGCTTTCATAGCGATCGTAGTGTACGATATGCCGGGCACGTTGCGCAGTTTCTCGCCGATCTCGCGAGCCGCACTCTCGTTGTCCAAGTGAGGTTGCGTTACCTGAAACAGATTGGAAGGGGATGAAATTATTATAAGCAACATGATGTAGAAGCCGCGAGCACGCTGCGTTGTTTCACTTTAAGCCGTAATGAAATATCTAGGCCACATTCATATGAAATAAAAAAATAAATCCATACTTAATAAATATTATAAATGCGAAAGTAACTCTGTCTGTCTGTTAAGCTTTCACGGCTAAACCGCTAAACCGATTTTAATGGAACTTGGTATGGGGTAAGTTTTGATTTTAAGAAAAGACATAAGCTAAAAGACATAAGCATAAAGGCTACTTTTTGCCGCGAAAACCGTGATCCACACGGGCGGAGCCGGTGGCTACAGTTAGTGTACATATTATATGTTTATAAAGTAGTTATAACGCACCTTGTAACATGCCCAATGCGAGAGTACTCTGGTTCTCCCATCCTTCAGTTGGAGGTACGAGGCGATGTGTTCGGCGAGGCAGTGCAGTCGCCGCCATATTAACCGGTCTAGAAGCACTCGCTCACCTAAGTTGCCCATTCTAGTATATTTCATTAAGGAATAATATAATAGTTCTGTCGTTTAATCTACAAGAGAGTTTAGCTACAAATGAGAAAACTGTTTTGTCTGTTTTATGTTATAATTTGAGCTACGAGCACAAAAATAAAGATAAAAAATAACTCTATAAAAACAGAAGATAAGTATAGAGTCCTGCTTCCTGCAATGTAGAACGCAGAAGAAGAGAAGTTTAAGTAAGAAAAAGTTTAAGTAGTGAACACCCTGCCATATTAATGATTGCACAGACAGCCGAGTGGTATAGGTCACCACGCAAATTATCACTGTCCGCAAGGTGCCGTGGGTTTGATCCCCGCATGGGACAGATCACAGATTTGCGTGACCCACAAATTCTCGTTCTTTGTGAATGAGAATTCAACGTTTTTGAAACTCCCCGCGATACTGTGATTAAAGACACCAATGCGGGAGGCGTTATATAAAAAAAAACCGGCCAAGTGCGAGTCAGACTCGCGCACCGAGGGTTCCGTACAAACCTGTAGGTATATAAGTAAAAGTTATGGTATTTTTATTGCTAAATGAAATCCATAATTAAAAATATTTTTATTATATGATGTAACTAAAAATTTATGCTTTTCGCAATTTTTCCTTTATCTGTGTTATAAGACGTTGCTTCGTACCAAATTTCAAGATTCTGAGTTCACGGGAAGTACCCTGTAGGTTTTGATTCCCTTGCGAGTGTCGAAAATTTGCGGCATAAACGGGAGTATCTTTTGATCGCGTTGACTTAGAAGTTTGATTTTTTCACAGCTCCAAGAGACCATAGACTTGAGTATTTGATATGAATTTCAGCTTGATACCTCCACGCGTTCCTGAGAAAAAAGGTCTTGACAGACAGACAGACAGACAGACAGACAGACAGACAGACAGACAGACGGACAACAAAGTGATCCTATAAGGGTTCCGTTTTTACCTTTTGAGGTACGGAACCCTAAAAATAAATAGAATTGTTATTTTTCCGTGTAATTGCAACTAATTAGACTTTTAAAAAGGATACTGAACTGAAGTCAAAGGTATCGCCACTTTTGGGTCCCTAACTGCGTTCAAAACTCTCAACCATCGGCAGTTCTTGACGTAGAAGTTAGTGAGCTCAGGATCCATGATGAAGCACTTTCCGAACTGCGCCGCCCTGATCAGCATCTTCTGAACGTCGGGGTGGAACTCGAAGGCCGCTGCTTCTATACAATTTTGTACAGCAGTGAAGAGATCTGGCTTAACGAGTCTTATGTATTCGTCTGCTTTATGACTGTGGTTCTGTAATGTTTGAAGAGAATATTAATTCATTGTGCAAATATCTTCATGTACTTACATCTACTTCAAAATATATTATTATTATATAAATGAATTATTATAATAAAACGGGTCAGGTGCGAGTCGGACTCAAACACGAAAGGTTCCGTACCATCGTACAAGATAAATATATAACAGTAATACACATTCTGTGAAAATTTTAACTGTACCTATTACGGTTCTTGAGATACAGTCTGCTGACAGTCAGACACTAAAAACATCGTGTAATGTGTGTATGTTTGGAAATGACGTGTTGGGGTGACCCAATACACTAATTACAATATGGAACTGGGTTACTAATGATACCGGTGTTTAAAACTACCTGGAATTGCCTCGAAGCTTCAAGCAAATACGAGCCAGCGGCCGTACTATTTATCCTGAAAATTTTCTCCACGACCAACGGAACTTTTTGTACGAGTTCATGGGTCAATTCGGAGACAACTCGAACGCAATCCATTTCTTGTATGAGATGGAAAGGTCCGTCGTAGGGGAAATCTTGTTTGTTGCCCTTAGATCCGTAAATCCACATTGTGTCGTCCCAATGGGCGACTACGGCTTCTGTTCCGCACCTAGAAGATATGAAGTTGATTATAAGTATGTATCATGATTGACCCTAGCGTTTATTACACAATATTAACGCAATGTCATGTAGCAAGAAGACAAATTTTAGGCCAAATAACCCCAAAATCTATCTTAATTTCTAATATACTTCGAGTTTAAGCCTTCTAATAGGAGCTGATATTCCTATAGAAATATGTATTAAAACAATAAGCAACTAGTCTAACACTTTAAAATAAAAGGCAATCAGCCGGCACCAACTTTAGGTATCTAAAAATCTGGGACTTTAGTTCACATATAACAATAAAAGGTTAATAAAAAAACAATTCTGTCAATAGAGACAGACTTTTAGAGTAAAAGGGAAAGATGAGCAGTTGCCACGCTGTAGGACAATCGGATCAGATTAAACGAAATCGAAAACTCGAAAACAACATTTTCGAATATTTATATGACATTTATTTAGAACAAAAAAGGGGGTGATTAACTTAACATTTAAAAACGCAACAGACATAGCATAAACATAAGAAGACTATGTATTATGTATATTTATTTTAGTGTTGTACGCTTAGATTTGTCTCCAGCTTCTAACAAAGGTCCCTATGTGTACAATATAGTATTAATAATTTTAAAATTAAGAAGTATTTTAAACATGTTACGTTTAAAGAAACAGTAATTTTGAAGGGTGATGTGGATGTAGTCTGATTCGACTTCGAACGAAAATAACCGTTCTGAGGGTACAGAAGTTGCAACTGACAGTTACATTGTGTGCAAACCACAATATTTGAACCGTGACCAATATTTGATAGAGTTAAATCGATTCGCAGTTCGGATCGCATGGTTACAATCCGAACTCTGAAAACACAAGAGAAACATTACATGTACTAACCACATTAATTCCTTAGGCTGTTTTATATATCCAGTGTCAATCTCCGAGTGTTTGGTCTCGAAGTCTGCTGACCCGATCCAAAGAATCCCCGAATCAGTAAAGAAGGCCACATGCTTGCCGTTCTGTGATGCGACTATCGATAGTATCTGTGTGTACGTGTTTTGAATGTCAAAACGCTGAAACCAGAAAAAAAATGTTAAAGAAGGGGATAAGTGTCTACTGTCCCGTAAAGACAGCTTTAAACTAATGATGCACTGTGAAACTTCTATCGAAAAGGTAGAATAAGATGAATTATTAATAGGAAAATAATCATCTTGATTTTCTGTAGTGTAGTTCATTTACATTGTATAAAAGTTTTTGGTATTTTTTTTACTTTCGCATTGGTATATTATGTTTGCGAAAGTAACTGCCTATCTGTGGGTCTGTTACGCTTGCACAGCTGAACTGCCCGACTGAATTTAATACAATTTGGTATAGGGCTAGATTAAACTTCTAGAAGAAGAGACCGGAACACTGCAGACGAAAGCTAGAAACATCCTGTTACGTGGCGGTATAATTTAGAAGATTGTCATTAGGAAAAGTAAAAAGCAAAAGGCCAACGACACGCGGTATTCCCAGGCGGTCACCCATCCAAGTACTAACCGCGCCCGATGTTGCTTAACTTCGGTGATCGGACGAGAACCGGTGTATTCAACGTGGTATGGACGTTGGCGATAGCACAGTTGAAATTAACATTCAATAGTTTAAGTTAATTATGACGTCATTAAATTCTATTGTAAATGTTTTACATTGGAAAAACGGTCGGTTAACAAAAGAAAATAAAAAAGTGTTAAAAATAAGTTTTACAACAGTATAGGACAAGGTATTAATATAACTTTTGTAGTTATTTATTTGGCACGACAAGAAGATAAAGATTATTTAAAATGTTGACACGATGAAACAAATATTCATTTTTATTTGAAGGAATCTGAATTACATAAATAAAAAATATATTTGAGAATTAAAAAAATATTTAAGCGAAAAGGTGGATTCCATTTTTTTTTATAAATGCTATGGTTTAAGACCTAACAAAAATACAAAACAAATAAGATAAATATAGTGAAATCTTAAAATAGCAAAAGGCCAACGACACGCGGTATTCCCAGGCGGTCACCCATCCAAGTACTAACCGCGCCCGATGTTGCTTAACTTCGGTGATCGGACGAGAACCGGTGTATTCAACGTGGTATGGTCGTTGGCGATAGCTCAGTTGAAATTAACGTTCAGGTTATTTTTTACGGTATGACGTCATATTTGACTGAATACTTAAATATAATACTTAGTTAGATATTTACTTTGAGTTACATTCATGAAGAAAAGTTTGTTTGTTGTATGTTTAAAGGTAGCATAGTGCCATCTGTTTTACACGAACATAACCTTTACAAATATACTCCTTCTAGCAAACTCGCATAATAATGACTCAAGATGTAGATGGCGCTGTAGTCAGTTCTTGTTAACAAATACCTAGAAAACATAGTAGATGGCGTTATAGTATCGGGTAGTAGCAAATTATTTTGTGGTTTTAGTAGCACTTATGTATACTAACACTACAACTATTAGTGTTAGTACAAGTTAATATTTTTTTGTGGCTCAATTACTCAAACAAATTACTACTTAATAATCCTAATATTTAAACCAATGAGTACCTAAAACGTCTTCATTTAATTTACATCATTTATTCTTAAATAAAGCGGTATTTTTTTTATTTATTACTTAATATATTTAGTCAACAAGGTATATTTCTTGTTGACTATATTTGTCAGTAACGAAAATATTAATTTATCATGCTTTAGTGTATGTTGTCTAAGCCTGTTAATGTAAAAGTTAGGTCTGTGTAAAAATAGATAGCGTTGTGCTAAACTATAAAATAAAATACAAGTATTTCTATAAGGGCTGATTTTTCTAACGCCAGATAATTTTATCCGAAGAATACTTTAGAATTTTTGAAATTTCTTCCATACAAAATCTATCAAATGTCTATTTATTCCACGAATAAAAATATCTAGCGATGAAAAACTTACCACTAAGTATATAAGTTATTATTATTTCAAGCAAAATGACTATATTTATACTCAAGACTTACCTATATTCAATCAAATATGATAATTAATAATTATCATACTGTGGAAAATGAACCTGAATGTTAATTTCAATTGTGCTATCGCCAACGTCCATACCACGTTGAATACACCGGTTCTCGTCCGATCACCGAAGTTAAGCAACATCGGGCGCGGTTAGTACTTGGATGGGTGACCGCCTGGGAATACCGCGTGTCGTTGGCCTTTTGCTATTTTGACATTTCGCTATTTTTATCTTATTTGTTTTGTATTTTATATAAATTTTGTTCGCGACTCCGTACGCGTAGAAGTCAAAAATGGTTCGAACAGGATTTTTAATTGTTTTTTTACGTTATTAATTTAGTTATAACATTCAAAACAAAAGGAAAGAAAATGCCACCCGCTTTCTCGGCTAAGGGGTGTTTTTCCAAAAGCTTTATAATTATAATCTTCCTACCTCTATTTACTCTTTTTGATGGTAGATTTAATAAAAAAGGTTGACCACGCGTTTGTTTATTTCTAACCAGAAGCTTGCATATTAAATGTTATGCTGTTAACTTTGAAAATGACGGACTTCCCATATAAACTCCCAACCCCTATTTAACCCTTTTAAAAATACTCTGATATCCGTCGCAATGTATTTCTAACCAGAAGTTTGTGTATCAAATTTTATGCCTCTAAGTTTGAAAATGACGGATTTCCATACAAACTTTAAAACCCTTTTACCCCTTAAAAGGTTGAATTTCTAAAAATTCTTTGATATCGGTTGCCTTTTAAAATATACCCACCAAGTTTCAGGTCTCTACGATCAGCGGTTTAGGCTGTGCGTTTATCCTCCAGTCATTCAGGACAAAGCATTTTATAGATAAATAACTACAAGACTATAGGACGTGTACGACGTGTGATATATATTTATATTTATTTGGCACGCCAAGAAGATGAAGATAATTAAAAATGTTGACACGATGACACAAATAGTCATTTTTATTTGAAGGAATCTGCATTACATAAATAAAAAATCTAGAATTAGAATTAAAAAAATATTTAAGCGTAAAGGTGGATTCCTTTTTCTTTTATTAATGCTATGGTTAAGGATTACAATATATAACAATAATACAAAAATACAAAACAAGATAAAAACAGCGAAATCTCAAAATAGCAAAAGGCCAACGACACGCGGTATTCCCAGGCGGTCACCCATCCAAGTACTAACCGCGCCCGATGTTGCTTAACTTCGGTGATCGGACGAGAACCGGTGTATTCAACGTGGTATGGACGTTGGCGATAGCTCAGTTGAAATTAACATTCAGGTTGATTTTCTACAGTATGATATCATGCTTGATTAAATAGGCAAGACTTGAGTATAAATATAATTATTTTGCTTGAAATGATAATAACTTATATACTTAGTGCTGAGTTTAAATAGTAATTTCAAAAATTCTTAAGTATTTTTCGGATTAAATTATCTGTCGTTAGAAAAATCAGCCCTTATAGAAATACTTATATTTTGTTTTATAGGTTAGCACAACGCCATCTATTTTTACACAAACCTAACTTTTACATTAACAGGCTCAGACAACATACACTAAAGCATGATAAATTAATATTTTCGTTACTGACAAATATAGTCAACAAAAAATATACCTTGTTGACTAAATATATTAAGTAATAAATAAAAAATGGCTGCTTTATTTAAGTGTAAATGATGTAAATTAAATAAAGACGTTTAGGTACTCATTGATTTAAATATTAGAATTATTAAGTAGTAAATTGTTTGAGTATTAGAGCCACAAAAAAATATTAACTTGTACTAACACTAATAGTTGTAGTGTTAGTATACAAAAGTGCTACTAAAACCACAAAATAATTTGCTACTACGTGATACTATAACGCCATCTATTATGTTTTCTAGGTATTTGTTAACAAGAACTGACTACAGCGCCATCTACATCTTAAGTCATTATTATGCGAGTTTGCTAGAAGGAGTATATTTGTAAAGGTTATGTTCGTGTAAAACAGATGGCACTATGCTTACCTTTAAACACTCAACAAACCAACTTTTCTTCATGAATGTAACTCAAAGTAAATATCAAACTAAGTATTACATTTAAGTATTCAGTCAAATATAACGTCATACCGTAAAAAATAACTTGAATGTTAATTTCAACTGGGCTATTGCCAACGTCCATACCACGTTGAATACACCGGTTCTCGTCCGATCACCGAAGTTAAGCAACATCGGGCGCGGTTAGTACTTGGATGGGTGACCGCCTGGGAATACCGCGTGTCGTTGGCCTTTTGCTATTTTGGGATTTCACTATTTTTATTTTATTTTTTTTGTATTATTGTTAGGTCTTAAACCATAGCAATAAAAAAAATGTAACCAACTTTTCAATTGAATATTTTTTTAATTCTAATATATATATATTTTATTTATGTAATTCAGATTCCTTCAAATAAAAATGTATATTCGTGTCATCGTGGCAACATTTTAAATCATAGTTTTCTTCTTGTCGTGCCAAATAAATAACTACAAAAGTTATATCAATACCCTGTCGTATACTATTTTAAAACTTATTTTTAACACAACATTTATGTTTTTATTTTCTTTTGTTAACCGACCGCTTACAATAGAACTAATGACGTCATCATTAACTTGAACTATTGACTGTTAATTTCGAGTTGTCTATCGCCAACGTCCATACCACGTTGAATACACCGGTTCTCGTCCGATCACCGAAGTTAAGCAACATCGGGCGCGGTTAGTACTTGGATGGGTGACCGCCTGGGAATACCGCGTGTCGATGGCCTTTTGCTTTTTAAGTCCGAATGCACAAAATTATAGTAATTTTTATGGATAAAATCCTATTATGTATCGTAATAATCTTCTCAAAATCGAATCCGCTACATTTCATTTAGTTAAAATAAGCATGGTGAATTGGTAAGTAATCCACTGGCATATTAAAATGATAACTCTAATCTGAAAGCTATAGAATAGCTAAACCCTAACAATAATGTAAGATGAAGCTTGTACGTTTAGTAAAATATTATAGGTAGATGTTTGCCCAGCAGCGGGACAGAGTAAGCCAGCAAATAATAAAATAACAAATAAACCAATCCTTTAGGTCTTCTATACATAATTTAATTTAATTTTACAGTACGTCGCCAAAATTCCGCCCTATCTAAGCACACTTGTTTTTGAGACGAATCTTATGATACGACTTAATGATGTGTATGGAATGTTCTAAACAAGCACCTAAAAATATATTCATATAATGTATAAATAAATATACATGATAGAATATGAAGGTACGTCTTATCGTCCCATCATTCGGACGAAGCTCTCTGACCACGCAGTCTGAGTAAAAATAAAAATTCGGAAGCAAT
The DNA here is from genome assembly GCA_932294365.1 of Diachrysia chrysitis. Lineage (NCBI taxonomy): Eukaryota > Metazoa > Arthropoda > Insecta > Lepidoptera > Noctuidae > Diachrysia > Diachrysia chrysitis. The sequence continues at coordinate 10,091,986 of OW028652.1, read as the reverse complement.
AAACAGCATAAATATAAAACTAAAAAAAGTTTCAAACCAACTCGTTTTAAAGTAGATCTGACATTAAAATTTAAAACGGAAACAAACAAGATTCGGACAAAAAACATAACAGTTCCTTGGCGTCGTGTAACAAGATATTAAATAAAAATAAATTACCATGAGTACAGCTCTGGACTCGCCTAACTGGCACTTGTAGATTTCCTTGTCCCTGCATACAAGGAATCCAGAATTTATGGCACACCAACAGGAGATCGGTTCATTGGCACCTGAAATAAAAGTCCATTGCTACATACATTATGGAAATTAATTTAATAAAGAATTGAGCATTGAAATAAAAAAAACTTCATTTTATTTGTAAAGATGCAGTTTATTACCTCAAAATAATTTGTAAGATATTTTCAGTGGTCTGAGGAATAAGTAGCTACTACAAAAGTAATAAAATAAATAAACTGTTACATTTTAAGAGTTAACAATAAATCGATTTGTTTGAGATTAATTAAAATATAGCAATTTAAAAAAAACTTCGCAATTAAAAAAATAAACACATTTTTTTTATGAATTTGTAGGTATTACAAACTCACACTATTAACAATTATTACTATGTTGCTAACATACATATAAAAAAAAAAAAAACAAAAGATAAAATAATCATTTAAAAGTCAAAAATAGCAAAAGGCCAACGACACGCGGTATTCCCAGGCGGTCACCCATCCAAGTACTAACCGCGCCCGATGTTGCTTAACTTCGGTGATCGGACGAGAACCGGTGTATTCAACGTGGTATGGACGTTGGCGATAGCAAGACTAAAATTAACAGTCATATTATTTTCCTAACGTATGACGTCACCCATAACATGTAGGCTCATAGCATATTTTATTTGCGTATCTTTACTAACAAACACATTGAAATAAGCTGATATTGTTTATGGTGAATATTAGACAATTATAGTAACTAAGTTTAAATTGATAAGTTAATATAGACCAGGGACTGCAAGGTTTTGGAATCTTCGTGAAGAGGGTTTTGTCCAGCAATGGGACTTATCAACAAGTTAGACAAAAAAGTTAAGTTGATATAAGACGGTACTTACGTGGTAAATCAGGCACAGATCTGACTTTTGGTTCAGACACGTTGCTAAGTATGAACATACGGTTGGTGGAGGTGATGACGGCGAGACCCACGCCGCGCGGGTTTGGGAATAACTGGGCTTTACACACCTGCAATGATACAGTAATGACTAATTAGGCTACATATTATATTGTAGGTATAGGCATACTAAGATATGGGAAACAATTGCCAATAATTTATTATTACAGTGACATTATTTGACCAGAAATTTTTAAGTATAAATTTCGTATCATTTCACTATTTGCCTTTTTATTAATTCAGTCAACAACACAAATCTTTTTCCAAGGAGATAATAACTATATGTTCTCTTCATCATTAAAATAGTTGTAAGCAAGATTTTATAAATAAATAAAAAAAGGTTACCTTAGTATCTCTAACTTCCTGTCCCATATTGAAGGTCCTCTGGTATGCTCCAAACATGTCATAGATGAGGACATCTCCACTCTCTTGGATGCAGAGCAGCTGCTCACCGTCAGACCATCCCATATGGACTAGCACACCACTGTTCCACTGAAATTATAGAAAAATAGCAATATGTACAAGAATTGTAAATATGAATGACTCCATAGTTTTTTGTATAATAAAACAAATCAGGACAGTTTACTCATTTGTATTTAGAGTATTTAAAATTCATATATAAATAATCTATAATAAAAGTTTACATACCTATTCACATTCGATGAGTAAATTAATAATATATATTACGCAGAATGTTTTACTTATAACAGATGCAATACAGAGTAACTGACATATAGTATTAATAGGTTCTAAAAATTTATGAATTTATGAATTCCTCTTATTCTTTAGCTTAAAGTAAGTAAATAAACAAATGTTATAGAATGAGTAAGCATTTTTAGTCCTTAAGCAACAGCCAAAGTGATATTAAGTTCTATAAAATACATTAATTTGTTTATTTAATTAAACTTACCAATATCTTAGCTATTACACTTCCAACACCATTGAATATGGTGATGACAGGTTTAGCTACACCCATGACACGCACCATCTGCTTCCTATCCCTTACCATGGCTATGGGACCTCCATATGGGGCCCCACTTACAACCATGTTGCCAAGATCCTCGTCCATTGTCCATGTCATAGTGTACAGGTCAATTTTCCTGAAAAAAGTAAGTTTTTTTTTATAAATTGTCAGATACCAGCCTATGTCTACTACCCATTTGGTAGGTAATTATAACACAGAGGAAGAGGAAAGTATGGAATCAGAATAGTTTGGTTACGTCTAATCACTACTGGTAAGTATGGCAATATTTTATTTTTATTTCTTTAGATTTATTCTTTTAGAATTGTGGCCTTATTTATAAAAAACCCAATCACTCCACTGAATAAAGTAAGAGTAACTGCTTAGTAGATTCTAAATTAAAATTCTTTATAGAAATTTTGAATTAAGAACCTGCTAAGGAGTTGCTAAACACCATTGAGATTTTTAAAAATAAGGCCATTGATGTTTACATTGCTTTATAAATCATCACAAATATAGCTATTTTTAGTATCTATAAATAGTCAGAATTGAAATGACTGCCCCTAGTTTTGATTACAAACAGTGGTAGTACAAAACTGAAAGACTAAATAATGCATTTAAAATAATTAGTTATGTACCTGTAATAGGAGTCCAATAGAAACCAGTCGGCTGTTAATAACGCCGACATTTTGTATTAATTGGTTAAGATAAAACAAATACAACAGTTGTGAATGTTTTTGTATTGATAAGAATTATTTAGCAATTATCCTCTGTTTTTGTTTAACACATATTTTCTATATTTGTTGAACTTGCAATGATTTGTAAGTGTTTGTATTTCTCTTTAATACACTATGAGATTTATGAAGTATTTCCCAAACACCCTAAAATGTATGTATTTAATTAAAATACACAAAGAGACAAAATAATAACATTTCCAACTCAGAAGAAATTGGTTCAAATCAAATGACGTCTGTGTTGTTTACTTTACACTTGTTTATTTATCTCTTTCTCTCTAAGGCAAATATGTATCGTAACTTACAGACAGCTATATCTGGAATGTGAACAATATGAAAAAAGTTTCAATGAAACGCTGCAGGAAAAGCTGTTTTTGACAGTGACATTGAAAAGACCGTTCGGAAGTTTGGTTGAAGTAAGGTACCCTTGTATAAAAATATTAGAATATGTTATTGCGCGCATGTCATTAAAAATCCAGTAGTCGGGGACCTCCGATATCTTTGCGAGAGTCGGTTCAGTTGTTTTAATAATTATAATCCAGTTGAATTATGTGCCTAAGTTGATTTTCAGAAAACAATATAAATACAAAGCTTATTTATATCTATACTAATATTATAAAGCTGAAGAGTTTGTTTGTTTGTTTGTTTGAACGCGCTAATCTCAGGAACTAATGGTTCGAATTGAAAAATTCTTTTTGTATTGGATAGTCCGTTTATTGAGGAAGGCTATAGGCTATATAACATCACGCTACGACCAACAGGAGCGGAGCATAAATAAAAATGTTGCAAAAATGAAAAACCGTAAACTAAAACACGCGAACAAAGTCGCGGGAGACAGCTAGTTGTTATATATTTGAACTAATTTATTAATTGTCTTATCATTAAGTCCGCGCGGGCAGCCGGCAGTAAAGTATTACCACATAAATTTTTGAACAGTTAAGTCGATTAATAATTATTAAGGCTTGAATAATGTACAGTTAAGAATTTTTTAAAGATCATTTGATCATGTATGATCACATGTACCTACTTCGGGATTGTTTATTACTATTGAAATAAATACCAATTAATCTATACTAATATTATAAAGCTGAAGAGTTTGTTTGTTTGTTTGTTTGAACGCGCTAATCTCAGGAACTACTGGTTCGAATTGAAAAATTATTTTTGTATTGGATAGTCCGTTTATTGAGGAAGGCTATAGGTTATATAACATCACGCTACGACCAATAGGAGCGGAGCATAAATGAAAAATGTTGCAAAAATGAAAAACCGTTGAAACTAAAACACGCGAACAAAGTCGCGTGGGACAGCTAGTGTCTTTATAATTCATTTGATTCAGTAAATAGCTTTATTAAGTTTTCTGCTTATTTTAATATATTACTGACACGGTTGTGGATATCCAGGTATGTACCTATATGTACCTGCTTAGGTTTATAAACAGTGCCACCCCATACTACTTTACCAACTATTTTTTTTAAACACTTTTCACGAGTTATTCATACTTCATACGGGCATTTACTTCTCAAGTGCAGCGCGTTGACAGGATACTGACATGTTAGTACTTAGCCAGTAGCACAGCCAGTAGCCGGCATTTTCGCATGGTTGACTGCGAGCCACCATTTTCTCACGGCGCGCTTCGTCCATCCGTCGACTATTAAGTAGTGGAAGGAATTTGCATCCATAATGAACGACACTGGCCATCTCTCTCGCTTCGAAGGTTCTTACATAGAACACCATTAACAACTGCTTTGTTGTTTAGTAGAATAAGAGGAGATTTTTGAATTTTACTTGTTACAATTTTCTTAATTGTTCATAGGTATTTATGGTTATAAATAATTTATATTACCTAATAACATTATAGGCAGATAGTGAACCCCCAACTAAGCTGTCGCCTGTAGGTACCTTACATTAGAGGTCTGCCGTCTGAGTGATGGTAAGCTTCGTTTCTTAGTGGATAAAGTGTGATCACTGATACCTAAGTTTTAATTAAGCGAACAACAACAAAAAGACATACATCACATCACATACGACACAATCTATTGTCCATTTAACTATTTTGGCACCAAGCAATTATGCCTCTATCCATACTATTATAAATGCAAAAGTAACTTTGTCTGTCTGTCACGCTTTTACGGCTAAACCGCTGAACCGATTCTAATGAAAATAGTTATTAAGTAAGCTTGGACCCCGAGAAAGGACATAGGGCTACTTTTTGCCACGATATGATAAAGTCTCAAAAATAATTTTATATTCGGATCAGTAGTTTTGAAAATTACGTCCGTCTTTATGACGGACATGCAAAATTTAGGCCTCTCGTCCGTAATTCCAATTTGAAGATGAAATCATGTTTACGAGAACCTGAAAGCATACAATCTGTGATTGAAAACTGTCCTTTGTTTAACGTAAAATCGTGTCTTCACCATGTCGTGTCATACCGCGCTCGTTCTGCCGACTTCCTTAGCCACGCGTGAAGGAAATATTAAAAATCGCGAAAGCGTAGCTTCGTCGACCATTACCACTTACGTTCAAGATATTTCTATAATACTGTTTTACCGTCTTAACTATGTTTATTTAGATAGTTCGCAGTCTGATTGTTACGCTATGTACGATAAATTATGTTTTAGTGAGCTAATAAACTTTTCCAGTGGCCATAAACACCTAAAAGCATTTGCGTAATGGATCTTTAAGTATATGGTTCTATAATTTTGCGGTACTTATGTTAAAAATAATGATGTTTCAGCTTAAACTGTTAAATAACTTTATGTTATTTTAAATACTTAGAATAGCGCTTTAGTACCTACCTGGTCTTCTAGTATCCTAATGTTTCTTGGTCTTAGGTATGATTATTTAGTTTTGCAATAAAATCATTAAATTTAAACTTAACTATGGCCTTATTTATAAAAATCTCGACGATGGTTATCAATTCATTATCAGATTTTTCTAGAGAGAATTTGGATTTTGATCTTTCTTAGCAATAGCTTAACACCGTCGAGATTTTATATTTTAGGCCAATAATGTGAAAGTAGGTCTTTTTGTAAAAGCCTTCTTTCTTTTCTATTCAGAAATTACGTTTTCAAAAGCACGCTAAAACACCCACCCTCACCCCAAAATACTCACATTGTATAAATACGATTAACTTATTTATTTTAAAATAGTTTTCTATAAGGCCACGCACACACGGGCTGCTTGAAGCAGTCGCTATAGAATTTTATAGCGGGCGGCCATAGAAGTGTGCACGGCCTGCTTGAAGCAATAGGCTATTTGACAACATTAAAAATATATCCCAAATTGTGGTCATCATATCAGAAAATATCGTAAAATAACATATTTCATTTAATTTTAGACAAAAAAATGTATATTTCTTGCAGATTACACGAAACAAAATATATTATTTTTTGAAACTTTATCTGTGACGGAAAACGCCCTGTGATTGGTTAAGATTCTTGTGACGTCACACGCAAGTAAACATTGCTTCCTTGACTGAGTCTAGTTCGTGTTTTGTGTTTTATCGGTGTTATATTCGATTTTTGAGTGATTTCTGAAGGAATGTTTGATAAATCTTATAACTGCTGGCATAAATATTCGTATTGAATCTCAAAATGGAGGCAAATTTTGTGCGAGCTGACAGCAGCAACCTACCTAAGATAGATGCATTTATGGTAGCACTTTTCTTCAAGAATAATGCAGATTACTATGCTGCGGAACTTAAAAATGTAAAAACAGTAGTGTAAGTAGAAATTATTTATTTTGTATATAAATGTATTAAGTATAGAGGTTAGGAATTAAAGATGTTATTTTGTTTTATCCATTACCGATATTTTATAAAGTTAAGTGATACTTACATCAAAGTGATCTTCGCACATAAAGACATTTGAATGTGATTGAATGGCATTTGGATCTCTTCGAGCTAACTGTAGCCACATTTTACGCCTTTTGCGATTCGTTGGTACAGAAATAAACAGTTTCTGTGGACTTTTTATAGAAGTATTTGTACATTGTGGCACTACACACCACTTATAGACCATTGTATTCAATAAATTTGAAGAAAGTCGATGAAATGCACTGTTTTACAAACTTCATTAACTCGGTTTACTTGCATGTGACGTCACGCATGTCACGTGACCGGCGCCATTACAGAAACAGCGTTTTTGCCGCGGTTCTGAAAATTTAAACTTCAATATTGATTTTTACTCATAATACAGACGATTTCCCGGAAATATCAATGACAATAAGCTTAATATGTTATAAAGAATAATTTAAAACGATTCCTAAAAATAGTCAAATAGCCTATTGGACTGCTTCGAGCGGTAGACAAAAAAGCGCGACAGCGGTTGACAGTTCGCGCATTCCGTGTACGTTGATCACTAACTACTCGACTAGTTCGTGTACGTGAGGCCTACGTCTCATCAATCACCTGCAAATGTAACTATAGACCATCAATCTTATATTGGATTTCTTATAAAAGGAATAATGGCGTCAACACTATTAAAAATAAATGCGAAGGTGTCGGTGGCACGTGGCACGTGCGACATAGATCCATCATGAACGACAGAAGAAATAAGTTTTTTGAACGAACTCGACCAAATAGTTTTGTTACTAAGCACTTACTTGCATATACTTAGTACCTATACCACCGTGTACCATTAAAAGAAGAAAAAAAAAACAACAATTTGTGGTTATCTAAAAGGAAACAATGCTTAAAATGGTTAGAGGGGTTAATAGGTACACATCTAGACTAAGATTGGGCTGGATAAGTATTTTTTCGGGATGACTGCTTATCTAGCTTCAGTTTTTAATTAAATTTTGTAGGCTATGTAAGCCAGTCTTTGCAAACCGTACATGGCTAAGTAGGTAAGGTAGATCAATAGTAAATTGGATACAAAAGAGAAATAAGCCAAAACTCTAACTCAATTTCTTTCTCATAAAGTTTCTTTCGTTCAACTTTGTTTTAAGTAAATGAATAATATAGGTCCTAGATAAGTTAGATCAACTAAGAAGTCCGGTTGTTTATCCAGTTATCTTACTTTAGTATCTATAATTATTGTATACTACAGATTTCTCATAAAAAGAAAGTCATTTTAGGATGAGGATGATCACGCCTGAATTTATGCTTAATAAGTTTTAATCTATGACAGAATTGTGGGATTCATGGTACATTATTCCAAACAATACGAACAATAAATCAGTTTTTAGGTTCGAAAACAGAAATCGTTTCCTTTCACAGAAGTTTAACCCCTGAATACTGAAACGCAAATTAGCTTTAAGATTTTTCTTAAATGTCTATATGTCACCACTTTATTCGGACATTTAAACAGTAAAATTTTGATAGATATAAAGAAAAACATAGTAGGAACTTAACTATTACGGACGAGAGTCGTTAGGGGACTTTCCAGATGAACTATGCAAATAAATCTTAGGCAAATACTACATCTAGTCAAGTTCTAGTACAAGATCCTGCTAGATAACACTAGACTTGCCACGACGTCATATTGGATATGTGATTATGAGATTTACTGCTCCAGAACATCGTTACATCGTAGACAGCTTAACTTTTGACGGATATACTTTATTGCGATCGTAAACAGAAATTTGTAGCTTTATCGCTGTAGATAAGCTAGGATTGTCAAAATATTTATTACATGTACTTGTTGAGCATAATGTGATGGGAATACCATTAAATTTTGTTTTGTTATTTTTCAGAAGTTGCATTAGTTGTTGTAATTTTACTTATAAGAGCCAAGAACGGCTATGATCAAAAATTGTTAATGTCTTGAAATTAATGTTAAGAATATGTCCGGAGAAATGCTCACTTTGTTTATATTGAATATGTTATTATACCTAATGGTATTGTTTATTGATACGTTTATTATTTACGACAATGATTAGAAGGTATTAATGTGATGTAGGTGGTCTAAACTTTTAATAGCTCCAATTTGACCTTAGTGTTGCCGAGTTCTCACAGTGAAACCGGTCCTATTACCAACTTTTGCATTTCTTATTACTATTGAATGAAACCTCTCACTCAGTGTTTTCCATTATTAAATTACCTATCAAGGTAATCAACTGCTACAATTCCGGCCGAATAGTTCAGCAGATCTATGCCAGCAATAACAAAAGCGAGTCATGACATCGATATGAAGTAACAAAATAACTAAGAAATGTCAAAGCCTGCTCGACCTCGCTCCCACTCTCGGAGCAACGGTACTCGCGCGCGGCTCCGCAGTCGGCGCCTGCGCCGCCACCCGCTCCGTCCGAGGTCTGTGCCCTCCTCCCCGGCAGCCTGCACGCGTCATTGCGCTCGCGCTCACACCGCACCGACTCCAAGCGCTTGAGTTAAAAACGAATATTCACTAATAACGAACAATCCGATTGCCAGCTCCCAGCTCCCTAATCCTCGTAATAAGTCAGCCGCGGAAGCACAAGTTTGCAGCGAGAACTTTTAATGTGACACATTACTGTAGGTAGCGGCGTGTGATAGAACTTTTATCAATACAGCCTTTTACAAGCTCTCAACTCTTCGCGAGTTCAATGTGATTTGTGAAATGTTGCGAATTATGGAGATTTCATGTTTTCATATCGACGCAGTGATTTTTTATCGTGCCTGAGTCGTAAAGTGGAAGTTTGTGAATTATTGAAGAAGGAACACTTTTGCGAAGTTAAGGTGTGAGGACCGAGAAATAACGTTAAAGGTAAGTTTGGAATGTTACGAACTTAAAAGGGAAGTTTAGCGTGTGAATAATATAAAATTCATGAGAATAACATTAGGATTCCTCAAAATATTGTAACAACTTGATCGTTTTAACGACGTCTGACGGGAAACACTTGAATAAATGAATACATTTCGTTTATTATGACGGGAAGAATAATAATTGAATAGGAGACAAGGGTGCTTGATCCCTAACACGAATAAATAATTATATTGTAATAAATGTTTATTTATTTGTATTCTAAGGCGTTTGAAAGTTCCGATTCGAATGAGAACCTCAAAATAAAACTAAAGAATCTGCGTTGACCTTGTCCGCGGATTTTAACAGCTACGTGTCCGTCAGAAAGCATTGTTAGGGAGCTTACAGCATATAATATACCTAACTCACTATACTCAAAAAAACTAAAAGAAAATCTATAAATTAATACTACTAATGATAATTGCAAGACTGAATTGTTTGCTCCAATTGCGTCATCAACAACAATTGCTAATCATTTAAATATGAAGTAAAAGTATAATAAAAGCTAGTTAGTTTGTCATTAGTATTGTAATGACTTGCCTCAGTTCGCCAGTAGTTCCGGATAGATTTGTTTACTTTCTTAGTCTTATTTCAGTCGTGTCGTAACTGTCACGATGTCTTTAAAAATGTTGAGTTATTCAGTTTCTCTCTTATACTTTTGTAGAAGAATGAAAATTCTTCTTTCCTAGCTTCAGCTATATGTTATAGTACGATATTTAGGTATAAAAACAGCTTACAACCAAAGAACTAGTAGTGACTAGAGGATTGAATGGAAACTGAATGGTTAAATTGTATCTATCAATATTGACGAATTTAACTATACGTAGAAGAGTTTCACTAAAAGCTAAAAATATGATTAAGTATAGGTACAACCTACCGAAAAGGTATGAATTCTTTGTTCCGGTTCCTAAACATTGTTTTTTGTTTTTTATTTTATAAGCATTGCTATGTCAGTTACCAATAATTCAGTACTCGAAAATACCTGTCTATCCTTTTGTGTGAAGTCTCATGAATATATTCTCTTATAAGGTCTACTAGGTTGAGTTAGTAGGTGAGACTAGGATCCAGCAGTTTAGTAGTGACTAGGCGGTTTGAAAGAAGACCTTGTGCACCTTTAGGTGCACCGGACGCACTAAGTTATCGCTATGTAAAACTTTATCTACATGTTCTTACATCTATATTTATTTACGCTGAGAAATTAAGTTATTTAATGCCGTTCTTTATTCAATTTAATGGCGATTTTTATTAGTTGTTTATAAGATAATACAAATTTGAGGTAATATTATAACTTTTAAGTATATTGCACGTCGCAACCTAATTACGACAATTATCTTGATCGATCAAAGTCCCATGACATCGACATACTCTAACTCCATTATAACAATTTGTTCACACGATCAAAAGGAATAATTTATTATATTCCTACACAAAAACAAAAGAGAGTCACGTAGACTACCTTGAACCCAACTCCACAAAAGTTTTGTTACTGAGGACTAAGAGTTATCTCGCGGAGTCATAGTAACAGTTACCCAAAGTTTATTGATAAAGTTTCACCATTGTATTGGTGAGTTAATGGCCAAATTGTTATCTTATACTCTATCATCTAATGTTTGCATTAAGACACTACACCAGTCAGAGTACTACACTGAATATACTACGTGTGTGAACACGAGTGTGGGACATATTACAGTAAAACATATAGATATTATTCAGCCAAAAACAAAGTGTCGTATCGTGTAGTTAAGTTTGTGTCTGACATTTTTGTCGCAATAAAGGTCAAAGTGTGTTTAAGTTTAAACGTAGATTAAAATTATGCTACTATAGGTTTTTAATTAATACACAAAAAAAGCTAAAACAAATAAAATAAAGAATAAAAATTTCTTTTTAGAATCATTTATGCAAACACGATTGGAATGATTTTAGATGTGACGAATACATAACTTGTATTTTCTAATACATAATATATTAAACGTTAAGAGGGTGATGAACTTTTATTTAAAATAACGTAATTTTTATTAAAACTGGTTTTAGTTTTATAACAGTTTTAATTCAGATCCTAATAACTTGTTTATTCGCTTAACTGTAAGATACTGTTACGAAGACTTTTTAACGAAGTGAACATGTGCTTGATTTCTTAATAAAAATTCTTAAATGTTTAGTTTACAAATATTTAATTAACCGCTATTAAAGTAGCGGTTAATTAAACTTAATAGAAAATTCATAACTTATTGCTAATGCTTTTGATTAATTAATTCATTTTACTTATTACTGCAAAAGAAAGTAGGAATTTAAATAATCCAAAAACTGTTTAAAATTTATTACTTCAGTATAACTCATCTACAGTTTAATCTAAAGGAGCTTTCGCAAAACAATGCTATCATCAATCTAAAGCTCCATTGAAATGAACTCAGCAGTTTTCGAGATCATGAGGTTACGTCGGGTTACTCGGACACACAAGCTACTTTCTTTAATATTTCACAGTGATAAGTAGCATTACTTAAAGTGCACATAGTATAATAATTTCGTAGGGAATCTCGGACATTTATCTGCGCTTGCGCACTTGACGATAACGTCGCACACGCAAGCAATTAGCTTAGTTCGCGGTTTTGCTTGTGTGATAAGATCTTTGTTTTATCAGTAAAAACGTTCTCTAGTTAAGCTAAGATGCTCTTTAATGCAGTACTTTTAAACTTTTACCTATTTTAATATGCTATGGAGTCAGTAAATAAATAGCAAGCCATTTATATAAATAAAAAGACATTTATGAGCAAATGGCATATTATTATATCTTAGAAACAAAAGCTGACGCCGTGGTTTAGTGATACTGAGGTTAACTTACACATTTTTATTTAAATAAAATTATTTTTAGGCATGCCGGAAGTGGAGTGGTTTAGGTATCGTCTCTAGAAGATTTGCTCTACATACACTAAGGCGATCAACACACTTTACCACGCTCCCGCGCGTCAAGAGCGCGGGCAGCAGATTTTTAACATTGTACGTCAATGCGTTATCCGTGTGTTGTCCTAGCCGTGTTTTCTATGCAAATTGAGATATTGCTAACAATACTAAAATTTGCGGCCCCGTGTTAGGCGATGGAGCGCGGTGCAGTGTGATAAGCGCCTAAAGAGTATTTCCTGGGAAACATTTGAAAATATTAACTTTAAATATAGAAGTACATCTATTATAGGCTACAGTCGAGATAGAGAAGACAAAACATAATAGCTTCTACACATAATTATATAATTAAACGTAAAAAACCACATTCCGCGTAGTAAAACCTCTTCAGTCCATTAATCTGCGCTTACGCACGTTTAGACAATGTCCCACGCGTTTCACATGAAAGTGAGTAAAAGCGTTGTGATAATTCTTTAGCTCTGCGAGAGTCTGATACATAATACTCTTGATGAAGACGACAGGAACGAAAGTAACCTGTAACATTAGACGTGTTAGGTGTAACTTGCTTTCTTAATTATATACGACATTTTATGTGTATGTTTGTGTGGATGTCATGTATGTATGTAACTGCTTTCTTGCTAAATGGTTGTATGTATGAGCAAATATTAATTACTAGCTGTCCCCCGCGACTTTGTTCGCGTGTTTTAGTTTCAACGGTTTTCCATTTTCGCAACATTTTTCATTTATGCTCCGCTCCTATTGGTCGTAGCGTGATGTTATATAGCCTATAGCCTTCCTCAATAAACGGACTATCCAATACAAAAAGATTTTTTAAAATCGAACCAGTAGTTCCTGAGATTAACGCGTTCAAACAAACAAATAAACAAACAAACAAACAAACTCTTCAGCTTTATAATATTAGTATAGATTTGTTTTCAGGTTGTGTATAGACACATTTATTAACTAAAGCGTTATGTGCACTAAATTAATGAGAATACCTTTCAGTTTGGTAGATGTGATCCACAAATGCTTGTTCTAAGTCTGGGTGTTCTTTGAGCATGATTTGAATGTTTGTGAAACTCTCTGGAGCTGGAGTCGTTTTTTTTTAAATAAAATAAAATTAAAGTATTTTATGTTTCGCATTCAACGTAAAGCTACTTAATGACATACATAATAAATCAATGTACATATATACATTATAAAAATACAAAATATGATTTTTATTTAACAATCTCGAACTAAGGTATCGCTACCGCTCTAGCATGATTTAAAGTACTTTACTATTTAGGTAGATTGTTAATACATATTGCATTATATAGCAAACATTCAATTATTCATATTATCAAATAATCATATTTATGAAGATTATAATTAAACATTTAGCTTTGGTATTATAAGCAGAGATTACAAATACAAACCAATTTTAATATTTGTATAATAACTTTTGTGACATCGTAATCGACTCCCGACAGCGCCGCGTCAGCTCATGAGTAAGGACTCCTATTGAGTCTGAAACTAGTCGGGCGATCCCGAGAATGCGCATGTTAACCGTCTATATTCCTAAACAATTTTAATGTGTTTTCTCTGAGCAGAAAACGAGTTTGTTTTATCGGTTATTAGGAGAGAAACTTTTTGATTCTATTCATTTTTATCAAAAGGTTATAATTACGATATATGGGTTTAGTTTGGTTGTAACCATTATAGAAACTGTGTACCCGCATTCCAGTTATGACCGGTACTACCGTTAGTACAATTGCATTAATAATTAGATGTATGCTAGTTACATACTTTATATACATGTATTTTTACATAGTCGAGGCAATTTATGTCGATGTGTCCCCTCGATAAAATTTAAAAGGTATTTTTTAAAAAGACGCTTCTAAAAAATACACTTGTTCCATAAAATTAATGACATAATAAAACAAAGGATATAATAAATATTTACCTACATACTTAAAAAAATACAATCTTTATTTGCGTAAATACGAAAACCTAACTAAACATTTGCCACTTGCCACGGATTGCATATAATTATATTTATAAACTAAGAAAGAAAAAAGAATATAAATATCCTATTAACTATTTCAAAACATTTTTTAGTGTTATATAAACTTATAGGCAAAGGGCTTTTTAATATATTATATCTACACTAGTGTTATAGACGCAGAACAGTATTTATATAGGTAGTTCATGAGTTCTCATAACCAAATATTATAATAATATAATATCTCTCTCTCTCTCTCTCTCTCTTATTATTACTGTATCGGTGAGAAAAGTCGGACGACATGTTTGGAGCTACTTATTTCAATATAACATAATACTTGTTATAACAACTTTGCTGTGACAGTAGGCAACAGGTTAAACAATGGAAATTTTCATAAATGTAAATCAAGGGACAGGGAATTTACGTAGACGTAAAAATACAGATACACTTATATGGATAAAATGCCTAAGCTTTGTATTTGTGTTCGCAAGATTTATTTCCGTAAACGTACACATAAACATAAGAGTTATGAGCGTTTACAAAAACTAATTAAAATGAGTTCAAATGCAAGTATTACTTAAGATCAATAAGATTTATCTTTCACTTGATAGAGAGAACATAATTCGCGTTTGGTTGATCCATTATTACTATACCAAAAATTTCAAGAAATTCATGTTCGTAGCTAGTATTTGTTCGACAACGTTACAGATATGCGTGCATGCATGTTTTCGCATGCACGCACGGATCGGAATCTCGGACAGCTGGAACATGATTTAATAACATACATTTTATTTTGAGATTCCGGATTTATAATTGGTTATACATACGTCAGCTGATCGTTAAAGCATTTTTTAATAAACTGAACTTTTTATTGATTAGTTGGTATCTTATCAGAGTACGTAGAATGTTGGCTAACACATGTTTTAATTGTTTAGGTCGCTAAAGACTTTAAAAAATAATATTTACCTGTTGTTATGGGCCAAACTAACGACTCAATGGGTCCCTCTAAATGGCAAGAGACATCGCGGTAGGCCCAGACCTAGATGGCGGGACGAGCTAGACTCCTTTGACAGCAATTGGTACAGCACAGCCCTAACCAGAGAGAGATGGAAGGAGGATAGACCTTTGCCTTACAGTGGGACAGAAATGAATAAAAAAATACCTGTTAATGAGATCGCATAGTGTTTTTTTTACTTGATCGTAATATATTCTTCCATAGCTCTTAAGTATTTTTTTCATATTAAAACTAACTCCTTTAACACGCAAAGGAATGTAGCAGAGTGCACCACAGCAATGAATAATTACTATAATAAAACTTGTCTGCTCCAAAATAATTTGGAACATTTAATCGTAGGGCCAGAAACTAGTTCAACTAGTAATAAATAACATTTCTCCGATACAAATCTCACTATAATTAAATATTTTTTACACTAATTTGGTTCACATTGGTATGAAAGAGAGAGTTTCTGTGAAAACAGGTGATATAACAGTTTGTTTTGTTTTTTATAGTTTAATCGCTACCATGATGTCTTATCGTTGTTTAGAAAGTTTCGGGATTCGCGCCGTGTTGTATTTTTTATGTCATAGTGTTCATAGTGTTCATAGTTTTTATGTCACTTTTTAAGAGGTAGCGGTTTTTATTGTGTTGATTTCTGAACACGACCTACGATTCTCAAAGAAATAAGCTGTCTAAATACAATTTTCAATGTAACAAAAATCTAACTCAAATATTTAGACAACTCTCAGGATGATTGAAAAAATGCAGTTATATCATAAATGTTATTAATTAGTACAAAATATTAGTTAGTTAATATCATGGTTCGCGTTCTTTGATATCTGTTAAAAAACCGACACAGCTTGAAAATGTACCTAATCATTTGCGAATGTCGTCCTATACTTGTGGGTTTGAGTATTCGTGCGAATGTGAGTGACTGGCATTATCTTACAGCAAATATAGATTCTTTATTGTTTCAATAGTCATCAGGATTCCATTTAAGATTGTCATGCCTAGTTGAAATTCACGAGTATTTATTGTACGTTAAAAAGCTTTACTTGAGTTACAATCTCGGTAAATTAAGTAGGTACTTTTGAAAGCCATATTAGAGGCTCCTTCTTGTTTGTCATGTCGAAAATTAACATAATGAAGCCATTATTGTGGGCAAATAGCTCAGGGATTTTGCGACGGTTTTGTGGCTTAACGATCGATGGCTATTTAGTCTATTGATTGTTCAATACCACTCTTATGATGGCGGATTATTATTTAACTATTGTTTCTGTGTTGTAGACAAACGGTTTATGATGGGCTCGCAACTTTTTGACATTGAAGAGTGGGTTAAGGTTAAAAATTATGTACTAAAGGATAGAAAAAAGTTTCAATGTATAAACAGGCTAAAGAGAAAAGTAAGGTATCTTAACCTTGAAAATAATGAAAGTTTTGAAGAAAGACTATTTAGTATTTACCCTAAGGCCTATATTAGAGAATTTAGAGTTAAATATATTATGTCAAGATCTATGATGTATTTTAGAAACATGGGTCCGTATAGACGGGCGAGACTTGCAACTGAGTGGGTACATAGAGCCGGAACTCAAAAACGGGCCGAAAAGACGCTGGCGAGGTGACATCGATCGCTATTTGCCGGATTGGTGAGAAGCGGCTCAAGACAGAATGAGCCTGGAGACAATTTGGGAAGACCTTTGTACAGCACCTAAAAGTATATCAAAAAAAGGTAGAATCTGTAGGATTCATTATGTAAAGATCGAATTCACGTTACTGCATTATTGAAATAGTTATAAAACTATTTAAGATAAAACTCTTGTCCAGCCTAGAAGTAAAGATTAAAGGTTTGCGTCCAGTATTGTACAGCAGTTAGAAAAAGTCTCATTTACAAGATAGGATTGGAGTAGTGCCCGATTAAATGGCAATTGGCTAACCCCCAAGTGCCGAATACAAATAACAAACGAAGCTGGGGAGCTTTGTACCTTTTTTGCCGTTCGTGGTAACAGCGTGATTATGTAGAGTTGTAGTGTTATCGATAAATTTACTTTCAAGAATATATTCTGCTCTTCTTAATAGACTTTTACACGGTAACTAAGGGTAGCAGCGTAGCTAGACTAAGAATAAAGAATTAAGAATTAAATAGAATTAAATAAACGTTGTTTTACAACGTTGTAGAAATGAGCGCGTAAGAAACAGCTATATCATTTAATACGATATCAAAATAGATTTGTTATTGTTCTTGTATTACATATTACGAAAGTCTGATAATAAAGTTTTGTGTAACAATTTAATTTATTCATGGCGTTAAGTGATACTCTCTTTACTGTCGATTTAATGTTAGATTAAATATCTATTAGTTAATTGTTTAGATGGAACTTAATTGTTGCGTTTTATTTAATAACTACCTGTTTCCCGCGGTTCCGCCCGCGTGGATGTCGGTTATCGCGGCAAAAAATAGCCTATGTCCTTTCTCAGGCCCTAGACTATCTGTGTACCAAATTTCATTTAAATCGGTTTTTGCGTGAAAGCGCGTCAGACAGACAGATATATAGAGTTACTTTCGCATTTATAATATTAGTAAGAATGATTAAGATACCAAACTATAATCTAACTAATAACTAAACTATAATCACAAAAGGACATCAAATGCTGTGTTTCAGTAGAATTAATGTATGTCTCTCGTGCTGCTCAAACTCTACTAAGTTTGAGTATGCAAAACTATATAGACTGAACTCTATGCTTGGTACTTAAATAATCTATGTACTAGGACTGTATACCTCTGATGCTACAGCTGTAAGCTCATATAAGTAGCTCAATATTTAAAGACTTGCAGCACATAATACATAGTGTTGCTAAGGAGAGTTTCATTGTAACATTAAATACAGGCACTGCCTAGTTTGGGATCAGATAGCCATGTGTGAGTTGTCCCAAGATATCATTGATTTATATTATTATTATATCTTTGTTTTTTTTAAAAGAAGACTCTTCGAAACTTTAGGCATTTTACCTAAATAATACACAAATAAAAAAAGAAAAAACTCCTGAAAACGGAATAGAAAAGTTTCGACATTGAAACAAATGCTCGGGAGATTTTTTCAATTTCCGTTTGACTATTTCGTCGCAGTTTGGAATTGGTACTCCTTGGTAGGTGAATATTTTACATAACCTATATTCTTGGGTACAGGAATAAATTGGAGTATTATCTAGATGTTTCAAGTTGAGGACGTAGTGTTCTGGTAAATTAAAAATAGGTTGAAATAAAACAATGCTTTGTTCCTACAGCTACCATAGCTAACAAAGTTATTGATTTGGCGCTCAGTCTTGATAAGAGGATTGGATCATTTCAACGTCACAGAGGTTTTGCGAGGCAGCCGGCCGTAGTTGGCAGCGTGCCATACATCGACAAAGTGTTACTTCCAAACGTTACAAGAGGCTGTGAAGGCATAAAACCCCCTTTTTACTATTATTTTCTCATTCCTTTGCGCTTTTTATAGCTCTAATGGTGTCAAAGAGACTTAACATAATACTGATGTAGCAAATTTTTGTATCTTAGTGTACTTTTCTAATATAGTACCTAAAAACAAGATGGCTTCGATTTTATTCCGCGTTTCCCGCGTTATCCATGCTTGAGTCGTCAACGACGTGCGTGAACTGATATTGTTCCACCCGCTTGTATAACTTGACAGCTTTTTATATTTTTCTTTATAAAAAAACTATTCTTTGCCTTTTTTAGTCAAATGTAAGTGCGGAAGAAAAGGTCTTCTCGCTCCTCTATTGTGGGCGTTTTGAATACGTGAACGTAGCAAATTTTGCTTATAGTTTTACATAAACAAAAATATAGGTGTGTTTTTATCAGCGCAATTTTCTGACTCTCCAAAAAAGTCTCTAGAAAAATACGTATTTCCATCTCCGTATGTAAATGTGTATTATATAGGAATAGTTATTGTCTAACATACTGTTCTGTATAGAAGTTTGTCAGACATCACAATGTCGTTTAATTCACTTTACTTTGTGTATGGACATTGACAAAGTTTTTGGTTGTTGACTATCACAAAGGTCGTGTATTCAAAAAGCCTGGGTCTGAAAAGCTAAGCCTAAAGTTACCTTTAGTTCCAGAGTTCGCTTTGTTCTTGGTAGCTCAAACAGCAATCACTCAAAAATACAGTTGGAATTTTGTCGTATTAGGCTGAATAGAAGGTGACCTCGGTCACAAAAAAACAAGGCAATTAGTGATGTTGCCAAATATAAGAGCCTTTCTGTATAACTGCAAGCAAAATGTATTTTATATTGTATCTATGAATCTCATTCATTAAACAAAGTTGCAATAGTTCTGTGTGAAATTCACGTTTTCTTAACAATCATGTACAAATGTTAAGCATTCTAACAAACTTAACATGAAGTTGTTAGAATTACACAATAACTTGACAGACTAGCGACCCTGACTTTTATTAAAACCATGTATTTGAGTATGGTTTGGGATTCTAGATAGTTCTCTGATAATACTAATGATGTGAATAAAAAGCTTTACAAAAATACAAATAATTTTTTGAATAACTTGAATGTTCCGTGCTATTTTTTTTAGATATAAATTTTGATAATTTCGTCATAATAGCTTATAAGTAACTTTCATTTGTCATTGATAAATTTTTATATTAAATATCAAGTGTTGAAAATACGTAGATTTAATATAAAAAGAAGACACCAGTGTGCAAAAATAATACATAAGTATTTTGCCTTTTAAATTTTCTCTCTTTTAAATAGAGATCCAATGGCCTTTTGAATTCATAGGGTTTTTTTTTAATTGCGTTGATTATACCGTTAGGCTCAGTATATTTGATGACAATTTTGGCCCAGTTTGGCGAAAAGTTGTCCCTGGAGGTGATTGACCCCGTTTATTAAAGACTAAGGAAACAAAATAACCAAGTCACGCACATTTAAATATATTACTTGTGAAACTTGTGTAACTCTGACATTTGTCTAACTTTAACATTAAGTTTGATTCTTGCCGCGAATCTTAGAACACCGAAAGTTAGACAAAGAATCAAATCAAGACACAAAGGATTTAAATTTGTCTGACGTGAAACTCGTTCCTCATGTTTTAATGAAAGTCGATTTACTTCAAAGTTTACAAGATTTAAGACACCTTTAACAAAGGTATGGGGATAGAGATAAGTAAATGCTAATTTGTAGTTAAACAAACAATAAGTGTCAGAAACAGTAAAGACACCAACCAATCAATCCAGTATCCATTAGCACTGCTTTTAGTGGGTATGGTATCCGCCTTTGCATGCCATTGTAAGTGTGCTAAGGGCTGTTATTCCATCCAGCCCCTCCAGAAGCAATTTTGTCTTCCCAACTTTCCCAGCGTCCGCAAGCGATTTTGGTGATCCCATGGTTTCTGCCCAGATTTGGACGAAGTCTTAGCATTCGAGTAGCACATCCTTTCTTCAGCCACCATGTACGCTCCGCGCAGAGGACTGTTTGTGAGAATGTTTATTAAGTGAGAAGTGTTCGATGATTAGACCCCTTTCTAGCCAATTAATCAGCCGCATTGTTGCCCATTGATCCGCTAGGTCCTTTGGTCCTTTATCAATAGGGATGTTTCCTGGGTATGAAAAGTTAAAATCTATTTAGTCCGTCAGTTAGATAATAAAAAAATATTAGACACGTATTTTTTCTTTTATCAAAACAATAAAAAAATACAAATATACACCGCTTTAAAGTTTCGGAGAGGGCTTATGACGCCACGCCTCGCTAAAAATCGTAGCGAGGCGTGACGTCACGCGTAATTTCCGTTCTCTGTATTTCGATCATTTTTTGTTTGCAGGAAAAAAGAAAAAATACGTGTCCAATAAAATTCATTAATCTACAAGACGGACATTAAAAACAAAAATAGGAAACATGCCTATTGCAGCGTTATTGTGTTACTATAATATAAAGTAATAATGGCACCAGAGGACAGTTTCTTTTTTCTGTTTTTTGGATGGCATGTTTATTGTGTGATATTTCCTTACTTGTCTTTGTATCATTGTCGACATCGTCTAATGTCCTACGCGAAAAAGGATTTATTCATAGTGTCAACGAAAGAAATGATAGTCAATTAGTAAAAGGTATTCATTAAAATAAACTTATCGACCTATCTTAATAACTAAGGGCTCGAATAACGAGTGAATGTGTACATCCAATATCTGCATATAAGTTTACTAGCTGTCCCCCGCGACTTTGTTCGCGTGTTTTAGTTTCAACGGTTTTTCATTTTTGCAACATTTTTCATCTATGCTCCGCTCCTATTGGTCGTAGCGTGATGTTATATAGCCTACAACCTTCCTCAATAGACGGACTATCCAATACAAATTTTTAATTCGAACCAGTAGTTCTTGAGATTAGCGCGTTCAAACAAACAAACAAACAAACAAACTCTTCAGCTTTATAATATTAGTATAGATTATAATTTTTACTTATAAATCAAAACATTTTTATAAACGTAGCTCCTTCAAAATATTACACAGTTTACATTTAGTATTACTACGGTTTCTGTTCTTTTGTTCAACGTAATCCAATTTAAGCTCCATAATATTGTCGACGAGCGGACATTTTTCGTCGACGCCATAAAGCAGACAAGACGAGACAAAGGTACAGAGGATTTAATCATTTTATCTGATAGAGAGAGATCTTGAAGGAATTTACGAGTAACAAAAGCGATGAAAGAGGTATTTCGTTACAATACTAAATGCTAGCTTGTTTGATATTATTTGTTTGAAAGGTGGCTTTAATCTGACGTCGCGTCGTAGTAACAATGTTTCTTGTCTCGTAAATAAAACTGATAGTATAGTTTTTTTTCCTACGTATTTGCCTTATTAAGATTGTTAGCAACGCACTAAGACGAGGTCCTCATCCCGCAGGGGGTGCTTATAATGAACGTTGCTAACGTAGTTAGTTTTTCTATTGCTCTGGCTGGAGGCACTGATGGTTTCGCCAAAACTCCGGTGAAGCAGTCAAACTAACTACATGGACAGCCAATAACAGTGTTTATAAACAAAGATAGTGTTCTTGTTCTAAATAATTTTAGAATTTATAATATCACATCCGGGTCATGAGTAAGGATCGTCAACAACACACAAACGTTATTATGACGAACTGTGCTGTGTATGAAATAAAAACGAGTGACCATGTGGATAATGCATCTCCGAAAAATATGAAAACGACATGTTTATTAACATTAATTTATCTATATAGTTGTCATAGGTAACATTTAAGCTTATAAAGTGAGACGGCCTATGCCCAGCAGAGGACTGGGATAGCCTAATTAAATTGACTGATGCAAATTGTTTATAGGTCCCCTTCTTCACAGGTCCTCACGTTTTTGGCAAATGATTTTTTATTATATATTTATATACTTCAATTAGGTTTCATTATATACACACAAGAATCACACGACATTTTGGTATTAACAAATTTTTCATACATGTACT
This sequence comes from Diachrysia chrysitis, assembly GCA_932294365.1. NCBI lineage: Eukaryota > Metazoa > Arthropoda > Insecta > Lepidoptera > Noctuidae > Diachrysia > Diachrysia chrysitis. The sequence goes on along the minus strand of OW028652.1, from coordinate 10,069,078 downwards.
TGATCCACGACATTCTCTACATACTTAAAAGTATAAGATTTTTATTTTATATTCATAGCGTCAACCGAGGGGCCCTGACATATGTATGCAGGGTTCACACTTACGTGTAAACTCAAGATTAATTCTGGCAAGCACATCGCATGTCTTATGTGTAGTTACGTCACAACATCTACGTATTCTCATGAACATAGAAGTTATGGATTCCTGGTAAATTATAATAAGCCTTTGTATTTAACTATGTATATTATTTTCTTCCTTGGCTCTACAATTGTCAAAAAATCCTCCATCAAAATCCAATCGTCACTCTCTTTTGTTAAAAGCCTTGGTGACTAGTTCGTTGGATTTCTGACAAACGGTTCTAGTAGCAACATTTTTATCTAGCATTAAAGCTGTAAGAAGCCTATAAGAACGGTCATACTGTGTGTACCTTATACCATACTTAAAAATAAGTATGAAATACTTCTAGGCTTCCAATATTAAGATCAGGTTCTTGGCAATATTAAATTCATACTAATATTATAAATGCAAAAGTAACTTTGTCTGTCTGTTAAGCTTTCACGGCAAAACCCCTGAACCGATTTTGATGAAACTTGCTATTGAGTAAGCTTGGATCCCAAGAAAGGTGCCCCAATAACTGAATCCTACGCAGGCGGAGCCGCGAGTAACAGCTAGTCTTTTAAACGTAAGTAAATAAAAAATAAAGACGTACGTCATGGTTCGGTTGTCCACTACCATAATACCTCATTGTTTCATAAAAGAGTTAGTTCAGCGCTAGTTGATAGCATAAACATGGTAAAGTTTATATTGTTATAAATTTAAGTCATTTTCTTCGCTGTAGAGCGGAAAATATGTCTTGAAACGTTTATTCTCATTCTATTGTGCCTATATTACTGGCTGCCGATTAAAAGTTTTAGTTCTTAACTGAAATTGTTTAGATATACTTATAGACATATGCCTTGTAAAGGTGTGTATGGATATGAAGGTGTATTGGCTATAGCTTCCAAAATAATGTTCCTAATATATTAGGCATTATTTGAACTACAACTACTACAAGTATATAAATGTTAAGTAAATCCTTACCGGCAAGATCTTTGTAGTCTAGTCAGGGATTGTACAAGCAGATTTATTTCCATGTATACAACATAATATTAGGATATATTACTCGATACCTTTTTCTGCCTAGCCTTTTCCCAAATTATGTTAGGGTAGGCATCCAATCGTCTCACCAGATTCAGATGAATACCGTATTTTACATGGAGCAGCTGCTTATATCTGACCTCCACAACACAAAGGGACGAAGAGAGATGTCGACAAAATTTTTTGCTAATATCTGACAAGTAAATTAATAAAAAATATTAGACTCTTCTCTTTTCTTTTTTTACGTCACCAGGAACTACGACTATACATTGATTTTTTTTTATTATCTTATTTACGGACTAAATCGATTTTTACTTTTCATGACTGATAATGACTGGGACAACATGCCTATTTTATTGTGTAACACAGTATCCCGCAGTTAACTTGTTGTCAAAATTGAAATGACTTAACGACTATCAAAGATCTGTAACATACCTACCTATATGAATATAATATGGATATACACCTTGATACGTAGACAATTAAAACAGCTTACAAAATAACTACAAAATCTTTATTTTTATTATTTACTTACTCCGGTAAACTACGTCATTTTCGTGATCGCAGGCTCCACTTTTCCTGTTCTAAATTCCGCATACTTCCTCCCTAATGCTTATTTTTCTGCCTCCAGCCATTCAACCGATACGCAGAACATTTCAGATAATACGCTGTTTTTCCTACCAAAGTGTTCGGCCATTATTGGATTTATTGTAGCCTTTTTCTCAATGGTTTAAAGATGCAAACACACGGGTTCCGTTGAATAATGTTTTATTGTTTTCCAAATCATTGGTGGTCCATTGTAAGTGAATGAAATCGGGCTTGGGTTATTCTACTTTAGTACAGCTGCTGTGATTTCGGAACCCTCTTTAGAAACAAACAAATAAACAAACTTTATAAATATATATAACTTTATAAAGCTGAAGAGTCTGTTTGTTTGTTGGTTTGTTTGAACGCGCTAATCTCAGGAACTACTGATCCGATTTGAAAAAAATCTTTCAGTGTTGGATAGCCCATTTATTGAGGAAGGCTATAAGCTATATAATATTACGCTACGACCAAAAGGAGCGGAGCATAAATGAAAAATGTTGCAAAAATTAAAAACCGTTGAAACTAAAACACGCGGACAAAGTCGCGGTGGACAGCTAGCGTAAAATAAAATTAACATTGCGAATCAAGTGAATAGTTGTACAACTACTTCTATCTGTCACATATTTTACATTGTGGTAAGTGTTTGACATAACGCTTAACCCAACTGTTAACGTGTAGCATTCTCTGTCAAAAACATAAGTCACAAACAAAAGAATGATTAGTTCGCAAAGTTTCCAAGCACACTTCACTCGATAACGTACGAAACTACTTACCTACGTTATGAATTACGATTATATACGAATGTTAGCGAAGTCGGCACATTACAGCATCTATTATTCACGGAACATTATTGTTTATGTCATAATGATGGAGTTACTGACGTGCTTCAAATGGAATACGTTTTGATGTAAGCATGAAATTACGAGAAACTAGGTGTTTTTATTATTACCAAATGCAAGGATTAAATGAATGTAATCTCTATTTAAAATAAGGTTTTTGGGACAGATCACTGAGCGATTATCTTTGGATTTGGGATCGGATTTAAGTTAGGTATGTGTAAGATCATGGTGTTTGCTTAAGATACTAAATATCATTAGCCCATCTTACATGAGTTGAGATATATTTGGCCTATCAAAAAAAAAGCGTGTACAAATGAACGTCTACTTACTAAATTTTAAAATAAAACAAATTCAGGTAAATATGTTGTTTATTGGCGAAACCTTGACAGCAACATTCATGCCAAAGGTTGATTGGTTTTTGTAATCAGCTGTTAGCTGACAAAAAAGATAAGATTAAAGATTTACCTATAATATTAGTTGTAGAAATAGAAAATATCTTATTCTTATATATCAGGAATTCCACCTTTAGAGCCACTTGCGCATAGCTTGTAGTTGGATGTTTTTCTATGCATGGTATCATCATACAAGCCGGAAGACGCCCATTAGGTACCAGGAATTCATGAGCTTAAGCAGCCATACTAAACGGTACAGAGACTAGCATTACTGTGAACAGTTTAAGTAGTGTCGTAGTAGTGAAGAACATTAACTTTTGTTCTTTCAATCACGCTGCACCTTCATTTGTTAATATTTGCTTGTTTGTGTTTTGTTTTCCGTTCGATGGAATTTTCTACTGCATAATCTTAAGAACGCTACTTACTGAAAATGCAGTTCTTGACAATCTTCTATGTTAAGAGATAAACATCGACTGAATAAGGCTAGTCTACTCCTAATCCAAGCGCGGAAACTTGACAACTTTCTTATCTAAACTAAAAGGTAAAATTTAAAACGCTGTTATTTTTCCTCTATGAGTAATCGAATTAAAACTTAATACTTTATAAATTATCTAGTACACGGCATTTAATAGAAAATAAATTGGGAGAGGGCTTACAATTCTAATGTTTTACGACTCCGTCATACCATAATCTCATCTGGGGCAGTATAAATCGTGGTTGTCACCCCTCGTCGCGCGCTACCCTCAGCACGCCCTTCCGACGCCCTCCAAATAACCTAATGCCATTTTTACATTCTTCTCATCAAATTAAGAGTCGGGCTTCAAAGAAATATACGACACAGCAATCTTACTAAGTATCAGACTTTTGAGACTCCGCGTACTTTTTCGGAAAATCTTATATTATTTCGCTAGGAATCATCTTTTTTCCTATCTTTACAAAAGCACGTGGAGCAATAAAGCCAAATAGTCCCTTTTGTTTGAAACAATGGTATAAAATGGTGGGATCTGCTGAGTATTCCGTTTCGTTTGGTGTGATTCAATTAATTTAAGTAAGACGTAGTGCCCCGCTGTTTTGGAATTGATATAGGGATATTAAATTCTGTTTTCCCCTTGTTCACGTATCTAAGGCTTCGTTATAATTTTATTATAATAATTTGTAATTAGGAGTCTCAAGGCGTATTCTTTTTGCTTTTGTTGGTTATCTTCTCCGATATTATTTTGTATTCAGTAGGTACACTTCTTATAATTATCTAAGTGATTTTCAATAATTATATGTATTTACAACTTCTTCAGAACTAAAGCATCAATTGACAACAACAATTGATTGTGTCAAGCAATCGAATTATATTATATTTTGTTTTTTATAATTCATATGGGAATATCTCGTGAAAGTAAATATTAATTACGGAATAACTAGGGTTGGTACATACTCTATACGCTACAAACATAAAACCTCATTAATCGGAAAGAAATAATTATAAAAATAATCTTAATTTCTTCAAACCTCGATACAATATGTTATTACTCCACCTATCGCAAACACGCGAAGGATTTTCCAATCCGTCATTTGTAAAGAGAAAATCTGCAAGTAGTTTCCCACACGCAATGTCGTATACTTTAATAACCTAATACTAACCTGGCTTCTAGTAATTTGCATGTGTGCTATCGGACATGTATTAAAACTAACTGGAACAGGTAACAAGCTGTACGCGTTTCTATCTGAAATTAAATAACCACTATGTATGCGGTCGTCAAAAACGTGGGAAAGGCCAGCAAAATTTCGATCCTTGTGTAGTTTTGTTAGGCAAAAATTCGCGGACCTTTGTGTTTCGATATTTCATATAAGTATACATACGAAATTATGCTTTCTACCTGAGTATTTCAATATAGATAATAAAAAAAAAAAAAAATGTTGAAATTATCAAATAAATAATCAGCGATGTGGATGAATTTTTTGACGTATTTTTTAGAGATTTTATTAGTTCTTTTAAGTGTATATATAGTTAAGTTTGTAAATATTAAAAGTTGTAAATAAACATGATTTATAACCCACTGATCCATATCATTTGAAGTATAATTACTATTATTATACATTGTCACTAGTCACTTTACTTGAAACACTTTGACATTATAGCATCTTTGTTTTATTTTTTCGTACTACTTTGTTGCCACTGACATGGGGGTTAATTGTACCTAACGCGAGTTTATACGATAGATAAATTGGGATATATCTTTTTATCATATAACCACATCACCGTTTTTCTTAGCTATTTTATTTTCAATAATGTTTACTACTACTTAATTATTTTAGTAATGAACTACTTTCATAAGTGCACGTCTACACGTCAAGTAGGAAAACCGTTTAGTGGAAGTAAATCCTCTTTCATAATCCTTGTTCCTAAGTTGTGCACAAGTTGAATTCACTTCGAAGTACTTCTCTGTTTGTTGTTTTAGAGTTGTGTTCATATAATAGATTATATAGGTACGTTATTACCTACATAGGAAGGTATTATTTAACTACATATCATAAATGCTTTAAGTGTACAGATCAAATGGTAATGTTTCATAAACTCTTTGTTTTTTTCCCAATTGTAACAATCTTTCGACCAATACTTTATAGCGGTTTTTATCTATTTACCAAATGATAATATTTTTTACTTTTAGTTTTTTTTTTCTCAAAGCATGTGTGATGTGCCTATTATATACGAGGTAGAGTCGTAAACATAAATACTATTTCATAAATAAATCGTCACCTTAAAAACCTCATTAAGATCACGTTACTTAACAGTGGACACCGTCTCATGGCCACGTGTGGTATATGGACATGCCGTGGGTGCGCCCGCGCCGGTCGGCCTCTGTGCAAAAACAAGACACCGCTTAATACCGACCAACTTCGTCATTCAATGCGGATACCCACTTCAAACCTGTGTATTTTCGTCCAAGAATAAATCTAAAGGTATTTGTAATTATCAGGTTAAGATTTCCGCTTGAAACCGGAGTTATTTATTTAATTTTAATGTGTTTAACGAGATATTTGATGTTAGTAACAAGGTTTCCGCTTCTACGCCATTGATTTGCGTTTATTGATTTCAACCAATTCCGTAACTATTTTGGGAGAGTTTACATTACTGTTAATACCGCACCCATATCAAAATATGTCACTTCTCAATATCTGTTTTAATTTGTTTCAATATCAAGGGAGGTATATTTAATATTTTATTGTATCTATCCAACCGTGAATTCAAAGCAAAAGCTATCAAACTCTTATCTGAGAAATAATCTGATTGTAATCAGCTGCGGTTTTGAAATTATTCACTTAATAATGTATATCGTTGGTTTTCAACCTTCCTATTTTCTATTATTAATTTGTGGACAATGTTGTGGGTTGCATAATTGCTATCTTAGTATAAGGACTTTTATTGTTATATCTTAGTATGTAACTGTTGTTTGTCCCTAATGAATAAATAAATAGTAGGTAATAACTTTTAGGAACTGCATTCTGATTCCGATTACCATATTCAAGTCTTTTAAATAAATTTCATAAAGATATTGCAGGATTGTTGCAATAATACTCACTGTGTATAATAATAAAAAAGTAAAAAAAAACGAACCTTCTCTCATAAGGAATCTGATTGGCTTTTTGCAGTAACTTTAATGACAGACATATCCCATGGGAACAAGTAATAAGGTATAACATAGCACAGCAAAGCAACGTAATCTATGAAGCTCATTTGATCAAGTATAAAAAACTTGAATTCAGGACGTTTTAAAAACCATTATTGTCCCAGCGCTGTGTGATAAAGCCAAACAGAAAGGAACTTTGATGACTTTAACAGTTCTTACAACAGGTATAATCAGTGGACGGCCATTTTTGAAAAAAAAAAACAATGCGATCATTTATTTCACAAAAAAACAGTATAAACTGAAATATTCCTTTCTTCTTATAAAATTAAAAACTCAATATACTTTTTTCACAGTCCATCTCAATATATTTTAATAATATTCTACATTAGTTTCGTTTTAATCTAAAATATTACTCAGACTATTGAATTAGCATGAAGAATGAAGCTATTTTTAATAGATATTGGCTTGTCTGGACAAAGCTATTTAGTAAATTTTAAAACGTTTATTATTTTGATGGAGCATGTCTAGACCGGACCGAAAAAGACTTAAGTAAATGTTCTTTAAATATTTATAAATAAAACGGTAAATCATATTTAAATTTATGTTTTAAAAATATTAAAAAGTCTTTGTCTGTAAAACAAGAAAGTTCAGTGATCGTTCACTGCCTAGTATAGTTCATAAATTATCGAAGAATTAACTTTACATCATATTATTATGCGACCAAAGATATGTAAGAACCGCATCAACATGAAACTGGACAAAACAAAAAAATAAAATAAAAAATAATACATTAAAATATCTTCTTCTTATCTTTATTATTACTGTTCATGAACGAACAAATACCGACTTTTAGCGAACTTTTAGACTTTTTATAGCATGATATTAGTTTTCAAATGATTCTCGTGTTGACCAATATATCTAGTCTATGTACAAATACTAATTGCAGCAATGAATGACAAGAAATTGTCTTATTGCTAATATATTCTAGCTAACTAGTGAAGTAATAAGAAAAAACTGTCGTTTAGAATTCGTTACATGCAATCAAGTATTTGTCACACTGGATAAAAATTGATAAAAGTATGTTTTTTTCACGTTATTCTGAGTCACTGTCTTGAACCAATATGTTGAAATACATCTAGAGAATCAAGTTTTTAGTACCTACTACAACTCAAGCTATTTTTAAAAACTCCTTTGACCATAAATTGTTGTGCTTAGCAGTGTCGCTAAGGACAATAACCCATCATATAATTTGCGTTTAGCTAGTTTTATATTAAACTAGCTGTGTCCCGCGGTTTCACTCGCCAGGCTTTTCTCCCAAGGTAACGTGATCTTAAGTAGCCTATAACCTTCTTCGAGAAATGGACTATCAAAAGTATTTTTTTTTAATCCAAGTGATAGTTTTCGATATTAAAGCTTTTGAACAAAAGAAACTCTTTAGCTTTATTTTATTAATAACTAACGACCCGGCCCGGCTTCTCATGGTTAAGCACGGTAAAATCTTTGAATTTCTCAGCGTTTCTGGACTATAAATGCAATTCCTTTTGAATCACTCTATGTTTTGCTGAAAACTGCATTAAAATCGGTTGCGTAGTTTAAAAGATCTAAGCTTACAGACAACAGTGACTTTGTTTTATACTTAGTATATAAAGATACTAGCGACCAAAAGCTTGGCTCGGGTAGTCAAAACATAAGTGTGACACCAAATTTCCGCTTGAATTACTCTATCCATTGGAGAGAACCATATGAAAATCCGTTCAGCAGTTTTTGAGTTTGTCCGGTTCAGACAGACTGACTGACTGACTAGTTTTATAATATGTATAGATAGTTTAAAATACCTAGATAATCTGTCTTGTATAATGTGCTACAGTAAAATAATAATTAACGTTAAATAATTCCTTAAGCCGACAATAGCATTCATACGTTACATTGCAACAAACATAAAAATTCGCAATGTTTAAATTGACAAATAAAACCTATCGTGTATTGCTTGCTGATATTTTTTATTGTTAAGCGGTGACACAGTAAAAATAGAGTTTCTCTACAGTAGTAGTATTCAACAGTTATACGCGTTTAAAAAATATATATAAAAATGAATTATCTATTTACTGTTTGTAATTAAATACAAACAGTAGACAGTAGAAAAACTTAAACCAGGACTTAAACAAAACAGGAGTCGAACCTGCAACTACAGGCTTAACGCGCCAGTTATTTACTGTTTGTTAAATTTACGAATGGCGTGGTAAACAAGATTGAATGCGAATGTTTAGAGATCTCTTTGTCATTATTATTCATAGTTGCTTATGCCTGGTTCTTATGTTCAAGAAACAATGCGTTTCGCTAACTGACGGTAAATTTTTTAAGCAAAATTAAGATAATTCTATAGTATATAGGAATAGGCCATGAGTAAGCTAGTTGGAAACTGTAAAAAGATCGTAATGCTCCCTGTAGCTCATCAATAGCTTAAGTTATGTAGGTGCCATTCTGTTAAACGATTTGTTGATAGCAATGTATTCTTAGAAGTAGTCTTAAATCTTTCTCAATTCTGACGAAATACATAATAAAAATGAAGTAATATAGATTTTTTTGTAAACCAGTTTCTTAGTCAGTCAAAAGTTTTCCTTATCGCATTTCATATAACTTATGCTCCTTGAGACATTATGGTAACTTATTGAAAGAGACAAAATATGCTATCGTAAAAACATACTATAGATAACAATGTGTCTTATCACTAAAGAGACCTAAAAAGAGGAGAAAGAAGTTTATTAAAAAACCACGTTTAAACCTATTTATACTATGGAGTTTATAGTGGTTTAAACCTGATTTTAGACAAACCGCTTTTTGTAACAAGGGAGATTAGGTTTAATTTCAGTTTCAGCCTTAAGCTATCTAGACTTTTAGAGGATTAGCGTTGGTATTCAGATTATAACTATTTTAAATACTTGAGGTGGTACGGTGTACCACACTTATGGTAACAACTAATTACGATAATGAACTTTACAGCTTTATCATTAAGGCACTTTCAAGATTGAAGTTTTAGTATCAATGTGCGGTAGATTGTACCCGCAAACCCAATGATTATAAATCGCTTATCAAAGAATTTCGCGAAGTTTGCGTACCGATATTGGAAAAGTTTGATCGTGTTCTCCCAATCTGTAAATGTCTTCTGAGATATCAGTCACAAGTGTTTGAGGTAACCGGTATTATTTGCAAAGTTTAGCGAACTAGCCTGAATCAATGACGTTAAGGGTTCTACCTCACAGGGACCGCCAGTTTCGTAGCCATGGCTACCTCTGACATTTGTCAAATAGATGGCAAAAACCTTTTTTTTTTGGAAGAGGTATAAACAGTTATCCTGAGCACAAGTTTTTACTGCTTTACCGGACTTTAGAGCAAAGGCCAAAGACCAAAGAGAACGCCAGTGCTTAGATCAGTAGCTACACGGTATGTATTATGTAGTCTTATCTGTGGTCCTGTCCTATATAAACTTATTCTTAGCAGTCACTGAACTAGCATGACATTGATACTTAATAATACGAATTTGATTTTAAATTCTTGTGAACATAGTTGAGATCGCATTTATTTATCAACTTTGATTCCCTTGAGTATCCAGTATCAGTTTCATATTTACCGATGCTACCAACCTTTGGCAAGTTCTTACTAGTTTTACTGTAATTTTGTATTTGTATATTTAAAATTATGTAGTTTAAAAAAAAAGTATTGAAATAATTGAAATAATTTTGAACATAGTCATATTATTTTACATAAGTACAATGTACACCCTATTTAAATTGTTTATAATTCACTTCTATGTACTTCAAAATGATATTCCGTATTATATCTTAATAAATAAGCATTTTCAAACTTATTACTAAAACCTTGTTTGCTAACCTTATTTGGCGAGTTAAATGTTTTTGTTCACGAGACCACTCCAACAAATCGTCTTATGGTTTCACAAAGCGAAATACGTAATCACAGCATTGTTAGCGGTCAATGGACATACTAACCGTTACACGATGGTACTGTTGCAATCTTAACACATACGCTATCTCCGTGCAGTTTTATGGTGTTTTCATGTGAACACCGTTATTTAGGTACCGAGGATACTTTAAGTATTTTGTAAAGAAAACAGTATAACAAGTTACATTTATAATTATTATACAGTTTAATGACGTCACAGTGGTCTTTTTCAATTGTTTTAAAATTTAATTGACACTATTATTGTAAGTATGTATTTTATTTTTTTTCTTTTAATTGTCACTTAACTGCGAATACTGAAATTGAGTGTCTATGTATGTCTATTGATTTAGTTTTAAATATAATTGTGTAAAATAGAATAATGTTGTAACATGTATTTGCTCAAATATAGATACTATTTATCTGGCATGTACTTTCTACGTGAATTCAATCACTTTCATTGGAGAATTATAATTAGCAATTTGATTTAACAAAGTTACATAAAAAAAGTTTATTCTCACACTTTCTGAATATTAGTAAAAAAATGTAATGTATTAAGTAAAAATTTAAATGCAAACTTGTCTACTCTTAGCGAAATTTAAATGACATAAGTTTTACGTGTTTTTTTATGACTGCATATTATTTTGAATATTGATGTCAACAGCATAACGTATATCAACATATATATACCTACCTATGCTGATATACGTAACGTATGTGAGTCTAGTTGTGTATCAGGCTAGGTGTGGTAACTCGATTGTTCTGCATATCAAGTGGACTGAGACGACAGTCGACCCTGTAATTCTATGCTGTCACTAATCTATCTAGCAGTACACTTTAAAGGTTCTTCAAATAGTAAGTTAAGTTAGTAAAGGATTAATTTGCTCAAACCGGTAGGATCGTGTTTAGTTATACAAAATCAATGATGCACTCTCACTCTCTTACAGTAGACAAGTCTAGTGTTTTTTATGATCTCTATTAAAAACAATAAAACCCATTTACCTATTCACACCAACACAAAAACCTTATTCTAAAGAACAAAGGTAAATGCATAAACAGAAATCTCAAAACAGTTTTACCTACCTTTAATGCCCCAGTAACGTTCAGTCCCTTTATTCTTAGCGTCTAAAAGCGTTGAAACCCAGAATGTAAGACTTGACATGTCCTTTGTAGTTCTGAAATGCTAACAATTAAATTAAAATGGAAACATAATGTTCTGGCTCTTGGAAATGTACCCTTATGTATGAGATATATCTTGTGTACCTACCTACTTATGTTTTGTGGAATGCTTTTTGTTTATAAAGATGTAATAGAAAACGTGTATTGGTGTGTGGTTGAATAAGTATTGGTTATTAATATACGTAAAGACAAAATAGCTTGGTTTATTGTTATGTAATTCTTATAAAACACTAATAAAAATTTTTAGCTTACGGAATATAAGGAGTCTTTTTTATCTAGATTTAAATTATCAAAATTAAATACAAAACTCATTCATAAAAACTAGGTTTTAAATGTTATTTAGGAACCGCGCTAAATAACAAATAAATCTAATAATAATATTAAAATAAAATCTAAGCAAAAATTTATATTCTTGTCTGGTTCTACTTAAAAAAGAAAGCACTATTTCCTTTAATTCAAATTACAATGTTAGATTAAGTACGCATTCTGATTTGTTAAGAAAAATTTCTCTAGCATCGTTGTCTATCATCTATTGTGTACCTAGGCCTGTTTGTATGTAGATAAACCACTTTATTTGAAAGAGGGAAAGTCATTTGTTCTGTAAAGTAAACACGTGGGGGTAAAAAGTAAGAAAGGCGATTATGCGCACTGGTGTTTACTGTGTAAACAGAGTTCGGGGCCGCCTCAATCTTTGCTCGACAAATACAAGCTCTAAAGGAATCGACTGGCTATACGGATTTATGTAACTGCCTTTTGGATGAGAATATTTTATTAATCGCCTTTACGATGTAAATCAGTGGCGTGTATAAACGAGAAAACTTAATATTTTTTTAATCTCGATAATCGATAACTTTTTAGTGTTGGTGTCATTCTGACTCTGTCTAATATGTTTTAAAAGCCATCTCCATATACCTACTTCAAACGATATTAAAAAAAAATGTAACTAGTTATTAAAAAACCATATATTATTATTACTTATAGTTTTATTTTTACAAGTTCATTTTAATCCAAAAAGTTTTAAGATAACTCTAGCAAGTTTCTAAAAACACTGCAGTTTGTTTAACAAGTTGTATTACTTGTCGTATTAAATAAAACAAACACACTTATCTTCCTAATCTTAATTTAAACTTTTAAGTAGTTATTTTGTATTCAACGACATCATAAGTTTTAATTATAATGTGTAAGTTATTGCACTATTAAATTAACTAATGTCCAAAGTTTGTACAAATCTAGATCACGTTCTACACTTGTTTCATCGTTAAAACTTGTAACCGACTTGCTTCGTATATATTCAACTTGGTTGTGAAATACTGATAACATTAAACCTTAGAGAACAGTTTGTTTTCTCTTAATTTTGTTAACCTACTAATGTTTAGCAGTTCAGCAGTGAGATATACAGTAGCCTATTCGGTTTAGAATAGAATATTCTTCAGTATCAAAATAAAAGAAGAGCCTACAAATACAAGCTTTGGTAAAAAGGATAATCTTATAGATATGATATAGCCACATTTTTTTTATATATATTTTAGGTTTCCTTTCCGGCTTTAAGATACTTTCACCAATCTATTAGTATAGATAATTATAATATGTAAACACGTCTAAAACGTAGTATGAAGTTTAGAGAAAACTTATTTGCATGAAAGGAATTAGTATAGTCGATACTTAAACCTGAAGATAGCTTTTAAAATACTCTCGATGTACCATGAACACCGAAGTACGGGAAATTTTCATAATTTTCACGCTCGTACACGGACACGAGAGGACTCAGTATATTTTCATTGGCACGTAGTGTGCGATGCACTTTCTTTTGTCGTAATCCCTCTTTCACCTTTGGCACCTCTAAAATGGAGGACCATCCCTAGTACAGTTGAAAATTCCTGGTTTGGTTTTTAGTACTTTTCGTTCGATATTCGGCAAGCATTAAAATTTCCCATAATTTATGATATAGGCAAGAAAGGCTGAATACGTTAAGTAGACAAAACGAGACACAATTTTTATTTAAACAAAATGTATTCTTATGGAAATGTACATTCTTTAAACTTCGCCTAATATGTTAGGTTTACGGGTTTCCGTCTCACGTCGGTTGCGTTCCAAAAGGGATTTTTCAGTTCGTGCCTCGTTGCGCGTCTATCTATCAATGTCTCGCGTTCGCGGAGATATTTCACGTCTTATTCATCCCAAGGTATATGACTGATATAAGGTATATGACAATATATGACTGGTGTGCATACGAAAACTTTTAATCATATTCCAAACTTTAAAATCGGCATTTAAACTTTTTTAGCGCATCCTTTTTTCGTGTCATGTTAGTAAGAGCAATTTGCATATAGAATTTTGGAAAAAGTAGCACAGTTAAAGTTAAAAGTTCTTAACGGAACTGTTGTAAAAGAGTTCTCAAAATGTTAACAGGCAATCATTTTAAAGCAATTTTATCAAAATTTCTTCAATTTATTTTTCCCATTTCATTTTCATGTAATATTTATTTTATATTTGTTTCAGTGCACTCTTCGCATTTTGATTATCCGTTACACAAACAGTTTTAGTTGTATCCCACAGTGCATCAAGCTTCATAATTTTTCAGACCTTTCATTTCCACACGAGAGAAACAATGGCATCCCAGCATTTTTGTTTCCTTTGACTATATAAACGTAACTGTATTTATGGTATATTAAAAATAATTTTTCTGTGCGTGAAACGTTTAAAAACTCGAGCGTGAAGCTCTGGTTAGCCACTTGTTCGAAACACGTTAACCCGAACCATTTCAAACTTATTATATAAAGGTAAAGTGCCATATTTTCAAACGAAAATTTCCAAACGAGAACTTCCCTTATTATGTTTATTTTATCACAAAGCTACCTGAAATTCACTGAGCATACTCTTAAAGTTTCATGAAATTGGGGACTGAAAAGTTTTGTAGGCAACTATACGTATGATAATAATATCACCCTATATTTCTTAAAGGTTAGACAGAAGTACACTTATGTACGCGTGTATTTTGACAAAGCGTCGTATGGAAAAAGAAAGGTCTTAGGGTAAAAATAAGTAAACAGCGCCTAATAGAGTATGAACTGTAAACGCTGGTGTACAATGGTGTATGAACAAGTAAAATCGTAAAATTAGATGCAAATCACGCCATTTTATTAGTACTGTCTCAAAACCTTTGAAATAAAATTTTAAAATACTATTTTTATTTTCTTAATTATTTTTTCGCGTTATCCTTCTTAAGTAGGTATACATACTCAAACTAATGCCTATGTGGGTGGTAATGGCATCCACGTGACATCTGATAACATCGTCATGAGGAATTCAAGGCAACATCAACGCACCCGCTTATTTAAATATCAGGTTATTTTCAAGCTCGTTATTTCTTACGACTATGGCAATAGTCGGGTTTACGGTAGTGACAAAATTTTGTGTTGGGATACTGAGTATACACATATCACATGAAGGTTCTCTGCATTTCTGTTATGAAAATATTCCAAACTTTTTTGCAGAATAAAAAAAAAAAAAAATTAAAAAGCGATTATCTTTTTTTTTATAGATTGACAGCTTACTTGCCAGGCAAATCATTAATCGAAAATTTTGTTAATTCCTTAAAAAGGGAAGCTGTAAATCTCAGAAAGTAATAAAAGTTACCGTTATTTAGGCTTGAGTATTTGTTCGGTTTTGTGGTCGTGAAAATGATTGTTTATACTGATTATAGTAAGGTCTCTGTATTACAGTTGGGTTGGGGCCTATCTTAAAATGGCGTTTACGATGACTCTGTTAGTAGCTTAACGACGAAGAAGAATTTATGCCAATAAATATAATAGGTAGGTAGGTACGTATATTTAAGTAGTTGGGTATTGTGAATGACCGCCATAACTAGATACGAATTAGGGTTATGCATGCATGTAAGCAAAGAAATCGGTTTTAAACGTGGGTGTTTGGTATTCGTCTCCACTTGAGCAAAAGGTCTATTTAGACATACAAGGGGTAATGTAAGCACTTTACCAAATTGAATGGGTGTGGTTCCTCCACGCAAGTATCATAACATAACGAATAACTGTTTAAAGGTCTTGTAAAAAGGTATACTTTTTTAAATTGGAGGAGTTATTTCTAGTATTAGTAATGTAATTATATGGTAAAATATAATTCTGATATGTAGATATTTTATTTTAAGATTTTCTTTTTTTGACTAGAATGTAACTTATTTGAGAAATTATTTGATAACTTTTTTTATATTTTTTTTACGACAACGCAATCAAGCGGTTTTTGGATTTGGGATACATTAAAACCTTCAAATAGAATTAAAATAAGTAAATGACACTAAATTATGAAACATACTTAGTACCTACTGAATAGGCCATTGGGCTTATGGTTTGTGACCTTAACTGCTAAACCGGAGGTCGTAGATTCGATTCCCACCTAGAACATTTTTTAGTGTCTGAGTGTAATTTAATCTATCTATCTATAAGTATTTAGAAATATTATAATAAGTATTTTTGTTAGTTGTCTGGTTACCATAAGGCTAAGGCATAAGGCTCTGCCTAGTTTGGGATCAGGTGGCCGTGTGTAAGTTATCCAAAAATATTACATTATAGATATTAATAAATTTGCACTTATTGAGATACAATTTAAAATCGGGTCTAGAACGATTTATTACATCGACGAAAATATGATTTTGCACATTACGTTAAAAAAATAAAAACTATGCTGACTGAAACTATAACTGATTGATAAAAGACAAAGTTAGAAACATTTGTTATTAACGATATCTATCTTACTCCTTAAATTTTTATGGTTTATTGAACTATATAAAGGTTCTAAGAAATAAGTATTTCTAGAGGCGTTAAGGGATATTAAGATCAAAGGTGATCAATCTTCTATCTTTAGTTTTATGTTAAATTGACTGATTGGTTTAGCTCAGCTCCCTAAGGATAGCGAAGTGAATAAACTATTCAAACCACATTCGTTTTGATTCAAACTCTTATCTTTTAGATAATGGATATGCTAAACTTTTGTGCATTTTATATGCTTAGTTACAGTATAGTTTACAAGACCGTTTTATGCATCCTAGCCATCTTTATTAATTTTAATAGTTTTGACCATAGGTAATAATAATAATTCCTTGGTAAACCTCACACATGACCATCTGATTCCAAACTAGGCAATGCCTGTATTTGGGCTAGACAACTGATAACTTACATATATATTTTTAAATTCATATCATACATAAATTACACCTAGACCCAAAAATAATCATGCTCATCACAGAATTATTTGTCCTGGTTGGGAATTGAAACTACGATCTAAAGTTCAGCAGTCAGGGTCACTAACCACTAGACCAAAAGGCCAGTTAATCAATGAATGAGTAATTTAGGTTTTTCCATTACAATCGTAATAAGTTCCGATTACACTATTTGGCGCGGATCCCTAATAAAACAGTAGAATACATTGATTTTGATGCTACGCACGGCTTATTCACACTAAACGATCTTTATGTAACATTATTGGTTGAATGTTAAGCTCAGCATAGTAATGTTACACGTGGCTTCGTTGGCAATTGGTTTGTGATAGCTCCTTTTAAATATGTAATATAAAAATAACGTATAAGTTTCATTCATAGATATGTACACAATAAATGAAAAAAAGGAGACTACTCATTTTATTTAAACGATTTTAAAAATTATGTTTTTTTTTGGATTCCTGCAAATAGTGTATTATAAATTTTTATGACATAAACCTTTTGTTTTAAAAAAAATAAGAATGACCGCGATAGAATCGTTACAATATTATATTTCACCATTCAAAAATCACGTAACAAATTCTGTTTTATTGATGATATCATCAAAAATAAATATTCATGCAAGTTTCCTTGTACAGAGATTTGAAATTCGATGTCAAAATACGCAATCCACCGCAATCGTAGAGGGGGGAAACGTCGTTAAATTTGAATCTGTCGGTCCATTGAGTCGATTTACTCTCACGTAAGATTGACGACAAACGGAAAACTAACGGTGTATAACCGTTACTATTTAGATACATGTCCTAGTGAGCAGTTGTTTGACTGTGAAAATGATGTGAGCGGATATTATAATATAAAAAGTATTAAAACCTTTTAGGTGTTATACCTTGTTCTACATGTCGAGATGAACAAACAATTGTTTGGTTCGTGGACGGTAGAATGCAAGATCGTAACGGTTTGGACAAACAATGGATGTCAATTGTTTTAAAAAATGTACTATGTTTTACATTGAATTAACTGTGCATTTCAGCGTCATCACATAATATAGCAAGTGATATTTTAAGTTGTTGAATAAACTTCAATAAAAAATATTTTAAATAAATAAATAAAATAGTTTAATGAAAAGTACTATGTAAATAGAAATATTAATCAGAGGAATACCTAATTGTTTAAATTTAGAATTAAATAAACTTAATAAAGAATAGAGCAATAATTCGAGCGTTCACACTGGATTACATATCATAGTATTATATCACTGAGCTTTGCGCGTACAAATGCGTGATAAAGCATAGCGCATACGAATGTAACTCGTGACCTGTCTCGCATTTTTGCTTCAACTTATTCATATAATGTACACGTATTTTGTATTAAGACGTGTTTCTTTTGTTATGAATAGTGCTCTATTATAGCACGTATTATAAATATATTACGTATGTAGTGCTCTGACATTGTTCACAGTATAAATTCACATCATAATCTTAAAAACTTGTAAGTTCTTCGCTTTGTTTTCTAACTCATAAAGTATATGAAATCAATGTTACGAAATATGAACTACATCTGCTTTCAATAAAAATGTTTTACATTTTTAAGTGTCAAGCCCGGTTTCCACCGCGAGCGGAACGGACCCATTAATGACTTCGTTAAACTCGCAAACGCAAACTGCATACTTGTATTTCCACCAACAAATAGTCGGACGGAAAGAGCCGAGCGTGTAGAAATAGTAGAAATGAGCTCGCTCAGTTCTAGGGAGCGGAGCGGAGTACTTACGGACTCCGCTCAACTCGCAATAACAATTTATATAGTAGCGTTTCCACACAGAAAGTGGTGAGCGGGGCGGATTGAGCGAGTAAAAAGAAATTGAAAAGAGTCAATGACCAACTCTTCGTTGGTGGAAACGCAAACCTATTTCATTAAAAAGGAGTCCGTTCCGCCTAACTATTTTCCGCACATTACCCTTTCGCAGTGGAAACCGGGCTTCATTATTTATAAGACAATCTGAAATTGAGACAAGTGTAATAAAAATATAAGTATTCGAAAAAGAACACATCATTTAAATAAAGCGTAGCAGTAAGGTGTTAACGGTTTTAACCCACATTAGGTACACAATGGTATGATCACGCCTCCAGGAATCCTTTGAGCACAATACGTTGCGCGTGAAATTCATCAATCACAATCACAGTTCGTCGCGAATGATACATCTCCAGCCTTTTTATAGCGGAACTCTGTTCTTTTATTTTGAATATATTGTTTTTTTATTACTGTCGTTTGGCAGCATTTTATTTCTAGCCAGTGTTTATCTGAACTAAAACTCTTTTGTCTAAATGCTGAGTTTAACTTTTTTACTCGAGGCATTTGTTTTTCGGGACTTTGGATTGATGAATTGATGATACATGCTTGATTTCCACAAGGTTGTTTATTAAGTCCACAGGGTATAATTATAAACGAATGAATTGCCATTTCGTGACCAGTATTAAGATAACTCGATTTTTAAGAATATTACTACATACTTAAACATTTACAACTGATTACTCATACTTTAAATCCGGTTTTTCTTTAAAGCTCAATGTCTATTTTTGTAGAGATTTTAAGTCACAGTATCTTGACCCTAATTCATTGCAACCACAAGTTTTACTTCTCAAGATAAATCAAATAAGGTCGTATGACACGTGAAACATTCAGTCACGCACGAAACGTATTGTAACACAAGATATGTTGAAATAAGCACTCAAAATATGTCTTATTTACGTTTTCTAATAGCAGCTACAATAACGTTATTTAATGTGTTAATTAAACGGAAAAGTTGCGGTAAATCGTTGTGGTTGCATCACTGTTTATTCCCATGTTGGAAATTTAGATCAGAGTCTTTTGAGACCAGAGAGAGAGAGAGAGACGTTTTGTGAGGTAATTTTGAAGTAATACCTACCTATTTTATACGTTTCATTATCTTAACGGTTAACTTGTGGTTTCATAATAGGTTAATACTTTTCGTTAACAAATCTGCTTTAATTGTTAGTTTGAAAGATCTTCATCTGTCAATCCTAACCTTTCTTAATTACGTTGACCTCGGCTTTCCGTCACATGTCTTTACTGTCAGATAAAACTTATTTAATGCCGCAGCGGAAAATTAGCCAGATATAATATAACTATACACCAGTTTATAGCAGGATATGTTAGGCATTGCTGTTCGAGGAGGCCCTCTGCTTATAACTACAAGCCAATAACGTAAGCTGTCAATGTTCCACACAAGTAACTTGAACTTGAATAATAAAAACAGACATGTATAAAAAATGTGAGGCTGCAGTACAGTTTAATAGTCGTGAATACTTTGTTAGCAGGTGAATGCTAACACTTATCCCTCGGAATAATCCTCTAGTCACTGTTTACGACACCTACGGGGAGCGCTGGGGTTTCGCTTCTAACTACGCTACGGAATTTGAATTGAATTTGCAACGAATCTAACGCAGTTGCTGTATGTATGTTATGATGACTGTATCTTATAAAGCGTGGGTAAAGGTATGATGTTTATAGCATATATTTATTAGTATTGTATTAAATGCTTCTATTGCCGTTTAAAAGACGAAAAAGAATGCGGACTAGTGTTTTAAAACAGCTGAAGACGTAGTGTATTCAATAGGCTACTGATAGCAATTTCGCCGCCAGAGGCGCTAGTTGTACGTGATGTCCGAAATGTCATATTCCATAGTTTGTGGGTGAGCTTTGACAGCTGATGCGCCAGTGGCGCCAACTGGTGAGCACAATAGCTCATATAGATAATATAAAAAGCATTAAATAAAGTTCTAATAGTAGCTGATCAAATATACCAGAATGGTATCAGAAGATATGTCTTTGTCCAACAGTGGTAAAATGGTCGTATTATTATTGTAGGTCAGTATCGCCATGACGGAAGGCATATGCGAATAAGGAAAGTTAATATGAAGCTCATTAAAGATTCCTATCAAGTATCTTGTTAATTTCTCTGAACAAGAAATAAACTTTGGAAGTGGAACGCTGCAACAAAATTTGACTTGTTTTAAGCTTATTTAATTTGACTTACTGACACAGTTACTGTACTAACAAATGTTTATTTTATTCCGATACCCGTGCATGATCAATCGTCATTTGTTTCATTAAAACCATGTAACGAACTTTCAAATATTTGATTCTCCTCTGATTAATTGATATCAACCTACATAATGGACAGTTATTTCATGTGTGTGATGAATTACTGATTATTTACTATTACTATCAGTTTTTTTATTCTTATGTACTTTAGTGTTTTATTTTTCTTTAGTTTACATACAAATTTCATGTATGGTATGCAGCACCAACTATATCATTCTTTTGATAATGGATAGTAACTTAAATGCTTTACAGGATCTAGATGAAATCGAGATCTCAAAGTCAGGAATAATAAGTATTGACGAGGTTCATAATTATTTAGATACCGACAGCTTCAACCTCACAGTTATAACGCAAAACATTAGGAGTATATACCGTAATTTTGACGACCTGCAACTTAACTTATTACAAATAAAACACGATATCGATGTGATCATTTTGACTGAATGTAGGCTTAACTGTAATAAACAGATCCCTTCACTTAATAATTATTTTTCTTACTGTACAAAGAATCAGTATAATCAAAATGATGGAGTTGTGGCGTACATAAAGAATGGCCTCTCAGCTCAGGTAACAGAAATTGCCATCGTGAATGCATCAGCTATCCAGGTAACAATAAATCACTATACAGTGTTAGGTATATACCGTTCTCCATCCAATGCCTGTGCTGAAGGTTTTATTAACTCACTAAATTTGCATCTTAGTACTCTGGAATCGCACAAGAACATCATAATCGTAGGTGACATAAATATTAATTTAATAATGAAAGATTTAGAAGTTTCACAGCAGCGCGGAAATAGATTGAATTACCTTAACATGCTAGCAGCGCATGGACTTTTGCCGGGTCACTGTTTACCCACTAGGGAGCATAATTGCTTAGACCATGTTATTATAAAAATGGACAATAGATGTCACTCGGCCTTTGTGGGTATCTTAAAGACGTCCATTACTGACCATGCTATGGTATTAACTAGTATAACCAAAACCACCAGCCAACCAGTTCTAAGTAAAAAATCTGACAAACAAAAATGTGTTATAAATTTTGAAAATGCCTACAATAGTTTTATAAGTACTGACATGACATTTTTTAACTTGTATAAAGACCCTGACATCATAGCTAACAAATTTATAGATGTTATTAACAAGGCCATCCTATCTAATACTACAATTAAATCAATCCCTAACAGATTAAAGTTACTTAAACCCTGGATGACTATCGGTGCACGTCGCTGCATACATCTCCGGAACAAAATGCAATCGCGAACCATATCAGACCCTTATAATATTATTTTAAAAATCACATACAGACGTTTTCGTAATTACTGCACAAATTTAATAAAAAAGTTAAAACGCAATTTCCAAAGAGAACAAATAGATGCCTCTATAAACAATCCGAAACAACTTTGGTCAAGGATTAATGATATTACACAGTTCAAATCCCCCAAATCATCTAGTATATCTCTCCTCAATATTACGCCGCACCCCTTAAATTCATTAAACCACGTTAACCAGTTCTTTGTGAAAATTGGGAAAATCTTGGCCGATGAGATAATACGAAAAGGTACTCATCCATACCACACTTCCTCACACTGCTCTGCTTCATCGTTTGTTTTACTTGCGACTGATCCAATGGAGGTGGATGGCATACTCATGGGCCTCGATTCTGAGAGCTCACCTGGTTGGGATGGCATACCGATAAGATTTCTAAAAATCTCTAGAGACATTACTGTCCCACTTATATCTCAGTTAGTTAACTTGTGTTTTGAAACCGGAAAATTCCCTGCTGCTTTTAAGCGATCCATAGTCACACCTGTGCATAAGGGGGGGGACATGAACGATGTCAACAACTACAGACCGATATCCGTCATATCATGCATTGCAAAAATTTGTGAAAAAATATTAAACAGCAGGCTTATTAGTTACTTGAACAAATATAATTTATTATCTAAATCACAATTTGGTTTTAGGAGGGGTCTTTCTACGCAAGACGCTGTTAAAGCGTTAACTAATGATATTGTTGTCAATGTTGATAAGGGATTAAAATGCCTAGTAGTTTTCCTGGACCTAAAAAAGGCTTTTGACACCGTCTCTGTCCCAATCCTTCTGCACAGGCTTGAATCGTTCGGAATAAGGGGCTTAGAGCTTTCTCTCTTCAAAAGTTATTTATCCGATCGAACACAACAGGTTAAACTTGGAAAATCATACCTCAGTGATGAAGAAAGGGTTGAATTTGGGGTGCCACAGGGTAGTGTACTTGGTCCGACGCTGTTCCTAATATATATCAATGAGTTATGTAATATTGGGTGCAGCGGCGGACGGATCTACTCATATGCTGATGACACTGCAGTAGTATTTACCGATGAGTCTTGGATTGCCGTGCAGAAGACTGCTGAATGTGGCTTGAAGGAGATAGCCGGTTGGCTAAACGCAAGTCTTTTATCCCTTAATGTTGACAAAACAAATTTCATCTGTTTTACTCCCAACCAGAGGTCACAGCCAGGTCCAGGTTTCGATATAGTGATCCATGAGTGTGTCAATTCACCCTATCAGTGTAACTGTAATAGCATCACGCAAGTCAGATCAATTAAATATTTAGGAATAATAATTGACCAACGGCTCTCCTGGCATGTCCATATTGAAAACACAATGACTAGGATCAGAAAATTAATATGGATATTCAAAACTTTGCGTCATGTAGTGCCATCCCAGTTGCTTAACAAAATTTATATCGCTCTCGCACAATCGGTCACAACCTATTGTATACCAGTTTGGGGTGGTGCCACGAAAACCAAATTCTTAGATCTTGAAAGAGCCCAGAGATCTCTAATAAAGGTTATGTATTATAAGCCCTTTAGATATTCTACAGACAGCCTTTATAAGACCAGTAGCCTTCTTTCAGTCAGAAAATTATATATACTTAATATAATCTTAACCCTGCATAAATCACTAACATATGATGCTACGACACAAGACAGAAGACGTAAAGATATCGTGGCCCACTCACCGATGGTCAGAACTATCTTTGCCAGGCGTCAATTTAACACCCAGTCAACTTATATATATAACAAATTAAACCATAAATTAAATATTTATCCCATGTTGCTTTACGATTGTAAGAAAGCATTAACTGAGTGGTTGAATAACATTTCATACAATGAAACAGAACTTATCTTAGCCCGTATTTGTTAGCGAAAGTCTCACACTTATCATACATACTCATGAACACACACACACACCCACACACACACACTCACACCCACACGCACACATACATATACACACACATGCTCCAATTTGTTCCTAATTTTGTTCTTTCTTTCTAATTTTTAATCATTTTAAATTTAATTTACCGAAGTTTAATTGTTTGTTTATAACATTGTAATTTTAGAAACTAAGGGAAGGGCGAGGCAATCCCATCACAAGTATTCTATAACTTAACGGGGATGTCTCAATTTTG
Organism: Diachrysia chrysitis; assembly: GCA_932294365.1. Taxonomy (NCBI): domain Eukaryota; kingdom Metazoa; phylum Arthropoda; class Insecta; order Lepidoptera; family Noctuidae; genus Diachrysia; species Diachrysia chrysitis. The sequence goes on along the minus strand of OW028652.1, from coordinate 10,044,563 downwards.
TGCTGAATGACAATGTGATTGAAACAATAAACTAATTATTATTATTATTATTATTATAGTTTGAGTTTAAGTATCGGTAAGTTATAGAACATTTGAGCACTTTCTTGTTATGTTAATGTAGATAATGGCGCACGAAGTTATTTAAGTAACCATTACATAAAACTATTGCTTAATTCACTTTTCATCGTTAATGTTACTCTTACCGTGAAAATCTAATCGGATTCGATTTATTTGTATCATTACGTCAAGGTTGTTAGATCTTACACTTCGATGATATAAGAGTCATTTATTTTTCCATTATCTTTTGTATTAAAGACGAAGGTAGCAAAACCTTTTATCGTTGAAAATAACATGTACCGGTAAAGGTGGAAGGAATTAGGGAACTCGTTACGAGGCGAAACGATCCCAAAATCTTAACCTAAATGTGTTTACTCTTTATGTATATAGCACGATGTTTACTCCTGGTCTCGATTCCATCAAATATTCATTATAAACAAATGAAAGACGTCAAGAGTTCAATTTGTGGGCGAATCACAAATCCCAAAAAGATGTACAAGGTAACAAATTGCCAATAAAAAGCTAACAAAATGCTGTGGGTAAGCATTTCGGTCAAAGCTGTAAATCCCGGGGTTAGGGCAATAAATCCCGGGAAAAAATATCGAAAGCTGTGTAATACAGTTAGACTTGGATTGTGAATAAGGGCCTTAGGGATACACCGACCATATTTGGGGGGAGTTTATCCGTCTATTCTGGATATTGAACGGGAGTTTGATGATCGGACCCCACGCTTACCATTTACCTATGTTTGATTTCGACACTGTTATGTACTTTACCATGCAGTATTGGTTTATAATGCGTCTTTATAAATACTTACTTACTAATATTATAAATGCGAAATATATATAATTCCCTATATACTATTATTATAAATGCGAAAGTCACCCTGTCTGTCTTTTTGTTTGTTTCCACGGTTAAGACGCTGAACCAATTTTGATGATACTTGGTATGAGGTCCCTTGCAAGGGCATAGGCGCGATAACCGGCACCCACGCGATCAGAGTCGCGGGCTACAGCTTTATTTAAATAAATTGACTTTTAATAAAAAATAGTATTATTTTTAAATTTTGTAATGAAAATTAAAACTTTTAAGCCACATAAAATAAAGTCTACACAACTATTTTAGTGTTTCAAGCTTTCTCTGATGTATTAATCAATTTATCAGTGCTAATAGTAAAAAGTAAAAAACTAGGAGCAACATCAAGTTATTATATTTATAGGTACCATAACGTTGGATATAAACGTTTATGTTATTTATTTAACGTTTGTCGTTTGATATAAACGTTAACGTTATTTATCCACTCAGTATCACTACAAAGCACAGGAATAAAGGCGTACATCAAGCCAGCAAGGTCATTCACATCCATCAGGTCTCAAATCGCAAGTCGGTCGAAAGTACACGTCGCACTCTCCGTGTCATCTCACTGAAGCAAGGTCCATCAAACTGGTTTTGACTGGTATCATACCAGTTTCAATGCCGCCATGCCGCTGGCAAAACCACCGTACCTAACAGTTATGAACTTTACTTTTTAATAGTACATTCCGCATAATTATAGCTAATTATTTTTTGTATAGATTTCTCTATTGAATTGTGAAGTGAAATTAATGGTTTAGTTTTGTGTTTTTGTTATGGAATTAATACGTGTGCAATGAGTAGATACAACAACGCTATATTAGTTGAAGATGGTGTATTGCCTAAATACAGCATAAATTATTTTCTAGGTTTTTTATACATCTTATATATACGACTTTAAATTATGTATATATACCGTCTTAATTATCGAGAAATGTAAAGTCTTCATATCGAAAAAAATATTCTTTAAACGATAGCTATAAATCTATATTCTTTATTAATAAATGAATATCTCTCAACAAGTCCTAAATAAATAATAACATTACTTAAACATTACAAGAACCAGTAAAGAAACAAGTACAAGAAAATGGTATTTATAACAACGTTTTAAACTTTGAACAACTTAATAGTTTAGTAAAAGATATCAGAAACAAAACACAATCTTACTTAAACAAGATGAAATCAAGTTGAACAAGTTCTTAGTTGGATACTTGTTTTAAGACCTAATTAAATGGCTGACGGCACCAATTATTCTTCATTAGGTTTCATTCCCTTTTTTTGCCTTTTACTCACAATTTAACTTAAGATATACTTCAGGCAACTTTTTTTTGAAGAGGTTTTACCGCATATTGCCTGATCGCAGGTTTTGACTGCTTCACTGGACTTCATAGAGATAATGTGTGAGTTACCTGGTAACTTTTTCTTCGAAAACTTGACCGATTACGACGTCATTCGGGTGTGTCTCAACAGGGTCAATTACATGTCCTTATTAGGTTGCTTTAGCTTACAGCGCTGGTTATATTATAGAGCCCTTTCATTGAGACGAGAACTGCCACTTTGAGCGATCTTGCGAAAATGTGATGTTTTTTTATACATTTTTGGTAAAAGTAAATATAGTTGGCAAAAGTTAATAGTTTACCTTATAGATCTAAAGTTCTAAAACTCTAGAATTTCCATATAAGCGAACTAGAGTCCTCGTCACCTATTAATAGAAATACGATGGTTTAACTTTACCTGTAGACCGACCCAATTTATTTGACGCAAACTTCTAATCAAACATCTCCATTCCGTTCCAAAATTGGATCCACTCGACGTCGTCAAAGAGTTTTTAATTAACGAAATAAAACCAAGAGTGATATAAATTAGAATGGCTAGTGAACCGAAATATTTACAAAGAGATGGAAAACAAAATGTCCTACTAAGTGTTTTGAGTAAAAGCCAACACGGCGCTCAACTAGGACATCCGTAGGGTTGGCACGGGCCTATGGAACCTACCTGAAAAGGTGTGAATTACCTATATAATTTAGTTTTGTAGTTTCGTAGCCTTATATAACTTTTGTGTTTATTGACAGCGAATGATTCATGCTATTTATATTTAAATTATCAGTTTTTACGGCAATGATTACATTAAAAAAAAAGGGTAGTGCCTTCGTTTTAACGTAAAAATAATTATTTTGACGAAAATATAGTACAAAGTACAAAAATTACTGCATTATTTTTATACTAACTATTAAAAAGAAAAAAATATGGGTAAAAACACACTAAGAACGCCTCAATAACTACAGTTAACAGGCTTAATCAAACTTCCAGCCTAAAGTGTTCAACAGCGTGCATAATTCGTTTGTGCGGCATCCCTATTGGCAAGTGTGGCAGTCGTCTCGGGTTTGAGCAATTACCGCTATTGGGCCTAGCCGGCGAGCGGGCAGAGGCTTGTTTGTCCAACTGTACATAGCACAGACTTTATTGCCTAATGTGTTGATTGTCCCGGGGCTGACTGTACGGCAACGATGCACCTGATTGGCCATTTTGAATTTTTAACGGTATGTTCGTAAAATAAAAGATAAACATGTTTTATGTCGGTAAAATTTAGTATTTTCATATGTCACGTTAAGCATTGATTACATTGATGAAACTATGAAGTTAAATCAATCAGTGAATATAACAAACTGGATCATTAGTGAACTAAAAACTAAAAGTTAAATACTCTATCTAGTATGCAATACGCTTGTAACTTTGATATTTACATACACTTCAAAATGTAATTACAAAATCTGAATACACGCCCACTCCATATAAATGGAAAAGTTTTTGCGCCGCAAATTAGTACTACTGACCCACTTTATCATACACTAGCTGTCCCCCGCGACTTTGTTCGCGTGTTTTAGTTTCAACGGTTTTTCATTTTTGCAACATTTTTCATTTATGCTCCGCTTCTATTGGTCGTAGCGTGATGTTATATAGCCTATAGCCTTCCTCAATAAACGGACTATCCAATACAAAAAGAATTTTTCAATTCGAACCAATAGTTCTTGAGATTAGCGCGTTCAAACAAACAAACAAACAAACAAACAAACAAACAAACAAACTCTTCAGCTTTATAATATTAGTATAGATTTTATTTCAGCTCTATGTGACCCACATTCATTTTAGTATTCGAGTTGATTTAGAAACAATCGATAGGCTACATTAAGCGTTTGTCGAATATAAATGCATGAATTTTATCTATACTATAATATTATAAAGTTGAAGAGTTTGTTTGTTTGTTTGAACGCGCTAATCTCAGGAACTACTGGTTCGAATTGAAAAATTATTTTTGTATTGGATAGTCCGTTTATTGAGGAAGGCTATAGGCTATATAACATCACGCTACGACCAATAGGAGCGGAGCATAAATGAAAAATGTTGCAAAAATGAAAAACCGTTGAAACTAAAACACGCGAACAAAGTCGCGGGAAACAGCTAGTTATTCATAAAAATGATAGAGTGCATGTTATTCAGTAAAATAAAAAAGTATTTTTAAAACAGAATATTTTTTTTCGTGTTGCATAGGCAACAACAAGTTGAAGCTTGATTTACAGGATATAACGTATTATTTAGTACATTTTTAAACGGTTTACGATATTCCGGAATAGAAACTAAATTAATAACCGTTTATTCTTTAATTAACAATTATTTATACATATAATTTTATTGTAAACGTTGTCTAATCACGAACTTTGGGACGCAATATCTCCGGAACCGATAGTGCTAGAGAGCTGCGGTTTGCGGCGTTGGAGAGGTAATAAACCGCTCTGTCTGATTGACATAATCTCGAGGCTGTTAGCTGAGAGACTACCTTTTTGGCATCTGAAACTGTACGCAGCAGGCTACACTAAATTACTTTTAGGCCGCTTTTGGACGCTTCTTGCCTGCAAGAAGTGCTTTCCTGCTAAAGCGTCCGCAGGACAGAGTGGCCGGTGCTTTTCTGACGGCTCAACGTGTGGGAAATCCACTTTCTACATAAATCTAGCGACCAAAAGCTAATTATATAGCCTAAATAATAATAAAAAAATTTAAAAGCTCAATATTTTAATTAATCAAATTCATTATTATACAAATTTATACACCTATATACAAATTTAATACTTCTACAATTTTTTACAATACTAATTTTAAGACTGTGTTTAAAACTTCTACAAACTTACCACTATTTTCAGGTTGGGTTAGGGGTTCCCGGTCCCCTCCTTTGTCTTTCTTGTTCTTCTTTTCTCCAGCAAAAACCGAGGATGTTCCGCACTCCGGCTAAAAAGTCTTCAGACCAATCGTCGCCAACAACGCCCCCAAAACTAACCCAAAAATCAGCCAACTTCAAGACCCAGACGAAAGTCCGGAGGAACACGGGGGAGCTGGAAGCGGGAAAGGTCCTCTTCCCGGACGAAAGCGCGGCCAACCCAATACCACCCAGCAGGCTACAGGAGGCGAGGGCTTGGGTAGTGAAAGCCAAGATGGCTCTAAATTCCTCTCGGAATTTAAAGACCGACATAAAGGCTTCCGTCACCCAGGCCATCGACAGGCTATATCAGCTCATTAAAGAGGCTGAAGCCGGAAAATCTGTGTGCTCTTCCCCACCGACGTCTAGCAGCGCGGACACGGAGGAGCACATTAAGGACCCGCAGCCACGGGCAGACGCCGAAGGAGTCCAGGCGGCTAACCAAGCTGGGGTCTCTCAGTTGCTCTCCTCATTGGCTGAACACAGTAAGCTAATGAAGGAGAGCAACGAGAAGGCGGACCAGCTAAAAAAGGTCCTGGAGAATAAAAATGAGTCCCTGGAGGTGGCAACCTATGCGAGCGTGGCGGCAAAGGGGCGAAAACGCCCGGAGCCGACCGCATTGCACTCAGTCGTGGTCACGTCCAGGGACGAAATGGAAACGGGGGAGGAAGTCTTGGGGAGGGTGCGGAAAGCGATCAACGCGAAGGCAGGGGGCATCAAAATTGACCGTGTCCGGAAAGCAAAAGACCAGAAGATCGTCATCAGCTGTAGAACCGAAGAGGAGCGGAACAGGGTCCGAAACAGAATCGAGTCTGCAGACCTACAACTTGAGGTCCAAGAGGTGCAGAATCAGGACCCCCTCGTCGTCTTCAAGGATGTCCTCACTTTTCATAAGGACGAGGACATCTTGGAGTTCTTGAGGACACAAAACAAGAGGTTGTTCCGTGACCTCACAGCTGGTGACGATCGAATGGAAATAAAATTCCGAAAGAAAGCACGGAATGCCCTCATGTCGCACGTGGTCGCCAGAGTATCCCCCATTCTCTGGAACAGGTTGGTAGAGGCGTCTGAAGCGTATATCGACCTCCAGCTCATCAGAGTGGAGGACCAGTCTCCGCTGGTCCAATGCTCGATGTGTCTGGGGTACGGCCACAGCAGACGCCTCTGCACACAGACTGAGGAGAAATGTGGATACTGCGGAGGCCCTCACCAGCGTAGCACTTGCGCAGAAAAGCTCGCCAAAGCAGCTCCCACCTGCTGCAACTGCGTCTTAGCAAACTTGGAAGTAACGGGGCACAGCGCTTTTAGCACGGACTGCCCCGTTCGACGCAGGTGGGACTCGTTGGCTAGAGCAAAAACAGCGTACTGCTGAGGGCCTCCTTGCGAATACGGCAGAAATACAGGGCGGCCAATTAGCCAGCAACAGGCCAGTCACAGAGCGCCCGCCGAGTTGTCCCAGCCCGGTGACGAAATTAAAAAGTCGATACACAGATAAAGGTCTGAGCCACGGCGAAACACGGTACGCTAAAACAAATCGATGCAAAACAAATTTTACCCAGTTTCGTGTGAAACTGGGCAATTTAAAAAAGCAGAACACACTTACCGTGCCGCCGGGGTTTGATGAAACCTCACCGAAAGACCCAGATAGCGAAGCCGGGTGGGGAGAATTCGGCGCGGGAACTCCTGACATGTCATATGTCTTCACTGCAAACTGCACTGCCCACTTTCGAAAAATTAAACCACCAAGCCAAACGCGCGTTCTGCAAAAAGGCAAAATAATTAAACGCAAAACGTGATCGCACATAAAAGGTGGCCATGTTAAAGCATGCCCACCTTTCATACTGCAAAAGGCACCAACTTTGGCAATAGACGGGAGATAGCAAGAATAGCACCGAGGCATACGACCCATCCCATATCCCCCTATACACTTTTTCTTTTTTCAACAACATTAAATGCCGCAAAAACACACCTTGCAACCCAAAGACTCTGACCCCCATGTCAGAGGGATAAGAAGCATCCAAAACCACAAAAAAAAAAAAAAAAAAAAATTACGATCTTGTTTATCAACTTGATTGGCGTAGTTCCTGAGTACTGGAGACGAAATTATTTTAAAGAGTAGAAAAAAATGTGAATTTGCAAGTTTTTTTGTAAATTTTGTATGTCAAAGGCATTGCTCAGTTTATTATCAACAATAGTTTTTGTATTAATACTTTGTAAAGAATACCATACACAATATATACACCATACATAAATATACTTAATGTATTATATTTCATGTTCATTTTTTTTTAAATAAGTAGTCTAATAATACGCCTGTATTATTACACTACTTATACCCCAGGTTATTGACCTTTAGGGCACAACCAGTCCTTCTCTTTTCCATATTTGTAGAACATAGTATATAAAAGAAGATTTATTTCATGAAAATGAGCCCGTGATTGATTGCGTCAACCCTATCTCTAAAGCATCACATGCAACTGTCTTTATTTACCGAACAAACATTTTTCTGCTGCAGCTTTCCTTCATGTATATTTTTTCGTTAATTAATTAATTACGTGAATTAACAATGCTTTTGATTATACAATTAAATGTTACGAGTAGTAAAATTAGCTGTTTATTTCTTTGCAATAATATTTGCTCTTAATGTGACTAAAATACACTTACACTTTATGATGTGTATAAATTAGTTTATTTTTAGGAAGCCATCATTTTTTAAGTTATTGGTTCCAAAATTTGCCACTGTCTACTTATAACAATCGTATTGCACCTATGACCTCAGGGTAAAAGGTCAACTTTTTAACCTCTTTACCTCGTTCGCGATAAGAATGTTCAACAAACGTTTCATTAGCATAAAGTTAAATATTTACAAGTTCTGTGTCTACATTTAATACTAATTGTGTACTTGTTGGCAGTCTGCGAGTCTATGCAGCGGTGACCGTTATGTAAATCAAGTGAATATTTAAGTGTGACGGTGATTCTATGTTGAACAGAGTAAATTGTTGCCTTCGTTTGAAGTATTGTGGAGTGGTTCCTTTAAATAACAAGGGTTCTGAAGCTCCTGAATTACTTTCGATATACTTTGGAAGTTAGGGAATTATGAAATTGTTCCGCTGTCGTTGCAAGGTGTCATTTGTTTTCGGTGAATTATTACGTGTTTAAATTCATAATTATTGTGAATGAGACGATTTAATAAAACTGTAAATGTCTATAGGCATAGAGTTTACAGTTTCTTTTTAAATAAAACTATGGCCTTCATAATGTTGTATCAAGAAGTTATTTTTTTTTTTTAAAATAGTAAAATTCTACTTGTCTAAAAAATATTTGGTGTATTTAGCACACATACAGAAAAACTTGTGTCGAGTATACACGTATATGTAAAGACATGCTAAATATTGTATTACCATTGTTGATTGGATTTAAAAGTACGTGTCGAACGTGGCATAATCAATGATTCCTTGGCCTATGGGTGGTCTTTGACGTAAAACTTTTGCAAAACAAATGAAGACAGTAGACAGCTTTTAAGCTATCTCATGGGCGGGCTGTCGGTATCTAATCCTAATAGGAATATATAAAAGGGTAAACAAGAGAATGATGTTATTTTAATAATTGTGTAAAAACCTGAAGACCTTTGGATAATTTTGCTGCCAATCTTGCCTCATAATTATGATGTTTAGTGTTTAAATATTGAAGTATATTAATGCTAGAACTGGGATATTTTGGGTATATTATTTAACAGCATACTTAAGTGTAGTCGATGTATTTATAAAAGTCATGTACGAAATAGACCAACATTGGACATTGTGTAAACCATTTAAAGGGTATAATAATATATCAGGAATAAAGATCTGTCGGTTAGCAAGACCATCTTGTAGTACCGCAATAAAGTGTAATACGTTCGTAAGTTATGTTTTATTTATTTGGTCCATTTGTGGGAATTGCGACAGAATTGTCTTCGCTTTGCGCGTTGCACTGCTCATACAGAGACAAATTACGTATTGTGTGCCATTTTCTTACGATATATCTGCCCCCTTGGACAGAGTGTCATTTTCTATAAGCTTTAAATATGGTAGAAGTCGATTAAATTTTATGAAAATGACATTTCATTTCGATAAGTCACGTGACAAATAGACTAGTCACTTCCATACATTTGAGCGATTTGATCAGCGTTAATGATTGTAAAAATTTAGGGGGGAGGGGTGAGTGTAGGCTGACGTAAGACGTGAATAAAGTTATATTATACGCAGAAACTGCTTAATTATACAGATATTTTGTTATAGTCTTAATAAACGGATCTAACGTTTTCCTTTTAATGGGATATTTAAAGATGGTATCAGTAATTTATAACTAAAATTTTTGAGATCATACTTTGATTTCGAGCGATATACTCAAAAGCTAGTTTTCTACTACACCAAAGCTGGCCACTTTTGGCTCCACTAACGCCTTAACATAAACTATTCCATCTACAGTTTTGGGGACATTCTTGTCAACAGCACAAAAGATGGCGTCGTTCCTTTAATGGCGACCCATCTTAACACCACAACAGTTTAATGCTGTACTGGTGCTATCAAGGTCAAGATAACGGTATACTCGACTGTTCACAGATGCCGATTGGTTTTTAAGCTCAGACTCGCTGCGTAAGGACTGGCTTACTCAGAACTCAGGCAACGGTATCGCATTTTTCTTGTTGCCATACGTCTTGGGATGTGGTCGTGAGGCGTTCGTTCAATGTGGACACTAGGATATAGATAGATAGAAAGAATATTGTTTGAAATATATAAATAGTATTAATGCTGAAGTATTCTGGCTATGGCACATCTTTTTGGTTTTTTATTCTTGTTTTAAACAAGAATAAGAACCATAAGATCTAGAACTAATATAAATTAGTTACGTCCAATAACTAAATACAATTTTAGAAAACTGTCCCTTATTTACTTTAGTTAGAAATACATTCAGAATCTAATAAATAGTAGACAGAATATCAACACGTTCAAAAATCAGAGGAAACCATTTGTGTCTAGACAGAGTCAAATACACTCTACAGCGTGTTCCTGAGTATGAGCAAAACCCCAAATCAAAACACATAAACACAATACCTACTGTATATGTAAACAAATGAGCCCGTATCATAAAGTATTCAACTGGCACGCAGGGCCAGAGTTTTCCAGTTTTCCGCACAAGCGCTCTAAGCTAAACGAGCCTACCTCGGTATTGTAATCCCGACCCACAATAATCCGTGTCCTATCCTATTAAGACTGTGAATTTGAATGGACTAATCGTGTCAAATATAGGCTTTGTATGCCAAACATGTTAATTCTGGTGCCGGCGAGCAAGGATTACTGCGTTATACAGTAAAGTTTGATAGTAAATGTTACAGCGTTGTGTCTGATGATAAAATAAATAATTTATGGCAGTTATTGCTACGTTACATAAATTAAAAAGCTGTCTGAGTCGTAGAAATTTTATACAACATTTACTTATTGACTTGAGTTGAAAATCAAGTTTTACAACATAAAAATGATTAATTGGCTTTCCAAACTTTATTACATGATATAATATATTAGTATTATATAATCATTTGTTTATTAACCAATAAAAATGCTACCGTTAAAAATAAACAAACAGTATTTGTTATTTTACTAACAAAAATAATTAAATACACACCATAATAAATATAAATTCAAAAAAAAACACAAAAATTGAAAAGATTACAAGCAAAAAATATAACAATACGTTATTTAAGTGCATGAAATAACAATAAAATTCGGTTGTCGCTCGAATTATTTACGAAAACAAATGTAATAAATATAGCATTTTTCATTGTTTACGACATTACAGAGACAAGCCAGTGTTTGTTTCATAATTTTGTCTGTATACGTGACCGGATTTAATTGTTGTGCTGAAACCATTCGTAAAAATGATGACGTGTGAATTGTGTTTAAATCTTGATAAAACACGATACCTACATACTTTTAAATATTGTTTGGATTTATTACAATGGGGTAAATTATGATCATGTTTAGATATGTATTACTTAATTGTTCAGGCTGTTAAATCGATCTTTAGAAAGGTATAATATACATATTTTAGATGAGCCCTAGATAATTACAATATTTTGTTTTGGCTTTAAAAGCAGTGGGTTTTAGCTGTAGCTCAAATGCGTAAGCTTTGTATTAAATTCATACTATACAGATTTTCCATCATGTTTTATAAGTTAATTAAATGTTGCTAAACAGTCGATATTGTTGTATACAATACACATAGTTAAACAATGATGTTGTAACTTGTACTTGTTTAAATCATTTGCAGTTTTCATTTTAAATTTAAAAAAAAATTGTCTATGTTATTGTTTCAAGGGTTGTTCACAAAAAAAAAACCGTGAAGCGCCATGGTCAAAAGAAAATACTTTAATCTTTTATTTCCTACATTTGCCGATCAAAACCTATATTTCTGGAACAACAGTACATCCCATTATTCTCTGCAAACAATAGATTACAGACAGATTCTGTTATACTGGTGTAATAGTAATCGCGGCTATCTGCGATTGACGTTCGATTCGCTTGTGGCTGCACAGTCAAAGAGATGATAATTGCACGCATCGACAATGGGATGGCATCGATTCGCAATATCATGATGTGCTTTGTACCAGGGCTAGCTACCGTCTGCTATTTAAAAAGAGTATGTAGTACGTTAGTAACCTCCTTTAAGAGCTCAGCTTTTGTTTTTGTCGTTACTGTGTTCTATCTTGTGACATCCTTTTGAAATCTCTGAATCGGCAGAAAGTAATCCCAATTTATCTAAAAAACCTCATCCAGTATGTACTCTTGAGTCCTTAGTAAATAAGTCATACCGCCATTTGTCAAAATTACGTTCCTATTCAAATTTTTTACAAAATATTTCTGTTTATAATTCATCAGTTGAAACCCTAGTTTCTAAGCTAGCTAAATGACTGGCAGTTAACCCCTATTGCCTGACTATGATATTAACTATGTGGCTCACAATTATAGTAAAAAAATGCATTTTTTTGTGGGTAATATAGGCATGACGAAAGATTTTGAAATACTCTTCCGTAGTGGGGGTACACGTTTACTATTTACGAAAAAAACTTTATTTCGATAATAAACTAGAGTTTTACGAAGTTTAAAGCCATTTTTCAAATATTTTTAAATAGTGCGCGAAAATAGCTCGGAGGTGTCATGGCGACCGCTCTGACGTCACGGTAAAGTAAACAACAAGTCATTGTGTGTATGCATAGTGAAGAAAGTTAACGAAATCCGTAATAAAAATGAATTCTAAAGTGTATAAGTGGTGTGGAGTACCTCAGTGTAAAAACTCATCGTTAGTAACACCCAACAAGGTGTTTGTACATGTTCCAAAGAAGAAAATAATAAAAGATAAGTGGTTAAAGCTCATCATTAAAGTTAAACAATAAAAGTTCATTGTAAAAATAACCTATGAAAATTATATAAAATGAGATTAAGAGATCAAAACGAGTTTGATATCAACTATGTTGTTTGTATCTAGTGCTAAAAATTTATACTTAAAAAAAATGTACTTACAAGGAAGTTTTGACGTTTCTAAACTCAGACGAGCAAAATTCTTTATTTGTTGCGAGGAAATCGCCCAACATCAATAAATCAATCCTGGGCAGATTTGAGCTGTTTGCCTTAACAAAGCCTGATTCCATTGTTATTGAGTCGAGTGGAGTCGAAACACACGTAAATTAACACACGTAAATTATTAAAAAATCAGTCCAAATGAGTAAACAGTAGTACGGTCACAACAAAACACAGTGACATTTGTTTGTTTACTTTACCGTGACGTCATGCGCTGTGATTCGTGTTTCAGTCAAAATGGCCGATTGCAGTATTTTTATCTTTTATTTTATAGAAAATCTAAATAATCTCAGACTTTTAAATAAAATGAAATCAGTCTTTTAAATCCTTTTAATATGTATTTTCCCCTAAAATCATTAAATCTTTGATTATTTGATACTGTCGTCATGCCTATTGTTAGACTTCGATTCGTCATTAACAGCTGCGGTTTATAACAATAATCTCCGGAATCCTGACTTATAGTCATAACTGGAATTCCAACCCATAAAATCTGTTGCGATTGTGATTCATTCGTAAGTCAATCAAGTTTTAGTTTTTTTTTCATTTATTTTCCAACAAATTAGGATAATTACATGGTGGTTTTGTTTTAAATGTACCACACAATGTATGCAAATAATTGTGTGTTATTATGTGTCTATACAAAAAAAAAGAAATGTGGTCGCAATAGAATTTCACAAAATTTCGGATTGTACTAGGGAACCAAAGTTAATGTGCCAATCGCTTTATGCAAAAATTCTAATTTCTATAAATAAATAAAAGTTTTGTTTCTACAATATACAGATACCTATTTAATTATATTACTATTTAGAAATTTTGTTCAAGAAAGACTAGTAAATTATTTAAACAAGTATTAGGTTCAACAAGTTTTAGGAGGACAATCTTAATCGATTATTTTATCAGATGTCCTAAAATGTACTTATATATCAACAAAGAGGTTCAATTAAAACTTTTCACTATATTAAGTTTCAATTTGAATCTTTGTATAAATTGTTTGTCAATTAGTCTTATATTGTCCTTAAACCTTTCAACAATCAAATCATAACAAAGACGAGTGACAATTAAATCGAGTTGTAATCGATTGATTAAAAATTGATTGACGGTGAGACGGTGACAATTGTGATTCTCAAAAAATATTGATCAATTTTATTTTATATTGCGCATGTTATGCGAATTCGTTCAGTTATTATATTCGTAAAATTATTCCACGTTTGCTTTCATATTGATGTAAGATAATAATATTATGTGTCAACATAATATTCTAAAACACAATTTAAGGATTCTGAAAAGACATATCCAATTAACTTTTACCTAAAACTTTATTATTAAATTCTACGGATGGCCTCTATTCAAACTATGAGAAAAATAGTGGTCATTGTCAACCCTACTCGTAGTGAAGTGCGGTGCACGATAGAAGAATGTCTTTGACAGTTGTAAACGATCTATTCTTTGCTGCCAGTGTCGGCAATCTCATTTAATTTTGATCGTGAATAATGCACTGTTTTATTGATGTTCTAACTGCACGTGTGCAGAACTTGGTCTAGATTACTCTTTGTAGGTATATTAAAGTGGGTTATGAGTGGCGTTCATATGAGATGGATCGTGACATAGTTTTAATTTGACTGTACCGATTGTCGTTGAATGGTTGAACCTTTGATAACTCTTTTAAATACTATTTTAAAATGCCGTATTACGTTCTTACGCGATTCTGTTCGATAAACTACAAAAGAAATATTACAGATATATTAATAAAAAAATCAAGTACGCTCTTAGAATGTAGGTACCTAAATTATGTTAACTATATATCCGTAAAAATAAAGGTTAATGAGAGACGCGTTAAGAAAAACTAGGTACCTATATATTTCCTATTAAGGCTAAACTATTACTTTCATATTCATTTGAACATTAAATATGAGTCGAGAAAGTAGAACGCGGCGTCCTTCTAATATTGATTCAGTAAAAAGAATAGTAGGATTTTTTAATAACTTTTGATGAGTATCAGTTCTTCGGAACTACTTAAAAAGAGTTTTACTTTGGCGCGCAATATGCACTGGAGAGACTTAGACTTTGGTATTTTTTATGATAATGGTTTAGTTTTTAATGGCACGTTATGACTCATTACTTCGTACTAAATAAATTCTATTCAGTCGTATTAGGTACTTCTTTAAAATTCATATACTATGCACATGAACTATTAGTTTACACAATAACACTGAAAAAAACTATCTGATTATTACAGGTCAATGCTAAGTTACAATAAAAAAAACATTCGTTTGTGATCCACCAATATTAGTTCTAAGTCTGTGTACCTACTTTATTTCACTCTTCAATATTTTTTCCAAATATGGATTATATGAACTAGTGCAGACTTAAAAAAAAAAAACATTTTCAATTTGACCTTTAGTTTGCAAATCTATACTAATATTATAAAGCGAAGAGTTTGTTTGTTTGAACGCGCTAATCTCAGGAACTACTGGTTCGAATTGAAAAATTCTTTTTGTATTGGATAGTCCGTTTATTGAAGAAGGCTATAGGCTATATAACATCACGCTACGACCAATAGGAGCGGAGCATAAATGAAAAAGGTCGCAAAAATGAAAAATCGTTGAAACTAAAACACGCGAACAAAGTCGCGGGGGACAGCTAGTAGCTAATAAAGCTATTTGCCAACTAAAGGTCAAATTGAAAATGTTTTTTTTTATTGCGCTTCCAATGCCTTTAAAGTTCATTTGTTTACCATTGATACATAACCAGCGCCTATTACCGGTTGCTCTACCAATATTAGGCGCGACTAGTACCTACATATATAACGTTGCCTAATACCGGTGTTTGCGGAAACCTTCCCAACTTTCCAATGGCTTAGACAAGTTTGATGGTTGATTGAGTCGAGCTTGCATGTGAGTTGGTTCGTTATGTTCCACGTTAGCACCCTACAATTAACTGGTAACCGCTTGTTCTGAACTTAGATGGTCCGAGTTGGAGTTTAGAAATTGCATTAGTTTTGTTGTTTCCGACTTGGTTTTATTGTTATCGATAAATGATAGCCATTTTTGAGATATAGTTTTGGTTTTTAGAGTGCGATGTTGTTTTTTATTTTATTGACTGTCTATTCTCATTTTTAGGTACGCTTTTGCCAATAAGTAACAAACACAAAGTCTGTTTAGGATATTAAATACTTATTATTATATACTTATCGGATTTTCCGAAGATGATATAATTCAGCTGTTTTTAATAATCAGTCATGTTAATTGTCTTTTTTACGTTGAAAAATGTTCTTAGTTTTATTGTTGAACTTCGCAAATTTACTTTAATGAAGATATTAAATACATACCTACATTAATATTAAAATATAAAACTAGCATATAAGACGGCAAGCTAAAGCCATTGGCTTCATAAAAAAATAATTTTCTATTACCAAAACAAACTAACAACTCTCCCGCGACTTTCAACATTCGCACGTGAATTTTGTACAAATCCGATAAGCTTTTAAAACGTTTCAAACAACTAGCTTACACTTTTAGCATTTACTGTTGCCAACTAAAATACTATCGTGTTCCAGTTTTATTTAAATACTTTCGTTTATGTTAAGGATGTCCTACACAGAAACATTAGTTTATTATATTTTTAATCTCAAATATTTCCGAATGCGACTTTTTACTTTGTAACTTTTTAGTTACTGAGTAAAAAACTATACAAATATTTGTTTCAAGTCTCGTAGCGTTTGTTTGTTTGTTTGTACAATAATTTACGTGACCCCGTCCATCTTTAAACACAATGGCATTTTAAAAGAGCACTCGTTAAATAAATAAGCTGCTTTATTGTTGGCTACAAGCATCGTAATATTTTATGCAAAAGTGAGTAAATTATGAATTCGTTTTGTTCCAGATACACAACACAGGGTGAATTACAGGTCAGTTTGCAACTAAGGCCCTTCGTACACGGGGCAACACAAGTCTTCTTTTTATCGGACAACTATAGTCTCTAACGACGCGTCTCGTACGAGTCTTTGCGATAGTCGCTTGGATACTAAAGTCGTCGGGTATCATTGCGTTGCCTCGTGTATGAACGGTCTAAATAAACCAAAAAAGGAGTTTTAATGCTACTTTATGCCATTTCATCCAACATAGCGTAAAAAAGTTTTGTAGTAAATTTTAATACGTGCAACGTTTTGAAAAATAGAACGTGTGTTTTTGTATGAATATGTGAGGTATACTATAAAAGAGTATAATAATGTTATCTAGGTATTATTTGGATCGATTATGGTAAAAAACAAGTGAATTGGTGTTTTAATTAATGACACAATAGGAGTCTACTATCACCTAAGTTAAATACCATTGCTGAGCACACTTGATTTAACAATAATAATTTAAATTTATAATTTACTTCAGGGTTCATTTTTCTCAATACTGTAATTTTATTAGTGTGAATAAAAGCAATTTTGTAGCGGTTAAACTCGCGGACATCGAGCAGATACCTAATAGCAATCGCATCAGCTTTCAATAGTTTCAATAAATCAAGTCAGCGTTCTAAAATCAAATTAAATTAATTGTAATTAAATTTCGCTGTGATTCGTTTGTCCTCCCTTTGCGTCTGGTGCTGACAAATTGAACTTCGAAAATGGAATATCATTTTATTTCAAAAATCAAACATAAAGTATGTTTTTTTTTTAACTTTTGTATACTTAGCAAAGTAAATAGGTTTTATTCTGTCTTACCTACTATAATACCTACTTGGTTCATTTTATATATTTTCAAGTGTTAAGTCTTTTTATGTGAGATGAATATACGATACGGAAAGCTCTAAAACAGTCTTATTACTCGTAAGTATTATTAACAATGAAGTCTAGAAATCTCTTCATACATTTATTGGCAGGATTTGCTATCTAGACGAGGCTTGACATAGACTGTTACCTACATGTTTGCAACGCTGTTATCGCCTATGTAACTGTTAGTTTCAACGTTTACGACATCCGCACATACAGGGGAAAGTAAAGTCTGCACCTATGCTTTCACGATGCATAGGAAGCGGGAATGGGTGGTTTAGTTTGATTATTGTCACTGTGACATGGTTTTGCTTACATCACTAGAAACTTTAAAGCAGTATTTATGTTGAATCAAAATCAAAAATCAAAAACTAAAATCAAAATATTATTAAGTACTTAGTGTTCATGGTATACACATTGCGTTTGACGGTTTCACTCGCAATTATGCGTGGCATAATTGTCAGTGTGTAGAGAAACATTCACTCGAGAATTGGACTAAGTTAATAATGTTTTTTTTTAATCCAACTGGTAGTTATATATCAGCGAGTTCGAACCAATTCAGCCCTATGTAGGAATTATTTTTTTTTATAACTAGCGACCCGCTCCGATTTCACACGGTTAAGTTTTTAACATTACAAATAATTGAATTTCTCGGCTTTTCCGTACTAAATAATATATGCATGTATTATACATATAAACTTTCCTCTTGAATACATACAAAATACCGATTGCTGAAAACTGTATTAATATCGGTAGTGTAATTTAAAAGATCTAAGTGTACAAACAGCGAGAGCGACTTATTTCCATACTATGTAAAGATACTTGCATTACATAAATTGGATTAACAGAATAACACAATCAATTTTAGATACCAATTAATATACGTAGATTTATTATAAAACAAGCCTTAATTTATTACCAATTTCAATTAATATGAAACCCTTACACAAGACTTAGCTTTAATCGGGAGATTAGGTTTATCTTCGAAAGTTTCAATTTCTATTACCAAACTATTAATTAAACGTGTCTTTTGTGTAAAATAAACACAAAGGACGATAAAATGTATCACGCATTAGGATTCTATTAATAATTGAAATTGAACTACAGCTTCAATTTAGACATTTCAACTGATATGTTGTACTTAAAGTAATTAGTTCAACACGCCATTTCGCCTGCGATAATGTCGAAAATTCAAAAGCATATACTGGCAAATTGCATGCAGAAAATACGGACAAACAGATACAGTTTATCTTGGTACATTTTAAGCATATACCCAAAATTAATTTGCACTTTTTAATTAGAAAATATATTGGCCGTCATTCGTTTATTTTTCATAATTATTTTAATTTTCGAATGTAAATAGCAGAATTTAAAATCTTTTAATATTGAGAAAAGCTGAATAAATTGAATTCAATAACCTTTTCTGATTTGTCGGTGCGGCACCAGTGCGGAATCTTTAACTGCATCTTTCAAAATCTTTTTTTAGTTGTGCCGAGCGTAAGCAAAGTTTTAGCTGTAAATACTACACTCGTTTACGATCAGTAAGCAATTTACTAGCGATGCGCACACTCTTAGCTTGTCTATGTATACTCTATCCGAGCGTTTTTGTTTTTAATGAGTTACCGATTCCTACCTACACGTGTGATGTATGTTAATAAAATATATTATACGCTAATACAGGCTGTAAATAAATTTACATAATTCTAAAACAGCACAACACTTAAGATTAATTACTTATACATTCGTCCCATAAAATCTTTGTAGGTTATGTACAAAATGGAAAGTATCAATCATGATATCGATTAAAATAATACACTACACATTTAAAGAATTGATACTTCGTAATCTGTGTGAAATATGAATATTGAGGTCACAGAAAATATGTAAATAGCGGAGATCAGTAAACCTATTTATTGTGGTTAGTGCCGATGTATAAGCTGTTAAAACAGTTGCCGTGATGAATAGTGTATAAACTTAAATGCAAACGGTTACCGGATCGAAACTGAATTAATGAGTTGACCAAATCGAATACATCAAACAAAATATCCAATGAATATTTGAACGGATTATAACTAAATTAGTTAACGCTAGATTCAGTGCTAAAGCGAGATTAGAAGCTGTTTAGGGTGTTTCATTAACAAAAAGATGACGATGAATTTTTTGATGCTTGTTAGCCATTACTAAACAATTTTGCTTGGCAGTGTTAATAAGTCTTCTTCTTTTTGTTTAGTTACTTAGTATTTTTAATGTTATAACTTATAAGTTTTAATTTTAATATAGCTTAGTTTTTATTTTTGTATAAATTGTTTGTAGTGCAAAAATAATAATAAAATAAAATAAAAACGATAACTTTTCGGCTATTACTTACTTATTATAGGTTATTAAATCATTACCAAACTATCACTATGTACACACAAACTATGTAGGTGTATTTGAATAAATCTGTAAATATATTTGGGATCAGATAGGTACGATCTTTAAACGTGTAAATGAACTTTTAATTAGGCACAAAATAATAATTAAAATAGCTTCATAGTTTTATTTCATTACAGTAAATAAAATGGCTAACCCCCGGTTACTGAAAGGCTGATCAATGTAACCTGTTGTCAAATCAACTGATCACGACTGTGATTGGTTGACCAAAATACTAACAACCAATCACGGCGCTTAACATGAGGTTGACAGGTGATTAACTAATTTTGGTGTTGACCAGCCTTTTACAAACCAGGGCTAACTGTTGAAAAACTAGTTTAGTAGTGTAATTGTTCTGAATAACCTGTGCAGGTAACACACAATATGTAAACTACTCTATGCATACAAACTACGAAATAATCAAGACTACACAATAAATCGATTTAAACATCAAACGATTATTCCGATAGAAAATAGAACGGACACACCATACGAATAACCTATCAGCATGGTAAGATATTAGCAACAAATCGGTACTCGATATTCGATACCAACTCGATTCCTTAGTAATTGATACTGCTCGAAAGCCTAGACCTGTGACTCGTGAGCATTGTCTTTTTAGCCGGAAAATCGCCAGTAGGATGAAGGCTCCACCTTTCGTACCATCTGAATATTCGAGCAGTTTGATACACGCCGTTGAGTTACGAACGGGATCTAAATATGAATATCATAAATGAATCTAGCTTAACACTAGGGTTGACACGCGGACTATTCATGAGGTAATAAATTATGTATGTGCATGTAATTTTTCTCGACGCCTTAAGAGTGTATGAACGGTGTACTCAAGTGATATTTTCTAAGAGATTTCTTCTTTCTTAATACTTAGCTGGCAAAATGGTGTCGCGAATCAAATAGTTATCAAATAGAGTTGAGTTATGAGTTATATTTATTTTTTTAAAAAATTTCTTTGTAAACGCTAATACTATATTTTTGTTTTACTTTGGCATAGAAAATAATAATACCTACTAACTTCCTCTTATAGATTTCCGATAAATTCTTCTTAACAAACTTGTCGAGTAACCGTAAGTAAATAGTCCTTTGCGACAACCCTACGATGTGTTGCTAGCGGCCAACCACTGAATCCACCGCAAATTGATTTATCTAAGACTGGCGTGGCGACCCGATTTCCTGTCTAGTTCTAATTGATTTCTATAATATGTCAGTGTTTTGCTTGACTCTTTTTGTATCGCACTGCAAAGAGTCTCTCAATGTGCCCACTTTTCTTGGCATTTTTTGTTTTTCAAAGCCTTCAAGATTATCCCATCATAAGAGAGAGTGGTTAATATTTTTTTTTTGTTTTAATAAAAGCAGAATAATAGGTCTAAAGCCTCGATTAGTATTAACAAGCTCCCATTAAACTCTACATTGTACTCCATATATAACAATATCTTCGTCATAAACTATTGTTACCAGGCTCACGTTAATAGCATATCGTGCATATATTCAGTTGTAACAGTTTATAATAGTTCTCCGAACTAGTTACTGTACTGTAGTAGTATAATATCGAATCTTCGTTGTTGGTGATGAAATTGAATGTTCTAACGATATTTTAGGGAACCTAATTAATATATTGTTTGCTGCTGTGACAATATGTTCAAGAATTAAAAACACATTCCTATGTAAAGCCGTTGCTCGTTGGTGTTACCTCGGATCTCTACAGTTGTGTCAGGATGCCGTTTTATGGAAATGCCGATAATAATAATAAAGAATGACAAACGGCCTTGTTGGA
This sequence comes from Diachrysia chrysitis, assembly GCA_932294365.1. NCBI lineage: Eukaryota > Metazoa > Arthropoda > Insecta > Lepidoptera > Noctuidae > Diachrysia > Diachrysia chrysitis. The sequence goes on along the minus strand of OW028652.1, from coordinate 10,022,832 downwards.
TTAATGTATAGATAACTGATTCTTATGTGTACTGGAATATCTGCGGTGCTTGGCTGGGTGCTATGTTGATTTTCTCAATGAAGTGGGGGACTGCAAAAGTCTCCGAAGGTGATTCCGCCTTGTAAGAAGTCTGGGGTGCTCATGAACAAATCCATGGGGTTCCTACCGGGGAAAAAGAAATAGGCTCTGTCTCCGAAAAAACTGCGAGCCTTTACAAGGCTCATAATTGTAACTACGTTTAGATAAACGTAGGTACCACCTATTTGTATATATACTACATAATATAACACAATAAAGTATTAGTAAAGCCGCAAAATTCAGGCAGAAAGACGTATCACTTTCTGCTTAATTGTGTGTAAAATCTACGTTTCTTTGAGCGTTTAGTGATCACTACTAAATGAAAATGTTCTTATTCGGAAGAATCTACATTAATTACTTATATATTTCGAGTAGTATTCAATTATATAAATCCTTCGATTAATGGGTAAGATCGTCCGCGGGTTTTACCCATTAACCCAGTTGACGTAGTATTTGGATTTATCAGTAACCAACGGCTTATCAACAAAACAGGCAATTAAGTCGAGTTAGTACAACTTCATAATTGAATTGAAAACCAAACTGAGTGAGAGTGAAGAGTAAATAGGCTTTTTGACAATTTAGATAGCGTCTTTCTAATAAAGGGAATTTAATTAAAGTTCGAGCTTTAAGTTAAACCAACTCCTAAACTGTGGTAACTAGATTTTAAGTTAAATCTTATCAGAAATGGGTCAGCCGTTCTGTTTGAACAGATGTGGAGTTAACAATAAATGAAGCTTTTAATGCAATTATACAAGATATTAATTAATAATATTATGTTTGTTACACTTTGTAATTCTTAATTCATTACTAAAATGGGAAAATGTGGATAACAGTTTCAATACAAATAGTCTTCTACTAATTTTCAAATCTATACACAGCTCAAAAACAAAATAAAGATCAATTAACAGACAAATAAAAAATATCCAGACATTGTTAACTCAAATATACAGTCCTGAAATAACATTGAAAACCAACATTCCATGCTAAAGTACTTACAACCCTCACATGTGCAAAAAGTATTTATGTTTTACCTACTATAACATATTATTTTAAGGTGTTACTTCAATAAAATTTTCTTATGATTGAAAAGGAACAATTTAATGAGATCTGATTTTATAAATTTATTATTACCTAGCTGTTTCCCGCGGTTTCGTCCACGTGGATGTCGGTTTTGGCAGCAAAAATTTGATGTCGTTTCTCAGGCTCTAGACTATCTGCGTACCAAATTACATACAAATCGGGTCAGTAGTTTTGGCGTGAAAGCGCGACAGACAGACAAACAGATAGAAAAAGTTACTTTCGAATTTATAATATTAATAAGGATTATAAGGACCCTTTTCAAAAGAAATATAAAATTAGAAGATCAAAATTCGCAATAAGTTTTTTATCGTACATAATAAGTATGTATCAAAATATTATCAATGTTGAGTTTACTTCCAAGAGAAGATTAAAAAATACATAATAAAAACACCTTTTATACCAGAAACGAAACAAACCAAACTTCAGAAAACAATAAAATAAAATAACAATTTCATTTTACAAGATTTGTATCGAAAATACATTTGGAAAATAAGGTCCACACAATAGGTTATAGAAACAATCAAACTAAGTGTGTCTGACGACAGTTTCGCTAGTAGAAACATATAAATCTATTTACGGTAGATTTGAGCTGCAATCTGTTCAGTCGAAGCTAGCCAGTGAACTGAAAAAGTATTCCACAGTAACAATAGTGACATGGGTTGAAGAATTATATACATATTTCATTAGGAGATTTAATGTATCGCAACCTGAATAATAGGATATAATAATATATATATTTTTTTATAATATTATCTTTGGATAACTCACACACGGCCATCAGATCCCAAACTAGGCAGAGCCTGTATTATGGAAATCAGACAACTGATAAATATAACTATATATTTTTAAATAGGTACATACATATTATACATAAATAAATTACACCCATACACAGAACAAATTATTTGAACAAAGTTTTGACCTGGGTGTAAATCGAACCCACGACCTCCGGCTAGGCAGTCAGGGTCCAAACCACTAACTAATAATGTACCTATGTAAAAATATCTTCATTTTTTGTGTAATTGGTTTAAAGTGTTGAGTGTCTTTTCTATCTTTTGTAGTATGTAGAAACATTTGTATTGTAGTATTTTTGACAAAAGATTGAAAATTTCTAAAATGTCTTTCAATTAGCGGTTTGATCGGTATGCAAACTTTATTAGGTACCTATTACGTAGCCTGGATTTAGTTGATGCTGACACAAAAAACACCAACAAAACTGAGGTACGTTAAAAAAAGAAGCTCGTTACGCACCAGCACTATATTAAAGCAAAAATTGAGCTACATTTTAAACAAAAAGCAACACCACATATACAAAAGAATATTGATACACAACGACATATCCTATGTAGTACCAGAAGCTTAGTCGGTGTGAGTATCTGTCTGCGACGTCAGCAATACCGGCCCTGCGGGAGACAACGCGGGGAATTGAAAACTGAACGAATCCCACTTGTCGAGTGCCGGGGGGATTGCACATGCGACGTTCCGTCACTGTAGCCAGACTATGATTGTGATTGTTCCCTTTGACTCGATGCACGTCGGTTTTCATTCGGATTGATTGATGCGGTTAGTTTTATATTTTAGTTTCTAATTGGAAGGCAATACGTTCGTCGTTTTTAATTCACTTGCTCTAAGTGTCTAAAATAACGGTAGTTTTTGGCTATTGGTTTTCACGTTCGCTTTTAAGGCCTTATTTATGGTATCTATCTTATATTATCTTAAGGTATACAAATGAATAATGATAACATTATTTAAAAGGAAGTGAATCAATGCACCTACCTTGTCTAAAGGTCAGAATAGACTTTCAGATGGTACCTAAAATTTTAAATACATGAAATGATGGTTTAGTTAATCGTATTTTCTGCTTCCTTAAATAAAAGTGCACCGTGAAGGTGCACTTTTATTTAACGTATTACTATAAATGAATAAATAATCAATTTATTACTAGTTTCAATATATTTGCTTATTCAACAAAAGCTCAGTAACTCCACATAACTATGCAACGGGTTCAATCTTCCTTTGAATCCGGGTTAACGTTGACAGACCAGCTTTTGACAAACTATCTTTGCGGTCTTTTTGCTACGAAAGCTTTCCCTCCTCCAAACAAATCCAAAACCGGACTCAAATTGGCTTACAAACTATTTTGTTTTTATTTTTGGGACCGCTACCTGGTTGGTTCGCGACATAGGTTAGTTTTTTAAACTTTAGAAATGAATTTGTAAACCGAAGTTCCCGAAAAAGTTTTATTGAAAATATTGGTTGTGTAGAAAACCAAATGTGATGATGGTGATGTACATAACATTTTGTATATAATGGCTTTACAGCTTTATTAGAATGTAAAAAGTATTATGTTCCGAGTTATGCTATAAGATATTTATATGTATTTAGGGTAGTACAGATATCGGCAAAACAGTACAAGTCAAGCGTCAATTTCAGACTAAAATCTTTCACAATGCTTCAGTTTTATTAGCAAGTAACTACAGGAAAATCACCATTCGAATAGTTTATAGGTGCTTCTATAGATATTTACGGTGTTCGACACCGAATAGCTAAAAACGAGCCGCTTGAATGCTGGGCAACGCCAGCGGGTTTAAACGAAAAAGCTTTCACGCCGAATTGTTGGAACCCCGCCAATCCCCCTCCCCCTTTCCTCACCTCCCCCTTGATCCGTAATTACGTTCTGTTTACACACACAACAAAACCTGCAATTAGAATAAATAACAGTAAAATAAAAAATGCTTTTAAATATAGAAAAAGGGTAAGGTAAACGGGTAACAATGTTAACGGAAACAATTTGATTTTGGATTTGAATAACTAAGTTGAAGCGGATTTTTGTGAATTTTTATGTCAATAAAACGAACGTGAATGATAAACAATATTTTTACTCTTTTTTCTGTTAACATGAAACAGAAAATACACGTAACTCAGATACACCATACAATAAAGGCCCTATTTTTGCAATCGGTCATGGAGTTAAGTGTTTGTTTGTGTTTCTGTCTGCGATCATGTTTTGCAATAAATGCACAACTTTAGATAAAGTATGCATAGGAAATAAGTTTAGTAAAGTGCTTAACAAACATCATATTATTTGACGACTAATAATTTATTGCAGTTATACAAAATATAATCGCGCTGCCATATATTTATCAGTCTTCAGTTTTAATGTACCTGAATTGTCTCTGCCAAGTCAATGAAACAAGAAAGCTTTAACCCCCGAGCATACTTTATCTAGACTGTCTACTACAATTGTGGTTGCTAGCAACTAACTCGCAACTTTGATGAGTTGCTTCTACGTAACTAAGTTGCAAGCTTTATGAGAATTTATTACAAGTTCCAGAAAGTTCCCCCATACCGTTCCCCCATACCGGCTAATGTGAGATGTTTGTAAGATTCCCAAGAAAATGTAATGTGAGATATGACTTACCGCACTCTCGAAAATCAAGAAACGTCAGTCTTAAATTTACTTAATTAAGGTCGAAGATTTCTAAACTTTGCTCCACACTAGAAGGATTTTCTACACGTGTAAGACAATTGTTACATGCACAAACCCTCAATTATACATAAATTTTATCGAATAATTTGTCGAATACAGATTTTAAGACAGAGAACCTCTGGAAATTTTATATAGGTACCTATAAACCAAATCGATTTAAAGTTATTGTCAAAAACAAAAGCAAATAAACGTTTACAAGTAAGTACTTTTTTATTGTTATTCTGAAGTTTGCACTTGTTGAGGGCGTACCTACAACTTCAAAAATGGCGATTCAAATAATTTTATAGAGTATAATATTATTCTGCATGTATGTGGGAGAAATAGTCTAGGTATCTACGTGTAATATAATTTTATACGGTAGTACGGAATGTTGATAATATTATGTTTGTGTCTCAATCGATTAAGATATTTAGGAAAAGTAAGCTATGATTATAGATATATTATGTATTATAGTAACACAAATAATTGTCCATAAAATAAAAATAAATAAATCAAGTAAAATGTATAATAAAAAAATAGTTCTAGGTATTAAGGATTTTGTGCTCGAGTGGTTCTATAGGTTTAAAAATACAGGTGAATATTTATTTTAAATAATTAAATCTTGCAATGATAATGTTTATAAAGTTTATCATTGTAAACTTTACATCAAAAAACCATTTGTTGGCTTTGTTTATCTTTATTTATTTGCTAAAACGGACAGGCTATAGAATAAAACATGCCATTGGTATTAACTATTGCGGCACATAGAAATAAGGACCAATTCCTAAAACGAATAAGCAAGCAAGTATTAACGGGCAAACCCGTAACCAGTCACTAAATCAAAATGAATTGCAACTGCACATAAAGATATTTCCCGACTCCAAGAGTTTAGATATAAAAGTGTGCGATATTGAATTCTTATCTAGGTGTCATTACGTCGAGACCAGGCTTGTTGCGGATATTGCAGTACCGATTGCGATCCGATACATGTAGGCTACTTGTTCACGATACGAACCTTCTATATCGATCTATCTACAGATGCCAGAGCAATATTTCCTGTTTGTTTTATTCTTGACTGGCTAAAGTTCGACACAGAGATTCGTTTTATGCGCTTTTATCGCTTGCGATGTGTTGTTGATAAACTAAACTTTGGTCTGGATTTTACGTACGGTATAGTTGTTTAGATTTTCAAATGATCGAGTTAGAATCGAATATAATTATAGTAGGTGTATTTTTATACGTAATATCGTATAAGTATTGTGTTGTTTCTGCTAACTTCAAATTATGTAAATCTTGTAAAAAAACGTAATGCACCTACTTATTGATAACTCTTTATCACCCCAATGTTGACTAGTAGAAAATGTCTTAAGGATGTCGGCATTAAGTCCGCCTTTTATACATTTCATGTGTATCATGTATAGCTGTCCCCCGCGACTTTGTCGGTTTTTAGTATATAGTATGACGTTTGTTTTAGTTTAAAGGGTTTTTCATTTTTGCAACATTTTTCATTTATGCTCCACTCCTATTGGTCGTAGCGTGATGTTATATAGCCTATAGCCTTCCTCAATAAACGGACTATCAAATACAAAAAGAATTTTTCAATTCGAACCAGTAGGTCCTGAGATTAGCGCGTTCAAACAAACAAACAAACAAACAAACTCTTCAGCTTTATAATATTAGTATAGATAAAAAAATCCACTTTTATTAAATATAGGTATCCGGCTCTACCAACGCTTGACCTCAGTCCTTAGGGACCCTGAAGCGCGCAGAACTGTCAGGATACCTATCAGTATTCACTCGGGAGGCTACTTAGACGACACTGGAGTACAATGGTATCCCACTTAGTGCCAACGACGTAGCGCGGGTGGTGGGCGGACTAATTTTATTCAAGACCACAAATAAATCCGTCGACAATGCTCTCAACCAAATAATTAACTTAAAAGCTATAAATAGATAGAAATATTGGATGATAACGTTGTTTTTTTCTTTTATTTTTGTTTTAATAACGTTTCCCGCATAGGTTACGGAATATAATCCCTTTTTCGCTTTGGGGTTTCACACACACATTCAAATTACATACACAAAGAATTTCCAGAAGTGGAAAATATATTAGTGATTTACACAAAAATGTCTTATACTTGCGAAGAACCCAAAGTGCGTCATGCAATGGAAGTTAGCTACGCTAAAATATTAATTACTAGTTGCGCCCCGCGATTTCACCCGCGTGTTGATTAAAAATGGTAATAACGATGATAATGAAAAGTAGCTTATGCTCTATTCCAGGTAATAAACTGTCCATGTACCAAATTTCATTCAAATTAGTTTAGCCGTTTTATCGTGATTGAGTAACAAACATATCCATCCATCCATCCAAACTTTCGCATTTATAATATTAGTAAGATAAGATTATGCCAATATTCGTATAAAAACTTTCGTGAGGAGTATTCATAATTATTTAAAACAAAACGGTTTACTAACGTATATTCTCGGGATCGCCCGACTAGTTTCAGACTCAATAGGAGTCCCTAATCATGAGCTGACGCGGCGGCGGTGGTGTCGCGAGTCGAACTTTTAAATAAATAGATTGTGCCATTATTATTTTTACATTCCCGATAGTTTTGCTTTACGTTCATACTGTTTACAAGAAGTTTCGGTTTGCCCACTATGTTGTGAACATTTGCCCCGGGTAATGGCGTGGCATGGGGCAAAAGTTCCCAACATATTTCTACTCAGTATCAAACAGAACCTTAATTTGCTTAATTAAAGGAAAAAAACGCATACCCATTCCACGCTTCTGTGAGAAATGAAAACAATACAAGTATGGAGACTTCTAATGTAATTAATCTTTCCGCTTCGTAATTGGCGATCATCTGGAGTAATAATACAATGGTTTAATGGAGACGTACCTACTATGTGTTTACTTGATATACTTTGACATGTAGATTACTGAATTGTTATAATATTCTACTGTCTATCAAATTCATTTACACGTTCTTGTTACTAACTATATTATATTCTCTTGATATTTGAGACTTACTCAAGGTTAGAGTATTGTTTAAAACTCAAGACAGATCAATCTATAATACAGTATCTTTAGTATAGTAGTACTATAGTACAACATTCGCTCATTGTGAAATACGGTATTCAGTTGAATCCGGTAAGATTGGAAGCCGACTCCAATATAGCTTAAAAAAGGGCTAGGCAGAAGAATATAGTACCACACTCTCGGGCAAACGGTATCTGGGTATTGTACTGGACTTATTTTACTTAAATCGAGCAAATTTTTAAATTTTTCAAAAAGAGGAGAATTCTTGCCTAATACTTTTGTTTTTTTTTTAAAGGTTACTAGCAATATGGGTGGAACTCACATTACACACAATCTTGCTAACCCCTCCAACTAAGCTAAATATTCTTGTGTCTCGAGAGTTCTCGTCAATTGTGCAATGGGTTGGGTTCGAACCTGCGACCTCTCGATCACAAGTCCGTCACCCTAACTATCAGGTTATTGCCTTTATCTTGTATAAATTCTTGTATAAACATAAGTAAATGTAATAAATGCTTGACAAAATCGACAGGATGAAACAGAATAACTCTGAAAAACATTTATCATATATCAATTCATTTCCTTACATCCCATCGTTGATTATCGTCGATATTATTTTGTGTAGGTACTGCGAGTTCGTAAACATGTTTTTGCAAATGCTATCACAACAGGAAGCAGGATATTACGTCCTATATCTTCATTCCTAGAATATAACCTTCTCAAAGTCCCATGTCCCCAGTAAGGACGTCGAATGACCTCCAAAAGTATCTTTAATTTTAACTTTATACGCTTATGTAATGGCTTTTTGATTAAAATATGACTTACAACGGTTGCCACGACGTTAAAATAATAGTTGTACATACATATACCTGAGTATAATACAAAATATTGAGTTCTCCCTCATCAATATTTAAGGTAAATAACAGCGATTACTTGCAGAATATTAAAGAAAGATTACCGAGCGAACTACGGAGGAAATATTATTCGTATTTAGTTATTTATATTGTTTAAGGCCCTTTTTAAGCCCGGGGTCGCAGTAAATGAGTAAGTCGTATAGCCGTAACAAATTGTAAAGGGTCAGCCAGGGTTATTTGTTATAAAGATGGGTTTAACTCTTCTATTACGCGTTATAAGCAATGAAAATGTGTTTAATTTCCTCTTTGGGATATTTTGTATATAATAATTATGGATATTTTTGTAGATTTTCAGCATTGGGAAATTGATTTGTTTGTAATTGAAGGAGTGAATATTCGATTGGTAATAACAAATTAATTATTAATTAGCGTTGTACATATATTACATTTGATTGAATTAAGCATTCCTAGTGATAAACATAAAGGAATTGTGTGGTTATAACTTTGGAATAAGAGTATTGTCTGTTTTAGAGTATTATTTGAACTTGGGATGTATAAGTAAGTATTGACTAAGTATGGTTACGTCAGACGACTTGCAAATATTTGCTATTTATGCTTATATCCTGGGATTAGCATATAATAACGTCTCCAGAAGGTTTCATGCTGTCATGAGACCTTCTTTTAATACTATGATTATCTCAAGCAAATTAACGTTACAAGATATTCAAAACCGGCTTTTGTTAGTACATAAGTCTGTTTTTAATATCTATGTGCTTACCAGATGTTTCTGATACAAATAAAAAAAAAAAACAAGTTAGGTACTAAACAAGACTGGTATAAGCGACATTCTACACATTTTTCCTTGCAGATTTAAATCTAGTTGAGGCCAAAGATCTGAGATAATTTAACTTTGTGGTACCAATTCGAAAACAAATGAAATATGAATTACTTCGCTCAGAATGTAAATAAAATACGGTTTCAAGAGCAATTTTATACTAACTTTGATAATTTAAGATAAGCTTGGAAGGAGAGTAGCTAAGAAATCTATGTCTGTTTGCTCTCAAAAAATTGGAAAATTTAGATATTTATTTTATTTTTTCGATAATTATGAATTGGATTTATTTGTTTTTTTATTGGCAAATACATATGTATCAATACAAAAGTTTACATAGTTTTTACGTTGTAACCGAAATAACTGCTTTTAAACTTTATAACAAATTAGATCACAAAAAAAAACTAAGATATTATTTAAAATACGAAGAAATGTATAAAGTTTCTTATTGCAATTCAGTTACTCTAAAATTCATAAAAAAAGCGTAATGCAACAATTTGTAACTCTTATTAATTGAAATATAAACAAAAGTTACTATAACTTTATTATTGTATGTGTATGTATGAAGAATAAAATAAAGAGTAATATCGAATAGAATAAAGAATAAACTGAAAATACCTAACCCTCTTATCGCTTACTGCACTTGCATCCGACAAAAATAACCCTAACATAAGTGACACTTAAGGCTCCTTTATGCAGAATCACGATCATAGCATAACATTGGGCCATATTGAACATTGAAGTGACATTAGCCAAACTGCCGAGCTATTGGCGGGCGATAATGGCCGGGTTGAGCACAGAAGCTTGGTTGTTCAGCTAAGAATCGAGCATATTATTGGGGATCAATATTGTAATATAACACATTCATTTACTTATATTAAATGGTATGGATAATGGCTATGAGATTGGTGTTAGTTATATTGAATCAACATAATACTACTTTACATACTATTACTATATATTTTTTTTTTACATACTACTACAAAGAACAACGTTTTTTTAAATAGTTCTCACGTTTGCCAAAATTCCGCCCTATTAAATATTTTTTCAGAACATCTATCTGACACAAATCTAACGTTCACGTTAGAAACAAATTTAACAACCAAAATCCATCTAGCCGCTTTGAAGATGCGAGGTAATAAAGAAATTTACAAACATAGAATTATAAACATACAAAATACGCGCGTAAAACATAACCCTTTCTTGGCGCCAGGGAAAAATGTAATATTAGGTGAAATAAACAAAACACAACCAATAAGTTTTATTAGCTCGATTGACACTCAAAGTTCTGCTACTAAGTGCTCACCCCAATTATCACCACTTTAAAATAAGTACATAATGGCTGAAGCTTTATAACTAGCAGGTTTTATGCTTAATCATAACACTAACAACAATGTTAGTGTACCAACGCGGATCGTCTGGGGAAATATATGGAATTGGTCCATTCTACACATTTACTGCAATGGACATGTTACACGGTTTTATTATGACAAGCTTTATTGTGGCATGAAGTGCTTTTTAATTTGACTTTTTATGTATATGTTTTAACTTGTTTTAAAATAGTGGATATCATTGTTTTTATGACTGTAAATGTATCTTTAAACTGTCGGTTATTTCATACTAGATCGTGAATTTTCTATGTAGCAGATTAAATCCTGCTATGGGTCAATGTGACTTTTTCGAAATCATTATGAACTTTGTTTATTTCAAGACGCGTCTGACCCATTACAAATGGAACACCTTAGTACCTTAACTAAAATGGCCAACTTGTTGGGAGCATCTGTGATAATCAATTGTGTGACATAACGAAAGAGAAAATTCCATTAATGAGTTTCGGAACTGTAACAAGCTGGACATTATTAAAAAAATAGTATCTACTCATGAAAATAATTATTGTCGGTTCATAGTTTTTTCAAGATCAAAACTTTATTTTAAAATAAATTAAATCTATTGAAAGGCAAACTTTTATCGAGTAGCAAAAGATTTAACAGTTTCCGCTAACGAGGTTTTACTTAAGTTTATAAAGTAAGACCTAGCTAATGGAAAATGTTGATTTTTGCCCGACCAAGATGGCGGGTTCAGCTAAATGTTAGCTACGTAAAATAACTAGGAAAGGTATTTTTGTAACGTTGTAGAATTCTGGGGTTTTATAAAATTGTATTTAAAATGTTATTACATTTTTAAATTTTCTTTTTCTGTATCTTATCTTTCATCATCTTTATGTTATGATTAGGTATTGAAGTATGTAATTTATTCATTTGGAACTAATGTGTATTTAGTAACTCTTCTGTAAAGGTTCAAATAAAGACGTTTTCGTAATCGAACAGCTTTTTAAAATATCTTTAAAGAGTTATGTTGCAATTCGAAGAGACTGGTATAAAAATCGTAGTAGAAGGAAGACCAATCACTGGCGAATCTGGAATTGAAAGGACGAAGAATGACTGGGTATGGAGCCGTAGCAGATCTAGATCGTACTCCTAGCTTCACCGACAAATAGACTGAATGAATCTCACTTACCGTTGAATGGAAGAACAAATCAATTGCAAGGTATGAGCCGGTGCATATTTCAACTGTCGTTCAAGAACAGTATAGTTCTAGTTAATAGAGAGAATTGATGCTCGTTCGAATATTAAATATGGTTTACAGGATGAGAAAAGTAAAGGGCGATTTGAATTTCAGTAGTCTGCACCCATGAAATTTTAATCAGGCAGTTTTTTCGATGATTTGATAGGGATAGATGGAGGATTTTACATTGATACATTCGATGGTAGAAGTTATTCTGAATATCTTAAATTAAAAAAATAATGACTTTCTTTAAATGTAGTTTATATATGCAGAAGGTCGAGCACATTTAATTGCTTTACATAAGGATTAAGCTAAATCACTGTTAAAAAGAAATAACTGTTACATCTGTATTTAAGTAAACAGTATTTTACCCACTTTTTTTCTTAAACGACTTTGGAATTTATTTCGTGTGTCGCGAAGGATTTTACAAACATTCAAATTACATGTACAATGAACATCGAGACTTGGAACAAGCATTTGTGGATCACACAAATGCTTGTCCGCGGGGATGGAGCCCGCAGCAAATCGTGCACGGTGGTAATTGGCGTTTTGCTACCACTCGGCTATCCGTGCAGTCTCAGTATTTGTTTACACGTACCCTTAAAAGTCAGTACTACATGTTTTTATTTAATCCTATTCAAAAACCGACATTGTTACATAGAAATCTGGTCCGTTGTGCTAAAGGACAAAGCCGTTTACAACACATTTCCCTTCACAAGAGGTTCACCGCAACTATGAAGCTTTCCACGCAATGTTACAAAGTAAAATATTTTACGGTAAAAAATACAAACGTTGTATGGACATGTACGAAATGTGCGATGTTTTTAAAAGCCTTGTACTCGCCGCAAGTACCAAGATTTATTATGATGTGATGTGGTTTGGGTTTAAACTGAGTCGTGAGTCTTTTATAACGACCGAGGCAAAAAGAGGTTTATCGGCATTGTAATTCCCGAATGAAATGTTTTTAAAGTGAAAACTTCTTTAGGCGCGATAGGCATTTTTTCAGGTGGGAAAAACAATTGTTACTGACACCTCTATAATATATAATTATCTACATAATATTGTAATTGTTTAAGTTTTTACTTTTGTAGGCACTCCGGGAGTGCCACTGTTTTTTTTAAATGCATCTTGCGCGATATTGTTCTTACCTTTTATTTAAGAACTATACAGGCCTGTTAATATTATTTAATATTGATTAGACTGAAAGTCTGACAAAGGTTTTTTTTATGTTAATGTCCCAATGCTCGGCACAGGAATCTTCTCATGTAAAGAAGGCACGAGCATTGATCACCACGCTTGCTCATTGCGAGTTGGTGATTACAGATACCAATTTTTGGAATCCAGGTTTCCTCACGATGTGTTCCTTCACCGTTTGCCAGTGGTGTCTTAGTATTTTTTATATAATCGTTACAAATAATCCCTTTAGATTTACACACACTGGTACAGTTTAAACGCAAACTATTGAACTAGCCGCAGGCCTTCAAATATTAGTTGTGTTAACGTTGATCGATTAGCCTTTCCTTCGACGAAGGCTAAGTTAGAGCTAGCTCAAATATTTATATTTGCATCCAAATAATAATGTAGGTAATGTAATCAATGTAGTCAATGTACTCGTAGGTAAATAATTAAAACATTATGGTTGTCTATTTTTTCTTGGTTGGTTGTTGAGTTTTGTGTATTTTTAATAGCTTAAAAAATATACCTATTTTTCGAGACTGAGAGATTCTGATGATATCAAATTCAAGGGTTTCCTTATGAAGTGTAAACAAACAGTGTTTTCTTAATAAACTTTTAAAATATTATAACATTTTTGATATAAATATTAATTTGATATTTTATTAGTTTTTGATATTTATTATAGGTTTTTTTGTTAATTATTTTTGTGATTCATTATTTTGCTACTGGTTTAAATGTTGTGTAATCATGGTTAACAATTCAAAGAAGTCCAGTTGAAACTCCATTTAACTTTTACACTTTAACAAACGTTTCGACTTAAAGTATGTGCACTTAATTAACCATTAACCTAAACTGAGTTAAATGATGGAGCAGACCAGACCTTTGCTAGTTACCGCTCGTGTTCTAGTTATGTTCTCTTTTCCCTATTTTAGAGTTCTTCACATAAACCCAAGTGGGAAGTATTGGATTTCGATTTGAGGTAAAATACATAAAGTTTTTTTCGTTCGAATTTTGTGTGTTGTTTTTGATTTAAAAATAATTTTGATTGACTCTTTTATGCCTGTTTTGCAGAAAACGGGCTATTATTGTTAAAAAAATATTGATACAATCATATTATTGCCTTCATTAATTTACCTATTTCCTTCCTAGCTTTTTATAACTAGAACCAATTGTTACTCAAATAAAAGAATCATCATAAAAAACGTTGTAGTCTGATTTCGGTAAAACGTACCTTCTAAATATTCTGTGCTTATGAGTCTGTCAATTGATCAATCATTAAAGATTTATATATAACATAATATTTTGGGACTATTTACACACGGTCATCTGATCCTAAATAACAAAAATACATACATATACACATCCAGACACAGAACAAATGGTCATGCTCATCACACAAAGATTTGCCCTAGGTGGGAATCGAACTCACAACCTCTGGTTCAGTAGTCAGGGACACTATCCACTCGACCAACAGACAAATCGAAAATTAAAGAAGAAATTGAAATTAGTTCCGGTGACAATTAAAATTGCAGTACAGTTAAGCGATTTCCTCGCCACTTTACTCGTTAAATACTTTCCTTCCTACGTTACAGATAATTAACCATGGAGACTGAACTTCAATTTCATTAATCGTTGGTCATTTCTTTTTCAGCAACTGAACGCTTTTAATTGGCTGTCTATTCTGACTGGTTATTTGATCTATGGGATGTAAAAACTCCCCTGTTGAACCGCGAAGTGTGTTAATACATGAGGCATGTTAGGCTGAACTATTACGTCTGCCTCCTTTTTTTTCCGTGGCATTTGCAATTCTACGCGTAGGTAAATGTCGACAGTACAGTTATTAGAATAAAAAAACAGGGCTAGTGCGAGTCTGACTCGCGCACCGAAGGTTCCGTAAAAAATTTGGTGAACGTCACGGTTATATATATTTAAAACTAACTTATTTTTGCAGTTGAAAAAATGATCTCTTATACTTCTATGTATGACAAAACTAACTAATAGGTACTAAGATAACGTATTTATTTTATATGTTTCTAATAGTCATAAGATACTGAAACAACGTGTATTTTAAAAAAACGTGTCTTGATAATTATCAGAACAAGGTTTGTATGTTCAGAAATATACGAAAAACCTGCTGGCAATGTCAAAAACTTTCATGTAAATTTTTGTATACATTGACAGGACGACTGTCGGGTCAGCTAGTTATAAATAAAAATATAATAATTTTTAATTGAA